>CM035772.1:2555485-3833227 GCA_020466155.1 Pachypeltis micranthus | reverse complement strand
ATAGCGGTACGTGCAAGATTCTCATGAAGAAGAGCTGCCATCGTAGAGCAGAGAGGCGTGAGGGCCAACCTGACGCAATGTGTGAAACGGTTTCGAGTTGGTTCTCTATACGCAGGAGTAAATTATCGGACGTCAAACAAACTACCACTTCTAATAATAATAATAATAACGATAAACTGCTAAAGATAAAGATGACCCAAAACCGTTAGTGACGTTTTCGAGAAAATTGTGGAAATGTTTGTTAGATTTCGGTCCCACGATCGAAACATCGAAACGGTTCATGACTTTATTTCCGCGCCTTCAAAAAAGACTAACAAAGCGAGAAAAAAATATCTGGTGTCTACCGAAACAACTTTCCGTAACCTCCGTCCGTATATTCGACGACCTGCCATATCCTGGAGCTGTATCTTCGTTCGACGCAATTCTACGGAAACGTTTATGGAGATCAAAATGTAAGTACTGGTTAGTTGAGAGTACTTCGTGAGTTTGAGCTAAATCGTTAGGACCGTTTTTGAGAAAATTGAAAAGCTGATTTATTAATGTTCGGCAAATCTCGTTTTCCGAGTTATCATGGCTTTTATCTCTGTTCAACAGATAGGTACAGAAAAATTACGGAGAAAAAAAATGTGGGTATAAGTTGATAAAAGACACTCCATAAGATTGATGAAATCCAGCGACGCAGTTATCTCTGTTCAGTGGACTGTCCTGACCCAGCATTACAATTTCTAAACGTTTTTACACGATAACACCGAAAAAGTTATTATTATCCTTTTCAAAAAATCGAGTTGACACCCTCATCAATTCTTTGTGCACCGATTACTCAATAATGGTAGGAACATGAGTACGAGCAGCACAAAAAATTCCGGACTTGTAAGCGCTACCGCTGTGAAGTGATGTTTCAAATGAACTGAGTAAAAAATAAATTGAGTTCGTAAATAATCCATGAACACAAGTGAATTGTCGTGGAGCTAAGGACAGATGGTGCACTTAATATTTTTCATATCAGGGCTCCAGTAGTAAATCAGTAATCAACGAATGGGTTTGAGGCCGCAGTGGCAAAAAAAAAACGAATAGATTTTCTAGAGAGTGTTTGCAGTTTTCGTTTAATTCCTGAAATACCAGGCTCTTCACCTACGAGTACAGTGCTTGTGCACAGCTCAATAGCCGTCCACACGCAGTGTTGCCTCGAGTCACAGTTATTTCTGGTTGTCGACTCTGTCACTAAACGCAAAACCCCGCAGGCGTAATATCGTTCCTCTGTTCTACACTGAATTAGCCTTAGGTAACTAGTGTAGTGGGCTACTTACTACATAATAGAGAAGAAGAAGTAGCGGCGTACTCATTGGCGAGTTCTTCAAGCGTAAGACGTTTGCACACCTTGTTTTGTCTGCAATTCTTTCACCGTCTCAAGACTCGGTCGTTTCTAGTTTTCCTAAGCCCTTACCATCCCTAATAAGGTATTACAATAGCATGTACTTTCTGTTTCTCCCAAATCCCTCCTCCTTCAAAGCGACAATTTTTCAAATTTCGGAAAGCCCAAAAATTTGGTGACAATTGAACATCCCCACAACGACGTAATCACAACATGGCCTTTTACGCCGGTCGACTGGCCGGCAGCTGCTAAACTGTTATACCCAGGTTTTTATTTTTCACAACTGGTCTTCAATGAAACGGACCACTTCAAAGGGGCGTCCACTTGGCGCGTGGGGGCACAGATTTGTTAGTCGCGCCCACTATTCTTACCGAGTGCAGCACGAGACACTGTAATTAGAACTAGGCTAGCTTGCTTAGTTGTACGGTAAGGTGGTAGATTTGGATGCTCTTCCAACCGTCGCTCACCGCTGTAGGAACTATAGAAGAGCAGCACATGGTTTCTTGTTGTCCACTAAGAACTTAATGGCCAAGTCAACGGGTTCAGCGGATGCTGTCTTGTCGCCTCGGTGATCCACAGGAGTTCAGTTCCTCAGGATTGGGCCGGCACTCTCCTTTAATTGACTGTGAATTTGCTACTCCAGAAACGGAGCAGTAGCCAATCACGCCTAATTACAGGACTTGCGAGGGCGGCTCCTTGGAGGGACTGGAGGTGTTCGACTTCGTAGTGGTAATGAAAGAACAATCACTCATGAAAATTAATGATATGGAGGAAGTTACCTGCGCACCTCACCTCAAATTCAGAAGGAGTAACGAAGGCACAATAAATAACGGTGTAGATGTGAAATAAGCTCGTGAGTCATCATTCCTCCATTAAGTCACAGCTCGAGCATTTATGAGACTCAAGTAATCCATGAATACGAGGGGAGATAATGGAAGTTAGTTTAATGCCATCACTCTTCATATTCCTCGTGTCCACGCACATTTCGTAACATCTTACTCAAACGACTTAACATCGATATTTCCCTCAACGAACCACAAACGGCTTTTGAGTGGCATCCGATTAGTCGCAGTTCTCGCTTGAAAAGTAAGCTGTAAAAAGGAAGATCCTTTGGAAATAATGAAGCGAAAAGGAGAGGACTGACTCAAATCTGGCAGTTATTTCTGTATAGCGAACAAGAATACCCTCGAAACATCGAAAACCCCTCTAAACAATGGAAATAGACGCAATGTGTTGGTGGTGGGCAACCGAATCATCCGAAGCATCGCTCAAAGGCGCCGTCTACTGCCTCCACTCACGGTGAAAATGTCGAACCAATTTAAACTCCAACTTCCCATTTCTCCCTAAAAGCGCTCATTAAATTCCTCTATATTTTGCTCACCATTTTGTCATAGCATGTCCGTAGTTGGTTGGGAATCAAGATGCATAGCACTTTTATGTGTGAAAGTAACCTCCAAAAATTGCAACCGCCGACAACAGGCTGATTGAAACTCTGTGGTACCTCCCTCCCTCCACCCCCTTCACTCACTGCCTATCTCCTTCTGAGTTGAAAGTACTACTGGTACTTGGTTGCTCTAAAATCCTTCAAAAAGTTAACCTTTCCAAGATCCGAAAAGCAATTTATGGCACAGCAGGACTAGAAAATGAACAACAGTTCAAAACCTGTGTTCAGTGCAAAACTGTTTTTTGACTTCGGAATTCCCGCCCCTGCCGTAAAGGGACTCCCCCGCCCTTAACAGCGAAGTCATTGTTTCCCTAAAGACCTTCGTCCTCAATCCTTTTTTGTTACCTATGGAAATTCCACCTCTTCAGTTAATTCAAATTGACGACGGATTTCCCCTTTGTCTGGACCCTCCAAAATATCATTTCCTGTTCTCTCTTCTCATTCCACCCCACAACCGACAGCTCCTACGAAGTCTCGTGAAAGTCGGTCGTCTCCAGTTCTCCCAACCCAGTCATCTATCCTCTTTCGCGATACAGTCGTCTCCAATTCTCCCAACGGACGCTTGTTTCACATCTCATCGACATCTAATTCGGATTTCTCCTTCCTTCCCTGTACAACCAGTTTCACGCCTTCAGAGCCCTTCTTATTCGCGCTTATACACTCAACTCGTATCCTGTTTAAGTCACCCCTTCTTGTACATCTAAGTCTCGAAATCTTGTGATATAACAACTTCTCAATTACAAGTTCGTGCTCCAAGATTCATTCAAGCCTATGCTGGGCAAAACAACCTGTTTATTTCAAAATCTACGTGCGTGTGCAGGTAAACAAGTCAAAGTTGGAGGAAAAACAGACACTTATTAACATGAAATTTGAAAATGTTACTTCATTCATATTCATAACGTTATCAGTGGAAGTGGTTTATAAGTTAATACATTTATTTATATCTAAGATTTATTTACTAGGTACATTGCTTTATTGAAAATGTTGATGATTATTAGAGCAAGTCAAGTTAACTGTGAAGATGGGCCTCAAGGGCCTACATTCTACCTTCCTTGATGGTAGAATGAAAGCTACTCGCATGTCCAATCGGCCTTTATCACACTTTCTCTCTATTTATCTTTTTTTTCTCCCTCCCTCTCTTTATGTTGTTTCTGCATTCTCTTCATTTTATGATTTGTAGATTTTTATTATGCGTTTATTTACCTTTGTGTTAATGTATTTATGAGACGTGATTGATGTGTGTCACACGACTTCCCTCAGATAAAAAGCTCTGAAGGGGATGGGGATGGCTGGGGGTTCGCACACCCTCCCCTCCCCCCGCCGATGAAAGGCAAATCAAGCGGTTGTTGAATGTCGTTTATTTTGTATGAATGTACTATTTACAGTGTTTTCTTCTTTTCGGTACTTACAGGATGAAGTGAAGGTACGGAAAGTGGAACGAGGAGAGTAAATGAGTCTATTTTTTTGTATACATTATGGTAGGATATTGTATGTTCTCTCACGCTCTCTTTCTCCCTCTCTCCCTCTCTCGTAGTTTCGGAGTTAGGCTTATACGGATAGTCACAGAAATAGTTGTGGGAAACTAAGTGTAGGAGTGGGTTGCTGCTAGCATACACTCTATCAGGTTGATATACTACTGAAATTTTGAAAACGTTGAAAAATGCGAGCTTTTTGACACATATTGGGTACCTCTGTTTAATGGGTTAAAGAGATCCCGTGAGTTGAATGAAAGTCGTTAGGTTTCCGAAAAATTCGAAAAACCATCGTTTTAGTACATTTTGGGCTCCCACTCCTACGCTTTTCTTCAATTAAAGTTGCTCATGCCCGTATTTTTGCGTCTTCAAAACTGAAAAGAACGATCTCGACCGGTCTAGCCGTTCTTGCTCAAATTAAATTGCGGGACACACACGACCACAAGGTGATCGCACTAATGTCCTCCTTACATCTCACATGCAATGACATACGAGTACAAAGCAATAATGGAAATAGCTCGAGTATTTATTTTCTATTCTTCCTTCTTCTCTCAATGAACGAAAAGCACACGAACACTCGAATAAAAGTGTTCCAATAAATTATTTAGAGGCTAAACTTATTTATGATGGAAACTTATTATTGAATTTCAAATCCACTTCGGCAATTCCTCGGTCCTTCCCACAAAGCTCTTTCTTTTAAAAAAAAGGTTCGTTCATGAATTGAGGGCCTTAATCACGTGAGCTGCCCCACGTAAAAATTAGGTGCATTAATTTTACGGAAGCATCCAGTTCTTTCTAGTCGGCATTTCTTGAAGAGAAAAGTTGCCTGATGAGTTGCTCCCCAGATGTTTTATGAATGCCTGTTGTGAGGCCTCGGTTTGGCGGCCCAACAAACATAATTAGGAAACGAGAAAGCAACGTTTCCAATTTGTATTGTGGCGTCTCTTATTGTTGAACTCCCCCTCTTGTTTCCTTAAATACTCGCGACACGTCCCTAATTTGTCGAGAGGAAATGCTTTATGGGGATCTGTTTCAAGAACCATGAACAGTTTTATTTATACGATATGCATGTCAAAAGTAACGTGTCAACGTTTCGGGTAGAGGGAGTTCGTGTGAACGGATTTGTTGGAAAGTGAAGGGTTTTTCCAAACCCATTGTACTCTGTCATGGAAGAGAAAAATTCTCGGAGACCGGCGGAAAGTAAATCGTGGCGAACGTATTAGCGGGAAAATAGATATTCCGTCCCAGGCAGAGACTGGTGGTGGCGAAAGTTCTTTCGCAAACGAGGTGTAGTGTTTTAAAATGGGTGATATGGAGCGATACACTTATCGCACTCGAATGTGTTTACAAGCATTGAGCGCTGCGGGGCTACACTGAGAAGGGAGGGAGTAGAGAGCTGATAGGAATATCGTGATATCGGTTGTCGAATATTGGAGCTCTAACACGCTGGAGAAATATTGGAAAAACGACCAAGGGAGGAGGCCTGACGCTGAGGAAACGGTGCTCCGATAGGAATTTGCGAAAAATGACTACCACGTCAAAACAATGATCCATGTGCATTATTTTCAAATCGTGTTTGAAATATGGATGATACGATTCATTGTACTAACTCTTTTGACCTAATAAAAGTTCACCTGATGTACATCTGCGTAACGCGTTGCCAATCCAAGTGCCCGTATTTTCTGTAAGAGTCTTCTTCGATGTTTACCCTTGGAGAAGTTGTACCGGTGACCAAAAACCGCTCCCTTTCAAGCCTCTGGCACTGGTCCAAGACATGATAGGAAGTCTTCTCATTTGAAGCACAACACCATCACCGAGAGGTCGCTTATGCCCATAACACACGTGTATGTTCATTTTACAGTGTCCCGAGATGATCCCCACTCCTTCTCCATCATCAGAAGGTTACGTCTTATCTCGTGTGTTGATCCTGAAGTAAAGCGGTTGGAGTTCCAAACTCCCTCAGCATTCCAGACAGCCTGATGTATTCTCCAGGCATGTTCTCACGCTTTCTTCTTGAATAGTGACGGAGAAGTCCCTCAATGCGTAAGTTGCCTTATAGGTACTGTAGAAGAACCAAGTCTGGCCAGGTAGTCCGCCCTCTCATTCCCAGTGATCCCTTTATGCCTAGTAATCCAGTAGACATTAACTCTATTAGAGTTCGCTAAGCAGTTGAACCGCATACTGCACTCCCTCGCCAGTTTTGGCGTTGTGCAGGAGATCACTATTGTACGTGAGTCATACATTTCTGATAGATGGGAGATCAAGCCATTATTAATTAGTTTAAATGAGCAGAGGTTTATACCATCATCGCTGTGGCTACTGCACAACGCCAAAACTGGCGAGGGAGTGCAGTATGCGGTTCAACTGCTTAGCGAACTCTAATAGAGTTAATGTCTACTGAATTACTAGGCATAAAGGGATCACTGGGGCTTATGAAAGGGCAGCCCGATGTCCACCACCCGGCTAAACTATCCTGCAATCCTAAGGCCACATCGTAACATTAGCCCTCACCTTCTCGGCACCTCACATTCATCATCAAGTTAGAGGAGAGCACAGTGAAATGCAAGTACTGCAGAATGAACGTGGCTTAGCTCATTCGACGAATTATGTAAAACCACCAGTTTCAAATAGAAATAAATTGGGCAGAACGGAACGTGGCGTCAGGTCGGTACTCGAAGGTCAACAGAAAGGAAACTGAAGAACAAAGCGAAATAGTTGTCTTTTCAATGGAAATTGGCGACGTTGGCACAAACCTGAACTATCTGTAAATGGACGAAACGAGAGGGGAGAGCGTTTAAAAACGAAAGGCCGATCGAGGGCCCATGAGTTTGGACGGGAGCCACGAGAACTGGCCGCCTACGCCACTCAACTTACCTGTCCCCGAGCGCAATTCTTACTTATTACTTGGAAGATGAAGAAGGTTCGGAGTATCGTTAAGTTCAATTTCCCAGATGACACCGTGACCGGTGTTTGGCAAAACTATTTTTACTTCCCCTACCCCTGGGGAAGGAATGTACAGCAATCGACTTTCGCAAATCTCGACCTCCCTTTACCATTCCCCTGAAAACACTACTTAAGTGACAGCATGCTTTTGGAATTAGACAAATGTTGCAAGCGCTACGTCCTCCAAATGAGAGAATTTTTATACACCTTTGCGGAAACAGCCTCGGAAAATAAGCACAACATAGAGATAGACACATAACAACCTATATATAGACACATAATTTGGTTTCAAAGAAGTGCGGATGCTTAAATCCTAACCTTCATGCTGGCATTGCAAAATAATGAGAAATACACACAATAATTCGTCAATAGAACAGGTCAGGCTACTGATGCGGCGGTAGTCTCATCGATTTGCTATAAAAACAACATCCAAATAGACCTCACTTAACAATTTTTCTTTGCCCAAGAGTGACTGAACGTTTACAACCAAACGGTTACCTTCAACTCTCTTTAGAAGCCCGTTGGCTGAAGATATAGAAACGGTCCAGGGCACAACACATTCATGAAGGGTAGCCCTAAAGGAAGAGGAAATCACTGAGTAGGGGATAAATGGGGGTGCAAAACCAGAAGTGCACCAATTTGGAGTGGGAGACGCCAAATTCACGCCTCGTACTGAAGAGGCATTTTTGGCCACGTCACTCGACAAATCGCGTTATAGTGCACATTTATTCATTCCCTCCACCCTGCTCCAGGTCCTCCCGACCATATTTATAAATGAATCGTACCCTAGTACAGCCAGTTTACCCAGGGCGTGTTTCGTGGTTATATTTAAAGCAATATGATGCAATACCATAACGTGAGCACTTGCTTACTCCGCCCACTGTAGCTAACCCAAACGCCCTGACCATTTTTGTTTTCTCTTTAATACAACGCGAGGATAAGCTCCAACAAATCACGATCATTTGGTAACGTTGTTGATAAAATCGCAACTGGAGATGTATTTGACGTAATTTCGGCATTATCAAAGTAAAAATGTTATGGGTGTGACAGATTAAACCATCATTTGAGAAGAGTTGGTGGATCAGAATGGTACATAGCGACAATAGTTAAGTTTAGCAAGACCGTAAATAATAAGGAAATCTTTTCCACTTTGACGTTTCACGGAAAAATATACCAACAACGAGGACGTTCCGTATTTTTCTCAAAAATGGCTTTGATTATTCTTTCAAATCGTCTTTTACTAATCTCTGTCTAACTTCCGTTCTTCATACATATCTTTATGAAACTTCAGTGAACGAAGATATAACTTGTAAAGCAAAATTAGGGGTTTAAACTTCTTGGGGAAACGGCTATGACGATTTTCATCAAACTCACGGGATGTCTCCATCTGGTCAACACCTTCATATTGCTCCACATGCGTGTTTTGCTGACAGTCCATTGAACGGGGATTACCAAATCAAACAAATCTGTGCCAAAATCGTGTTCTTTACGTTTTAAATATTCCACAGCATTGAAATATTTACGGCACTAGGTATCTGTTTTATTTGTTTGGTCACCTTGCTCACACTTGGTTTCCCGCAAGTATTTCAGTACCTATTGGTTGAACAGAGGAACACCGGAAAACAACATTTGTCGAACATAGAATTATAGTTATTCTTATTTTTCAAGAAGATTTCGATCGAATTTACGAAAACCCGAAAATATAACAAGTTTTTCGAGTGAGAGAAACGAGTTTTTTACTTTCCTTGGCTCTACAAAGTAGAAAGGAAAATTATGTAATCGGCTGAGAAAAAAAATTTGAGTTTCCTTCAGATGTTTACGTTTCCAACACTGAGTCCGAAAAACACGATTTGGGAAAACGGTCTGTGTGTCTGTATTCCGGAATTTCAACTACCGCCGTTTCGCTTACTACTAGTTCTAAAAGTTTTCACCCAAGAACTCTGCAAAAGTGATTACTATCCTCTACAAAAAAATCGTGATTACAGCCTCATTAATTCTCAGGGTACCGATTGCTGAATAATGATCCGGGAATGAGTACGAGCAGTACAATAAAGTCCGGAACTATCGCTTTCTGCTGCCGTGAAGTGTTGTTTGACCAAGTTCAAATGAATTTAGTAAGTAGAAAAAGTCATGTACACAAGTGAATTGACGTAGAGCTAGGCAACGTTGTGTGTTGCAACCCACCAGATAGAGAGAGAGAGATAGAGAAGGATAAAGTGGACTTCTAATAGTTGTAAAGCCTGAATTCGTGGTAGTTAAGAATATAGCGTTTTTAATAAACCATTCAGAGTGAACGTTATCAGATGAATTCAACTTACGAGTTCTAATGGCCACGAGTTTCTTTTTTCCAACTCTACCTGCTCAACAAGTTAAGCTGTGGATGCTTAGGGTGAGGCCAATATCAGGCAGGTGGGTTCGTATATCGATTTCCACTTAAGAGCCGTACGCATAGATGTGTCTTCTTTCTCCAAATCTCCCGCTTAGTTTTTCTTAACGGTCGTTTAGCTCGTACGAGCCTGGGCTGTTTATTTGTTTCTCCATCCAGGCGCTGCTTTATCTTGAAGATGCACGTGTGTTTTATAAGACACGAAATACTTCAATCTCGTGCGATTATTTCACTCTAATCCTTCGCTCGTTTAATCGAACTTCCATTGAATGGGCTGTGTACGTTATATTTACTTCTTAGTAGTTTCGCGTGCACGTAAGAACTTTGTTTTCTCTCAGCCGAGATGGTCGTTAGATGCCTCGTTTTAGCGAACGTAGGCCCCGAAATCATCGTCATAACATCTCTTCATTTCTTTACTAATGTTAACACTTTAATGTTTTGGGTAACTACATTTCAATGTAAGCAGAGGAAACTCAAAAACGAGAAACACTCTGCAGAAACATCTCCCTCCAGCTCCATTTCCAGCTGCTACAAATTGTCCTATGAGTGAAGAAGAACATTTTTAACCTCGAGTCGAGGGCACCAGCCACTGGGGTTCAACTCGTCCCTGCACATTGGACAACTGCCCTCTTGTCGCCCATTTTGGGTCCGATGTCCCACACTGCTCCTACCTTGCTCCGTTCTTTTCACTCTTGTTATCAATGATATCTGCATGCCCTTGAACCGGGTCGATTTCCTAATCGACGAGTACACTGACAACATTAGCACTCTACGCCCTTTCAGTGAAGCTTTTTGTACTAGTCAGGAATGTGTTGAGGCTACTTCGATTGTAATTTATTATCGGGCTTGTCCCGTTCAAATGTGATAAATAATATACTTACAATACGATGTCGTCATCAGAGTGTTCCAGGTCATCATCAAAATGGCAGAACTTAAAGAATTTGATGAAACTGCTTTGTGTGGAAAGTTACATTAGTATAAGTCCACACCCACATAACATCTATAGAATGCATATTAACAAAAAGGTCCAGTGACCAGACGTTACTATGAATATACAGGCTACGTACGAGTATATTGGCTCTACCTTTTTGGGGAGGGAGAACGTCTGAACCGACGTATTTGCCTAGTCGCTGTGTACAACCAAAGCTTCCCTCCTTTTACCACATCCAGTCCTGGTTCCTCTTGTTGCATCTACCATTGTTGCTTGCTGTAGAGAACTTCTTCCTGGCAACGAGATGTCAATACCAATTATTTCGTCTTGTAGGGTTCTCTTTTATGAACCCAGTGCACGGATGGCAAAGTTGGTCAAAGCTCTCAGTCCTATCGCTTTCGTTTTCAGCTTTAGTTGCGAGCGGATTGTATTGTATATGAAGTACGGGGCTTATAGAGCTTACTTGAGGAGTTTTTTTCAGAAAGGAAGAAAAACAGTTAAGACACAAAACAAAATGTTCAGGGTTTCCAAATTTTCCAAATAGTTTGTATATAGAACCGTCGATTATTCAATAAAACATTAAAAATACGTCTCATATTTAGGAAGAGACACGGCCGTTTTTAATTTGGACATAAGCCCGTTTGATAAAAATCTATGGATTACGCTTTGGAAAAAACAGTTTTTTGGGCTGAATACAAAAATCGCATTTTTATTTCTTTTTGTTTACTTACTTAGTCGTTGTGCAACATGAAAATCACACTTCATTTCTTTTTGTTTACTAATTATGAATGAATAGAATTGTTGAATAAAATGTGCATAATAAGTAACAGACGAACATAAGTGGATGGAAGATCACAATACGACGCTCCGAAAGACGTCCATCAGGATAAAAAATCTTGAGGAGTTAAATGTGAAGTAACATTCAATGGTCCCATAAAGCTCTTCATTTTCTGCTAAGTCGCGTATTGGTTGGTTCCATTGGAGATCTTGCATGTTCTTCCATCCAGCCAAAATTGCAAATGAGAAGATGTTCGACGTCTTTGACTTTTTCTGTTATCAAACGACGTCGAGATGAAAGAATTGCCAATGGATCCATATCCTTCCCACATTTTCCTTTTTTTAACGACATAATTGAACACGTCTGTTTCTGACTAAAACCTGTAAAGCAGTTGGCATTTAATTCTGGTTTTGACTTTATCAGAACATTTAGATTTGAACTTCTTGATGTACGACTGGCATGACTCCTTTCACTTTGTTGTAAGTGCTTAGAAGTGATTTTATGTCAACCACTTGCCGGTCCGTCCCTAATTTCTTGACTGAGCCAACTTCAGCATAGACACGGTCATATTCCTCACTGGTCGCAATGACTGATATGGTTTTCAATTTGTTTACAGCCTTCCAGAAAACTCTGTTGGCCAGAAGAAAACTAATCCCCCTCACGGAAAATGCAAGTTTAATTGACTGAATGTGAGAAGGAAACTCCTAGGCTAACCAATATGAAAGGGTGTGCAAAACGTGGGCATTTTGGTTCTCTAGTTGCGAGGTTCTCAAACGGTGAATCAAGGCAGAACCTATCTCGATTGCTCCTCTTTCAGCCTCAACCTCCGTCCAAATAAAAATTGTAGGGTCGGTCGGCTTCGGTGTCAATCGGTACACAACAAAAAGTATAAATATCTGGTGCGTTGCAACACACAACTTTCCTTAGCTCTACAACAATTCACTTTGTACATGGCTAATTCTATTTAATCAATTCATTTATCACTCAGTTAATTTGAACTTGGTCAAACAACGCTTTACGGCAGCAGAAAGCGGTAGCGCTTACAGTTCCAGATTTGATTGTGCTGCTCGTACTCATTGCAGGACCATTATTGAGCAATTGGTACACAGATCATTAATAAGGCTGTAAACACAAATTTTCTGAAAAACGATAGTAATCACTTGTGCAGAGTTATTGGAAAATAACTGTCAGAACTGGTAGTAAGCGAAACGGCAGTAGTTTAAATTCAGGAATTTCTGGAGTGAGCACCATGTATGTCATGAGCGTTTTTCAACACTCACCCGTTAGGTATTGGATGGACTACAATACCAATTTTTTTTAACATTCTACAAAAATTCCAGCGGAGTTTATAAGGAAAAAACTGCGCTAAAACGCTTTTGGTCGAAAATTTTGATAATTTATTTTGCTGCTCTCGTCATTTTCTCACGAATGAGAATTTTATAGGATCATTGCCTTATTGAGAGCTATCAATATAAAAAATGTAATTAAAATCGTTAGAGCCGTTTTTGAGAAGAAAAATTTGGTGTTTTGATCACTATGATGACTACAGTTAACTTTCGGTGGATTTTACCCATACCCTCACTATTGCGAGCCATGGTAACTCGTACGCTAGACATCAAGTTTCAGCTGATTTGGTACGGTTGTTTTCTCTAAAAACCGCGCTAAAATCGATTTCGTCGAAAGTTTTGATAATTTATTGTGCTGCTCTCGTCATTTTCCCACAAATGGGAATTCTATGGTATGATTATCCTATTAGGAGCTACGAATATAAAAAATTTAATTAAAATCGTTAGAGCCGTTTTTGAGAAGAAAAATATTGGGTTTTTTGATCACTATGATAACTATAGTTAAATTTCGGTGGATTTTGTTCATACCCTTATTTTGGCGTCCTATAGTGACTTCCGGGCTAGATATCAAGTTTGAGCTGATTTGGTACGGTGGTTCTCTCTAAAAATCGTTCACAGACACACAGACACACAGACCATTTTCCCAAATAGTGTTTTTCGGGCTCAGGAGGGTCTGAAACGTAAAGATCTGAAGAGAACTCAAAATTTTTTTTTCAGCCGATTACATAACTTTCCTTTCTACTTCGTAGAGCAAGGACGATTGCCAATAGACGTTTTGGGGAGGGGATGTATCTGCTGCGGATCAAACAAGAAGGCAGCTGTTGTTGCCTCACGCACTAACGCATACAATTTCTGGGCTCGCAATTTATGAATACTTAGTTCAATAATCAATGTTCGTTTTTCAGCAGTTGATAGCAACAGTGTGATACGAGCTGATCTTTGTACAGGACAACCAGCTTGCCCAGTTATTAAGACTGGTGCCCAAGAGTAATGGTAACATCAACTGTTGTTAGATTTGTTTGCTACTGACTATTTCGGATCCCTCTATAGTGCTAGCACCGGAATCACAAAAAAATACAGTGTTACGAAGGACAACTCCTCATTTCTGAAATTCATCTAAAGATAACTGAAGAGTATTTGTATAAACCGAGGTGACTTTATATAAACAAAGAGGATTTCCGGTGCCTGCAGATTATTCAAGTTCTGTATAATGTAACAAATTCTTTCTGTGTAAACAGTAATACTGGCAGAATAGAGTACACGTGGATTTCATTACATGAACGATCAAACGACATGAAATGTGGCTTTCCGGCGGACATTTATACCGACCTCGTGCCCAGTGATTTGAAACTCACATTCGCGAAATTCGCTTAGCTCCGGGTGAATAATCTGTGGCACCTCTCGAGACTCGACTGACTCGTATAAATTACTATCACAATCATTACGTGATAGGTCAAGCGGCCGTCCGTACGATCGATCACTCCCCCTTTTCCCCTCTCCATGTGAAAACCAACACGACCATCGAATAGGCTCAGCTCATTTGAACCCTTGAATAGTCCTTGTGCAAAGAGGACTACAAAAAGCCATCGCGGAATCAAATGCCAGAGATTCAATGTAAGTATGAGCGAAGGCAAACTGGCCCGAGGAACGAAAAGCGCTCTGCTTCGGGGGCCAGAACAGTTTAACCTTTAATTTTCCACGGTTTCCATATGAATCACCGATGTTTGGTTGGCATTTCGTAAGCCTGAAGAAACGATTCGAGCCGGCAAGTGGCTCTACATTGTACTGACAACCTTCCTTTCATGATTAAGTCCTTAGACACGGCAATAAATGCAAATAACAGGGATAATTATTTAACGCCATTAACCCTCCGGGAAGCGTAGCTTCGAACCGCTAAGTGGTCAGTTTCATTCACCAGAGAATACCTCGAACCCGTCGTAATTACATTTCCACTTCGTACGTTTTGGGGGAAATCTTTTCTCAAGCAGTTAGGTATCTTAACAAATACCTATTGATTCAGGCGTCACACCACTAGCTTAATTGTCATTACAACTACACCCTGAATAGTACATGTAGGTTTCCCGGTAGCTCATCAGTGTTTTAACAAGCTGGATTGAGGCTTGTCCTTCTTACTTCAAGGAGCTACAAGTATGAAAAGCACAAGTCACAGGTGCCCTCCAGGCGAATGAATTCAAAACTATTAAACATATCATACCCACAGCGTGTTTGGCTCGATTGCAACTGCTTCGTTTTCTATGACTATTCACAAAAACGTTTGTACTGGAGAATGGTTGAGCCGATTGAGCTAACTGATATATGTTCTGCACAAATTATTGTCCGCAATAATCCAGGGACGCGGGATGATTGGCTGGAGGAGGGAAGAGAACGATAAAACCTGCTGAATAAAAGTGAGGCTGATCCCTTTCTACCCAAGGAACGGTCTTCCATTCCAGCAGCTGTTTATATGGAGAGAAGCGTTTTTCCCGTGTGTTCGGTAAAACGGTTAGGCGTCCCCACAAACCAACGTATTTCGACACTACCGCTAAAACCATATCTTAACATCCCGAAAGCGTTCATGAACACGCCATGGGGGGCAGACCTCCGAACAGCCATGTTATTTTACTGGTCTATTTTACCGGTTGGCATCTGCTTCGTGGGAACCCAGAATTCATAACGATGGGGAACACGGATTTCCCCACCTCTGAACGTGGTATTGGTGGAGGCAGGAGAGCTCAAGAGAGACATTCAGAGTTCTGCATTTAATGAGGAAACCTGGAGACTCATCTACTGACTATTTCGCTCTACTGGTTGAAAAAATCATTTCCTTTACTTTAAGGTGATTATAACGATTCGAGTACAGGCCTAAGCTCAGACAATGTTCTCAGCCCTACACATCTATCGTCTCACGTCGTAAGCGCTTGCCCACAGTAACTCACAAGCCAGAGGAGACGGACTCACCTAACAGGTACGTTAACTTTAGTAATTTGCCTACTGGCGGATATTACCCAATTTCTTTCATTGTCTCACGTGTTTTTCTGAAGGCGAAGGTTCACGCAGCCACATAGCCTCAGCATGGCTTTGAGGCTTATTGTTTCGTGGCCCAATAAATGCATACACCGCAGAATATTTTCATACTAGATGGCTAAACAGTCACTGACTCAATGTATTTCTAAAAAAAGAGAGCCCCTCCTACTGTATGTTTAAATAGGTAATGTATGATCACGAGTTGAAATTGTGCTGTAACTACTGTGCATAAAGCCAATAAAAAAATTATATTAAAAAAGTGGAGGCAGAAGGAAGTTATGAGAACCAGTGCGCTGCTAAATGTTTTCTAGCAGTGAATCACAAAGCCTGAAACTGTGTTAACTGCACATTCTTTAGTTCAAATATAGTTGTTGGTTCTGTAATTGTCAGCTCAGACGAGGTTGATGGGTGGTAAGGTGAACAAACATCGTGGTAAACGATTCATCATCGGTGAACTAATTACGGAAAGAGGTGGAACGAAGCCAAGTTTAAGGGCGAGGGAGACAGTCGGCCTGATGGGGGGGAGGGAGGTAGTTTTGGTTTGAAATTTGCTGTACAAGCCAAAACTAGTGCGTGTGTAGTCCTAAACACGATGCAATTAAGTGCGAAATATGCAGATATACGTCAACCCTATTAAACAATCTAGTTCTTCAACCCCTGGTTGAATGAACGACTACTTTAAATATTTGGTGAGATGCGCTTCTCAAATGTGCCCTACAAATGCCCCTTCGCCCGGCGAAGATCGGTGTACTTGCACGGAGATAACGAATTATTAGTTACAATTGTGTTTCAAAATTTAAATTCGAGAAGGAAATTTTTAAATGTTCGAACGATACAATTTTCATCTGTTTTTGCAGTGATTTGAAGGGTACCTAACTTTTCACTTTCCGTAGCCTTAAGGAATAGGAAAGAAATGTATGTAATCGATTGAAAAAAAGTGAAATCCCTTGAAACCTTGGTTTTGATTGAATTTTTGGTACGATCAGCTCCAGATGGCACAGCAGTACCATGCAGTTCTCATTTGTGAGAATATGACGAGAGCAGCGCATTAAATTGCTGAAAGTTTCCAAGAATATCGAGCTTAACGAAATTTTCCCGTATACCTCCCGTCCATTCCCGACACTATCGTTCTCAGAAAAACGCTGCGAATTATTACCCAACGGTGTATTATTCTCTTGAACAGCTTTACCTAGTCTTAGACCTCTGAGAACCATCCCATTCGACTCAGCATCGAAAAACTTCAGTGAACCATACGAAGGTATTAAAGCAATTGGGTTATATCCGCCAGTAGGCAAATTACTAAAGTTGACGTACCTGTTAGGTGAGTCCGTCTCCTCTGTCTGGTGAGTTACTGTTAAGTCCGTACTAACTTAAGGCCAGACGATGATGTCTTTACATCGAAAGCGCTTGCCCACAGAAACTCACCAGCCAGAGGAGACGGACTCACCTAACAGGTACGTTAACTTTAACCACACGAAGCATGACCAATCACTACGGAACGATGAAAATGGTAAATTCCAGGCAATTCGGGTGTGAGACGCTGAAACGATTACTGTTGCTGATTGTCCTGCGAGTTCTTTCAATTAGTAGACTCACTATAATTACTGTAATTTCACTGTTTTCAATCTATACGGAGTTGTACACGTCTGATACTCATTCCATTCGACCCAGCATCTAAAAATACCTTGAAAACTATACCAAACACGGAGTATCTGCCAAACTTGCGTTTTTGTTCATTTTTTAACCATTTATTGCCCATAGCAACCATGGGCTCCGATAGGATTGGCGAGCAGAAGGGCACAACTAGATACCAAATGAGATTTTTGTGAAGAAGAATGGATGTTTTTAGTTCACGTTAAGGGCTTAAAACGCCCTGGAATCCCGATGCCTTGAAATGTAAAGCGTCAAATTTGGAGGAGGGGTTGTAAATAAGTTTTCCTGACCTAAAACATAGGGTTATTATGCAGAGTTAATAATAAACCAAAACTTTTTTAATTAATTACTTCAACGAAAATAGATTTTCGCGCAGTTTTCCCCTTATTAACTCTGTTCGTATGTTACCACTATCTTCAGAAAAATTGACGTGGTAGTCCCATCAAGTGCCTACGCGGTGAGCGTTTAATAACGACCATAAGATATATAGGAGCTCTTCCAGAAGTAGGAGAATTTCAATCCCCAGCGTGACTTACTATTATTTCCCAGTTTATACCCGATTATATCAAAATGCGATTTGATTAGATGCTATAGTCATGAGAATCGCTGAATGCACATGCTGCCAAGGAAAGTGGTGTGATGCGTCGCACAAGGTATTTCTCTATACATTTCGATCAACTTCTGGTCTCTACAGTTCGAGTATGAGAAGATGACATTTTCATAATTTAGAAAACGACGAGGGCCACACAATAAACCACTGAGTGGCACCTAAGTGCCTAAGCGACTAAGTAATTTTTCGTTGCTCATTTCTTTCCAAATTATCTGTCTTCTTATTGTACAAGATATCTTATCTACTTAATCAGTTACATGTAGTAATCATCAGTTACTTTGATGTTTTTTGGACTTTCGCTCGAATAACACTAAATAATATAGAGTTGCAGTGGCGACGAGGCAAGATGATTCTCGTATAAAATAAATCCGGTTCAAGACAAACTAATTCATACAAGTCGTAAGAAAATAACCCTCTTCTTACGTTCCTGCTAACTCATCTTTGCCCTTCAATACTTCTAGCCGATTGTAGGCGCCATTTCAACTCAACCAGATCTAACGACGTTGTTGATTGATGAGGGTCAGTAGCTCTCGTGATTTGCTGCCCGATTTAACCCCAGCCCCATTCACAGTCCCATTTCTCAATTTCGAACCATTTCGCGTAACTGTCGGTTGTACGAGGCAAAAAAAGTGAGGGTCGACTTCAGAAAAGTTTTTTCAGCGGGACATTGTTGAGCTTTCGAGTAAACCACGCTGAGCAAAACACATTCTGTTTTCTTTTCGGCCATATGTGGCCTTTTTTTCGAGAAAGAACTGCGTCTTCCCGATAAACCAATCAAAAAGTGTTTATCTCCTTCCATCTCATCTCGTCGTGTGGGCAGCGGGTGTACAAAAGTAGCTTGTCGAAGGCTGATCTGGACCAAAATACTTCCTTTGAACGGATTAGATTCCCTCACCTGCAGCCTTTGTAATGAATGATAGGGTTTGACCGCTATGTTTAAAGAGCTCTGAGGGGATGGCAGGGCCAATGAAAGTGCTGCACCTTTGCTTCTTAAAACTCACTTAGTATAAATAAATAACAAACTGTCGACGTTGGAGGAGAACATCCGTCTATAAGAATATTTTTTCTTAAAGTGTTTTCGCTGAATTTGGCAGATGTCATTCTCTCGCACGATTTATCATAAATTACTGGAGGTACTAGAATGACATTCCATGAGGAAAAAAGAATGAACCATTCTTACACATTTCACACCTAAAGGCAAACTTAACTAATTTATTGTTGTTACTTTCTCCATTTTTTTCTCAAGGAGAACTTTGAAAAGCAGCTTGCGAGTCACACAAAGACCGAATGCAAAAGATCTGCTTCTTCCCAACCTGACATCGCGTAGATGAGGTATATGTGAACCAGCGCAAAACACAACACTCTTTTGGCTTTTTAAGGACTCCCCCACATACATAGATCAGTTTCCCTAATGTAGACACAAGATGCTAACAAAACTTCCCAGTTTCTGTTTGCAAATGCGGTTCGTTTTAGCGTGGTTAAAATGGTCAACCCCATTTCGCCCAAAGTGGAAGTGGAAGAAGGTTGTTAAGCAGTTTTTGGCTTTTTCGATAGTCTTTGGATGGAGTGCCGTCCCCGAGCGAAACCCCGAGTCCTTTGTTGTTTTCTCAAAAACATACATAATGAGCTGAAAGAATCGGCCAATTCTGAAGCGCTCTTAACTAATAATCTTGATGTGTTCCACGTTGGTGTTAATTAAGATGAATTGGAAGGGTGTAGGGTGATCGCAGCACACACAGAGTTAAAATCTAAACCAGTTTAGAATTTTTTCTTGAAACACTTATTATCAAAATCATTAAACAAACACGAGCCGGTTCGAAGTAATAAATCGGAAAAGTTCCATGAAACAAGAATAGAGAACGAAATTTGAACTGAACCAAATGTATTAAAATACAATTGAATGCCTGGAGGAAGCACGAATGAATTGATTCTCGTTAAATATAAAAGAGAGCGAACGATTATTCATCAGACAATGGTTCATTATTCTGGCGTGTAGAAGATTCGTAAGTGGATCGCCACTCATCTTAGTTTCATCGCGAAGAGTTTAATGAGTTGTCTTCATGTTAGATATACTCTTTGTATCGCTTGTTCATTTGTACTTGAATGATCATATAATAAATGCGAATAGGAGCGTCCTGAAATGAGGAGAAATTCACATTTCCAAGATGCTGCAGACGTGGAATGGGTGAGTAGACCTAGAGTAGTTTTCCAAAACCAGTTACATATCTGGTACGTAGCAACACACAACTATCCGCAACCCCGTAATTCCGACGACCTGCTGCTACGTAAACGGGCTCTATATCATCGTTCAACGCTACAGGAACATTTATGGAGATCAAAATGTAGGTACTGGTTAGTTGAGAGTACTCCGAGAGTTTGAGCGAAATCGTTGGACCGTTTTTGAGAAAATTGGAAAGCTGATAAATTAATGCTCGACAAATCTCGTTTTCCGAGTTAGCATGGCCTTTATCTCAGGTCAACGGGCAGATACGGAAAAATTACGGAAAACAAAATGTGGGTATATGTTGATAGAAGACACTCCATAAGATTGAGGAAATCCAGCGACGCGGAGGAACAATTATGGAGAACAATATATAGGTATTAGCTATTTAAAAACACTATGTGAGTTTGGTGAAAATCGTTAAAGCCGTTTTCGAAAAACATTTGAAACCCCCTATTTTTTTGGTACATTGTGGTCACCCACTCCGATTCCCAAAAACCAAAATCGCTCGGAAACTTATTTTCTCGTTTACAAAAAATAACAAACACTCCCAGCGCTATAGGTTCAACCGTTCACTCTCAAATCGAACTACTTGCACACACACAAACCCGGACCACGCGCCGAAATCACGTTTTTTGAAGACAGTAGGCCTCAAAACGTAAAGATCTGAAAAAAACCCAACTTTTTTTGTGACACGATTACTATACTTTCCTTACCTTTTGAGTAGCGGAAAGTAAAATATCTGGTGCATTGCAACACACAACTTTCCTTAGCTCTACTTCAATTCACTTTGTAAATGGCTAATTCTATTTAATCGATTCATTTATCACTCAGTTCCTTTGAACTTGGTCAAACAACACTTCACAGCAGCAGGAAGCGGTAGCGCCTACAGTTCTGGAATTTATTGTGCTGCTCGTACTCATTCCCTGACCATTATTGAGAAATTGGTACACAGATAATTAATGAGCCTGTAAACACGAATTTTTTGAAGAAGGATAGTAATTACTTTTCCAGAGTTATTGGGTAATAACTGTTAGAACTGGTAGTAAGCAAAACAGCGGTAGTTGAAATTCAGGAATTTCTGGAGTGAGCCCCATCTATCTCATGAGTGGTTTTAAACACCTCACCCTCTGGGTATTGAATTGGACTACAATACCAATTTTCTTTAACATTCTACCAACATTCCAGCGGAGTTTATAAGAAAAAAACCGCGCTAAAAACGCTTTTCGTCGAAAATCTTGATAATTTATTGTGCTGCCCTCGTCATTTTCCTACGAATGGGAATTTTATAGTATAATTGGCTTATAAAAATATATCAATATAAAAAATTTAATCAAAATCGTTAGAGCCGTTTTGGAGAAAAAAATGTGGTTTTAATCACTATGCTAACTATAGTTAACTTTCGGTGGATTTTGTTCATACCCTCATTTTTGCGTCCCATAGTAACCTGTAGGCTGGAGATCAAGTTTGAGGTGATTTGGCTCGGTCGTTTTCTCTAAATACCGCTCTAAAATCGATTACGTCGAACGTTTTGGTAATTTATTGTGCTGCTCTTGTCATTTTCCCATAGATGGGAATTTTATGGTATAATTGCCTTATTGAGAGCTATCAATATAAGAAATTCAATTAAAATCGTTAGAGCCGTTTTTGAGAAAAAAAATATTTGGTGTTTTGATCACTATGATAACTATAGTTAACTTTCGGTGGATTTTGCTCATACCCTTATTTTGGCGTCCTATTGTAACCAGCAGGCGAGATATGAAGTTTGAGTGGATTCGATACGATGGTTTTCTCTAAAAATCGTTCACAGACAAACTTTAGCGACACACACACACAGACCATTTTCCCAAATAGTGTTTTTCGGACTCAGGAGGGTCTGAAACGTAAAGATCCGAAGAAAACTCAAAATTTTTTTTCAGCCGATTACATAACTTTCCTTTCTACTTCGTAGAGCCAAGGAAAGTAAAAATTGCCGCAAAGGTAATACGCGATGATAGTATGCCCAGCGGTGGCAAACGTGTTCACACATTGATTTGTGTGCAATTGCTTCCGCATGAATCTCGTCCATATGACACATCAATGGTCCATATGATACTTCAACGGTCCAATAGTAGTCCAATAGCTTACGTACACAATGGTAGTTTAATGAAGTTTGTAAAAAAGTTAGGAACGTCACACCGAATTTCTTAATTCAGACTACCAGTTAATAACAAAACGGAGTTAGGTCCACTGCCTATTTCCACTAGATTTTAGAGCTCAATATTACATCGATTTTGACGGTTAGATCATTAACCAGTACGCAACTGTTGCATTTAGGAGAATCACACATTCGTCCTAACTCCACTAATCATTTATTTCCATAACTCTGTAGTTAGTGATATAGCTCGTATCCGTTGTTTGACTTCTGCCTCTTGATTTTATTATGAAGTCTGTTAGGCAAAAGGAATACGCGAATTTAATAATCCTCCAAAACTCAGTATTTTCGGAGGAAATCCAACTCAAAAAACTGACAATCTCATAACTTAGACCAAAGTTACAATACAAGAAGAACGCAATGATTGCTAACACCTGACTCAAAAACGACTTATTCGGGCTCGTTAGGCAAGAATGTACGAAAAGCGCGGGAAGCCGCGTCCCCACTGAGCACCGGCTTCCTTACTCAGCACGTTGTCACCGTCTTTGTCGCTTTGAAGAAGAAAATTAAAATTTACTTGAAGGAGAAATTCATCCCCAGAGGGATCATTGTGCTATACTCAAATCATCATCTCGCTCAGTTTGAGACAGAGCAAGGTGAGCGGCCGTCACATTCCGTCTTTTTGTTCATTTTTTTTTAAACTACGTTCGATTATATTTTTTTGAGCCCAGTTCCCCTTTTGAGGAGCCTGGGCCTGGTTGCGTGTTCCGCCCCCTTCCCTGAGAGGAGGAGATTCGTTCCGCAAATTTGGGGAAGAAACAATGGGCCCCGACCTCTACAATATAGAGATAGATAAATAAAAGAGCAAGTTGAACGCATGTACAAATTTAGTATATTCAGAGTTGAGTGCTTTAACCATGGGTGCTGGATGCTCAAGTTCCCAGAAGCGCTCCAATTGAAAGGCCATGTTTTCTGTTGGATTGCTAACCATATCAGAATAGAAGTCATATTAGAGGCTGTTTTGTCGTGGGCCACTCTGCTCATACGATGTACCTAAAAATGGCAGGCAAAAGATCTGGAGCTCCAGTTGTGCCCGCCATCTCGGCAATCCGATCGGACGAAGCCCGTGGTTGTAATGGGCAAAAAACGGGAAAAAAATTAACGAAACGCAGTACAACGCAGGACTACAGCGGAAGTCAACGTTTCGTCGTTTGAACTCCCTCCCTCCCACCCGTCAAAATAAAAAACTACCCGCCTCGTCATCGCCTTGCAACTCCCCTTTCGCCTCGCAAAATCATCAGACGTTTTGTTTCCGTAGTTCCATTGTAGCCAGGACATGTTTCGTATGGTTTACTAGTATTCGATGCTGAATCGAATGGGATGGGGGAGCACTAATACTAGGTCAAGCTGTTCATGAGAATAATAAACCATTGTGTAATAATTTGCAGGGTTTTGGAAGTGGTGGCTTTCAAGGTTTTCTTATAGTCTTGCCGGAACTACTACTGAAGAGCTTCTCTGCACTGGGATTAGAGTTCGATGCAAGCTGCAAGCACAGCAGACGATCCCCCACAAAGCTCATCAGGGCGTCAAAGGTAGGAAAATTAAGCTTATCGCTTCCCGCGTGGCAAAGTTCCCGTGTATTAGTGCCGAGGCTGCTATATTGTCCCCCACTGATTGCAAAAACTAAGAAAACGACTCAGGAGTCAGTTTCTGCACACAGAAGGATGCATCAGACTGTCTGGATGCTGTGGAAGTAAGGAACTTCTTGCCGCTTTATCTTACGACCGACACACGGGATAAAAAGTAGCCTTCTGAAGATGGGGTGGAAGGACTTGAGGCAGACTGGAGTAGAAGTATCATCACGGGATACTGCAAAATTCAGGTGGCATAACGGGCACTCCCGGGTGTAGGTCTTACGGTACAGAGGCCGTGGTGCTCATCCCAAATAGGCGATAGTCAGAATGTACAATAATAAATAGTTCGTACCAATTGTGCCCAGCGTTTTCCCCATAATTCCAATAGTTCAACCAAGTTCGAATTACCTGAAAGAAGAACGGAATTGATCGCGATGAACCGACATTTTCTTTATGAAGTCATTGCTCGACCAAGAACGGCTCTTGCACTTGTATTTATCAAATAGCGTGTTTTTTTGTTTTTTTTTTCAATCAGAAACAGAAAGACAAGAAGAGCACTCAAAATTGTCTTTTCTTCTTATTACGAACTTCATAGGGCTAGAGAAAGTAACCAGACGAGGGGTTACAGTCACTAGGCCAAATTAATCGCACTGGTGTGGAGCGGCGCCGCGCGGGGAGTCGGAGGCTATCGACCGGCGCTCTCTCGCACGCAGCCCTTTTTCGCATGACCAACGAAAACTGTAGGCAAAGCGAATGCGACGAGTTGATTGCTATCGATTGTTTACCGTTGAACTAGTTAATTTTCGGAACGCGATCCCCGCGACGAGATAAGTTGGAGTTAATTGCTGAGCGGCGGCAGAAGAAGAAATCCTCAGAACAACTTGAAGGTTAAAGAACGAGAGGTTTGTCTGAGCAGTTGAAGTCTTGAAATCGTAGCTTCCAATGAGCACTAACTGAAATTTCGCGAATATAAACATGAGGGAGCTAATCACTGAGCCTGAGTACTTCTTTGAGGCATGAAGAATCAGCAGTTTTCAAGCACAAGAAAGTTAAAGCTGGAAGAAAGAAGACGAAGGAGAGGAATGGATTTTCCTTGCAGATAACAATAAAATATCTAGCGCGAAGAACAGCACAACTTTCCTCAGCCTTATATTGCTACCACTCTAGCAACTAATTCAAGCTACTTTTATACAAATACAAAAAAAATGATATCTTTTTCAAGCTATGCATGAGTAGTTGGTCTCCTTCGATTCAATTGAGCCCTAGCTTCACCTTCATGTGGCAGTTGTTCTCTTATCAGACTTTAATGCAGTATGTATATAATACAAACAATTTTGTGTACCAATGACAATTAAGTTTTCGACTCACCAGGAGTGACATAGAGGTAGAGGAAAACTCAATTCACAATGATACATGGTAATATCTTGAACAACAAATAATTCCGGATGGGAAAAATTTTGATAAAAACCAGTGGTGCCTTACGTTCCTCAATTTTGTGAGCTACTCATATTTATCATGCGATTTTCATTGAAATCCAGCATGAAGGTAGTTTGTTAGAATGTCAACATGATTGTGAGCGGGTTTTCGTTGTAATAAAAGTGCAGCTATTGCAAACGATAATAGTTTGAATTCTGTAATTTCGTTAAACTACAGACACGGTTATTTTAGAACGTTGCATCAACGTAAGTGGGATTTGAGAGAAAACCCCGACACTTACTCCGATTTTCGGTGACATGTATTACAGTTATTTGCGTTGCCTGTTCATTTTCGCGGTTTTCGTGTTACCGTTATGTTACGTGGAACTGTCCACACACAAATTTAATTAAAATAGAGGTGTTTTGATCGCCATGATAATTATAGTTAGTTTTGGTCCTGTTTGGCGCATAACAGGACGCCAAACCCCCCACGTTAACGTTTAGGCAGAATATCAAACTTGAACGGATTCATTCCAGCCATCCTCTCTCAATCGCACTCACAGAAACGCAGATAATTTTCTAAAATGACGTTTTTTCACTGAAAAACTGCTTTCCACTATTTTCAGATGATCACATTACTTCATAGAACAGCGAGGAAGTATAAAGAAACCATTGCAGAATGCCTTTAGTGCTCGCTACGCATGTTGCATGATGTTCATTTCGACTTTTGCGATATACCACAAGGAAGGAACAATGTTGAAGGCGTTGCTCCACTATGTTATGACGAACTGCCACAATGAGTGGTTCCAACTCGACCTCAATAAATACGCAATTTCGAACAGTTCGCAGGGGCGGGAAAGTGATAAAATATTAACGGAATCTGCTGGCTGTCGTGATGGGACGACCTCCGGGCTCCTAAATTTTTAATGGCGGCGCCGTTTTATTGTTTCTGTTCCACGATGAAAGAGAAACGCCAGAGTATTGTCCTTTTTAGTTCCCGCTGGGCCGTAGAGTGTTGCTGGCACTGTAGACACACTACGCCGCATGTAAAACCTCTCATATAACAGCAAACGTTCAACTGCTCTCTTTCAACTCGCACGCATACTCTTGAGTGTATGATTTTCCATGTAAAACCGCGAGGATGTAATAACAATTGAACGGTTCCCCCTGATGAATGGGTATTTAGTTGCTCACACATAACTCACATCCAGCCAGTTAACTTATTAAGCTGTCTACACGTTTTATCCCTGGACTACCGCTTTCGTATAATAGGATACAAACCGAAATCGAAGTTATTCGAGTTGTTGATTCAACCATTCAAGCTTTCCATAAACTCTCACCATGTGTGCAGCTCATTATCAAACCAACTTGTTTGCCGGACAGCTCGTGTAAATAGAGCTGAATTTATAGGAGAGGAAATGGTGCGGTAGCAAAAAAGAATTGGTTTTTGTCGACATTTTGATAACTTATCACGGATGACGTAATTGTGTGGGTTGCTCCCAATTATGTAGGTAGGTTATTGGACTACCAATAAGACGTTATGGCTCGTAATTGGCTTATTTACTACTAACAGGACCGTGGGACTACAGAATTTGGCATTTTTCTCCATAACGACTCTTAGGATTGTGATTAAACCAACAACGCGAGTTTCACTGGTCAACACCTAACTTTTCGTTCTTTACAAATACGCGTGGAGTACGGTGACAAGTATGTATTTTTTTACTTTTGGGCAGAACGGTCCAAACAAATTTAATCGAACCCATTAGGTGTCTCTATCTAATCAATGCCTGCAAATCCGCAAATCTACCACTGACATTCTGTTGAATGGATATGATTATGATCAACGGCCGAATTTGCAACACGACTACTTCTGTAATCATTTGACTAACCGAGATATAAATGAAGTGAAAGTAAATGGATTGGTTCTCAATCAACAGTATCAAATCAATGAAACTGATGGAACAATTAAATAGAACGGAATTATCCCACTTCCTGGAACACTATTGCGAGCTCAGTTGGGTTGTTGGCAAATCTTGTTTGGCAGATATTTGTACACCTAGAAGTACATAACACTAGTTACGTTAAAGAACGTTAACTAGTTCGAAATTATCTTACACAGTAGGTCACAAAACCTTAATTTTCTTCTTCGCATAGTTACTGTTCACTTTATTATTTTATACTTTTGTTACTCCGTGTTCAATTCAACTTGTTAATACTTCACATTCTGCTTTGTATAATCTACTATTATTGTTAAATTATTATCTATTTTTAATTCGTCAAGTTATAATTTAATTCAATAATTCGAATTATATTCTGTCAATCGGGGTTTTAAAAAGAACTTTTATTTTACACACAAAATGTATAACAAACATGACTCTAGACGGAGGATCAGAGAAAGCTGTGGCACAACTTTCCTTAGCACAGTCAGCTGCTTGGCTGAAAGCTCAAGGAGGTTGTCATCACTATATTACAATATAACTCGTCCCTCCCGAAGAGTAAATATTTCTGTCTTGCCGAAACAGGGTTATTGCTGTTAAAAACTTGGCTAACGAGAAGTTGTATTATCTCTTGGAGTTGGTTGATTTGTGTTTGTTGGTGGTTAATGAGAACGAAGTTTGTTTTCGTGGACGCGTGCTTGTTCAACTGAAAAAGGAACTGTGATACTTTTGGTTTAGTTAGGGATGGCTTTCATCATTACGATTGCCATCAGTCATCCATCATTGCCACTCCTCTGGTAAGCGGGCCCGCCTATAACCAAAGACATATACACACAGACATCTGTACTGCAATAGCTTCATTTTCTATAAACATTCGCTCGAAAAGGCGGTTAATAAAAGTCGCACTGCATTTCTCAAAATATTCATCAATTTCATCAAAACCTCGCTAGAAGGCAACAAGACAAAACAAGCAAAAAGAAGAGTAACTAAGGGGAAGCAGATGAAAAAAAAGGATTGAGTGACCATTTTAACGACGTAGGAGAGAAAGCCGTCTTGATTACGTTAAAGGAAATGCAATTAGGTTATCGAAGGCTCTTCGGGTCGAGGTAAATCGAAAGAGAGGGCGTCGTTCTTTAGTCTACCACCCTTCTCAAATGGATGAAATGTGACGGAGGATTCTGCAGAATCGATTCAACGAGCCTTTCCGTTGATTAGAGGTTCATGAAAGAGTATCGCTTCAGATTTAGAGGCAAAATAGGATTTCAACTAGAAATTATTGACGAGGGGTGAGTGAGCTTGAAGATCGGGATCAATAAATTACAATCAGCGAAAATGAGATGGAGCGTTTTTATCTCGTACGTGTTTCATAACCCCAGTATTCACTGTATGTGTCTGACATCCCAACAGTTTTTGGCGAACTCCCTTTTTTTTAAATAGCTAGCGCAATGGATGACACAACTTTCCTCTCTTCTTTGTAAAGACTACCGTACTCTACGTACGCAGCTGCTGTATTTTCGTTCAACTGAAGTCCACTGAAAGGTTTATGACAAAAAACGAACCCCTGTGAAATGCAATGATCAAAAACCCTGTAGCAACTTTACAGCATTGAAAACAACGTAATGTTAGACGTTCGCTGCCTCTCAATTTACTTTTCTCAACCCAAAAGAAAATAATAGTGATGGAATGGGCTGAAAAATACCTGGTGTGCAGCAACCCACAAGCGTCTATGCCAAAAAAAATGTGGGTGTTAGTTTAGCACCCCGTAAGTTTGATCAAAAACCCGTTTGTGTTAAAATCAGACAAACGATCTTTTGATGTTCGGCAAATCACGTTTTCCGGTGTACTTTGGCTTGCGTCTCGGCTCCATGACTATAAATTCTCGTGGTGAGTCGAGTGCTCGTTTTCTTTTCCTCATTTTACAGAGCAATGTATTGATTCTTCTTATTGGATTCTTAGTTTTAAAAAATGAATAAATAAAAAATGAAATAAGCCCGACTTTTAATTGAAACTTCCTTTCTGTTAAATTGTTTCCGGGCAATTTAAATTTAGCGGCACTCTCTGCCTCAACCTCTAAGGTGTATCACCGATGGAAGCTCTTATGAATATTCACGTGTAACCCCTTGTTCCTCAACCAGAGTACTAGCCCAGAATGCATGTTGCAGGAAAAGAAATCGCTCTGAGGAAGATGCAAAAAACCCGGGGACACAAAGGACTGAACCACAGACATCATCCTTCTTGGGATCAGCATCTTCTTGTGGAGGCACATTTCCCTCGACGCGGCAAAACCGGCGCGAGAAGCTGGGAGACGTCCCCACCGAGCTCAGGCCGCTTTGAAGAGTGGGAGCTGCAGAGCCCGCCGAGCTTCATTAGAAGGAGGAGCGAGGTCGGACGGTTGCCACAGCTGAAGAAAGTGCAACTAAGTTTTTAAATAAGCCCCGGAAGAAGTGGAGGACATTCTGCTCCGAAATACTAACCGTTGTGCACCAAATTTCCATCTCGCTCTAATCCTGAGCGACAGCAAGGTAGGGTTCCGCCACCTATTTTGTTAATTTGCCTTTTTTTTGTCGAGCCCCATTTTACATGGATTTCTTTTTACTTTCCTTGGCTCTACATAGTAGAAGGGAAAGTTATGTAATCGGCTGAAAAAAAAACTTTGAGTTTTCTTCAGATCTTTATGTTTCAGACCCTCCTCAGTCCGAAAAACACTATTTGGGAAAATGGTCTGTGAACGATTTTTAGAGAAAACAACCGTACCAAATCAGCTTAAACTTGATATCTGGCCCGCCGGTTACCATGGAACGCCAAATAAGGGTATGAAAAAAATCCACCTAAAATTAACTATAGTTATCATAGTGATCAAAACACCAAATATTTCTTTTCTCAAAAAGGGCTCCAAAGATTTTGATTAAATTGTTTATATTGGTAGCTCCCAAAATGCCAAGTATACCATAAAATTCTCATTTGTGGGAAAATGACGAGAGCAGCACAATAAATTACCAAAACTTTCGACGAATTCGATTTTAGCGCGGTTTTTAGAGAAAATAACCGTACCAAATCAGCTCAAACTTGATATCTGGCCCGCAGGTTACCATGGAACGCCAAAATAAGGGTATGGGCAAAATCCACCGAAAGTTAACTATAGCTATCATGGTGATCAAAACACCAAATTTTGTTTCTCAAAAACGGCTCTAACAATTTTGATAACATTTTTTATTTTGATAGCTCTAAATAACGCAATCATACCATAAAATTCTCATTTGTGGGAAAATGACGAGAGCAGCACAATAAATTATCAAAATGTTCGACGAAAAGCGTTTTAGCGCAGTTTTTTCCTTATAAACTCCGCTGGAATGTTAGTAGAATGTTAAAAAAAGTTGTAGTCCAATCCAATACCTAAAGTGTGAGTGTTTAAAAACGCTCGTGAGATACATGGGGCTCACTCCAATAATTCCTGAATGTCAACTACTGCCGTTTCGCTTACTACCAGTTCTAAACGTGTTTACCCAATAACTCTGCAAAAGTAATAATTGTCCTTCTTCAAAAAATTTGTGTTTACAGCCTCATTAATTATCTATGTACCAATTGCTCAATAATGGTCCTGAAATCAGTACGAGCAGCACAATAAATTTCGGAACTGTAAGCGCTACTGCTTTCTGCCGCCGTGAAGTGATGTTTGACTAAGTTCAAATGAATTGAGTAAGTAGAAAAAGCCATGTACACGAGTGAATTGACGTAGAGCTAAGTTTTATTAACGAGTTTGGAGTCTCCTTATTGATTCATTTATTTATTTAAGTAGTATTCAGGAGAATAAAACAAGATACTATTCATCCGTTCTTTTCATGCCAAAGCCATGAAACTGCCTGTTATGAACTGTCTGTTGATGCTGTTAGCCCCGTTTGAGTGCAAGATCATAATATTTTTTTTAGCTTTGGTCACATTAATTTAGAATCTTGAGTCCCGGCCTCACATTATTTTCTTCGGGATTACCTTTTACTCGGGAATTAATAAGTTGACAGTAGTCTGGGTTGTTATCATCACCATTTAGGTCTGAATATGCGGCTTGTTCGTGTATGAATAGCGCCTCATTTGCAGTAAAAATGCGCCATAATTATCTACTTAGAGATATCACGAATAGGCCGTCCTAGTACCCAACCGCCTGCTAGTTAAGATCTGGCAGTCGTTAATAATGCGTGACTTGCCTCCTTGATCAACGCCAAACGGGCAAAATACAGCACTGAGCACTAGTTGAGTTTTCTTCAGATCCTCGGCATCCACTTCACAGGGTGTCTCCAACTCCACGCTCGATCAACTTGACGGAGAGCATTCTATATTCACATTTTGTGCTTTACAAGTTTTTGTCGAATATATTTGAAAAGAGGTGCAAACCAAAGTACGCCGGAAAACGTGATTCAGTGAATAGCAAATAAGGCAGCTCAGACTATCCGTTCAGTTGAAGCCAATTCCAATCGCGTCGGTTAAACAGCTGAGATAGAATACTCAAACGCAATGAACGACATAGCCAATAGTTAATGAGTACATTTCGATGTCTGTTGTAAGAAATACTTCATAAGAACCCGAAACCTTTCGTTTTATTGAAGTACATCTTAGATTCATTCGCAAGTAACCAACAAGTGAAGGGGGTTTGAAAAGAGGCGCTGATGAGACTCGTCTTATTCAAGGAAAACAATCAAAGGGCTTTCAACTCAGCGAAATGTAATCTTCAACTAACCAACAGAAACGAGAAAAGCTATAAACGAGTTGGTCGTAACTCGTTCCAAACAAGTTCCCATTTGGATTTGCGGATTAAATAACATTTAGAAAATGAGGTTAAAAGGGAAACAGAAGGGCAGGAGAGAGAAGGTGAAATGTCACCCCAATACTTTACCGTCGGAGCTTCTTGTTTTCACAAACAACTCCACAACCCTACACTCCGAATATTGAACAGAACCAGAGGGAACCAGGTTTCTTTATGCGTTCTGTGTATTCGGGTCAAATATTAGAATCGGCGAGTACCAGCAATTCATATGTCGGTACCTACTGGATGAATTGAAGGAAGAACGACGGCTTTCACCTTCCCTACCGCTCCTTCTGTCTGATCAAAAGGGAAAATTCTTCACGAGCTGCACGTGCTGCTCTCGGAATACCAAGAAGCCCCGACATCTTCGTGATTTAATAAGAAGAAGAGAATCGATATCCTGCGCTGATATGCTGATATCAAACCGAAATTAAATGCCCCACCCAAACCACTCACTCTCGCGACAGAAACTATATAGAAATATTGAACAAATAATACAGTAAAAACGCCAGCGTTATTGTTTCAGGACTTTAAGGTCTACGAGAGGAAATATTGAAACGGCTCAATCAAATATCAGCTGCGGCACATTATACAACTTTCCATTCCCCAACGAGCCGTGTGCTGCCTCGTGCCGTGGATCACAAGGGGGTGATTGTTCGGTGTAGCCATTTTCTAATAAACAAATGAGGCGCGATGAGCTGATGGCTTCTTCGAAGGTATTCTCAGGATGCTCATGGAGACTGACTGCAAGCCGTACCCATATGTGGATGACTTGACTGTGGGTGATCTTTGAAGAGTCGGTCCGCCAAATCGACGAAAAAACTCTGCAAATTATTACACAACGGTTTATTATTCTCATGAACAACTTGACCTAGTATTACTGCTCCGAGACCCATCCCATTAGATTCAGCATCTAAAAATACTAATAAACCATACGAAACATGACCTGACTACAATGGAACTACGGAAACTAAATATTCCACCGGCGCCAGGCGCCCGTAAGCGCCTTTAGGCAATTGGCACGACGTTGTGAGTAGACTGGGTTTTGATGAGACAGAAGGGAGGGAGTACAAACGACGAAACGTAGACTTCCGCTGTAGTTCCCGCGGGTTTTTCACTATACGCCATTGTACACGTCTGATGCTCACTCCATTCGAACCAGGATGTAAAAATACCTTGAAAACTATACGAAACACGGCGTATTTGCGATTATACTGCGTTTTGTTAATTTTTTTAACCATTTTTTGTCCATAACAATCATGGACTTCGTCCGATCGGATTGCCGAGATGACGGGCACAACTAGATACCAAATGGGATTTTTGTGTGAAAGAACGGATTTTTTAGACCACATTAAAGGCACAAAACGGTCTGTAGGGCGGACGGGGAATGCGGATGGGAGACAGGGGACGGCGGACGGACATTGCAGATTTCGAATCCCCATGTCTTGAAACGTAAAGTATCACATTTTAAGGGGGGTTTGTAAAAAAATTTTCCTGACCGAAAACATAGGGAAAAACCCAGCTAATCTTGAAAGGGAAAGTGAATAACCAAACCTCAATACGCTTTGGCGACCACAGGCTCCTTCTTGAAAAGCACTTCAAGTATTTAGGAGTATGTATAGGTGAGAGGTGGGGTTTCAACCAACACCTCCAGTCCCTTAAAGGCACTACCATTGCAAGGTTTGCCTCACTGCGTGCAATTACGAAGGCCACTTGGGGTGTGTGTTACCACGACACTATCCTCATGTACAAGGCCATCGATCTAGGCACAATTGGCTACTGCCCCGTTGTCTGGGGTAGCAAACTAACAGTCAATCAAAAGAGAGCATTGGCCTGATCCTAGGGAGCTGCGCTCTCGTGGATTACCAAGGCCCATAAGACTGTATCAACAGAAGCACTTCAGGTGATCACTGGCCAGTTACCGGGTGGTGGAACTTGGCCATGGAGTGCATGATTGACGAGTGGTGGGTGAAATGGAAGCTTCCCCTGCTCGGGGCTCAGCTCCGTGCGGATCTCACAACAGAACGAAAACTTGCCGTCATCAATGAATGGGCATTAGAGAAATGGCAAGTAAGATGGGAATCCTCGTCAAAGGGTCGCGACATGTATAAGTTCTGCTCCAACACCCATGAACATCTTTTAGGGAAATGGGCTGAGCCAGAACACTGGATGAGCCAGTTCCTCGTGGGATATGGTGACTTCAATGCGCGGCTCCATTTCTTTTCTCTCAAAGACTCTCTATGTATCCTCTTGTAGAGGAAACAAGAAACCATGTGCTGCTCTACTGTAGTTTCTACAACAGTGAGTGATGGTCGTTGGGAGGGCAAACGAACTTAGCAGCATTGACTGCTACAATGCAAGCCTATAACCATTTTGCAGAGTTCGCGAAGAAGGTGATGGCTAAGAAACGTGGTCGCAGTTGATCTGTCCTTTTGAAACTTGCCACCCAAGTAAATAGTTAGATTATGTGGGAAACCAGATTAAGAAATCCTCCCAGATGGTATGGGATTCCTCAGATCGTCACCTCCGTGCAATCGCACAATGGGCAACAGCTCTCTACCAGGAGGCTGGCTAATGACCAAATACCTGCCGTACCTCCACAGATCTGAGTTCATAACCCTTGTCGAGGGTTTAGAAACAGTAATCAAATAAGGAAACAGACCTGTTTCTGTAGAGGCAGTGTTGGTGGTAGCTGATGTCATGGCGACCCACCTCCTGGCAAGTGAGAGGAATAAGGCAACCTGATTACAGCCACCCGTAGAAAAGGAGGAGCATTGCGGCTCATTTGAGGTGGCATGACGCGTAGCAGGAAATGCCATAGCGTGGTATACTTTACTTCTGCACCACACTTCATATTTTGCATTGATTCTAATTCAGATTATACTGTAGTTCTTTGACGACTACCTTCGAAATGTCGATCGTCTGATCACACGGTCCCCTTGTTTCGAGCTGAGCCCCATCAACTCCTTCATAAGTACATATAGACTATAATGGAGGTTAGTGCATCAAAAACTTAATTAACGCTCTCTTAATTACACTTCAAAGCTCCGCGAATAAAATAAAACACCCTGTACTTCAATCGACCCAAAAAAGCGTAATTTAAACTGACGTGTAACTGACTGCCATCAAGACTCCGCATCTACTTGAGAGTTACAGTCGCCAATGCTCCAATAAAATCGAAACTGTCATTTTAACGGTTCCCTATAAATAGAACCTGTTTCAAATTTAGAGCAGAAAAAGGAGGCGAATCCAGCGGGACGTAATAAAAGCTCCTATTATTTTGAGGAAATAACTCGAAAAAGAGACGTTCGCTCGAATATTTGAGCCTTTTTCTACCTCCGTTCATATTCGGCATGGAGAATAAATCGTTTTACTGCTCCTTCTAATCCTAATAGAATTTCCCTTCTACCTCTCGATATTTAGCTCAATGTAACTTTACTCGCCGACATTTACTTCTTTAAAACTTGTTCGATATCAACAGTTTAAAGATAGAACTAACAGGAGCTCTGAGATGCCTTCAGCTGTAAATATTTACACTTTGTTTTCAGAATATTTTGATGGCGTTGATTTGGAGAGGAAATCGGCGGCGCTTTGAAGACGTATACGTCATTATTATTATTATTATTATTATTATTATTATTATTATTATTATTTACGGGCGAATTAAGACTTTAGCAACTACAGGCCAATCGCTACGCTCGGTCGAGTCAAAAATGTTAAGAAAGGTCAATAAACACTCCAAGTACGGAAGGCCGAGTGGTAATGGGGGGGGTGTCAACAAACAATCTGCACGCTGGAACCATTTGTGCCCAAGTCGTTTTTGAATCAAATTACTGATATTTCGGATCTGGGGGGTAATTTCCTTTATTTTCTTGATAGTGTAGATTCGTTATAGCTGGTACCTGGGAGATTTAGTTGCAGAAAGCTCGCGAGGTAATAAGGTGGTAGAAAGCTAACTGATAGAATGTCTGCGGGTCCTGAAGGCTACAGGATATGTATTTCCATCTAGAATGGGTGCCAACAGGTGTAGTTATCAGATAGCTGAGTACCTTCGTCACTGCCTTAGTAGCTCAACTTTAGTGACCATCCAGGAGAAAACACCTCTCAGTAGTTACAGCTTGCCCATAAATCGCTTTGAAAAATAACGACATCTGGTGAGAAGCATTCCGCGTGGGATTTATGAGAAAAAACTGTACTAAAGTCAACTTAGTCGAATTGTTCGATAACTAATGAATGAAGTATCTCAAGCTACTAACTACAACCGCACAGTACTGGCTTGGGCCGCCTAGTTCAGTTCAGTTACAAATCCCTTTCGCCACGCAGAAGATATTTTATGTTCCCGAATATAACCTTCGACGAGGTTATCCTGTTGGCCGTTGTTGCTGCTCTCTTTTCCCTCTAATTTCGTTCTTCGTTTGCATCTCGTCTCAGTTAGCTCGCGCTCCCACGTATAACGTAAAATTCGCCATCCGAAAAGGTTTCGTTCATTTTTTTGATTTCGTTTCAAATTGAATTAAATATTTTCTGCCCTATTCGACCAAACTGACAGCTCACTGGAACCGTCTTCACGCTGGAGGGGCCCCGCTCCTTCACATCTTCGCCGTCAACAGGTGAGCTGTCAGTAACAAGTTTCTCTTTCAACAATCTGCTAGTTGTTTCTGTCTATTCTGTCTCAAGAAATAACAAACGCAGAGTATAACAGGCAGATCACAGTATTTCATAGACAATCTGTGTTACGGAACTATTTTTCTAGAAGAAAATCGGCCTTGTTTGAATCTAAGCGACGCTCAACTCTCGAGACTAAATCTTCCTTCGCTGTAAAGGGTGAATACCAATTAAACTCACAATTTCGTAAGGTTGAAACACCTAGTGCGCTACAGGTTGACTCACTAGTGGAGGAATTACGTAGAGCAGGCATTTACAGAGTCAACCGTGTTTTGCACATCACTCGCCCCTCAAAAAAGAAAGAAGGGCAAATGTGAAGTAAAGTAAATGTAAACATGGTTTCCTATCTTGGAACATCACCAAGTTAACGTCAAGCTCCCTCTCAAATAAATTGTATCCAGAGAATTTCAACGGAGTAAAACTTCCAATCTCTGCGTTAGCGAACTATAAATCTGTAACAAATAAATTCGTCTGGGTTGAAAGTTTTTGTGAACGTGTTTTGGGAAATGGGCTGTAACTGTCTGTGTGCTCTAGTGTTTTATCATTTGCCTTGAGGCGAGGGACAGAACGTCAAGGGAGATCTGGAATCTTTCATTAATTTTCAAGATTACCCCTCAATCCTACTGTACGAGAGCCCTGTGTATGTAGAAGATGACCTTCTAAAAAGCACTGGATACCTCCCCCCTTGGCACTGGTGGAATCTCCGAGTCTGGGCTTCACTTGGTGACTACAGACCATGTTCGTGGCAAATTGAAGTGTTTCTCAATTTTCACAGCCCACACGCACATCCGCGATTTGACTCACTCTGCCAACTGATTTAACCCGCTTCTCACTCCAGGGATGTGAAAAATCCTAGTTGGAGATTACGCGGAACTGGTGAGCACACGCTACTATCGCAGGTCATTTTGTTTTGTGGATAATTCTCGGACGAAAATGAACCAGTTTTCTTAACATTCCAGAACTTACTAGGTTGTCCCTACTTACTTCCCAAACGTTCATTGAATAACCAGTGTGTAGGTAATCTATCAAATATTACCAACATTACCTTGAATATGTTCGTCACATTTACTGTTCAGAAATCATTCTTAAAATGCCGTGATATAAGTAACTGAAAGAGATTATTAAAGTTTAATAAATTTAATGTATTTCCAGGTTTAATAAGCTTAATGATTATTTAGTGGACGGAAGTTGAATGGTTGCTCCTCAGTTTTTAATAACCATAATTTAACATTCGGCAGAAAAAAGTGTGGCGAGGTTAACTCACTACTAACGCCAATTTTTGCTAGAAAGTTCATGCCAATCGAGCGGCATTCATTGATGTACAGTTGAGTACATGGTGGTCCGGCACTTGAGTTGGTGGCGGAAGTTGATACGAATTTTGATTTTACACGGTGGTTGCTGTCTTTAAATCCCGAGGTTTCCCAAAAACAATCGCAAAAGCTCGCTGCCCAACCCCGAGCAGCCATTCGTCAGTCAATTTAAGTAGGAGCAACCAATAACTTCTAATACATACGCTAACCCCGCCGAGTTTCGATAAACTGCGCCAGGTTCAACCAGGCCCATGCAATCTGAGTGAAAAACATTGGGTTAGTTGGTCATGCGACTAGAGTTGCCAAACGGCCGGACTCATAGTCTCATGACGTACAAGAAGTGGATTCAGGGAATGAGGCAAAAATGTTGATAACCGCCGGGGTGAGGTGGGAGGGCGAAATAAGTTGTTAGGATACTTAGCCCCCTCCTTCCCCTTCACTACTAATTAAATACACTTTGTGGCCCTCGGGAGGCCTTTTGATGAGAAAAAGTTTCGGTGGTGGTGGATAGTTGGAAAATATGGCGTAAGAGAAATGTTGAAAATGTTTCCATACACCTTCCACTAAAGTCGTTATTTGCCTGAATACAATTACCGTTCTTTAACGGCTTTCGTAAAGCGTCAATAATGAACGACAAGAGTTATATATATTTTTACTTATTTTCTTTATATTAGTTGAATTCTATGACAAAAGTACGCGCATCTTCATATCAACTAGTCGAAGCACAGGTTGCCTCTGTCGCAGCAAAACTTGAATATGGAGTGCGGAATGTTACCCCACCACCACGACACATGTCCGAGAGGTGGAGAGGAGTTGTCGTTGTTCTAAAACAAGTGAGAATTAAGAGAAAAGCTGTAACATTCAGTTCATTTGAACTTAGTCAAACATCACACCACAGCTGCAGAAAGCGGTAGCGCTTACTGCTCCGGAATTTATTGTGCTACTCGTACCCATTCCCGGACCACTACTGGACGATCGGTACACAAAGAGTAAATGAGGCCGTACCCACGATTTTTCGAAAAAGGATAATTATCACTTTTCCAGAGTTATCGGGTAATAACTTTTAGAAATTGTAATAGCGATGCGGTAGTTGAAATTCCGGAATTTCTTGAGTGGCCCCTACATTTCTTATGAGCGTTGTTAAACGCTCATGGTATGGGTGCCTAATTTTATCAACTCACGAATTCTTTGAAATATTCTAGTAGCATTTTAGCGGAGTTTATAAGGAAAAAACTGCGCTAAAACCGATTTCGTCGAAAAGTTTGGTAATTTATTATGCTGCTTTCGTCATTTCCTCACGAATGGAAATTTTATGGTATAGTTACCTCATTGAGAGCTGTCCATATGTCAAATCTAATCAAAATCGCTGAAGTCATTTTTGAGAAAAAAAGTTTGGTGTTTTGATCACTATGGTAACTACAGTTAGTTTTGATCAGATTTTTCTTATACCCTTATTTTGGCGTTCCATTGTGACCTGTGGGCACTATATTGAGTTTAGTCGGATTCGGTTCAGCCGTTTTCTCTCAAAAGCGTTCACAGACACACGTAAATGCAATGAAGACGGTTTAAACTGGATAAACAATCACTAAGCGTTCGGCAAATCCAATCTTATAATTACAATAATAATGTCGAGCAACGAAATGCGGTTCATATCATCTTCTACTAATCATTAACTAATTTTCGTTCCCCTTGTCCCAAAAATGTCAGGCATATCACTCTAAAGATTTTTAATAAACCCGAAAGGTGTCTCAAGTAGTCAATGTCGGTATACCGTACCACTTAAATGTTCCTCTGGCAGTCTGTTTTCCAGAAATCGTGATTTTTATACGCTTAGAAAAGTTCACGGTAACTACAACTTGACAGTGTTTCGTTCAGCAATCTAGGAATGGGTACCCAAAAAAACCGAACTAACGGCCAAACAGCCATGATAGCTCGGAAAATGAAATTTATGGACCATAAATTTATGTTTTCGATTTTCTCAAAAACTTGTTCGATTAGACATACAGAGTACTCTCAACTAACTAGAACCTGAATTTTATTCTGCATGAATGTTTTGGTAGAATGCAATGAACGAAGGTACTGCGCGCGATATACTGCAGATCGACGAATTTGCGTGGGGTGGCGGAATGTTTTGCGCAGTTAAGCACCAAATACCTTCCATGTAAATCCTGCCAGCGCACTCATCAATATCGTGTTGGTATTCAAATGAGCTAACTAGACGATGACAGTTCAATACTGGTTAAAAACAGGTAAAACGCAAAAAGAAGAAGTTCTTGGTCCAATAGCACTTGCTTGCTTTGCAGGCATCTGGCTGGGATGTCGCACGCACAGTGGATGGTCTTGGATTCGTTCAGGATTTGCCACGGAGTTGTGACATGGCAACTCCATCTACCCCTAAGCTCAGTTAGCCTTCCGAGTTTGTGGCTGTTCTGACTCCCCGTACTCTCCTTTGTGGGTAGAGTAAGCTTCAGAGGGAACAGATTACGCCTTTTGTGTGGCCACACTGACTACCAGAGGCCGGGATCCTAACATTGTGGCTGCTCGCTTTTGTGCTTGTGGTAACCACTTAAGAGTCCCTGAATCATGTGCTGCAGGAGTGTCCGCATACTTATGGAAGCTGTGTCAAATGTCTTGACGCCGTCTGCAAGCAGGTTGCTGGTGCTGAGGGCTGGGAAGTGGAGAGAGAGTGGCACTACGGGGTTATGTCTGGGAAAGGACTGAGGCCTGTCATCGTCTACAGTGATCCTGGATGTCCAGGTAGTATCCGACAGCTGGGATCTTGGGTTAACTTGGCAAGAAACGAGGCGCAAATATGAAAGGAAGGATCTTCGTACGGTGGTGTTGGAAGCTCGTGGAATGGAAGCAGGTAACATCAGGATTGCAGCATTGACTTGACTTGGCGTGGTGCGTGGTGCAAGAAACGTGCTGAGGAGATGCGTCAGCTGCGTGTTTCAGCAAGCGTTCTTTGAGGTATGCGAGGTTACCCGCGTGTTGCTCAGTACGTATCTAATTCTATCGTGGAACATCCTCTTATACGTCCTTTCATCCCCATCTCAATCCTTCTATCCCTAGAGCCTAGTCTGGGAGCCCTCCTCCTCTCCTTTTTGAGCCTCGTCCCATTTACAATGAGCTTTGAAAAAAAAATGTATGTGTGTTCTCTCAAACTGTGAACGCGGTTGAAAGAAAACGGCTGAACCAAAGCCGCTCAAACTTGATATCTATCCAGCAGGTCACCATGGGACGCCCAAATGAGTATATGAGCAAGACTCACCAAAACTAACTACAGTTAAAGTGATCAAAACACTAATTTTTTTCTCAAAAACGGCTTTAACGATTTTGTTTACATAACTTACATGGATAGCTCTCAATAGAATTCAATACCATATAATTCCCATCCGTAGTAAAATGACGTGAGCAACACAGTAAATTACCACACATTTCGACGATTATCTATTTTAGCGCAGTTTTTTTACTTTCCTTGTCTCTACGAAGTAGAAAGGAAAGTTATGTAATCGGCTGAAAAACAAAATTTGAGTTTTCTTCACATCTTTACGTTTCAGACCCCCTCCCCCCCCCCCTGAGTCCGAAAAACACTATTTGGGAAAATGGTCTGTGTGTGTGTGTGTCAGTCAGTCTGTGTGTGTGTATGTGTGTCTGTGAACGATTTTTAGAGAAAACCACCGAACCAAATCAGCTCAAACTTGATATCTGGCCCGCAGGTTACAATGGAACGCCAAAATAAGGGTATGGGCAAAATCCACCGAAAGTTAACTATATAACATGGTTATCAAAACACCAAATTTTGTTTCTCAAAAACGGCTCTAACAGTTTTGATAACATTTTTTATATTGATAGCTCTAAATGACGCAATCATACCATAAAATTCCCATTTGTGGGAAAATGACGAGAGCAGCACAATAAATTATCAAAATTTTTGACGAAATCGATTTTAGCGCGGTTTTTGGAGAAAACAACCGAACCAAATCAACTGAAACTTGATGTCCAGCCTACAGGTTACCATGGAACGCCAAAATGAGGGTATGGACAAAATCCACCGAAAGTTAACTATAGTTATCATAGTAATCAAAACACCAAATTTTTTTTTCTCAAAAACGGCTCATAACGATTTTGATTAAATTTTTTATATTGGTAGCTCTTAATAAGATAATTTTACTATAAAATTCCCATTCGTGGGAAAATGACGAGAGCCACACAATAAATTATCAAAATCTTCGACGAAAAGCGTTTTTGCCGCGGTTTTTTCCTTATAATCTCCGCTGGAATGTTAGTAGAATGTTTTTAAAAAATTGGTATTGTAGTCCAATCCAACATATATAGGGTGAGTGTTTAAAAACGCTCATGAGATACATGGGGCTCACTCCAGAAATTCCTGAGTTTCAACTACCGCCGTTTCGCTTAATACCAGTTCTAAACGTTTTTACCCTATAACTCTGCAAAAGTAATTACTATCCTTCTTCAAAAAATTTGTGTTTACAGCCTCATTGATTATCTGTGTACCAATCGCTCAATAATGGTCCTGCAATGAGTACGAGCAGCACAATAAAATCTGGAACTGTACGCGCTACCGCTTCCTGCTGCCGTAAAGCGTTGCTTGACCAAGTTCAAATTAACTGAGTGATAAATGAATCGATTAAATAGAATTAGCCATGTGCAAAGTGAATTGTTGTAGAGCTAAGGAAAGTTGTGTGTTGCAACGCACCAGATATTTCCTTATGAGCTCCTCTCAAATGTTACTGGAATCTTCAGAAAAATTGAGATGCTAGTCCAATTGGATACCTATACGATGATTATGTAATAACAATCATAGATTATATAAGGGTTACTCCAGAAATTCCGCAATTTCAACATCCACCGTTTCACTTATTACCATTTCTACGTTTTTAACCCTATAACTCTGGAGTGATTATTATCCTTTTCAAAAATTGTTCGTTTTTACTGCCTCATTCATTCTCTGTTTACCAATTGCTCAATAATGGTCAGGGTATGAGCAGCACAATAAATTCCGAAACTGTAAACGGTACCACTTTCTGCCGCCGTGAAGTGATGTTTTACCAAATTCAAATGAACTGAGTGAAAAATATATTGAGTTAACAGAAAAAGCGATGAACACAAGTGAAATGATGTAAAGTTATGGAAAGTTGTGTGATGGGGCGCACCTGATATTTCATAGTGTTTTCCCAACAATTCCAGAACAGTAGACACAAACCTACCTATTCGAACAAAAAATCATGGCGATTGTCCTGTAATTACTTATATGCTGATTACTGAATAAGCGTTAACACGCGAGTCCCCAGACGACCAATTCAAATTTTTTATGTTTTTTTTTTTAACTCCTCATGAAATGAGGGCTCTTCCTTTGTTGCAGTTGTTTATTCGCCTCATTTTCGTTGATTCTTTGTGATACCTTAAGTGTAACTACATTGGCCACACATCCAGCCATGGAATTTGAGCATCGTTCTTTGATGGTAGTAAATTGAACATATACAACAGTAAACGATAGTGTGAAAAATAGCCCAAGCAGCGATGAAATAAACGTTGAAAGAACTTAGGTCAAACATATCATGTTGGAGGGAAAAGCTTCTTGGTGATTAGAGAACATCCCAACCATCCCTCACTTCCCTACGCCCACCTCAGGCGGACGTTTCCAAGTTGATCATTAAATAACAGTTTGTCAATCGACATGGACCCACCAATAGAAAAAACTGCCTCTACTCCCCCACATAAATGGCGAAGAAAACAGCATTGGAGCGCACGTTAGGACGCCAAGGCAAAAGCTTAGTTTCCAGTAGTAGTAGCGAGTCTAATAAAATAAAAATCTTGCGATGTGTAGAAGTAGAAGCCTAGCTCTCAGTTTAAGTATTCTGTCAGTATATCCGTTGTTTGGCGGCGTTCTGTAGGCGAGCCCTTTCGCGAAAAAACGTCATCCCATCACATCAAGGAACTTTGTATTGGAGTTGTGTTAGCCTGTTTTGAGCGTTACACGAAGAGATAGTCGGCTTTCTTGTTAATACAACGTCGGTTTCTTGTTTCTTACAATTCCCTCCTTAAGCCAAGTCAAGTTTCTGCCCTTTTTACTTTCCTTGGCTCTACGAAGTAGAAAGGAAAGTTATGTAATCGGCAGAAAAAAAATTTTTTACTTTCCTTGGCTCTACGAAGTAGAAAGGAAAGTTATGTAATCGGCTGAAAAAAAAATTTTGAGTTTTCTTCACATCTTTACGTTTCAGAGTCCGAAAAACACAATTTGGGAAAATGGTCTGTGGGTCTGTGTGTCTGTGAACGTTTTTTAGAGAAAACCACCGTACCAAATCAGCTCAAACTTCATATCTCGCCCGCAGGTTACCATGGGACGCCAAACTAAGGGTATGAACAAAATCCATCGAAATTTAACTATAGTTATCATGGTGATGAAAACACCAAATATTTTTTTTCTCAAAAACGGCTCTAACGATTTTGATTACATTTCTTATATTGATAGCTCTCAGTAAGGCAATGATACCATAAAATTCCCATTTGTGGGAAAATGACTAGAGCAGCACAATAAATTATCAAAACTTTCGACGAAATCGATTTTAGCGCAGTTTTTAGAGAAAACCACCGAACCAAATCAACTGAAACTTGATGTATAACCTACAGGTTACCATGGGACGCAATAATGAGGGTATGGGCAAAATCCACCGAAAGTTAACTATAGTCATCATAATGATCAAAACACCAAATTTTTTTCTCAAAAATGGCTCGAACGATTTTAATTACATTTCTTATATTGATAGCTCTCAATAAGGCAATGATACTATAAATTCTCATTTGTGGGAAAATGACGAGAGCAGCACAATAAATTATCAAAATTTTCGACGAAAAGCGTTTTTGCCGCGATTTTTTCCTTATAATCTCCGCTGGAATGTTAGTAGAATGTTTTTAAAAAATTGGTATTGTAGTCCAATCCATCATATATAGGGTGAGTGTTTAAAAACGCTCATGAGATACATGGGGCTCACTCCAGAAATTCCTGAGTTTCAACTACCGCCGTTTCGCTTACTACCAGTTCTAACGATTATTTTCCAATAACTCTGCAAAAGTGATTACTATCCTTTTTTTTAAAAATCGTGTTTACGGCCTCATTAATTATCTGTGTACAAATTGCTCAGTAATGGTCCTGCAATGAGTACGAGCAACACAATAAAATCTGGAACTGTAAGCGCTCCGCTTCCTGCTGCTGTGAAGTGTTGTTTGACTAAGTTCAAATTAACTGAGTGATAAATGAATTGATTAAATAGAACTAGCCATGTACAAAGTGATTGTTGTAGAGCTAAGGAAAGTTGTGTGTTGCAGCGCACCAGATATTTTTGCTTTCGTTTTAGTTTTACGTTAAGAAGACAGGTGGGTGTTGTGCTTTTATGCTTCCCTCTGTGCAACTGATACCAAAACCAAACTGACCAGTAATCATGCCACTTGACAACACGCATGTGTGAAACCTCCAACTCTCTTCGGTCATATGCGGTTTCAAGGCGCAAGAAGATGGCCGCTACTCCATACTGCCCGTGACCTGGAAGAGCGGGAAATACAAAGTAACCGCATTGTGTCATCACGCTTCCCTCATTGTCGCTTTCAATGGGCTGCCGCCAAAAAAAAAAAAAAAAAAAAACTAAGGAAGAACTGCTTCACTTGAAGATGCCCATGTGTGACACGACACCACTGTAAGGATCGCTTCATGTATGTGTATTTTCAAGAGCGCGGATAAAACATGGTATGGTTCCGAGCTGATCGTGCGTTGTGAAAGAGAGCGCCACAAAGTGCTTCTTGGCTCATACAATACAATATAGCAGTTTGCTCACATTCGAGGTTCTTTGACAACAAAGCTAAGCTGGCTTGGCACGTTGCATGACTATGTGAAGGACGCAGATTGAATCCCGTTTGGTTCCAGCAGCAGTCACCTCCACAAGTCTCTATGGCTCAGGCGTGTAAGCTGCATAAAGGCTCTTGGTATCGTGGTTCTAGGCTTCACGCATAAGCGAGAAATAAGCATTCCAAACAACACCCACACAACATTGGAACCTGGAAAACCTTTGGACTGTGTGCAGTGGCCCTAAAGAACTGTGCATACCCAGGAAAAGGTTGAAAGTCTTGACAGGCTTCTACACGCAGATTTTTCCTATTTTCCACTAAGATCTCGGGAAATTGGCCCATCGTACAAGGAGTTGCCCACGATCCTCCAAAGCTTAAGCTGGAAAAGCTGCCGTGAATTCAATTTGCCATCGGCTGAAGCTGACCATACTCCTTCAGTTTTCAACCGGTTGACCCGGTTCTCTCGAATTTCTTTCACCCGTCACTCAGATTCCTCTGAGCCGCTCGAAAAATCGAGTATATTTACAGTTGCCGTTGGCTCGTCGATGTCCAAACAAATCCGAGGCCTGTCCGCGCGCGAGAGGAGGCTCAGCTTCTCGCGTCCCCGTCGCTATAGGTAACCTGGCCTCCTATTTATAAATACCGCCCTCGAGTCTTACCAATCAGCCAATGGCACCTAATATTAACTCTCTCTCTCTCTCTCTTTCTTTGCATCTCGCTCTCTCTCTCTCTCTCCCTCTCGCATTTGAATGACCCAGGGTAAAAAAAAGAGCTGTGACTTCATATATTGTTATCGACGGTTGAACAAATTTATTCCCTTTCAACGCTCTTCCACTCAGCAACGGCCACTGATTTCCACTTTCACAATGAGCCTTTCGATAGCGGTTAGTACTTAATACCAACCTATTTTATTTCTTTGAACACTCAACTCATTCACTACAGCTATTTAGTGAACTGACTCTACCGCCCAGTATGGGATAAAAGGACGAAACTGATAGTGAGCGTTTGCAATGCGCAAACTGCTCCTAATTATTTTATTAACTGTAATCTTGCTAATTATTTATTGGACTACTCCCGGTTCGGAGGAGACGTTTTTGTTCACCAAGTAGAAACAAAACTTGTTCCTTACATTTTGTTATTTTTAGGAAAATATCTGGAGTACGGGTTCGCACAAACTAGACGTCAAAGGTAACTTAACAAAATCCTGCTTTTTTACACTATGTTCTCAACCCTTCCTCTTCGGAAAACTTAAGAACACTGAAAACAAGTATTGGTTTGGAATGTGCTGAGTGTTGATGGGAGGAGCGTATTGTGAATGCTGAAGGCGGAGAAGATAACGGGCCCAGGGAACAACGACCGAAGTTGTGGCCACTAGAGGCCCATTTCCCGATTCCCCCAAGTTAGTAGGATTCAGCCTTGACTCTTAACAGTGGGTTTCGGAATCTTCCAGACCTCTCCAAGTGTTTGAGGAGTTTCCTCCACTCTTGTCCTGTCGCATCGTCTCGATCCAATATTCGTTCGGCCAGTCTGTAGAACCACTAGACACTCACACAAACAATATGCTCCACATGAGCAATATGCATTAATGTTGGGATTAATTCGGACAATAATCTTACTTAGACACGATTTGAAGCCCTTAGTTCATTGAGTTCAGTGGTTCTCAATTTTGGAGGAAGCTTACTATTCTCTGCTGTTGATCCCGAAGTAATAACAAATTGGTTGAGCGACGGAAGACGACGGAGCTGGGGAAAGTTGTGAGATTCATTGACTTAATGATTTCAAGGGATATTTACTCGTAGGAGCTACGCACTGCTAAGCAATTGGGTGATAGATCTTACTAGTACATTTCATAAACGACTTAGGTGAAGTACAACAACCGTGAGTCACCTCAGAGTCATTAAGTTAAAAAAAGGCTTGGGGCGACAGCCTACTGCATAAACGAAACTTTTCGTACAACGACTCGCCATCTGCGTTTAATCAAACGGCCGTCGTGAATATTCATAAGCAAATTTCGGCGGGAAGTGCTTTCGCGTGAACGGGCCACTCGATCTCGTGATGGGATATCAACATCTTTTTTACCGGCCGTGTTTTCCCTTGGCGTGTCGTAAAATGCGCGCCTATGGGGTCAATAAATGACGACGTGAGCGATGCGGATCGATACTCTTGTTTTTCTCGAAAGCGATTCAGGTTTATTTTGCGACACCCGGGCAGGCCCGATATCCAATGAAACGAATTCGAGAAAAGTGACGTACGTGAGATTATCTACTTAATGAATTCTAATAGCTTCAACGGGCGGAACGAAGTGGCCATCGGGTTATTTGTTGTCGAGTCCTAGAAAGTCAGCTTCGAGAATGTAAATGAAATTTTTGGGGAACAAGTACAACAAAGCCATCTTAGAATTCTTTTTTTCTGTGACAAATCCATTGAGCCGAAAAATATATAAGTTGTGTTCTCGGTTCGTTTATTGATTCAAAGAGAACAGTCGAAGTGTGTGCGTGGTTACAAGTTGAAAAATTCCAAATATAGACTGAGTAATATATGAGAGACAAGAGGGGTGTTGTTGAAGAGAACCAGCAAAAGCTGTGGTGTATTGACGACTGCACTGAGCTTCTCACCTGCATCCCCTTAAGCATCCCCTTTTATTATTCATTCTTCCTCTGGTTACGCCTACACAACTATGTTCTTAAATCAAAGTGTAGACCAGAGGTTTAAGTGTTAAAAAATGCTTGTGAGTATGGCAGCGAGTTTTACTTGTGTAAAAATATACTTGAAGTCAATTTTGCAAATGATTATGAGAAGGAAATAGTAGTCGAAAATTCCAACAGTTAATGTACTGTAAGACAGATAGTTCTCCGTTCCTAAAAAAAAGAAAAAATATTGAAAAAGGGCAAAAGAGACGAATAGAAAAAAAGAAAAAAATGTTGTTAAAAAATGAAGACTAAAAACAAAGGCGTTATAATAATTGTCAGCTTAGTAAGTTCTCTAAGTAGAAAACAACAAAAACAGTAAAAACAAAAAAAAAAGTAATAAATTATTTCAAGTAGCTATAAATACTTCGAATTTTGGAGAGGAAAATATCCTCAAATATTTCGATCACTATACCCAAATTGCTGGTATTACTATTGATTCCATAGTTTTGTAACCATCCATTTTGTGTATTTCTTCACATTGTCAATTATATTTCACTCAGTCTGTAACATTACGCTCAACAGTACACACTAACAGACAATTAAATCTTTTCAAAATTCTGAAAGAAAGAAAACCCAGAGAGTCCTCAGGAATGACCTATAAAAAATGGGTGTTTCGGCCAGGATAGACTTGAATGAATCTCGGGGACGGGTTTAGTCGAGTACGAACTTATAATTTGAAGAGTTAGTATACTTCAAGACTGGAAGATTCGATATAAGAAGATTCTTTCAAAATTAAGCCCTACGATCCTCCTCGCTGCAAGTGAGGTTACACGATCAACTGAACCATTACCATAGAACCCCGATGGAACAAAAGACACTCATTGATAATTACAATGTACTATCTGATAAAACGTTACACATTGGAGAACCAGTAAGCAGAGAACTACGGTTTAGACAGCCTAAATCAATACGAGATGCGTTTAAATGGATCACGAACGATTACCAAATGAAAACTACAGGTAGAACTCAAAATATTCGTAAACCACAACAGTGAATCCAACAATTCCGCAGAAGTTCTAGATCTTTTGTAAGCCCAAACATCCCGTGAAATCACTTGAAATTTCCACAGCAGAACAACAATTGGTATAATAGATTCCCATTAAACCCCACAAGGACACAAACATTTCAAACCACAACGCGAGTAAAAAAAGAACCACCCTCCACTACCAACCATACCATAAAATACTAACCAATCAATCTCATAACAAACAACCCTCAACATTTATCGTCCAAAAAATAAACCTATGTCCTGGCAAACTAGTAACCCTAACTTCCACAATATACCAGAGGAAGAAAGCAGTGAAACGAATTGTCCTCGTTGCACTGACCAGTAACGACTTACTATACACTTAAATACACTCAAGCACCCTTGCCATACATCACTCACCAAGAATCCAACGCGATGGTATTAATCGACAGTGGCATTATATTCAGTTTCATCAACCCGATTTGCATACAAAAATACTTCCCGGGAAAAGCCAGAAAATATCGCTTTAAAGTCATTCTGACTGCGCCAGATATAACGTTTAAGTTTTAAAAAACTTTTATTGATAGAAGGACAACAGTTGAAGTGTAGCAAGTTGAAAAATCCCAGGTATGAACTGAGTAATAATTTCTACTTGTGCATCCACTTTTATTATTAATTAAACCTCTAATTACTCCTACATAACGTATATGTATATAAATATCTTGTGCGACGTACCACACAACTTTCCTCAACCTCACGTACACTCTAGCAGCTTATCGAATCTCATTTTCTGTAAGTTGTAACTTGCTAGACCTTAGCTCATCTTCCTACTTAGAATTGGTAGAGCTTAAGATTCCGGACTTGATGGAGGACTTTAATCAAAAGTCATTGCGGTCAATGAGTTAGAGGGAAAACACTAAAAATAAGTTAACGTGACTCTTCACACCGTACATTTGAATTACTAATTGTTATGTAAACTACCCGAAAACATTACGAGATAATTGCAGACAAATCCATGGTCTAATCTGTGTTCTCTCAATTATTCCATCCAAATCGCCAGCTCAGAGTATTCAGGACTGTGTAAATCGAAACGAAAAAACCTTTAATTTCTTACGTCGCGTTGAGGCGATTAATTGGCAAAATTCTCGAGTACTGGAAGAGCGATGCACACAAAGAGTCTTATTATATTTCGTTACTCATCCCTCCAATCGCACTGTTAAGTACTCACGAGAGCTCGGATTTCAATGAGAGTCATCCACTTGAAATCCAGAACGAGTGCGAAAGCGGTGAATTGCCTTGTACGAGTTGCCTGCTCTCTAATATCTGGCAGTTTGCTCGAGTCCACGGAAATACCGCATTAACCAGCTCGAAGGTGATATGAACCTGATTCTTCCCGATTCGAAATCACTTTTCATTACCAGAGATTTTTCTTTATCCCATTCAGAGCTCTTGCTATTCTAGTCAAAAAATTTCGTCGGGAACTGAGTCTTCCATAAGTTTTTCACTGTTTAACGCTCAATTAAACCAACATCGACCAAGAGCTTAACCTTATAAGCACAAAATACTAATTAACAAACTTTAAACCACTAGAGTATTTTGGAAACTCCTTCGCTAAAAACCCAAAAATTGAAAATGGGCAGAAATTGATTCTTAATCAAATTCAAAATTGTCTTGGTTTAGTACAAAGTGTTACACGAACAAGTATAAACGAGTCCTGCGAGGCGCACGCGCGAAATATCAGACGCGAATCCTCCAACTTTACACAACGCCCCCTAGTACAGTTAAATTGTACTTTCCGATCCCTTAAGGGCGAGGAAAGTTCTGCAATCGTACAAAAAAATAGTTGAAAGTACATACAGAGTTTGGTAACTTCATTAGAGTAAAGTTTGAGACAATTAGAAAAACTATAATTTGATGTCCCGTGAATCCTATTTACCGGTCTATCTCGGCTTACATCTCCGTTCAATGGTCTGTCAGAAGAACATTTACAGAAAAGTCACAGTAAGTATGATGAAAAAAAACACCATATTCATAAACCAAGCCATATTATGAAAATTTTGGAATAGATGAATACGGGCTATCGCCCACTCTTTGTGGACGTTTTTAGCCTCCACAAGCTGCCCATACTCAGGCTTCCAACGCAGGGCTTTAATCGCTGCGGCAGTATGGGAAAGGAAACTTTCAGCCAGATATTTGTTGAGTTGGCGTACCCCCTCCCACGCAGCCTGCTCCCCAGTAACTACTATGAGGCGCATCTCCTCAGAAGCATACCTTCACAGAATCCTGTCGACATGTATCTCCTCATTCCTTTTGACAGGATGCTTCGTGCAGACGTGGGCCGCTCAGACGTTCGGTGTTTCTAAATGCCTGGTCACAGTACGAGTACTCATAGTCGTATATCGTGGAGTGGGGGGAAGTGTAAGAAGAACGAAATGAAAAGGGCGGGGAAAGGGAATGGGGCTGACAAGTGCTCCTTCCCCAAAACCAATGACGCCTACTTTGATTGTCACTCATGGCTACGGCCGCCCGGTCTAATCAAGACATGGTTGGTTGGCGAGTTGAACCTCTGTGATGCACACACATAAACGCACAGACCATTGTCCCAAGTAGCCTTTTTCGGGCTCAGAAACTCTTGAAACGTATAGATCTGAAGAGAACTCACAAAATATTTTTCAGTGAATTACATAATTTTCCTTTCTACTACGCAGAGCCGAGGAAAGCAGCAAGGCAAATCGCACACCTAAATTAGTTTGTTTAGATTCAGTAGCTAAAGATCTGAATTAAAGTCTATTGTTCTATTTGCATGATCACAACCTTTTCCTGGACCTTCAGGTCGCAGGAACATTTTCGAAACTCTGTTACTACTGATGTTGTGTACATCTAACACCCCTTGTACAACACTTAAAATGCTGCGATTTATTGAGGCAGAGAGTACGAATACGAGAGTACGCCAACTGGCATGATTATGAGGAAGATTTAAACCCTCAAAACGTCGCCACTGAACGTATATCATTATTGGCAGGACCGCAAAACGATATATACGTAGATTAATTACTACAACTTCAAATATATATCAATATATAATGTACGATTTTAACATTAAACGAGGGACTTCACAAAATACGATAGAGAAAGGTCCATAGAAAGTGCAGTTGAAAGTCAACTTGACTGACTTGCAGTCGGTACCAATAGAATCTCTTTGGAAGCGCCAAATTGAATGGAAGCACCTGAGATCCATTTTAAACTAGTTAGGTGAGAGTACTCCGAAAGTTTGATCAAAATCGTTAGAGCCGTTTTTGAGAAAATTGGAATACCGATAAATTAATATTTGACAAATCTCTTTTTCTGAGTTAACTTGGCTTATATCTCCGTTCAACATATATATACAGAAATAATTATGGAGAACGAAATGTGGCTAGGGGTGACTTAAGGACACTCCATTATGATTTATCACATCTGGTGAAAAAGTTACCCTGGAATTTACGGAAATGTTAGAAAAAACGTTATTTTCGACACATTTTGATTTTTATCTCTGTTCAATGAATCGTCACAGGAACATTTATTGAATAGAATATGTAGGTATTAACTATTTGAAAACATCCTGTTAGTTTAGTGAAAATCGCTGAGGCCGTTTGGCCAAAAAGCGTAAAAAACCTATTTTTGCTTCAGGGGCCCATATCTCCGTTCACCGTATTTTCATGGAGATATGTAAAGGGAAGAAAAGTTAGGTATTGATTAGGAGAAGATAATTTAAAAGTTTGATCAAAATCGTTAGAGCCGTTTTCGAGAAAAATACGAAAAACCCTAGTTTTTGGTATATTTTCGTCCCCCACCCACCCTTTCCATCGGCCGAAATCGTCCATAACCTTATTTTGGTGTCTACAAAAAATAACGAACAAAACAAAAAAAGAACCAGCTCAATCGGATGAGCCGTTCTCCCGCAAATCGAACTACAGACACACACACACACACACACACATACACACGGACCACGCGCCGAAATTAGGGTTTTTAGACTCAGTAGGCCTCAAAACGTAAAGATCTGAAGAAAACCCAAATTTTTTTTACGATTACTATGCTTTCCTTCCCTTCGGGTAGCGGAAAGTAAAAAGCGACGACTATGTAGAAGGGAGCGTTTGTGATCTTGTAACTCCGGTCACTGCTGCCTCAATAGGCTAGTTGTGGTGAGGAAATCCTGAGCTTTGTGTGGGTTAGCCCCCCTGAAAATCGATGGGTTCGAGATTGGCTTCAAAAAACTAAAGAATTTGAAAATCGAACCTAGAACTCTCTGCGTCGATATCCACCTCCAAACTTTTCCCCATCAGTAACCCAAACGTAAAACAACAGTGATGGGCGATACCCACTCAGCAACAACTCATCATGCCGTTCAGTTAATAAGCCAGGATGGGCGCACGAATCGGGGAGCTTGAAACTGAGAAATAAATGAACGTGGTGAGCGTGAGTGAGGACTGTATTACATTTGACAGAATAGCGATATCCGAGTATATGAACGCGAACAAGGGACTCACAATACACGTGAACTGGTTGTGAGAGGTTGAAAAGGAGGTAAAAGCAGACGGGCAGTTTTTGGTCTAGCTGTTGTTTTGTTCCGCTGCCCAAAGGATAAGGAAAGTATAATAATCGTGTAAAAAAAGGTGGATTTTTTTCAGATCTTTACGTTTTGAGGCGTACTGAGTCCGGAACACCTAATTTCCGCGCGCGCGTGTGTCTTGTTCGATTTGAGGGCTGAACCGATTGAGCTGGTTCTTATTGTTTGTAGACGCAAAAATAAGGTTATGGGCGATTTCCATTGAATGGAAGGGGGGGGGGGCAAAAATGTACCTAAAACTAGGGGCTTTCGCATTTTTCTCTAAAACTGCTTTAACGATTTGGTTAAGCTTTCAACTTATTTTCTGCTAGCCAATGCCTAACTTTACTTCTCGACAAACATATCTACGGAAATAAGGTGAACGGATATATAGGCATAAAAAGCCAAAGTAGGTTTTTTACTCTTTTTGGCAAAACAGCTTCAACGATGTCCACCAAACTCACAGAAGTATTAAATAGTTAATACTTATATATCAATGTTTTGTAGAAGATTTTTGTAATTTACCGAGTAACTGCGTCGCCGGATTTGATCGATCTTACGGAATGTCTCGCCTGTTCAACGAAGATGTAAGCCATGCTATCTCGGAAAATGAGATTTGTCGAAAACTAATTTATCAGTTTTCCAATCTTCTGAAAAATGGCTGCAACGATTTCAATCAAACTCACGGAGTACTCTCAACATACTAGTCCCTACATTTTGTTCTCTATAAATGTCCCTGTAGAAATGCGTTGAACGAAGATATAGCGCCCGTTTTTGTAGCAGGTGGTCGTATTTACGGGGAAAATTGTGTGTGGCCATGCGCCAGATATTTGGTTTATTATTTATTATGAATAATACGCCTATGTTTCCCTTATAAATCCCGTTCGTATCATGCTACAGTTCCAAAACAAAATCAGGATGCGGGTCCACTAAAGCACCTAATCGACGTAAGTTTAACAATGCTCATAAAATAAACGGGATCAACCTCAGAAATTCTGGAATTCTAGTTAGTGATTCTAGTATCACTAAAGCACCTAATCGACGTAAGTATAACAATGCTCATAAAATAAACGGGTTCAACCTCAGAAATTCCGGAATTCTAGTTAAAGCCGTTTCGTAGACGAACCTTTTTTCACGAACCTTAGAAGAAATAAAAATCTGGTGCGTAGCAACAAACAACATTCTTCAATCCCCTTAAATACGGCGATCATGTATATCAGACGCTGTACCTTCGCTCCACTCATTTCTATGAAAGCATTTACGCAGGACAAATTTAGGTGCTCGATCGAAAAAACGATAATTTTACGTTCGACAAATCTCATTTTCCGACCTATCGCAGCATATCTTTCCGTTCGACGGATAAATATAGAAATAGGTTTGGTGGTGTCTTCAGTCTTGCTGGCACGGAGAGAAAGATCTGGTGCGACGCATCCCACAACTTGACTCAGTACCACGTGTCTTCGCCAGTTTTCGTCACTCCAGCAATCTCGAGACTGTTTTTGAAAACGAACTTGAGGATCTAATGGCCTTAGTTTTAATTCCGTGATATACCGGGAGCTCTTAATAACCATATGATGTATGTATTTTCATTATATACCTAGCACAATGTTTTACCAGCAGCTTGGAAGAATGCTTGCTTTACATGCATCTAATTAATGAATTAAAAACTTACTAAAATCGATTTTAGACGAAATGTTGGATAATTTATTGCGCTGCTCTCGTAATATACCCACGGATGAAACTTTTACTGTACTACTGTGTGGAACTACCTACACGCTGAACGTAATAAAAATCGTTAGAACTACCCAGCACTTCCCATAGGATGTTTTTCGGACTCAGAAGCCTTGTAAACTTGAAGATTTCAAGAAAACTCAAATTTTTGTTTTCAGCTGATTAAATGACTCTCGTCTCCAAGAGAAAGAAAAATTATTGTAAATATTTATTCAACAAATTAATATTTAGTTGATTTGTACCATAATAATTTAACTCTAAAGCATTTAGTTGTCATTGAGTCACGAGGCGTTAACAAACTCCTCATGAGAAAACCAATTATAAATAAAAGTCATAAAACTTTCAAAACGGGCGTACCAATATTAATTACATTAAGTAACATTTCAACATATATATAACGTATGAAGATGCGGGTATAACAAGTTTTCTGTACTCCATTAATAACTTAAAACTAAATTACGACTGTACGTAATTTCGCCGAGGAGTGGAGTGGAGTGGTTTTAGTGTGACCAAATTCATAATAGTTGAACAATTAAATGTAAATCGTTGAAGAGTTTTATTCACTTATATTATTGTTGTATTTATTATATATTATCTACTCTAAGAAACTTGTTTTTCAAACAAATTGGAAGGAGACGTCGTAGAGTAAAAAGAACTCCCCTGCATTCGAAATAGTACTGGTGAACCAAAACCCCTTGTGCATAGAAGGCTTGTCGGCTTGCGCCGTAGAAGGTGACTGGCAATTCTTGATACGCACAACATGTTTTGTAAATGTTTATTCAACGGTAATTAATTTGGTACCATAATTATACAATTTGATTAACCCCAATTCTAGTTTTATTAATGTTTCCGCTGAAGTCTCAATCACTGGAATGGTACGCCGGAGCGCCGATTTTTGTGTAAAAAGAATTATAATTAATTTTTAAAAGAGTATTTTGATGGCTTACTGTGAGTGTCAAATTTCCTGATAATAGTCTCGATTATGGTGGTACGAGGGGCGACGTGGCCCCTCCGCACGGGCATTGCTCCTTGGCCACCGGCTGGTCGAACTTTTGTCACATTCACTCTCACAATAAAACTAACTAAAAAGGATTTAAAAAAAAAAGATTATAATAACAACAAACTCCAATCGATATCACAAAATAGCACGCGCGTAAAAAAATCGCTTTGACCCGGAAAGCTGTCGCATGACCTTTACAAGGCCCCGAGCTTGGACCGAGCTACGAACGCACTGCTTCACTCTCAGCCTGAGTCCCTCTGGCACCGTCTCTCCCCAGCCCCCTCGCGCCTGCGCCCCTTCTGCCATTTCATTTATGCGACCTTCCCTTAATGCACCCTGCTGTTGAGTTCTTTTGAGGAAAGAAAAAAATGCTCTCTTTTTTCTACGTCTTTAGAAGCTTCTGCTAAGTTTGCAGCGCTTGTTTCATGTTTTTCCCAACCGGTGAAAACCCGCAGCCGGCTCACAAAATATTTCTCGTGCCGAATTCCTCAGAAGAAATCCATTGTCGTGGTCACATTGACAATTCATCGACACCTTAATTATATCGATCCTTGCAATTAAAGCCAATGTCTTCAACATCACACAGTTCGCTTTGTCAAGTCATTGAAGCACTCCTATTGACAATCATTGAACCGCAGGTGCGTATATGATCATACTCTCCATCATAAAACCGGCAATGTCAGTGAGACTTGAAAGCATTAACCGTTGTATTTTCACAAATTGAATGTAAAACAATGACGCTACTAACAAGTGTTGATCGGCGTTAATTTTTGTTTAACTGTTCTTCCTTTAAGGCTAAATAGGAAAATCTAACCAAACCTTTGTCTAACCAAAAGTCGCTCCGTAAAATTCCTATAGTTCATCAAACTATGTGCTTCATACAACAAGCGAAATGTTCCCGCTTCATCCTTCCATCGCCACCTCCCGAGGTCGTCGTCGAAAGAACGTACGTGGGAAAAGCCCACAGCTACCAAGGGTTTCTGTGTCAAGAGAGGGCCTGTCCGCCAGCTGTGCCAACGTGGGCCATTCATGCCTCAGTTCCCAGGAACTGATCATATCCATCAACCAGCTCTTTTTCAGTTTAGGACATAAGAAGGAGGGTCTGCTCCTAGTGACCCCATGGATTTACATAAGGTTAGCCCTCAGCAATTGCAGCTTTTCTTTCTTGTCCTCTTCACCCTCACGAAAGTCTTGCAGCGCGCTGGCATTCACATACATCCTACCATACTGCGCAGTAGTTTTGGAGGACCAGGATTGGTCTTTAGTCCGTATCTTCATTCTTCATCCCTATGAGATACCGGTACTGGATTAGCAAGCTCTTCTATTTGAGGACTGCCTGGGAAAATTGAATAATGTACAAGCAAAGAGAGCAATGCGCCTCCAGTTTTATTCGGAATTCAACATGATCTCCTAGGAGCCATACTCAAATCGTATTATTGATGGACACAGCTCATCCCACAGGGTTTCCAGAAAGCGAATTGGGATAACATTTACTTCGACCAACATTGCCTCTTGAGAAACAATGCAGTACAAGCAACCAATGTAGGGGGGCAACTTTTATTACGACCTTTACGACATGAGTTTTGAGGGATCTCTGTTCTGAGTGTAGCTGTGGAAGCCCCGTTAACCACTCAAGACACACAAACATTGACTCTTACACATTGACTACGTTTCTGCCTGGTTTGTACGTGTGAGAACCGGCATGTCTAGGTAGGAATCTGGAAGCCAGAGTCTTGGGCTCACTTAGCAAGTCAGGAAGCGCAAATAGTATAAGATGGATCTTCGTATGGTGGTTTCGGAAGCCAGCAGAGTGGAAGCAGATAACCCCAGGGTTGCAGCATTAAACGGTGTCCTGGCCCGGCACATTTTGTAAGAAAATTGCAGTGGTGACTTGTCGACTGCATGTGTCAGCCGGCGTTCTTAGAGGTATCCCCAAGCGCGTGATGCTAAGATCGTATCTAAACGTCGGTGGAGGGGGAGGAGGACGTTGTCGCGGAATATCCTTCTGTCTTTCTTTTCTTGAAATTGCGAGATAACGGCTGGACTATATTGCCACCATTTTGCGGTTAACATTGCAAAATAAGGGTATGAGCCGGGCGGCCCAAAACTTACTGTAGTTAAGTGATCAAAACTGCAAATATTTCGTTTCATTCTGTAAAAACCTATCGACAGTCCGTTAAATTACCTATACGCTGGATACTCAGTGAAGGTCGAGGCATAATTAGGGGCTGCCTAATAGATTTCAAAACGGTAAGCTCTATCAGTAAAAAACAGGTTCGATTTTTTGGTAGGGAGACATAAATAGCTGAATGAGCTGAGGAAAATTGTGTGACACGAAGCTGCCAGATTTTTTGACGTAGCTTCATGGAATGTTCCAATGTTTCACGTTTTGTACGTATATGGTCGTTGATTTAGTTTTCAACGAACTTTCAAAATACTATTAAAGACGAAATTGTGTAGAGAACATAGTTTCCGCACTAGCCGCAGTGCTTAAATAGTGGGTGACCGAAAACCTCTAGCAACGTCCCAAAAGAATGAAACTAAGTGGGATATGCGTATTTTTGCTAGCAGCCGTTGAGGACCACAGTCTGCGTTTTTTAGAATGCCACCATAGCCGGGAGTTCAAGACAAAAGCAAAAGTGATTAGAGCCTCGCATAAACACGCCAGCGGGACATCTGCCAAACTCGAGGCATTTCAGACCTCTCCTTCGATTAATATTTACTTGGTTTTCTTGAAGAGCGGATGTTGTAAGAAGGTCGCTCTAAAACAAGCAGCGTATCAACTAATATTTACGTTTAATGCACGTAATGATCTCCGCCAGCAAAAATAGTTTACTGCATAAAATGACGCACACAAGTCAAAAGATTGAGCGGACGGTTCATTTTGAGGGTTCGGAAGGAAAGTCGCCAGGAAGCGAGAATTAGGATTGGAGCTCACCGGTGGTATAGATGAGAATCCCATTTTAATGTTATCCCCTTATGTCCCTCATCATTATCTCGGCCATAAAACAACACGTCAATACTCCCCAGATTCATTCATTCAATTTATAACATCGTTCTAAACAAAAACTGGTGTCGGCCTCAGGTTCCGGAATGTATTGCGTTCCTCCCACTTGTGCCACGACCATTATTGAGCATAAATGCACAGGAGTCGTTATTAAACGCTCGCCGTTTATCACCTTAATTTTTCTGTGAATTGGCATTTGAGTGGAATTTATAAGAAAATATCTGGTGCGTTGCAACACACAACTTTCCTTAGCGCTACGTCAATTCAGTTTCTATATGGCTTCGTCTACTTAATCAATTCATTTATCAGTTCATTTGAACTTGGTCAAACAACACTTTACAGCGGCATGAAGCGGTAGCGCTTACAGTTCCAGAATTTATTGTGTAGCTCGTACCAGTCACCAGAACCATTATTGAGCAACTGGTACACAGATAATTAATGAGGCTGTAAACACAAATTTTTTGAAGAAGGATAGTAATCAGTTTTGCAGAGTTATTGGGTAAAAACGTTTAGAACTGGTAGTAAGCGAAACGGCAGTAGTTGAAATTCAGGAATTTCTGGAATGACCCCCGTGTATCTCATGAGCGTTTTTAAACACTCACCCTTTAGTTATTGGATTGGATTGAGTGACCTCCAAATACTTTTCGAGTGTTTTTAAACGCTCACCCTATTGATATTGGGTTGGACTACTGCAACTATTTTTTTTAACATTCTACCAACATTCCAGCGGAGTTTATAAGGAAAAAACTGTTCTAAAAACGCTTTTCGTCGAACATTTTGATAATTTATTGTGTTGCTCTCGTCATTTTCCCACAAATGAGAATTTCATGGTATAGTTGGAATATCGGGAGCTACCAATATAAAAAATTTAATCAAAATCCTTAGGGCCGTTTTTGAGAAAAAAAATATTTGGTGCTATCTATATAAACAATTTAATCAAAATCGTTAGAGCCGTTTTTGAGAAACGAAATTTGTTGCTTTGATCACTATGATAACTATAGTTAACTTTCTGTGGATTTTGCCCATACCCTTAGGCTAGACATCAAATTTCAGCTGATTTGGTACGGTTGTTTTCTCTAAAAACCGCGCTTTTCCCAAATAGTGTTTTTCGGACTCAGGAGGGTCTGAAACGTAAAGATCTGAAGAAAACTCACTTTTTTTCTGCCGATTACATAACTTTCCTTTCTACTTTGTAAAGCCGAGGAAAGTAAAAAACTACGTTGAAATCGGGTTTCGTCGAAATAGTAATTTATTGTGCTGCTCTCATCATAGTTCCACGAATGAACGTTTCGTGGTGGTATTGTGGAGTTAGTTGGAGCTGTTTGAACAAGAAACATGATCAAAATCATTGGAGCCGTCTAGGTGAACAAAAATATTTGCTGTTTTGATAACTATAATTAGTTTTAGGGGATTTTGCTCGAACCCATATTTTGACAGCCATTCTCAATCGTGTTCACAGGCACTTTTTCTTAAATCAAATCACTTTAATACTTTTTCTTTCCTTTTTTACGCTCACATGCAGAGACCATTTTTGCAAACAGTGTTTTCAGAACACTGAAGCCCTGGAAACATAAAGATTTGAAGAGAACTCAAGAAAAGATTTCCAGCAATAACTTTCCTTTCTTAAGCGTACTTAGAGCTTACGTTTCCGATATTTACGTTTCCAACGGCGTCTGAGTCAGAAATATCTAGTGCAAAGCATCACAGAACTTTCTTAGCCCCACCCAGCGTTCATTCGCCGATTTTCATGCCGTGGGCTACTAGTGGTGGCGCTCAATGTTCCAAAAAATTTTTTTTGTTATAAACTGAATAAAACGCTGCAAAGTAATACACAACGGTTCGTTATTCTCTTCCACAGCTGGACGTGGTCTCACACCTCCGAGGCCCGTTCCACTCAATTCAGCATCGAAAAATACCAGTAAACCATACGAAACATGATCTGACTTCAACGGAACGACAAAAATGACATATTCCAGTCGCCTGTAGCCAATTGGCATGACGTTGCGAGTCGAGCTGGTGGGTGTTTTTAATGAGATGGGAGGAAGGTACAAACTATGGAACGATTACTTTCGCTGTAGTTATTGTCCCGAGTTCTTTCAATGAGTAAACTTTGGCAGACTATATGTACTGCGATTTCACTACTTTCAGTTTAGACGCTGTCGTACACTTCTGGGACTCGTTTAATTCGACTCAGCATCTAAAAATGCGTACAAAACGATACGGAAGCGCCATATTTGCGATAAAACCACCGAAATTTCGTTTTGTTAATTTTGCAACCCTTTTTTGCCCACAACAATCATGGGCTTCGCCCGTTCGTATTGCCAAGCAGGCGAGCACAACTAGATAGCAAATGGGGTTTTCGTGCGAAAAAAACGGATTTTTTAGACCACGCCGAAGGTACAAAAAAGCCCGGACAGCGGACGGACATTGCAGATTCGAATCCCCATGCTTTGAAACTTTAAGTATTAAATTTTGTGGAAGGCGGAGGGGGAGGGTTGTAAATAATATTTCCTGACCGAATAATAAACCACAAACCAATATGATTAGTTGCTAGAGGGAAGAAAATCGTTAAACGCACGAGGAGCCGAGGAAATTTATTTCCTTTTATTTCATTTCTCTATGAGCAATGTTCAAATCAGGTTAAAAGAAACTGATTGAACAGACATCATTAGGGCTGGTTCAGCGTAGTAAGCTGAAGTGATACCGTTACAAGGGGTTTGGAAATGTTTGGAGAGCCGCTCACTGAGGCAAAAATTACAGCGATACCGAGCTCTGATCCAATGCCCGAATTTCCTCGGAATATGAGCCTTTAATCATTATACTACGATCGTTGAGGTGCCTACAATCAGTTAGGTGGTACAATACAAATTTTGTGATGCGTCGCACCTGATGTAGTTTTCTTCAAAACTGTAGGAATTCATGACATTTTGTGTCCATAATATACATAAATAAATCTTTGGTGGAGTTGGGTTTTGGTCAAATCTTGTTCAAACTTTTATTTTGGTACATCACGAGCAGCTACGCCGTGATGGCCTCTCCCCTAGCGGCTAGGAATGAAGATACATTGTATAAAGTGCAGAAAAGATGGAAATCCTCGGCAAGGGGACAAGGTATGAAACAATTTTTCCCAAGATCCGAAAATATTTTCAAGAAAATGGGTAGGACCATATGAGCAAGAGAGACATCAGCACGCAGCGTCATTGCTTTTCGCTTAAATACTCTCTAGTTAGCGAGTCGTGTTCTTCCAAAATGAAATTAGCAGAAAATCACTTTCTGCTCAATTCTGGCTTCTACAATGACGATTGATAGTTAGTTGAGCAGTCAAACCTGCCATCTTGGGCTGCTCCCTTATTAACCATTAACCACTTCGTCAAAATCCTATACAGAAACGAAATCCCGCTCTAGGGATTGAATATTGGGAGAGAGAGAAGAAACGAAGGATAATAATAAGTTCCACGATAAACCATCCACTAGTTAAGATGTGAACTTAGTAACACGTGTGTAATGGGTAATGATACAGTTGAGAACACCTGTTGACGCATCTCCTCGGACTTTTTTCGCGCCAGGATACACGCAATGTTGATATTATCTGCCCCGACTCGACGACCTTCCATCACCCCAGACAAGGATCCGTCCAGTCACATTTTAGGCTAACCTGGTGGACGCTATTCCTCATCCAAAGTCTACCTGAACAGTAAGAGTCACTGCAAACTGGTTATGAACCTCAACAATTTAAGATCCCAACCCTTCTCTAGATACAACCTGGTAGTCAAGCTCTGTATCCCACATCTATGATGATATGATGCCAGCAACCTGTTTGTAGACTACACGATGGCGCTTAATGCAGTCACCATGAGTTTAGAGGCACGCCTTGCTCACATAATTTAGAAATTCATACTTGCCCAATGATTCAATGAGCATCCACAACATTACGACCCCAGCCTCTTGTACACCTCATCGCAGTAGGCAGTGGTATCGTGCAAATGGCGTGAATCATCTCTTCTATGAGCGCCCTTTGAAGCACTTCACCAACACTGATTACTCGGCTTAGCCTGGACACTGCCTGAGTACCCTTCCATGTAGAAAAGCCACGAACAAAGCAGGCTTTCTCAAATCAACCAAGAGCTCTCACACCATGAAGGCAATCGGGAAAAGCGTGGTGGCAAAATTTTCTGTTTTTATCTCAAGCTGAAGACGCTACGAAGCATCCTGGAGCAACCTCGAGCATCTAAATATGCGCACACACAAACTGATCCAAAGGATTTGCTAGACTCCTGAACTCAACTAACTTTTTAAAAAAATTATTTAATTACTTCCTAATTTTGGGCATGGAGTTTTGGCAGTTTTGGTTTTGGAGTTGGGCATGACGTGCACTAGCCCCCCCCCCCCCCGCGCAATCATAGTAACTAGTGACTAACGACTTGTTCTTGAAGTGTGGAGGCGGGGGATGTGATCAGAATTCGCCAACTCTCCTATCACTCATTCTCAATTGATAATTGATGTTAACTAATTAATTAAGTGACATGCATTAATTCAATATACTAGCACTCGCATTTACTCTAGTACGCACCTTTAATGGGACTTTTGTCGTCTCTCGAGCAGATTCCCATCTTTCAAATTGTTCAAATTCCAACCGCATCGAGCGCGAAGGAAATAACTATGCGAAAAGGAAGTAACTATTCGAACGTTAAGGCGATGCACTTCATTTTGACGACGTATAAAAGAAAACGATTAAGAAAGAGTTAACTCTGAAAGAGGCACACAATTAATTAAGTTGAAGCAACGAAAATCGGTCATCCGCAGCAAAGGGCAGCATTAGGTTGAGCTCTGCAGATTGTTGGTGTTTCAGAGGTCAGGGGAGGAGGGGAAACGCGGTAAAACCAGCTGTCAGTGGTCGACGGCCGCGAAGGGGCGGAAGGTTAGCTGTTTTGCTCTCCACAGACCCCGACGCCGAGTACAGGTTGCCTCCCCTCCTTTAGGTTTGATGAATTTACATAGTTACGCTTGCCACGCCGTCCACTTCAGTGCTAAGCTGTTGATAGTTAGTACAAGATGTCAAATTATTTCAGTATTCCTTCAATCCATTCGTCTTTAGAAGCCTGCATGCTTGACGACGATGATATTAACTTGGATACGTACTTAGAGGCCTATACGGAGCTCGTGAAGTATGTTACTTTTCGCTTAAATTACTTATGGGTTTTGCTCTCACCACACCATACCATATAAATTAGATCCTTAGCTCCTTCCGGCTTACCCTATGTGGGTTGATTCCTAAAACAAGGGACGCGAGTAGATGAGGCTGGAACTTCGGTTCGGGATTCGGCGCTGCGTCTGAAGCGAAATAAGGAGTGATTTTTACATCCTATTAATTTGCTTCGACATATTGTAAAAACAAAAAAGGAATTCTGCACTACATGCTATTTGGAACAGTACGTACAAAAAATGTAATTGAAATCATTAGAGCCACTTTTGAAGAAACAAAAAAATATTTGGTGTAGTGATTTAGTCTATTGCAAGTTTTGGACCTATTTTGGCGTTCCATGGTGGTCTGCTGGCTAAATATGAAATTAGATGAAGCAATATTTCGCTGGGTCGAGGAAAGTGAAAATTGCAGATAAATCTAGACTGGTTTCAATATATTACGTCAAACGACAGGTAGCTGAGGAAAAATCCCAGCTCATCCTCTTAAAGGGAAAATTGAATACCAACTGTCTTTACCAGCCACAGGTCCCTTCTTGTAAAGCAAGTTTAGTACTAGGAGGTGGTGGTGGTTTGACCAAAACTTCCAGTCCCTCAAAGGCACTACCCTCGCAAGGTTTGCCTCGTTACTTAATTAGCAAAGCCATTTGGGTGTGCTACTATGACACAATCTTCATATTTACTTAGGTGTAATAGGATTTACACTCATTCAACGCATTTTTACAGAAGTGTTTTCCTCTATCTGTGTGTGGTTCTAATGTCGTTTTTTACGCCTTTATTTCAGGTTTTGCAATTTGATGGGAAATGTGTTTGGTTTTGTGCGAGATGAAATCCAAAGTAAATCGGCAATACTTCTTAACTTGAAAGCCAAAGAGCAGAAGTTTGAAACTTTGAAGGAAATGGTGAGGTACGAACAAGATTCTAAACTCTTGGAGAAAACGGGTTATGTGTCAGGGAGTCGAACTCTTCTCCGACTTCATTGGGGTCTTAGTAAGTGAGTTTATTTTGTCGTTTTTTTAACCTAAGTGGTGTGATTGAGTCTGGTACGTATAGCTTCATTTTGTTCTGCTTAAACGTTGAAAGAACGTTGTATGCGGTGAAAGAAGTTTACAGGTGTCGCTGTGCAGAAAGGTTTGATGTTCTGTAGGTAAATGCATTTGATATTGTCTCTCCGCTGATGTAATAACATCTTCCCTACAAAGTATAATGTAATTAGCTCATTGGTGGTACGTTGCCCTAAAAGCCATGAGTTCAATTAGTAATGTGGAAGGTACTTGGTTATTTGTTGTCCTTCAAATTTCAGATTTCATTCGAACTTTTTTAAGAAAAGTGAGCGAGTTGGACACGGAAGCACCAACAAACACCATTGCGAAAGAAGTTTATCAAGAAACTCTGGGTATCCATCACGTGTGGTATGTTAGGATTGGTGCTGCAGCAGCCATGTGGTACCTCCCTTCTAAAAAGGATCTAGTCAAACAGGTACAGTAATTAAATTATTCCAAGGCCAATTTCATTCATCCATCTATTTCATTTCACTTTTCGTCTCAAGAGTAAGAAAAATAATTTTAATTAACCCCCCCCCCTTTTTTTTGCTCTCCTTGGCTGTACGTAGAAGAGGGGAAAGTTACTCGACTGATAAACGATTTTTTGTTGAGTTTTCTTCAGATCTATACTATTTCAAGGGCTACTCAGCCTGAAAACACCGTTCGGGAAAATGGTCTGTTCTGAGAGAAAACGGATAAACCAATTGGCTAAATTTTATGGTCAACCTGCTGGTCACCATGGAACTCTGAAATACTCACTAACTTTAGTGATCAAAATACCAAATGTTTTCCTTCAAACACGGCTCTAACGATTTGGATTACATTTTTTGTACAGAGTGTTCAAAATAATGCGCGAGTACCACAGAAAAATAACGAGAACAACACAATAAATTATCCAAAATTTCGGCGAAACCCGATTTTAGCGTGGTTTTTCCTCATAAATCCCGCTCATATAGGCATTCTCAAGACAAATCAAGATGCTAGAATAACAAACTACCTACACTCTGAGCGTGATTAACAGCTCGTACAATAAGGAGCAACCCCTGAAATTCTGGAATTCCAACCATCTCTGTTTCACTTGAACTATTTCTCAGTCTTCACCAAATAACTCTAAAGTAGTGAATACTATCTTGTAAAAAATCATATTGTCAGTCATAAAATTCCTCTGTGTACTAATTACTCAATAATGAGTAGGAGCAAATCGCTACCAGGTTGTTTTACCAACAACATTGAACTGAGTGAAAAATAGATTGGATTAATAGCCAGAGCCATGAAAACCAGTGAATGTACGTAAGAAAGAGAAAAGTTGTAAGATGCGTCACTGATATTTTTAGTTTTCGTATTAGTTTTTTTTCAGGCTCGTGTGATTGATACTGCACTGGGTAAGCTGCCTCAAGAAGTAGGGTTTGATCTTCCCCAGGTGTGAGGGTGGGCACATTAGCCTTTGTGGATGATGTCATCCTCCTTGCAGGTACCAAGCGGGGCTTGCAGTTCGCCCTTGACAAGTTTGTGAGGGAGCTAGGCATGTGTGGATTGGAGGTGAATCCGGAGAAGTGTGGCTCAGTTTCATTGATGCTGTTATATCGAGATTACAGCATGGAGGTCGTGGATGCCGGTTTTGTCATTAGTGAAACCTGTGTCCTGGCTAGAGGCACTCTCGAGATGTGGCGGTATCTTTCTCAGTGCAACCTCCTCAGCCTGAAGCTGGGTGGATCTTGGTGATTATATTTGGGTAGAATGGCGCACTCTGCTGTTCATGCTTGGCTAGGCCTCCCACATAGCGTCCCATCTGTGTAGATTCACGCTCTGGTTCAATCTTGGTGTTCCATCTCTCTCAACCACTATTCCATTCTTGCGCCGTAGGTGCCTGCATGCTTTGCGGGAATCTGGCTGGGATGTTGCATGCGTTGTGGCTGGTCTTGGGTTCATTCAGGATCATGATGTGACATGGGGACACCATCTGCCTCCAAGCCAAGTAAGCCTCCGGAGTTTGTGGCTGCTCTGCATGGTTCGGTTGACGAATGAGAACTCAGGCAGTGTGATGACTCCTCGCTACTCTTCTGCGTGGGTGGAGTGGGCTTCAGGGGGGCATTCATGGGAAGGATTACAGGCACTTCCACGCTGTTTGTGTGACGTCACTGCCTACAGCGATGAGGTGTACAAGTGGCTGGGATCATAATGTTGTCAGTGTTCGCTGTTGTGCCTGTGGTAACCTGCTAGAGTCCCTGAATCATGTGGTGCAGGTGTGTCCACATACTCATGGATGCTGGGTCAAATGTCATGACGCTGAGGAGATGCGTCAGCAGGAGGCGTTCTCTGAGGTGTCACCACCCACGTGTTGCTCGGGTCGTATCTAAACTGGCGGTCGTTCTATCGTGGAACATCCTCATATCCTTCTTTCCTTCCCCACTCCAATCCTTCTACCCCTAGAGCTGGCGTAGGGTGATCTGGGCGCACTCCTCATTTTCTTACTTACTATTTATTAAGTTTCTCCTTTTTTGGGTGCCACCATCCTATTTACGGTGAGCTTTGGAAACACACTTTCTGTAGGTTGTTCACTCAGTGTCACCCACCAATAAAATGTCCTAGTGGTGGCGGCCATGGCGTGGAGGTTAGTGTATCAGCCTACCATGCCAAATACTCGGGTTGGATTCCCGAGCATAACACCTAACAATTTGCGGCCGTCACCTCGTGGGAGGCAAACCACCACGAGTATACTTGCCTAGTAAGCCTCTCAAAATAGTACCGTTTGGAACCGGCAATAAACTGTAGGTCCGATATACCTGTGTATAACAGTAAATGATACACAGCACAGGTATATGTGAGAGGTCGCCTACGCCCTCTATGGGTACTGTACTTCGAGAGAAGTGGGGCGTAGTTGTAATATGAATGCGGGAATGGTCAACATGAGAAAAAAACGTACTTGTTGCAATGTGGATGCTCACTGTCATGCCTGTAGTACTCTGGGTCGCCTTACTGTATGGTGTGTTGTTTCTTTGAACTTATGTAGGATCCCTTCTCTTCAACTCCCGGGAGTGACCAGATGATACCAAGTTTATATAAATCTCAAATGTATATAAATTATTCGTAAGTTGATTTCTACTGGTAGTATGGAAGAGATGACTGTCATGATCCTAATCCTTCTACTGTTATTATAAATAAATGTCATCAAGCCTCCTGTCCTTTTTCTTTTTTACTTTCCGTCTTTGTAGACTCGTAAATTGTATAATTGCAAATAGACCATTCAACCTCTTGTTAGGCGTCAAATGGGACTAGATTGTTCACACCCATATCACCAGTGAAGAACCTGCCTTCAATTCACCCAGCCACAATCTTTAAGAACTTCAACACCTTTTGTATAACAATCAATGTCATTCCACACTGCTAAAGTAATCCGTTTCTAAAAGCTGTCACTTCATGAGTAGCGACTTTTGATGGGGGGGGGGGGGGCTTATAACCAGTCCTAGTTACCCTGGTTGTGTTGAGTATTTTGAGTACATGGTGTCTGGTTTTAAACGAACCCTAGTCGACTGCGAAGAATTTGTATAACCTTGCTGATCCATGGGGTTTCATGAGAATTGAAAATAAGAAGTCAAGAGTTCCGCGAAATGCTGCGATCATTTAATTCTGAATCCGAGAATGTAGTAGTGTAGGAAGGAGTAGTGAGACTGGCTGGAAACGTATGACGAATATATCAACGCTTTCTTATGGTACTTTACTCCAATAAAAAATGTTATGGATGAAAGGTGTGAGTTTAAGCAATTGAATCTCACACCAGCATTCATCGTGGTACCAAATTGAAGAAGGCGGCTCATGTGAATTCACCGAACGCAATAACATGATGAGATATTGATTGATTTTGCAAATCCCAGGCAGCTCGCTAATCGACCAAATGATGGAAGAGAGAGAATCCTTGACGCTTGACCGAGATTTGGACTGTGCAAGCGGAACGAACCCTGGAAGCAAAAATCGTGGACTTCCACTAAGCCTTAACTAGAAGTGTTGACCAAAGAAAAATAGATACGTTGCACCAACGAGGAGTGGGCTAGAATAAAGGTACCAAATACACACAAAAATCGGGGAAATTAACAAATTGAGATGGGGAACAGAATTAACAAATACTTACGCAAGACATGCAGTGCTCAACATATCGCCTATAATCGTCCTTCGTACGGTTAAAATGTATTGCGTGTTAGCAATATACGAGTAATCAGTGTACTGAATGTTGTCCTAGGAGACATAAAGGTTGAACAAGTTTTGAACGTAAAATGCGTACTGGAAACAGCTGCTTCCAGTGAGGAAAGCAGTGATTCATTCTACCTCGATTCAATAAGCGGATAAAACCCCTGTAAATTCCACTAAAATGCGTTGGCACATCTTCATCTCATCCCGTCCGTGGTTGTGTTTTTAAAAATAAATAATGGCTTAGAGGAATATTCATTTCCACTTCTTTATTGTAGAGAACGAATTTAATTTGTGATTGTCAAGAACATTTATTGTATGTGCAAGACAGTAAATTTTATGTTAAAAAGTATGGAAAGGATGTAACGTGTAACTACTATTACAGTGATGAGTTACTCAGTTGTTTGATTGTTACCCATCTTAAGTGGAAATACATACGGACGGAGTCTCTCTCATCTCTGAAGGTTATTAACTCTGTTTTCAATTAGGCATTATAATATTATAACATCCGGTACAATCTCTTCACGAGTAATGACTACTGAACGGTAGCGATGATTGGGGGGGTCCTCTTCTTCCTCATGGTCGTGAAAATCTCAATTTTTTAGCAGCTCACGTTGTGCATTTGTAGTTGCTGTTCAATATTTACAGAGCTCATAGTACCTTAGTTTCCTCTTAAAATACGCCAAACTGTTGTGGTTCATAACCTAATTTTATTTAACTGTGTTTCACGCGCTATCACCAAATTTGTTATTAGTTTTGTACATTTTTCAGGTTTTTGGTAAAGATAATGTCGAGTGCAACGTCGAAAAAATACCAGAGATGTTGATAGTTGCAGATGAAGTTTATCGGCGTACGGAACAGTTGTACAAGGACGAAAATTTGTTAGGCTTGCCATAATACGAGTATCTCAAGTTTATGAACTGGCTGTTTAATGTGGAACTGACGAATATTTGATAATTTATCTCGTGCCAATCGTTCATGAACGAAGTGTTCATTACGTAGTAAGGCTCTACTTCTAAGGAAGCAAATTCAAACAATTGGTACGGGGTCGTGAAACAATGTGAATGTTCTGTGGGTAAGGGGTAATTTCTCCAAACTGTTGCATTCGGTAACTCTCTAATTGATGCCTGTGTGGATCTTTTTACTTTCATTAAAGCAGAAGTGAATCCTACGGTTGCATATCAAACTTTAGGCATTTTGTTGATTTTATAATGTTTTGTGTGTGTATCTCACTCGATAAATATAAAGTGGCATGGACGTGAATCAGCTTCACAAGGTGAGAGATACCGTGTTTCATGGCTTAAGATCTCTGCAGCGTGTGTGTGCAGTAGTTTGTGAAGACGTTGGAATCCCAGTTGGGGTCTCTGACGGCTCTAATTAGACTGGAAGGAACTGTTCAGTGACAGCTCTAATTTGGCAAAACTAATGGTAACTTTCCATCATTTCTGGTGTTCTTCTAAGGCTCATAATACACCTTCGTAACCTTGTATATTGTATTCGTTGTTAGGCGATTGAACAGCGTTGTATTCTCGTTGCGCTGGGCTCTGAATCATGTGAAGTTTGTGTTGAAAGCTTTGAGTGGCGGACAATATTGATTACGTTATTTATGTGTGGTTGTTACATTCTTTTTAAAGGTTGTACTCTGCCAAACCTTTTTTGTTTTGTTAAGCGGCCTAAAGTGTGTATCTATTACTATAATTAGTTGTACGTATAGTTCATGGTTGAAAAGTCAATTGATTTCAACCACTCGAGATTTGTTCAACTTTGGCCCAATAAATTTCTATTGAAGTTCGTTATTCTCCCTGATCTTATTAATGGTTTTTTCTTCTTGGAATAAGAGGAATTGACTGCAGATCCCCACCTTCCTTTTTTTCTGTGCTCCTAACTATTTAGCTACCTTAGTGTACGTCTGTTCTGATTTCACACATATTAGGCTAGGCGTGGGTTTTCAGTCACTGCGTCATTCCATCTATTTTCCCGGGCTTGGGAGGATAATATTCAACAAACTTCTTTTGGCATTCATTGTAGATGGGATAGTATTGCTTTGTTTTGCTGTACCTATGCACAACACGTGACTATTCTCAAAAGCGAAATATGAGAAGAAAGGAGTTGAAAACAAGATTCATTCATAGAATTACCGCTCTCATGATTCACGATTTTTGAAGATCATTAGTGTGTGAAGATAGCAACAAAGAAAACGTTTCTCCATTCTTGATTTATAGTGGCAGAGCCTTCACATTTCAAGCAGTCTAGTGTCAACCTGAATTCGAGTGAATTAACAGTCAGCTAGGAGCAACTAATAAACACATCACTAATTTCTGATGGTTTTGAGTTGGTCTGTTGATGGTTGGTCAACTCGTATTTCCACAGTTACGGTTTACTACAGAAATTCTGTGTGGCTGTTGATAAAAACGCCATTAGGGCACCAACTTGTTTTTATCTCATAATATAAACAACCAGAATTCGTTTCAAGAAATAATTTTGATTAAGGTTTCAGAATACATAAAGTTTGGAGCCCGTTTCAGTTCAACATACAAAGTGATGGTGAAGTAGAATCAATTGTGAAGAAAACCCCGTCTAGGGCTTTGCGCAATGACATCGTTGATTTCATGGAAAGCTACACCTGTACCCCATTACTGCTCTGTGAATAATTATCGGTGTTGGATTGTTGGTACACCTGCTTTACGGTTTCCCTCTCGACTGTTTCGTATTTTAACGGTTACCTACCCCGTTTATGTTGTTTGGTTCGTTGAAGTTTATTTTCATTCACTCACATCCTTCTCAGAACTTTGTAAGTACGTAAAACTAGCATTCGTGGAACATTTCCCTTAAGCAATAGCGTCATCGCATACTTACTATTCTTTTTTTAAAGCCTATTAGTTAACTTTTGCCTGAGTTCCGAATTTTAATCCCCTAGTGAATTAATATTGATTAGTAAATATTGACCTGTTGTTATTGTTCTTGTCTTCTAAAACCTAAACTGCACTGTTTTACGGATTAAAGTAGGAAATCTGGTATTCACTTTTTGTTTGACTCCGCAGTTTTCAAGTTTAGTTCTTGCACGAAAACCACTGCGGTTTAAGTAACTGGTTTATTATTTATTGTCTCTAACGATTGGTTGGGTTCAAGATATCTGTATTTATACAGTTTTACGATTAGCACAGGTTTTGGCAGAGATGCATCGTTCCACGAAACCGGTATGTCGGACTACCGGGACGACGCCTAAAAAGACACCTAACCGTCTGCAGACCCCTAAAAATGTAACGGACGAAAATGAACGACCCAGTACTGCCCGGCGTAAACCGGCTGGTGTGTAGACTTACTTTCGGCTTGAATGCAACTTAAATCAATATTCTGATGTAAGTTACATTGACGATTCTGTTCTTTGGTTTAGCTGTCTCCTGCAATATTTTGAAAAGACAGAATCGCGAAGAAACTAGCAGTTCGAGTGAAAACGTGGGACCAGGAGGCACGCCGAAAACGCCTTTGATGACGTCGAATATAAGGACCAAAACTCCAACTGCTGCTAAGAGAACTCCCTGTGTCTTGGGCACGAAGTCACCATCCACTTCCAAGCCATTGGTGAATGGGACTCCCAAAAGAACTGCCCGACAGCCTGAGTGTACCAAGACAACACCAACAAAACGAGAACGATCGACTAATCGATCAGTGCTCTTTGAGTTCAGGTTTGAGAATATCAATTACTATCACTCTGATTAGCACGTTGAATGACACCATTATCAACTTGTACCTTCTGGTCTACCTGAATCAAATTGGCGAATAGCGTGAACTAAATCATTCGTGGCGACATTGTGGAAACCCATTTCATTAAAAAACAGAATAAACGATAAATTGTCTATATTTCCACAGAAATAATGAGCACAATTGTTAAAGCGATTTCGACGGTTAGGTGATCATCAGTGTCAAACATGATCAGTGGCCTGGTCAGTGCCTGCGGTTGGACAGGTTGCTCAAATTTTGCGACATTTTTTTCAATTGACAAGTGAGAGGCATCCAAATTAATTGCAACATTGCACCCCACTGTAACACTAGTTGGCCAATCTTGTCAGAATTTTCCGCGTTGACGCTTCTTTGGGTCATCAATTCACATTCACTCTTTTCTTTGATGACCTAACCGTCGAAATCGGTTTAAAAATTGTGCTCATTATTTCTGTGGAAATATAGACAATTTATCGTTTATTCTGTTTTTTAATTGGCGAATAGCTCTTGCAATACTCAAGTCCCTACCCCAAAATTCCATTTTGGCTGAAATCAGGGTTGTGACGTCAGACACTTTGTCAATTTGCTTTGTCGATTTCAATCTGTAATCAACGATTTGAAGAATGAACTATTGATTCCATAGTTCAATAATCAATTCATTCGAAATTTGGGTGAAACATATAGAGAACTCAGTGTTCTCATGGGGCTTTATTAAACAAAGCCACTGACATTACAGTGTTTACCTTTTTTTAAAAATCTTAATAGTTCTCGATTAATATAATGCTTTTGGTGTTGATGGTTGGGTTCACACTACAAAGGCAAGCTACCTTTTGGCCCGGGGGATTACCAAGGTGACAAATTCTTTGGCAGCATTCAAACCAAACGAGCTCTAGGGCTACCTCACGTCTGAGAGTCTGGGTGTCCTGACAGTCTGAAGAGTCTAAGATATTAGACCTCTAAGAAGGTAGGATTCTTGGCATAATACTCTCTAGATGTTCATGCCCTCTGCATGTAGAAAAAATGGCTGAGACGACTCAGAACTCGTCCTGTAGCCTTCAGGTCCATCACAACTTATTTTATACTGCATTGAAGGTTGAAAGGCAGCAACTGTACTACTCCCACCAGGCCGACCTTGAGTGCTGATGTACACATTACACTATGCTAAAATTCCCTAGTGGGGGCACGTAGACACATCTCAGGACTGGCCTAAGGGCTGTCTTCAATTCCCTTAAATTCAGTGCCTGCGGTTGTACAGGTTGCTCAAATTTTGCGACATTTTTTGCAAATGACAAGTAAGTGGCATCCAAATTAATTTCATCCCAGATTGCAACATTACACCCCACTGTAACACTAGTTGACCAATCGTGTCGGAATTTTTCGCACTGACGCTTCTTTGGGTTATCAATTCACATTCACTCTTTTCTTTGCCATTTTTATTTTTTAGTGACGATATACTGCTGACTCCAGGCCGACGTTTATTGACGGAACAGGGAACCCCAGCGTCACTATCCGTGAAGACATCCTCAACTATTTCCATTATCAACCCGTCGATGCCCCAAACTTGTAGCTCTCAACACAGTTCTTTCAACCGCTCACATTCTGCCAGTTCCCTGTCTCACAGTAAATCCAGTGATGCGGGAAATGGGTTATTGAGAAGTCAAAGTGAAGTCAAGCTATCATCTGTTGCCAGCAGCTGCGGCTCATCACACGGTGGTTCAGGAGAAAGCAGTCGAGTGACTGTTGGAGTCAGAGTTCGACCTCTGCACTACAGGTATTTTCTGCTAATTAGCATGATGATATTAGTGTGTAAGCCACACTTACCCTTTACTTTGAGTCTACCATGATTGATTGGGTTAGTTTCGTGGTGTGTGATCGATCAGTCATCAAAATTGGGCAGCTGTGCTATCATAGGCCTCCAGCGCACGACAGAGCTTTCAATATTAATGCGTCACCATTAGTAACAAAAAAGAAAAGTAGTTTATAAGATATTGAGGAGGGAGACTTGGCTCTATTGCAACACTGAGAAGATCTGTTTTCTTATCAAAACAACTGCTCATCAATACTCAAACAGATTTATATCAGTCCAAAGTCATGGGGGTTGCGGTTTCTCAGCATGTGAAATCACACACACTCGCTTAGCATCCACCAAACCCAGACCTGTGGAAATACGGCAAATTTCATTTAGCCAGTCTCTCGGCACTATTTCAGTCATGTGCACAATGAGAGCTAGACTGTAAGTATCCATCCACTCCTCCTTGTGTTGCATCACTTGATTTGAATAGTTGTTGAGGAGGGAACTCTTCAAGGGTTCAGGAACAATCATTCGATAAGGAAACAGTCCTGTGTTGAGGAGGGAATGCCAGTTATTGTGATAAAGAGATCGTTCTGAGGATTTGAACTTGAGTCACCATAGTGTGAACCAGCCACACTGTCTTATGTGACACTGATATAACCATCTTATGCGTGTTCAGTAAGTTATGATAAGAAAACTGACCTGTGTAGATAAGGACTGCAACACCCTTATAACCGCGGGTTGGTTACAAGGGCTTCGGAAACATAGTGGATTATGAATCTTCGTCTTTGACCCCTAGGCTACGATTACTGGGGGGCCAACAATGGAAGTCAGACAGTACTGGTTGCGATGTTCCTTCATCTAACGTCTGTGCTGGGCGCTGAAGGCGCGTTGCAACCAAAGGGAAAAGGTGTAGGAATGGAGATTTGAAAAGCCCAAAATGGGAAAAAATTCTAGTTTAAAATAAAAGGGTAAAATAAAGTACACTTCTGCCACAAATAAAATGTAAGTTGGTCAGCTCACTGAGGTTGAGACAAGGCAGATGGAGAGTCGGGGCGTTGCGCTGTCAGCACGGAAAGGCGGCTGGCATGAAAGTGGCACTCGCCCCTCGCTGCTCGAGACGCTTCGAATCACTCGTGCCAAGGAAGTTGGAGAATGGCCGGGCGAGCGACTAGCCTCGCCATTTTGCAATGAGTCCCATCACAAGGTTTAGGTCTCTTGACACCCCCTACTCTACAATATGTCTCTGGCATTGTCACTTTGAAGTTGGAAGCATTCTTCATGCCGATATCCAACAGGGTAAATTATTTGGACTGCTGTGTGTCCATAAGATCTCTAATCACTTCATGAGGGTTATGTAGGGTCAGGATACCAGTTACCGTTATTCGAGTTCCATTATTCACACACTAACAGTCACATTTCAGCTCTTATCAGCAGCTATTGCTTGTGTTATGATGACACAATTGCTGTTACAATGAGTGAAATGTAAAGAATTACAATTAACTAGTCATTAGATCTTGTTCAGTCTACAAGGGTCTACAGTTAAAACCTTATTTACATTTTTTTTAAACGATTCCGATTCCAATGATAAGAAACACATTTACTGTTTAGCCACCATTGATTTACTTCTTACCTCCATTGCAGAGAATCTGGTAACACTGTTTTCATCGCTGGGAACGAAATACGTGTTGCGAGTGACCTAGGATCAGTTCACAGTTTCACTTATGATTACTGTTTTCCTTCTACTGGGGTAGAAACCAGCACTCAAGAAGGCATCTATGATGCACTCGTCAAACCTCTTGTTGACACTGCATTTCAAGGCTACAATGCTTGTTTGTTTGCGTACGGTCAGACAGGATCAGGCAAAACATACAGGTTTGTCATTTTTCATTTGTAGATCTGTCATAAATTGTTTGAGAACTAGTAGCAGTTATTTTAAGTGATTTTTCATGCAGATCTCTCAACATTCAATTTCAAGCATCTGTTCCTTGTGCTGCAAACCCATAACACAACCCCTCAGAATAACATCATCACTTTGCAAATGAACCGTGTCCTCCTTGGTTTTCATTTCATTGGAAAATTCATCAAATTGGTTACTAATAAACTGCAAAGAAGCCAGTATTTCAGTAACCTTACCTTCAATTAAAGCTTTTCCTCCCATTTTCAAATTCATTCCTTTTGCCGTTTTTAGCACTCTTTTTTTACTCTCTGAGGGTTTCGATTGTTGACAGGAGTACTAAGGCCAGGTCACTTAGTCGGCTGAAACTAAAGGGGGGTTCGTTTTGGGTAGACTAACGTGACCAACCTTGAAGTGTGGAGGTGGGGATCTCCCGTTCGTATCTGTACCAAGATTGATCCACAGGGCTCCTCACAGGAGCCGACTCAAGAAGCAGGAAAAAAGTGATGTACCTAACTAGTCATACAAATTAACCAAACTTACTACTTGAATAAGCTTAATTATCTATTCAGCACAGAGCAGTTTAAAAAACATCCACACTCCACTGCTAATGGAACAAAACTCGTGAGTTCCTTCCAGTAGTATAATTTGCCTCACTATGTTTACTGTGATTTCAGTTTTCTATCTAGAGGCAGTCCTCCAGGTAGTTTGATTCAGCATCGAAAAATGCCTAGGAAACTACCAAACACGACGTGTATGCAATTAAACGTTGTTTGCCCATAACAACAATGGGAGCTGCTGAGTAGGCGAGCACAACTACATACCAAATGGAATTTTTGTGCAAAAGAACAGATTTGTCAGATCACGTTAGGTTAAAGGCGAAATATGACTGGGTGGTAGCCGTACATTGCAGATTTGGAATACCCATGTCTTGAAACCTCAAGTGGTGGTTGTTCGTTTTAATGGTAGGAAGCGTGTTTGTGGTGGGTGGGGGGGGGGCATTCTCTGGCCTAAAAGGAAGAATTAAGAATTAACTAAAAATTCTTCCAGTGCCACTCAACTTTCGGCTAGATCATCTGAACGTTATTTCAACTGAAAGATGGTTTCATGATGATCCATGAATTAGTCCACCAGAAAGGGCGGCTTGACCAATATGTACCAAAAGTTAGGACTTGTCGCATTTTTCTCGAAAACAGCTCTGACCTTAACTAAACTTTCAGATTATCTTCTAATAATCAGTACACTACTTTTCCGAAAATATTTGTGGGAAAATTCGACGAAAGGCGATATACGCCTGTGAAAAAAAAATAGTTTGTTTTATTTTTTTCCTTTTTTGACCTAGAGCTTTCACCAAATTTATAGGATGTATTCAACTGGTCAATTGCTTATATGTTTTTGTTCATAAATATCCCTCTGACACTCCATTGAACGGAAGCAACAACCAAAATGTATGAAAAGTGTGTTTTTAAATGTTTTCTAAATTTCCAGAGTAACTGCAAAAGTGAATTTGATTAACCAGAGGGAATGTCTTCTAACAACCTATACCCGCATTTTGTTCTGCACAATTATCCGTATCTGTCTGTTGAACAGAGATACAAGCAATGAGATCGAAAAACGAGATTTATCGATCATTAAATGATGGATTTATAGACCACCCTACACAAAAAAGACGTAAATTCCACAATTGACAGACCATCCAACATGTCCCATTTATTTCTAGGGGGTTTCCCCCTGAGGTACATGACCTCCTCTCCCCGCCCCTTCCCCGACCCACCATCACCCCTTTCACCTTTCTCTTTGTATATAAAGACCACGACCAACTGACTGACTCCAGTACTGACTTAACGGCCAGACGATGATGTCTTTACATCGAAAGCGCTTGCCCATAGTAACTCACAAGCCAGAGGAGACGGACTCACCTAACAGGTACGTTAACTTTATTAAATGATCGTTTGGTTGATTCTCAATGTCTCAACCTTGACGCCACTTGTAGATATGGTTTTGATCGTTCGAAACTGTTACTTCATAACAGTAGTAGCAACTGTAAGCCTAACTGTTGTGGAAAATTGTTTCATAAAAGTTGATGAAAGTAGCGGGAAGAAATGTAAACAATGACAATGCTCCAAATTAATTATTTTTGAGTGGAATTCAAGACAAGCATACATGTCTGAGATGAAACCGATATCCATACACCAATCCGCTACATTCGTCTCACTTTTTACACTTGATCGAAGAAAGCTATGTTTATTTGTGTATCCATGGCTGTTCGAAAACTTTCTTTTTAACGCAAAGAGGTCAGTGGCGAAAACGCTAAAGTGCAATCCGTGTTTCGAATGACAGACAAATACGAAGATTATTTTGGCTCCAGTGGTGAACTGAAGGACGCTATTTAAGTTACAACAGAAAGTTGACGAAGGGTAGTATTCACAGTTTGATTACTTAGTCGAATGATTTGAATTCTAATGTTAAACCACTCTAGTGCTAGGCAGTAGCCAGCAAGAACAGTTGTACCTAGCAGCTCTCAAGTAACAGTTCTCAATCATCAAAGCCATACATACGAGTGACGTTGCTGTGCTGACTTTACCCATCAACCGATCGTTTTTCCGACAATTTCATTAAAACTTACAGGGTACTTTCAACTAACTAGCACACTAGCAAAATAAAGTTCTCAATAAATGTTGTCTTGAATGCACTCCGCCGTGAGAGGACATTAATTGTATTACCTCCAATCTTCTTCATTTAGCATGATGGGTCCCATGCACGAGCACAATGGCCTCTCTTCAGACGCCGGAATAATTCCAAGGTTTTGTCAAGAGGTTTTGAGTCGTGCTTCAGTCTTAGACGAAACTACTTCAAACGGGATAGATGTTCATCTGTCATCAATTACTACGTCGGTCGAAATATCGTACTTGGAAGTTTACAATGAGAAAATCCATGACCTTTTGGCTCCTGGAACTGAGCAACTGAAAGTCAGAGAGCACCCTGTTTACGGCCCATATGTGGTTGACCTTTCAAAGCACATCACCAGCACCTATAGTGAACTGCAGGTAATTTTTCCTGGTACATACTTTAGTAGTATTCATGTCAAAATGAGAACTTGTTGAAGGTGGAATCATGAAAAAAATAACGCAAGAACTAGAAGAATTTGTTACAAATCGAATCGTGATAAACAGCAGCCATTGTGGGACTTCAGTCTGGGCCTACAAAACCCCATATCAAGCCAAAGTGCCCCCATGCTCTTTGCGGTAATTGAAGAGAACCATTTTCTTAAGTGACTCTTAATGTTTCTATCAAAAGAAAAAATCTCAGTTGGAGAAGTTGATGTTAGATAAAACTGCTGCCATCATAAAACCAGTTTTAGCCTCTACTTAACCTAAAATCTTCAAGTAATGTGAGCTACCTTCTCAATCGTAACTCATCTTTTAGCAATTTAACTCCCCTACCCTAGGGAAACTGCGTTATCAATACATAGGGTGCGGAAGGTGAACAAGTTCTTGAGTGTTCTAGGATCTATGTTTATTTCTCCCTGCTACGTTTTAATAAACTGATGTATTCTATCTGCGATTTTTATTCTTATTTATTGTTTGCAGCATTGGATTAATATTGGCAACCAAAAGAGAGCAACCGCAGCTACTGAAATGAATGACAAAAGCTCTAGATCACATTCATTATTTACAGTCATTCTCACTCAAACATTTGCTCAGGTCAGTTCCACCCTCAGTGTGCACATATGTGGTTTTACCAACATGACAAATTGTAGACAAGCAACCAGAAGCTAAGATGCTTGGTGTGCTGGGCTATACAACTTTGGTGTTTTTATCCGAAATAGTGTTTGGTATATAATAGTAGTTATTACAACTAACAGTTTTGATAACTATAGTTAGCTTTAGATCGATTCTCGTCGTAACCTTATTTGGTTGTACCTTGATGATATGAGGTTGAATATCAAATTTGACGTTATTTGGTTCAGCCATCTTACATTCACTGACACATTCAAACAATTTCCTCAAATGGCTGGACCATCTCATGTTAGTTTTAGTATCTAAACCCGCTGATCAACAAGAAATCCTAAAATAATGTTATCAAGAAAATCGGTCCAAAACCATTGTTATTGTAGTGATCAAACCACCAACCCCTCCCCCCCCCCCTAAGCCTAAATGGTATTAAGATAGTTAGAAGCAACTCTGTAAATTCCGATATTCAAACTATTGTTTCATTGACGCACTTTTTTCACAGTGTAAAAGTCATGACACGGGTTGGGGAAACCCAATAAATGTCAAAGCTCGAGGCTTACAAGTTTCTAAGTAATCATTGACCTAAGTTTGTGTAAACGTGTGGAAGCTGGATTGTGTTAGTTGCAGTAGTGATAAAAATCGCCGAGGAATGTTTTCATGAGATGATGACTAAAGTTCTGATGTGTTACATTTGATACTGAAGTTTTTGACGTGTAAAGCAGACCATTTTTTGCTAGGTATTCATTTTTTACAATGAAATTGGCTAAAAGTTCAGTCTGATACCGTTAGTGTACATATATTTGTGTGCTTCCTCCTGTTTTGAGGGGATTTCCTGCATTAAACTTTCAATTTTTTTGTAAATTGTAGGTAGGAACCGACGGTGTCTGGAGTCATGACCAAACTAGACGAAGTCAGATTAACCTAGTGGATTTGGCTGGAAGCGAACGTATCGCTCACTCGTCTGTGTCGACTGATCGTTTGAGGGTAAGTAAGCAAGTGTTTCCTTGTATTTGTTATTTCAATACAAGTGTATTCGTATATTTTATGTACTTATCCAGCAGATATTAGAGGTTCAGGTGATTCAGCCACTTGTTTGCTACAAAATGGCTGTACGTATTAGCAGGTGAAGTGGCTGGATGAGAAGAGCGTGTTGTATGTAAATTAGACATTAATTACCTGCAATAATCCACTAAGATAATATATAGTAGCTATATAATAATATGGCAAGATGTATACTTAATTATTACCTTTCTAAATCTCCTGAACAAAAAAAAATGTACAACAATTTCTCAGTATTAAAGTTTACGTATCTGTTAGGTGAGTCCGTCTCCTCTGGCTGGTGTGTTGCTGGTGGCAAGCGCTTTCGATGTAAAGACATCATCGTCTGACCCTATTGCTTTAATTTCTCAGTATCATTAGATCAGACTCTTTTGTACGTACGAATATCCTTGGGTATTTAACTTCAAAAAGCAAACAAACAGCGAAACATGAAAAAAAATTACTGTAGTATAAGGCTCGATTAGATCTGTGGTGTAAATTGGACATTGCTTGTCCAGTCTTGGCAGATTTAGAGACCGTTGAAATAGAAGAGAAATAAAGTAGAGTTGAGGCAGCGATCATGTTGCCAATTGTAGACGCAATGAAAATGGCTATGATGCTAGAAGCTGGGATTACTGCATACAATGGGTAAGTGCGAGTGACAAGTTGTTGGGATTGGAGACATTAGGGGGTTTTCTGGGGGTCACCAGGAAGTCCAACAATCTTACGCCTCAACCGAGATTAATTACGTCCTTCTTCTTGAGAATTTACATTACAAAGTTATACTCAAAACATTCACTGCTCAATTTTTTGCTAGCGGGAATGAGCCTCTCTACTCAACTAAGCTGGACTGCATGCAGGAGACGTGTGATGAGCATTTTGAATTAAATTTTGATCTATTGGACGACTGGCTAATTCTTCTTCTATCTTTGATGACGAGGTGGGATCAACAGAGGTCTTGCAAAGAAATGAACCCATATCGATCGTAAGAAAGTGACAAAATATGTAGAAAAATTGGAAAAAGAACATTCAGAAGATGGCTGATATAAATATAAACGAACGAGGAACAATAATATTAAGAGAAGATACAAAAGTTAAGACTTACAGCGACGATCTTTTTTTAAAATAGCTGTGACATAGATGGAGATACGCTACAAAGTAAAAGAACTGGTGCAAAATACAACTTAGGATAGCTGTTTTTATACCTTAGGAGACCCCACGTAATCTCTGACTTCAGCTCAATGATATTTGAACCTTCTGCCACTCTCATAAAAAGATTGAGCTTATTTACGGTTCTAGTAAATAAGGAAGATCGTTTTACATACGCAGAGCCCCTCGCATGCCTGGCACTTGATGGACATGGTGAGGTGGACACCCAAATACGCAGGATTGACATGCTAGGCGCGTTTTGAGCAGTGATGAACGTGTTGTATCCATTGTACACAAATTCCACAATATTGAACTGAATGTGTTTAATAATTTTTAATTATTGACTGGCATATTTTGTTTTGAGTTGCACGTGTGGTTAAGTTTTGACACACTTACTTTACTATAGCGTGTTGATTCTCTTTCATGCTTTTCTTTATTTTTTCTCAGGAGGGTGTGAGCATCAACAAATCACTCCTCACATTGGGGAAGGTTATGACAGCTTTAATCGAAAAGCGCTCTTATGTACCGTACAGGGATTCTGTTCTCACGTGGCTGCTCAAGGTAATGTCATCTTTCTTTATCTTTGCTACTCATTATTTTCAAGTCTTGTCCGTTAGTTTAGTTGCTAGCTTTCACTTATAAATCATCATCGGATTGCGGTGGGAGGGGGGGTTGTTAGATGTTGAGAGGGGCGTCAGACGATCCAGTTGTTTCTATTGCGGACCTTGTTCAACTGTGAGTGGAAGCGATAGGACCGACAAAGGCACCTACAAGTAGCAACCATTTTTTCATAACAACCATGGGCTTCGTCCGATCAGATTGCCGAGCTACCAAATGGGATTTTTGTGCGAAAGATCGAATTTTTTAGACCACGTTAAAGGCTCAGAGGACGGAAATTGCAGGTTTAGAATCCCGATGTCTTGAAACGTGAAGTGTCAAATCTGTAGTATTTTTTATATTTCAACCGATAGTTTAAAAATCTGCAGTCTTGTGCCTGAATGCTAAACAGCGAGGAACCTAGAATACGTTTACACTGTTTGGTTTTTACGTTGTTTCGCGTTTTTATGATTTGGTGGTTAGTTTTTTAGTAATTCAGTCTACTACGTTAAAATAAGATTTGAAATGTTTAGTATTTCTATTTATGATAGGTGAACTCTATTGGATGAGCACTCTGTGGCAACTCCTAGCAATTATGAAATTCGTGTGTTATTTCTTGGCAATTAGGTCTGTAGAAACGTATTCTACTTTGAAAAATTTTGCTAGAAGTAGAAGTAGAATTCTCGAGAAAAAAAATTTCAGTTGTTTGTTGAAAGTTCAATTAAATTGAGGTGTACCGAGACAAACCAAACCCTTTCATTCATTCCATGGCATTTGTGCTGACTGGGCACCTCAAATGCCCCGACTCGCTCGAAACTTCGCTGTTGTCAGTTGTTACCGAGCAGCCCCCTCCGAGCGTTTGCTCCCACCCTGTTCCCTGTTTGTGGTTGTATAACTTGTCCGAGTGTAATTGAGAATAAAACTCTGTGTTCCAATTGCATTCGGTTCGTATCGTACTTACTCCTGAATCACTTAGGGCGATATCGCTTTTACATCCTGTAACAAGGATTAACTAATTTAGTTGTTGTAAGTTATTAGTTAACTAAGGCTTGTGCATTGGAGCATTATCACTTCATGGTAGCTAAGACATAGTACGTAAATACTAAGATATCACCACAAGGCCGAATTTAATTCATAAAAACCACTAAAACCTTCGTAGAAAAGTTTGTCAGACCTCTTGTTTGAGATTAAGTGGACTAGCGCCGTTCCAGTCTATCCTACAGATCAGACCATGAATGGCTGGCTTTAGCCTCCTACTTTCATGGAAATTTCAACTTTTTCGTTGATTACCACAAGTCTAATTCATGTTCACTCCTGGTACTAAGGACAGTATGGTGCAATGATTAGATGTGGTCGTGATTTGGACGGGAAGGGTTGTACCTAGGGCAAATTTATGCAACAGACAGCAACTCTGCCCTGATCAATCTTCTGTCAACTGTCGAATCAATATCCAATATAATTATTAATATTATTGGCCCCAGGAAGTGCAAATGCAATGGATATCTCGGCCTGCGTATGCAACGTCTTCTTTTCACACCCCTTATCTTTACATATAAATCCCTGTTTCGCGTGGGTTCGATTCTTTTGTCTGTAACAGCTAAATTACTCATCGACACCAAAGAAGATGGGGTGGGGTTTCAGAAGAAATAAATTAGGGAAACGCAAGCAGGTGTTTCCACATGGGTGCGACCATGTCATGTTCTACCAAAAATTAGGGGTTTTAGCATTAATATCAAAAACTGTTACGATAATTTTGATTGAACATCCAAATTATCTTCTACTAATCAGTACCTCACTTTTCTCTTTGAAGATTTCAACACTTGGAGGTTTGTCTTAGAAGAGTGTGAACTAAGAGCCCACCATTGCACCCGGCCATTGTTGCCCCTCATGATTTTGCCCCCACCCCTCAAGAATGAATCGTTCTGATCTCAAGGAATCCAGTTGATCTTAGCTTCTACGTCAGACAGATCCACATGGATTATGTAAATTCTGCCCAATGCGACAAATATAAATGCGTGATTCTCCTATTTCAGGCTTAAAGCGATATTCCCCTTAAATGACAGGTGCGCTAGTCTAGTTTTTTGTACGAATAAACAACAACGGTTTATTATTCACCTGGACCGCTTGACCTAGTCTCACACCTCTGAGACCCATCCCATTCGATTCAGCATCGAAAAATACCAGTAAACAACACGAACATGACCTGACTATAACGAAACGACGAAAACTAAATATTCCAGGCGGCCATAGGTGGTTTTGATGAGACCGGGGGGAAGTACAAACGATGAAACGATTACTTTCGCTGTAGTCATTGTCGATTGTTCATTCCATACGACCCAGTATCTAAAAATACCTTCAAAACGAAACCAAACACGGCGTATTTGCGACAAAACTGCCGAAATTCCATTTGTTAATTTTTCCATTACGTTTGTTAATTTTTGAACAATTTTTTTGCCCATAACAACCATGGGCTTCGTCCGATCGAATTATCGGGGAGGTGAACACAACTAGTACCAAAAGGGATTTTTGTGCAGAACAACGGATTTTGTATACAACGTTAAAGGCGCACAATGGTCAGGTCGGCGGACAGACATTGCTGATTTAGAATCCTGATGTCTTGAAACGTTAAGAATCAAATTTTGAGGTGGGGCTGTAAAAAAATGTTTCCGATCGAAAACAGAGGTGTATTATTCAGAGGGTCACAGGCCCCTTGAATCCTGTAGGGTAATGCTACGAAAAATTAACATACGGGGCACACGATTTTTTTAGAAAGAATATAAATTGGGAGCTACGTTAGCATGTGCCCCTTATTTATGAGGATGAGTAGGATTTGAAGAAGAGTACTAAACAATAGTGAGTTGAGAGCTGAAGGAAGTAAATAGGTGAACTATGGAGAGAGATGTGTCTGCTTCCACTCTACCATCTCCTAGCTGGTCGTTCGGCATCTAAACGACCGTTAAAAGATTTAATTATTTATTTTCTGACAAACTTGGTATGGAAAGGCATCACGGCCTATCTGCAAAAAAAATCAGGAGCGACGCATCATACAACTTTAGCTAGACCTCGCTAAACTTAAAAAAGACAGGGTAACAGACTCATGCGGGCAGAGAAGAAAGCACTCAAAACTGTGAACTCTTTTTAGCACCTGTTTTGCCGAACTGTCTCGTAAAAAAGGTTGGAATTTTCATCATGGTCTCTTCACACTCACTGATCACTTCAATGTAACTGAAGTCTCAAAAATCAGTTTTTCTCGCTCTACGCAATCAACCTACCCTTTATTTTAATTTACAAAACAACTATGGCCCATAATTTTTCCCCCTAATGTCACTGATCTTTACTCAATTACACGTGAATGTGGACTCAGGTTACCGGTAAGCTCTGCTCGATTTTGACTCAATTATCCTTCCATTTCTATCTCACTTTTCTGTTTTCTAACTTACACCGAATTTTCCAACAATTTTGGTTGAATTTTCAACTCGAGAAGAAGTGAGTGGTGGTGAAATCGTCGTTTGTGGTCGTGGGAACAAAATGGCGTTGGAACAAGGAAAAAAATACTTTAATAACAAAATTATTTCAGTACGATTCTACAATTTCTTACATTACTGTACACTTAAGTCTAGTGCACATTTACTTGGCTTATTAGAAATTCGAGTTACATTATTAGCATGTAATTTCTTTTAGTACGCGTTGTTTCAGATTTTTGTGTAGTGCACGAATCATGCAGGGTCGTGCATGGGCCAAGAAATGAGTTGTTATGTTGCCTGTATTAGTAAGTAGAAAAATAGTTTTTTAGCTCAAAACATCCGCAAAGAGATAAATGATATTCTTAGAGTAGCACACAACAAAAACTTTCATTCATCTTCAATGTGTCAGTTACTGCATGTATGGAATAATTAGTTCAGTCGCATTGATTAACTCGAAAGAGGGTTTCTCGAGTTGTGGGGATCAGTCTGACGCTCGCCTTCTAGTTTCATCGTGAAATAAGTCGTTCTATGTCTTTTTATTTCGGTGGATTCATTAAGAGTCCCAGACACAATCAAGAAATAGATTGTCTTGTTGAAGTAAGCTCATTAGGGCTCTGTTATTCATTAATTGATATCGCTAATATGGGAGGGTTGACAATTCAAGAACTCAAACTGAGTGTGGAGATGCATCTAACCTCCTTTAGACTAAGACCTGACAAGCAAAGATGGTTGCTCTGCTAAGGTATGCCTGTGGAAATGATTGTAGGGTCTCTGGTCACCTATGGTGCCTTGGTCTGGTTGGCCACGTCAGGAAGCAAGACTGTGCAGCTGCAGCTGAGTAGGCTTGAATAGCTGTGACAGGTTACATGCAGACAACCCCCACAGCTGCACTGGAGGTCCTGCTGGGCCTTTCACATCTCCTCATACATATGGGACTGCCTACTTACAGACAGTACTTATGCTGTCTCGTGGATTAAGTGGGCTTTGTCAAGCAGGGTAGAAGGGCGCCACACCATCTGGTGCTGGTCTTGATTAGTGGGGGGGGGGGGGCTGCCCCGAATGCCAGTGACTCCGTATGGATGAAGTATAACTTTGAACTACCCTTCAGGATTTCCGGATACTTTGTCATGAAAGAACCAGATGGGACAGGAGCAATCCCACTCATGGGGCTAGAGATCAATGAGAGGTGGCCTGGCAAGGGCAGGAGTTTATGGGCCAGGGATCTGGGCGACGACCCCACTAGGTGCACTGGCAATAGTTTTCCAGACACAGCTCCTCACAATGATGCTGTGCGTGCAGCACCTTCTCTGCAGGGAGCTGAAACAAAAAGATTGATATTGTATCAAACAATCAGGCTGCCCCCTGTAGACCCTGGCTTCTTAGACTATTTTGTCATGGCTTGTTTGGGAATGCCTAACTGGTCTGAAGACCCTAGCAAAGGAGAATGCTTGAACATTGTGTTGGCTGCCAGTTCATAGAGGAATAGAAGGTAATGAAGAGTCTACATCACTCTACTACCTGGCAGGAGACTGATCTGCGCTGCTACCTAAGCCCTTCACAGGGACCGCCAAAAGCCACTTGAGAAAGGAGATGTCAAAGTGGGAGAAGTGCAGAGCTACTGATTGGCGGGATGTGCCAGACCAAGGCAGTCGCGGTTGTTTATTACACTCTCCAAGGAGTGATCAAGAGAAGTCGTCAGTCTGGAGAGAAAGTGTATGGATGGTACGTGGCCTGTTCATGGGGCGCTGTCCACTAAATCAGTCAATCGTCTCAATGATCGATATTACGCATTTAATATAAATGTTTTGTATCACTAGCATTGATTCTTATGTGGCAATAATCCAAGTTGCATGCACCTGTGTTTACAACTTATTTGCTTCAAGTTTAGTTGACATGCATCGTCACTTTTGGGATATTATTCTAGATGTCAGTAACTATTTAAATCAGGCTGCGACTGTACGATCCCCATTCAGTCTTATATGTGAACCGCTGCTATGTGGCGTTGATTCTTAAACTAATTAAGTAACGAGCTAATTGACAATTTGGCACAATATCGAACTTTTCGTTATGTGAAGTGCGATGGTGGTTGAAACAAGAATCAGATAGTAGTAAACTGGCCATCGCAAGGCTACTAAACCCCTAGAGCTCACGTAATTGGCGCCATCTCTTCTCATTTTCTTTACTACTCAACTCATGGTAGCTCTCCAATCATTGCGTGAGACTGGGAATGGAATGGGAAAACTTCTTAGAGTTGATTATGGTTTCTGATTCCCGTTGCTGTTAGTATGGAGAGGTTCTGGAAGATGAAAGTGTTGCTGCACACTCGAGATGTGTCGCCCGTTCATTCACTGGTTTAATTTTCAGAGATCCTTCCTCAACCTATTGACTCGTTTTGTTGTTCGAACCTTCAACGACCTTCATAAGTTGCTGCCTCGTATTGATTAATCAGTAGACGACCCTGCCAGTATTTTCAGTGAGAGTCCAGTCAAGCCACAGTCGTGCAGTACTCCAGAATTGTACTACAAATGTAAAGTTTAGGATCAAGTCTTTCAAATCTGATGGTAGAAAACATCCTGACTTTGGATGTAACAAAGTCTACCTCTACTTTGATATAGTCTGGCCTTCTCAGCAGCCACCATACTAATAATTTAGACCACCTGTCTACACCATCCATCATGGCCGATAGTTTACTCTTCAGTTTCCTAACCGTCGGTCTTTGCTCTGCTAGTCTTGAAGCAGAAACACAGAACTGTATTGTCCCTTCGCCCGCTGGTCTCAACTTTTGCAGAACTTCTTTTGCAACTTATCAAGGCCCTTGTTGGCCCTACGAGGCTTATGTATATACTGCTGCATGGAATTGATTTGGATTAGTAAGTCTGTATAACTAACGTAATGTTAGTATTTCTATGCTTCTCAATCTACAGTTCTCAAGACCCCGTATCAACATTCAGGCTTTGAAAGAAAAAGATTCAAATGACGGCAGTTACTACTGTCATAAAAGGCTTGATCTCTCTAATATATAAATAAGTAATTCCACTAATGTGAAGCAGAATTGCAAAAACAATTTATCTTGCTGGGCTCCCATTGTGTCGACATTTTTATTGAAACCCCAAGTTTAGTGTTCTTCGTAGAGAGCGAAGTGATGAGTATTACACAGTTACTGTTATATTCACGATTCTCTGAATGCATCGAATAGTGATGATATTGCACTGTCTCATTCGTGATTTTGAAAACTTCTTATCCAAAATTAGTAGCCCTCCAATACAAATATCAAATAAATGTTCAATAATTCAGGGTTGTTTCGACTGTTATTGTAGTGGGATTCCAATATGACGGCTAAAGACGCACGAATACTCAATAATCGTGATATTTAGGGGTTTGTATGGTTGACAAGAGTTCTGAACACACTTAACCACAGCGTAAACCTTGGAAGTGGGTTTCAAAATAATCCTGGCTATAGAGACCGATGTAGTCATTTCGTTTCTTACATTGGAATTCCACCATTACAAGTTATTGTGTTAACCCCTCCAAAAGCGTAGAAATTGTACGCGTTATGTTGTAGTTGAACTTCAACAGGCTGCGCCTTTGTTGCGCGGTGATGTCAGCGACTCACAATTTCTCTATTCCCATTTTGACTTACTGTTACGCATTATATACTACTTACGTGCAATGGTTTATGAAAATAATATTTTTGAAAAATACTCCGTTAGCTTGGCAAATTGTTTTTGCCGATATGTTAATCCCATTTTAAAAAATCTTAATTCTGAAAACGTAGAGCTACACGATATTTCTGTCGAGAAACTCGTTGCTTAGCAGCTATCATCGGCTTCTTCTACAATACTGTCTTTGTGTTCGGTGTAGCTTTTTTGGCGAATATAGTTGGCCAACCGTTTCCGATTTTGCTCCTTGCAAAGCTTGCAATGCTGCGCCTTGTTGCCGCTTTCTTGACTGCCAGTGTCGCCCGAGTTTATTACTTTCTTTGCACCTGTAGACAAAAAAATAATTCGAATTTTAAAATAGATGCGTATGATGGATGTACTTAGCATCAGTGGATTGGGGTGGGGGGGGGGGGAGAATTATTTGTAGCGGTTTCCTAGTGATGCAGTGAGCGAGGGAGTGACGAAAATGATTGTTGGACTTTTGCACGAGTATGGAATTTCCAAGTGACTCGATTAGCAACACAATGGCCGGTTTTATTAAAAACTATTGAAAGAAACTGGGATTGTGCTTTATCTCCATAACCAAAAAAAATCAAGTATGAGTTAAGAGATTTTAGATTGATTAGTTGAGTGATTCGCCCTTTTAAAATAAATTGACAATGGTGACTCATCACAGAACTTACGTATTTATCCTGTTACGGCTTAGGTAAGGAAAATTAAGAGAAATTTGATCATTTGTGGGAAATTGTCAAGGAATCTAATGAAAAGGGTTGGACGTTCTCTTGTACCCTTTTGGTTAAGATGCGGGTGGTGCTTCACTCAGAGCGGCACCTTGAGGCTTCCTAAGCGTGGAACTCAGTTGCCTTCAGTTGTCACGTAACATTTATAAAGATCCAGATCTATACGCCTTCCACGTCCATTGGTATATTAAAACGGAGAAATGACGATAGTCTATTTCCTCTAACTTTGAGTTTCAATGTTAGATCGATTTCGAGGGTTAAGTCATCACCAGTCTGCGATTCTGCTGCATTTTCCAAAACTGAGTCGCGAATGATTTAGTTCGTATCTGTTGACATAACTTTCACCACCTACGTCAGATTGCTATGTGGCTATGTAATTTTCCTTTTCTCTGTTTCGCCTGGGCGGGGTCAGCATTGATTATCTTTCAATAGCAAGCAAATGGTGTTTTGTAGCCTTCTAGTAGGAGCCCAACACAATGCCGATCCACCAATGTGAGCCCCTCGTGATGTAATTCCTTGAAACACCACTCGATCTGCTATTAGCTGCGAGGTTCTACTTCCAGTGACCAAACAGTCTCTACACTTATCTAGAAATCCCTTAAACACACTAACGCCATCAATATTACTGTTGACTTTGCTATCAACTATCCACATAAATTAAAGTGCCACGTATTCCGAGTAGTTTGAGTGTTCATTTGTTCAACGCAAACTAAGTGTGATCGCTAGGAACTGTGACACAGTAAAAATACTTGTTTTTTGTTGAAACAATAGCATCTAGACTACGTAATAATCTTTGAAAAAAGAAAGAAATCAGATTGTAAAGGTGATTTGAAGCCCATCCTCATTGTCCCTCAAATGACTTGTTTCTGGTCACAATAACATCATTAACCATCTTGAGTCGCTTAACGACAGTTGTTATCGAATTTATAAGCGAAGTTTGGGGAGAAAGCTGAAGTGCTTTGTCCTGGCTACGAGTGAATAGAGCAGTGAGATATTCACCACTTGCTCAGTTAGAACGTTTACGTCATCAGATGTGTGTACGTTGTTAGTGTTACTGAAGGGATCTTTGGGTAAATTTCTGCTGCTTCTCTCGTTAATAATGCCACCTTTCGCTCATACCCTTATTGTGGCACTCCGTGGTGAGTATGAACTAAATCATTCGCGAGGACATTGTGGAAACCCATTTCATTAAAAAACAGAATAAACAATAAATTGTCTATTTCCTCAGAAATAATGAGCACAATTGTTAAATCGATTGCGACGGTTAGGTCATCATCAGTAACAAACATGAACTGAAGGTACCTCATTGAAAGGACATCTTATATAGTTAGGTGAACGGAGATATTTAATCCTACTCACTCACTCACTCATCCGGGAGGCGGCTGCGGGCCATACGATACCGCTAGAGCCGCAGGACCAATGGCATTTCGCCATGGCACACATTGGGCCCATGTCCTAACTCCCCGGCGAGCCCGTTGGGGGGCCCACCTAGTTTCCCAGCCGCCGCTGGTACCCATTGCCTCACCCCCATGGGTTTGGAGGAAGGGGGTGCCCGGTCGGGGATCGAACCAGAGTCCGCCCCAACGCGCTCAGCCACCGCGCCCCTATTGAATCCTATTTGCTCAGAGAAGTGAAAGGGGGCGGGGCAGGGGAAACTGGAACAGTAACACCGGAAAAACCGATAAACTGAGACAATGGTGGAGGGAAAATCCAAGCTATTGTAAAAATGAACCTATTAATGGTGAAATATTTTGAGGGATTACCTCATTTAGAGACTTCCCACACCTATCACTTTTAACAATTTCGAACTTTTCCAGAACATCCAACATACCTCCTTTTGGGCAAAAGTAAAGAAATTCTATGTACTGTTTATTTGTTAGATCAAAACTAAAGTCATGATTAGAGTCACTCAGATGACTTGCAAACGCAGAATCACCTTTGTTATCCCTAAAATCCTTCCTAGAAGAGAGAAAAAATGGATAGATACCTTACTATGGGAAAATTTCGGATAAACTTGGGAAAATTCTATCATCTAGAGGTTTCAAAGTAGGTTTTAGAAATAAAAATAGTCTTAAAGCTTTATTGGGTTCTGTTAAGGATAAAATTAACGTTCAGGATAAAAGTGGGGTCTATAAACTAAAATGTTCATGTGGACTTGAGTATTGTGGTCAAACTGGTAGGAAATTGAGAGAACAAATGAGCACAATTGTTAAATCGATTTCGACGGTTAGGTCATCATCAGTAACAAACATGAACTAAAGGTATCTCATAGAATTTGCGATGTCCTTTCTATGAGATACCTTCAGTTCATGTTTGTTACTGATGATGACCTAACCGTCGAACAATTGTGCTCATTATTTCTGTGGAAATATAGACAATTTACTGTTTATTCTGTTTTTAATGACCGTGGTGACTTGCAAGCTTAAGATTTGATTCAGCCGTTATTTCCTCAGCACCTCCTCCCCCCCCCTCTCATCGTGCTCCGGCTGTCTGTCAGTCGGCGGTTAGAGCGATAAGGAGCAATTGAATCGCCTAAAGCAATTTGACCGCTTAGTTTGCGTTGAACAAATCAACGACCTTAGAATCAAAACGAAATGCGCGCTCGTTAGAGCCCCCATGCACGTGCCGTAAATAAGTATGTGGGTCACGAACGAGGGATCGCCATTAAGATGACGTGACGTCTGAAAAGCGATCGAATTAAAACTCGATGAGTTGCGTACGATTTCTGGCACGAAGAAAAAGCCACGCAACTGAGTCTCGAGAGACGGCGGTCATAATTGCAAGGTCGATTGGTCTGGTCTCATCGGAAATTGCCCTTTTTCGCATTTCATTGACCTAACTGTGCTGTGTACTACGAAGAAATCGTCTCGCTCTTCCCGACGTGTTACACGGCTCACAGTCGTATTGAGAATACAGATGTTCGCCCATTCGCTCTATTGTGACGACTGTGATGTAAGGTTTATAAAATACAGTTGCTGTAGCATCTAAAGAGAGGAAAAAGCTCGTATTGTGCAGTCCCTTTAATGAACTAATGTTCGTAGGTCATCGCAAAATTCGCATCGAAACATAGTTGAAAATCATTTGGCAATGAAAAACTCTCACGAGGAAAATGTATAAAAAGCACCAAAAAAGTCGGACAATTGAGTAAAGTCTGGAAATCAGATGGAAACGGTTGGAAAATTGAGTGAAGCTTTTCAGAAAAGCTGATGATCCTTGGAAAATGAAGCGATGATTTCTGGTGCAGGAAATAGACACGGTATCATCGTTCTAAGTATTTTAACAGAAGTACTTATGCGAAATGTAGTTACGTGTCAGTAGCTGCAAGTAACGCTGAATTATATCCGGAAAATTTCATTTCCTGAAGTGCCCGTTACGGAAAAGAAAATGTATTTGTGGACTCGTACAAGACACTCCGATTCAAATAGGCGGTTACTTCGAAAAAGTTGAAGACGTAAAAGAAAGTCGTTCAGGGTAAGCAGTATAAAGATATTGACTATTAGAAGACTTCCTGTCCCTGTGAGACTCAAATCGCGTTTAGTCGTTCTTACAAGAAGTAAAGTAACCGCGTTTTGCTTCTTACGCCTATGACTCAAATCACTGTATCTTCCCAGAGATGTTCATTGAAACAGAAGTTAGTAATGATTAGTTAAAGTTTATCTTCCGTAAGTTTAATTAAAGTAATCGTTTTCGAGAAAAAAGTGAATATTTAGCAGTTTTGGTGCACTGTCCTCGTTTTCCGTAACAATTCGTCGTTGGAAGCTGGTTGAGCGGCCTTGGCCGAGTGACGGGCGAGTCGTCGTCCATGGTAATAAACGTGACTATTAGCAGCAGGTGCAAAGAGGATGTCTCCAGTATGACAGCATCTCGACAACTGTACTTCCTTCCAAAACGTCCTATACAGTTTTCCGGACCATATCCGCTTTTCCCCTTTAGCCCGTGCGATTGTATTTTGGTGTTCCGGCGTTTGAATGTAGGAAAGGGAATACTTAATAAAAAGAAAGCGCCTCGAGACGTCGGACGTGCGCGCGCGTTGCCTGTTAACAGGAGGAGGCTCGTCGTCCAGATAACTGCGTAGAAGCTATTTTTAGTCCCAACCCGTCAAGCGAGACCTCGCCACGCACCTCTCGGGGAAAAGGTCTTGCCGTGAGAGCCTCTTTGCGTGAGGGATCGTTCACTCTCCCGTTTTCAGTTCTGATGCCTTTAGTAGGGCGATTGTGGCGATCTAGAAGAATTAATAGAAGCGAAACCGAAGGATTAACGGAGGTAAACAAACTAGCTGAAATGCCATTTGGGTGGGGGAAGCAGACGCCTGTTGTTGACGTAATCGAAACGGAGTAGATAATGCGCTGTATCTCACCACGCCCTCACGATTCAAACACAAGAGCCGACTATTTGGTGTAAATGCATTTTTTTTTACAACCCCCCTTCCCCTCAAAATTTGATACATAACGTTTCAAGGCATCAGGATTGCAAATCTGCCGTCCGGGCCGTTTTGTGCCTTTAACGTTGTCTAAAAACTGGTGTGAATTCTTGAGAGCCAGTCAAGATGAATGAAAAACTTTCTCTAGGCCGACGTGTCGCGTAATTTATTAAGCACCAGGGCTCGGGAAATTGCTAATAGTTTCTTAAAATAATGACATTTGGAGAAAAAATAGACCGTGTTAGTAAACAACAGATTAATGTGGGTTTTTTTCGGGCTATAGAAAGTTTTTCATTCATCCTGACTGGCTCTCAAGAATCCACATCAAAGTTAACTTCTCAAGTCAAGAGCGACCCCACATCGTAGTGGTTAAAAAAAGCCGTTCTTTTGCACAAAAATCCCATTTGGTATCTAGTTGTGCCCGCCTGCTCCGCAATCCGATCGGACGAAGCCCATAGTTGTTATGGGCAAAACATGGTTAACAGAATTAACCAAAACTCACTTTCGGCAGTTTTATCTCAAATACGCTTTGTTCGGTATCGTTTTCTGGGTACATTTACACGCTGGGTCGAATGAAACCATTATCAGAGGTGTACGACTGCGTCTAAACGGAAATCGCTGTAATTATAGTGAGCCAAAGTCTACTAATTGAAAGAACTGTCGGGACAATAACTACAGCGAGAGTAATCGTTTCATCGTTTTTACTTCCCCCCAGTCTCATCAAAACCACTTATGACCGCCTGGAATATTTAGTTTTCGTCGTTACGTTATAGTCAGGTCATGTTCGTGTTGTTTACTGGTATTTTTCGATGCTGAATCGAATGGGATGGGTCTCAAAGGTGTGAGACTTAAGTCAAGAGGTTCAGGTGAATAATAAACCGTTGTTGTTTATTCCTACAAAAAACTAGACTAAGGGGAATATCGCGGAGAATTACGCATTTATATTTGTCGCATTGGGCAGGATTACATAATTCATGTAGATCTGTCTGACGTAGACGCTAAGATCAACTTGAATCCTTGAGATCAGAATAATACAGTCTTGAGGGGGGGATCATGAGGGGTGACAATGGTGGGCTCTTAGTTCACACTCTTCTAAGACAAACCTCCAAGTGTTGAAATCTTCAAAGAGAAAAGTGAGGTACTGATTAGTAGAAGATAGTTTGGATGTTCAATAAAAATTATCGTAGCAGTTTTTGATATTAATGCTAAAACCCCCTAATGTTTTGTAGAACGTGACATTCTATACAGCAAACTGGTAGTGCTAAGCGTTTCAAAATGTATAGGGTCGCTCTTACTTAATTCACCGCGCTTTGTTGGGTGAACTACGAGCTAAATTATGGTACGGTACGAGGTTATCTGAAAGGTTCTTGTTTACGATTCTGGAATTACGGGGGAAATACCAGGGAACAAGTGAATCATGAAATCGACAATAGTTTGACTATCAGAATTTTGTGGGATATCCCTAGTTTGTTTTGAAACTACGATTGTGTAGGTAACTTATTAGCCTACTAGTACATTTTTTGTGTGTTAACGCTAGTTGTATCATGTTGGCCGCTTCCTTACCACGGTTATAATGGTAATGTGTGAAACGGTTATAAGCTCGTTAGTAGTTGGACGCTTATCCAACAATCGTCGCCCAGCCCGCTGTTGTAGGAACTACACTGGAGCAGGATGTGATTTCTCGTTTCCTCCGCCAGACGTTCTGGACGGAGATTCGTTGAGAGAAGTGGAGTCTTCGTTTTCATCCCCAACCGGTTACATAATTTTCCTCGCAAGGAAAGCTAAAAGAATAAAGGGACCTCCCTCCCCTCACCGCAGTTCAATTTTGCGTGTTTCATGAACATTTATCTTCCACGCTTTAGTACTCTCTGCTCGTTTTACGTACAGTTCAAATCCGCTCGGTCTGTTTTGTCTTAGCTCTTCTTACATCAATCATCGAGGCTTAGTGTTGAGCGCTGGATTCAAGTTGTTGATTGAGTAGTTTTTGTGGCTCGTTGCGTTCAGTTCGTTTTAACGCGAAAGAGAAATAAGACATTCACTCAAATTATAACATAATTAACAAACATTAATTCGTGTAACGAGGTTCGGAAGCGGTAGCCAGAAAGAAACATGCCTAATCATCACTGGCCCAACGAATTCATGCAGTGCCAACTAAGAGTGTGTCGACTTAACATCAGTCATCGGCGAGGGAGTGATGATATTAGTTTATTACCGTTCGATTACCTACAAAGATAATCTTTAAATGTGAAAATGTGTACATTGAAACTACGTTTTTGCCAAGTTACGTTCCTCGGCCCCGAGACTATAAGGGGCAATACACACAGTCCTCTTTCTCCAGCTTTTCGTAAATCAACGTTGGCACATTGTTGGCTTCTATTCTGGCACCAAATAAATTAAATCCCTTAGTTGTAAATATTGGTTTTCCCCTCTGTTAGTCTGGGTTTTTATTTTGTCAATGGAGCTCATTTCAGAGGACCCTATCCGCTACTCGTGGGAAAAAAGTAGTTTTCCTCAGAAATACGTTTTGGGGCGTATTGAATACAAAATCCTAATTTCGGAGTCTGGTTTGTGTGTGTGTGTCTATGGTTCAATACGCAGACGGTTGAATTGATTGAGCTGGTTAATTTTGGTTTATTATTCATCCTGAATAATAACCCTATGTTTTCAGTCATGAAAATTTTTTAACAACCCCCTCTCAAAATTTGATACTTTACGTTTCAAGACATGGAGATTCCAAATTTGCAATGTCCGTCCGCCGTCCGGGCCGTTTTGTGCCTTTAACTTGGTCTAACAAATTCGTTCTTTCGCCCAAAAATCCGATTTGGTATCTAGTTGTGCCCGCCATCTCTGCAATCCGATCGTACGAAGCCCGTGGTTGTAATGGGCAAAAAAAGGTTAAAAAAATTAACGAAACGCAGTACAACGCGGGAGCTACAGCGTTTCATCGTTTGAACTCCCGCCCGTCTCATTAAAAAAGCAACCGCGCTCGAAGCTCGCTTGCCTCCTCCCCTTTCGCTTCGAGCGCCCCTGTTCCTATTTCCCCGATGTTTTGGTTTTAATACGATTCAATTTTTTTAGATTCTTTCGTTTCGTTCTCATTTTGGTTTTTTTCATAGAGTTTTGGTTAAATTTTGATATTAGTACTTACCGTGCATGTTTTCATATTAAAATTCAGTTTTTTCTAGATACTTTCGGTTGTTTTTTTTTTGTTTATTTTAATATTACGATTCAGTTCTTTTCGATCTTTTTTTGGGTTTCATTATGATATTTTTCGATGCTGAATCGAACAGGATGGGTCTCGGAGTATTAATGCTAGGTCAAGCTGATTATCCGAATAACAAACCGTTGTGTAATAATTTGACAGGTTTTTTTTTATGTTCGCACTTAATGGAGGATGCGAAAATGGTGTTTTCGTACATCCGCTACACTTATTAAATACGCATACAGGCGTACACATACGCTTCATTTCTTAACTTTTAAAAAATAACTGCTCATTAAGAATTATTTTCTTGTTTGTAAGCTAATGAGAGCCATCTACGTTCATTCGGTCTTTATGATTTGTTCATAGTTGCCAGCTCATATACGATCTTATATGCTTGTATTTTGAATAAACCAATCACGTCTAGCTGTGAGGGGCTTTCGGTCACCTCATCTGGCCCTCTACGAATACTTGATAAATGGCCAAGTTAAAAAAACGCCTTTGGAGAAAATCCCGCAGAGTTGTCCTCCTGTGGATCCACAAGACATCGTCCACTGAAGCACGACCATCCAGTTACCTGTTGACTTGGCCATTGAGTGTGCATTGTGGGAAGTGAAAAGAGAGCATCCCTCGCTCTGACCCGAAACCTGTTTTCACCTCTATAGTGAACGGAAACATGTGGCATTAGATATATGGCAAGTGAGATGAGAATACTCGGAGAAGGGATGTGGCACTTAATGAGTTTTTTCCAACATCTGTGAACGTCTTAGAAGAAAGTAGGTTGAGCCAGACACTGAACGAGACAGGTCCTTATAGGATGTGGCGTCTTCGATGCATGGCTTCACTTCTCCACGAGAAACTGTATCCTGCTCCACTCTAGTTCCTACAACAGTGAGCAACGGTTGTTTGAAGAGCAGCCAAACCTTCCAGCTTTGACTGCTACTAAGCAAGCTTATAACCGTTTCACCCAGTTCGCAAAGGAGGTTATGGCATTAAAACAATGTCACAATTGTTCTCAGTGCAGTTGATCTGCCCAATAGAAATTTGCCACCCTCGTAAATGGTTAGATCTGGTGCGAAACCAGAACTCGTCCAAGATGGTACAGATTCCCCAGAGTCATACTTTCGCGTAGTAACATGCAGGCAACAGTTCTCTACCGTGAGACTCTAAATGATAACCTGCCTTACCTCCACAGGTCTGGGTTTAGTGGATGCTGAGCGACTGCCTCCGCAAACCACCATAACCTCCATGAATGATATAAATCTCTTATGAGTGTTGAGGAACAGCCATTTTTATAAGGAAACGGTTCTGTTAACGAGGGGATAGCAGGCGGTTGCTTCTCTAGTATTAAGTTGTATTTTTGTCCTGTTGACAAATCAAGTGTTACTTTTCATTAATCGAAGGGCAAGAAAAGTATTCGTGCAATAAAGAAACATTTTCGAATGGTCTGTGGTTGCTTGTATGTAACACCCTCGTTTTTATTTTTCCAAATTTTCTATTACAAAACGGTTTATATCAAGCTCGCGGTAACTACGTACCTTCATGTTGTTTGAATCTACATTTTGTTCTTCACTAGCGTTTTCCCAGAATTGCGTTGTAAGAAAAAGACCTGTTTGAATAATGAGAATGCGTCGAAGTTGTAAGTTCAATGAAGGTTCTGAGATTAGAAGCGGCAATTACATTCCTAAACCTACTCGCCGTTTTGGCTTTTCTCAATGTGGGCTCATATGATTCCAAAAAACCAGTTGTGGGCCATTGGGACACTATCATTTGCTGAGGTGAGGTTGTGACTAACAAAAATCGCCAAATGAACGCTGACTATGAAAGACAATGAGAAACGTTTTCCCTCTCAGTGCATAACTAACTTTTCATGATGCGCCATAACCAGATTTAAGTTTGAATTTTCTAGACGTCCTTGACTTCCTCCACTAATGACATTACATTCGAAACTCAGCTAATAAGTCCTCGATTAGTGGCGCCGCTCGCTTAACTCAAATTAGTTCGGAACCCGCCTGGCGACCGCTGTTTGTTATCCGGCAACAAATTTGACCTCGAAATTATTGTCCAGGAAGTTCCAAAACGCGGAACTACCGGAACTGAAATTACCGGCGAGCCGATTCGAAAACGAAAGCTGCGTCACGAGCTGAGTAGGAAAGACTCAGACTTCAAGCTGTAAATACTAAAAAGGCACACATTTATTTCTTCGTGAGACCAGTGGGGGCTACATAATGAGAACGTCTGGTGCGATGCATCTTTCAGCCCCCACGATCATTAGGTATTTTTCATTGCCTCGCGAACTGATCATATCCTTTATATCACTCTTCGCGTGTGAAGTAAGGAGTGAACGAATGACCTGAAATTGGATCGCACTTGACTCACCCAAAGGGTCTGGAAATGAATGCAGTTGGACGAGGGATGTTAACTCACCTTCAAGTTTGGTGGTCCATGTTCAGCTCTAGAGTGACTGGTGCTCTGGCTCTTATCCATCGGTCAAACCTGCTTAATACATAAGAACCAGACAACAGACTGACAGCACCCGCTGTCACCCAGGATTGCCAGCCTCTTTCCTCCTGCCCCTCCTTGATTCCCATGGCAATGAGCAACTGCCAGTGGTGATACTAAAGCAGACCATTTAGAAACCTCGTAAGTCTAGATGCCTACTTCTGAGAAGATGCGCTTGACTGCAAGGTGGACGCATCAGGCGTTGGCGATCTTGTGAATGAGATGACAGAGTCTCTGTGCCACAGATTCCCTAGAGTTGGAAGCCCGTGGAATGCTGAATATCTGGGTAGCCGTTTCTGGGAAAATACAGCTAACCGAGGGGTTAAAGTGAGGGTTTCAACACTTTTTGAACAACTTCGTCGGTACCAATCAAACAAACAGGGTGTCTTAAGCCTATATGTTGTTCTCCGTGATGTTTCTCGGCCAGTCCACCACCTTTTTTTTCCTTCTCAAAAACGGCTTTCTCCCGTGAGAAAATGACGGAAGCAGCACAAAAAAATACCAAACATTTCGTTGAAATTTGATTTTAGAGCGGTTTTTTCCATATAAATTTTGCATACATGCAGCTACCTTTCTCACAAAAGTCATGCTGATCCAATGTGCAACCTATAAGATAGAAGATAGTAAGATTAGGAGCAACGCCATTAATTCCGGAATTCAAACCGCTGCTGTTGCATTGACTAAATTTTTTAGTTTTTACCATGTAGCTGCCCACGACCAAAAATCGCGTTCACTATGGCCAGCCACTCATTAAAGGTCGTAACATAAGCAGTAGCAACGCAGTAAATTGTGCGACGTTTGGTTTTCACAGGTTAAACTTAGTGAAAAACGAATTGGTTTAGTTGATGGCGCGATAAAATCGTTGGATGTACGTAGGGTGGAGGAACGTTGTGTGATGTGTCGCACCAGGTATTGCTATAAATAACGTGGAACTTATTCCATAAAAAACTGTTCCCCAAATAGGAGTACTTTGTGTTGAAGGAAACGTGAATACTCCGTAAAGTCTTCATTGACACAAGAATTCCACTGTCTCGCTAGTTGGAGGTTCCTCAATTTATAATTGAGTTAGTCAAACCAATTTATGGGTAGTAATTGTTTGAAAACATCCTGTGAGTTTGGTAAAAATCGTTGTTGAAGCCGTTAAGCTAAATGGGTCGACAATTTTGTGTTTTTTTAACATTTCTGTAATTTCCTCGGTAACCGCTTCGCCGGATTCAATCTTACTGTGTCTTCTAACAACCTATACATTCATTTTGTTCTCCGTAATTATTTCTGTATCTATCCGGTGAACGACGATATAAGCCACGATAGCTTAGAGAAAGAGATTTGTCGAATACTAATTTATCGTTTTTCCGATTTTCTCAAAAATGGCTCTAACGATAATTCTCCGTTAATGTTCCCGTAGACATGAGCCATCATGGGATGGCAGGTCGTCGAATCTGTGGGTTGCGGAGAGTTGTGTGTTACTGCGCACCAGATACTTTTTTGATACTGATTTTGACTTTTCAGCATTAAAATTAGTGGCTAACATGAATTCAGCGCAAATAGGCTTATGTTATTTTCATTTTGGGCTGTGAAGACGTGCACAGGTGAAGGAAATACTAACGTGTAACCGGCCATCCCAACCTTTATTACTAGAAAATATGTTTAATATAAAACTAAATTGATGAAAATCATACCTGCGTTGGTGTTTTGCCAGGATGTTGCATTCTGCGATGTTCTGTCGTAGAACGACGTTTTCATCGATTCGAAGGCAAAATTTTCCGACAAGTAAACCAAATCCATCGTGCCAAAATGTTTTTTCGAAATTCGTATTTACGAAGACATTCAAATTTCCGGATCGTAATTCTGATTGTGTGTATAGTTTCTATGACGAGTTCGTTGTTTATTTCATTTTTCCGCTAAGAGCCGACTTGCGCGAGGGAGATTGGTAGTAAGAACTGATGGACAGTGGTCACTAAGATACTGTTAGCGCGTCGTTTCTTGATGGAGTTGCCGCTTCAACTGAATATTGCCGCGCTGGCTGGTCGTCAAGTGAACAGTCAACAAACTGGTGGGGCGTGTTTTGAGGTTTCAGCGTCTTGTCCTGCCTGTCCTCTTCGACACAACACAACTCTGGGTGTTTCTCGTTTTGTCCCATTGAGCAGGCGCGTTGGTTACTCCGCCTTTCTTCTCTCCCCCCCCCCACCATCCTCATCACTTTATCTGCTTCTCTTCCTCTTCTCATGAGAAAAAAACTTGGTCACGGTTTTGATCACTGTGGATCGTCCAGATCTTTTCGAGGTCGAAACCGAAACCACCTTCGGTTGAATGCACCAAAACCTGTCGGTGACGGCAGCTTCAAGGAACCTGAGAAGGAACTTCAGGAAGGCTCAATTCAACTCTGAAAGCCACACTGTCATCACATCCGAACAATTGTTAACGACGCGGGAAAGGGTAGAGGGGCATTTCAGTGTAACTCACGAACTTCTAGCGCATTAGAAGCTTACAAGGATTACCGTCCTGATTATTACTTTCCGCTTCCCCAAAGGGAAAGGAAAGTATAGTAATCGTGTCTAAACAAATTGGGTTTTCTTCAGATCTTTACGTTTTGAGGCCTACTGAGTCTAAAAAACCTAATTTCGGCTCGTGGTCCGTGTGTCTGTGTCTGTAGTTCGGTTTGCGGGAGAACGGCTGAACCGATTGAGCTTGGGTTTTGTTTGTTTGTTTTTTTTTTGTGGACACCAAAATAAGGTTGTGGGCGATTTCGGTCGATGGAGTGGGGGACCAAAAACTAGGGGGTTTTTCGCATTTTTCTCGAAAACAGCTCTTACGATTTTGAATAAACTTTTATAAGACCAAATTATCCCTACTAATTAATACCTAACTTTTTAAAATAACGTTTTTTCGAACATTTCCGTAAATTCCAGAGTAACTGCTTCACCAGATGTGATCAATGTTACAGAGTGTCTTTTAGTCACCCATACCCACATTTCGTTCTTCGTAATTATTTCTGTGTATATATTTTGAACAGAAATATAAGCCAAGTCAACTCAGAAAAGAAGATTTGTCGAATATTAATTTATCGGTATTCCAATTTTCTCAAAAATGGCTCAGACGATTTCGATCAAACTTACGAATGACTCTCAACTAACTTGTCCCTACATTTTGTTCTCTATAAATCTTCCTGTAGAAAGGCGTTGAGCGAAGATATAGCGCCCGCATACGTAGCTGGTGTTCGAACTTACGGAGGTGGCGGAAAGTTGTGTGTTGCTACGCACCGCTCGTTTTTACTACCTGTCATGTGATGAGATTTATTAGGAAAAAATGCGTTAAATGGATTTTTGTCGAAACTTTTGCTAAGTTAGTGATCCCGTCATTTTCGTTAGAATGAACACTTTATGTTATTTAATGTTTAAAATATGTTCGGACGAAAAGTTCTATCGAAATCGTTCGAGCCCTTTTTAAGAAGAAAATAATGTTATAGTCACTATGATAACTGTAGTTCCTTTTGGACCGCGTTCCATCTGCAGGCTAAGTATAAAATTTGAGCCGATGTTATGCCGTTCTGTTTTAGTCGTTTGCACAGACACAAACAACATCTCAAATGATGTTTTCGGTCTCAAAAACCTTTGAAACATTAAGGTCTTCGTGGGGCCAAGGAAAGTAAAAAAAGTTAAGATTGTTGAAAATTGATGTGAGGCGATTCACAAATTTATAAAGAAACGCAGTTAGAAATGCTGGAAAGTTGTGTTATTCGGAAATCAAATGAAAGTCGTTGAGACACTGAGTGAGAATGGTTTTAAATCAATGAAAAATTGTCATAAACTGAAAGAAACTCTTTGTAAAACGCGCCTAAAATTTGTTGAGAAAGAATGTAATAATTGTTCAGAATAACACCTCGGGAAATTGAGAGATATTTATGAGGAAGTTCTGCTACAATAAGGTTTAAATTGAGCGAATATCGTGAAAAATGAAGTACGAGTAAATAATGGGGGATGAAATTTGGACAAATCATCAGAACTAGGCTAGAAAAGGTGTCTTTTTACTACTGCGTTTCCCAATTTTCAAGTTTACAGTTTATATAGCAAAGGTAGTCGCATACATCTTGAGCATGCACGTCATGCTAAGGCTGATGGTTCTACTTCCTCCTCCGACGCTTGTTCCTTGTGTAGGTTGTGGTTAATCGGATCTCACTGCCAATAGCAGTAGTTTTCGAACCTTCAAACCCTGGGATTCCCTAGGTGATGAATATTCGCCAATAACACGTGACTAGCAGTGGCCATGGTCATTTGACAATAATTAAACAACCGTTGATCATTGCATAAACTTGACACTTGAACGATGAAAATAGCGTTTCTCAAATTCTGCTTCCAGGAGAGTCTTGGAGGAAATTCGAGGACAACAATGCTCGCGACGGTCAGTCCCTCGAGTGCTCACATCGAAGAAACTTTATCCACTTTGCGATATGCCAGCCAAGCCAGGTCGATAATAAACACAGTGCGAGTCAACGAAGCTCCTCAAGATAAACTCATAAGGTAAACGTAGTTTTTTTTATTTTTCAGAAATTTGTATAATTGTTCAAGTGCAGCTGCATTCTCGTGTTGATAAGATAGCAAGTGAGTGGTGCTCATCCAGTTATATTTGCACCTTTGTTTGGGGCTCATTCAAGGGAGCAAAGGTTGCACTGTAAAGGTTGCATAACCCGATTTAAAGGAATAATTTCACGAAACAAGGACACACAATTTACAAGGAAGGAACTGAGTGGCTAGCACGGTTGTTGTGGCCCCACGAAGTAGGAAGAAAAGTTACGCAGCCGCTTGAAAAAGATACGAATTTTCTTCCATTCATTACGTTTCCAACAATTCTGAGTTAGTGAACCACCATGTTGACACCAGACTGTGTGTGCGCCAGTGGTAGCATTTCACAGAAAATGGCTGCGCTAAATTAGTTCAAATTTGACCTCAAATTTCAACCTGCAGATCAACATGAGACACAAAAATGGGTTGTTCTAGCGAAATGTGTCAGAAACTTATTGCAGATATCTTCGTCATAAAAACGCCTAAAAAAATTCTTCAAAATAGCTGTAATGATTTCGAATAAGTCCCTACAGTTCCATACCAAAAACGGTAATGTAACCTTTTCAGCGAAAATGACGAGAGTGGCACAATAAATTATCAAAAATTTCAACAAATAATCGGCGTTATTGCAGTTTGTCCTTATAAATTTGGCTTGTTCGTTCAACAAAAACGATCGTGTTGGTAGTTAAATAACGATTATCAATATCAACGCATTACGGGCGCTCAACTAGGTTCCAGAATTCGAACTGCTGTGGTTTCTTGGTATTTCCCCTACAATTCCTGAGCTATAAGCATGGACGTTCCTGAAAGCAATCACCTTGGCAGTCTCATAAATTATCCATGCAATGGTCTCTCAACATGGAACATAAATAAATTCTGGAACCAGTTAAATAAACTGAGTAAAAAATAGGTCCATGGAATCATTCTATCTGACACTCATTAGGACTGTAACTGTGGCATGAAAACTCGGAATTTACCAGTGAGTGAGTAAAGTGGTGTTAGTGTGTTGATTTTAATTTAGTATTAATCATTGGCTTTTATCTTTATCATTTTGCCACCAAAATTCAGCTCGTATCTATTTTGCATTTCACAGGGAACTTCGAGCTGAGATTGAAAAGTTAAAAAACTTGGAAAGCGAACATGAGTCTGTCCCTCGCCCACTCGCCACTCCTTTGGCAGACCCTGAGGAAATAAAGAGCCTGCAATGCCAAGTTAAACGCCTTGAAGACGATTTAGAGGCCAAAACTGCGGATGCGATTCAATTGAAAGACAAAATCTCAATACTTACGGCTGAAAAACAAGATGTAGACGCCAAATTGTCGGAATACATCGAAAATAACCGTCAATTAGCTTCTAAAATTGCGTCTGAAAAATTCGTCAAGCAAAACCTTTTGACCTCACGTGAGGGTGAAACCAAAGCTCTCGTTGACGAATTGGTGAATTTGCGGGAACAACACAAGTCCCTCAAACAACATTATTTGAATTCGCAGGACGAGCTTGAGTTTGAGCGTGGTGCCAAACATCAAATCATGTCTGAAAAAGAAAAAGATGCAGGAGAAATCGCTGCGCTAAAAGCGGAAGTTGCTCGATTATACAGCGATTTGCTGTCAGAAAAAAACGAAGTTGCACTTAGAGACTGTGAACTGAAAAAGTTAAAAAGTGATATCTCAGAAATGCAATTAGCTCAGGATAACCTCACCACGACGTTTCTACTGAAAGAAGAGTTTTGTGACGCTCAGGCGATCGCGGAGATTGAAAAAATTGAGATCGTCGCTGAGAAGGACAAAGAAATTGACAACCTAAAAAGTCAATTGAAAAATATAACCGAGTCGTTGCAACGTGTAGCTACTGAAATCCCTGACGCTCCAACTCCCGATTCAGAATTGGGCGAGAAAATTGAAAGCATCGCCCGTTATTTGAAAACTATGCAGAATGAAATCAATTCAATTCGAACATCTAACGCTGAACTGGTCCAACGCCTTGATATCGCTAATAGTAAAGTGGGGGAACTACATCTAGCGGAAGAATCGTTACAAAAAGAAAAAGAAGAAAATGACTCACAGCGAATCAAGCTGGAAAAGTTACAGCTCAAATACGAAGTTTTAGTCGAGGAAATTGAAAGTTGGAAAAATAAAAATGCCGTGTTAGCGTCAAGCTATTCAAAGGCGGAACGGGATATGCAAAGAGCTGTTGAAGAAGCCAAATCCTCCTCAGGGCGTTATGACGAATTGAAACAAAACTCAGCACGAGAAATCCAGAAGCTTCGAGAAGAAATCCAAGAAAAGAAGGGCAAAATTGAGGCTCTTGACCACAATTTTAAGGCTACCCAACGGGCTCTCGACCGAAACTTGGTGGAAAAAGAATCTCTAATTTTGCACAACGACGATTTAAAAATGGAAATGGATCGATCGGCATCTGCGAAAGTCTCACACTCGGCCAAACTCACTACCGAACTGGAATCTGCTCAAAGGTCAATTGAAAACTTAGAAGCTTCCAAAGGCCATTTGGAAAAAGAACTAGATTCCTTGAAGCAGGAAAAGGCCAATTTTAAGGAGAAGGAAGACAACCTAATCGCCCAGTTAGACATTTTGAAAATAAAAAATGCCAATTATAAAGTTGTAGAGAGCAGCTTCAAAGCTGAAGTTGAATCTTTAAAGACGGAAAATGAGAAGTTGAAGAGGAAAGAAAATTACCTTAAGACACAATTAGACTCTTTAAAAATGGAGAATAACGATTTGAAGCAAAAAGAAGACGTCAAATCCAAATTAGACAGCTTAAAGATACAATTTGGGGCTTTAAAAGAGAAAGAAAATAACCTCAAAATTCAATCAGAATCTTTGAAAATTGAGAACTTAAATTTGAAAGAAACAGAACGTCAACTCAAAACTCAATTAGAATCATTAAAAGCGGAAAACTCTGAGTTAAAAGAGAAAATGGACAAGCTCGTTGTTCAGTTGGAGAGCGCCAACCTGAAAGATGGAAACTCCCTCAAAACTCAATTGGAAACCAATGACCAATCTCTGCAGGAGAAAGGGGAGGTCCAAACTCAAGAACACACAAAAGCTACTATTCATCGTTTAGAAAGCGAAATAAGAGCTCTGCAAGAGCGGAACAAATATTTGAGGAAAAAAGCGTCCAAATCCAAAAAATTCAGCTCTGTGGAAGATGCTAAAGACCTCAAAACAGAAATCTCTCGATTGAAAAAAGTCAACATGAACGTCGTCGGGGAACTCGAAAAAGTTCGCGAACTACAGAAATTGGTTTCGTCAGGAAGGGCCTCGATGAATTTGAAAGACGAGATGAATTATTTGCGAGCGGAGCTGAGCAAATCCGAAAAATTGAAATCCACCGTTGACGGTCTTTTGCAAGCGGCAAAACAAGAAATGGAAACAGCTCTTGCTGAAATGAAAGTGCTCCGGTCCGAAAATGCCACTCTCGAAAAAAGGGCTAGCAAAACGGCGTTTGAAAACGAAAATTTGCGAGAGCAATTAGTGAAAATGGACAAGGAAAGGGGGGAAATGTCGGACAAGCTGAATCGAATGTCGGGAGAAAAATCGGTGACAGACTACAAGTTGCGGATGAGTTTAGTGAATACGAAGAGTATCGAAGACAAAGAAGAAGAGTTGAAGCAGCTCTACGACAAACAGGTGGAGTTGAAAGACGAATTGTCAACATTGAAGAGTCGTCTTGCGGACTCTGAACACCAGCTCAGTTTGATCAAGTTGAACGAGGACACGATGAAAAGTAAGGAACTCTCATACTTAACTTTCCTAGCTGGGGAATCTGATTTTTTGCTTCTATGATTATTACTTGTTGTGACTGGCATTTAGGGTATGATCCAGTAGCCAGCACTCCTCATACCCTCTAGCTCAGGCCAAGGAATTGAGCTTTTCATTAATTCCTTTAAGTTACCAGAGTCTCTTGATGCTGGAGATTGCTAAATGTATTGACAAATTTACAGATAGCGCTAGAGCTCATACTGGAACAGTCAGAGAATGTAGTGGTCAACAGCTCTGTACAACATTGGGGTAAGATGTGTTAGAATCATAAACTGATTGATGTTTGTAACTCTGATACTTCTCCCACTACTGGGAGTGGAGACTTGCCCATGAGAAGGAATTTGTTGAATGAATATTTGTTCACATTACTATCTGGAACTGTTCATTTTCGAACTTGCTCGTATAACTTACGTACGACATGAAGTGGGAGACCTTATGAGTACCCTCTCTTGTTTCCCATCAGCTGCTGAAGAGCCCTTGTTGCTTCCCATGTATGGAAACCCAATGGCAATTTGATATCCACCATCACACCCAAATATCGAACAGCTTCCTTCGTCTGGAGCTCAGTGATCTCAACATGGAAAAAACGAGAATCTCCACCCCCTTCCATCAACACCAGGTCTTGCTCTGTCTTCTGAAGTGCGAGGGACAGCCTCTGAGCTTCCATCCACCCCCCCACCCCACTCCATTACACTATTCACTGCAATTTGATCTGGCTCTCGTCCACATGCACTGATAATTAGAGGGTCACTCATGACATAGTGGAAAAAAAGTCAGCGTTTCATCAAAAGCGCTAATAATGTAGCATTCATTTCATGGCCTCATTACACTTTTTGATGTGATTGTAATTTGTTAAAATGAAGGGGAGCCGGTGTGAAGGTCTGTCGCTGGTCTGATCAACACACTTTGTACATGTGATTTACACTCCTTTGAAATCCCGATTTTGTAATCAAGTGTAGTAATGATAACAATGTGTACATTTTAGACAGAGCTGAGATTATGCCCTCGTTATCTCGGAACTCTTGTAGCTTGCGGTTCTTTTCAGTAATTCTGATGGCTATAAATAATGTTAAAATGGGGAGAGAGCAACGTTAACGTTGTTCGATAGTTGTGCCTCTCGTCACGTGTTGTTAGTTTCATCTCGTCGAGTCGATAGTTGGAAGATATGATGATGATAATTTTCAGTAAATTCATTTGAATAGTACTCTTTTGTTGACCAAACTTTGATTCCCCTCAGTATACTACAGAAACTAACAAACTTCTATAAGTTTCTTCGTTTCAGCCATATATTATACAATGGATTTCTACGATTTCGTGGCAGATATTTTTTGTTTCATTGGGGTTGATTTTGCAATAAGAGCTATTTTCACCAAAACCACAGTAGCTGTGATGTACCAAATCAAGGTTAGCCTGTTTTCATTTGCGCCATGCTAACTGCAATAACTGTGGAGTGTGGTTATACAACCTGTGATTAAAGTCACATAATAGAAGGTTATCCTAAAGTAAGGTAATTTGGTGCCTGTTCAACATCACGTTGTTATCATCCTGTAGTGTAAATAATTGAGTAAAAACGTCCGCATAACCATTCATCCCTTCAACCCCCACAGACCCCATGTAAACAAATTATAATTCTCATAATTATCAGAAGTTGAATTGGCCGCATTAACCTCTGCTCAAGCTGATGAGGGGCATGAAGTGGAAATGCCCGTGAGTCCATCCTCAAGCTGCAGGAATAAGCTAAAGAAGTCCAGGAGAATGCTTAGGTTGAACTGGAAAAATCGAAAGCGGTATACAAAAGAATGAAGGAGCTGAGAAAGAATAAATGTTGAATGTTAGTGTGTTTACAATTTTACATACCGAAGCTCAAAGAAACGGAAGATCATGATTATGAATATTAAGTGTTACTTAATACATCCTTGCATCCGATCCTCGGTTATTTTTCGTTGTTTCTCTATTTGACGTTTCCTACGTATCTGCTTATAAATCCATCAAGATTGAACCCTTTGCTTTGAGTGGTATTTCTAACACGACGATGAGGGCTTGAGTTTTCTCTAAAATGGCTCAACCAATGAATTTTACCCAACCAACAATTTTTGTTGGCAAACGTAATACTTGGTTCGCAGTGGAATGGGATATCATATATCTTGGAAGTCTGATCTTGTACGCTGATCGCTCTGCTATTTTCTGCAGCGTGCTTAGAACTGTACCACATTGTATCACCTAAATAATTGTTGGAATTAATAATCATATTATTCATCGTCATAGGAAAGTAACTAACTGAGCATGTGTAGACAGCATCATTGTGTATTATCATTCAAAATATAAAATATATAAGAGTACTATCAACGGAGCACAACAGATATGAAGATAGAATTATAAAATATATGAACTAATCACTCAATTTGTTGTTGTTAACGTTTCGTCAATGTTAGAGTATAAGTTGGTGGCGATGTATTGTCTGGCCGCATTGACCAATTCAGGATAGACTCCAATCTAAACTGGTGATGTGAATAATCATTGTTCTGCACTTTTTCATTTTTTGTTGACTTTCAGGTGAGGTTTTGTCCAAATGTGAACAGATTGAGGCACTTCAAAAAGAAATAACAGCGGCTCAACAAATGCAACGGCAGCTCATGGAAGAAAAATTGGCTCTCGTCAAAGTTATGTAAGTTCATGGCTGTTATTTTCAGCTAGAGGAAAGTATCTGCCCTTTTTGGGTATATTTCAGGCGTATTGAGATGAAGTGAAATCGAGGAAAATTAATAAAAAGGAACTTATCTCCTTTCCGCGGTTGTCAACTGTATGAGCAACTAAATGTATTGAACGTAATAATGCTCTCTATCTTCTTTCAGTACTGACAAGCTTGAGAAACAAATGAAAATAAAACGTCATCTAGAAAAATCTAGCCTTCTAGATGAGCGAAATAAATCTGACGTTGAAAAATCGTGTGGAATATTAAAACACGTGAAACTAATGATATCTACAGAACGATTTGTGTCAATTTATGAATAAATTCACTGAAACACGCCCCCCATAAACAAAAAGGCTCAACCAAATCTCGTTTAATATAATATCCAACCTGCAGATCAACATGGGATGCCAGCATAAGGAAAATCAGTAATAATAAATCAGTTCGAGACTTGGCCATGAGGAGGGGTGAACATGAGTATTTTTTTTCTTCTTCGAAAATGGCACTGCAGATTTTGATGAAACTTTCAAATGACCTTCTAACTAATCAGTACCTAAATTTTGTTCTTCATTAATATCTCTGGGAAAAATCGCTAAGTGGAGATGTAGGTCTATAAAGCTTCTTTTTTTAACACGTCTACTTTTTGGGAGAAACGGCTGTAACGATTTTGATCAAACTCAAAGGGCCACTGGATGTATCTATCTCTGATGGTCTGTTGAACAAAGGTTCCAACCAAAATATCTTTAGTAAGTGCATAACTGAACTTGATCAACCTAAATTCACATTATCTCTAAGGATCTTGCGTAAGGGAACTATGTACTTGCTGCTAACTAGTTTCTTCCTTCGTTTGACCAAAAATGTGGAACATAGCGCTCTACACGTAGCATATTTTTGAATTTAGAGGAGGGGTGGAAAGTTCTGTGACGCTTCGCGCCAGATATTTTCATTGCCTCTACGATGGGTTTCCCATTGAGAAAGTTTGATTTTTACTTTTTTATAAGATGATGTAGCTCAGTGCAGCCTGTAATTCTGTGGTACTGGTGCCATTGCCCGCAACTCTTTCACTCACATCAATGCAAATTTAATTGTGACTTTTGTCCTACAAACTAATAGTGAATCGTTTCAGGGAGAAACATTTTAACGACCATCCGCCGGAAGACCACCAAGCTGTAGTTGCTGAAAACTCTTCTCTTAAAAAAGAAGTGGTAATTTCCGCACTGTTTAATCGTATCGTTTCGCCTTATTTTCACTGTCGATTTGTAATTTTGAACGTTGTCAATTTTCCAGCGCATGTATCAGCAAAGGCTTGATAACAAGTGCGAGAAAGTTGTCACTCTCGATACGCGAGTGTGCAATCTTGAAGGGTTACTCATCAAGGTGATAGACGATAAAATACGAAGTCAACTTGAACTGGTTAGTTTTGTTTACGTAACGAGAATTTATCTCATTATTACGTCGTACTGTAAAAAGGTGATGAGTATTTATTTCTGCTCAGCAAACATCGTGGGTTCCCTCGTGTAATTAACGCCGAAAAGATTAAAAAACTGAGTTTACCGTTGAAATTATGAAACTCGAAGAAGGAGCACTGGATGAAATTATTTACAAATGATCATAGTCGCACAAATTCTTGAAAACAACTTCACGTTTTTATTTTCACAAATAATATATTCACTGATAAACTCATTGTGGAACACATCAGCTTTGCCGACTGTTTCATGCAGCATATCTTCTGGTAGAGATAAAAGTTTATCATAAAACTGGTAGTGCTTTACGTTCCCAAATTTATTGGGCTGCTGCTACTTATCATACGGTCTCCTTTGAATAACAGGTCTGTTTCTTTATTTGATTACTGTACCTAAACCCTCGACGAGGGTTATATCAGTCATAGAAGTTGCGCTTTCGCTAATATGCAAGAGGCCGGCCCCTGCAGCATCCACCGAACTCAGACCTGTGGAGGTACGGCAGGTATTTGGTCGTTAGCCAGTCTCACCGTAGAGAGCTGTTGCCCGTGTGTTACCGCGCGGAGGTGACCACCTGAGGAATCCCGTACCATCTGGGAGTAGTTCTTAATCTGGTTCCCTACCTGATCTTACTGTTTACTTGGGTGGCAAGTTTCAAAAGGACTGATCAACTATAACCACGTTTCATAGCCATTACCTTCTTTGCGAACTTTGCAAAATGGTTATAGGCTTCCTTTGTAGCAGTCAAAGCTGCTAAGTTCGTTTGCACTCCCAACAACTGTCGCTCACTGTTGAAGTAACTAGTGGTGCAGCGCATGGTTTCTTGTTTCCTCCGCACTGGAGGCACAAGACATGCATAATGGAGAGTCTTTCAGAGAAAAGAAGTGGAGCCGCGCATTGAAGTCACCATGTCCCGTGAGGAACTGGCTCGTCCAGTGGTCTGGCTCAACCCATTTTCTAGAAAGACGTTCACGGATGTTGGGGAAGAACTCATACGTATCACGTCCCTTTGACGAGGATTCCCATCTCGCTTGCCATTTCTCTAGAGCCCATTCATCGATGGCGGCAAGTTTCTGTTCTGTGGTGAGATCCGCACGGAGTTCAGCCCAAAGTGGGGGAAGCTCCCGTTTCACTTTCCACTTGTCAATCATGCACTCAACAGCCAAATCAACTGGTAACTGACCAGTGATCACCTGGAGTGCTTCCGTTGATACAGTCTTGTAGGCCTTGGTGATCCACAGGAGCGCAGCTCTCTGGGATTGGGCCAATACTCTCTTTTGATTGACTGTTAGTTTGCTACCCCAGACAACGGGGCAGTAGCCAATCACACCTAAATAGATGGCCTTATACATGAGGATGGTGTCATGGTAACACACACCCCAAGTGGCCTTAGTAATGGCACGCAGTGAGGCAAACCTTGCAATGGTAGTGCCTTTAAGGGACTGGAGGTGTTGGCTAAAGCCCCACCTCTCACCTATATTCACTCCTAAATACTTGACAAACTTTTCAAGAAGGAACCTGTGGCCGCCAAAGCGTATTGTGAGTGGATTATTCACTTTCCCCTTCAAGAGGATTAGCTGGGTTTTTTCCTCAGCCACCTGCATCTTGACGTGCTCGCACCATTGGTTGACAGTGCGGAGCACGTGGTGGGTTTTTTCTTCAATTTGGCGGACTGACTCTGCAAAGATCAGCACAGTCAAGTCATCCACATAGGCGTATGGCTCGCAGTCAGTCTCCATGAGTTTCCTGAGAAGACCTTCGAAGAAGGCATTCCAGAGTGCTGGTCCAAGGACCGAGCCCTGTGGGCACCCCTTCTCAATCATTCTCCGGACAGAGACATGCCTGCTTTTGATCGTAGCAGTTCTGTCTGTCAGGTAACTTCTGACGAGCGAGTACAGGTTGCGGGGGATTCCCCTACCTTTGAGCTCATTAAGGAGCGCTGGCCACCAAAGGTTGTCAAACGCTCCTCTGATGTCAATCAGAACTGCTACGACGTACTTAGCCGGTGCCAGCAGGGAAACACGCCGAATCTCGACAATGACATCCTGCGTGGACCTTCCTTTGCTACACCCGTATTGCCTACCTATGAGGTTGTAGCCAAAGACTCCTTCGAGGGACTGCAACATCAAGATTTCTAGTGTTTTGCCTAATATGGAAAGAAGGCTAAGTGGTCTCCATGATCGCGGGTCTGACTGATTGCGGTCGCCTCCCTTTTGAAGAGTCCTCTCCTTTGAATAACCTGAGTGAGCAGAGCTCATTTTATACTACCTGCACCAGTATGGAAAGATCGAACTTGTTGAAAATGACACAACTTTCCTCAGCCTCACGTTTATTCTGCGGTTTTTATTACCCTACCAAATAATCAAATTAGTTGTTCATAAAAACAGTTTTAACGATATTGATGTAATTTTTTGTGACTAGTCCCAACTAATATGATGGTTGTATAAAGCAGGTGTCTCCTAACTTTTTAAGGGAAGGGCCATATCGTGCAATTGAAAATGTCTGGGGGGCTACAACGTCTGTCCCGTTGATTATATTACATATATTTACACGTTGAAATATTACATATCATTTCTTTAAAAACTGCGTCGTCATGCAATGTACCAGATGAGCTAACGTAGCTATAAAGAAAATGAACCTAAGTTATTTATGTAAAATCGTAATTTTTTTTCTCCTAAGCCTCCTGTTGAGGTTTCCTCAATTTCGTATGTAAAGGTACCATAGCTGTCAAAATCTGAAAAAAGTTCCATCAATGCCTTCCTTAGCTTTCCAATATCTTCCACAGCATATTAAGAAGGGGACGGTTCCTTTGTTTCACTTCCAAACTGTTTATAGGTTTCAAAATGCAGCAGCATACTACTGAAATAAATAGCTTTCTTCAATTGTTATTCAAAAAGGGCCAGTTTCAATCTGAACATTTACATGTGTTGAAACAAGTCATTTACAAATGAACTCTTTCCTTGAAGTTACAAATTCAATAAATTAAGATGCACGGTAAAATCGACAAGAAATGACAACTTCACTGATGATTTGAAAGCTCTTCCACAGGTTTACTTTGTTTATTCATGAAAAGTCGGTTGATGGGCGCAGCTCAAAAAAGTAGTTAACACCTTTCCCCTTCTTAGCCAACGCACCTCACTAGTACTTCCATTGTTTCCGAAGCGTCAGCCACTCAATGCCTGTTAATGCAATGCAACACCATTGGTTGTTCACTGCCTGCGCTTTCAACAGCATTAAGTACATGTCAAGCCACCAAGCCGCTTTTTACTTCCACACGTACTTTTTCCTCCATCCGTAGGATCCTATCTTTTAGTTTTTTGTAATCAAGTTCTAACTTCGAATTACTGTCATTTACTTTGACCAAAATGTTTGCTCCAGTAACATTACTTTCCATTGAAAATACGCCTGCTAGCTCTTTGGTAATTTCAAAATCACTGTTATCACTGTTTCTTATAAAGAAAAGAACTGGTGGATGATGTAAGCACTTGTATCTTGTTCTGTGAGGAACCATCTTGTTCACAGACAAATTAATAGAACTGACAATAGACAAATTGATAGATTTTTCCCCCCCAAATGTCCGCCAGTAAAGGGCTTGAAAAGTTTATTTCAATCATAGATTTTATTTAAAATACGAATACGAATGAGACGTAAGGTACTGTTACTGTTTTCAGCCACACACAGTCGTGACCCCATTTTTCATTGAAAGCGTGCCATTCATTGTCCATTTTCCTTTTCTGTGAGAGCGACACACCTACTTGGGTCGCATGTGTGTCAGCAATAGCAGTGATCATCAGCGACTAACACTTGTGACTAGACAGTGTTGTGTTGTGATAGGGTGAGTGAGAGGTTAGCAGCGCAGCATGAGAATGACAGTGGATGCAGCATGTTGGCACCTGAACACGTCAACTATAACACTGTCAAAATAGTATAAATGTTCTAGAGTTTTCTATTACTCTTATTTCATTTTTGTATACAACATAAAATTCGATACACTACAAGCAAAGACATTGTGGCAGTGGCAGACCAGTATCTGTGGGCCAGTCAAAATCCTTTCCCGAGCCGTAGTTTGGAAACCTCGAGTATGAAATTTTCGCCTTAGGAAATTGACGGTTGCAGCACAGGGAGTAATCAGACATTTCTATGAAAAGCGATTTTAGTGCTCCTTATAAATCCCGTTCATATGGCACTAGCTTTAGTCCAATGTCGTGTTGGTAATATAATAAGCTACTTACACAACAGTAATTAAATAATGTTCATAAGTTCATAATTAGCAATCTCAAAAACTTCCCATTCAAACGCCCATCTCCCCTCCCCCACCAGTTTTTTGCTGTTTCCCTCGTAATTCCAGAACTGTGTGAACACTAAGCTTATCAACAGAAAATCATTTAGGCAGTATCATAAATTATCCATGGAATGGCCACTCCATCAGTTCGTGATGTGAATAGGGGAAACCAGCGGATTCGGGATCGTTGAGCTCTACAAGTTCATATGTGTAATAGATTTACCAAGTCCGTATAAACTGAACGAAGAATTGATGATTTTATTAGTAGCGAGAGTGGTAAAACATGCCGAGTGCATGTGAAGCCTAGGATTTCTCTTCTTCATCTCCTATTCTTGTTTTTTTGTTAATTTTCTCATTTGTCCAATGTTTTTTCCTTTATTAATGTGTGTGCATAATAATGTTAGATCTGTAAACATGATAATTTAATTTGGACTTTCTGTCACTATGGCAAAAACGGATCTGAATGAAAACGTTTTCTTCAAACCTCCTCATTCTGTCTTTTAAAAAGTCAAATCTCTGATTCGTTTAGGCTCCTCCCCATGACACCTAATCTTGGGTTGTAGTTGCGGTGCCTAGAACTTTCCAAAATGGCCTCAAAAAGACCTTGAAACGTTTATCTCCAACAAATAGCTTGTCAGTAGGAAAATGGCGCTTTTCCGCTCTGTCTGTTGAATTAGTGACTTTTGAAATGAATTTTCATTGTCGCATCAAATAAAACTTTAGTCACCATGTGAGCAATTTGTGTAACGTTTGCAAAAGGATGATTTGGCTTAATCGCTCTTATCTTATTTGATTACAGGAAGATCTCAGAAGTGCGTTGATCAACAAAGACTACAACGCCTATGACATTATTATGGGGGCATACCTCCCTCATCACCTCGAATATCTCGTCCGTAAGGCGAGAGTGCTCGTCGAAAATTATACAATACCTTACGTAAGGCAATTCAGTTGTGTTGTTTCTCATTAATCAACTGTTAGTTGGTTTACTAACAATGTGTATGTCTAGACTTCTACCTTTATACTTTTCTGACTAAATTAGCCAATCCCACAATTTGAGTTGTACCAATTGGGTCCATAGCACTGACATCATTCCTGTATGGTCCTACAAAGCTCTAGTTAGGCAACATAATGTAAGATAATACAATAACGGTCTTTTTCCTTATTTGATGACTGCTCCTAAACCCTCGACGAGGGTTATGTCACTTGTGGAAGTTGCAGTTTCGCTAATGTGCAAGAGGTCAGCCCCTGCAGCAGCCACCAAACTCAGGCCTGCAGAGTTATGGCAGGTATTTGGTCGTTAGCCAGTCTCCTGGTAGATAGCTCTTGCCTTTGTGTGACTGCATCGTAGTGACCACTTGAGGAATCCCATACTATCTGGGAGGAGTTCTTAACCCGGTTTCTCACCTGATCTACCTATTACTTAGGTGGCAAGTTTCAAAAATAGGACAGATCAACTGTGACCACGTTTCTTAGCCATCACATTCTTCGCAAACTTTGCAAAACAGTTTGGCAGACCTTTGCAGCAGTCCCACAACTCCCAACAACTGTCGCTCACTGTTGTAGAAACTACAGTGGAGCAGCATGTGGTTTCTTGTTTCCTTCACACTGGGGGTGCAAGACGTGCATGATAGAGTGTCATTGAGAGAAAATTTCTATTTTATCTGGCCCAGGAGATTTGTTGGGCTTTAAGGTTGCAAGGGCCTTGTTGAGGTCGCCTATCTTCCACAATGGGATCTCGAGCTTGTTCGGAGGGTCCATGATCAGCTCCCTTGCTACCTTCTGGGCTTAAGTATCTCAAGCTACTTGGTCGTTAGGGAATGCCTTCTCAAGGAGGGTTTCCAGTGAACTTTCGATGCTGCAGGCCCAGCCTGACTCATTTTGCATTGCAGCTAAGACCTGCTCTACGTTTGCTTTTCCTATGGAGGACTTGTAATGTCTGCCCCAGAGTTCTCCACTTCCACAAAATTTCGCCAGCCTTGGCATTTGGCTCGTTATATTGTGCTGTGGAAGGCCTTTTTCTCTTGGGTGAAGGCAATTTGGAGTGTGGCTCTGGCATCTGTATCACGAGTGTGTTGGTACATCCTTCTGGCTCTATTTACACTTTGCTTGAGGGGATTAAGTTCGTCAGTCCACCACTTAGATTGCCGTGTGCTTCTGTTGCCCAAGCACAGAGACCCCAGCAGAGTACAGTGCTGTGGTAAGTATGTCCACTTCTTTGGGTGTGGCAGCTTGTTAGGTCGGTGTTTGCAGCACGCAGTTCTTCTTCCAGTACCTTACAGAATTGTGGCCGTCAGCATTTTTGGTTCATTCCAGCTTAGGACCTCTGAGCACTAAGCATCCGAGTGCTTATGATCCGCACCGCAGTGGGAGCCATCATTGTGAGGGAAACTCCAGAAATGGCCAAGGTGCTTATGAGCCATATTTCCTCTAAGAAGGAGTTGAAGCTACACGCATCAGCCCCCTTAGGTTGCTTCTCACGCCTGCTATTGTGCAATGTGCGGATCGACCTACAAAAAGAGGACCTGGCCCAACAAGTTTTCGAGCACAACCCTACGTTAAGCTTGCAGCCATAGGAATTCAGGCCTTGCTTCACAAAAAAGCAGGGCAGACAGAAGGACTGGGTGATTGAGGCGTCACCCCGCCTACACCAAAAACTAGAGGGAGCAAAGCTCCTCCAAATAGCACGGCAACGGTACGTCGTCTGCAAGTACCAAGCCCTCACAGAGTGCCTGGTGCGCCAGGAAACATCTTAGCAAGGAGTCCAAGCCTGAGGCTCCCCTCAAGTGTGCCAATTGTGTCAAACGCAAATTACAACAGGCCTTGACTCTACACGAGATGCACGGTGTACCATTGGTCAGCAAGCAATTTACCTCCAGGAGTCACGAGTGGATTACAAATAAGAGTTCCCCGGTTATGGTTGAGTTGCTGCAAAGTACACTCAAAAAACGCTGCTGTGTCCTCGCCATACTAGAACTGTACATATGGTCCAAACCCCTTGGTATGGGATTGCAGCCACAAGCGGTGGCTGGAGCAAGAATGGACTCCAAGGTGGCAGTGGCCTGCATTGACCCATCCATCGTTATGCTCGCACTCCCACACCAGAACAGCCAGCACTTGGCCGCTGTGCTAATCCAAGCCCCGGGGGCTATGAGATGGTTGTAATATGATTTTACTAACAATTTGGCGCACCAGGTGCTGACAGCCTTCAACTAACCAAACGGGCTCCAGCAAGACTATCAGGATGACCTCCCATAGTCTGCGGTGATGCAAACACCAGATCGCCAATTGTGGGGATCCCTGGCCCTGGATGGGGCGGGCGAGGTATATAGAATTGCTCACCAAGTACAACTTGGTTGTTGCCAATGACCCATGACTGAGGCGGCCAATGATGCGCTAGGAGGGAGGTTATGCTTAGACCTCACAGCTGTCTCACACCCTGCTACTCAAATTGCTGGGTTGGCGAGTCGTACTAGGTGGAACCCAGAGCAATCACATAGTTTGACTTTGCCATTGCAGATAACAACATCCTCTGCAAAGACTTGCGTGAAAAGCGATTCTGCACAAAATATGCACCTGGCCACCATTCTCTAGGGTACTGAAAGGTGAACGTATTCTGCAGACACTGGCCTAATAGTGAAAGCTTTATCCTTATGTACAAGGCCATCTATCTAGGCGTGATTGGCTAGTGCCCTGTTGTGTCGGGTAGCAAACCAATAGTTGTAATGCTCTGACGTGGCTGCAACTGAGGTGTCAGAGGATTAAGGAAAATAATAGGAAATTAGGAAAGGTGGAAGAAGATAGCGGAAGAGAAGGTGCTGGGCGACTAGGAAATATAACTTTGGAGACTAGAAAAATATATTGCTCTCGATAGCGTCATTCCTTAGGTGGTACACAGTCAATCAAAAGAGAGTAGTGGCCCAATCTCAGAGAGCTGTGCTCCTGTTATCGACAGAAGCACTCCAAGTGATCACTGGTTGATTTGACCGTTGAGTACAATGGTTGACAAGTGGAGAGTTAAACGGAAGCTTAGCCCACTTTGGGCTGAACTCATGTGCAGATCTCTCCACAGAACGAAAACTTGCCGCTATTGACTTCTACAAAGCAAGCCTATAAACATTTTGCAGAGTTCGTGAATAAGGCCTTGGCTAAGAAACGTGGTTACAGTTGATCTGTTCTTTATAAACTTGACACCCAAGTAAATAGTTATATGTGGTGGGAAACTAGATTCAGAATTCCCCCCAGATGGTACGGGATTACTCAGGTGGTCGCCTCCATGCAGTAACACACGGGCAAGAGCTCTCTACCGGGAGACTGGTTAACGACCAAATACCTGCCATATCTCCACAGATCTGAGTTCAGTGGATGCCCCAGAGGCCAGCCTCTTGCACGTTAGTGAAACCGCAACCTCCATGATGGATATAACCCTTGTTGAGGGTTTAGGAACAGTCATCAAATAAGGAAACAGATCTGTGACACCCAGCCACAGTTGAGCCTGGGTGAATAATCCTGTGGGAACCTCGTAGAGGTGAGGTTGTCTTTTAGTCGGCTCATATGACACACAGGGAATACAACAGCGGCATTCTGGACCCCCTACTGCAGGGTGAGATAATACAATAACGATAAACTGACATATCTTATGATGTTGTTACACTACAAATTAAATCTTAATTCCTACCTTATGTTATCTTACATATGTGTTGTTGTATGTTACGATCCATACACACTATCATCCTCCACCCAAAGTCTGACCAGTGTCATGAAGTGATGGTGGCTAAGGCATTGCGGGTTGATGCAGAAAAAGGTTCGGTGGACTATTCATGATTCCACTCCTGTATTGAATTACCTCCCAACGTCCTATTTCCTCACTTGCAATTAGAGATAAGGTTTCTATATCTTTATTGTGGGGGAGATTTTCTTCCAATTTATTTGAACTCGTTTCACTCACATTTAGTTATGGCCACCCAACAGTGTTTGTAGGGGATGCTCATACGCACCAGTTTTTTCAAACACCAGGAACAATGAAATGAAATGGGTTGGGCTTGGTAAGCTGGTTCCTAACTGGACCCAGTGACTTCAATGCATTACGTGTATTTCTCTCCAGTGTGTACGTCTTGTAGATCGAAGGATAAAAACAGAAATGACGTGTTGCTCCATTTTAATTTCTGCAGAAGTGAGCTTCTGTTTTTCACCAATTCGTTGGCTTAGTCAAGTTATAGTCCTCACCCACTTTGTACTACCTGACAATTTTATTATTTCAGGATATTGACTTGAAGTCAGAAGAGAACAAAATTATCTTCCAGCACCTCGTATTGAAAGCTGTGGCAGTAGTTAACCGAACGCTTTTGAACAAGTGGATAAACAAAATAGAGGTAGTTCTTATTTTAGTGCACTTAGTTGACGTGTGCTTTCTCGAGGAACTTGAATACAAGTACTTTTTCACGTTTTGCAGAGCCAGAAACAATGGTCCAAGGAAGATGAACAGGATCTTCCTTGGAAGGTAGATTTTGATAGTCTCAAATCTTGCAACGTTATCAAATCCAGTGGAAATGAATGCACATTTGATCCAGAACTTTACTCCGCTCACGAATTAGGAGTCAAGAAAACGGGTGACTACTTTCACTTTATTGTACATTTTTTCTTATTTTGCGCTCGATACCATTGCTATCACTAGGTGGGGTGGCTCACTCCAACGTTCAAGAAGGGTACAGTGCTGTAGTGTACTCAGCAGTGTGAATTGGATGTTCAGTACATACTAAAACATCTGTTTTCTGCATGTGAGGTTGCTCGCAGGTGTCTGAAGTTGTTAATGCTCTTGAAAGGAGAAGTGAATAATCCACCCGCAATTGCCTCACTGCGTGCCATTACTAAGGCCACTTGGGGTGTGTGTTACCATGACACTATTCTCATGTATAAGGCCATCTATCTAGGTGTGATTGGCTGCAGCCCCGTCATCTGGGGTAACAAACTAACAGTCAATCAAAAGAGAGTATGGGCCCAATCCCAGAGAGCTGCGCTCCTGTGGATCACCAAGGCCTACAAGACTGTATCAACAGAAGCACTCCAGGTGATCACTGGTCAGATACCAGTTGATTTGGCCGTTGAGTGCATGGTTGACAAGTGAAGAGTGAAACAAGAGCTTCCCCCGCTTTGGGCTGAACTCCGTGCGGATCTCACCACAAAACAGAAACTTGCCGCCGTTGATGAATGGGCACTAGAGAAATAGCAACTGAGATGGGAATCCTCGTCAAAGGGACGTGATACGTATGAGTTCTTCCCCAACATCCGTGAACGTCTTTCAAGAAAATCGGTTGAGCCAGACCACTGGACGAGCCAGTTCCTCATGGGACATGGTGACTTCAATGCGCAGCTCCACTTCTTTTCTCTGAAAGACTCCCCCCTCATGCACGTCTTGTGCCTCCAGTGCAGAGGAAACAAGAAACCATGCGCTGCACCACTAGTTACTTCAACAGTGAGCGACAGTTGTTGGGAGTGCAAACGAACTTAGCAGCGTTGACTGCTACAAAGCAAGGCTATAACTGTTTTTCAGAGTTCGCAAAGAAGGTGATGGCTAATAAACGTGGTCGTAGTTGATCGGTCCTTTTGAAACTTTCCACTGAATTACATAGTTAGATCAGGTGGGAAACCAGATTACGAACTCCTCCCTGACAGTACGGGATTCCTCCTCAGGTGGGGCCTCCGCGCGGTAACATACGGGCAACAGCTCTCTACAGGGAGACTGGCTAACGACCAAATACCTGCCGTACCTCCGCAGGCCTGAGTTCGGTGGACGGCCGGCCTCTTGCATATTAGTGAAACCGCAACTTCCATGCCTGTTATAACCCTCGTTGAGGGTTTAGGTAGTCATCAAATAAGGAAACAGACCTGTCTGAAGTTTTTAATGCTAGAAGGATCTGAACTGTCCTACAGAGGTGCCAACCAGCCTTATGCACTCCCTCTACCTTAGTCATTGTCCTCCCCACTGTTATGTTCAAATTAATTTAGTTTCTTGTTTTGGGTCATACCTTTTTACAATATGACTTTGCATAACATATAAATCCAGACTAATTAATAAGAGTACCATAAAAATATTCTGTCGAGGCATTGTAAACCATTTCACTACAGCCATATAATGAAACCTGACACCTCAATTCCGTGGGTGTGTTATAATTCAGAACCTAATAAATGCATAACTACATTTTTACTGCAATGAATGCATAACTAATGCTGCACTTATTGTTTATTCTGAAGTATTGTAAGTTTACAAAGCCCTATTATAGCCAATATTAATGCCCTTCTTCTTTCATACTTCAGCTGATGGCACATTCGATCCTATTGAATGGCGAAGGACCCTAATAGCTAGGCATGTTCGTGGAATGAGAGATGACTACAGAGTTCTCATAAAGTAAGTAGTTCATTTGGTAATAGCAAGAAAAAGTATTTTCCTGCATATGTGGGTGTGTATAATATATGATTATTCTATACTGGGACGAACCAAACCCTTCCTCGTCTGGGGCTTTAGTGTTGACTGGGCACCTCAAATGCTCAGATTCGCTCGAAACTTTGCTGGTGTTAGTTGTAACTGAGCAGTTCCTTCGTCACCCGCGTCTGGGTTCGCTCCCACCCAGTTCCCTATTTGTTGAAGTAAAACTTCCCTGAGTGTAATTGCGAATAAAACTCCTTGTTCCAATTACTATTCGGTTGATATCGTACTCACTCACCTATTCACATAGTGCGATATTGCTGCGCTATTCTAATTATAAACAATTGTTTGGTCTATGTGGACGGTTAGCAGCATTGACTGCTACAGAGCAAGCAGAGTTCACGAAGAAGGTGATGGCAACTGACTGAGACTAGCAAACGACTCAATACCTGCCGTGGATGCTGCAGGGGCTGGCCTATGCATACTAGCGAATCCGCAACTTCCATGACTGATATAGGATATGGAAGAGTCATTTAATAAGGAAATAGACTTGTTTGGTCCATGTGCAGTATAGAAGGTGTGTTCAAAACTTGCAGTGTCAGCTACTGCTTCAATGTCTAGGGTACCAAACTCACAGTCAATCGAAAGAGAGTACTAGCCCAATCCTAGAGAGCTGCGCTCCTTTGGATCACCAAGGCCTATAAGACAGCATCCATTAAACCATTCCAAGTCCTCATAATCATGATATAAAATACATAAATTTAGAGGGAAATACCACTCGAACTTCAAGTCACATCTAAATTCGTAAGCTAAACCTGGAACTAAAGTTTGCGGAAACTAGATATACCTAATAAAGTAACAAAACACTGACCCCAGATCAGAGCATCCATGAACTTCTGGCTGAGCACTGCCAAGTAAATTGAGCAATTCATCTCGTTTTCATAGGAATTCATGGCGAGGACAAATGCGTGTAGCTAGCTGGCTGAATGTGTTCTCCTCTGTCCACTTGGCCCTTCAGTACAGGCAGTTAGGCTTTTCATCCTTACAAATTTAATGCAGGTTTCCCCTAAATGTTCCATGTCTGTCCCGTGAGGAACTGGGTATGGTTGAAATTCGCTTCACTGTAGTACCACCCAAGCTATGGATCAAGCGCCGTAATCTGCTGCTTTGTCCACTGTTCCTTCTAGGCTCTCTCCCACCCGTGTTGTCACAGCCCTTCTTATTTTCTTCTGGTAGCCGTACTCCCTTGATGGATGCAGCTCTTCTACCACTAACTTCGCGTCCTGAGAAACTAAGCAGTCAATGCAGAGGGCACACCTAGTCTGCACTACTCTCTTCGGCTTACTGTAGTAGACAATGCTCGGTGTATGCCCACGCCTCCGCCCCATATAAGAGGATGGAATGTACAATTCTCTAAAGCACCTGCCTTTGTGACCCTTGAGAGGAAACACAGGAGACATGATGGTGATGATAACAATCAACAGTTTGACACCACTGAACACGCTTCTTGAGGCTACTCTTCACTTTGCCAACTTGTCTAGACGTTCTTATTGCTGACAATGCGAGAGTCACCTTTTAATATCTTCCTATTCATATCAATTTATGTCACGCCGCTAATAGCCCCATGTGTTCATTTCAGGTATTTTGGAACTAATTCCGCTGTATACGCTATATTGGAGAGAATTCGAGCCGCTGTTGATCGACTGGAACAAGTCACAACCACTGCCTTGGACAATTGAAACACTCATCGCACGCTTTCAATCATACCGTATACCCTTCTCGCTTTTTTATGTATGTTTTTATTAACACTAACTTATTATACACCGTTTTTAAAAGACGTTGTTTCCTTTACTATATTTTCATCAAATTTCATTCAGGAAATCCCTTTTCTTGGGATTATGGAGGTTTGAGCAAGCGGAACTCCACAGTTGGATATCGCAATAGTGAATGGTTTCTACCACATTTACAGGGCTTGTTCTAACAAAAATGTGTTCGCGCATCACATAACATTCCTCAGTCCCTCACGCATTTAGCGATTTTGATTTTTGTTTTTATTCCACAAGTAACATGAGTCCTTGGTAGGAGTGCCGAGAAAAGGTTTCCTCCATGTTCAAGCTTCGCGTAATGTGTAGGCTGGCTACCTTTTTAATTCTTGAAACAATTTCGTGACGAAGGATGGCATTTATGGATTGGCGACGTTATTTAGTTTATTTTTTTGGTGCTGTTATGATATTGTACGAAGAGTGAACATAATGAAGTATACACGATAACCAGCGAATGTAATTGTAAACTAAATGGGCCGAGCAAGGGCGACAGACAATACCGAATCGAAGAGTTCAATTCAGAGCTGCACTGCTGGTAACGTAAGGACATGGACATCCCCCAAAAAATTGCGGACAACCCCATCACTTACCTGTTCGTTTAATTTTCAATGACCGGGATAGCATAACTAGCTGCAGCCCAATAAATTCCAGAACCCCCATGGAATTGTTTCTACATAAACGTTGTTTTACTTGTTCGTATAATAGATTGGAGTGAGAATGTACGTGGGGCTGAGGAAAGTTGTGGGATGTGTCAGGCTGGATATTTTTGTTTTCAAGTGAATTTTAATTGGGAATTGCACACCTCATCTGTTTCATGGGACCTACTAGTAAATCTTGCTTGGTACATACTCATATTTAATAGTCGATTGCTTTATCTTCACTATCCTCAAAATAAGCGAATTAGGAACTACAACATGGAGTACTGTACTGGTAATTACCACACTTCAATAATGTTCATTCAACATCCACTTTCAAGGACGTCTGTGAACTAACCTTCGAGTGAACTGCGATTTGCAACCATTTTGTCTTTCCCAGAACGATTGTATATCACAGATAAAAAATAAGGGTATTCACAAATCGTTTTAAGGTAATATGTTTATTAAAGCGAGAGGTTCACCTTATAAGGTGATAAACAAAGTGCACAAACTTACGTCTTAAAATCTGCACTAGGGGAAGGAACCTCAAAACTGCTCACACTCTGATGACGTTGTACCGAACGAGGATGACTGTGATCACGCCTAGCAACAGAGATCCGAAGATCGACTCGAGTATGTTGCCATAAACCTGGTAGTGGTTGAGGCCCCAACCTCTAAGTGCCACGTTGAAGTAACTTTTGGAGAGTGGAACAAGCGGCGTTGTGTTGCCTAAGAACTGCACAACCCAATGCTGCCCCTCAATCGGCCACGAGCAACCTGTTCAAAGCATCCAAAGAGTATGGAATCAATTTCTTTATTTAAATGAAATTTGTACTCAAGAGTGTGTTGTCTAATGGGAATTGAAAAGGACTGGAAAGGATTTATGAGTGGATGTGGTTTGAAGGTTTTCAATTGACCGGCCAGTCGCTGGGAATTTCGCTCATTGGGCCCTGAAATTCGTATCTGTATGAGTGCTAGACACTCAAATATTTGTAGAATGCCGTCTCTTCAGTCACTCCCTAAAGTCTGCACGTGGTTCTTGATTGGGATGCTCCTATGCTGCCATGGGGAGCAGATCCAGGAAGTAGACTGCCAATATATTAGTTGCCCCCAGTTTGGCTGAGTAGCTCTTCCAATTGGTGTTGGGTATGAAGCATGCTGTTTGAGTTGTGTACATACCTCTGAAGTTGGGCTTTGGTATACAAACTGCTGTCTTGGGTACTTAATAGTTATTCTTTGTTTCTTGCGAAAATCGAAGGATAGAAAGGTCAGCCAGTACACCCAACCCAACACCTTACATCTCCATTTTAAACACTTACCGCAGTACATAAAAGTCCCCAACTGGATGAGAAGTCCCACGCTGCTCACCGCCGTTTCATTGTGGACCACAAGGGACAGAATTATTCCTGCAAAAATGATGACAATAAGAAAACACTGGACAAAGGAAACACCTCTTACCTCCAACGCTCATTTAGTTGTTCACACACTTTCAGTCTAAAACGTATACATAGCTATTATTTTTCCAAAGTGTGTGTTATACTAATTTATGCAGTTGTGGACAAAATCAAGGCGTGAGCTAGTTATCAATAATATCATAGTGTTTGGTTATGTGGACGGTTAGTCAAATTCTTTGGTGCAATCTGTTGAAATAACGCCTTTCATGAAAATTAGTCCTGAAATCCTATCGGGTTGGTGGTGTTGGAGCCCTATCAGAATCCTTAGACCCGTTTTTGGAAAAAAAACATTCAGTTTTCGATTGTTGTGATACCTATAGGTATTTTTGGAAGGCTTTTTATCCTCGTACCGTTATTTTGGCAGCCCATAGAGGCTCGCGAGTTAAATATCACATTTGAGTCGATCTGCTTAAGCCATTTTTGCAAACATTATCCTAACTTTACTATTTACTTCGTTGGGCCAAAGAAAGCAAGATGCTCGTCATTAAAAATTAAAATCGCTGTTTGTTCTTGTGCATTTCCGCTTAGCTATGAGCTGATTCAAAGTGTTAACGTCGGAGTATCAACTCATAACTGCTGCACGTTGGCATTTCCTCCAATTCAACTACATTACTACGCAATGTTGCATCATTTTCCCATTCTACAGAAGCACTTATTTCCAATAGTCCCCTATAGTTGTAAATGCACAAATAAATCGTCATCAACTTCGAGAAAGAAATCTCACTTACCAAACATCAAACCAAGCAACTCAGTCACCATCACAATGACGAGTATCAGGACCATGCTTCCCACTATAACCATTCTGAATAACCCATAAACGACGGTGATCATTAAAATGTTTTGCAGGCTAATCACAATCATTTGTAAACTCATCTGCGCCGAAAGAAGTTCTTGCAAAGTCAGACCTGCACAAAAGACAAACTACTTTCAAGGTTCAATCAAACTTACAAAGTGCTCTCTAGTACCTACACTTTATTCTCCGGCAATGTTTCGGTAGGAATGCGTTGAATGAAGAGACAGAGCCCATTTGTATGACAGGTTGTCGAATTTAAGGGGGTTGCGGAAAGTTGTGTGTTGCTATGCACCAGATACTTATGTGCCTCATACTCAAGGACCAGAGAACACATAACGCTGACTACAGATTCATTAGAGTGAGCTGGGGATGTCACTGTACTGGCAGACGGTGCTTGAAGAAGGGTACTTTTTCTTACTAAAGTAAAAATTGTTTTGGACTGATGAAATTTTGGTCGCTGAAACTACTAGACATGGAGAGAGGAATGAACCTAGTCTGCCATCTGATACTTGGGGAAAAGTACTGGCAGACAGTACTATAAAGTTGGTAGTTTTTTATTATAAATGGGAATATCCTGTTACAAAAACGGCCATCAAGTATTACTTCATGTGAAATCTTCAGAAAACCCAAGAAAATCTTTTTATTAAATCTTATTTCACACCCCCCTGCCGAAAACAAATATTCCATTTCAAGTTATGACATTGATGACTCACACGATGATTGAGTTGGAAAGGTGACTAATTGTCACAAGAGGAAAGAGTTCTGGGGACTACCTGTTTGATAGGGCGCAATCAGAGCCACTGCCACGCACAATCTGGATCTCAAGAGCCTTGCCACATTCTTCCATTGGTCAGCAGCCATTTTAAGAGTATACCTCACAACTGTAGAGAAAAATGGACTTGCGCGTGGTAAGCAAGTGTTTGCTGTGGCGATTTGTCTACAAACGTTTAACAGTTGAAGCCTACGCACGTTGGGATCTCTGCTATGATATCCATTTTCTCCATCTACTTGAGTGGGAATATTGAAATCTGCATACTGCAGTGAGTTGAAGAAGCACCGGGTATTGAGAGGCACACTAGGTTCATTTGTCTCTATGAATATACTCTCCACTTGCTGTTCCAGGCCAATGGAGAGCTGGTTGCACCTAGGCCTCTTTTGTGGTGTATATCAACCCATCAGCACTCCAGTGGCCTTATCATTCAATTGCTTATACTTCTTCATTCAGTTCTTTCCAGTCACCCTTCATACAGTCTGTTGACTACAAGTGCACTTTCGCCTTGACAGTGAAGCGCCTTCCAGCGTGCCTGGGCCAACAGGCCCTCCTGGCATCAGTCATACCTCATTGTGTGTCCAGGCTTGGCCTCGTGGCAGAGCGATCTTTTGGCTGATGCGGAGATTTAACCGCGCTTATGTTACAACCAATATAGGCAACCTCTAGCTCCAAATCACCGTCTGGCACCCAACTTAGCCCAGGCTCGAGAAGGCAAAAGGGCTTACCTTGCGTCTTCGGAATCTCAATCTCAGGGGGCCCCCTTCTTGGTTCTGTGCAACGAACAGCGTTGGTCGGCAGTCTCCTATTACCCCAAGCCAGAGCCGCGAAATGCCAAACAGTTGGGCAAATGTTTAGGAGCAGGATGAAAAACGGGTTTTGGCGTTTAAAGCGAACGTCAGAACAAAAGCGTGTTCCTCAATCACAACACGGCGTGTAGCGAACTAACTGAGGAAAAAAGAAGAAGGTGAGACATTCGAGTCGAGCGAACTCACTGGCGATCGAGACCGAACGATTCGCCGACAAAAAGGGCAGGAAATAAGATGCCCACGACATCTGTTTAGCTCCTTACTAGGTTTCTCCAACTTATTTTTGTTGGCTCTCCAGAAGTACTTGCAATCTTCATGAATATTGGAAATTTAAAATGGCGCCACTGCTGAACCCCCCCAGCTGTGAGCTGGCAGACGTGCAGTTATGAGTTTATCAGAGTGAACTCTTTCGCCTGATGTGCTTGAAAATTGTGCACCTTTTATGACATCTTTTTCGAGCTGGCTCCTGGTTAACACGTTCTCAACTCTTGGGAAAATCCAGTGCAGATAACCTGCAACCTCCTCCTCAGCAACACTAAGACCAGAAACAGCCCACCTTGCCAGACTCCGCAGGTGAGGATTCTCGTAACCTTTTATTCTACTCACCTGTTCACCAAGCCTCAAAAGGGACAAGAAGTCGAAGGCTGCTAGGTCTGGCCAGTTTTCCGGCAACTGTTGACTCACGTCTGCAACGGAAGAGCCTGGTTTGACCCTCCACAAGCTACCTATATTCGGGCTTCTGGTACAGAGCTTTCATGGGAGGAGAGGAATCGGTCTGCTAGCTGTTTATTGACATGGCGTACCCCCTGCCTCTCAGCAACTGTGATGAGACGCATCTCCTCAGAAGCACACCTACATATAGTCCTATCACTGTTAATCTCTTTATTCCTTTCGACAGAATGCTTCTGCTAGACATGGGCCTGTAGGCCTTTGGCATTTCTGAACCAACACTGGTATTTATCTATCGTGTTGGAGAGGGAGGAAGGTCCACTAATAGGGGTTCCCTGTACTTCTCTAGGGTGTTACCATCGACCACCACGAGGAGGTTGGTGATGGCTGGGGCTGCCTCATCTAGCCAAGACACAGCTGCCCCCCTTCAGGTGGAAAACCATGGACCTCGCGCCAAAATAAGGTTTTATGGACTCAGTAGGCCTCAGAACGTAAAAATCTGAAGAAAACTCAACTTTTTTTAGACGATCACTATATTTTCCTTACGCTTTAGACCAGATATTTTTGACATTTTACTTTGCTACATAAACTCGAAAATGTAACGCCGGAGATATTAGGGGGAAGCGTCACGAAATGTTTTAACCCGAGTTGTAAGCAACAGGCCCTGTGGCCTAATGGATAAGGCATCGGTCTCCTAAACCGGGAATTGTGGGTTCGAGTCCCACCAGGGTTACGATTGTTTTGTGTTTTTGACATTTTATGTCAAATTTTAATTTAATTTAATCTAACGCTTGGTAACATCACACGTTTTAAAACCTCAGTGACCAAGTGATGATGTCAATTGCAATTGACGCAGCCATTATATCGAAACCATCAACGAGCACAATCAAACGTAGTTATCATTGCATAAAAAAAACAAAAAAAATAAAAGACAAAATATTCCTAGTGGTTGCGTACTTGTATGAAAGCTGTACCCACCGTTTGTGTAAAGGTTTCTTTCGTTCGCAACGGAAGAAATCGAGGTTTAGATTTAACTTACACCTGAAGCCAACTGTTTATAAACTGCTTCAACAATTTAAATGATTCAACTGATTAAATGTTAAGTGTGGACAGATCCATGTGATAGTCCTATATAATGTTCATCCGAGGTAAAATGAGGAGAGCGGTACAATAAATTATCTAAAAACTCGACATAAAACAATTTAAGTGCCGTTTTTATATATATATATATATTTTTTTTTTGCATTCAAATCCTTCCAAGTTTTGTTTTTATGACGCCCAATTTCTGCGCCCTCGTGACTAAGTGTTACATTACATCGATGAATTTCGGTAGCACCATTCCTCGCGAGTCGATTTTAATGTTTTTGCTCTTCAACGCTTCGATAATGAATTTCTCTGTGTAAGCTGCGTCCTCTGGTTTTGAGTAAATTCCGCCGAGATTGTTGATAGCGTACGTGAGACCAAGAAGTTCAGTTCTGCGCATTTTGGAGTGTACGTACTCTTGGGTTGGTTTATCGTATCTGAACGCTTTTAAATAACTAACGAGGGCATCGGCGTATTCACATATGATTTCGTACCGTAGTCGATCGTTGATTATGATGTTCGACTGTGGTGTCGTGTTGATGAAAACTTGCAAATCGATGGCAGGAGAGTTGCGGTTTTATAATAGCGATAAGTAGACTTCTTACTGCAACTCGACTTAATAAATGGCAGTGTCAACGTTGTCTCAACAATTTGATCAAAGTTCAACAGTATCATGAGGAGGGGCAGCCAAGAATGGGAATTTGATACAACTGACGAATGCAAGTAGAGTCAGCATAGGAATACACAAACGAATGAAACTGCTATAAGTGCACTGTGCCACTCCCTAAGCAGTTTTCACCCTTTCCCAACTGTTTGTCTTGATTTTCCCATATTTTGTCCCATCCCCTAACTAACGTTTTTAGTTTTACTAACAGTGTTTACTAGATCACCAATCTGCATTCCTTGATAAGTGGTGATGTAAATAGGTGGATATAAAGCCTCACCTGCGCACTGATATCGTTCCAAAAGCCCGGTTGTGATCTCCATGCTTAGGGCTGATGAGGAGTAGACCATCATTATGTTGAATAAAAATCTATTTAAAAAAACTTGGTGTTATTTCATGCAGTAAATTGTACGCAATTCGCCAACTTGTTTGGTTTGAGAGATTCAAGTAGCTACTCACGGAACGACGGTTGCTGGAAGGAAAGAGTCTTGATACTTCCAATTCAAAGAGCCGTGAACGCCTTCTGGGATCTATTAATGGCGAAATTTATGAAAAGTTAGTAAGTGATCATTCAAGAGTATGTGCTTTTGCTTGAGCTCACTCAATCACTGCTTAAGGAATAGATGTAACTGATGGTGTAGAGCCAGAACAAAGGCACCAAGGGCTGGAGTTGATTTGCTTATTGTGCTTCCTTTGGCACCCAATACTTAATAGAAGAGAGTTAACGTTACCAGTGTGACTGTTGGTTGGTGCAATTCCAAGTGTGACACGTCAGTCCACATTTGCTCAATCGTTACATCAGTTATTTCAGGTTCATGAGATAGCCAGAAAACGAGAAGGTTGCACGTGTAGTCAAAAGGAAAGCAGAGAACCTCAGCCAATGAAATGAACTCTGTGCATCTCAGGCGCAAGGAAATCACTGCTCAGCTAGGACGGGACATCATCTCAGCTAGAAACACTAGCTTGAAGGCTACAAAGTAGTCTCATTTGCGGATTATCTCACAGTGCAAATGCAGGGGCAAATTCGCCTTCACAGCATCGGAACAGATGCAAAGACCTGTGAACATTATCCTAAGGTGGTGCGACAAGGAAGAACTTCATATCAATCCAGCTAAGACCACCACGATGTCCTTTACCAAACGAAGAAAACCCCCAAAGGAGGAAAATATCTAGGGGTGATACTGGACAAGCAACTCACATGTTAAATAAGTTGACCATAGCTCTGGGGGCGTGCAAGAGAACCCTGACAGGCTAGCCTTGCAATTGCTCCAGTGCTGCAACAGAATTCCTATTGAATGTCTTACCTCCCCACGTACACATTCGAAGGACTGCATACCTGTGAGTGGCAAGCCTCCTATCCTAGGAACTGTGAAACAGTTCAAAATATAAGAGGCAGCAGTCCTGGCCACTGACGCTATGCCAGAGTAGATGAACTTTCAGTGGCTGATCCATTCAAGGGAACAGTGGGAGAGAGGGATGTTAACTCCACTTTTATGGTACACTGTGATAGGATGCAAGGCTAGTCAGGGCATTATTTGCAGGCTAAATGTCACATCAATCTCAATCAGATTCCTGACCATTTGCTCATACTTTTTTCGAACTCAGGGCGCTTTGACTCGTTAAGATCTAAAAAGGTCTCAAAATGTATTTCAGGGGATCGTATAACATTCCAGTTTATTTCTAAGGACTGAGGAAAGTAAAAATGATGTGGGCAGCCCTTTCCTCAGCGTACGCACACATCCCAAAGGGGGTTGATTCTTGCTGGTTGTGAGATCTCTGAGGGCTAAAGTCTGTGACCATTCGTGTAGCAGATTGTTAGTTACAGCTACCAGATACTTGCTTGCAGAACTTCCCACTCTTTCCTGATAATTTGGTGTACGACCCATTAATTGATTGGCCTCTTAAAGGAAGATCTCAAGTGGTTTAGCAGTGGCTCTGGCCCAATGAGTCGCAAAGCCCTCCCAAACCAGGGCATCTACCTTCTCAGCCCAGAAAACCTGAAATGTTTCAATCACCTTGAACTTGTGGGATTCCTGAACTTCTTCGCCTACAATGCCTACTTCTCTCAAAACCTCACAGGTCCGCTACTTAGAATACATTCAAAATAATACATGCTTACTTTCTCCCTAGTCTGCATAAAACTATTTGAACAGTCTACTCACAGTTACTGGGATTCGAGCCAACTTTTTGTTTATACCACATTGTGAGCAGATTTCATAAAGCAACTCTTCCAATGAATCGTAGACTCTTCCCATCATCGAATGAGCCGTTGGATAACCTAAAAATTCGAAAATAATGAATAATGGAATGGAGAGGAAGGACAGATTACCCTGTGCCAGTTCTAGGGATACAAGGATTGGGAGGGGGAATTAGGATAAAAGAGAATAGAAAGAGCAAACGCTCGCCAGTTCAGACACAATCCAACGAGCACGACACTGGTCAATTGTGCCACCCACCCATCTCTCATCTGTCTCCATTCGACGAGCTTCTGACACTGCCACACGAAGATCAGTTCCAACATATTTGCGTCTCTTGGCTTGGCGTAGTTAGTGCAAGATCCAGACTACCAGACACTACCTGGACATCCAGGTTCACTGCAGACTAGTCAGGCCTAACAGTGACGATGTCAGGCCTTAGTCCTTCTCCAGAGTAGGGGTGCTTTCTCTTCACGTTCCAGCCTCAGATGACTCTGAACCAGCACCCCCCCCCCCATAAGTTCACACCTGCACTACATATTCAGAGACTGGTTTAATCTGGTTAGACTTATTAGCCTCACACTCACAGAATATCTTCCCAGTAAGTCACAAAGCCAAACTTGTATATAACTTTTCTTAAATAGGTGGTTTACCAATTCAGTTAGCCTTAGAACTTAGATCTGAAGAAAAATCAGCTTTGTTTTACGCAATTCCAACATTTTCTTTACCTTTTAGGTGGCAGTAAGTACAAACTCTAATAATACTACAAGTATACCCAGCCTGTCAACTCAAACAATGTGAATTATTATTTAATTGCTCACTGCTCATGTCGAATGTAGAGTACATGGTGCTCTGCTCTAGCGCTGTGGCGCTGGTTTTCCCCTGCTGCTCAATCCTGTCCATCAATGCTTCGGTAAAGTTGGCATGAAAATTAAGAATAGCGGCGAGGTAGCCTTTTTTAGCTCGAATCCAAGCTTCGTCGTAGTTGTGATATAACTCCTGGAATTGTAAGCAAATCACATACTTACTGTAGTGTCTGGTTTAGGGGACGAGAGTGGAGTCTTGGAGTGGTTGCACTTCCAGACCCTTAAAATCTGTATGGCGCACTAAAACTCCCTACAACGAGAGTGCAACAGTATCTCAACGAATCAACGCAAACACCTTTGCTACCGGAACGAAAGCCTGATGCATCACATCACACAACTTTCCTCAGCCCCTCATGCATCAACTATTTTCATCGCGCTTTATGAAATCCATAAGAAAACCTGAAATGAGTATAATAGCGAGAAACTTGTAGTTGGTAACATTCCGGAATTTATTGTGCTGCTCCTACTTATGTTACCTTTATTGAGTGCCCAGCGTATAGGTAATTCATCGGACTGTAAACGCGATTTTTGGAAGGTTCGTGTTTAATTTTGTGAAGTCATTGAGTAAATAGTATGTCGATGAAACGGCAGTTCTTTTCAATTCTGCAATTTATCAAGTATCCTGATTGAACTGCCATTTAGGGTTTGCCAAGTGTGGGTTATTTGTGTTCAATATTTTCAAATCAAATGCACAGTGCCCGGGGAAACCGCTGTGAACAGAGAGCGCTCTGACGGGAAATGATGTTGTTACGTTCCCCGCATGTCCTCAAGAATAATTGCTGTTGCAAAACAGAAGTTTTTTCTACAATCATCTGTGTAATTCTGCTTTCAAATGCAACACCAAGTACGATTTTTATCTGAGGGATTTATGAGATAACAAGCTGTGCGTAGCAACACACAACTTTCCGCCACCCCCGTAAGTTTGAACACCAGCTACATATGCGGGTGCTACATCTTCATTCAACGCATTTCTACAGAAACATTTATGGAGAACAAAATGTAGGGACTAGTTAGCTGAGAGTACTCCGTGAGTTTGATCGAAATCGTTAGAGCTGTTTTGAAGAAAATAGGAGTACCGATAAATTAATATCCGACAAATCTCCTTTTGGTTTATTATTCATTCTGAATAATAACCCTATGTTTTCGGTCACGAAAAATTTTTTACAACCCCCCCTCAAAATTTGATACTTTACGTTTCAAGACATGGAGATTCCAAATTTGCAATGTCCGTCCGCCGTCCGGGCCGTTTTGTGCCTTTAACGTGGTCCAAAAAATTCGTTCTTTCGCACAAAAATCCAATTTGGTATCTAGTTGTGCCCGCCAACTCGGCAATCCGATCGGACGAAGCCCATGATTGTTATGGGCAAAAAACGGTTAAAAAAATTAACGAAACGGAGACAACTTTTCGATCTCATCGAAATCGCTCGCTTCGACTGGCAACGCCGCCCCCTCTGAGAGGCGAGGGGCAACGCTGGCCCGCCGTCGCCCGCTCTAGTCGTTGGAAGCCCCCCGACTCGTGTTTCGTATCTCGTTCTCGTCTTCACCTCCACAAATGACTGTTTCGCTCGTCTCAACTATTTCCGTTAGCAAAATATCTGTTATCTTCGATTGAGCTTTTCATTATTCGTTTATTTTTGGTTTATTTATTTAATAGTTCGTTCGTTCCATTTTTTTGGTTTTAATACGATTCAATTTTTTAGATTCTTTCGTTTCATTCTCGTTTTGGTTTTTTCATAGATTTTTGGTTACATTTTGATATTAATATTTAGCGTGTATGTTTTCATATTAAAATTCAGCTTTTTCTAGATACTTTCCTTTTGTTGTTTATTTTAATATTACGATTCAGTTCTTTTCGACCTTTTTTGGGGTTTCATTATGATATTTTTCGATGCTGAATCGAACAGGATGGGTCTCGGAGCATTAATGCTAGGTCAAGCTGATTATCCGAATAATAAACCGTTGTGTAATAATTTGCAGGGTTTTCTGCGTTAACTTGGCTTATATCTCCGTTCAACATATATATACAGAAATAATTATTGAGAACGAAATGTGGGTATGGATGACTTAAAGACACTCTGTAAGATTTATCACACCTGGTGAAGCAGTTACCCTGGAATTTACGAAAATGTTCGAAAAAACACATTTTTATTACTTTCCGCTACCCGAAAGGGCCCAAAAAAAAATTTGGGTTTTCTTCAGATCTTTACGTTTCAGACCCTACTGAGCCTAAAAAACCTAATTTCGGCGCGTGGTCCGTGTGTGTGTCTGTAGTTCGATTTGCGGGAGAACGGCTGATCCGATTGAGATGGTTCTTTTTTTGTTTTGTTCGTTATTTGTTGTAGACACCAAAATAAGGTTATGGACGATTTCCGCCGATGGGAGGGGGGGTGGGGGACGAAAATGTACCAAAAACTAGGGTTTTTCTCGAAAACGGCTCTAACGATTTTGATTAAACTTTCAAATTATCTTCTCCTAATCAATACCTAACTTTTCTTCTCCATACATATCTCCATGAAAATACGGTGAACGGAGATATGGGGCCCTGAAGCAAAAATAGGTTTTTTACGCTTTTTGGCAAAACGGCTTCAGCGATTTTCACCAAACTCACAGGATGTTTTTCCTGTGACGGTCCATTGAACAGAGATAAAAATCAAAATGTGTCGAAAATAACGTTTTTTCTAACGTTTCCGTGAATTCCAGGGTAACTTTTTCACCAGATGTGGTAAATCCTAATGGAGTGTCTTTTAGTCACCCATACCAACATTTCGTTCTCTATAATTATTTCTGTATATATATGTTGAACGGAGATATAAGCCAAGTTAACTCAGAAAAGGAGATTCGTCGAATATTAATTTATCGGTATTTCAGTTTTCTCAAAAACGGCCCTAACGATTTCGATCAAACTTTCGGAGTACTCTCAGCTAACTAGTACGTACATTTTGTTCTCCATAAATGTTCCTGTAAAAATGCGTTGAACGAAGATATAGCGCCCGCATATGTAGGTGGTGTTCGAACTTAAAGGGGTGGCGGAAAGTTGTGTGTTGCTACGCACCAGATATTTATTTTTATCTTTGTTCAACGGACTGGCAGAGGAAGATTTATTGAGAACAATATGTAGGTAATCACTATTCAAAAACATCCTGAGAGTTTGGTGATAATCGTTGAAGCGTAAAAAACCTATTTTTGCTTCATAAGCCTGTATCTTCGTTCGCCGTATTTTCATGGAGATATGTGTAGAGAAGAAAAGTTAGGTATTGATCAGAAGAAGATAATTTGAATGTTTAATCAAAATCTAACAGCCGTTTTGGAGAAAAATGCGAAAAAACCCAGTTTTTGGTACATTTTCGTCCCCCACCCCCTTCCCCACGGCCGAAATCGCCCATAACCTTGTTTTGGTGTCTACAAAAAATAACAAACAAAACAAAAAAAGAACCAGCCCAATCGGATCAGCCATTCTCCCGCAAACCGAACTACAGGCACGGACCACGCGCCAAAATTAGGTTTTTTAGACTCAGTAGGCCTCAAAACGTGAATATCTGAAGAAAATCCACTTTTTTTTTGACACGATCACTATACTTTCCTTTCCCTTTGGGATAGCGGAAAGTAAAAACTGGCGAAATCGATTTTGTAGATGTTCGGTGGTAATTTATGGTGTGGCTCTCGTCATTTTCCTGCAGAGCTTTACAGCATTTTCATCTCATTTAAACAGAATATCTAGTCAACCTCGTTAGAAGTCTTTTCAAGGGTAACAACTGTCTGTCGTTTCGGTCGCTATGATAACTGTAGTCAGTGTCCGACCCATTCCACTCTTAAGTAATAGTCCCTTTAAGTTCGAACACCACCTACATAGGCGGGCGCTATATCTTCGTTCAACGCATTTTTACAGGAACATTTATGGAGAACAAAATGTACGTACTGGTTAGCTGAGAGTACACCGTAAGTTTGATCGAAATCGTTAGACCTGTTTTGGAGAAAATTGGAGTACCGATAAATTAATATTCGACAAATCATCTTTTCTGCGTTAACTTGGCTTATATCTCCGTTCAGCATATGTATACAGAAATAATTATGGAGAACGAAATGTGGGTATGGATGACTTAAAGACACTCTGTAAGATTTATCACACCTGGTGAAGCAGTTACCCTGGATTTAACGGAAATGTTCGAAAAAACGTTATTTTCGACACATTTTCATTTTTATTTCTGTTCAATGGACTGTCAGAGGAACATTTATTCAGAACAATATGTAAGTGTTAACTATTTGAAAACATCCTGTGAGTTTGGTGAAAATCGCTGAAGCCGTTTTGCCAAAAAGCGTAAAAAACCTATTTTTGCTTCATGGGCCTATATCTCCGTTCACCGTATTTTCATGTATATATGTATGGAGAAGAAAAGTTAGGTATTGATTAGGAGAAGATAATTTGAAAGTTTAATCAAAATCGTTAGAGCCGTTTTAGAGAAAAATGCGAAAAACCCTAGTTTTTGGTACATTTCCGTCCCCCACCCCCCACCCCCCCTCCCATCGGCGGAAATCGTCCATAACCTTATTTGGGTGTCTACAACAAATAACGAACAAAACAAAAAAAAGAACCAGCTCAATCGGATCAGCCGTTCTCTCGCAAATCGAACTACAGACACACACACACGGTCCACGCGCCGAAATTAGGTTTTTTAGACTCAGTAGGCCTCAAAACGTAAAGATCTGAAGAAAACCCAAATTTTTTTTTGGCCGATTACTATACTTTCCTTCCCTTCGGGTAGCGGAAAGTAACAAGAACACAATAGGAATGCAACACTTTTCAGTAACAAAAAAATGTACGCACCAGTGGATATTTCCCCCTTAAAATCTCGATGTATCGGCAGGTAAAGTCAGAGACTTTGAGGCACTGCCTGATTGGTGTTGAGTTTGAATGGCATTTGAACGATGGTGAGGTGACGACAGCTACTGGCACCGTCAGTATATCCGCCAAATTGGCCGAACAGCAGATTGTAAGACACAGGGTGGGAATCAACATCACAAATAGCGTTACTCTGAAAGAGAATGATCATAATACAATATTCATTCTGTATGATGTTTTCAGTCAGGCAAATGTTTTCACCCCCCCCCCCAATCTCAAAATTGGACACTTTACGTTTCAAGAAATCAGGATTCCAAATCAGCAATGTTTTTGCCTTTAAAGGGGTCTGAAAAATCGTCGTTCTTTCGCTCGAAAACCCCATTTGGTATTCGGGAATCCTATTGGACGATGCATATGGTTGTTATGAGCAAAAAATGGTCGAAAAAATTAACCAAAACGCAATTTTGGCACAGTTATATCGCAAATTTGCCGTGTTCAATATCGTTCTCAGAGATGTAAGACTGCGTCTAGACCAAAAACAGTGAAATTACAGTGATTATAGTGAACCAAAGTACTAATTTAAAGAACTCGCAGGGCAATACAGCCAAAGTAATCGTTTCATCGTTTGCACTTCCTTTCTTTCCATTCCAATCACCCTTCAGCTCGACGCCTCACGTGGTGCCACTTGCCAACAGAAGTCTGGAATATATTATTTTCGTCGTTCCGTTACTGGTATTTTTCGGTGCTGAATCGAATGGGATGGGTTTCGGATGTGTGTGACTATGTCAAGCTGTGCAAGAGAAAATAAACCGTTGGGTAATAATTTGCAGCGTTTTTTGAGTGATTCGGGGTATTAGCTGTAAGATTCAATGCTGAACTGAACAATCTCCCTTCCCCTTCCCCATAAATAATTTCTATATATATAAATAACAATTACGTGCAGTAAACATGCACGCCTGGAAGTTTTCATGTATTCAGGCTGCCTCACTGCCGACCAAAGATAAAGCCACCTCACACATTTCCAACTCCTTTCTTCAAGAGTTCCACTCCCAACTTTTTAACTCTCTATCTCTTTCGAAACCTCGTGATCTTTCCCATGCTCCTCACACCAATACGGAGCTCCGTCTGTTGGTGAGATTTATAAGGGAAGCAGGCAAATGGAGCGTGTTATACACGCACATTATCCCTGCGACGTTCGCAATAGCCTTGCACGCTGTCTTCTCTCTGACTTTCTCTTCCCCTCATGGCCAATAAGCTCCTACAATGAATCTGCAGTGCTGAATACACACGAAGGTGACATTATTTAGTTTTCTTGGAAAACAAGTTGAAATACTGTACCCAAGATTTTGTTTCGTCCATATCCAATTTTTCCGAAGTTGAGCCATAAACCTCATTTTATTAAACGTCGGCTGTCGAGTAAAATGTGGCTCTTGTTTTTGTTTCGTTGGGTACTCTCCAGTAAAGTTCTAGAAAAGTTTGGTAAACAAACGCGATTTTAAAAAAATTTTCAGGCTGAAGTTCATGGAAAAAAGGGATGTAGCACAAGTACCTCTCCTTGCTTCTGACTCAATTCTAAAAACACGTCTTCCAAGGTGTCACAGTCAAATTTTTCCATGAGCATGTGAGGAGAATTTTCCGCAAGAAGGACGCCATTTCTCATTAGACCAATCTGTAAACACAGCAGTCACATCAACATGAAGTAGTACGTAAATTATCGTCAACTCTTTAAATTAAAACTAGTTTAATTACAAAATCTATAGCATCAACAACGCACATCTGAACTCGGGGGAAATCCATTCAGAGCAGCTCCAGTGATGGTATCAAGCTGAAAATTGTAGCGGTCGCTTTTTAGTGGGAACAGGTGAACCAAATCATCTCAAATGTTATATGCAACCTGCAGATCATCATGGAACGCCAAAATAAGGATTTGAGGAACAATCGATAACTATAGTTATCATAGTGATCAAGGGATCGAATGATTTTCTCTCAAAAACGACAACTTTAAGTAACTTTTTTACTTTCCTTGGCTCTACGAAGTAGGAAGGAAAGTTATGTAATCGGCTGAAAAAAAAATTTTCAGTTTTCTTCAGATCTTTACGTTTCAGACCCTCCTGAGTCCGAAAAACACTATTTGGGAAAATGGTCTGTGTGTATGTGTGTCTGTGAACGATTTTTAGAGAAAACCATCGTACCAAATCAGCTCAAACTTCATATCTCGCCCGCAGGTCACCATAACAAGCCAAAATAAGGGTATGAACAAAATCCACCGGAATTTAACTATAGTTATCATAGTGCTCAAAACACCAAATATTTTTTTTCTAAAAAACGGCTCTAGCGATTTTGATTAAAGTTTTTATGTTGATAGCTCCCAATATAAGTACTATACCATAGAATTCCCATTTGTGGGAAAATGACGAGAGCAGCACAATAAATTACCAAAACTTTCGACGAAATCGACTTTAGCGCGGTTTTTAGAGAAAACAACCGTACCAAATCAGCTGAAACTTGATGTCTAGCCTACAGATTACCATGGGACGCAAAAATAAGGGTACGGGCAAAATCCACCGAAAGTTAACTATAGTTATCATAGTGATCAAAACACCAACTATTATTTTTCTCAAAAACGGCTCTAACGATTTTGATTAAATTTTTTATATTGGTAGCTCGCAATATGGCAACTATACCATAAAATTCCCATTCGTGGGAAAATGACGAGAGCAGCACAATAAATTATCAAATTTGTCGACGAGAAGCGTTTTTAGCGCGGGTTTTTCCTTATAAACTCCGCTGTAATGTTAGTAGAATGTTAAAAAAACATCGGTATTGTAGTCCAATCCAATACCTAAAGGGTGAGTGTTTAAAAACGCTCATGAGATACATGGGGCTCACTCCAGAAATTCCTGAATTTCAACTATTGCAGTTTCGCTTACGACCAGTTCTAAACGTTTTTACCCAATATCTCTGCAAATGTGATTACTATCCTCTTCAAAAAATTAATTTTAACAGCCCCATTAACTCTCTGTGTACCAATTGCTCAATAATGGTCCTGGATTGAGTATGAGCAGCACAATAAATTCCGGAACTGTAAGCGCTACCGCTTCCTGCTGCTGTGAAGCGTTGTTTGACTAAGTTCAAATGAACTGAGTGATAAATGAATTGATTAAATAGAATTAGCCATGTGGAAAGTTGTGTGTTGTAACGCACCAGATATTTTGGGTTGGCAGTTCCACACCTAAAATTGTCAGCCGTTGAAAAATTACAAGAACAGTCCCATAAATTATCAACAGTTTCGATTACAAATCAATTTCCGTGCAGTTTTGTCGTGATACGTGCGTTAGCTCTCATCTAACTGACAGAAACTGTAGTGTTCCATTTTTCACAATCAGCTTGATTCCCGCTTTGCTACAGAAAGTTATCGATAATCGTTACATACATCTTTAATTAAACGCAATTTAACAACTCAACTCCAAGAAGATGGGAAAGTGAACGCGGGAAAACATCGTGGAACAGTTCGAAAGGAAAAGAACCATATTTGGGGTGGACATCCAGAAACGAAATAAGTATTTCCACGCACAACGATTATTTAACGCATAAATATTTACGGTATTTGCTGATTTCGCTTCTTCAATGTAGTGAGTGGTTATGAGTATGGTTTTCCCCCTTTCTTTCACCAGTTGCATGAAGCACTCCCAAATGCTGAAAATCAGTAAGAGATAAATTGTCTGCACAAAGAAGAGACATACTTAATTTTTTTGCTCAAGTAACGATCAAAACTCTGAACTTTGAAACTGAAAACTGTTATGAGGTAATGATGGTGGAGGATTACTCAGTATATTTCTCCAATCCCAATCCAGTCTTCACTTTCTGGAACTACTTCTAGTTGTCATTTAGACTAGACCTAGTCACTTTTTACCTTGTCGGTCGAATTAATTACCACAACATTTAATTATTTAAAGTACTATTTACGTTATTACACAAGATCCCGTGGCACAACTCCTTTAATATGCTAAAACATCCGCACTTCTAAATTAGTTTCAGTGCTCAATGGGATGAGTGGACTGTTAATGTTTCGACAACTACATACCTGGCGCATAGGAGAGGGTCAATCCCAACAGTTGGCTCGTCCAATATGAGAAGTTCAGGGTCGTGAATCAAAGCAATGGCCATTGATATTCTTCGTTGCTGTCCTCCACTGCAAGGAGATTTCACCCCAATTTGACAAACAGCTTACGAAGAGAAGTAATTAAGGAAGTTTGTAATAAACAGCAACTAATTCGCAATAAGTTATATGTGGGAAGAAGAAGACTCAGAACACCAGGCTCCCTAAGCTAATCCCGATGTCATGTCAGAGGGAAGGGACAGATTTTTTGGTCAACTGCTACCAAACTAACGCAGAATAAATGCTGTATGTGGCAGGAGAGAAGAAAGTCCCAGGCTAGAAAAAAGGTGCGTCGAAGATGTCATTCTCTACAAAGCGATGACAGTTTCGGACATTCATAAAAAGATCAATCGAGAAGTCCACTTGTACCTCTTCAGCTCTACGTGACACCACAATAATTGTGAAGCGGCGCCCCCCTTGAAAGTGAAATATCTAGCGCGGCGTATCACACAACTTTCCTCGGAGAAAAACCACTAAGATCAATTTGCCTCGAAATGTTTGATAATTTATCGTACTGCTGCCGATGAAAATGGTCAAATTGCCGTTATGTCGTTTCTAACTGTTCATACAATTAATTTAATCAAAATCATCACAGCAGTTTTGGAGAAAATAAATAGTTTGTTTCTTGATCACTATAATAACTAGTTAGTTTTTTAAGCATTTTTGCCTGTACTTGGATATCAAATTTGTGATGATTTGGTTCCTTCTTTCTATCAATCGCAACCAGACGCAGGCCATTTTCTTAAATGACGTTTTTCTTGCTCAGAAGCTAAAGATCTAAAGAAAAGTGAAAATATGAGGTGCGCCGCATCAGACAACTTTCCTTCGCTCGACGTCAATTCACTTGTGTTCGATGCTTTTTCAACTAACTCAATTTATTTTTCACTCAGTTCATTTTAAACTCGCTTAGGGTTTCGGAATTCATTGTGCTGCTCGTACTCATGCCCTGACCGTTATTGAGTAATTGGTACACGGAGAACTAATATAATGTAAACGCTTTTTTTTAAATGAATAACAGTCACTTTTCCAGAGTTATCGGGTAAAAACATTTAGAAATAGTGGTCAACCGATGATGATTGAAATTCAGGAATGTTTGGAGTAACCCCTGTATATTTTATGGGCGTTATTAAAGACTCGTCGTAAAGGTATCCGATTGAACTAGCACCTATATTTTTCTGAAGCTAGTAGCAACATTTGAGCGGAGTTTATAAGGGAAAAGCTACGCTAAACTCGATTTCCGTCGAAATGTTTGGTAATTTATTGTGCTGCTCTCGTCATTTTCCCACGGATGGGAATGTTATGGTATGCGCCATCTCATCAGAGGCTGTCTAAAAAAATGTAATCAAAATCGTTAGCCGTTTTTGAGAAAGCAATATTTGGTGTTTTGATCACTATGATAACTATAGTTAGTTTTGCGTGGATTTTGCTCGTACCCTTATTTTGGCTTGTTATGGTGAGCTGCGGACTAGATATCGAGTTTGAGCTGATTTGGTTCAGCTGTTTTCTCTCAAACTCGTTCAAAGACAGGCACACAAACTATTTTCGCAAGTAGTGCCTTTCGGACTCAGTAGGGTCTGAAACCTTTTTCAGCCGATTACATAACTTTCCTTTCTGTTTCGAAGAGCCAAGTAAAGTAAAAACGTTTGGGCCGTCACATAACTTTCCTTTCTACTTTGCAGAGCTAGAAATCTTTAACAACACAAAAAAGTTACTTTTAAATATATTAGGAAAGTTGAGTAAAAATCGTTGGAAAATGAGTAACGCGGTTGAAAATTGGAGTAGGACGTTGGAAACTGTAGTTAAAACTGTGTTGAAGAGTTCACCCCCATGATGATTATTGTTTTTAGTATCGTAGTCTGACTGGAGTCCAGTTCTCCATTCTAGTTATGATATTTGAAAAAAGAACGAAGAAAATACCAAAATACCTGCATTCAGAAACCAAACGGTTGGCCGGAGGGAGGTCCAACAGCTCAGTCAAATCTTTCATTCTCTCGTCAATTTTTTCCCAAGACATCAGAAAAATGCGACCGTAAAGTATCAGCTGTTCGCCGATAGACAATTCCGTGTTTAGAGACAGGTCCTGAAACACAAATGTTCAGCTTCGTCGCTTAACGACAGTTGGGTTGAATGTACCAGGAAAAGTATGAAATCAATCTCAAACGACGAGTGAATTTTTTTTAAAAGAACGCGGCAATTTCTTCGTCTGAAGAAGTAAAACATGTACACGACATTAAAAGGGCCGAATGTGATCCACAGACACACAACAGCAATTTCTCACTTCTCCCACTCACATTTTCCTTCTGAAATGCAAATCGTCAATAAATAAAGACGAGCGAGGGGTAACAAATGACATAAATAATTTATATATCATAATTCTGGGCAAATTAATAGTAATTAAGTAAAACATTTTTCTGCTAAGTACACGAGCGCTTGTATTATCGTTCAACGTGTATGAAATAAGTGTGTGCTAATTAGTTGAGAGTACCTCGTAAATTTAAACGAGATCTTTGCGGCAGTTTTTGATGAAATTAGAAAAACCATAATTTAATGTTCAGCAAATCTCATTTTCCGATCTGTCAGGGCTTATACTGCGACAGAAATATTTATGAAGTGTTAATCACTTGTGATCAATTTATTAATCGTCATTGTGAGTGCCCTCAATTCAAAAGGTGTGCGGTAAAATTTATCTCAGCACCTGAGGCATGTATCCAATTTCTTTGTTGTTGTTCAGACAAACTTTTACTCGGCCGACGTCCAAACTTAGTCGTCCGACAATACAACTGAGAAGCGTTGATTTGCCGCATCCGCTTGGTCCTAACAGACCATATCTGTAGGAAAAAAAGATAGTTTGCACGTTGAGTCATGTACAAGTGGGAGTTGTCATCCGAGCAGACGTTAGCACCGTAATTATCATAAATCGTGAATGTTCACTAACGTAAACTAATGTAACGCGCGTAAAGAAACTTTAGACGACTTTGACAGTTGGTGTTTTGATTTTGTTTTTCCCTCCCATCAGATTGAAACTTCAAGCTCATCATTCCTCATCTCCTCCTTAAAGTACATGCATTACTAGTGCTAATTTTCGCTTCTGCTCGTCGCTATGATCTTTTTACTTAGCACAACCAAGTCGGAAGGACAGTTATGTAATCGGCTGAAAATATCTGGCTACAACTTTCCTTAGCTCTACAACAATTCACTTTGTACATGGCTAGTTCAATTTAATCAATTCATTTATCACTCAGTTAATTTGAATCTTGGTCAAACAACGCTTTAGGGCAGCAGGAAGCGGTAGCGCTTACAGTTCCAGATTTTATTCTGCTGCTCGTACTCACTGCAGGACCATTATTGAGCAATTGGTACACAGATCATTAATGGGGCTGTAAACACGGATTTTTTGAAGGAGGATAGTAATTACTTTTGCAGAGTTATTGAGCAAAAAGTTTAAAACTGGTAGTAAGCGAAACGGCAAAAGTTGAAATTCACGAATTTCTGGAGTGACCCCCGTGTATCTCATGAGCGTTTTTAAACACTCACCCTTTAGGTATTAGATTGGACTACAATACCAATTTTATTTAACATTCTACAAAAATTCCAGCGGAGTTTATAAGGAAAAAACTGCGCTAAAAACGCTTTTCGTCGAAAATTGTGATAATTTATTGTGCTGCTCTCGTCATTTTCCCACAAATGGAAATTTCATGGTATAACTATCTTATTAAGAGCTATCTATATAAAAAATTTAATCAAAATCGTTAGAGCCGTTTTTGACAAAAAAAATTTGGTACTTTGATCACTATGATAACTATAGTTAAATTTCGGTGGATTTTACCCATACTCTTATTTCGGGGTCTCATGGTAACCTGTAGGCTAGACATCATTTTACAGCTGATTTGGTACGGTTGTTTTCTCTAAAAACCGCACTAAAATCGATTTCGTCGAAAGTTTTGGTAATTTATTGTGCTGCTCTCGTCATTTTCCCGTATATGGGAATTTTATGGTATAGTTGCCATATTAGTAGCTATCAATATAAAAAATTTAATCAAAATCCATAGTAACCTGCGGGCGAGATATGAAGTTTGAGCTGATTTGGTTCGGTGGTTTTCTCTAAAAATCGTTCACACACACACACACAGACCCACAGACCATTTTCCCAAATAGTGTTTTTCGGACTCAGGAGGGTCTGAAACGTAAAGATCTGAAGAAAACTCCAAATTTTTTTTCAGCTGAACTTTCCTTTCTACGTTGTAGAGCCAAGGAAAGTAAAAAGGGTGTGGATACGAAGAACGCCATTTGTCTGTGGTCACGATTGAGAGAGAAAGCTTGAAGCAAATTAGCTTAAATGTGATATTTAGCCTGCAGATTACCGTGGAACGATAACTAACCATAGTTCTCATTATATTATCACCAATTGGTTTTTTCTCTAATATAGCTCAAACGAAGTGATTAAACATTTTAATATTCGGTAAATTCCCAATACAATGGCCGCGGGTACATTTGCGTGGAACTCCGGTTCGCCATTCAGAACGTTTACTAGGGCCACTGATACTGGTGAGCCTAACATTAACAGTATGAGTAAATCGACGGGCACAAAAATAATAGATATCACTCGCGTAATGCAACAGAACAGACATTGCCGACCACAAAAATTTGCTTATCCATGGCTGGTCGAATTACAACAAAAACTTAACGCGAAGAGAGCTGCCCCCACTAAAGCAGAAGCCGGTCGGACGAGCGCGAAAAAAATAGATACGCAACAAACGGAAAGAAATGGTTACGCATGCGGTGGCAGCAACTCGACAAGTGAAGGACGATAATTCGGTTACAACTGTAAATTGACGAAGTGTGTTCAAGTATAGTTCAACGGTCAGTCGAGCGATCGAATTCGTATTTTGAAGAATACTAGTGCTGGATGAATGATGAAAGTTGTAACTAGCACCAGTATCAGTGACGCTCTTCAATGTTCCGAATCGCGAACCGAAGAACCGGGCAAATGTACTCGCGGCCATAGTTAGCCCCAACCACACACAACGGTGTCGTCAAATTCTCATGTGTGGGAAAATTGCAGCTCTTCTTTCGTGTCCTCTTCACTTTCACGAGAATCTTGCATTGTGCCTCCATTCCCATACATCCTCTCACACCTGCTGTTTGGGAGGTTCAAGAGTAGTCTACATCCTGTTCCCAACCCCCTAAAATTCAAATCACCACAAACCAAGGCACCCCCCCCCCCGTTATAGCTTTTGTGGTGTCCTCCTGCCACTCCATTTTCACCTGCACCTTACTCTCCAGCTCTATAAGTCTCTATATTGCGGTACTCTCGTCATTTCCCCGCAAATGATAATTTTGTGTTGTTTTTCCGTTATTTGGAGCTGCTCACACAAAAATTTCAATCAAAATCGTTATCTATCCTTTTGGTTTATTATTCATTCTGAATATTAACCCTATGTTTTCAGTCACGAAAAATTTTTTACAACCCCCCCTCAAAATTTGATACTTTACGTTTCAAGACTTGGAGATTCCAAATTTGCAATGTTCGTCCCCCATCCGCTGTCTGGGCCGTTTTGTGCCTTTAACGTGGTCTAAAAAATTTGTTCTTTCGCCCAAAAATTCGATTTGGTATCTAGTTGTGCCCGCCATCTCGGCAATCTGATCGGACGAAGCCCGTGGTTGTAATGGGCAAAAAACGGTTAAAAAAATTAACGAAACGCAGTACAACGCGGGAGCTACAGCGATTCGTCGTTTTTTGAACTCCCTCCCTCCCGCCCATCTCATTAAAAAAGCAACCGCGCTCGAGGCGAGCGAGCGTGCCTCCCGCTCGCTTACCTCCCAACGACGCCGCCACTCAACTCCCCTTTTGCCTTTCGCTTCGAGCGCCCTCGTTCCAATTTCCCCGACGTTTTGGTTTTAATACGATTCAATTTTTTTAGATTCTTTCGTTTCATTCTCATTTTGGTTTTTTTCATAGATTTTTGGTTAAATTGTGATATTAGTATTTAGCGTGCATGTTTTCATATTAAAATTCAGTTTTTTCTAGATACTTTCGTTTTTTTTTTAGTTTATTTTAATATTACGATTCAGTTCTTTTCGACCTTTGTTTGGGTTTCATTATGATATTTTTCGATGCTGAATCGAACAGGATGGGTCTCGGAGCATTAATGCTAGGTCAAGCTGATTATCCGAATAATAAACCGTTGTGTAATAATTTGCAGGGTTTTTTATCAAATAAATGGTTGGTCAACTTTTGACAGGTTTTGCTCAAGCTCTTAATTTGGTGCCACATGTTCATCAAGTATCATATTTAAGCTAATTTGGTTGAGCCGTTGTCTCTCAATTGCGACCACAGACACTCACAGACCATTTCCCAAATGGTGTTTGTCGGAATCGGAAACATGTGACAAGAATTTCATTAGAAATCAATTCAGAAAACGGCACAAGGAATTCAGTGAGTGATTGAAATAATGAAAAAACGTCTGACATTGTTCCTCTTTCGATTGTCATGTTGAGTCCGGCGAGAACGACATTTTTGGGCGTGTAGCGCTTATAGGCGTTTGTCACGACAACGAGAGGACCAGCGTCGCCCATTTTACTGACAAACTGAGGTGTCTAGGCGCAGTAGACATGAAACGTACAAATCACGTTAACGCGAATTCCGTCCTTTACACTTTGCCCCGAATCGGCCAACTACCCGTAGTAAGACGACAATAAGGTGTCATATTCGACCCGTTTACTCGTTAAATTATTGACGGAGGCGACACCACCGAAGTAGTCGTTAATGTTTCAAATGTAACAACTTAGAGCGAGAAGAGCGAGGACACATAAATACTAAAAGGGAATCAAATAACGGGGCAACTGATTTAACCGATAAGTGGGCTCCTACTCGTGACAACTGATTTCCCTAATTACTCGCATTCCTCTTTGAATATTTCATGGACTTTGAAGGACGACCTGTGAGAACTTCCAGCAGGAGGAGGGTACAACCACATGACGAAATGACTTATTTTCCCACCTAAACGGTCTTCTTCGAAAGCCTTGAATTACTTAAGATGTGTTTACATCAGACCCGAATCCCAAAGAGGAAAGTGATGCAATCTGAAAAAATTGAGTTTTGGCCCGTGTGCTACCCTGATCTTGTGACAGAGTTTGACAATTAGCCACCAGGTGATGGAAGTGCCTTCGTTGTGCAGGGGTTTCTAATGACTCATCAACGGTGTGGGTTTTTCAGGCTGTGGAGCGCCTTACAGAGAAATGTAGCTCAGTATCCTTAGTGTGGTGTTCTATCGAGATCACACTCTTAAATGCAGTTTTTGTCTTTTGAAAGTCCCTGAGCAATCCAATAACCTATCCATGTGATCGGAATTAGTAATGAACATAAGACGATTAGGATCAAAATGCCCCCCTCCTTGGATGTGCCACTGGGTGCTCGAGGAACCCTCTCAACCCGCCAAAGACTGTAACTATGATCTGGTTTCCAAAAATCATTTAATAACTTTTACTGCGTAACTTTTTATAAGCTCATAAGTACAGTGTAATGTGTGTCAGGGTGGCTTTCCATCGACAGTTACTCTTAATGATGCAAAAGTGTGCAAATAATACTACAACAATATTTTCCTATTAATAGTTCTTTAAACATGATTAAATTGATACTTTATTTTCCACTATTAAAGCGGTGAAGAGTACAGTTCTTCAAGGAAATTGGTAGGGAATATCCGCTAGGTTCGTGCTGAGGTAGGTTGTGGCCAATTCACATAGTAGGGGGTTAACTGGTTTCTGAATACCGTCTGTGACTTGGGTATTCAGGTTGGAGTACCTAAGGAATTGACGACAAAACAAGGAGTTCCTGGCATCCTGCCAAGGATTCTATCGTGGAAGGTTTGAATACTATATACTTGCAAGTCACACACTGCTCCCTGCAATTCTTCCAATTACCGCCACATAGGCACCAAGAAGGTGAGATATACGACTCTTTTTATGTGGAAGCAATTATAAGTACAAGTATGACTGGTTTTTGGTGTTGCCAGTTGACTTTCATTAGTTCGGCTATTGGTACTCATCTGGGACATTGTGGGAGATCTGTTTCTCCCAAGAAGAGAGTAATTTTTCAAATACTGGATATACAGGTTAATAATTCGATAACTTCCAGTTAAGGGTCTAGGTCACAGTGGAATAAGACACGTTTCTGACAATCTTTTTGTGTTCTCCAATTCCCACGTTAAATAACCTCCTTGTTTGAATATGTATTCTGTCCCGCAGTTCATCATATTTTGCGAATTATTCATTGAGGTGGGGCATCGTGGTAGGTTTGCTATGACTGGTAGACAACAGATTGTATTTCTTCTTTTTTCGAATAAAGGATCTAAATGAAACGTAGTGGGAAATGTCAAAGTTCTCAAAAGTAGTAGGAGGGGGTTGAGCTTAGATGAATAACTCTCAGACAGGTCATTAGAGAATTGATTTCTATCAGAACTGCCTTCAGTTCCAGCACCATTTGTGGTCGGACTGACTTCTCTCCCTTCTGTCTTCTTCCTGTTTGGTCTCTACTAGCCAGCTTTGCATTCTTTTGCTTCTCCAATAGCCAATGGGGAACTTGCCTTTCACTTTAGGATATAAAAGGTCTCTACTGTGTTGTACGTTCAGTTTGTTAGTGGTACTGATGACTTAATCACTGAAACTGGTATACCTTAACAGATTCTGCGTGGCATTTTTCTCTTTGAGTTGGAGGTTTGTTGTCAAATGATTATGGTATTGATTAATAACTAAGAGAAATAGGGGAACAGAAGAAGTAGCAATGTGTAATTGCGTAAAACAGAAAATATTGATTACATCATATCAAAAACGTACGAGACGTGAAAATGATGACTAGCGATTTTTTAAGACTAGTCCAAACAGCACACTTGACTTGAGAAATTACAGCCCATCTTTCTGCCCTGACAACACTTTGATGGCGCGAAATAAAATAAAACCGAACCGCCAGAACGAGTTTTAAATTCAATTTTTTTACTCGAAAAGACCGAATCCCATGTCGTCATCAGACTCTTCAGACTCATCTTTCTTCGCTTCTTTTTTGGGCTCCTCGGCTGCAACAGGAGTCTCAACGACAGGAGCAGCGGCCACAACAAAACTTGATGGATCCTATAGAAACAAGTCGAATAGTGAGATACAGCAATACAACAGATGTAGAATACAATCACTGTGTCAGGTTACATGAACACTTTTTATTTGATGGTAGACTATAGCCAGGTTATCATTATTTCACGAAGAATGTGTTGCCAGAATGTTGGAGAGAGAAGGAAAGAAACCACTACTTTTTCTTTTTTGGCCTCCATTCTCCTCCTTTAGATTAACAATGATGACCTACAGGCAAATTAGGAGTGTTAAAGAAACTTGTCAACGTCCTGTCAAATGTAACTAATTGCGCCTCAAGATCTACAACTGTAAGGGGGGAAAAGGTTGATATAAACCCATCAGCCTAAGTTGCATGTTGTATTATAACTCATAGGAATGCCTCATAAGTGTGTGTGCAGACACCTTCCTTTCCTTCATGTAAAAAAAAAAACAAAAAACGTCACCACATCAACAGGAGATAAGTGCAGTACAAACAAAATACCAGTTCAACATGTGACGCCTTTCAAAACATTATAATGAGCACAAACCCCATCAACATCTTATTTTCAAGTTGTCCAACGAGAAAACTTACTTTGAGGAATTCCTTGATTTTGGTAGCTTCCTTGAACTCAATTTCCGTGGCAGCAGCGATAGCAAGCAAATTCTTGAGCCCATTGGCCAAACTGTGGGGAGCGGAAGCCAAAGTAGGATAAGAGATTTCCAAACAGACAGCAGCCAAATTTGCAACCCCCTGGAACAAGTGATTAATAAGAAATTTGAGAAACGATTTACCACATACAACTGAGAGGCAACCTGTTCCAAAAAAAAACTTCTGTCGTGTAAAAGTCTGTGGCAGGGAGCTGGGAGGTTGAACCTCCTCTGCTCAGACACTAATTAGTCGATGCATGCAACATAATCTGTACTCGTGAATTTTCATAGATAATGAAGCTATTGTAGACATGTGAAACAGTATTTTACAGCATTCTCTAACCATAGAATTAAAATTTTTTAACACAACTGCCATCATGCCCTTCTGTGTTTTAATGAATTGGTGAACGTAAATCTGGGCAGTAAAGTATTTGGGTCTGCTGACGACACAGCTATTATTTGTTACTCAAAGAATTGTAATGATTATGTTAAGTTCCAAGTTGACGACTTAAACATTATCTGAACTTATATGGACAACAATTATTTGTGCATTAATGTAGATAAAACGATAATTATTCTATTCACAGGCAACTCACGAAAAGATTTTTCATTTGATGAAGTAATTCAGCTCCGTCATTACAGCTGTTATATAAATGGTACATGTGGTTGCCCATCCATTCCCCTTTCTCAAACTTGCAGCTATCCAGAGGTAGTGTTTGATTCCGAATTGGCTTTTGAACTGCATATAATTATGTTGACCATAAAGATGCCCAAGCTGTTCCATGTTTTTAAGACTTAGAGTGGTTTCCTGAACTCATATAGTTTAAAAATGGTTCATTGTGGCCTTGTATGCTCATCACTGAACTACGGTATTATTGTTTGGGGAGGTCTAATAAAACACGTTTAGACCTTCTAAATATCCACATACCATATAAGTTAGTTATACAGAGATTTTGGAACAATGTGCACTAAAGGCGTGCATTTTTGTGTATAAAACGGGAAGAGACTATGAAAACTTGTACAGGTAAAATTCTTCTATGAAAATAATATTACCTCAAGTGATTTTAAAGGTGTAGTGGCATTAAAAAAAAAAATATTTCAAACCTAATACTGAACTCGCTTGGTTCTGGGTTATCTTTCCAGGAGCATGCCCATGCTACCAGGCGCGACCACGGGTTGTGGATAGTGGAACAGCCACGGCATTGTCCCCAGGGGCATGTCTGCGGCCAGCTGTGAATAAGGACAGCATGCTGACTGAATAAGCAGCCGCGAACAATGGGCAAAACCCAAGAGATCGCAGAAGAGATCCTGAACAAAGGACTCAAGGGCAAGCGGATCTACATTTTCTCAGACAGCCAGGCCGCCTTAAAGGCCATCGCAGCCTATAGTTTTAGGTCTAAGCTGGCATGGGAATGCCTCCATGCGCTCAAGCAGCTCGGCGCCCGTAATAGGCTCTCCCTCATTTGGGTGCCGGCTCACAGGGGGCAGGCATGAAGACAATGAAAAGGCTGACTGCCTTGCAAAAAGGGGTACAGAATCCCTACCCATCGGGCCTGAACCACACATAGGTATGACAAAAGTCACCTGAACCGTCTGGTTGCTCGATGGGAGATACAGGAAAATGGCGCCCATTGGCATCGCCAGCCACGACTACGACAGGCGAAAAGGCTTGTCATGCCTTCCTGTCAAAGGGCGAAGGCGATGCTGACACTCTCCAGACAAGATCTGAGAGTACTGATAAGCTTCCTCACCAGGCACTGCCCACTCAGATATCACCTCAACAAGATGGGCATCTTAGAGGCAGTGGAATGCAGACTCTGCGGTGAGGAGGACGAGACAGCAGAGCATATCCTGTGTGAGTGCCCTGCCTTGGCAGCAAAACGCTTTGAATACTTCGGTCAGGGGACCACTGAACCCCAAATCATAGCGGAATCTGCGGTGAAGGACATACTCGACTTCCTAAGGGGGACGGGTATGTACGACGCCTTCTACTAAGAACGGGCCGTCACAATAGGCCCATATGCGGCCGCAGTGACAAAGGGATTTGTCCCACATGCCCTCGGGTCAAAAAAAAAAACTGAACTCGCATCGTTAGGATCTGACATTTTGATTCTTTCTGAAATCATTGCTAGCTGGCTGAATTATTGATTTGATTTCTCTGAGACTCGACGGAAGAACACAAGTTCGTGATAAATTTAGACTTCCGTGGGCACGTTGCAAATGTATCTATCTGTGCTGAATATATCAAATGTCGTTTTCTTGAAAAGAATGTACTTGATTTTCCTTTCTCATACATTTCAATCAAGTATCTATATAATGTCCGTGAAGCGCCCAATATATAAATAAACATTCATTAGATAGGGAGGTCAAATTAGCCACAAAAATGGTTGTTCTGACTCCTCACGGAAGGTTTGGCTTCCATCTCCTCAAACTTTGTGCGTGCAAAATACCACGGCCAAATGGTTATTGTAATTCGCTACGCTTATGAGAACGTAAACAGGAAAGAAAATTTTTTCAGACGGTGCTCTTTTCATTTTGTTCGTACAATGCAAAAAAAGGTTATTTTCATCGGGGAGGAGGAGGGTGGGAGACCTAATAATCCGAAAAATGAGTTTTCGGGCTATTCTCCAGACAGCAATAAGCAGCAATCATTTTTACTACTTTTTGTAAAAACGACGATTTGGAACACACACACAGGGTTGTCTTCAACTAGTACCCGATATTTAAATACTGTGAACGTATAACTCGGGCAATCAAAGATAGCTAAAAAACTGTACCCCCATCGTGTTCTCCACAAATATTTCTCCAACCATCTCTAAGCCAAAGCAGGTCAGGAAATAAGATTCTCCAAAACCTAAAACATACGGTTTATAATTTTTCTCAAAATTAGCTGTAACTGTTTCATTCAGCCAATAATTATTCGCTTGTGTTTGTTATTCATTCTGACCCCCCCCCCCTCAACTCAAAATTTGACACGGCGTTTTATAGGCACTTTTCGATGCTGGGGTGAATGGAACAACTTCCAGAGACGTGTCATTGCATCTAGACCACACAGTGAAATCACAGTAATTATAGTGAACCAAAGTCTACGACTAGAATGAACTTGGCAGAACGATACGGCAAAAAAGTAATCTATCCATCATTTGCACTGCCTTCCGCCTCACTCCACACCACCCCCAGCTCGACTCGTCACGTCATGCCAGTTCCCTACAGACACCCACTGGCGACGGGAATATGTCATTTTCGTCGTTTTGTAGTAGTCAGGCCATGTTTCCGATGCTGAATCATCCAAACCCATCCTTTATTGGATATATTATTATAAACAATGTATTGCAATGGCACCTGGAAGCAATGGGATTTTTATTTTTTGTTCCTTAAACAAGAATAACCATTTACCTATTTCAAACGCGTACTCCTTCATTCGTTTTACAGTTTTCATTCTTTTCGTCAAAATTATATCATCATATTATGCTTACACGGCCTAAACTCCTAGCAAATAAATGTATAGATTTATTTTTATTCCCCTTACAGGGCACATATCAATAACCAACACTTGAGTTATGGTATATACTTTCCTGCATAGCGGGGTGAACGAAGATACAACGCCGATACATATAGTGTGCCACCATAACCAGATGTTTTACAGACGTTTCGTAATTCAATAAAATTGCCATGGAAATACCTGTTGAAAAATAACGCGTAAGTCTGCAGGCTTAATGTCTAGGATCTTAGGCTCAAAAGTAGTTCCAGAATCGTAGACCATTTCGACGATGAGGCCGTAAGAGAAGGGAGAGATATTAAGCATGTTGAGGAGAGTCGCCTCAGAGGCACCAACCTTGTCCCCTTCTCTCAAGATGTGGACATCGCTCTGCAAAAAATTATTTCTATTAATTTAAAAAGTTATTTGATTGTTAACTATAAACAGTAATCAAATTAAATTGAAACGTTATTTTTCGACGAATTGTGAATGAGTTTTGTTTAACTCAAGTGGGATCAGATCTGATTATGAGCAACCCCTACAGGTTGGAAGCCACAGAATATTGCTAGCTCACTATTAACCACACCTACAGCAGAATACAGACCCTTCTATAACGTCTCGTCTAAGACGTCTCCGTGTTATGACAATCAATTGGGATGTCGTTGAAAACTTGACTGACAATACAACCAAAGTAAATAAATTCCGCGAACTTACGATAATTTCAATCGTTCCTTTGGAAATTTTCGTTGGGATGGACAAAGCCTGAAAGAAAGATGTTTTCTCAGGTCCTAATCCAGTATTTTGAGCAGGGATGATAACTGGGCATGGAGCCACTGCGCCAGCTCGAGCCGGAGCCCTCACTTTGTTCTGCAGAAGTCTGTCACGAACTTCAGTCAACTCTCCACGAGTAAAGACAAAGCCAACGTTCCCCTTGATGTGTGGTAAAATTCTGCGAAAAACGACAAGTTTTAGTATATAAATGTTGCGGCAAATGACCAAATTTCTGAACGAAAGGTGTGTGAGTTTTGGTAATCCCCACATACATAGAACAACTACCCCATTCTGTCCAGTGACCTCCTGGACCCCTCCCTACCAGAGGTTATAACAGGAAAGGATGGCTATCAAAAAAGAAAGTCAGATTACGACACAGGTTAATTAATTCCAAAAAACAACTGCTTAACTTGCTAAAAAAACTTAGCTCTACGTCAATTCACTTTGTACGTGGCTAATTCTATTTAACCAATTAATTTATCACTCAGTTAATTTGAACTTGGTCAAACAATGCTTTACGGCAGCAGGAAGCGGTAGCGCTTACAGTTCCGGAATTTATTTTGCTGCTCGTACTCATTGCAGGACCATTATTGAGCAATTGGTACACTGATAATTAATGAGGCTGTAAACACAAAGAGAAGGAGTAGTCGTTTTTTAGAAGGATAGTAATTACTTTTGCAGAGTTATTGGGTAAAAAGTTTAGAACTGGTAGTAAGCGAAGCGAGTAAGTTGAAATTCAGGAATTTCTGGAGTGAGCCCCATGTATGTCATGAGCGTTTTCAAACACTCAATCTTTAGGTATTGGATTGGACTACAATACTAATTTATTTTAACATTCTACAAAAATTCCAGCGGAGTTTATAAGAAAAAAACTGCGCTAAAAACACTTTTCGTCGAAAAGTTTGATAATTTATTGTGCTGCTCTCGTCATTTTCCCACAAATGGGAATTTTATGGTATGATTGTCTTATTGAGAGCTATCTATATAAAAAATTTAATCAAAATCGTTAGAGCCGTTTTTGAGAAAAAAAATATTTGGTGTTTTGATCACTATGATAACTATAGTTAAATTTCGGTTGATTTTGTTCATACCCTTATTTTGGCGTCCCATAGTGACTTCCGGGCTAGATATCAAGTTTGAGCTGATTTGGTATGGTGGTTTTCTCTAAAAATCGTTCACAGACACACATACACACACACAGACCATTTTCCCAAATAGTGTTTTTCGGACTCAGGGGGGTCTGAAACGTAAAGATCTGAAGAGAAATCAAAATTTTTTTTTTCAGCCGATTACATAACTTTCCTTTCTACTTCGTAGAGCAAGGAAAGTAAAAATTCGTTCATCGTTAAATCCGTAAAACATACACTATTGGTGGTATTCATAGCGATCACTTGAGGTGAGTAGGAAACTCAAATGATACATGAGAACCATTCAAGAGAATCATCATAGTAGCCATGTGAGTGATCACTTGAAGGGAAACCCTCACTTACACATCCAAACATCCGTGGGATATGAACAGAACTCTCATGTGCATGCTCAAGGTGCTCTTAGCAGAATTCCTTATCATATCTCCAACACTTTTTTCCATGCTACTCATAAACAAAATAGTTACCATTTCGTTCAGTAACAGGTCACATGAGGGATCAAGAGTAGAATGAATACGACATCTACAATGAATCAACCTAACATTTAAGTTTGTACTGTTCTCGTCATTACCCCACACATTATGAGATGCAGTCGTGTCATTGAGAACTGTCGGTACAAATAAATTAAATTAATTCGTCACAGCCTATTTAAGAACAAATGTTGGTTTTTGGATGGTTTTGGATCGATTTTTCAAGCCCTTATTTTGGCGTCCTACCACATTTTAACTGGTTTGATTCAGTCGATTTATCTCAACACCTTTCGCAGAGATGTAGACTGTTTTCTCAGATGGCATTTTCGGATCAGAAACTCGGAAAAAACGTAATGATTTGAAACGAACTCAATTTTTTCCGATTACAAAACTTTTCCTCTTATTTCGAAGGAAAAGAAAAATATAAATATTTGGTGCGTTGCCCCATATATATACCCACTTTTCAAAGCATTGAGTTAAACCTTCAGTGTCAGTGGGGACATCCAGTAGGAAAATTGAACAGCCCAAATTCAGTCGCTTTTCCTCAATCGTATTCATAGCTTTTATCTGCTGATTAGAATACGTGGGTGTAAAAATATCTTATTATACGACCAGACCAAATACTGAACTAAACACGTACTTTTCAAGGGACTGGTTCCGTTCAATGTGACCTCGAATGGCTTTTCTCATCATAGTGTTCTTCCCCATGAGCACCACTGCACTCCCCCGGAGAGACATTCTAATTTGCTGCATCTGCTTCGAGCCAACATTATCCGCACCAACGATGAAACACTTCGGGTATTCTTCCAAAAGTTGCTGAAAATAATATGGACCTGCTATCATAACGAAATATTTTAATAAGAGCTATAACTTGAAATTCAATTGAAGTCGTACGATCAATTTGGTGAAGTAGTTGCTTTTCCAGGTCGCCTTGTCTTCACGCCCCATTTTTGTAGTTAATTAAGCTGAAATAAAAAACGAAATAACCGATTAACGATGTTGTACGGATCACTGGCAGCTCTTGTCTTAGTGACAAAAATTGGAACAAATCTATGAACTAATGTCAACAGTTCATTACAATTTACGCTACCGGAGTCCAAGCTAGAAAACCTCTCACTAAACAAGAGACAGGCGATTCGTGCTGAACACATGAAGTAACATTCGTAAGAAAATAACAAAACGTGTTCCACATTGAGAAACTGGCATTACAACATGTGCTGCGGAAAAAGATGAGTGCTGCTTGGCAAAAGAACACAAATAAGTGTGATATAAATTGAGGCTAAATGGGGGAAAATATGAAAAAAGGGATGAAAGCAACTGCAAATATCTGGTGCGTTGCAACACACAACTTTCCTTAGCTCTACGTCAATTCCACATGGCTAATTCTATTTAATCAATTCATTTATCACTCAGTTAATTTGAACTTGGTCAAACAACGCTTCACAACAGCAGGAAGCGATAGCACTTACAGTTCCGGAATTTATTGTGCTGCTCATACTAATTCCAGGACCATTATTGAGCAATTGGTACACAGATAATTAATGGGGCTGTAAAAATTAATTTTTTGAAGAGGATAGTAATTACTTTTGCTGAGTTATTGGGTAAAAACTTTGAGAACTGGTAGTAAGCGAAATGGCGGTAGTTGAAATTCAGGAATTTCTGGAGTGACCCCTATGTTTCTCATGAGCGTTTTCCAACACTCACCCTATAGGTTTTGAAATGGACTACAATACCAATTTTGTTAAACATTCTAGTAACCTTCCAGCGGAGTTAATAAGGAAAAACCCGCGCTAAAAACGCTTTTCGTCGACAAATTTGATAATTTATTGTGCTGCTCTCGTCATTTTCCCACGAATGGGCATTTTATGGTATAGTTGCCATATTGCGAGCTACCAATATAAAAAATTTAATCAAAATCGTTAGAGCCGTTTTTGAGAAAAATAATAGTTGGTATTTTGATCACTATATCACCATGATAACTATAGTTAACTTTCGGTGGATTTTGCCCGTACCCTTATTTTTGCGTCCCATGGTAATCTGTAGGCTAGACATCAAGTTTCAGCTGATTTGGTACGATTGTTTTCTCTACAAACCACGCTAAAATCGATTTCGTCGAAAGTTTTGGTAATTTACTGTGCTGCTCTCGTCATTTTCCCACAAATGGGAATTTTATGGTATAGTACTTATATTGGGTGCTATCAATATAAAAACTTTAATCAAAATCATTAGAGCCATTTTGGAGAAAAAAAAAATTTGGTGTTTAGATCGCTATGATAACTATAGTTAACTTTCGGTGGATTTTGTTCATACCCTTATTTTGGCGTCCCGTGGTAACCCTTGGGCGAGATATGAAGTTTGAGCTGATTTGGTACGGTGGTTTTCTCTAAAAATCGTTCACAGACACACATACATACGCACACACACAGACCATTTTCTCAAATAGTGTTTTTCGGACTCAGGAGGGTCTGAAACGTGAAGATCTGAAGAAAACTCAAAATTTATTTTTCAGCCGATTACATAACTTTCCTTTCTACTTCGTAGAGCCAAGGAAATTAAAAAGTGTGGGAATAAAATCGAGGAAGACGAATAAAGCCACTACAAATAAGTAGCGAATATTCAAAGGAAATCCAATAGGAACGCTGCATAAGTACCGTGGATCTTTAATATAAAGCTGTGAATCATAGTATATTAGGATAGCTCGGAACGAACCCCATAAAAATATTGAAAATTAATAAAAGTTGACGAACTAGTCATTTAGGAGGGATAAATGGAGTAAACCGCGCCCCAGAACAGAGCACCGGTGACTTGATTTTATAAGAAAAGGCAAAGATCAGAAGAGAACTCAACTTTTTCTTTCAGCTGATTACAAAATTGTCTTTTCTACTTCGTAGAGCAAGGAAGGTAAAAATATCTGCAACGAGCCTGAAGTACTTTCAACTTCCCATAACATGTAAGAACCAAGTGAGTAAGAATATATCTGCTGGGATGCGCCACACAACTTTCCTCAATTCTTCCTGCATTCAGCGAATTATATCGCCTTTGCAGCTAATAATGCCAGTTTTCGCTCGACCAATAGGAACTTGGGAGAAGCTAACGTTTTAAAATAGGAACTAGTAGCGCTAGAATTGGCTTGTATAATTGTACAGACTGACTCCCATTGAAGACATTGGCCGATTGTAATCTTGTGGTAAGACGAAAGTGTCATAATCATACGATAATTGGGCTATTGTCCTACCGACTGCGCCAATTGTTAAAAGGGGGGTTTGAGATGTTCGGGGAGCCACCGACCCAGGCAAAAATTACAGCAATCCTGAGCTCCAATCCAATATACCACTTTCTAAACTACCATCGCCCGGTGCCTTTAATAGGAGTCAGTCGGTACATAATTAATGAGTTCGCTAAACACAAAACGCATAGCAAACAATTTTTACACCAACTTTGCTGATTTTTCGCAGTAAATGACAAACTGAGATGTCTCCTACATCTTCCAGACAAATTCTCAAGTTTCATCTGTTAACTATTTTTATAGCAATTACAAGTCAAAACACATGCTTCCAACTTTTGAATTTCATTTTTATACTTTTCCTCAGATGAAACTCGCAAGGTATGTAATACTAATCGATCCATACATTTTGTAAACTATTACATTATATAAGTATAATGCAGATTGGTGCCAAATGGTTAGACATTTAGTGAGGCGAGAAAAATGTTCAAGGCGTCGCACTTCAGATTATTTAAGAAGTTTAAAAAAGCTGAGTGGGAAAAATAGGCCCCACATTACAGGGCAGGCTTTCCAAGTCTAAACGACGGAACAGAACGCGCATTTAAGGTATAATTATAGCCTGCAATTTTTGAAAGAAGAAAAATAGGTGAATTTTTAAAAAAACAGAGTTCTGAGGTTCACGGCAGTTATTAAATTAAATGCGTCCCAAAACAGAAATAGCATCAGCGCCACATGGCAACGTTGAGAGCAACGGTCTTTTCAAAATCCTCTAACGGCCGCGCGGGAAATACTTGCGTACCGCCGTAAGGTTCAGGACATGAAATGAAAAGCAGAAACACGAAAAAAGGAACCAGTTTACCTTGGAAAATTATCACCGAGAAACGGGAATCGAATGGAGGGGCTGGTGCTGAAACCTTAGAACGAGTGGGGGATCGTTAGTGTTGAGGGGGGCTGAGAGGAGTTGTCGCTCAGTGTTGACTGCTTGTAGAAACAACTTGAAACTAGCTGATAACTGATGAATTAGAAATGAACCAAATAAACACGAATTGCATGTGTCCCTGTTGTAAAAATACTTTCCTTCCCCTTCGGTTAGTGGAACGTAAAAATATGTGGCTGATATTTTCTGGAATTGGTTGTTCTGTGTTGAAAGGAACGGAAAGAAGCTCCACATCGATCCACATGCACATTCTCCTTTCCCTTTGACTGACTCACCCGCGAATGAAAATACCTCCGTAGATTCAGATTTGGACCAGTTTTCAAAAAGGTGAGTACGATTACACACAAGCAGCAGTATTATGATTAAATAATGGCGATGAAGTATTTTTCAATCCAATAAATCGTGGAGTCTGCGTGGGAATCGTGAGCGGGTTGTGGGACCATGAAAGCTGTGGTCTTGTAAAAGGCCAAACAGTCATCCTCAGCTATATTTTGTTCGAAAAATTAACTACAAACTTGAAAACTAACTAAACCAAGGACATTTGGACTGTTTGTCGTAATCTTAGTGCCTATAGCCATGCTAATAACATCATGCGAACATGGATTTTTAAATGTTCAGGATGTCAACAAAACATCCTGACAAACTGTGCCATCTAATAGACACATTTAAGCTGAACAGGAAAATACTTCAGAGCAAGGCCGCACATGAAGTATTTTGAAACACAAATTCACGAATCATTCAACTTTTTAGCACCGAAATTCGATGGCTAAACGTGCACTTTCATTCGACGCATTTCTCTGAAAAAATTTGTAGAGAACAAAGTGCACGCTACTACATAATTAAAACTACCTCGTGAGTTTATTGATAAGTGTTACAGCCATTTTTAAGAAAATGCTATGAATGACATTTTTAATACTCAAAACATTTGATTTTCCAACGCATTTTAATGATTATCATTGTTTATTGAATAGTTCGACAAAAAAATATCAGGCACGCTGCATCACATAACTTTCCTAAACACACATAAATTCACTGGTGTTAATGGTTTTTGCTACTAATTCAAGGTATTTTCCCCACAGTTCATTTGAATTAGGTAAAACACCACTTCACGGTGGTAGAAAGCAGAAGAACTTACAGTTCCGGAATTTATTGTGCTGCTCCTACTTGTTCCACGAGCTTCATTAAGTAATCATCACTCAGAAAATTAATAAGCCTAAACACGACTTTTTGAGAAGGATACTGATCACCGTCCTCGAATTATCAGCTAAAAGCTGCGAGAAATGTTGGTAATTGATACGGAGGTGGTTGAAATTCCAACATTTCTGGAGTAGTTCCTGTATATCTTATGAGCGTTATCAAACTATAATCGTATAGGTACTTGGTTGGAGTACCACCTGAATTATTTTAGATCCTAGCATTTTAGCGAAGTTTATGAGAAAAAACTGCGCTAAAATTGGGTTTCGTCGAAATGTTTGATAATTTATTGTGCTACACTTGTCATTATCCCGTAAGTTCGAACACCAGCTACTTATGCAGGCGATATATCTTCGTTAAACGCATTTGTACAGGAACATTTATTGAGAACGAAATGTAGGGACCAGTTAGATGAGAGTCCTCCGTAAGTTTGATCGGAGATTAATAAATATTCGACAAATCTCTTTTTCTGCATTAACTTGGCTTATATCATCGTTCAACAGATATACACAAAGATAATTATGCAGAACGAAATGTGGTGTGTCTAGCTGGTGACTAGAAGACACTCTGTAAGATTGATCAAATCTGGAGAAGCAGTTACCCCAGAATTTACGGAAATGTTAAAAAAAACATTAGTTTCTACACATTTTGATTTTTATCTCTGTTCAATGGACTGTCAGAGGAACATTTATTGAGACCAATATATAAGTATTAACTATTCAAAAATACCCTGTGAGTTTGGTGAAAATCGTTAAGGCCGTTTTTGAGAAAAATTTGAAAAACCTTAGTTTTTGGTACATTTCCGTCCCCCACCCCCATTTTCCATCTACCGAAATCGCCCATAACCTTTTTTTGGAGTCTAAGAAAAGTAACGTACTAATAAAGAAAACCCCAGCTCAATCGGTCCAGCCGTTCTCCCGTGAATCGAACTCAAACACATCGAACACACAAACACACTTTTTACTTCCCCCTACCCAAAAGGTAGGGAAAGTATAATAATCGTGTCAAAAAAAGTTGTGTTTTCTTCAGATCTTTTCGTTCTGAGGCATACTAAACCTAAACAACCTAATGTCTGCACGTGGGTCGTGTGTGTGTGTAACCTTCTGCTGGATTGTCGCATACCCGAACTGTCTTTGCCCCCAAGAAAAGTGGTGATGGGCCAGGGGGCTACAGACCGATTTCAGTATCATCTGTGGTCTTTCGGCACTTCCAAAAAGTGCTGGCATCTAGTCTCCAAATGACTGGTGTTATTGTCATCTGAGACCTGGAAAGTGCAGAGAGAGTGGGGCACTACCGGATTGTCTCTGAAGAAGGACTGAGGCCTGCCATTGTCGCTGTATGTCTTGAACAGTCTGCAGTGATCCTGAATGTCCAGGTATCTGGCAGCCAGGATCTTGTGCTAACTTGGCAAGCCAAGAGGTGCAAATACGACAGGACGGATCTTCGTATGACAGCGTCAGAAGCTTGTGGAGTGGAGGTAGGTAATATGGGGTTGCAAAATTGACCATGTCCTGGCGTGGTGTGTGGGGAAAGAAAAGTGCTGAGATATCTCGGCTGGATGTGTCAGCAACCTGCTAGCAAACTGCGTCATGACGCTTGACACAGCCCCCATTAGAACACGCACACACCTGCACCACACCATTCAGTGACTCAAACAGGTTACCACAGGCACATCAGCGAGCATTCACAACATTACGTTCCAGGCTTCTCATACACCTCGTTGCTGTAGGCAGTGACGCCACACGAATGTACTGCTGTGGTCGTGATTAAAACATTGAAAGATCTGATGAAAACCCTTATTTCAGTTGTCTCAACTCTTCGAGTGGAGGAAAGTAATTGGATACATTTATGGGGATTCATTTACTGACGTATTCCTTCAATGTGGTAACCCCCGTTCAATTGTAGAAGTGAGGGCCAAAGAAGGATGACGGAATTGAGGAAACATCTACAACGTTGTTGCGGCTCCGCCTGTTTTGAGTACGTTTGTTTGGTTTCGCTTATCGTTGTTTTCTAAAGTTAATGTTATTGATGGTTGTTAAATAATCTCTACTTGTCCCCGAACATTCCAATTTTTTATTGCGTCCAATGAATATTAAACTGATTTGTGTATTTTTGCCAAACTGTGTGTCCTGTCTTTAATTAATAAACGTTACCGAAAGGGTGTAAGGGACACAAAACACTCCTTCTTCTCGAAGCTATCGTCGCATTGACATATTTTGGAAAAGTAATAATACGAATAATACTATAATGCAAAAGATTTGCCGATTGCATCTGTTGAAACAGTTTGGGTACCGACCGTTTACGAATGCTAGACATTGTATTATTTTGTAACAGATTGCTATTAGTCCAAGTTAATGCGTGAAGAGGTGCCGTCAGAAGGTGCGTGAAAGAGGCATGATTTCTAACCTGTATTGACGTGGGTATCTTCAACTGAGGTGAGCTTCCTCTCCAGCCCAGTTTAGGTGTTTCCACTGCTGTCAAAACAGTGGGCTCTTGAGGCTCAGTAACAATTATAGTTCTGGTATCTTCATAAACCATTTTCATGGCTTAGATTGTACGGTTTTGTGTGTACCCATCTACGTGGCTTTTCGACGGGTATTGCACAAAGGATAAGTGAATTGCACTCCAAAGTGAAAGTGGGTTGAAATGCAGTGTTCTTAACTGCACACTTAGATAAGGCTTTTACAGTTGTTTGTATTACCCGTGTTTAATTCGCACAGTAAACAACGCACATATATGAAGTACATTGAATGTTCAAAAAATCGCAGATCAGGATAGTATGAGGGGGAGAGGAAGATCAACATTTACTATTTATTTTTTGTTTCTGAATATTATTATTGTTATCGTTATGAATGGAACCAGGAAAGGACAGAATGAAGGGAAATCGCGATAAAGGGTGACTATTTTCAATTTTATTTTATAAGAAAGCTAATATACTATCTAAAAAACTTTTCATCCAAAATTTCGGGAATTCCTCTCTTTTCACCCACTGTGCACATCTAAAAGAATTCTTGGTGGTTCATTGACTTCAGACAGTTGTTCACTTTTATTACAATCCCTCCAAGTAGGCTAGCTATTCAAAAAATTATTTATTGGGAGTCGTCAATTGCTTCTAGGGCTACTAATGAACAGTTGCCCTAGACCTATGACCTGCTAGCTGTTAGTATACTGCAGTATCGTGAATCAAGACGCACAGAAAAAGTAACACTAGGTTTATTAACAAACTAAAGGCAGTACATAGAAGCACGAGAGCAGCTGGCTGAGCCACTCTATGGAGAGCTGATAAAGGTGTATGGCACCAAGTCTCATTGGGGGCCAGCTGCAGGAATAACAGTATTTGGGAGGGGGACTATGATCATCTCTATGCGCCAATGGGAGCGTCTTAAAGATACCATAACGGAAAATTGTTGCATACTCGTTGGTACCATCTTGCCATTAGCATATAGGGATATCACGAGGCTTAATAAATGCCAAAACAGTGTATTACTGTTTCATTCATTTGAATTCTAACCGCTAGCATTCAAAAGTCGAAGGAGGGAATTGGAGGTTTTTGTACTCCCGATGGAAGGTGCTTCATGATCAGCTGGTTTCAGTGATGCAGCTTCATGACTAATACTGCTTAGGGAGTGGCACAGTGCACTTATAGCAGTTTCATTCGTTTGTGTATTCCTATGCTGACTCTACTTGCATTCGTCAGTTGTATCCAATTCCCATTCTTGGCTGCCCCTCCTCATGATACTGTCGAACCTTGATCAAATTGTTTAGACAACGTTGACATTGCCATTTATACAGTCGAGTCGCAGTAAGGAGTCTACTCATCTGTATTATAAAATATAAGTTGGAAAAGAAGTAGTCCATTTGCTATAAAGATCTTATATTTGTAAACCACTTTGAGGTTTTACTCCACCGTCTGCACATACAAAATGAATTGAAATACACTGTATGTCCTTACAGTGTACCACTGTTTATACACTTATATGGCGTTGTTACTTTACAAATGATGTAGCTTCACTATAATCAATTCAAATGTTTCATCGTTACTGGGTTACGTCCTCTGTAAAATTGGAACGCTTGTTGACTCACCAGCCAGTTAGTTAGAAAGTTGTGAAATAGTTCTCGTGAAGGTATTAAAGAAATTGGGTTGTGTCCGCCAGTAGGCAAATACTAAAGTTAACGTACCTGTTAGGTGAGTCCGTCTCCTCTCCGGCCCACAGTAACTCACAAGCCAGAGGAGACGGACTCACCTAACAGGTACGTTAACTTTAGTTCTCGTGAACCTACAGAATATGAAACAAGGTTAATCGCTCATCAAGACGCCTCATGTATGTCACAAAAGTGAATGTAAAAAGCCGGTTTAAAAGACAAAGGGCATTAAACTCTTCTGACTTTGGAAACCTGGTTGAACAGGAAAAGTTGTTCGTAAATTAGCTTAAGAATTATGGACACGTATGTTAACGCAAACATGAATTAATTAAAGGTTGAATGTATCAAGTTATTAATATGAGTCACCCAATGCATAAATTACGAGAATTTCTATAGATTCAACTGGGTTTTTTTTCTTTTCTCTGTGAAAGTTTGGCATGAACGTCTATCTTGAAAAGGGCGGTAGCAATGTTGATCAAAGTTATAGTTTGCTTTCATCTAACTAGTACCAAGATTTCGTTCTCTTTAAATGTTACTGTAACTGATCTTATGAAAGAAAAAGCACCCGTATATGTAGCATATCATTGAATATAGTTAACTGGTAACTTGTTGATTGATATGAGTTATTTATCAGTGATCAGCACAATATGTGATACATCAGTAATTATTTGAGAAATCAATTAAGTGTAGCATTTTAGATATAATAATTGAAAAGAACTTTTTGGGTTTTTAGGTAGAAACTTTGATTTAAATCCAGCCAGAGCCTCAGAAATTGGTAGGGCTGGCAAGCCCTATTTCTACGTCGACACCTAGAAGCGTCAAGGACCATTAGTTACAATGGAATTTCTGTCCACGTTGTGCTTTATTATCATAACAATTCTTGTTCTGGTACTTATCTATGATTTAATGAGCTACAGGGAGCGGTCAAAAGTTTCCCTCAAGAACAAACACGTTGTGGTTAGTAGAACTGACTTTTTATTTGATGCTCCTTTACTTACTTCCTTGTTGTCGTGAATTCCAAACGCTTCACTTTCTGCTTACAACTCTTCCAAATTTAAATCAGCAAAGGAGCTCAGTTGCTCAACTAAAATTGTTCTAATTTTTCTTACCAACAAAATCAGGTAATGTCTCTCCAACTTTGATTATGTCATTTTGAAAAATCTTTTCTGAAAATTGTGATAAGCTGGTCTGGTTCATGTTTTCTTACTTCGTCATTTTGTCGTGGCGTGAAAATAATTTTACCAGCAGTTTCCATCGTTGGACCAAAATGTACCAAAAACGAGGATTCTCGCAGTTCTCTACAAAACGGCTTACGAATTTTGATTACATTGGAAAGATATGATCTACTTATCAATCTTTGTTCGCGATTCTATCCTAAGAAAACGGGAAAAACAGAAGTGTAGGCCTAAGATGCAAAATGATGCTCAGCTAATTTTCATTGAAAATGAAGATATTGTCAATAAGAAATTTCGAGTTGAGTTCGAATTTTCGAGAAAAAAATTGTACATTTTAAAATGAACATTTTGAAGAGGTATATGTGTACCATCACACTATGTACCTAAAAAATGTGTGCATCATAATTATAATTAATATATTCTTCTCCCACTAGCCGCTTGATGTACAACAAATATGAAAACACTACTCGTGAATTAAAGAACGTGTTACAAGCAAAGAGCACTGGCTGCATCATAATGTTGAGAGAGAGCGTGAGCAGAATGTAGATGTCGATTAATCAGTCCGTTTAATTAAAGTATAATTAATACAAGTCCTAAGAAGAACAAGAGGGCCGCTGATTTTGGCACTCTACTAGATCTTTCAGCAACTGTTATCATTGTTGTTCCACGAAGAATCATTCAGAGAAATACACAAACAATGAATGGAATGCTGGTCTTTCGGGCAATGTACACTCTACCTACATCCACCTTTTGGGTCTCACCAGAAACTGGGCTCCCTAAGGCCACACAGTAGCACTGCGCCGCCCCCCCCCCCTCTAATACTCTCTCTTTTCTCTTCTCTTCATACCTCCATAGGTCTGGGTTCAATGGGTGCTGAGTGAGTGCCCAGACTCTCACACAATAGAAAAACTTCAACCTCCACAACATTTGACTGATATAATTCTTATGAGTAGTAAGGGACAGTTATTTTGATAATGAAACAGATTGACGAACGAAATTGCATGATTAGTGAGCCATCTACATCTTAAATTAAGCAGTTCACACTCATATCATTCATTCATGCATACAGTGGATAAATGAATCGATCAATTGCTCTTGTCTAATCGAATTTACGTGAAGGTTACGACAGTTTTATGATACATTGATCCTGATATTTATATCTGAATTAACAACTCCTTAGCTTGCAGTTGATTTTTGTTTAGGTTACTGGTGGGTCTAGTGGAATCGGGAAAAGTTTTGCCTGTGAAGTGGCGAAGAGAGGAGCTAATGTCACTTTGGTGGCCAGAGACACGGACAAATTGAAAGCTGCAGAAACTGAAGTGAAAGAATGCTGCGTTCTACCAACTCAGAAGGTCTCATCGAGCTCAGGTTTGTGGTTTTCAGGTATTTCTCAACCTGGGGTTTCTACACTGTAATACAAGGACAGTGTGATATGTAATTAGTGCCAAATACATGTTCCCACAACCTCTGGGCATCCTAGTATTCCTTTCATGATTTTGGTTAGGAAGAAAATTCAAAACAGCTTGTGTGCGTCGCTCCCTCACAGATACTCTGTGATTGTGACTGTTCCATAATCCTTGCCTGACACTGTAGGTAGCATCAATATCCTACTCAGAAAGGAGCCTCAGAATCTTCCTTTTCTCTGGTAAAAGGCAATAGAGGTTGGCCTACGGCAGCAAGGAGAGAGAAAAGCTTAGCATAGTCCCACCCCAATTCTTCCTCCTCTAGTTGTTTGCTTTCAAGCTTCTAGCAAAACTCCTTGGCATTCCTAAACGCCCAGTCATAGTACTGACACCAACAGTCTGTGGTTGCAGAGTATAATTAAAAAAGTTGGCCAACACTGATCGATCATCCTAATCACTCAACCTCCAAGTCGCTACCCACAGTCCTACAGTGCCCTTGCAAACTGCAATTATTTCCCTCCTGATGGTCTTCTGACACACTCTTCAGACCAAGGCTCCAACACGCTTCCAGCCGTATAAAATACAAATGGCATTCAGAGGTTTTATCACTATTTATCTTCGTTGCCACTGACCAATTTTAATTTGTATTGCGTTTCCATAGGGCAATGGTAAAATGCTTCACATGTCATAGCCCTTACAATCATGTACCACACCTGGCAATGGCTTATTTTTTTTCAACTGGGACATGAGAGGGAGGATCTACTTGTAGTGGCCCCCACGAATTTACACCTGCATATTGAGAACCAGCCCACTGGGTGCCAGGCAATTTGACGGCCCTGGGAGTTACGTGCTGAGACCATCATAGGGGTAGATTACTTTGAGAGTGGGGGGGCTGTCGTACGCTCCTGTCAGATTGGTGGAAGGCTGCCACAACCCCAGGTCACGTTGCTGGTTTGCCCACGCCTGTGCAAACATGGCAAATCTATTTGCTGCCACCCTGTTGCTGATGGCAGGGGAGCCACTGCTGGAACCAGAAGCCAGGCTTGCACCTGAGTGGTTGAGATGGGATGATCCACTAAGTTGTTGCAGCGTACCGCACTATTGGCAGGAAAACTGCTTTATAATCGAGCATACGCCTGAGAATGCAGGGAGGCTACCATAGGATCCAGGTACCAAATAGGGATCGGACCTGTTGAGTGAGGTGTTCACCAGGTCCATAGTGGGCTGCCTCTAGGGCTGATAAACACTCCCAAGTACTTGGTTGTGGCCCCTGGCGCCACCCTCGTGCCCACGGCTAACTTTATGGGGGGGAGGGGCTGAGAGATACAGAAAGGCGCAGGACAAGTTGTCACAGAACTCTGTGATGAGTCTGGTCACCTTCTGCAGGTGAAACCTGGCTACTCCTGAGTTGTTTGCCCACACAATGACCATTATCTTGTCGACATACGCTATGGGGGCATACCCAGCAGCCTGTACGAGGTGGAGTAGTGGGTCGAACAGTACTGTCCACCAATAATAATAATAATAATAGTAATGCGGCTCCTCACCTGACCCTGTGGAGGCAACCCTCCCCTAAAAAAAGCTCACTATGAGCTGGAAAAGGTTGGGTGCAGTGAGAGGTCACGTAGGGTTGGTGTCAGATTGTGTGGGACAGTGGGTTTTTAGGGGGGAGTTCTTTAAGGGGAAAAGCTCTCTTATTTTTATTTTTGGGCGTAGGTGTGGTTTGTGGCCCTGCCCTAGGCCTGCATATTCTGCTTCTTTTGGCTTCAGCTCCCTGAGGGAGCAACTACTGCCACCTATGAGTGGCCTGTGGTACTCAGCTGGCTCGGGCAAGGTTGAGCAGAGGGGGCCTCCCCTTGAGATTGAGGGGCTGGCTGGAGAAGGAGGGCCTCCTTTCTGCCTTTGTTCGTTTGGACACGTTGCTCATCATCCAAAGAGGAGGGGAGGGGGAGCATGGTGAGCTCGAAGATGATTGTAGGTGGCGTTTGGACCTGAGTGGGGGGAATCAGGGAATGGACTGGTTTAGTGTATCCTTGTGAGTTTAAATTGTTCGTATGTTTGTGTCATGATCAATAGATGATCGAAGCAGTGTCCTGGAAGTTCCCACACAGGCATATTGATTGTAGCCCCTTTCGCTGCTCTGTTGAGGGTCAAGGGGAGGCCCTCACATGCGACACAGCTCCCAATCTAGCCACCCACTGGGACTGAGACGCAGGATGGATTATTCGGTTGCTGCTCAGAGTCAGCCTTCAGCCACTGGTGATGTGGTGAGTAGGACATGCTATCAGCCACCCTCTTCACTTCGAACGCCCCACTTACATACTCGTAGATGTCAGTGAGCTACTTCCAGGGCTCTCTTCCCCTCATGAGTGTTTTGAGTCATGTGTTACACATCTGCAGGGAATATGGCAACAGAATTCTGGCCCAACTGCTAGGTGATGCATGACCCCAAATGCACCAACAATGGCTCTTCGTTAGACCCTCATCTTAACCTTTTCAAGAAGTTCAGTTTCACCCCCACCTTTTCACTGTAGGCGCCACTGCAGCGCTGTCAGGATATCTTGTATAGTTGTTGCGCTGTCAAGATCCCTAATCAAAATTGACGACTGAGGAATGACAGTTTTGACCATACAGTGGTCACCAAGGGTTAATCAGAACACCCCTCTTAGCAGTTCTCCAAATAGCCCTAACATCTTCACCAATGAATATGGTGGTTGGCTTAATAATAATGACATTAGCGCACCTCTTATCTTGAGGCTTCTTTGATAGAGTCTGAGATTTTCACCCACCTGGCAGATTCCCCTTTCCCAGAATCCTTCATCTTGAGCTAGAGTATCGGCACAGGAAGAGAGGTGCTCTCTTAGACTTCCAAGCACCTATATCCTTGCACTTCTTAGATCGAGAAGAGCCAGCTACTTATCCTCAGCCTCCCCTCGCAGTGGCTTACCACAATAAACTGTGGAGGTACCTCTTAAATACTCCAACGGAACTAGGTGAGTTATCTTCCTCATCACAGTAACATAGCCTGACATCGTAAAAGTACCCCTGTAGGTAAAACTAGGTACTCTAACACTGCTACCCACGGTTCATGTTCCTTGTGCCTGTTACAGTCGAATCAACTAAACTCATGCATTGAGTTTCATAAGTATTCATCATGTGGTTGTGCTTGTTCCTGATTAAATGATTACTTTGTAGTTGATGTGTGTGGCTCATATGAGAGCATTGAAGAATCATTCAAAAAAATCGAAGAAGATGGCGGTCCAATTTTCATGTTGACAAATTGTGCTGGAATGGCAGTTTGTGGCATTTTAGAAGACACCAATCCCTCTGATGTTTTGGTAATTCCAACTTCTTATTCGTTCAAATTATCTTAATATTTGACACCATTCTCACGTTGTGTTGAGTGAGTTTTAGAAAATGATCAACCTGAATTGTGTTGGGTCCATCTTTACAACGAAAGCCGTTGTCAAAGGCATGAAGGCTCGAGGAGAGGGCCATATCATCTTCACTTCTTCAGAAGCAGCCTTTCTCGGAGTTTATGGACTCTCGTCGTACTCTGCTTCGAAATTCGCTCTTCGAGGATTCGCAGAAGCTTTACAAATGGAGGTGAGTTGATGCGTCGTTTTTAAATGGAATAATTTGGAGAGTGAAATTACCGATAAATTTGCGTATCTATAGGCCACATGTTAGCACAAAAACGAGGAGCTCTTGTGACTATTTCAGAAAGTATGCTATATATGGCGTCCACCTCAGCAATCGCCCACCAAGCGTGTGCTCAGATGTGTCCTCGACCTTATGGCCCAGGGAACAGACGCGTTCTGAGTTGTCCATTCTGTTAATGCAATTAACTTGACCGCATCTTTAAACGAGTTTTTTCTACAAAAGGAAGCGATTTAAAAGGTCAGAGCTTGAATGCCTATCATACCTTGTGTCAGAGATGGACAGACTGGCGATTCACCATGGAGGACGAGATAGGCCTGTTTACTTCATTGACGCTTGTCCTCAATGTGTTGTAGAAGGAAAAAAAGAGAGTGGCGATTTACAGTAAATGCGTCACCCAATTCGAGTGCGGTACTTAGGTATAGAAACGAGCTTGTAGACCCAAATGACGATTGACACCGACTTTGAAAGGCTAATGAGCAACCTGGTGCTTTCCAGGTTAAATTGGATGGGGTCCAAGTCACGATCGCTTTTCCCCCTGACACAGACACTCCTGGCTTTATTGAAGAGGAAAAGTCTAAACCAAAGGAAACAAGCTTGATCTGCCAGACTGCAGGGCTGTACAAGCCCGAACAGGTGGCTTCTATGATTCTCAATGATGCCTTGGTAAGCTATGTTTTTTTGTCAGTCCGGCCTTGAAGCTAAGCACCCCGCTAGCTCAAGAAAAAGATAAATACAAGCATAAAATAGTTACAGATTATCTAGAAATACTAATACGTGCTAATAATACGTAAATAGCAACCCTTCGATGTAGTAATTCCATCTTTCAAATGTTTTTAGATAAATGTGTTCAAAGATTATTGGCGTTTTCTCGGTGAGGCTAAGCAATTGGCATGACGCGTCTAGTCGAACATTTAAGTCCCTCATGGTAGGACAGGGCCTCTATAATGAAAGTTCCTGCTTCTGCCTATATGAACAGACAATACGTATTTATTTATTTTGCTTCAATATTTTTTAAATTTTATTTGTCTTCATTGTAAACGTCCGTGAAATATAGTGAAGTGATACAGTTTGTATGGTTTTGAACTGAACAAGCAAGCCGTCGAATGCCGGCCTAGAAGCCGTCTTCCGAGAGACACGATTTTACGGCTTATTAACATTGTCCAACCAGCTTAAAATTTTCTCCTGGCTTCCAACTACACCAGCGCATCTGATCACAACAAAAAGGATGGCTCTACCAATATGTACCCGCGGACTGCCATAATTCCTCCTTCAGAAGGTCGGACGATTTCATTTTTTTTTAATTTGCAATTTTATTTTATAACGGAAGCGCATTTATTTAATTTATGTAAATGTAGTTTACAAAATGCTCCTAATATAGTTAGGAGCAAAGTAGGGTTGGAGGCTTCTTTGTATTTTACTTTTATTATTCTCCCAAAGGCCTATTACGGATGCCTATTTTTGGAGGTTTTTGAAACACTAATTCTGCATCGTCGTATGAGCAATGAGTCCCTAGCCAACAACGCAGGCAATCGTGATTATTTCTTTTCCTAAGTATTAGTTCGGTCCTCCTACCACTTCCCACTAGTAAGTTACAGAAAAAACCACAGCTTGATTTGGAGGAAGAGTTTTCTTTTCAGTATAAATCTCGCTCATATGATGTTAGCATTCCCAAAAATTCTGGATGATAGTCCAATAAGCTACGTTAGAATTTTACCGCTACGGTCAGATAATAATCAGGAGCATTTTCAAAAACTCTAGAATTCAAACTAACGTCGTTTTTGGTTTATTACTCATTCATTTTGTTTTTATTCAACCCCCCCCCCCCACCTAAAAATTTGATCTAACTTTCAAGGCTTGGGGATGCCAAATCTGCAATGTCTGTCCACCGTCTAGTCCATATTTTTCCAATAACGTGGTCTAAAAACAGTTTGATTAGCAAAATAATCTATTTGGAATCTAGTTGTACTTGCCTACTCTGCAATCTGATCGGACGACTCCCTTGGTTGTTATGGACATAAAATGGTTTAAAAAATTGGCTGAAAACGAAATTTTGGCACTCTTATTGCAATTAAGTCGTGTTTGGTATAGTTTCTTAGGTATTTTCGATACCTAAGATACTGAATCGAATAAGATGGGTCTCAGAGGTGTAGGACTGCTTCTAGATGGACAACAGTGAAATCACAATATGGTGAGGTTAATTATAGTAGTTGAAGAAACTGGCAGGATTGTGTGTTATCTCTTCTCCCCAGCCTGCGCTCACATCCTCTCACCAACCCCCGTCTCACTCCAACCTCCCATCAGTTCAACTCGCTGTGTCGTGCCAATTGCCAAGAAAATGTCTATCTTCTTTGTTCAATTGTAGGTGATGTTTCTTATTGTTTACTAGTATTTTACGATGGGGGTTGGTCTCGGAAGTGCTCTACAAAAATAGTCATTTGCGTATGAGTTGTTTGTCCCCGGGTTTTTTGGATTGAATAGGATAGGTCCCAATCCTGAGAATAATAAACCATTGTGTAATAATTTGCAGCATTCTTTATAGAATTTTCTCAAATATAGCTCTCATGGTTTCGATTATACAATGCTGTAGATATTGGAACTGAATGGCACTCAATGTACTATTCCGTATGGACGTGTTGAAGGATGTTTCTGGGTATATTTGTTAGCGTTATCATGGAATTTATATGGTGATGAGGACCAGAAATTTATCTTGAAAATTAATTGTCTCATGAGTCATTAGGTATTGGCTGCCTCTTGAAACATTTCACGTGCAATATCAGTCATCTTATCATTTGTTAACGATATTGCTGCTCTAATATCACGTTTAGATATTTGGCGAGATGATTCCTCGATGAGTAAGCTAAGTAACTATCTACCCCTTGACTTGAAGTTCAAGGAATTTCAGATTCATCACTTTATTCAAGGTTTTTTCGTAAATTTGGTTTGAAATAAATGTAATGGTCGTTGTGTAGTTATAGGTGGGTTTTGGATCCATTTTCCCAACCACACTGGGCCAGTCACGTAGGTTATGACTGGCTTAAAATAGTGCTTAAAGCTTTCCTGTAGAAATTAGCTAAACGAAAATAGGGAACCTACTGACGTAGGGCATCTCCTAATTTACGTCTGAGAAACTTGTATTACATTGCATCACATGTTTTTCTCATTGAGTAGGTTAACGCCATACACTCAGCGCCTGTCTTACTTGATGTAAGTCGAATATTTGGAAATGAAATGGTTGTGGTTTGATAACTTGGTTTTTTCATCCTGAACAGGTCAACAGTAGATTTACGAAAACGAATTTTACATGGCAATATGAAGTAACGATTTTCTGTAAACGTAGATCCCTTCTGTACAAACATATAACGTAAACGCTTACACTTAAAACCTAAAGTGGGTACACAGATTTGACCATTTCTCGTATGGTCGCATTGTAAAGTAAAATATTAGTTTCATTGAAAGTTACTGGGTAAACCGCCTGTTCTGTTAAATTCCGTCCTAAGGTGTAAGTGTGTCTCACAAGAATATGAATGACATAATGCTCTTTCCAATCCGGACTATTGTTCATATAAATGTAATCCATCATGCCATTGTAATCGTTGAAATGGTGCTTCACTCGATGAATAAGATGCGGCTCCTTCATCAAAACTGTCGTAGTCGGCCTCTCTCCTGCATTGTAGTACCAGCCATTCATCCAGTAGTGGTGCCTGTAGCTGTTCAACCATTTGACTAAAAACCTGGCGTTCTTGTGCGCTAAAATGACTTGGTTGGCCAAAAAGAGTCCGTCTTGCCACCCCAAAGTCATTTCGAACTTTCTAAATTCATCCAGACACCGAATGACGAATGAGTCGTTGTCTAAGAAGATGCCCCCGTATTTCATAAGCACTTGAAGCCTCGCTATGTCCCCACCGTGAAAGTACTTCCAGTCTGGATTGAGTTGCTGGCCGAATATTTCAGTAGGAACTTCCAAATATTTGAGCTCGACGACTTCTTTGAGTCCAGGTTCGATTTCGAAGGCCTTGTTCCAGTATTTATCATTAAACTCAGCCTTGTCAGTGTGTATATAGATTTTATCCGGTTTTTGGTTCTTGAAAGCGGCTAACAAACAGGCTGCGTCCATGAAAGAATAACCATCACCCCACTTAAGAAAGTGTACGATGTTTGGTACTATTAGGTGGCCATCTTTTGTCCCGGTTTCATTGTTGAAGAATTCAAAATCCTCTGGGCTGTTGTACTCCCCCTCAACACGGGTTGATACATAATAAAGAGGGCTATTAAGTTTCCACCAAAGGACGAACACTATGATAGCGGTAAGTATGCAGACATCCAAGTTCTTGAGCTTCCGCATAATTTCTTACATATGAATGAGGATGGATGATAAACAAATGTATCATAGATCGAGGGAGTGAATGTCCATTACCTGAGCCTGGAACAAATAGTTACTGTTATTTGCCAAAAAAATAAAGGAGGGAACGTACTTAAACAACATGCTGCAGTAAAACTTACAAATCTACACCACATTTAAAACAGAGACTCGCGTTTTCTCTTTGATCTTCAGCCCTTGAAGCGTTCAAACTCCCCTTGGGACGCATACATTGGTTTTATGTCTGAAGTATGAGCCAATAGATGCAGATGAAAGGTTGTGATGTGTGTTATCTCTGACAGCCAGGTCACCAGGTCACTATTAATAGTGTAGCGTATGGGTCTGCGCGTATGCATGGCTACCTAAGTGCATCTCCTTACCTGGCTTCGCACGTATGAGGATCTTCTGTAGAGCACATCTGTGCCAGTCCTCATGTATTCGGGTTTACAAACTGAGTCACTCCATTCACCTTTTCTCGGCCCATTTGTTGTTTGATGGTGCAGTTATGCAGGAAGGTAGTTTGATTAAGCAAAAATCAAATGTAAGATTGGCAAATAAAGGAGACACGTTTCTAGCAACTAAAACTAAGAACCAACTTCCTGTAATTAGAAATCAACACAAATATATCGGGGATACCAGAAATAATCATTTCTTTCTTAACATTGCGAAACAGTACACACACATGAGCATTTCTTGCTTGATCTTCACCAATTTTCACTCAATTTTGCCAAGATGTTTACCCCATTTCCCTCAGCCAATAGTCAATTTTGTAACAGAGATTTTTTTATTCGAGTTACTCGTTTTATCCCAATCGTTCTCAATAAATGTTCCTCTGACAGTCCATTGAACAGAAATAAAAATCAAAATGTGTCGAAAATAACGTTTTTTCGAACATTTCCGTAAATTCCAGGGTAACTTCTTCACCAGATGTGATAAATCCTAATGGAGTGTCTTTTAGTCACCCATACCCACATTTTGTTCTCTATAATTATTTCTGTATATATAAGTTATATTTTGTTAAAAGACGAGGGGCTTTTTAAAAAGAATTTTATTCCTTTACAAGAACTTAGGATCAATTTACAACAGAGGGGAGACTGGGAGGACCGACACGTACAGTATGGCAGCGAGACTAGAACACACCGAGCTGCGCGAAGGTGGGGTGCTTTATAGGTTTCCCTTAGCCGACGCAGCGGCTTTACATCTTAGTCAGCTATATTATTGTAAACAGCACAGTTTAGTACGATATAACTCCTCCCCCCCTAGTACAAAACAAATTGAAGTACATTGTGGCGTAAAATTGACAATAGTAAGATGACAAAGAATTTTGACCCCATGATAATAATATAATAATAATAACAACAATAGTAAGATGAACTAATTCCTTAAACAACAATAGTAAGATGAACTAATTAATTCCTTAAACAAATCATAGAACAGGATTCTCATTTGTTCAAGAATGGCTTGTTGTGATTCTCAACTTCTTCTTATGAAGGTAATATCGGAACAGTACAAAGATAAAGGAACTGATTAATAATAAATATAAGACCATCGTCCAGAAGCTCGGCAAGATAAAATCCAAAGTTGGAATTTAGTTATTTCACGTTGTATTCTAGTGTTAAAGGGTTGCGTAAAATAATGTCTTTCAAATCTACTTGTTTGCCTTCTGGAGCGGTAATTTGTGATTTGGATTTTATTTCGGTTACGAGTAATGGTTTCCAGTGATACTTTTGTGAGTTGCAAACAGTGTTCTGTTTCTGTATTTTAAATTACCTTTAACAGGTTTAGCCAAATATATGCCTCGTAATGTTTTAATTTCTATGCCGGTCTCCTGAACGATTGTTACAGAGTCCCCTTCTGGGAAGACTAAAAGATATTGCCCAATTTCTGGTATTAGTTTTACTAGACTTCCCTTCCCAATATTAACTTTTACATAATCGCAACTATTTACATTGCCCGACTGGATAAAGTTCTTTTCGCATTCGAAATTCGTTTCGGTTATTAAATCAGCTGGGCATGTGAACACTTTTCCAGGATTACATTTTTCTTGGAGGCCTAATACTTCAGTGGAAGATTTTAGAAGATATTTTATTCCCGGGATGATACTGTAATATTCTTCTTCTATTTTAGAGGGAATTGGTATTAAACATTGAAGTTCGTAGTTCCTCGGATTGACGAGGGGTATATCCAAGAAATAAACAATTTCTGACTTACTAACAAAGCATTGAACTTTAATATAGTTCTGAATATCGAACAAATTTTCATTTTCAAAGTTTAATAGTCTAGGCCCATAATAGCTCGACAAACGCTTTAGTTCCTCATAAAGTTGTTCTGTACTCAGAATACTAGGGTGCAATTTTCCTACTTCGCAAAACGTTAATGAGTTTTCTATGTCTTGGAGGATCGTTAGGACAAGGCTTAACAATATTTGATAATGTTCCAATAAGTTATTCGTGTCCCTAGCGTGCGTAGATTCCCCTGTGTGGGATTGTTTAAGATCCGTTAATTCCTTTTCTAGTTGGCGGTTGTTAGAGTTAATTGTTTCTACTGTTTTATTGAAATTAGCTATTATGGCTTCATTCACTGAATACTGAGCATCAATCTGGGACTGAAGGTCCACTTGGTTTCTGGTTAAGTGTTGCAAGATCTCATCATATTTCTTTTCGTCCTCGGCGTCTAGATTACCGGTAACGAACTTTATTATGGATCCTAGATCATCTATTAGACCTCGCTTGGTTCTCGTGTCTTTGGTGATTATTAGATTCTGCGCCTTCTGGTCTATCAATTGCAATGTGTAGTTTAATGAAGTGGTGAGCATCACCATTCTCTTCCCGTGGACGGGTCATTAAAGCACTGATTCTAACGCGGAGTAATGGTTAAATTTAATTGAGTTAACCTGTTCAAATAGTTCATTAAGCGAATAGTAGTGAGAGGTCGTGTGGTATCCCTCGATTATTTTTGCAGGGCCCAATGCCGCCGAAATTATTCCTGGATTTGAGGTTATTTCTCGGATGTCTGCTCCGTTGGTGCAAACGAGTACTATGAACAGGAACAACAACATTTTCCTGGAACAATAATTAATTCAAGTACCCCTGTAAAATCTCCAAACACATTTCTTCTCTAATTTCCTCGGACTCAAAGTCTATCAGTCCTGCAGTTGTAAAGGATTTCGCGTACTTGCAAACAAAAGCACCGCAATCGTCTGAGTTAGATTGTTGCGGGACGTGTCGGAGTTGTATTTTACTCCAGGTACCGGAAGTCTCGTTGTTCTTTGTTTTGTACTCTTCCGTCAAGTATTTTTCTATTACATCCAGAATTTCGGTTCCGTCTGGTTTAGGAGTCTAAATACAATTCGGTTTTCTTTCATCAATATTATTACGAGTCTCCAATGGGAAGATTTGGAAGACGGGATTAATACTAGTTCTTTTTCGAAGATGTTGGTTTTCTTGAATAATTTTTCACTCTCTCGTACCCACTGGCTACAAGGGAGACGTACAAGAATGTACTAAATGCGAAAGTTTCTGGTAGTTTCCGCGTCTTTTCTCACAGTGTTCCACAATCATAGACAGATAGAAATTTATTACGTTGTCATTCAACCAATTATTAGCTTTAATGGTAATTAAGTCTTCTCTCGTTAGTTTTAGTTTGAACTTCTCGATCAAGACTTCTTCTTTACTCAGACTTTCGTTCCATGCCGTTTCAACGTTGGGTTTAACATACTTCCTAGGTCTTTTTTGATATTGACAAATGTATTTTCTCTTGAGTGTTGTGGTGCCGAGGCTCAATTTCTGCCGTTTTCAAGGCTTCATTGACTGTTTTCAGGTCTTCCTTGATGTATCTGGCTTTCGTTTTTCTTTTTATTTGTTTATTTTGACAAAAGACTTCTTTGGGAAGTTCAGGAGTTCTTCTCGGTTTAAATTCAATTTCTCTATCGTTTTTCTTTGTTTGACTTGGTTTTATTGTGAACGGTTTCATAGATTACTTTAACTTTGACCCGGTGTTGATTTAAGTAATTCTTCAATACGGCCTCTTCCGTGTCGACTTTGATTACCGGATCACTTTATGTGTCCATCGTGAGAATTTCAAAGGGGTGAGTTTAGTGGCGGAATGGATACTGTTATTGTAGCCTAAAACTGCGTAGCTCATCTTGTCTCGAATGTTGTCTTTCTTGAATTCATCCCGATTGTTTAATAAGCGACAATGTTCTATTAAGGTGGAGTGTAAGCGTTCAATGACTCCATTTGACTCGGGATGTTGTGAGCTTATGAAATGAATCTTAATTTTGTACAGGTTTAACAAGTCCTTCACAAGTGAGCTTTTAAATTCGGCACCATTGTCCGCAATTATTACCTTTGGAGTTCCGTGATGACAAAGAATTGGATCAACTTTTTCACGACTTCCAAGCTGTTAGACGAGCTAACAGAGTATGCTTGTGCATATCTTGAGAAGGCGTCAATGATTGTGAGAAACTTCGAGCCCTCAATAGTCAATTTGTCTATGTGCAAAATTTCAAGAGGTTTAGTTCGGGGAAGGTGTGATATTATATTTTGGCCTTAATGGGCATCGTTCGTATTTGCATGTTTGGCAAAGCTCGCAATTGTTGATGTATTGTTGGATGGATTTCTTTAAGTTAGGCCAAAAATATTTACGTTTGAGTTTTTCGTACGTTTCCTCGATCCCCCGGTGATTTGTCTCTCCTTGGTGATACTGATAGATTAATTCATATCTCTCCGATTCTTCAATCACGTCAGTTAATAGTTTCGGGCACCTTATTAAGTTTATTTGTAGGTGTTTGAAATTCTTGAATACTATCCTACAGAATTCCTCGTAAAAATCCGGGAACGAAATGTATCAAATGCTCTCGTTTTAGGGGCCACATATGATTTCACAAAATTTATTATTTCCTCTTCCATATTGTTTTCGTTTATTTCTGCCGTTATTCTGATTTTGGTTTCGAAAAAATTTTTCGATTTTTGGTTTACTGGGCGTTCCGTTTACCTTTACTCAGAATTATCTGATTCTTTCCGTGATTCAACGGACTTTCGGAGGTCGGGATTGTAGCACCTTCGTTCCCTAATGCATTTGAGTGTATTGTAATGTTTGAGCTATTGGAGTTAGTTGGGACCGTGCTATCTCCTAAAAACGCGATCATTGATTGATTGTCCGTATTTGCGTCAATATCGGTTCCCAGCACCATTTTGATTTCTTCCGGGTCTTGGATAAAGTTTTCCGTTTTAATTTCCTTCAAATCTTTGGTTGTTTCATTATTATTTAGTTCTACTCTGGACAACGCATCTGCGTTCATATTTTTCTTTCCTTTCTTGTAACAAATTTCGAAATTAAACGCTGCTAAATTTTCCCTCCACCTAAAAAGTTTGGAACTAGGATTTTTAATCGAGTCCAACCATTGAAGTGGTTTATGGTCATTTCGATCTTACTTGGGTCGAATTTAATTTTCTCGCAATCGTAATAGTTATAATTACTTTCATAAGTTCTTTCTTCCAGGGGCTCTACTTGAATCGTGTTGAGGTTTATAATTTCTTTTTCAAGGCCCGTGTTAATTATTCCCACGTATGCGTAGTTATTTTCAATTTTCACAATACTTTCAGGGATTTCGATTTGGTTCTGTTTTTTATAATGGACTATCCCTTCTCCGTTTTTTATATTCTTTACTGGTAATTTTGCCCTAGTGAACATTCTTGGTTCTAATTCGACACTTGTTTCAGTTTTAGTTATTACCTTTTTCTCGTTATTAGCTTTACAGCTTTTGTTTTCAATCATTATTTTCCTCTTTTCAATTTTTTTAATTCTGTGGCCATATTCGCTGGCTCATTAATAATTTTACTACATCCGTTCCCACTAATTAGTTTTTTCTTTTCAATTTGTTTTGATCCTGTGGCCATATTCCTGGCAAATTTGATTTTTCCTCAATTTTATTGTGACTGCCCTCTAGGTAGTACAAAGGCAAAGTGGTGTGGGTAAACGGAAAAGATTATTCTCCAGATCGATTGTTGCCTTCAAATATTTTAGATGGTCCATTCCAATCAACATGTCGAATTGGTCGTGAAATTTGAAGATTTTGAAAGGCAGCACCAAGTTCGGAATTTCAAAGAGCTTCTAACACGGTATTTTTGTGGAATACCGTTCACAGGATATTCCATGTGCCGTACATGTATTTCAAATGGGTCTTCCCTGATATTTTCGGAAAATCTTTCGTTGGCTACCAGGGTTCACGAAGGAACCCATCGAACCACAATCTATAAACAGTTTCAGGCCTGATGTCGGAGAAATTAAGTAAGGGAGGCTATTCGTTTTCTGATTCAAGTGCATCAGACTAAATTGTGGGCATCTTCCTTGCTTTCGCCGTCTCCTAAAAAGGTTGCTCCGGCTCGGATTCGTTTGAGTACGACTTTAGTTTACTATCCGTTTCAACGTAGTTATAATTGGGTCTCGTTGTTTGCCATGACATGTGCGAATCATTACGTGGCTGCTTAAAAATTCGACTGTCCACTAGGTGGTTGCGGGGTTCTTGAGCCTGATATTGAGGCTGAAAGTTTCCCTACCGCGGAATGGAATTCTCGCATTATTTCCTGGGCGACGGAAATAATTAGAGCGTCCGTAGTCGTAATTAGGATTTCTGGGATTTGGTTGCCACGACGATTTTCCCGTATAAGGAGTCTTTACACTGCTCATTTGCTTGGACATTTCCGATATTTGAAATCGTTTGTCATCATTGAGAGCGCCTGTCCCAATGAATCCGGTTGTCGATTCCTCAGAAAACTACCCATTGGGTCCTTTAAATGGAGGAGTAAAACCCTTAAGGCTAACTTTTCATAGTGTCTAATGAGTGTAGTGGATTCGCCTTCGTCGTGATTTTGCAAATAGGCAGTTATGTTATTTAATTTTTTTTGAATGTTTTCAAAGAACTTGAATGAAGTTTCCCCATCTTTCTGCTTTAACTGAGTCAGTTCTATGTTAAGGGTGAGAGCGTCTTTTTATTCGTGTATGTTCTAGTAACGCCTGTTTTACATTCCCGAAAGACTCTAAATTTTTCGATAGGATTAAATCGGCGGCGGGTCCCTGTATTTTGGATATGACTGCAGCCAGTAGCATTTCGTTTTGGAACCCATCTGGGTCCTGTTCGTCGAAATATCTGTCGAACAAGCGTTCGCAGTCGTGCAAAAACCTCTGTAGCAGCTCGGCTCGCCCTTGAATACCGGGATTAGATCGAGGTATTCTCTGGGACTCTAGTGATCATCTGCTCCTCGTATTGTTGAGGTGTAAGGATTGCATCCTACTTTGCAGAGACTCGATTATCGCTTGCTGGCTTTGCACTTGCTGCAACAGGATTTCCTGAGAAACTTGTGCTTGGGATTGGGCCATGATTGGTTCGTCAGTTTCAATTATGGGACCTAAGGATCCGAGTTTGTAATGAACGTATTTTTTAATTGATTTAGGAATTTTGGCGTTAATGCGTCCCTAGTTTCTCAATTATAATATTGAAAAATGTTATTATTTAGAATTTACTTCGTAGTGTGCAGGTTATTATTTAGAGCGGAGAATTCAACAAACGTTGGCGTGAGTTTATCAGAAAGGAAGTTGACTCTACGGTTTCCTCATGTAGTCGGCTTCTGCAGGAGTGCTGACTTGTGAGAAGATTAGCGACGGAGGTTTCCTGACGTCGAAGGGTTTTGCTGGATGAGCAAAACTTGAGGATGCGTAGTAAGTTGAGGTCGACGTCGAAGGTCGGCGATGAAATGAGTTGTCCCTTTAACTCTGGATGAAAGCGAGCTGACCAATTAGCTCGGAAATTTTTCTTCAACCTGTGTGAACAAAAGTGGAAAATAATTATTGAAAGGCGATGTTATGCCACCGTCGAAGAACCGTCTTCAGGATTTCTTAATTTGACGGGGGTGTCTTGTCTGCGCTGGTTTTCGGTCGGTCTGTCAACGTTGTCTTCCCTTCTTCGTAGGTTCCCGGAATTCAGGCTCCGATCTTGGATATGCGGTCGAAGATGAAAGCACTGCTTGGTTCGATATGCGCTCGAAAATTCGGGTCCGGAACGACTGCGCCAGTTATATTTTGTTAAAAGACGAGGGGCTTTTTAAAAAGAATTTTATTCCTTTACAAGAACTTAGGATCAATTTACAACAGAGGGGAGACTGGGAGGACCGACACGTACAGTATGGCAGCGAGACTAGAACACACCGAGCTGCGCGAAGGTGGGGTGCTTTATAGGTTTCCCTTAGCCGACGCAGCGGCTTTACATCTTAGTCAGCTATATTATTGTAAACAGCACAGTTTAGTACGATATAACTTATATATATATATATATGTTGAACGGAGATATAAGCCAAGTTAACTAAGAAAAGGAGATTTGACGAATATTAATTTATCGGTATTCCAATTTTCTGAAAGACGGCTCCAACGATTTCGATCAAACTTACGGAGTACTCTCAGCTAACTAGTCCCTACATTTTGTTCTCCATAAATGTTTCTGTAGAAATGCGTTGAACGAAGATATAGCGCCCGCATATGTAGGTGGTGTTCGAAATTACGGGGGTGGCGGAAAGTTGTGTGTTGCTACGCACCAGATATTTTTAAAATGCTTTACGATGATTATACATTTTCCAATAAGTTCTATTCATTTCCTAACAATTTGTAGTCAATATCTCGCCAAACTTTATTGAATACCAACAATCTTGATTCAGTTTATACCTTTTGTTACTCCTTTTATTTTCTATGTGGCAACAATTACCATTAGTTATGTAACGAATTCAATTTTTATACATACCACATAAACTGTTAAGGGCGCCTTAGTGGGGAGATTAGTCTAGAAGCTTTCAACTTAATGCGGTAGAATGTAAACCCTCTAAATAGTTTTAATTTCACGCTAGCCTTTTTCAAAAACTTAAAATATGGGTAAACTTATCCGTGATATTTACTAATTGCCTACGAGTCCCCTGCAATTTTACTATTTCCCAACAATTGTTTAGTTTACTAAACAAAATTTTCATTAAACATCTTATTATTTTTACATAATTTGTCGTCATATTTACTTTCTGCTACTCAAAGGGTAAGGTATTGCGATCGCGTCAAAATAAAGTTTTTTTCAGATCTTTGATGCCTAGTGAATCCAAAATATGAATAATAAACCAAAACCCAATTTCCGCGTGTGGTCTGTGCGTATGTGGCTGTAAATTAATTTGTGGGAGAACGTTTGAACAGATTGATACGGTCGCTTTCTTAGTTATTCATTCGTTAACGACGCGAAAATAAGGTTATGGGCGATGGGAAAGAGGGATGAGGGACCAAAATGTACCTAACAGTATTGTTTTTGGATTTTATGATTACACTTGCAAAATATCTTTTGTAATTAATACAAAACTTTTATTCCCCGTAACTATTTTTGTGAAAATTTGGTAAGCAGCAATGAAGCAATTTTTAGAAACATCGGTGTTTGCACATAGTCAATACTTATATATTGTTCTGCGTAATTGTTCCTTCAACACTCCATTGAACGAAGGGAATAAAAACTGCCAAAAACGCGTTTTAAATTACCGTTTTTCTCTAAGTTGGCTTTCACAATTTTGATAACACTTACGGGTTGTTCTACACGAAAGTTTTCGTAGAAATGTATTGTACGAAGGTATATGTAGTCTACCTGTATATATATTCTCATTTATGGAGACAGTAGAAAGTTGTGTTACCACGTACCAGATATATTATATTTTTACCAGGGTGGGAGTCCTATAGTGACCACTGCTCCACTGCACTTGATCTCAACAAACTTGTTGGCAATAGGGCATGCAGCTTTTTATTTCACACTGAATATGATCACGTTTTGATGTACTGGCTGCCACTCGTTTGTAGCGTATTGTGGTTTTGTGTCAACAAATTGGTTTCGAAGTAACTTGGGCGTGTGCGAAAAAGAAATGGGATAAGTGAGCGTGATGTGGGATTGCATGTGAGCGTGGGGTGTTAACTGTTGTTGTCACGAAATTACCTAAAATATCGCATGTGTCCGCCTCTGCGACTCCCAGCGACGATTTAAAGGAAACAAAACCACCCACCAATAAAGGTGAAGTGAAATGGTTAAACATCAATTCGTAGTTTAGTGTGCACACGCAGCTTCACCTCTCCTGCAATTATCGCGTTGCCGGCGGAAAAACTAGTGGCCCATTTCCTTCCGCTACCCACGGTGCAGCATCGCTGTGACTTCCGATTGTTTAAATAGATCGCTTTTGTCTGAAGGTCGCCACTTGAATGGAGGCGGCGTTTCGCGATGAGCTAAAGGCACAAACAAACACAGCACTGTAACGTAACTTCGTCGAAATTTTAGTCTGTGATACCTCGCAAAATTTTCCTCATCTACACATTAATTGGATAAACTTGTTGAATAATTTCATCATTGAGCAACTGGACGGAACAGCGTACAGAGGACAAAATATTGAATGAATCACTTTTAAAAAACTAACTAAGTGAAGTTGGTAAAATGTTATCGCAAATATGCCGTGTTTGATATCGTTTACTACGTATTTTTAGATGCTGCCCCTAGTTATTGAACTACCATTGAACCTAGTTGATTCAATTGATCAGGGGTTTAATGTGGTGCCATCATCAGCAGCAGTAAAAATATTGTACGTTGTGTAGGTAGTTTATTTTTCTGCGAACATGATTTATTTGAGAACGCTAGCTAAGCGTTAACTAAGCTGGATTTACAAGGAAAAATAGCATTAAAACTGATTTACGCCAACATTTTTGATAATCTATTATTGTTTTCACATGGTCGAAGTCTTATATTACCATTGCTTCATTAAGAACTGCCCACGCACTAAATCATTGAGCCGTTTTTTAGAAAAAAATGTAATCACTATATTTTGATCATAGTTTTGGACCAATTTTGCCCAAACCTGGCAAAGGCGTTCCATCTGCCGGTTATATATTAAACTCAGGGTGTTTAGGTTCTGTCTTTCTCTCTCAATCGTGGCCACAGACGCACACAAACCAGTTGCTCGACTCGAATCAAGACGTAAAGATCGGAAGGAAAGTCACAATGTGTATCTAATTATATTAGGGAAGGGTTATTAGCGAAACAATACGTTTTGGTGAAAAAATGTGATAGTGGTGATTTCGTGTGTTGAAGAGGTCTTGGTTCAACATCCAGTTATTGAAACGATTGTATAACGAATATCCATTTGAAGTTGGCTTAATCGACTGCAGATGACCCGAATTTAGTCATCATTATAGAAGTGCAGAATACGTGAATTGTAGTGTGCCTCAAGGAACTGTGCTTAACATTTCAAAACATTCTCTAAAACGGCTCGAGCCACTTTAATTTGTTGGGTTTATGTGGTCAGATCTAAATGACATAACAGTAATATAAAACTTTCATTCTCGGAAAAACGACGAACACCGCAGTAAATCGTCAAACATTTCCACCAAAATAGATTTGAAAATCACTTTGCATTGCAGCTAATACCTTTTCGATATTTACTATTCCTATGGAGGACATGTAATGCTTGCCCAAGGGGTTCTCAGAACTCTCCGCTTCCTCCTGGTGGACCTGTAGCACCGAAGGTTCGCTGGAAACCCTCCTTTTGAAGACGTTTCCTAACGACCAAGTAGCTTGAGACACTGAAGCCCAGAGGCCAGCAAGGGAGCTGATCATGGACCCTCCTAACGAGCCAAAGATCCCATTATGGACAACAGGCTACCTCGGCAGGGCCCTTGCGACTTAAAGCCTGAAAAATCTCAAGCAATATGTTAGCAAACGGAATATCTTCAGCGGCCTCATTAATTCATTTAATGACTGTCTGCAGGTTGAACAGTTCCCCACTCAGTGGAAGTCTGCGTGTATTGTCACTCTACAAAAGAGAGGTCCATCAGCTATACCTGTGATCATTGAGCCTTCTATGTATATTAGGCCAAACGTTACAAATCTTGATGTTCCAGTCTCTCGAAGTAGTCATTACCTGCAACCCCACAGGCAGACAATATGGGTGTACAAAAGGAAAGTCCATTCATTTTTCCGGAATTACAGGGTAAAAACTGTGAGAAATGGTAGTGAGTGAAACGGCTATAGTTGAAAATCCATAATTTCTGGGATAGCTCCTATGTATCTTTTAAGAGTTATGAAACGCTCATTGTATGGGTACTCAATTGGACTACCACCTGAATTTCTCCGAAGACTCTAGTAACGTTTGAGTTCATAAGAAAAATGTTCGACGACCTGTCGTAAATACGGTCACTGAATCATCGTTTGGCGCATTTTTGCAGACATACTTATGGGAAACCGTGTGTAGGTACTAGTTAGTTGACTTTGTAAGTTTGATCGAAATCCGTAGAGCAGTTTTGAGTAAATTAGAAAAACGGTAAATTAATATTCCACTAATCTTTTTTCCGTGCTATCACGGCGTATATTTCTTTTCAACGGAGAGATACAGAAATAATTGCGGAGAATAAAATACGAGTGCAGATTGCTAGAAATCAAATCCAGTGAAGCAGTTACTCTGGATACTATGAAAATGTTTAAAAAACAATATTTTCGACACATTTTGGTTGTTAGCTTGGTTCATGGACCGTCAAACGAAAATTTATTGGGAACAATATAGGTATAAATATTTGACAACATTCTGTGAGTTTGATGAAAATCGTTGAGGTCTTTTGCCACAAATCGTAAAAAACCTATTTGTGCTTTACAAGTATATCTCTCCGTTCATCGTATGTTCACAGAGATATTTATGGAGAGGAAAAGTTGGATATTAATAGTAGAAGATAATTTTAAAGTTTAACCAAAATTGTTACCGCCATTTTCGAGAAAAATAAAAAAAATAAACAGTTTTTGGTACATGTTGGTCCCCTACCCCCCTTTTCAATCAATGGAGATCGCTGATAACCCTATTTTCGCTTCTTCAAAAAATCACGAACAAAACAAAAAAAGAACCACAAATTGAACTACAGATACACACACGAATGAAGTGCTTAAATTAGATTTTTTGGACCCAGTAGGCCTCCAAACGTAAAAATCTGAAGAAAACTTTAATCAATCTTGACTGATTACAATACTTCCCTTGCCCTTTGAATAGCGGAAAGTAAAATACCGTCCCGTTAAAACACCCAATGAACTGAGCAAAGTAAAAATTATCTGATCAGAACAATTCAAAAACCAAACAGAGGTACGAAACGAGGGTCAACCGGAAGACAGATTACAAATCAACAGTCGGGAAGTTATACGTTATATATTCAACGTTAACATGACTAATTAGTTAGCTCGTGTTATGGAGTCCAACAGCTTGTCGCGTCACTTCTAACGGTTGTTGCAACTACCGTCGCACTCAGACTGTCTTCGACCAGTAATTTACTCAGAACATAATTTCAGTATCTAGGAGGCACACTAGACGACACAAAAATGAAAGAGAGGCCATCCTACCAGTGGCATTACGTCACTCGGCGTGAGCTGTGAGTCATCAGGAATCAACATCAAAGTAGCCATAATGAGAAGCATGGGTGGGCATTTTAAGTATCTCTCGCGCCAACTAAATAACCCTACTGGCGTTTAACCGCCCGATCTTTTTATTAAAATATTTAGAGAAACCGAAGAACGGCCCTTGAAAAGAAGGAAATCGATTGGTTATGAATATATAACGATCGCATTTGCTCTCACAATCTACGACAGGGGAATTCACGGTCTGAGATGCTAAGGAAAGTTGTGAGCCGCTCCTTGGGGTGGAAGGAAACATGGAATCCATCAACTATTCAACTTTGGTTGGTTGTACAAACTCACCTCTACACTCAGCGACGTTTTGTGAGATCGTTGAACTAGAATCGAAAACTAACGACGAAAAACAATTACTGCAACGCGTTTAGAGGCAACCGTAGGATATTTGCTCCTCCAGGTTCTCCATAAAACGTATTCGAACGAAATATTTCCGACGCAGATCTGATTCGAAGTGTACCGGGCTGGAGGTAGCTCGTTTTGAACGTCGTTTATCTCAGATAACGGAGATAACGTCCAACAACTTGAATCCGAGCTCAAAGGTAAAACGTGCCCTGGCTCAGGTCAATTGTACACATAACTAACGGCCGAACTTCTCACATTCTGGCGTGAAATTCTTCGATTTTTATCGCCTCTTCTGACAACTGTCTATTTGCTCTCTCCAGTCGAATGTTCTGTTGTCAGAGGCGCACTTCCTCCCTAATAATTTGAAACCTGACAAGTTGAAATAATTAGAAGCCAATATCCAGCAAATTAAACTAGTAGTATTAGTTGGGAAATTGAGTACAAACGTTGGAACGAGTCAAATAAGTTAGGAAATTGAGGAAAATAGGTTGAGAAATAGATATAATTTAATTCGAAAATTAATTAAAAAGAGAAATCTAGTAAATTTGTCGGAATCGACTCTAATCAGGGGAGAACTGTTGGAAGGGAAATTGTAATTTTTTAAACATTGATTCCGTAGAAAATAAAATAAAACCCTGCAAATTATTACACAACGGTTTATTATTCGGATAATCAGCTTGACCTAGCATTAATGCTCCGAGATCCATCCTGTTCGATTCAGCATCGAAAAATATCATAATGAAACCCAAAAAAGGTCGAAAAGAACTGAATCGTAATATTAAAATAAACAAAAAAAAGTATCTAGAAAAAACTGAATTTTAATATGAAAACATGCACGCTAAATACTAACATCAAAATTTAACCAAAATTGATGAAAAAAACCAAAATGAGAATGAAACGAAAGAATCTAAAAAAATTGAATCGTATTAAAACCAAAACGTCGGGGAAATTGGAACGGGGGCGCTCGAAGCGAAGCGCGTCGTCGTTGGGAGGCCAAAGGGGTCGTTGGGAGGGAGGCGAGAGCCGCCTCGAGAGCGGTTGGTTTTTTAAAGAGACGGGCGGGGCGGAGGGAATTCAAACGACGAAACGCTTCTAGCTCCCGCGTTGTACTGCGTTTCGTTAATTTTTTTAACCGTTTTTTGCCCATTACAACCACGGGCTTCGTCCGATCGGATTGCCGAGATGGCGGGCACAACTAGATACCAAATCGGATTTTTGGGCGAAAGAACGAATTTTTTAGACCACGTTAAAGGCACAAAACGGCCCGGACGGCGGACGGGGGACGGCGGACGGACATTGCAAATTTGGAATCTCCATGTCGTGAAACGTAAAGTATCAAATTTTGAGGGGGGGTTGTAAAAAATTTTTCGTGACCGAAAACATAGGGTTATTATTCAGAATGAATAATAAACCAAAATAGTTTAAAAGTGACGTAAAATGGTTGGGAACTCTAGTAAACGTAATTTTGATATCAACTAAAATAGTGTTTTGAGAAAGACGACTTAATTAATTGGAAAATTGTTCGATAAAAAGTTGGCAAATCGATTAACAGTACTTAGGAGGTTAGTAAAATATCAGGTGCGCAGCATCACACAACTTTCCTTAGCTCTACGTCAATTCACTTGTGTTCATGGCTTTCCTTAGCTCTACATCAATTCACTTGTGTTCATGGCTAGACATAAAGTTTGATGTGATTTGGTTTAGCCGTTTTCCTTCAAAATCATTCACAGACACACATACTGATACCATTTTCCACTCAGTTCGTTTGAAACATCGCTTCGGAAAGCGGTAAGATAACAGATCCAAAATTTATTGTGCTTCTCATACTCATGCCCCGACCATTATTAAGCAATTGGTGGACAGAGAATTAATGAGGGTGTAAACCCGATTTTTTTGAAAAGGATAATAATCACTTTTCCAGAATTATCGGGTAAAAACGTTTAGAAATGGTAGTAAGAGAAACGGCGGGGTTGAAGTTCCAGAAGTTTTGGAGTAGCCCATGTATATTTTACGAGCGTTATCAACGACTCATCGCATAGGTACGTGGTAGGAGTACCACATGAATTTTTCGGAAGACCCTAGTAACATTTGAGCGGAGTTTATAAAGAAAAAATTACGCTAAACTCGATTTTCGTTTGAATGTTTGGTAATTTATTGGGTTGCTCTCGACATTTTCCCACAGATGAAAATGTTATGGTATAGTCGCCTTATTGGGAGCTATCCATTTAAAATATAAACAAATTCGTTCGAGCCGTTTTTGAGAAAAAAAAGAAAAGGTGTTTTGTTCACTATGATAACTATAGTTAGTTTTGGGTGAGTTTTGCTCATACCCTTATTTTGGCGTCCCATGGTGACCTGCGGGCTAGACATCAAGTTTGATGTGATTTGGTTTAGCCGTTTTCCTTCAAAATCATTCACAGACACACATACTGATACCATTTTCCCAAATAGTGTTTTTCTGACTCAGTAGGAAAATCTGGTGCGACGCAACTTTCAACTTTCCTTAACTTTACGTCAATTCCTTGGTTTTCATGGGTTCTGCTTCTAATTCAATGTTGCTTTCACTCGTTTCATTGGTAAAACTTAACATCACGGCGGTAAAAAGTTAGAAGTGGTAGTGGTAGAAGTTTACAGTTCCGGAATTTATTGTGGTGCTCCTACTCATACCACGACCATTATTAAGCGATTGCAGACAGGGAATTGATGAGCCTGTAAATACAATTTTTTGAGAAGGATCACTTTACCGGAATTATCGAAACAAACTGTGAGAAATGGTGCTAATTGAGACGGCGGTGGTTGAAATCCCAGAATTCTTGGAGTAGCATATGCCTTATGAGTGTTATTTAACGCTCCTCGTATAGGTACTTTATTGGACTACTATCTCAATTTTTCTGAATGTTCTAGTAACATTTGATTGGAGTTGATTATGAAAAACTGCGCTAAAATCCGTTTTCGTCAAAATGTATGATAATTTACTATGCTGCTCTCGCGATTCTGCCTCTAATGAGAATTTAATGGTATCGTAGTGTTATTTGGAGCTGTCTATACAAGAAATTAAATCGAATCGCCGTTTTTCTAATAAAAAATTTTGTGTTTTGGTCACTATGATAACTATGGCCAGTTTTATGCGGAATTTTGTTCATACCCTTCTTTGGCGTGCCTTGGTAACCTGAGAGATATCAAGTTTCAGCTAATTTGGTTCAGCAGTTTTCTATCAGTCGCGTTCACAGACCCACAGACCGTTTTTCCAAATAGTGTTTTTCGGATTCGGTAGGCTGTGAAACGTTATGATCTAAAGAGAACTCAAAATTGATTTTTCTGTCGATTACATAACTTCCTTTCTACTTTTTCGGGCCAATGAAAGTAAGAATTATCGAAATCGGGTTGAAGTAATTGGGGAATTAGCAGCAGAAAATGTGCGCCTCTAGTAAGCATATTTATTTGAGAAACATAGGGGAAAACAATTTTGAAATTAACTTTTAAAAACACGAAAGTTGCGTAAACTTACCGAGGATACTTGGAAAAGATCGATGGGAACTAAAGCGTTCTGTAAAACTTGGTGGAGGAAAGAAAATTTAATTCGGAAATCGACTAAAATAGTTGAGAAATAGATCACAAAAGTTCGGAAATGACATCAACATAGTTAAGAATAATTAAAATGAACAGACTTTATACTAATAATTTTCGCCGTTTACAAGGCCCCCATTTTATCCCCCAGAAACTCTGAACACTTAACTTTTGAAATGTTGACAGATAAAAAACTTGTAGCATTGCAGAACGTCTAAAGCGCCTGCAGGTTTACTCAAACGAGTGAAAGTTGAGCTCAATGAACTCGCCTGTATGTTGTGTGTTGCCAATATTCGAGTCGGTGGGAATAACAGAAATATCTATAGTGTGCATTGATTTGCCCTGTTTCAGGCGGGGTGCTTCTCCAGTGTTATTGGCTTCGAGGGGTTCATGTTGCAGATGCTCAATGTTGGTATGTCTGAGGAAAACTCATTCTGGCGCCCGATTGCTCAGGTTTGTCAATTGATTCAGTTCGCATTTACCATATTCTCCGTCTTCAACCACAAAAGCGGTGTTTATCACATACAATAATGCAATACAAAAACAACAATTTTGCTTGTGACACCTATTTTTACTCTACTCTGCCGAAAGATTATGGGAATTTACGGTAATCGTATAAAAAAGAAGTTGACTAGTCTCCCTGACGCTACGTCTTCACCCTTCTCCTACAAGATGCAATACAGCCTTGCAACCTCATCTGGATGCAGCAGAGGTACTCCAAGCACTCAGAGGCGCACCATAGTCCCCTCAAAAATGCATGCTCTGCTGATTCCTGCCCCACCTTGTAGAATCTGTGACTTACCAATCTTACCCGCGTACAGGGCACATACCATCCATATACTTAGGACTTCTCTTGACTGCTCCTTGGAGAGTCTAATAAATAACCTTGACTGCCTTTGGTCAGGCACATCCCCCTAGTAGGCAGCCCTGCACGATACTTAAACCTTCCGTACAATTATCACTCTGCAGCTACCATCTTGGGCTTTCCTCCTTTTAGCGTTAAGATAAGTATTGAATTAAGTTGATAATTTTATTTATTTCGGGAAGTAGAAGAAATTCTTTGATTTAAGTAGATTTTTCTTGACTTCTAAAACTGGACGATTATAAATATGGCTTCTGACTGAGCATTTGCTCAAGACATTTCTGCGCTTTCTAAAGTCAAGATCATTCTTCACTTTAGTCTGCACTAAGAATACCGCCAACCAACTCTCGGGCTACCAAATACTGGGTGTAATTTCCAAAGCGAAAGCGCATAGGATTATTGTAGCTTATTGTCACATCCCAGATTCCTTGCTCCAGGTTCATAGAAAGTTCTCTCTAGTTTCCAGTTCCTAGAAGTGATATGAATTACTTACCAAATGTGCTTCTTATGATGACCGGATGATTTTATTGAATAGGTGTTCATGATGGGATTTGTGCGGACCATCGCACTGTTCTATAACTCATCGTTCTATAGCATAATAAGCAAATGCAGACGTGAAAGGAACGAACGAAGAAAAGCTGAATAATTTTGTCTCACGAGCGGCAATGGAAAATTTTCATGTATGAATTGGTTATTTATGAATTGATGTGTGAAGTATGAATTGTGTCGTATTTGTGAAATAAATTACTTGTATTAAGCAGGATACCGCTGTGATTTGGCTCTGCCTACAACCCAAAGAAGAAGATAGTTGACGTTATGGTTGAGTAATAATATCCATGAAATAGAGCAGCATTTGATGGAATGTCTACAAACCTAACGAAAATCGAGTCACGCAATAAATAATTAGTTGCGAAATTGAGTGCGTAAGAATCTTCAGGAAATTGCATGAAACCCGTTTGGAAGTTGATTGAAAATCGTCGAAAGAACAAGCAAACGTTATAGGTTACTTGAATGTTCAAATTTTCCAATTCAGTGGAAGTCTTAGAAAAAATGTGTAAAAATCGTTCGAAAATTGAGTGTAAATATTTACACAACGGAATGAATAATGCCGAATAATTTATATCATATTCTTGAGGAATTGGCTAGTCATCTTGTGTACAAAACGTTGGGAAATCGTTCAGAACAAACTGTTGTGAAACTACGTTGAAATGTTTGAGGATGACTAAAAATTGCTAAGAAATGGAAGCGACCAGTCCAGCAAAAATGGTTGGAGAATCGTAAGCAAGTTGTTGAGAAGATGAGTAAAAATTGGCAAAAAATTAACTAGAAATTGGTGGGGGGTTTGACAATAGAACGTAAAACGTTGCGTAATTCATTAAATATTGTTGTGAAATTGATTCTAGATTCTTCTGTTATGAGGCGGTTTGGAGACGTTTGGGGATCCGTTGACTCAGGAAAATATCTGGTGCGTAGCAACACTCAACTTTCCGCCACCCTTTTATGTTCGAACACCAGCTACATATGTGGGCGCTATATCTTCGTTCAACGCATTTTTACAGGAACATTTCTGCAGAACAAAATGTAGGGACTAGTTAGCTGAGACTACTCCGTAAGTTTGATCGACATCGTTAGAGCCGTTTTTGAGAAAATTGGAATACCGATAAATTAATATTCGACAAATATCCTTTTCTGAGTTAACTTGGTTTATATCTCCGTTCAACATATATATACAGAAATAATTATTGAGAACGAAATGTTGGTATGGGTGACTAAAAGACACTCCATTAAGATTTATCACATCTGGTTAAAAAGTTACCCTGGAATTCACGGAAATGTTCGAAAAAACGTTATTTTAGACACATTTTCATTTTTATCTCTGTTCAATGGACTGTCAGAGGAACATTTATGGAGAACAATATGTAGGTATTAACTATTTGAAAACACCCTGTGAGTTTGGTGAAAATCGCTGCAGTCGTTTTGCCAAAAAGCGTAAAAAACCTATTTTTGCTTCATAGGCCTATATCTCCGTTCACCGTATTTTCATAGAGATATGTATGGAGAAGAAAAGTTAGGTATTGATTAGTAGAAGACAATTTGAAAGTTTAATCAAAATCGTTGGAGCCGTTTTCGAGAAAAATGCGAAAAACCTTAGTTTTTGGTACATTTTCGTCCCCCCACCACCCTTCCCACCGGCCGAAATCGTCCGTAACCTTATTTTGGTGTCTACAAAAAATAACGAACAAAACAAAAAAAAGAACCAGCTTAATCGGATCAGCCGTTCTCCCGCAAATCGAACTACAGACATACACACACACGGACCACGCGCCGAAATTAGGTTTTTTAGACTCAGTAGGGTCTGAAACGTGAAGATCTGAAGAAAACCCAAATTTTTTTTTGGGCCGATTACTATACTTTCCTTCCCTTCGGGTAGCGGAAAGTAAAAATTGGTGTAGTAGTCCGTTCCAATGCGGTGAGTAATAGTCTGGGAATGAGTACGAGCAGCACAATAATTTCTGGAACTTACCGCTTCCTGCTGCCGTGAAGCGTTGTTTGTCCAAGTTCAAATGAACTGAGTGATAAATGAATCGATTAAATAGAATTAGCCACGTAGAAAGTGAATTGTTGTAGAGCTAAGGAAAGTTGTGCGTTGCAACCCACCAGATATTTACTAAGATCAAACGCTATCTATCCATAGTGCGCTGATTATCGGTGATCTTTCGAACTATTCCAGCTGATAATGCGAATCGGACTCAAAAGCAGTCCTTTCCTCCCTTATTATTCGAAAAATAGGAACAGTGTAGATAACCCCGTGACCTTTCAACTAAGGGCGAATATTTGAACGCGGTTTTTCCTCAAGAGCGTTGCTAAGAGTGAGGTATAATATTACTCGTTATCTCCCTTCGAAAATGTTGATAGCTATCTAATTAGTCGATTACGCAATTATGACTAAGATCAAACGCTATCTATCCATAATACGCTGATTATCGGTGATCTTTCGACCTATTCCAGCTGATAATGCGAATTGGACTCAAAAGCAGTCCTTTTCTCCCTTATTATTCGAAAAATAGGAATAGTGTAGATAACCCCGTGACCGTTTAACTAATGGCGAATATTTGTACGCGGTTTTTTACTTTCCGCTACCCGAAGGGAAGGAAAGTATAGTAATCGGCCCAAAAAAAAAATTTGGGTTTTCTTCAGATCTTTACATTTCAGACCCTACTGAGTCTAAAAAACCTAGTTTCGGCGCGTGGTCCGTGTGTATGTCTGTAGTTCGATTTGCGGGAGAACGGCTGATCCGATTGAGCTGGTTCTTTTTTTTGTTTTGTTCGTTATCGAACTACAGAGACACACATACACACGGACCACGCGCCGAAATTAGGTTTTTTAGACTCAGTAGGCCTCAAAACGTAAAGATCTGAAAAAACCCCAAATTTTGTTTTTTTGTGCCGATTACTATACTTTCCTTCCCTTCGGGTAGCGGAAAGTAAAAATTACAGCGATCTCTGATACATTTCCCAACTTTCGTCGGGATTATGAAGCTTTAATGAGAGTCAGGCGATACACTTCGTTGTTTGATAAAAATCGTTGAGGAATCAAGTTATTAGTTGATGAAATCGAATAAATGAAGGAGGATCACCAACAATTGTTAAGATGATTGAGCAAAAACTGTTGGGAAATCGTATAAAAATTGTTGAGAAGGGCTTAAATGACTTGAAATCAGGGTTTAAATTAAATCACCAAACCTAAATTCTTAAAGAAATGAGCCATCCATTTCGCCACGTCTTGCATGCGGATGGAGAGCAAATAAAAACAACTTAAAAATGAACGAGAATCGTTAGTAAATCGAATGCAAAATGAAAAAATTCATGAAAATAATGGCTAACAAACGTTGCAAATCATTACTCAACAGTATATTATTCTCTTGCACAACTTAACATAGTCTCACACTTCCAAGACCCATCACATTCAATTCAGCATTGAAAAATACTAGTAAATCATGTTAAACATGACCTGATACTACGGAACGACAAATATTGACACATTAGGCAGGACGACGTGACGAGTCTAGCTGACTGGTGGTTGAGTGAGACAAGAGGCAGTGCAGGAAATGAGCACAAGTTAGAGACAGACGATAACTTTCGCTATATCGTTTCACAGGCGCCTTCAAGTAGTAGAATTTGCCTCACTATATTTACTGTTTTCCATTTCAACTGTCATACACCAATGAGGCCCACTATATTCGACTCCATCGAAAAATACATAAGCAACGATACCAAACACGACGTAATTGCAATAGAACCACCAAAATTTCGTTTTTGGCTAATTTTTTGGCCATACAGCCAACGGTTTTGTTTGTTGTTTGATGGGAGAACTATTAACCATTGAGTAGAAAACGTTCAGAGATTGAGTTACAGTCAAATCTTGATGAATATAAAAACTGTTGGTAAATTAATATAAATCGTGTAAAAATGTATTCAAAATCAAGTAGACATCACTAAGAAATGATAAAATGTGGCGTACAAAATTGAATAGAAAATGTTGGGCAATTAATATAAATTGGCGAGAAATCTTGAAAAAACCGACCAAAGAGTGTTGGGGAATTTAGACAATTGTAGACACGCCCTCCACCAGTAGTGCTAAGGAAAGCCCTGATGGTGGTTGGGATTTGTAGAAATTATACTTATCAAAATTACAGAAACAGATCTGTTTCACACCTGGAGTAACAACAACAAAAACACAATAACAATTCTGAAACTTCGAGTTTCGTAGGAATATTAATTTAATTATAATTAATATAATTAATGACACTGCCCTCTCCTGTCAATTTTATGCAGATGGAGTTATTCAAGCCAGTCAGAAAAACCTAGATACTGCCAGCAATTTAACAAGTGAGGTGATGAAACTGGTGATAGACTGGTGCCCAGCACATGGTTTAGCGGTAAATCCGACCAAAACGATAATGACAGTGAGTGACAATTTGCAGTAGGAGAAGAACAATGGTACTATGTACTGATCGTAGGATGTGCGATCCTCCTATCATCATCAGTGAAATACCTAGGAGTTTTATTGGATAGACAACTAGGGTTAAATCAAATAACTAGTCAATTAGAAAAAGAAAGGAAACTTCTCATTCAGATCAAAGGTCTGGTGGCCAGGTGTCACTAAAAACAGTGCCCCTAGCTAGATGGGGAAGTAACTATGTCAATCACAGGTGCATTTCACCGCACTCCCAACATCATAATTGCCATATTGACACGAGCGTTATCAATGAAATGGGAAATCACACAAGAAGCTATGAGAGGGACACTGGGACACTGAGAGGGAGTGGAGACTGGTGTCACTCACATAATCAAGGCCACATAGCCATCTGGTCAAGCATTAACAACAGTGTACCAGAGGCAAACTTGCTAATAGATGACAGGAAAAAGATATATTACTTCCAGGGAAACCTCAGTACTAGAATAAACTCTAGGCAAATATGGGATACAAGATCCACAGTGGTAGATGATTCTGAAATCATGTGCTACACTGATGGCTCTAAAAACGTGAGGGGTAATGCAGGAATGGGCGGAATCATTCCCATTAGGCACAAACACGATATCGTGTTCGTATATCAAGGCGAAATTATCGCGATATACTCATGTATTAGCGTGCTTGCATTGAGGAATCTTAGGGACATCAGTAGAGCCATATATTGACAACCAATCTGTCATAAAAACACTTGGTAACCCACATTGAGGAAACTAAACACAAAGCTGGAAAACCCCTCAACCAAAGAATATCGTAATTCTAAAGGGGATACCCAGGCACAAAGGGTATCCATGGGACACTGCTTATGGCCAGAACGGTTCTCGCCTATCACAATGCAACAACTGAAAAAGGTGCAAACAATGAGAAAATGTGGACTCGTTAGGGATGAAGTACACAACCATGAAGGGTACCAATATGCCAAAACTAGAGGTACAACTAACTGTAATACGCAATGAACCAATTGAGCACTGAGCTTGAGCAAATTACGACTTAAAAGAATTATAGATATGCTATCTGGGCACTACATGGTGGGAAAGATTCTTAACAGGATCAATTCCAATATTAACGCTAGGTTCTCGCGCAGGGAAATAGAAATGGTGGATTCTTAGAGAATACTCGTTATGATTCGGCGATCATAAAGGGGAGATGGGGAATCGGCCTGGATGACCATGACTTCAGTCATTGTTCCTTCGGGCTTGGCTGGTGCCCTGTTATTTTCTTCTTCTTCTCATGGGAAGAAACAAACTAACCACACAACTTCCATAAATCCCCACCACCACCAACCCTCTCGCTAGATGATCGTAACTGACTTAAATGATATTGTACTTATTATTACTTAGAGATGAGGAACATTAAACATTGAACAGCCTTTAGTAAAACGCAGCTAAAATTACTAGGTCAGTGGCATTTTTAAGTACAGTTTCCTGGAAAGTCGGCTGGTGAAGTCGATAGGATTCGCCAAACCTACTGAATGGCCCTTACGACCAACTTCAAAGGCTGTCGACAAAGACTCTGTCGGTTGCATGAGCCTGGCATTAATTAAAGTCAACATCTCACACAGTTCCATGTCAGGTTGTTTGTCGAGCAAGTTGCAAAGGGCAGTCATGAACAGGGCCCCTTTTTTCGAGTCTCTGACACTAATGTACTGGGGGAGAGTGGTGTAGATAGTGAGAATGTCGGATTGAAGGAGCTGCTTTCTACGAGGTGTATGGAGCATCACATCCGCTGTGTACTCGCCCTGGAAGTAGGGTTTGTTGCAGAACCCCTTGGGACCCCGGCAGGCATTTAGGAGAAGGATCTTTGGACAGAACTCGAGCTGGCTGCACTCAAATAGACAGTTTTGAATAGCGTCCACTGAGACTGTCCCCATCTGCTCCGTTCCATCTTCGGAGGACCGAGGACAAAATATGCGGCCTTCTTCCCCATGGGCCATCACAATTAGCATGAAAATCGAATGAGTCTCTCGAACGAAGTTTACTTCAACACTTCGTTTGACTCTATCACAAAACACCGACGCTTGTACATTTTCTTGAACGTCAACGACGAAATTCAAAGGTCCCAACGCTCCAACTAATTTCTCAACGTCACGTATTGAGGATTCTCGGTCAGTCTTCACTCCTCCGTATTTCACCTGGTTGAAGATAACGCACAAACCCACATTGTCCTTATTTTTGATAGGATACGTTCCTACCTCCAAATCGTGAAAGATTGACGTACGTTGGTTGAAGCAGTCGACATTGGCAGCCAAATCAGGTTTGCCTAAACTTCGAAGGGCTTTGGCGACAAGTTCCAATTGATCAGTTTCGTTGATGTCGATGAACTCTTCATTGTGCCAAAACATGAAACACAGTTCCATCAAAGTCATAGTTTTCGGAGGCACCGGAGCCCCCAAATCTACGAACTTTCGAATGAAATCGGAAGTCTCTCGACGATCCAGCTTTTCGAACATTTTGTACAAAACTACTTTGGCCTGCGAAATGTACGAAATTGGACTGACGTTGTGCGCCACATCCTGAGCTTTGATATTCAAAGATAACAATGCTCTCTTATTGTCAATCAACACCAAACCTTCGATCAATTTCCGCTCCCAGTTCTGGAACAAGCGAAACAAATCGTACAAATTCACGTTTTCTGCACTTACGCTCGTCAACTTGAGGAGAAATTGGTACGTTTCGCGAATCTGATTGTTGCCGGACATTAAAAATGCTAAGGAAACGATATCGTATAAATCCAAAGCACCGTTGTTTTGCATGTGACGCAGAGTTTTCGATGAAAACCTCGTCGATTTGTGGTAAGTTTTGAAAATATAGTCCTTTGTACCCATTTCACTCTTTAAAGATCGAACGTACTAGGTCAAGTTACTGTTGAGAAAACAACCGATTTTATTTACATTTTGCTGCTTTGACTCCAACTACGCGGGTGTCTGATGACATTGTTGACGTTGTTTCTTGAAGCCAGATGGAAGGGAACTTTCCACCTTGGTACTCTTGTATTTTCTCCTGACGAAGTATTGACACATACGCCTCGCTAAGTGTAATACTATTTCCTCCTCACCTTGAATGGAGATGTGTGGTAATGTTGAACGGCTCAAGCAAATACTGACGGGCGATCTTTATTATGTGAGTAGGACAGAATGTATTTACAAACATGACTGGCTCGACAAGCGCCATACTCTCAACATACGCAGAAAAAGGGAGCAGATCCCCTATATACATGACATTTACATTTTATAGCTTAACGAAAAACACACATTTAGGCTTTTTTTAACAGCGTTGTGATAGTCTAACTTCAACTTCACTCGTTACAAAGTATCTACAATTAATAGCAATGAGCGAATTGACTATGTGAAAATCAGATAAAGGACATGTCTATCCAAAGATGTACTTTTGATTCTATTATTTCTCGTCACATTGTCTTCACTTCGTGGTGTTGGTTCAATGCTTGTAGGGCTACTTCAATAATGTTTAGCAGATTTTTGGGAATTTATATCACATTTAATGTTTGAATATCGATCGAATTTCTCTGTTTGTGTTCCTTGTCAGGCCGCCTACTGATTGCAATTTGACTGACGTGTTTTCTTCATTTAATGATTTTGTTATGCACAAATAAATATTGAAGAGCTGTCTACAACTATCATGATGGGGAAACTTTTTCCATGATGCAGATGCACTAAAACTTTATCTTAAAATTCATTTTTTTCCTTCTTTTAAACACTTTTTTGTTCTATCTTTTGGAGAAATTATTGGTAATGGAGTTATTGATTCATAAGTTAATGTGTTTGCCATAGAAAGGTGGGAGTAGCGTGATACTCAGCAAGCAATCGTTTAATCTTTATTGAATACTAGCTGACCCGGCGAACTTCGTACCGCCTTAGCGTAAATTTGATGCACTACTTTATTTTGTATATCTCGTCATACCTGAGAAGGATTTTATTAAATAAAAAAGAAAATATATATTTGATCTCAATATCACGCACGCTCTAGAAAGCAACTAATAGCCTCTATACCCTTCACTGCTTCTCTCTATTCTAATGCTTTTTGATAAACAATATTTTTAGTTTTATGTTCTGGCGCGTAAATAAATAATGTTGATGGTTTTCTGACACGGAAACAGGCGACATATAATTGGCCATGTGAAAAACATGGATTTTCCAGGTTGATACCACATACACTTAGCGACCGCCCTTGCGATTTATTTATTGACATTGAAAATGCAAGCCGCACTGGAAACTGTAGACGTTTAAAACTGAATGGCATATCGTTCGGTACCATAGGGATACGTGGGATTAAAACATCTTCGCCTTCGTACTTCACTTTCAAAATTGTGGCTTCGATGACGTTGTTCAATAATTTTTTCACCGCAAGCCGGGTGCCATTACACAGACGTGGCTGGTTTAAGTTCCGTAAGAACCTTGTACAGAGTATTAGAAAACTACAAAAAAAAAATCAGCCAAATCGGTGTCATGACAACAGAAAACGGGTTTCATTTTTATATATAGATTTAAATGTACATTCAACGTTCTTGAATTAATTAGTCATCTTTTGAATATTTGCACTGATCTCAGACTATGCCATGAAAACAGTGGACTGTTACCAAAAACTATCATATGTAAAAATGGGATAGAACTTCTTCAATTTTACTACATACATGCTGAAACACTGAATTCGTTTGGCAATGGAATTATGAACGGGCAACAATTCAGCTCACAAAATTCCTGAATAGTTACGACGCTAATCCCGCAGGGCTCTCAGCGATAACGATTTTGGGACTGTTACACGATTGTTAAACATAAGAACATAATCTCATTGATAAACTGTCTCACACCATGAAAAATGTGTGACGTTCAGCATCTTCTTCAATGCAATAATTCCAACCAATTTTGGTCTACTATTCATTCTGAATAATACTCCTATGTTTACAGCCAGGAAATTTTTATACAACCCCCCCCCTCCCCCCAATTTGATACATTGTTGCGTTTCAAGACGTTGGGATTCCAGATCTGCAATGCCCATTCGCCATCCACCATCCTAATATGGACTGAAGAATTCGTTCTTTTGCACAATAATCCCATTTAGTGTCTACTTGTGCCTGCCTAATTAGCAATCCCATCAGACGAAGCTCATGGGTGTTATAGGCAAAAAGTGGTTTGACAAAATTAACCAAAACACAATTTTGTTGGCAGTTTTATCGAAAATTCGCCGTGTTTAGTATTCTTTTCAAAGTATTTTTAGATGCTAAGTCGAATGGAATGAGTCCCGGAGGTATGACTGCGACTAGATCGAAAACAGCGGAATTACAGTAATTATAGTGCGCCAAACCATACTAATTTAAGAAATCATAGGATAATATAGCGAAATTAATTGGTTTGTCTCACACCATACACTCGTCAGCTCGACTTGCCACGTCGTGTGAATTGCCTACACACATCTGGAATATTCAATTATCGTCGTTCCGTTGTAGTCATATCATGTTATGTATCAACAGGTATTTTCGATGATGAATCAAGTGAGATGGGTCTCAGAGGTGTGATACTACGAGTACATCAAGATGTTCAAGAGAATAATAAACCATTGCGTAATAATTTGCAGCGTTTTAAAAATTCGCAAGCTTTTAATAGCGTTGAGCCTTCATAAGTATATTGTAAATGAACACAACCGCATACGGACGGACGGACTTCATCATATGAGCTGCACATACGAACATGACATAATTGAGAGCAGACAAGCTCTATACTCTCGAACATGCTCAAAGGCAGAGGGAGCAGATCCCTTCTATACATAACCCATAATAAAGCCCGACATGTGTATGGAAGCAAGGCAAGCATTGATTTACACGCACACCAATTTTATTTACAAAACATGTGCTATTTGACGTAACCTGCCACGCCTTCGGCAGGACAGTACCTGCTTTAACTTCAGAGACTACCTTAATGTAGCTCCTACGGGCGTTTCGTAATAAATATGGGATTTAGAGGTCAATGACAGCGTTTTACACTGATGAACTTGTTTAACACGCGGAATATAATTATGGCGTAAAAGAGGAAATACGAGGTGATAACCAGGCCTGACATTGATATCACTGACAGAGAAGAGATTGCATAACAACTTCACCAACTGCGTTGATCCCGTTTAGATAACAGCACCTAACCCGCTCCCGTCACAAAGACGGGCTTCACCAGAATGGGTTAAGCTCTAGCCCTGATCAAACGTTAACCCCAAAAAGTTGGGCGGTTAGCTCTTATCTTTCTCTATCATATCCTGTATCCTATATCTTTCTCTGTTTCCCCGCCATTACTGTGCTCCGCCGAGTTTTCGCTTCTATTATTGTGAAGAATTTACGTATATTTTGGAATAATAATAAACAAAGATGCTGTATACAAGTGCGCAGTTATTTCAGTTGCTATTCCACTACGATGATAATCTAATATGCAATATAGATAATAACGTCATCTCACCCGGCGCCTCAGATGGCTATGCGCGGGGTCCAACGATTTCTAGAAGTATGAATTTCAATTCTGTTGCGGACAAAAGTACTACGATCGCCGAAAACAAGTTGCTGTTTGCGTAAAGTGTGTGCTGAGCTTCTTCTCTAGTTTCAGCAGAAAAAACTAAACGTCATATCGCATTGTTGGAAAACCCAAACGCAAATGGCTTACCTGGGTGGATTTAATAGCAGATAAGTAGGAAATATTAATACCACGCTTTTACACACACATTAGTGTATTAAAGCAACTTTTATTTAACGACCATTCTCCCTTCCTCGTTACAGTTCCTTGCTTGTAAAAGTTGTAACCTCATAACTTCGGTTTGTATTATTTCTTGCTCAGTTCTCATTTTCTTGTACCGCTTCCGATTTTTCCTATACGCACAAAGCATTCACCCGGACTAATTTGGCTTTTTCCTTCAGCTCTTGCAGTTGGAGTATGGGTATTTTCATTTTAGGGTCCTCACCAGTTTCAGCTTCGGCAGAGGTTAATGCGGCCACTTTGGTGTCTCACAATAATTAGAAACGATATTTTGGTTAAATCCGGATTGTTGAGCATTGGGCATCTACGGGATACACAGTTGCGCGGCCGTTTACGTATACATGACACTTGTTTACGGGCCGGGATGACGAACAGATGCCCGATTTACTTACTTTACTGTAACCTCATTAGTCCACTGGCTTCTCGATATGGCTTGATCGCAGCATAATCAAGCCTATCCTAACCGCATCCCACAGTGATCTCGGCTAGCGTGGTGGGCACGAAAATGGCTAGCCTTGATTTACTCATCTAGCCGTGATTGCTAACAATTTTTCCACTTCATTTCTCATTAGTCGATTTGAAGCTCTCTTTCCTGTTTTCATTGAGATTAACATGTTCAGCGTGAAAGGCCGTCAACTGGCGTCCCCCCGGCAGGGCTCATGAGCTGACAGACCTCAGTTTGGCAGCCTTGTTCCTCTAACGGGACGAACCAAACCCTTCGATTCAGCGGAGGCTCGTCCGGAGACTTCGTTGCCGTCAGTTGTAACAGAGTCGGCTCCCGTGTAGCCCGCACTCGCGTTCGCTCCCACTCAGTTCCTGTCTGTGGTGGCAAAACTTCTACGAATGTAATTGAGAATAAAACTCTGTTCCAATTGCATTCGGCTTCTATCGTACTACTTCCCAACTCACCTAGTGCGATACCGCTTACTATATTAATCCCCCCCCCACCCCCTGCCGTAACATTCCATTATATTTGCTTGCAAGCTGGCTTGGACCCATCTTTGAGTCGTGGTTCATGACCTATGCCTCGTTCCTTAGTACCCTTCGAGATACCTTGAGATGCAACCGCCTCTGGATTTAGCGGTTAGTGCATATACCACAATTAAGGTAACTACGTGTTGAGTTTTCCTTACTTTCTTCGGTTTTCTAGTATATTTTAAGTAATTAAGAAAACATTAAATGTAAAAATAAATTTTATTAATAATCTTTGGTACAGAATTGGCCGAACAAGGTGGGAGATCAATTAGCATCTTGCTAACAAAAGGGTTTAAGGATTATTTAAGGGCAACCACCCTTCGGAGTCCTTCCATTTTAATTTAACTATAAAAAAAGAGGGGCGGGACAAGAAATGTTGTGCAGGTTTTGCCTAACTCAATGTAAATGTCCTTCGGCCCAGAGCTAAGAGGTCGCTGATCGGCGTCCAATTTAGAATAAGGTAAAAGCAAAGAATAGGAACCGCTCCCTCTGATAAGGCAATATATCGATATATTACGACCGAGGTCAGGTTATCGATATGCCCGACATCGTAGGCTCTGGCGCCACGTTTGAAATAAGAAATAACGACAGCTGTACGATTATGCCAATTATTTAATGTTCATTATGTAATACCCCGTTATATAATTATTTAAAATGTACAAAGACTATGAAAAGGAGTTAATTCAATGAAATTAAGAATGGGTATATGAAATAAATATGAGATAACTAACGGATTGATATCGATACATGCAGTCGTAGCGTTATCAAGCGGTCGGTCCATATTCTTTGTTTCACTCAAAATCGGTCTCAACCATTTATAAGTCCATTATTTACTCTTCCATTCTCCATAATCTGAATATTTTCCAATCAAATGGACCGAAAAAAACTTTCAATGGTCCTGTTTCAAGGCAAATGGACCGTACGGTTAACTACAACTACACCCCGGAACCTTCCACGCTGAAGGTTATAACACTAAAATTTATTATGTTGTTTTCTAACATTGTTTCTGAGTTGGTGCTTGTAATTTGTGAACGGTCCCTTCTAAAATCTACATTTGTGATTTAATAAATTTGATTGATATGCGTCGTCCCGAGTATTACCTTAGAGCTATATCCTCTCGGTTTCTATTCGTTCAGGTGTCTGGGTTGAGTTTCGCGTCTCAACTCTAATTGTCTATATTTTGAAGAAGTTTCAAAACGTGTTGCTGCTATTTAACAAGTGCTCGGTTGTTTGTCTTGGTAGAAGCCATACACCATCATGTCTCTCAACGACGACAAGATTAAGCAAATGCAGGATGAGATGAGCAGGTAACAGTAATCTATACTTATACCTAATGCATCGCATGGACTACCCTCACCACTAGTAGTCTATTATTGTTTAATTTTGCAGGTTTGAAGAGGAAATCGGATTGCCGATTCCCGAAGTACTATCAGGAGGTGCTGGCCCAAGAATTATTGGGGCCAATACGTATCACGAAGCTCAGAAGACTCTGGCTGGGATACCAGGACCTGGTGACGTGAGGCTTCCAACTGTACTACCTCCTCCTCCGCCACCTCCTCCACTCCCATTTGTACCTCCTCAAGTACGAAGTTTGTCTTCAAGTGAGTGAACTATTTTATTCTCCGTGTCGCAACATTTTGGGAATCGCAAATTCCGCAATTTGCAACTTCCAGTATGTGCAAGAAACTCAAAATAATTATTTAGCAACTGAAATTCAGAACTCGATTGAATCCCAGTGTCTGAGTTGTGACGTTACGCGTAGATAATTCAACTTTGATGATTCGGAACTGAAACTTGATAACTGTAATGCTAACAACGAGCGTAACAGGAGTGGTAAAGTTGAGGAAAGTTATGTCGTACGTGACAGGATACATGGAATTGAGTCGCTGTAGCAGATGGGGAAGTGAACCAAGAATGTGCCTGCAATGCAACAGAAGCGCATATAAGTGGGAATCGAGAAAAAATTATAATAACGTCACTCGTGGACCCTATCTCGGGCAAGTTGAGAACTAAACAATGAAGATGTTTCATCACAAAATTGACAAGGGATAAGCAGTTTGATTCCATAATTCAATAGTTATTCGAGCGATTCAATTTGAAGTTTGAAGGGCTCTCGTACTAGGCAGTAGCCAGACATAACAGCTGTAAGTAGCAGATATCAACTAATAGTTCCAAGTGATCAAAACCTTATTTACGCGCAATGTTGTGGTCCAGACGTTGGGATTCAACCCTGAACCCCGAATCTTACCTGCAACTCAACCAAATGGTTAAATCTGATATAATTTGAGGATATCAACAGGTATTTATCCTCAAAATCAGTGCTTAGCCATATATATGTAATGTTTTGCACATTAACATTCGGGATTTCTCCTTCGTTATCTGAAGACATTCCGAACGAAACTAGTTTGTAATTATAACTTTGTAGTTCAACTGTCAGGAAAATCAAATTAAGCCGACTCCGCTTGACAGTACTAAATAACTTCAGGTTTAAATGCTGAATAACTGCTGATACGGAAATTCTAAATACAAGTACATTGACATTAATGCATATAACGCATGCATGGAACATTGAGGACTGCTACTGAAGGTAATGAGCCTTCGGCAGGACACTCCCTCCTCTCTTTCATTAGTTTAAAATAAGGCCACGAGGGGCTTACTAGGCAATTAATGGCGACAAATAAGTGTGGTTTGAGTACGTGAAATAAAATGAATGGTGTTTTGTGATAGTGGAGTTGGAGTTGACTGGAATCAGCATCGCATACACATCGAACGAAAATATAATTAAATATTTCCTTGAAAAAGTTGAAAGAACAGCCTAAGGTTGAGTTTGGAATACCAAACCATTTGCAGTGGTGACAGACATTGAACAATCAGGTTGCAATTCACCCTTTGCAGAACGGTTTACAACCGGGAGAAAATGCCTTAATCTACACCAATGACTAAATATTTGAGATTAGCTCGTGTTAGACGAGTGGGCATTTTAAAGGAGTTTGTTGCCACCATCAGGTGAACTCTGTCCCATTTATTTGAACCATTTGATCTACTTGTACGTTTGAATGTCTGCAATTATGTATGAAACCCACGGGGGTCCATCCTATTCCCATTTCCTTTTGTTAATAGTCTTACCAGAAATGTCCAGTGAATGTGCAGATGCCATTTCGTATCATCCAATAAGGACAATTTTGTGATTTTGTTCTGTTTCAGTGGAAGCTTCGCGTATGCCTTTGGACCCAGGGATGGCATTCAATGGTGGTCTATTCCGAGGGCCTCTCCCTCCTCCCCCTCCAATGCCCCCTCACCTAGGCCCAGGTTCGATGCCTCCTCAAATGCCTCAAGGTGAGCTCCTATCTCTTTTTTTGTATTTCAGTACTAGGAAAGGTTCCAAAATTAACAAGAGAGGTGAATGTCGAAAAGGAAAGACAGGAAATCATCGCTGTTTAGGAACATACAGATGAAGTGATCTTATGGAGTTACAGTTGTGATAAAAGACAATATATTAGGTTGACAAGCTTGAGCTCGTTTTTCTGGTACTAGAGCCCTCAGTGTCCAGTGAATGTTGTGGACAAACTGAGGGAAAATGATTGGAAAATCGTATGCCCTGGTGAGACACATCACACGTGGTACTCGTAAGATGATTAAGGGCAATAAATTATTTTTAAGCATTACCCCTGCAGGAATGAGCATTGAGCGTGGTTTGATATTCGCAATATTCTAAAACTGATGTATCCTTTTCGAGGTCGTTCTCCCTTTTGCAGAATTGCTTTCTTTAATGTATTCCTTCTCAATGTGGTGTTCAGCCAACATTGGATCGACTCTATATTTTGGAACAGTTTATTAAAAGAAAATAAACAAGAGATCGCACTTGATAGTTTCTTGTAATGAAATTAAACTTGATTCAAAATTAGGTAAATAGGCCTGAGTAGTACCATGTTGGAAAGCATTGCAGTTGTTGAAGATCAGTGGTGCTGTGGAGGGTGAGACAAGTACAAACTCAAACTGTAGAAATCGAGGCGAGTTCATGAACGGATACTGGCATTGTTTGTACTAATAAGAACAATTTTATTTGTGCATTGGAAGCGTTTATTTTCCTTCGCTCTACAAATTAGAAAGGAAAGTTAGGTAATCAGCTAAAATAAAATTGGAGTCCCCTCAGACCATTACGTTTCAGACTCTACTGAGTCTGAAAAACACTAGTTTGGTGGGTGGGGAGGGGGCTGCCAACGGCGTCATATCATGCCCATGGGCATCTGAGGTTTTCAGGGAGGCACACGGGGGTTGCGCTGGACAGGGACATCAGCCGTCTTCCCCTTCCCCATCATCTTCATCTTCTTCCTCTTACCCTTCCATCCTCTCCACCGCGATAGACGACTGCCAGTGCCGGTACTTTGGCTGGGCATTCAGAAACCCCAAAGGAGTATGAATTCACTTTTGGCAGAAGCATCCTGTCGAAATGGTTTTATACAGTATGCTTCAGAGGAGATGCGTCTCATCATTCCCCTGCTCCCTCTCGGGAATTCTTAGCCAGCATTATGCATTCCCCAGTTCTCAAGGATGAGGCACATACGTGCTGTGTCAGCTACTCCACTTCAGTTGGACATGATGGTATTTCCCCTGTAGATGGAAAAATGCCCTGAAGGCTGTTAAGCTGCTGGTTGTCAACTTACTTTTCTTCATGGGAAAACCTTCTTCTGGATTGTCGTTTACCCAAACTGTCTTTGTCCCCAAGAAAAGTGGTGATGGGCCGGGGGGCTGCAGACCAATTCCAGTGTCGTCTGAGGTCTTTCAGACAGTTCTAATAAATGCTGGCATCTCGTCTCCAGGTGGCTGGTGTCATTGGCAACGTTCAGAAAGTGTTCTGGCCAGTGGATGATATTGCTGAGAATCTCATGATTCTGCAGACAGTGCTCTTCAGGGCAAGAAAGAAAAAGGAGCTATTACTCCTGTTTGCTCTGGACGTTGCTAAGGCTTTTGACACGATAAGCCACCAGGACTTGACCAATTGCTTTTGTGTGAGGGTGGCTCCTGATCGACTCTTCGATTATGTGAGCTCTCTATACTGCAGGGTTGTGATGGCCTTGCTGGTTGGAGGGAAGATATCTAAGGACGTGGCATTCAGCAGGAAGACCATCTGTCTCCAATACTCTATACTCTTCAATCTTGTGATTGATACTGCACTAGTTAGGTTACCTCAAGAAGTAGGATTGATCTCGCCCCAGGTGTTAGCCTTCACGGATGATATCATCCTCCTCGCCACACATCACGACAGGACACTGTCGATACTGCAACCCTGACGTTACCTGCCTCTACTCCACAAACTTCCGACACTTGCCATATGAAGATCCATCCTGTCGTATTTGCGCTTCTTGGCTTGCCAAGTTAGTGCAAGATTCCAGCTGTCAGATACTACCTGGACATCCATGATCACTGCAGACTGTTCAGGACCAACGGCAACAATGGCAGGCCTCAGTCCTTCTTCAGGGACAACCCGGTAGTGCTGCACTCTATCCACTTCTCAGCGCTCAGATGACAATGCACCAGTAACCTACTTACAGACCGCATCATGGCGCTTGACACAGCGTCCATGAGAACGCGGACACACCTACGCGACACGATTTAGCAACTCAAGCAGGTTACTACAGGCACAACAGCAAACATTCACAACGTTACGATCCTGGCCTCTAGTACACCTCATCTCTGTAGGCAATGACGACACATGAATGGCATGACGTGTCCTTTGACCTTTGTCCGTGTCCTGTATTGCGCAAGTGATAATGCTTAAATGCAGTCGTTCGTTTCCTTATATAAATGACTATTCCTTAACCCTCTTAAGAGAGTTAGATCAGTCAAAAGTAATGGGGGTTGTAGTTTCAGTGCTGTGCAAGATCCTGAGGACTCACTCGGCATCCACCAACCCAGACCTGTGAAAGTATGGCAGGTTATCCCGGTAGAATGCTTTTGCCTGTGTGTTACCACTTCCACGGGGAGGTAGGACCCTTTGGGAGCTGTAGCATGAGGGAGGAGTTCTTAAACTGGTTTCCTACCTGCTCTAACTGTTTACCTGGGTGGCAAAGTTCAAAACGATCGATCAACTGTGGCCATGGTTTTAATGGTAATGTGTGAAATGGTTATAAGCATGCTTAGTAGTAGTCAAAGCTGGAAGGTTTGAATGCGTATTCAATAACTGTCGCCCACTGTTTGTAGAAACGACACTGGTGATTTCTTGTATTATAGATAGTGTTTGGAAGAGAAGTAGACCGTGTCCCATAGGGGAATGGCTCTTCCTGTGGGCTAGCTCAACTCACATTTTACTCTGACGTTCAGGGATGTTGGAAAAACCACACCACATCTCTTTGATGAGGATTCTCATCTCACTGGGCATTTATGTAATGCCCATTCATCTAGTGTGGTAAGTTTTCGCTCGGTTGATAGGTTACTACAAAGTTTGGTCCAGAGTGGGGGAAACTAAGCTCCCTTTCCACTCAATGGCCAAGTCAACTGGTAGCTGGCCCGTTATAACTTGCCTTCACTGGATGCTGTCATGCAGAAGTAAATTGCCTTGTACATGAGGATTGGGTTATGGCAACTCGCACATCTTGCAATGGTAGGGCCTTTGAGGGACTGGAGGTGTTGGCAGAAACGCCACCTCTCTCCAATATTGGTTCCTAGGAGCCTGTGGCGGCCAAACCTTATTGATGGTTGGGTATTTAATTTTCCCTCCGAGTGGGGGCTAAATGCTGTAGTACTTTAACTCGATGCTTTGTCGCCCGACTCTCAAAACTATGGTGTTTTAACGAAGATCCTGTAACTGAAGGTAGTGCGAGAAATTCTAACAGATGCCATTAGTTGGGACTTGGTACTGTGGAAGGCATGAGCACAACTACTCAATTGCTGGATGTATTGAGCCAATGACAGCCTATCTGTTCCGTTCTTCAAACTCGATTGAAGCCATCATCCAGCGAAGAAAGACGTGATATTTGTAGGCAGTCATTGGATTCCTAACGTGATTTTAGTAAGAACGCTAGTGTTACACAATGAAAAAATCTACTAAAATTCATTTCTGTCGAAAGTTCTACAATTTATTATACTGCTTGTCATTTTTCCTAAGTTGATTTATGTTATTTGGAACTGTCCACACGAAAAAGTTAACCTCATTTTCGTGTCCAACGTTTATCTGCAGCCCTAATGTAAAATATGAGCTGATTGGGATCAGTCGTTTTTAGAAACCGTTTTTTCAAATAATATTTTTGGCAAGCTGCGCCTTTGAAACGTAAAGATCTGAAGAAAAACGAAAAAAGTCTGCAACACAGGTCTCAGGTTTGTTTCTGTATTAGATGACTGTTCCTAAAACCCTCAATAAGGGGTCATCAGAAGGATACATTAGGAATGAATTAAGTGTTACTGTTAGAAGCTTCAAAAAAGAAATTGAGCGCATTTAGATCAGTGAAAGTTATTTGGTAATGCACGTAGAGAGTGTAGATTCTCACTAAGTATATAAGGAATGAGCAGAAATCAGGTTACCTCCCGTAATGTTGTGATCTCATTTCGAAAGTGGTTTCTGAAGATTATCTTATTATTCCTAAGGTCCTATGCCGCCTGGATTTGGGATGATGCCTCCGATGGGCCCAGGCTCAATGCCACCTCAAATGATGCAGGTGCCCCCTAATTTCCCTGGACCTGGTGCTCGTGTATTTCAACAAATGACTGCTCCCTCCTTCGTTCCTCCAGCTCCCCCACCTGTTGAGCCTAAACCCAGCCAGCCTGCCACTACAGTCCTCAGGTAAAACTCCTCAAACTTCTAGTTTTTCTTTGTGCACCTCCGCCATTGCTATTTATTTCTCTTGTTGTGCATGTCCTGCCCTTTCTAGGACCTCTCATAGAGTTCACTCATAGAAATACATCAAGGAAAATAACTGTTGCTTAAATATTTCTTTATCAAAGCAGTTTACTTGGAAATAGGTTAGTTGAATCTGTCCACTAAAGTTTTTTAAATCCTGTTTGCCATTTTATTGCAAAACGTAGAATTCAAGCTCACATGCGGGTCCAACTCCATTGGTGCTTAGTTGGCGTAAGTCCTCAATGCTTGTATCAGATCAGATCCCTCAGACTGGTGTGAAAGGACGCCTTAACCAGTACCCTGTCTGCAGAGGTTTAATTAAGGCGAATGCTGTATGCATATGAATGAGTGTTAATCAGTTTGGCTGTCGTGTGTTGAGTGTATTTAGTATTTCAATAGTTGTGATATATACGTTTATATTTGGCAGCGCAACACCTATGATGTACGTGTCAAACCCTCAGATGGAAATGGTAGCGATGCAAGCGGAGATTAGTCAACAGCAGCAATCAGTTCCTGTTGAGACGTCCACTGTCAGTGAAGAATCCAAAAAACCACAGATCCAGAAGAAGAAGACGGCTCAACCTGCAGTCGAAACGTCTTTTATTCCTATGCAAATACAAAATCCGTCCAAGAAGAAGGAAAAGAAGAACAAAAAGCTCATTCGTGTCGCCGGTGGGCAGACCTGGGAAGACCCAACGCTTGCAGAGTGGGAGGATGGTGAGTATTCTGTAATGTTCTTTTTTGTTGTTTAGTATGTTACATTTATAGTTTTTTGGGTGGGGGTTCTAAAAGTTTCAAAGGTCAAGTCGTAGAACTACTTGTAATGCTGTGCATGTTCTGGTTGCAACGTGAAGTGAAATAATATTCAGGGCTGATGGATGAATGCGCTCATAGCAGTAGGAGGAACAGAGAACAACAACAACCTCTATGCCTTCTACAATCCAAGCCCTTGTTAACGTTCAAATGTGACCCTAGAAAACGAAGGATACTCTTTGAGGAGCACGAACTCTTGAAACAGTTTAATTGGAACGCTGTTTCTTTACGGCAGGAACATCTAGCATATGCTGAGAGATTAGCTTATGTTGTTGAGCTTATGATGCTGGTGTAGCAGAGCCATCGGTTTTCCCTTGCACTTTCTGTGGCGCCCATTTAGTCAAAGAGGACTTTGGTGAGCACACAAAGACCCTCTGCCGCTGGTAGTGTTCAGGATTAGGAGCCTAAGTAAAAACTTCACAATTCAGACTTAGGGGATCAGACAAAGACTATAAACTAGTCGCCTTTAAATACTAGTCGGAGCGAACCTGATCAAATGTCAGTTAAAACATGAAGAAACAATTGAATCTTCCATTTCACTTGCCTGAAATATCCTGTGTCCGCCTGCTGGAATTCCTCAAACTCGCATAGACTTTGGCTGTGGCAGCAAAGGTCAAATTAGCGGCAGTAGAAGAGATTGCAAGCCGAGTTGTGAAACTGAATGAGGAGTCATGACTTGATAGGAAGCAACGAGACGATTGAGTAGCAAACTCGGGTGATGAGGTGAGAGGCCAAACTGATATACAAACGACGCACGGTGCGGCTAAATTATATTCCTGGCAGCTTCTTAAAGGGGAACCAGTGAACCCAGATTTGAATTTCCACAACGCAACAAAACGTAAAATTCCTTGTTTTTCTTGAGAGCTTGGGAATTTTCGAAGATCATTGTGGAATGCCAAAAACGAGGGTTTGAGCTAAATCGGCTCAAAACTAACTATAGTTATCATAATAATCAAACACTCCTTTTTTCTCTCAACTGCCACTAATGGTTTAGATTAATTTTTTTGTGCCGAGAGATCCAAATGACCTAACTGTACTATAAAATGTTCATTCGTGGAAAAATGACTAGAGCAAATCTGTAATTATAAAAAATTTAGACAGCAATCGATTTTAGTGTGTTTTTTTCCTCGTAAATCACGCTTTTCCACTGTATAAAAGTTGCATTCTCGCAAAAATTGTGCTGGTAGTCCAAAATGCTTCCTGTAGGTTGAAAGTTTAACTAGGCCGTTAGATAGTTAGGAGCAATCCAAGAAATGCCGGAAATTAAATTAAGTTACACGTTGACAGTTCTATGAGCAACACGTTGACAGTTTTATAAGTAACCCAATAAAGATCCAGACATAAGTAGAAGCAAAGCAATAAATTCCGCAACATCAAGCACTACCCGTTTCTTGCTGCGTAACATGTTCAGATAAAGCATATTGAAACAGTGCGAAGCAACAGCAGTAAACGTTGCAGAATGTCTAATGTTCTGAGGAAAGTTGTGTGATGCGTCACACTGGTGGGTCCCTCCTCATTCATCCCTTCCAGCACTTTGCTGCCAGTTTGAAGATGGTTTTGTACATATGGACCACCTGCAAAACCTCCTTGTGTTTGCACTGCAGTGAGCACTCATAATAATTTTGCCCCCTGCAATACAAAGGGGCTGGAATTGACCAGGATGACTACCTTTTTGTGGTAGGTTTCGGGCCAGCGACAATCATTGCTGCCTCACTGGGAGAGCGCTGGTTTCTATCGTCAGCGTGAGGTGGCACACAGCTGGCTGGTTTAATCACTACATTCTCACACTACACCATGTAGGACAACACTAGGTGGGATGACTCTCAGCCTTCTGCAGCCTTGCAAGGACATCTCCTTCACCTGTTTGGTTGCTCGTCACAGTATCTGGTCCAAGAGAATCAGATCTTGTGAAACCTGACTGTGATGACTGACAGTGGCAAAATCGTTGATGTAGCAGATGAGGTGTACACCCTTGGGCATATCTACTTGCAGCAGACTGTTGTACAAGGTGTTTCGCTTGTCAGGGCCGCCTAGTAGGTTCACCACATGTAATTGGCAGTTATCTCTGATGCAGCCTGAATAAATGTGTAAACCTATCCTTGCCTGTGTTGTGCTGGGCTTCTGTAGAGCCCAAAAGGACCAAAAAAATAAAGCCGACTCCATGCAGAGGGTACATTAGTGCTGCCTAATATTTCGGCGCATCACTAACCAATTTGTTGTAGATATTTCCACAATCGGATGTATAAAATCTCTCAGTATCGAAAATACAGCGCGTGCAACAAGAATGGCAATCTGCTTGTCCAGTCACACAGACCAGACTGATGACCTGTTAATTAGATACACGTATGAATGATTTTTCGTTTTATTTTACAGATGATTTCAGACTTTTCTGTGGCGATCTCGGCAATGATGTGACTGATGAAGTGTTGACGAGAGCATTCTCTAAATATCCATCTTTCGTGAAGGCGAGGGTGATTCGAGACAAGAGAACCAACAAAACAAAAGGCTTTGGGTTCGTCAGCTTCAAAGATCCTCAAGACTTTATTCGTGCAACTAAAGAAATGAACGGTAATTATTTGGTATTTCGTTAATGGATATCCATAAGTTGTGTGAATAACTGTTGGGTTTTAGACCCTTCTGGTTCGTATCTGTTTTCAGAGTCAGGCTTTGGGCTTTTAAGCCTCATCTATGTTTAAGCCTTTATCTATGTGTGTGTGTATCTTCTTTGAAGGATTCAGGCATGAATAGGTCTGATCTGGGGCTGGAGTCTTCTCGACTACTCCTCAGCTGCACAGTAACTCCTTAGTTCCACTAGACGTCTAGTCAAGAGGGTGGGTACGCTCAGGTTGGTTTTGAAGTCTTATAAGCGTAAAGGATGACAAAGAGATACCCATCAGTTAGGGCCCTGTTGATTGAGAAGGAACAGTAAGGAAGTGTCCTATCTGTTGGTGCCTAGAAGCTGGAGGTTCTTTCTCTCTTTCATCCTTCTTCTAGTTCTTTGCCAGAATCTGGTGGCAAGGGGAGGACACTAAAGCCTCTAACTTAGTGACTAGGACAGAAGATTTCTGTGGAGAATAGCTGACAATGTGATGCAACATCGAAGCTCTGGCAAGCAAACAGGACCCTCTTTGTGTTTACCTCATCAGGTACAGGTCCTACAATGTAAAACTAATCTCCCGTTTGGGCGAATCAAGTCTAGAAAACAAAGTTGTTAACGGGCTGGGTTGTTTTTAACTGTGGAGGAACGGTCTACTGCGGACTAACCAGAGATGACAATGGAGTTTTTTGGGAACTGGCGAGCTGGGCTCGAGGCCACAGGAATTATGAACAAATATTAACGATTGGCAAGTTGTTCGTTAATTCAGAATTTTATGAAAAATAAATCAAATAATGAAGTGGCGTGTTCTTTGTGAATTTCAGGGAGGTACGTCGGGAGCCGCCCCATTAAACTACGCAAGAGCTCGTGGAAAAATCGCTCCCTGGATGTTGTCCGGAAAAAGGATAAAGAAAAAACTATGTTGATTCAGATGCTGACTGGGAGGTGATGACTACTGATTTCGGTTATCCAGGCTGTCGTAACCTGAATTCAAACTGACTCTTGACGCCACAGTCGCTTCAGAATCTGGTTGTTGAAAGTCTTCGTTCATTGAAAAAAAACGAGTTTTGAAAGCTCAAAGTCGTTCTGCCTGAGCGACTTTAGTTCGCCAGCAAATTAGTATTTAAACGTGTAATTTACAAATAAAAGATGCTGAGTCAAATTTCGTCTCTCTCCCTAATGCAAGCAGCTCCTGCTATTTGGGCAACTAAATGGTTCATTGGTAACAAAGCTTTGTCCAGACCAAAGTAGAAGCCGTTTGACCAAAAGTAAACAAGTGGCGACCTGTAAAATCTAGTAAATAACGGAAAGTGAATTTTGGTATCCTCTAATCAATTGGTGTGGGCTCCACTACTATATTATCAGTCACAGAGTCCAGATTATATGTGATAGTATGGCACAATGCAAAGAGAGTAGGACACAGGAAACCCGTTGAGGGTTTTGTACAACACGTAGAAATATTGTTGAACGACTTTTGGGAATCGAGTGAAAGCGTTTTGGTTTATTATTCGTTCGAGAAAGTTTTTTTACAACCCTCTTCAAAATTGGGGTTCAAATTCCGCTCTATCAGACAAAATTCCATTTCTGATAAAGTTGTTCTGGCTTACTCTGCATTTTGATCGGACGAAACCCGTGGTTGTTATAGGTAAAATATGGCTTGAAAAATGAGCCAAAACGGTATTTTGGCAGTTTGCTAGAAGGCGAGGGACAGGGAAATACCAACATGACGTATGATCGGTTCCTTCCTTTCTAGAAATGGGGTTTTTAACGAAAAAATATCTGGTGCGTTGCAACACACAACTTTCCTTAGATCAACGTCAGTTCACTCGGGTGCATGGCTTTTTCTACTCACTCAATTCATTTATCACTCAGTTCATTTGAACTTGGCCAAACAACACTTTATGGCAGCGGGAAACGGTAGCGCTTACAGTTCTGGAATTTATTGTGCTGCTCGTACTCGTTCGAAAATGGGTACGAGTGGCCTGAAAATCCCGGAACTGTAAGCGCTACCACTTACTGCTGCCTTAAAGTGTTGTTTGACCAAGTTCAAATTAACTGAGCGATAAATGAATTGAGTAAGTAGTAAAAAAGCCATGTACCCGAGTGAATTGACGTAGAGCTCAGGAAAGTTGTGTGTTGCAACGCACCAGATTTTTTTTTTTACATTCTAGTAACATTTCAGCGGAGTTGAAAGGAAAAACCCGCGCTAAAACCGATTTTCGTAGAAAATTGTGATAATTTATTGTGCTGCTCTCGTCATTTTACCGTAGATGGGAATTTTATGGTACAATTGTCTTTTTACGAGCTATCAATATACAAAATTTAATCAAAATCGTTTGGAGCTGTTTTTGAGAAAAAAATGGTGTTTTGATCACTATGATAACAATAATTAACTTTCGATGGATTATGCTCACACCCTTATTGTGGCGTCCCATGGTAACGTGTGTGCTAGATATCAAGTTTGAGCTGATTTGATACCGTCGTTTTCTCTAAAAATCGTTCACAGACACCGACTGACACACACACGTACAGACCATTTTCCCAAATAGTGTTTTTCGGACACAGGAGGGTCTGAAACGTAAAGATCTGAAGAAAACTCAAACTTTTTTTCAGCCGATTACATAACTTTCCTCTCTACTTTGTATAGCCAAGGAAAGTAAAAATGTTTCACTTGCTACGATATTTCGGTAAAAGGGGAAGACTGGTGGACTTGAATTGGGGCTAGAAAGAGGATCATGGAGTTTCGGCAGTTGTTCAAATTCCATTTACGTCTCGCGAGATTTCCCGGAGGAAGCTAGATCATCAAGGTAGCTGTAGATAAATGATAGATGATGTAGAACAGCATGAAGGTAACGTTGAAATGACTGCGCTGCATTCTTCAATCTGAGCGGTAAGCATGGAAATGCCAAGAGTCCAAAGACCACTGCTGTCTTCGGCACATCCTGAGGGGCTACTTGTATGTGGGGATTAGCTCCGACTAAGTCAATTTGGCTGTAAATGACTGTCCTCTGGATGAGGAATGCGGTATTTGTCTGGGATAGCCTAGAATACTCTCCGCACAGTCTCCAACTTGTATCTTCTTCTGAGCAAGGAGAGAACTTTTAGATGGTCTGTAGATACAGGAACAATAGGAGAAGGTGACGTTCCAAACTGAGGTGGGCGCCCTGCAGTGGTATATGGAAGGCAGAGCTGGACTGGGCATTGTAGGGCCCAATTACAGTCTTGCTAAGCCGCTGGGAGAGTACGCCACGATATTTCAAGCGGAAATCCTAGCTATAAAGATTTGCGCAGAAGAGATCCTGAATAATGGACTCAAGGGCAAGCGGATCTACATATTCGTGGACAGCCAGGCCGCCATCGGGCCTGAACCATACGCAGGCATGGCGAGTCACCTGAATCGTCTGGTTGCTCGATGGGAGACAGAGGAAAACAGCGCCCATTGGCATCACCAATTGGTTTTCCTGGCAAAGGCGATGCTGACACTCTCTAGGCAGGAGTTAGACAGGCTTCCTCACCGGGCACTGCCCACTCAGATATCGCCTCAACAAGATGGGCATCTCAGAGGCGGTGGAACGCAGACTTTGCGGCGAGGAGGACGAGACGGCAGAGCACATCCTATGTGAATGCCGTGCCGTGGCAGCCAAATTTCGAATTTTTCGCTCAGGTGACTATTGAACCCCAAATCATAGCGGAATCTGCGGTGAAGGACATACTCGACTTCCTAAGGGGGACGGGTATGTACGACGCCTTCTACTAAGAAAGGGTCAGTGTCACAATAGGCCCATATGTGGCCGCCGTGACAAAGGGACTTGTCCCGGACGCTCTCCGGAAGAAAAAAAGGTCTATATCCCATAATTCGGGGGGGGGGGGGGGACACGCGTGCGGAACTGCTGAACAGCAATCGATATAGAGTTCAAGTTAATAGCACGAGCTGAGACAGAAATGGGTGGGTAATGGGAACAGGCATTGAAGCGACAGCGAGTATTGAGTAGGTTTGTGGGAAAATTTCTAAAATTCTGTCGGTCATCGCCGCCAAGTTCTCTAAATTGTCATTAAAAGTGGATAATATGTCTTGGCGTGTAGTGGGAAGCGTTTTACAAAGGTTTTCAGAAAGTCTTGAACTGTGAGGGTCCTCATCTCCCTTAACAGATGAGATGGGTTTTCGGTTAATTATTCATTCTGAAGAATACTCTTACGTTATCAGTCAGTACATTTTGCAAATCTAGTACGATTTTACGTGAAGAGGCTGGGTACTTCAATTTAAGCAAAACTTAAAACTCAATCTGTAGAAAATTGAGATCCGAGAAAACAGATAAATCCAAATCAGAAAAGTAAGTTATGAAATATATGAACGTCGCTAGGAGATAAAAGCAAATACCAGAAATAAAAGCTGATGGAAAAAAAATGAAACAAGTTACAAACTGTTGACACGATCTTCTGCAAGCTGTAGGTACCCACGACCTTTCAGTGCCGCAATTTGGGAAGGAAACATCAGCATCAGTATTCTCTTTCTTCAGGCGTTTTTCCTCTTACGACTCAGGGCTGTCAAGCCTAATGTTGAGTGCCCTGGATCTATTAAGTCAAGGATTCCTGTAGAGGCACATGTCGCCAAAAGCTTTCTCCCTACGTTAAAATTTTATAGAAATTGAGCGCGGATTGTTGGAAAACTAAGAAGAAAAAAGATTTGGAATGTGGGGTAGTCGTGCACGTTTGCTGGGAAGTTGAGTAGAAATTGCGAACACCTAAGTTTCAATTTGTGGCAAATGGAAGAAAAATGAGTAAATGGGTTGGCAGTGGTGCTCAGCATCCAGGAGTACGCCCCAACGATTTGTTGGGTCCAACGCCGTCCAACCGTTGGCAATTCGAGTGGAAAGTGTGCTTGAAACATTAAAAAGTTGTGCAGGAAGTTCGAGTAAAAATAGCTTGAGAGTTGAATGAGAATTCACGCAACTTTCTTCAGCCCCAAAAAAATAAATATTTATTGCTGAATCAGCTAATCACTTTTTCCCTCATTCGACATGATCCTGGAGTTCTGTAAGAAAATTGGTAGCAAAGCCCTCTTGAATGAATTGCCCCTAAGAATGTCGTAACTTTTATTGAGTAGCCAGTGCAGAGGTATTTAAGAGACCTCTGTTATGATTAGTGGTACTTGAGAATAGATAAATAACGACAGACATTTTTATACAACGTTAAATACATGTGTTTATTAAAAGACGACAAGGAAGGAAAACATCGGGTGGTTACTAGATAGATACAGGATGATTTGATCATAAATAATATCATTTTAACTTAATTGTTTTGGCATTAATTTATTAATAATTAATTAGATAATGTATAATAACTTCAATACAATTAAATTATTATTTATATTCACCATTCTTTATTTTTTAGTTTCTGGTTAATTCTAACATAATTGACATATGTAAACAGCGATAACCTAGGGGCTAATTTGATTTTGGTTTATTAAATTCAGAGAACAAAAAACATTTATTGGGCTTAACTATTATACTACCTCAACGAACTGGAGTAGGACTTCAATTTTTCAAGTTTTAGAGGGACTACTAGCAGCCGGCACGTCAGTATTATTCGGCGGACTAGGACAAGGAGAGCTGATTAGCTGTGGACTAACAGTGCTATTTCTATGGCTGGGAAGAGACTTATCTGTAGATATGTATGAATCCGCATACCAATCATGCTCAGAATCTCGCAAAATTGGTTTTGGATTCGCTAGTATAAACTTTCTATTTCGTATATATTCTGAACCTTCTCGGTTTCTTATCAAATATGATCTTATACCAACTTTCTTAACAACAATCGCATCTGGAATCCAACAACCATTAGGTTTTACCTTGAAGTGTACCTTATCGCCTCAGTGTAGTGCTGACATTACACGACACTTTCGATCGAAACATTCTTTTGACTTATTCTGTTTTCTAAAATTAATGGTATTAGGTTTCAAAAGATTTTCACTGATCAGTAATGTGCAACGTAGGCGTCGTGACATTAGCAGTTGTGCTGGTGAATACAGATCACCTTTTGATACATTTTTGTAATGTAATAGTGCAAGGTGAGGACATTTTTTAAGAAGATTGCCTTCAATTTTAGCTCCGCTTTCAGCCATACCGTTTGACCGACTCCTCATATAAGAGCATGACAGCACATGTGTACCAAAACACCTCCTAGATGTTTTTCTTTTTTTTCGTGTGTAAATGTTCGTGTTTACTGTTGTTCCGAGTGCGCCAACTCTTAAAATCCTTCGGACTCGTGGAGAGGCGCATGTCCTCAAGGCTCCAGCGCTCCTTTTAACTCGCCACCCCTTTTGCTCAGCTTTCAGTTGCCTCCAGAATTCCGCTTGAAGAGGAGGTAAGCAGCTTGAAAGCCTCTCAAACACGATGTTTTACGTCGAAAATTATCGCGAGATCCACCTCTTTCCGCTTTTCCGAACGTACGAATTAAACGTTCTTCCAATGTTTACTTTCCTTGGCTCTACGAAGTAGAAAGGAAAGTTATTTAATCGGCTGAAAAAAAAATTTTCTTCAGATCTTTACGTTTCAGACTCTCCTGTGTCCGAAAAACACTATTTGGGAAAATGGTCTGTGTGTGTGTGTGTCAGTCTGTGTCTGTGAACGATTTTTAGAGAAAACCACCGTACCAAATCAGCTCAAACTTGATATCTCGCCCGCAGGCCTCCATGGGACGCCAAAATAAGGGTTTGCACAAAATCCACCGAAAGGTAACTATAGTTATCATAGTGATCAAAACACCAAATATTTTTTTCTCAAAAACGGCTCTAACGATTTTGATTAAATTTTTTATATTGATAGCTCTCAATGAGAAAATTATACCATAAAATTCCTATTTGTGGGAAAATGACGAGAGCAGCACAATAAATTATCAAAATTTTCGACGAAATCGATTTTAGCGTGGTTTGTAGAGAAAACCAAGTACCACCAAAACCAAATACGTACCAAATCAACTGAAACTTGATGTCCAGCCTACAGGTTACCATGGGACGCAAAAATAAGGGTATGGGCAAAATCCACCGAAAGTTAACTATAGTTATCATAGTGATATAGTGATCAAAATACCAACTATTATTTTTCTCAAAAACCGGCTTTAACGATTTTGATTAAATTTTTTATATGTGTAGCTCTTAATAAGATAATTTTACTATAAAATTCCCATTTGTGGGAAAATGACGAGATCAGCACAATAAATTATCAAAATTTTCGACGAAAAGCGTTTTTGCCGCGGTTTTTTCCTTATAAACTCCGCTGGAATGTTAGTAGAATGTTTTTAAAAAATTGGTATTGTAGTCCAATCCAATATCTTTAGGCTGAGTGTTTAAAAACGCTCATGAGATACATGGGGCTCACTCCAGAAATTCCTGAGTTTCAACTACCGCCGTTTCGCTTAATACCAGTTCTAAAAGTTTTTACCCATTAACTCTGCCTAAGTGATTACTATCCTTCTTCAAAAAATTCTTGTTATAGCCTCATTAATTATCTGTGTACCAATTGCTCAATAATGGTCCTGCAATGAGTACGAGCAGCTCAATAAAATCTGGAACTGTAAGCGCTACCGCTTCCTGCTGCCGTATAGCGTTGTTTGACCAAGTTCAAATTAACTGAGTGATAAATGAATCGATTAAATAGAATTAGCCATGTGCAAAGTGAATTGACGTAGAGCTAAGGAAAGTTGTGTGTTGCAACGCACCAGATATTTAATTGCTCAGTCAAAAAACTTCATTTAAAATTTTGTTGTCCACTTTCCACATCTTTTACAACTTCAATCTTTTTTTATTTTCCTTGCCTCTGCGAAATAGAAAGGTAAGTTATGAAATTGACTGAAAGACATTTTTTGAGTTCTCTTCAGGTCTTTAAGTTTTTAGGGGTTCCGTGCCCGAAACACACAAGTCGAGAAAATGATCTGTGTCCGTGAACGCGGCAGAGAGAAAATGACAACCAAATCGGCTCAAACTTGGTATTTAGCCCGCAGGTTACCATTAGGCGCCAAAATAAGGGGATGAGCAAAATTAACTGAAGTTATCACAGTGATCTAAACACTAATCCAACACTCAACCCCTTTTTAAATTTGTTGTTTAGACAGCTCCAAATAACTTACAATACCATAAATTTCCCATTCGTGGGAAAATGAAAAATTATCAATAATTGACGAGTCGTTTTGAATCGTTTTCTGGATATTTTTCGATGTTGAAATGAGTAGGACGAGTCTTAGGGGTGTATGAATACCCCCAGATGGAGAACAGTGATACCACAGAAAATATAGTGAGGTGAATTGTAATAGTTGAAGTAACTCGCATTGCAATGCAGCGTAAGTTATCGTTTGTACACTGTATGTTATTTTTCCCATATATGTTCATTCCAATCATCTTTTCAGCTCGTCTCGTCGCGTCGTCCCAATTGCCGAGGGTTGCCTTGAAAACGGCAATTTTCGTTGTTCCGTTGTAGTGCTAATGTTCCGTATCGTCTACTATTATTTTTACTTTCCTTGCTCTACGAAGTAGAAAGGAAAGTTATGTAATCGGCTGAAAAAAAAATTTTGAGTTCTCTTCAGATCTTTACGTTTCAGACCCCCCTGAGTCCGAAAAACACTATTTGGGAAAATGGTCTGTGTGTCTGTGAACAATTTTCAGAGAAAACCACCGTACCAAATCAGCTCAAACTTCATATCTCGCCCCCAGGTCATCATGGGACGCCAAAAGTAAGGGTATGAACAAAATTCACCGAAATTTAACTATAGTTATCATAGTGATCAAAACACCAAATATTTTTTTTCTCAAAAACGACTCTAACGATTTTGATTAAATTTTTTATATTGATAGCTCTTAATAAGGCAATTATACCATAGAATTTCCATTCGTGGGAAAATGACTAGAGCAGCACAATAAATTACCAAAACTTTCGACGAAATCGATTTTAGCGCAGTTTTTAGAGAAAACCACCGTACCAAATCAGCTGAAACTTGATGTCTAGCCTACAGGTTACCATGGGACGCAATAATGAGGGTATGGGCAAAATCCACCGAAAGTTAACTATAGTCGTCATAGTGATCAAAACACCAAATTTTTTTTCTCAAAAACGGCTCTAACGATTTTAATTACATTTTTTATATTGATAGCTCTCAATAAGGCAATTATACCATAAAATTCTCATTCGTGGGAAAATGACGAGAGCAGCACAATAAATTATCAAAATTTTCGACCAAAAGCTTTTCTCGCGCAGTTTTTTCCTTATAAACTCCGCTGGAACTCTTGTAGAATGTTTAAAAAAAATTGGTATTGTAGTCCAATCCAATACCTAAAGGGTGAGTGTTTAAAAACGCTCATGAGATACATGGGGCTCACTCCAGAAATTCCTGAATTTCAACTACTGTCGTTGCGCTTACTACCAGTTCTAACAGTTATTTTCCAATAACTCTGCAAAAGTAATTACTATCCTTTTTTTTAAAAATCGTGTTTACAGCCACATTAGTTATCTGTGTACCAATTGCTCAATAATGGTCCTGCAATGAGTACGAGCAGCACAATAAATTCCGGAACTGTAAGCGCTACCGCTCTCTGCTGCCGTAAAGCGTTGTTTGACCAAGTTCAAATGAACTGACTGATAAATGAATTGATTAAATAGAATTAGCTATGTACAAAGTGAATTGACGTAGAGCTAAGGAAAGTTGTGTGTTGCAACGCACCAGATATTTCGATTCTGAATCGAATGGGATATGTATCGGAAGTATGCGACTACATAAAACTGTGCGCGTGAATAATAAACCGTTGTGTAGTGGTTTGCTGAGTTTGTCACTCGATTTTCCACTGGAACAAATCCCTAATTTAGTGAGAGTAGAAAGTTCAACGACAATTTCCCAACTTTCTGAGTGCTTATGCTCGATTTTCTTTCTCTGGTCGCGACGTCTACGAGGTATGCATTTGCCAACGCTTTGCACTTTCAATTTATTTCTGTGAATGGCGCGGTAGGAGGAGGAGGAGGGGGAGGTTATCTTCGTCAAATGAGAAGGCGAAGCTAATTGATTGAGACCCGTTTGTCTTCGTTCAACTCGAGTTCTTGTTAAAGTTCAGAGACTCTTGTCACACTCAGGTGCTAATTGACACTCTAAATTGTCGAAGTCGAAAATTCGTTATTCTGAGAGCATAGCGTGGGTCTTTTCGGCGCTGTATTTGTATCAAATGGCTTCTAGGCTACTGCTACGGCGAAGAAGCAGTTTAGTGACGAGAGAAGATGTAATGATTGAGTTTTGCATACTGGTATGCTGTCTTCCAGGATCCGACCTTCTGAATCCAGACAAGCAACTACAACCGCTTCACTCTTGCCTAACTGCGCCTACCGACAGGTCCGTTTCCTCATCAAAATGACTGTCCCTTGACACTCGTGAGATACTTATATCAGCCAAAAGTCATGGAGGTTGCGGTTTCGTTTCATGCAAGAGCTCGGCCACTCGCTCAGCATCAACTGAACCGAGACCTGTGAATGTATGACAGCTAGTCATTTACCCAGTCGCCAGGTGGAAAGCTATAGCCCATGTGTCAACATACAGAGGTCTGCATCATCTGAGAGAAGTTCCTGATTTGTTATCCCACCTGATCTAACCATTTACTTGGGCAAGTTGCGAAGGGAGCGATCAACTGTTTCCAGATCACGTTTTTTTGTCCTAACCTTCTTTGCCAACTGGGGAAAACAGTTATATGCTTATTTAGTAGCAGTCAAAACTGGAAGGTTTGGCTGTTCTTTCTACAACTGTCACGCTCTGTTGTAGGAACTACTAGGGAGCAGCATATGGTTTCTTGTTTCCCCCTTACTAGAGGCCCATTGAAGTCTCTGTTTCCCATTAGGAACTAGCTCGTCTTGTGGCCTGACTCAACCCTTATCCTCCTAAGACGTTCATGGATGTTGAGAAAAGATGCCCATACATGTCACATACCTTTGACTAGAATTCCCATCTCCATTGCCATTTATCTAATGCCTATTCACCTAGCGCAGCAAGTTTTTGTTCAGTGGAGAGGTCTATTCAGGGTTCTGCCCCAAGCTGGTAAAACTCCCTTTTCACTCACTGCCCGAGCCCACTGATAACTGGCCAGTGATAACGTGTAGTGCTTCAGTGGATGTTGTCGGCCCACTGGAGCATAGCTCTCTGAGATTGGGCACGTACTCTCCTTTGATTGACTGTGAGTTTGCTACCCCAGGCAACAGCGCAATAGCCAATCACGCAGTAAATGACCTTGTACATGAGGATTGTGTCACAGTGACACACATCCCAAGTGGCCTTGCTAATTGTCCACAATGAGTTTAACTCTGTGAGAGGACTGAAGGCGTTGACCACCTCTCACCTATATTGATTCCTAAATACTTGACTCGCTCCTCAAGAAGTGCCTGGGTTTTCCTCAGCTACCTGCAGTTTGACACGCTCCCACCATTGGGTGATGGTTCAGGGCATTTGATGGGTTTTTGCCTCGGTATGATGTCTGTGCACAGATTATCAACTTTGGTCAGGCAATCAGCTCCCATGAAGTTCCTGAGAAGATCTTCAAACAAGAAGGCGTTCTAAAGTGCTGGTCCGAGGGCCGAGCCCTGTAGGCACCCGTCCACTATTGTTCTCCAGATGGAAATATATCTATTCTATTTGTCAAGTCACTTCTGCGTTCGACGGCAATAAAGTATTATAATACCAGTTAGGAAAGTCGCATTACTCTTCTGTACAGAATGTACCAAACGCGAGAGATTTACGCATTTTTCTTGAAAATGGCTCCAATGATTCTAGTTACCTCCTACTGAGCTGTGGAGGGTGAGGGCCCTTTCCAATGAGACTGAAGTTCCCCTTTTCAACGAAGTTTCGAAAGTTTCGATCTTGTTCCTTTAATGTGGAATTTCCTTTACCCAGTGGATTCCAGACCCGGGACAAAAACTGGGGGACTGGAGATTTTAAAATCATCGATTAGTCAATTGGTGACGTAAATTTCTCCTTCGGGTGGATATTGTTAATAATATTTGTGCTTCAGCAGATGTACTTCTTGGTAGACCAAACGTTGCCTTCGTTAAGATGGACCGTCACCTCCGTTTTGCTCCTCACCATTTATTTGCCGGCGCTGCTGGGTCAAGCGAAGTCCGAGTTTATGATGAGGAGGTAGGTCGTTCAATCGTTACGTTGAGTGATATTTTGACAGCTCGATATATAATATAATTTACATTGAACAGACAGGAGCAGAACATCGAGCTACTGACGAGGAGAGCTCCGTTCAAAAAGGATTTCTTCATGTCTCGCGGTTGGGGAGCCGGAGGAACTTCGTACGCCTCACCTCCCAAACTAGGTGAGTTGTACCACTTGGTTTATGGTCGACTCTAAAGTTCCACAATAGCACACATCTAGGCCGACGTATCGCACAACTTTTCTCGGCCCCACGTGGATTCGGCAACGAATAAAATTACTAAAGCAACGAACAAAATCTGTGTTTCATTCAGTTTTTCCATTCGGGGAGAAACTGAAAGTTCCGGAATTTATTGCGCTCGTGATTTCTATCTGAGAAAATTTTGTTTACCGTTTTGGAATTTCTGAGGTCACACCTGATTATCTAATGATCGTTATTAAACTCTTATCGTATCGGAAACGTATTGGACTGTCACCTTGACTTATTTTTTAGAATGCTCGTATCATGTGAGTGAGATTTATAAAGAGATAGAGGCACTAAAATAGATTTTGGTCGAAATGTTTTATAATTTAGTGTGCTGCTCTCGTAATTTAGTTTGGCACCAATTTTGCTCAAATCATTATTTGCAGGTTGAACGAAGATATTTGATGGAGCTATTTCCCCTCAATTTCGTTGTACTGGGTCCAACCGAACGTAGTCTAATTGCGGCTAAAACTCGAGGCGAGGATGGGTACGAAGGAAACGATCACTAAGTATAGGGATGCGTTAAGACATTGGTTAAACATGTGGATCCGTCTAAGGACCCTGACGTCGCCGCTTTGCCAGGCCCTTATGAAAGGGTTGCAACAGCAGAAAGCTGTGAGAACAGCTACGACAAACCCTAAGACCGACTCTCAGGCGATACAAGTAGCACAGTCGGCTCTCAGCATGTTTGACTGAGCAAGTGCTAGACTCACCACCCGCTTCAGAGCCGAGTACGTCAGCCCCCAAACGGATCGCAGGGGGCAAGAACTTAGTCGCTTCGCCCAACCTTAGGATCTTGACTCACAAATCGAAGCCTGCTTTTACCTACAGTGAATGAACTCCAAGGAAACTGTATTATTGACACTGGTAGTTCTTGTTGACATACGAGCAGTACATGACTCACAACTAGCACCCACTTTCCACGAGACACGAGGTGTTACTTTGCACTGATCTGCATCTGCATGGGGAAACGTCCAGACATCAGTTTTCCAGAAACCAAGGTATTCGAGACGAATGCAGTGGTGACATAGCTTCCTGACAGACTAACTGTCCTGATAGGCCTGGACGTACAGGACAGATATACTCGTAACGCATGGATAGGCGTTCCCAATCGGAAAAATTGTTTCCACTCCTAATCTTCCGACAGCCATGGCCACAAGCGTAGAGAGCGTCGTAGTAAGAGAGCCTACTAGTGACTAGCACTCCCTTGGTGACACTACCTAACTCATTGGTCCTGGAACCAGTTTGCCAAAAGGGCTCCCTTGCTGACGAAAACCTGTCTCAGTTTATTCTATCTAAGGAGGTCCCCAACTTGCATTTCGCCAGATCTGTACATAGTAACTGCTTGATTACCATAGTACTACACAGTCAGGCGCCTACCTCCTCTCCAGCTGCAAAGGGAACCGCAGCAAGCACGTGTTCAGACGCTGTTTAGGGCTTCCCAGACAGAGAAGCTGTTGTCTAGGACCTAGAGGTTTATCATGATATGAGGCTAAGAAAAAGCTTAGAAACACGAATATGGTTGAAAACACTATTCCTACCGGGGATAACAAACCAGTTTGAGCACGGCAGTACACCACACCCTTCAAGCAAAAGTTCATCATGGGCATTATCCAGGACTACTCGAAGAAAGGGGTCATTCGTCCCCTCACAGGCACAGCACAGGTTATGACAATCACCTCTACTGGTGCCTAAAAAGACTACTACTGATGGAGAAACTCATTTCTCTTGCCAACTAGTGGTTAATTACAGGTGTGTCAATGCCATCACCACTCATGAGCTTTAATGTCTTCCATATGTACAGAACTGCCTAGACAGAATGTGCAGTTCAATGTACTTTACCACCCTAGATTTACTTAGTGGCTATCACCAGATCTGGGTGCAGGGAATCTTTCCTAGACGACATCATCATGGCAGGAGCCAGTTTCACACCTTTGTAGTCTCCTCGCCATACTGTGAGAAGCCAATTTGAAGCAAAAGTGCATTACATGTGCCACGTAGTCAGTGCCCAAGGGGTGGAGCCCGACAACTGGAAGATGGAAGCAGTGTGAGATTTACCCGTTCCGACTACTCGCCACTTTCCTGGGGCTCTGTTCTTATTAGAGCAGGTTTGCGCCATATTTTTATAACATACCAGACCCCTCAATGATCTCACCAAAAAGGACACACTCTTTGACTGGACTACTGAGAGACAACTGGCTTTTGAAGATTTCAAAACAGAAACTTCTTAGCCCACCAATTCTCAAGTTCCCTGACGCTCAGTCAAAAGGGCTTAGTGCAGTCCTCAGACAGCTCCATAAGGGCCTATGTTGGTAGAGCACTGAGTAAGGCAGAGCCGAACTACTCAGCCACAGAGCTCGAACTTCTTGCTGTGGCCTTTGGTGTGAAATGTTTTCGAAAGTACCTTCGAGGAGTTAAATTCACTATTCGAACTAACCATGCTCCCCTCCGCAACTTGCTCCAAATGAAGTACACCATTTCTTGGTTCCTGGTACTTGAGGAATACATTTACTCTGCTAAGTGTAAATCGGGCAAGGCTAACTCCAATGTGAATGGCATATAACGAGCTTTTACAACTAGCTCCATTTTTGCTGACTAGGCGTCCCAAATGCCCCGATTTCCTCGAAACCTCGGTGTCGTCAGTTCTCATCGAGGCTTATTATTACTCGGTGGATACAGTACTCACTCCCTGACCGAGGACCTGAGATTCGGAAGCCCTTGAAATTCAAATTAGGCTTATGAAAGTTGTTTCGGCGGAAGGAGGCCTTTGTTGATATGATCGATATTGACCTCTAGCGAAAGTCAAATCATCTGGCTATCGAGGCTCCCTCTCCAGCGTTTTTATTCAGCTTGCACTACCGCCTTTTGCTGGCAACGTCTTTTTACCCTCCAAACTCCTAATTTCTTCTCCATCACTTTCCTTCAAGTCGTTTTTTGTTTTTCTTTTCCATTCTTTTTAAGTGATTCCTATATTTTGCATTGTTTTCGGCAAGTATCGTGCGTGTACTTTTCCTCTCCGCCCTTTGTCTCCTCTTCCCGGTCAGGCTCACTCTCTCTCTCTCCCTTTTCTCCGTCAAGTGAGTAGCCATTCGTCTCATACGAACCCCTACGCTGAGCATAGTCAGTCTCAGCCTCAGTTTCAGCAAATGGGCTTAAAACTCCGACTCTCCGCTACGAATCCAAACGAATGATTAAATTCGAGGTCAAGGGCAGTTTTCAGCACGAAAGGCTCATAATTTAGTCTCTAACACGTTCGTAAAATAATAAAACGTTTGTTATTTAAACCGAGAGGGAAATAGCGGACATCAATTCATTCCGTTCCGGTAAATTGGGTGGAAAATTCGTTATTTTTGATACACAACGCCGAACGTGAAGTTCTAAACTAATACGTCAAATACGAACGAGATCGCGAGGGGAACAGTATTGTAATCGTGTGGAGGGCTTAGGATCAGATGGAGGGGGGGGGGCTGATGCTCTCGTGCGAAATCCAGCGCTTGGAACACTTGAGTTGATTCAGGATTTATTTAAAACAACGATCCCAACGTGAAAATGGGTCGGGTCAACCGAATCTCTCTATATTCGAAAACAAAACCAGTAGTATATCCTCACTTAATATTACATGGACTTATTGTGGGAGATATCTGGTACGCGGCAACACACTTCCCGCCACCACCGGAAATTCGACTATGTATTCTTCATTTAAAATGAAGGCCCGTCATTTAATGTTCGATGAATCTCATTTTCTGACGAATTTTGGCTGGTATCTCTGTTCAACGGAGTGTCGGGGGAGCGTTAATGAAAATTCCTCGTTGTTTAATAATTAAAAGCGTAACACTGTCTGTTTGGACGCCAAGCAGTATATTGCTCGACGAGTGGTTGGGCCAATTTACCTTTGTCAACGTCGCGCAATAGTAGAAATGTGGTGTAATAGTCCAGTAGTTATTATAACATGTGTTCCGCCAGATGCTGAGTTGTCACGACTTTCAAATTTAATTGATTCCGCTTTTGTACATAGGAGTTTTCGCTGATTAAAGCCTATTAATTTTCTACGGCTTTCATTATTTCATGTGGCTTGAGAAATAGTACCTTGGCCATGTCAAGGGTTCCCGTCACAATGACGGCCCCACCCCCTACGACCATATGGATGCAGCACTCGGATGTTCAGGGCTTGAAGGTTTTTGACTTTTGAGAGGTTTCAGCAGTGATGGGTGGGGAGATTAAAAGACGATGAGACGACTCTTTCTGTCTTTCCGACCAGCGATGAGTTGAGGTACCTGTGATGCACCCGCATGCTTTTTGTGTTTGGGAGGTCGGTGATTGTCGTCTGTGGCTACTTTCACCTGGACAACCATAGACTTGGGCGCCAGCCTGATTATTTGGCCTAGGCAATCAGTTACCTCGTCGGACTTACCTCAGGGAAACCTGAGAGCGAGGTGCAGGTAGCTTTTTTATTACCTGTTTTGTTTTTGAAGAACTAATCATTATTTTCTATAGTGTGTGTCAGGATAGGGAAGAAAAGCGGAAAAGTGTAGCGTACCTTTATGAGTATTTCTGTGTGCCAGCGTGGTTTCAGTATGGGATATGTATGCCAAGAGTATGTTGTTTATCTTACTTGTCTACCTGTGTGTTGATTGTGCTCTCTGACTATCAATCCCACGTAAGATGGTGTTCCGCTTTACTAAATGTATTTTAAAAACTACTTAGTGCCTGCTATCTGCACTGGCAGTTATGACGTAGCCCTGCCTTGTGGTTATAATTGACTGTACCCTCATTATTGCATATGTTGTAGATTTCACCAAAAAGATACGAGTGGTCGACATGATCGGAGATTACGAGGACAAACCTGAAATGGAAGAAGAGCCGATTCAGCAGTTGCTGCATTCCCCCAATTACTACGAGCCCAAAACATCGAACGCTCTCCGTCGCTACCCCACGCTTTTCATTTCATCCGGTTGGGGTCCTCTCGGCAAATAAATATTAGGAAGATTCATTCGCTTGACGGTTTTTGCTAATCATTAATTAACTTTAATTGTATTTTATCAATCCACAAATTTTGATTGACTCATTCCAAAATTGCTGGGGGAGCACATGCTGTTTTCCGTATCAATGAGCGCACCAGTCGACTTGGAAAGTGTTTTTATTGAATGTTGCTTGTTTTGGCCTCATACTGGAGTTTAGCAATTGACAAAATCAACTTCAGGAAGGTGTCAGAATATTTGTTCATACTTCAAAATTCTGGTAAAAGCAGAAGAGTAGACCCCGAATAGTTAGGATCAGATGTTGGTACCATGCTCTCCTCAAGGCGTATTTCCAAAAAATTGTTTGGAAAAAATGTTCCAAACAATTTGATATTTACCCATTTAAAGCTACAGGTAATATGCACCAAAGTAATAGGGTTTAGAGCACAGCCCCCAGCTGTTTGTCGTGCCCCTCTATTCCTCAGTGACACAGCGCCAGGGAAGCCCACGAATGACCCTCCAAAATTAATTATCCCTAATTCCTTTGTTTAACGGTTGACCTAGTCGACGAAAAACGTAATTTGATTTTCCCAAGTCGTCGATCATTTCAGTACTCCCCACACTCCCCCAGCTGCAGATCCGGATGCGCTAACCATCTTTAATATTTTTATAACCCGTGTGGATACAGATCTAGTTGTGGGCACCCTTCACACCTTATTAATTTTATCTACCTCCTCAGTATTTAAAAAATAAATATATGAACACAAATGAGAAAGGGAGAAAGCAGACAAACATCGCCGAACGGGTTTTGACACATAAACGCTTCTCGTCGAAACTTATTACCTTCCGCTCGGTACCCTAAGAGTTAGGCATGTATTCTAATTTTCTAAAAACTAAGTTTGATTGAGGTTCAAAACGAACGCGGTGGGTGGGGATGGGGAAATGCAACATAAAATCAGAAGTTTTCGCATTTTTATCGAAAACGGCTCTAACGATTTTGTTTAAAATAGGTAATTATTCTTCTTATTAAGTGAAATGATTATTGAATTGATTGGGACGGTTATTGATTTGTTTCAAATGGTTACTGGATAAACAGTAAACTATTGCCATCTCATTAAACGGAAAGGAACGATTATTACATTGATTATAACGAATATTAATGTGTTTGAGACTAAATTATAATCAAGAGATTGGTCGTTAAAATATTTGGAAAAACTCTTAGGAACAATCAAAAATTAATTGAGAAACCGATGCATTTTTCAGAAAAAAGTGGAACAGTAACTAATTAAGTCGAGGGGACGACAATGACATTTACGAGTATTAGAACCGTAATACGATTATGAAAGTGGTTAGGACAACTACTGTGTTGATAGAATAAGCGAAATATTTGATTGATTGATACGATCGTTGATTTGGTTTGAAGTGTTGTTTAGTTGGCTGGAACTATTATTAAATTATGTGAACTGATCATGAAGGGAAAATAATAAACCAAAATGAGATACATGTTTCTCAAGTGGTAGTAGCCGTAGTTCGATTGACCACAACTATTATCGTGTTGAATGTTGCGATTGTTACTGCGCTTAGAACCATGATTAAATTTAGAACAATTATGGGGTTGGTGATGATGAACATTAAATTGTTTGGATACTAACGGCTATTGAATTGAGACAAACGGTTATAGCATTAAAGAGAACGATAATTTCTGAAAAGCGAAATAAAAGTTTCTGCCATTTCTCTATTGGTTCATTGCCGAGAATAATATACATAATTTGTGTGCAACCCTCGTGTGCACGGGGTTTCGCTGGCTGATCCATACACCCGATCCTAACGAGTTTTGTGGATTTATGGCTGTTTGTAATTATTATACCTTTTCAGGGATGTTTTGGGTTCTACGTAACTGCAAATAATTCGAGTTTGTTGTTGTAAAATACTTTAAATTTTGTGAAAACTTTGGTCGTCCGTAATGTCGGCGAAGAAACAAAGCGCTTTTAGCTATTTGACGTATGTGTGGAAATAAATGTGAGCATTTATTGAAATGTACCTAAAATATATTACTGCAAAACAAAATGTTGGCCCTTAGTATTTGCTAAGAGTTATGAGTGAAAACCAAATCAAATGTAATCCATCGATCCGCATTCATTTCAACGGACTCACAAAGGGCTGAGTCGTCTCAAGGGCTTAGCTCAGGGAATAGACACGCGCAAGAAGTCTCCTACCCCTATGCAAATGTGAAATAAACCTGAACTGGGTCGAAGGGGTGAGAGTATGCAGACCGTACGTGTATTGTAGTGGTATTGTTGTAGTATACGTAAGATATCGCACTAAGTGAGTCGGGGAGTAAGTACGATATCGACCGAGTGCATCAATCGAGGGATTTTATTCGCAATACATTCGGAGAAGTTTTACCACAAGCAGGGAACTGGGTGTAGTAGAATAAAGTGAATGTTTCGCTAGACTATAGCTTTATTCGTCAAAAGCAACTGAAAAGAATAAATTGAGAATCCAAGGGAGAAAAGTCTGTAGTAACGGATAAACAACATGACACATGGGTGATAATAATTATGTCACTGGGTAGGAGCGGACGCGTTTTCAAAAGAGTCCTCCAATTAATCCAGTACTCATCTGTTCCTTCATAAAAGCGAACGTCGAACCACTTTTCGGCCACAGAGTCAGAAGAAAAGCATTCTCGGAAATTGTCTAATTTCGGCTGATCCGTATACCAACGATTTTTTGCGCACCCTGTTCGTACAGATTCACTCACATTACAGGGTCATCTTGGTACGTATCAAATTTTGGAGATGTCTTCTGAGGTTGGTGGGCCATGATGAGGATGGGTGAAGCTCATTGAAATCGATCCTACCACTTTAACCTCCAGTTCAACCAATCCGCCTGCTCGGATTCACGCGGGGAATTCAATAAAACTAGTTAATCATCTTCAGATAGTGGCTGCCTACTGAGGGTTTCAATTCGGCCACTGCTTTTTCTTGACACACCCTCAATTTTGTGTCCATATTTCGTCAATGGCTTCTGCTCCGTTCTGTTGATTGAATGAGATCATCTTCAATCATTCATACTTTCAATGTTCTCCGACTAACACTACCTCTAAAACGTACGTGCGAATTGATTTACTGAAGCATCAACATAGATTCGTGGAAGAACTTACCATTTAGTGACGTAACGGAAAGAAATTATAGTCAGTTTCTTTCCACTTCACAGCAACGTAATCCACGTCGAAAGTTGGCATTATCGTGTCCTACTGACTGCGCTAAAATTGTGAAACACCAGATAGCTTTTTGTTAAACAGTAATTGAACCAAAGAGTAGCACACGAATGCTTTCATTTTGTTATTGATTGTTTGTTGTTAGTGAACCACTCTATTATAACTGGGTCAGTCACATTTCTATCCCTTAATTCTGCGTGACCTGTTGGAACGGTGAACCTGTTGTAAACGGGCTCACGTCGTTGCCAGTTGCCAGCCCTCAATGCTGTACCTTTCCAAAACCTCCTGCCGCCTTCTCCAGTCTCTAACTCTTCGGAACACTGCCAACGCATGAAGCGACCTATGGACTAGGGAGTTACCGAAGTGAGCGCCGATTTTCGATGTTGTCAGTCACTACTTGAAAACAAATCTAAATTTGCTTCACAATTGGTGATGGATTTGAAGGCACAGATTTCTAATTTCACTCATAAGTTGCTATAGCGAAACTGAATAGGACATTATACCACTTGCTCGTTGATATCTGGAAGAAAACAGGTTGAGCAATGGCAGACGATGATCAAGACCCAGCAGCAGGAGCTGAAGAAGGAGGAGAAGGGGGAGAAGGGCCAGAAGACACCATTGGAGTAAGCTCAATGAATTTACTACAAAATATGTTTTCTCCTGTTTGGTTCAATTAGCAAGTGTTCAGAACCACAAAGTCAAAAAGATCCGAATGGTATAGGTAAGATGTTCCAGAAAACGAGCCTGGTAGCGACTATTATTGAGTTAAGAATGGTTAAGTAACCAGCTACTAGTGTTGGAGGACTTCGTGCTGCATCACTTGGAGTAGAGTAGAGTAGAGAGAACGAGATAGAGTATAAATAGGTCCTGATATGTTGGTAGACATTTTCTGAATGAGGGATAGCCGAACTACTAGAAGGAGCTCGAGCAAGATACATCTCATGAGATGTTAGGAGCCTCGGGCGAGTAGTTTTAGCCGCGTATGCATTCCCCAGGAATTCCTTGGACCGCGTAATGCGCCTTTCAGTCCCCGAGAAGGCTGTGAGAATTGTTGGGAAACAACTAGTCTATTAATTACGAGTTAGAGAGAGAGAGAGTTCATCAATCTTACCATCTGACTCCAAGTTGGAAACAAATTTTTGTCATTTTTCAGTTGAAGATCGGAAGAAGAACTAACACGTTTCAGCGTGAACTAACATAACTTTAATGTCAGACTTGTGGCAAAAATTGCTTTGCTGCTTTATAAGCAACAAATGGGTTTACAAAAATTTAACAAGTGGTCGGTCCATGACTGAATTGAAAAATGACGAGAGCAGCACAATAAATTCGAAAAAATCAATCAATTTTATCGTTATTTTTCTCAGCCCAAGTGTGTTTGTGATCCCTTTTCAGAGAAACAGCAGAACCAGATCAGTACACATTGAATATTAAGCCTGCAGATGAACAAGGGACGCCAAAATAAGGGTATGGGTAAAATCGGTCTGTTAAGAACACCCCATCCCTTGGCTAGTGTTACGGGGGAGATTAATATTGAAGCGACATTGCACTAATAGAGTCGGGAAGTTAGTACGATATCAAGTCGAATGCAATCGGAATAGTGATTTATTCTCAATTAAATTCGGAGAAGTTTAACCACCACAAAACGGGAACTGGGTGGGAGTGGACGACACGGCGTCGAGGGACCAGCTCGGTTACAACTGACGGCAGCAAAGTCTCGAGCGAATCGGGGCATTTGGGGTGCCCAGTCAGCATAAATTCCCCGGACGAGCCTGCACTGAATCGATGGGTTTGGTTCGTCCCGTTACATTATTAGTTTATCAGCTTTCTTATGTAAGGAAATACAGATTGATTACCTTTTTTCAAATTTTCCCTTACCTTTCATTTCCTGGTTGCATTCACAAAGATAACGATGAAAAGAATAATAATATCCGGAAAAAAGTAAAATAAAATAACAAGCATTCACGTGTCCTCTAGTGCAAGTTCAGTTCTACCTGATTAATATAAATTGAGAAAAATACATCGGATTAGTTACTAGAGCAGAGCAGTTGTGTGAAATCGCCGCACCTGACATTGAGGTCCTGCTCCTGGAGTAGCTAGTGGTGACGTCTAATTTCAGAACTATGGATTATGTACGATGATAATCAGTGATTATACGAAATTCAGGAATACGAAGGAGAACGAAACGAGTTGAAAGAGCGGCACGGTTTAGGACGTGCCCTACTCCCCAACGGCGACTATTACGAAGGAATGTACAGGCACGGATTGCGAAATGGTCTGGGTTTGTACGTATTTACGAATGGCGCTCGATACAATGGGCATTACCACAAGGGAAAGAAACAAGGAATCGGCACTTTTTACTACCCCGACGGTACTCGCTATGAAGGTAAGTCGCATCAAGCTGTAGAGAGGGAAAGAAAAGTTACTTAGTCACGGTGATCATGGCATCAATGATCAATTTGAATGAAAAGGTGATGTACAAATTTTGATGCTTGAAAAAATCAACATTTCAGTTTTTGATTTATTTTTCATTCTGAATAATAACTGTTGTGTTATTTATTATTATTATTATTATTCGGGTGAACAATTTAGAAAAAGTGTTGAAACGTTCGAACATCGTACTTTACTAACAACTGAAGAAATACTGCCTACTGGATTAATATGAACATAGCAATAACCCTATGTTTTCGGTCAGGAAATTTTTTGCCCCCCCCCCCCTTCCCTCAAAATTTGATACTTGACGGTTCAAGACATAGTTGTGCCCACCTGCTCGGCAATTCGATCGAACGATGCACATGGTTGTTATGAGCAAAAAATTGGTTAACAAAATTAACAAAAACGAAATTTCGGCAGTTTTATCGCAAATGCGCCGTGTTCGGTATCGTTTTCCAGGTATTCCTAGATGCTGGGTCGAATGGAATAAGTGCTCAGTACTTATAGTGAGCCAATTTCCACTAATTGAAAGAACTCGGCACATACAGGCGCCTGGAATATTGAGTTCTCGTCGCTCGGTTGCGGTCAGGTCATGTTTCGTATGGTTTACTGGTGTTTTTCGATGCTTAATTGAATGGGGTGAGTATCGGAGGTGATGATTAATGGCCGCCACGAGACATAGAGAGTGGTAGAAAGAAATAAACATCTTAATATCTCCCATTACCGGTAGAAGAATATTCGTACGCTTGAAATGACGGGTACCATAACCCGTCGTTATTCGTTTTATTTTGACTTCAACCTGTCCCATGGACGTATTATTTGAGCATAACTTTTAACGAAAGACCTGAAATGATCTGTAAGCTCGCTAAAAACTTGAAGTGACCGAAGATCTATAGACCTGCTCATGTTTTTTTACCTTTTCAGCCTATTCCTTCTTAATGGTTTTTGTATTTCCATCGATCGTTTGCCCAAGAAACAGGACTCGAGCGAGCCTGAAAATACTCTTTCCCTCATATATTAAAACGATAACTGAACGCAGTCTTGTCAGCATTTTTTAAGTTTTTTGCCTCACAATGATAATGTGATCTACATACACACACACGTAAGGGCCTAAAACTTTGAGGGCTAGTTCTTCCAGCCTAACGGTTGGCGGTTACATTAATTAGGTTTCAATTAACAGGAAACTCGTATTTCAGGTACAATCCAATGGTTGAACTTTAGTTTAAACATGCATGAGTTAATCACATAACATTCTTCAACCCATGTAGATTCGACGATACGCTGTACGTGTTCGTTCCACGTATTTCTACCAAAACGTTCACGTAGAACAACATTTAGATACTAATTATCTGAACAACTGCAGTAAAGTCGATTAAAATCATTCGAGAAATTTTTGAAGAAATTGGAAAATGGTTAAAACTTCGGAAAATCTCCGAGTTTGATGCATCTTGGGTTACATCTCCGTTCAGAAGATGGTTATAGAAATAGTTGCGGGGATAGGCCACTAAAACACATTCCATCGGGTTCCAAACGCGACCTTCCCCGGAAATTTTGGATAAAAAATAGTTAGTTTTTGCGTTATTCATTAGCTTTCTTATATCAGAAATTAAAGATTCAGTGGAACGGCTGGAAATGAATTGGTAAAACGTGTACAAAAATCGTTTACCTTTGATTTGGAATAATTTTCATAGAAATAATTTAAATAAACATGTTGTGAGTGTGCTGTTTTTTCAATTTTCCCTTCGATCTTTCCTTTCCTGGTTACATCCATAAAAGTAATGGCAAAACTAATAACAACAATTATAACACCCAGAAAAAACAAAAAAATGATAATAATAAACATTTATCTTTTTCAGTGCTCTTCATTTCGTATCTGTATATATATAAGTTAAATGTTGTCTTTCGCTGGGGGGCTTTTAAAAAATATTTATTAACTCTTACAAGTTATGTTTAAATAGAAAAAGCTTTAGCAGACTTTACAAAAATGGCGGAGGGGGACTAGATACGGACTGCAAGACGTCTGACAGAGAACAGACGGGGCTGAGCTCGATTGGGGATATTTATAATGTTTTACTGCCAACGCGGCGGCCTCGACATCTTAGTAGTCGTTATTACTGCAGCGTATGCTAATTAAAATAACATAAGTTATATATACAATATACATGAATTATATTGCGAGACAATATATTATGAACGAATATCCTAAAATTCGTTGCATTCAGGCGAGTGGAAAAACGATCTGCGTCACGGGTATGGCGCCTATTACTACGCGAACGGGGACATTTACGAAGGCCAGTGGCGAAACGGATTGCGGCAGGGGCTGGGATGCTATATTTTCAAAGGCTTAGGAGCTAAATTCGTCGGAACGTGGAACGAAGGGAAGATGACTGGCCCAGGTCAAGTCATCACACACGCTCATCGATACCATGGCTCTTGGTACGAAAACATGGTAAGTACTTTTCCTGAAATATGTATCCGGGTTAGGCGCGAGGAAACTAAAGAGTTGAGCTTCTGTTCAACGCCTGAAATATATAGGGCTGGCTAGAGGACCAAGGCAACTGCCTGAATCAGCGTATGAATAAATAAATAAGTAAATAAGGTACGACAAATAAATGAAAGTCGAGGAATGGGAGGGGGCAGGGGGGGGGGTATTGAAAATAAGGAAAGGTAAGTAATTCGGAAATAACGACTGATTACAACAGAGAGGCTTATTTGAAGGCACCCTTCAGAAATGGACTGTAGGTTACATACTCTCATCCCGTGAGAAATTGTTACTTAATTAACAAATGAAATATTCAAGCTCTCCCTGAGCGTTGTACTGAAGGCTTTCTAAACATCGTAAATACAGTTGTCTCGTGCTTACCTATCAAGAAATATCTGCTACAGGACAACATACAACTTTCCACAGTCCCATGAGTCCCTATGCATTTCACCAGCTAATCCAATCTGCTTCTTGGTTTTTTGGGACGTACGAGGGAGGGTCTGCTCCTAGTGGCCCCATGATTTTACTCCTACAGTCCATCCAGAACTAACCCATTACCGTTTAAATATCAAGTCGTTTTTCTTCTGGTTGAGTGCTGCTCAGGCAAATTGGGCAATGCACTTCCAGTTTTCATTGGAATGCGACACGGTGCCGATGAATGCCATTGGTGTGAGCCGGCCGACTGTGTCATCCACCGTGCACTGCCAGCTTGCCCACCTGAAGCACAAGAAGATGGCATAAGAGGATGGTGTCGTCCTCAATTGCCCTGCAGTGCTGGCCATTTGAGTTTGCGGCCTTACCAATTCGGTGCAGGTATGCCGAAATGCTCAATGTCCCGTGAGGAACTGGTTAAGGTAGAAATCCTCCTTCGTTGAGGCGCTGCCTGACCCATGAACCAAACGCTGGAATCTGCTGCTTTGTCCACTGCCTTTCCTAGGACCGTAGCCCTCCTCCTTTTCTTCTGGTAGCAATACTTTGGTTGCCTTCTTGATGGGCACAGTTCTTTCTGTGTAGCTGCCAGATTGGCTACGACCAAACCCAACACTTTTTAATAACCATAACATATACGCACCAGTGGATATTTCCATCTTAAATTCTCGATGTAGCGGCATGTGAAGTCAGAGACTTTGATACACTGCATGATAGGTGTAGGGTTTGAATGGCATTCAATCGAGGGTGAGGTGACGACGACAGCTACTGGCACCGTCAGTATATCCGCCAAATTGGTCAAACAGCAGATTGTAAGACACAAGGTGGGAATCAACGTTGCAAATTGCGTAACTCAGGAAGAAGAGTGCAGTACGAGCTAGCAATGCATAGAGTGCACCTCCTCTGCCCCATTGCCATCCTATGGTGGGGGGTATCAGCTCACGTGATACTTCACCTCCAGGCCAGGATAGGTTCCCACAGTGACATCCCTGGACTGTCTCGTAGATAAATGTGCGATCCTGCAGACAGCTTTCTCATTACCTTGAGTATGTATTCAGGTGCCATAAAGGTACCAGGGCCTACAGTACGTCTTTCCACTGTACACAGTTGAACTGAACGCGTTTTTCACATCCAGGGAGACCAACAACCCTACACTCTAGTAGGAATGGTTACCCCCTTGTGTTGTCCTAACGGTCTCCACCACTTCTCTTGTTCCAATGGTTGAGTACCCTGTTTTGAAACCCCTCGATGCACTGACAGGTCATCCCTACAACTGGTGGGACTCAGAAGGTGCGGAAGCAGCATCTTCTCTAGCCCCTTCCCAGTAGTATCCAATATACAAGGATCTGCGAACCGACAGTGAGATTGGATCCGCTTTGCCTTTTGGAAAGCCCCTTCCAACCACTAGGGAAAGTACTTGCTTAAAGGCATGCATCCCCCCCCCGTCCACCAACAATGGCTTGTCTGAGCTCTTTCTCGTCTAATCTGGGTTTCGCTCAGTTTGTACACCAGACATTTTTTGATCCATTTTTTTTTTCGGCTAGCGGAAAGTGAAATAAGAGTTACTGAAACGTAGTAATTAGGCAGTAACTGATAACTAAATTCCGGGTTCGATTTCTGACCGAAGTTGCGACCAGAAAAGCAGAAATTGCTTGGATTCGTTCCTGAACCCAACAATTCTTCGGAACTACGGGAAATGAACTGGTTTATTGTTGAGGGTGTTTGGATACGAAGCGACAGGTAACCAAGTTACAACACAAAGCTGACTTCCCACAAGCTCTTGCACGTATGAGGAACACAATTGTCGTTTTTGTAGCGGCTTCTGTCTGTACATTGAGGTTGCTTCGATCGAATTACGGTGACGAAATGAAGTCTTTGAACACCTCACTCTCCTTCAACTTAATAAGCGACATTACGACTGTGAGGCGGCTTTTCATTCATCGGTTAATGTGCGTACGTGCATTGGCGGTGAATCGCGTGCAGATCATGTTTTCATGAGTATTCCTTTAGTTTCTGAGGCCTGCACGTATGTTACCTCTTCTCACCGTCTTTTCACAGAGATACTCGTACTTATTGAAATGTGGGTCTCAAACTGCCTCTTGTGCGCCGCAGGAGCCGTTTTTTGCTATTCTCGCAATTATTCTGTGTACAAAGTTGCCTAACGGCACACAGAAGGCGTTTCTAAACTTGATCGCAGGGCTTCGACCAAAAATGTTTCCACACTCACCCAGCGGGAGGTACTCCAACTATTTTTGTTTTGTTTTCTTCGGATTTTTCAAGGTTTTCTGAGTGCAAAAAACACTGTTTGAGAATATGGACTACAAGTTTATGAATATGGTTAGACGAAATTAGCTTACATTTTTTTGGTAGCTGCTCCATTCGATCTCAAATATACATACTATTTTTACTTTCCTTGCTCTACGAAGTAGAAAGGAAAGTTATGTAATCGGCTGAAAAAAAAATTTTGAGTTTTCTTCAGATCTTTACGTTTCAGAACCCCCTGAGTCCGAAAAACACTATTTGGGGAAATGGTCTGTGTGTGTGTGTCTGTCAGTCTGTGTGTGTGTGTGTCAGTCTGTGTCTGTGAACGATTCTTAGAGAAAACCACCGTACCAAATCAGCTCAAACTTGATATCTCGCCCGCAGGTCACAATGGGACGCCAAAATAAGGGTTTGAACAAAATCCACCGAAAGTTAACTATAGTTATCATAGTGATCAAAACACCAAATATTTTTTTTCTCAAAAACGGCTCTAACGATTTTGATTAAATTTGTTATATTGATAGCTCTCAATAAGGCAACTATCCCATAAAATTCTCATCTGTGGAAAATGACGAGAGCAGCACAATAAATTATCAAAATTTTCGACGAAAAGCGTTTTTGCCGCGGTTTTTTTCTTTTAAACTCCGCTGGAATGTTACTAGAATGTTAAAAAAATTGGTATTGTAGTCCAATCCAATACCTATAGGGCGAGTATTTAAAAACGCTCATGAGATACATGGGGGTCACTCCAGAAATTCCTGAATTTCCACTACCGCCGTTTCGCTTAATACCAGTTCTAACAGTTATTACCCAATAACTCTGCAATAGTGATTACTATCCTCCTTAAAAAAATTTGTGTTTACAGCCTCATTAATTTTCTGTATACCAATTGCTCAATAATGGTCCTGGAATGAGTACGAGCAGCACAATAAATTCCAGAACTGTAGGCGCTACCGCTTTCTGCTGCTGTGAAGTGTTGTTTGACCGAGTTCAAATGAACTGCTTGGTAAATGAAAATTATGTTTGCCCGAAGGGAAACCGAGTTTAAAAAAAAAACTTTGATATTTATTACGGAATTACTTGGTTTACAAAGGGTACAATCGTTGGAGACGGCTAACACAAAAGTGAAGTATCTCAAGTGCTGTATGTCTAAGGACACCTCGTAGGGAGGTGGATACTGCTGAGCTAGTCTTTTAATCTCGACCGAGAATCTTCGGGGTTAAAAGTTTCATACTACGCAAATATCTTCTCGTAACTTGAATTGATTAAATAGAATTAGCCATGTAAAAAGTGAATTGACGTAGAGCTAAGGAAAGTTGTGTGTTGCAACGCACCAGATATTTTTACTAAAACATACGAAATATTTTAGAAACTGATTTACTAGGTCTAAGGCATATATATAAATTGTAACAAAAACTTAGTCAATTCTTGTACAACCTCTCAACCATTTTGTCATATTTAAAAGGTTTACCAAAAAGTATTGCACAATTTAACTATTTTCCTTTTATCACCGTTTGTACAAGTTTTTGCGCCAGCTATTTTTGTTCACTTCTCCCATCAGTTTTTCGATTTTTCACCTTCAGGGATAGTATAACGCGTTTTCGCCAATTTCCACTCTTGTTCTTCAATATTTTAACACTTTTTAATATATTCACTCAATTTCCCAACAGTTTCTACTGGGTTCTCCATCGATATCGATTTTTAGACAATTTATCATCTAGTTGATGCTGGATTTAGAGTGTTAGAAGGTGAACTGTGTTTGCTGACGCCGACCAAATAGTTCAAGCCACCTCAGCCAAACTGCGTTATTCTGGGTTTTCTGCACTTGAGCAACAGACACACAGAGCAGTCAAAGTCTTTCGGTGGACTGGTGAACTCAATCCCCACAAGGAGAGTGTTAATAGAGCCAGAAGGATATTCCAGCAGAAACGAGAAGGCCGGATCAGAGCTCTGAGAACCACTGGGACAAGCATTGAGGAAACAGATCTGCTGTTATTTTCTAACCATTTCCCTGAAACATGTTTGATAGTAAAGTAAGCTCGCTTCGTAGACTCTATAAACAGCTGACAAAAGGTTCTGAGTCATTCCATTGTGTTGGAGATGGAACCATAGGGGACTACTGCCAATCACCACCTCAAGACGAGTGCATCACAGTACATTACAGGAGCAAGGTAACATGGCAAATATTCCAACAGCGTAATTAATACAGCAAACGTAAAATAGGGGCATCATCTACTCGATGCTGCAAGTTGACTGAATATAGGACTAATGTGAAGAAATGATTTGAAATAAATAGCTTTGAAACCTGAAATGTACCGCTTGTGCTTTCGTTGGTTGAGGCCTCCATTGAAACTGAAACCCACCCCATGAACCAAGGATCACTCAAGTTTGCCCCCAAGTAATAAATGCAGTCAATTTCAGCCAGAAGGAAACGGAGTATACGCCTTCAAGTCAAACGTCATGCAAATTGGGCACATGATTCATATTAATGACCCACTTTATGAAATGAACGAAGTTTACAAGACTAAGCCCGTGGAGACTGACAAAGATGACGAAGAGAAACCAAGTCTTGTTGCTTTGTGGAGAGGGAGAGAAGTGAGTACTCATCCTAATGGCTGCGAGCTAATTTAATTGAAAGTATACACGTCGATGAATTCATTTTAACTTGTACCTCGTGTCTTCATATGCATAGGAAACGAAGTCAGTTGATATTTCTTATTAGCATTTTTGAAACACTTCAGTTGTTGGGCGTGCCTCATTAGAAGCTGGAGCCAAGTCCATCAATTCCCCCGTGAACAATCTGTCAAGGCAGTTAAAACTGCTAAAAGACCCTTCACAAATGACGCTCAGTAGTTCCTTTTAATTGGTTCACTTAACCATCAAAAAGGGTAATTTGGTTTTGGCCCAAATTAAACAATATTTCACACTCGTCTCTTTCTACATTACACCAACCTTATTCAGCGCTCCAAACCTAGTTCCAGCATGACAGATTGGCGCAATTCACACAAAGTTCCTAGACACTAATAATAACAAATTTATATCCCCCTGCTCAAGTATCAGTCCATTGCCCTCTAATATAAATCTTTTCCTCTGCATGTCACTCACTTCCTCTCATTGTGTAAACAGACAAGTTCACCTTAGGAGCGCAGGTTTGCACCATCTTTTACAATTACTTCCAAATGGAGTAGCAATCCTCCACCAACTATTTGTAACTATTGTATCCTGCGTCTCTTTCCTCATTTTGGAGACACTATTGAGAAATCCATATCTGGTTGACGAATAGCAAGGGTACTATTTCGTTCTGTATAGCCTCCTTATATCACTTATCAAAAGGGGTCTATGACATTCTTTAGAGAGCTTAAGACAAATAAAAATTGGATAGAAATGTATAGAATTTTTCTTCCCTTTCTTCTGTCAGACTTAAAACCAGCACGTTCTACTTTCTAGAGTCATAGAAGCATTCAGGGACAGTCTATCTATCTGACTGTCAGGAGCGGCGAGAATGTGGAGAGGTTCCTCATCCCTCCCTGTTTGTCCTTTCTTCACTCCGCCCGACTTTGCTATGCACCAAGGAGCGAGAGTGGAAGGGATTGCTAGTATTTGCCCATTCCTCTTCTCCTTGTTCCACCTGTCTTCGCTCTAGAGCGGTTTTTGTACCCTAAGTCAAAGATGCATGAGACTCAATCCATCAGGGTACTTTGTGAGAGTCTACATGCACGTTCTACACTTGCCCCACTTCATTGAACAAGCACCGTGAGGATACTCTGCGGCAGTCTGGAGGGGGCTTTACACTCTCAAGTAGTAGTTAGGTTGAGTGGAATTGTGCGCATGCAGTAGCAAGATATAACTCAGCAACTTTCTGCAATACTGGTAACAGCAGGAGAATGCAATAAAAGGTGAGCTCTGAGTGATGCTGCCATTCTCCTTGTGCCACACAGAATTTCGTAATGCAATGGAGGGAGCACTGCACTCGTCCTACCTCTTGCAAGCGCTATTTTTCTTACATACTCCTGCACTCACCCTTTCTGTATAGGTATGTTTGATTTGCGCGATGCCCATTGAAGCACCAATGTAAGTGCGTGTATGTAACTGTTTCTTTCCTTCACTGACCAGTACCTCAAATTTCGTTCATATTCCGGCTTGAATTAGGTCAACTCATTTACATGTTATTACATTTCAAGACTCATTGACTGTTTTGTACGTTGCAGATAGTGGAATATAATCCGAACCGTCTCCCTCCTCCCCCAATACCCTTTCAGTACCCGGCTTCTGATGTTTCTGCAACGCCACCTCCAACTCCACCAGCGGATGAAGACACTTACGGCTACGATTTTTTCGAAGACATTGCTCAATACAACAAATTTTACCTCGACGAAAAGATCATACGAGAAGTCGACAAATGGGGAGCAGAAATAAAACAGCCGTCGCCTCTAATTCTTCCAGAAGAAGAAAAAGGTATTTTTTGTCGAATGTAGATAAAGACGAACACATTTATTAAGAACCTACTTATCGCCAGGAACGTCAAGTCCCCACACAACTCAGATATCCATATCCTACTTCCCTGCAGTGCACACCAGTCTCCACAAAACATGTACCCAATGCGTCCAATCTCTGCCTCCTCCAACAGTCACTGCTTCAGAGACTTTCTAAGAAAAATAATTTTTTATAGGAGATTATAACTCGAAATTTCAGTTTTCCTCCAACTCAGTATGTTTGCTCATCAGACAAAAATACGGGAGAATAAAGCGTGGAAAAGAGTGACGATGTCACGAGCAGCTTAATACAGCATAATAAACTCTTCCATTTGTCTCAGAAGAGCGTGCTAGGTTTCCATACACAAAGGGAAACTACTTGTTGCTTCACATTTATTTTTGCTCATCAACATTTCTTCAAAGGGAGAAGTCGTTAGACGTGTTGCCCACAGTTACTGCCATCTGTAGATCGGGTGTAGGCTTAAAATGCCAACACAAAGTGGTTTCTGCTGCACTGAATACCTAGTTGAAGGGAATCAGCCTCCTTGCGAGTTCCAGCAATCACTTGAGCAGATTTGCGCCTTGGAGCTACACTCACAAAGGAAATCACCCCTCTTGAGGGTTGCAATTCGGGAAGAGAGACACTTTCTCGATGAAACTAACACAAAAAGGCGGACTGTCGATACACACATCTACATGAAAATTACAACCGCACCAATTTCACTTTACGCTACCCAAAAGGGTAAGGAAAGTATTATGATTGTGTCCAAAAAATATCTGGTGTGTAGCAACACACAACTTTTCTCAACCCCTGTGAATTCGACGACTATAGGGCGCTGTACCATCGTTCAACTCATTTCTCCGGAAACATTTGTTGAGAACGTAATGTAGGTATTAGTTATGTGAGAGAACTCCATAAGTTTGATTGAAATTGTTAGAGCCGTTTTTGAGAAAATTAGAAAAACGTTAATATTCGTAAAATGTCTTTTTCCTAGCTATCGTGTCTTATATCTCTGTTCAATAGATAGATACAGATATAATTACGAAGAACTAGAAGACACTCTGTAAGATTGGTCAAATCCAGTGAAGCAAATACTTTGGAAATTACGAAAATGTTCAAAAAACCATTATTTTCACAATGACAGAGGAACACTTATTTAGAACAATTTGAATACATCCTGTGAGTTTGATGAAAATTGTTGAAGCCATTTTTCCAAAAGCGTAAAAACCTATTTTTGCTTCGTAGGCCTATATCTCCTTTCCATAGAGATGTTTGTAAAACAAACAAATTAGGTACTAAGTGGTAGAAGATAATTTGAAAATGCCCCCCCCCCCCCCCCCGCGTCAATGGAAATCGCCCATAACATTACTTTCGAGTTTATTTCTAAAAAGAAAACAAAAATACATCAAGTGGTTCAGCCGTTCTCCAGCTCATTGAACTACAGACACACACACACACATGGAACACATGCCGAAATTAGGTTTTTTACACTCAGTAGGCTTCAACACGTAAAGATCTGAAGAAAACCCAACTTTTTTTCAGCAAGATTACAATACTTTCCTTACCCTTTGGAAAAGCCCTGGCCGTTTTTGAGAAAACAAACATTTGGTGTTTTGATCACTGTGATAACTATAGTTAGTTTTGGGCAGATTTTGCTTATGCCCTTATTCTGGCGTGGCATGGTTACCTGCAGGCTACACATTAAGTTTGAGCTCTTCCCAAATACTGTTTATAGCCTTGTTTAACGCATTTTTCTGAAAAATAGTGCAATAAGTTAGATAAAACTTTCAAATAATCTTTCCTGCTTAGTAACCGACTTTCCTTCTCAATAAATATCCCCGTGCAAATTTGATGAATGGATCTAGAGGCCTACGAAGACAAAACAGATTTCTGTCACTTTTTAGCAAAACGGCTTCAACTATTTTCATCAAACTTACAGGATGTTTAAATAATTAATCCTTATTATCAACAAATGTTTCTCTGTCAGCAGATCATTGAACAGCGATAAAAACCAAAACGTGTCAAAAATAACATTTTAAAAAAAACCTTTTCATAGTTTTCTGAGCATGGTTCCCCACTGGATTTGATCAGCCATACGAAGTGTCGTCTAGCAACCTATACCCATATCCTCTGTTGTTTCTGTCCCTATGCCTATGAGTTTATCGAATATTAATTTATCGTCCTTATCTCTACAACAGCTCAAGCAACGATTTCGAGCAAACTTACGAAGTACTTACTCTCAACTAGCTAGTGCCTACATTTTCTTCTATTCGAAAGTTTCCGTAGAAGTGCGTTGAACGATGATACATCTCTGTACACAGAGCATGCTCGTCGAATTTTAAGGGGTTGAGGGAAGTTGTGTGTTGCTACGCACTAGATATTTTGAATTGCGCTGTAATCACAAGTAGGCATTAACTGCTCCAAAGCACAAAGCTACACATCAGCATATTTTGTTATTGAATAAGAAGTTTTCATTAGTTCATTGCTCGAATTAGTAATTAGTTCTGATTCTGTATATTACACTTGCAGAAGTTGCCGAGGAAGAGGATAAAGTCAATGAAGAAGAGGATCAAAAAGTTGATGTGAACAAAGAGGACTCGGATGATCCAGACTAGTTTTTAGTTATAATTAAAAATGCCACGTTCCACTTTCAAGTAATGATTAAGAACGGACTATTACGATTATTATATGATCGATTGATTTAAAAATACATCAAAAGTAATTAACTAGATGTTACTTTCAGTTTTCTTAGCACTACGAAGAATAAATCAAAATTATGTAATCACCTGAAAGTGTTTATTGAGTTTTCCTCAGTCATTAACGTTTCACCGCATTTTGAGTACGAAAAACACCATTTGAAAAGACAGTCTGTGCACCCCAATTGAATATTCAGTTAACGTATCAACATGAGATGCCAAAATAACTCGCAGTCGACGTAAATAAACTACACGGCGAACTCTCTCGCCTGATTGACTGAAAAGGTCACAGCAACGCGATTGAATGAGAAAATCGTGAATATGTGGTGTGAAAACGAATTGGTTGTGAGAGGTTGAGAAGCAACAAAGAAGTAATGAAGCCAACCCGATACGTGATATTGTGCCAAAAGACGAGAAAACTGTCAATAAAGGAATTGCCGTTCGGATGAAAGGTGTTGCGGGTATGCGAGTCTGTAGAGATGACAAATACCGAAGTTATTGAGCCACAAGAGAGGAAATACTTCGTGAAGGCGTGCGGTTGTTAATTTCAACAAAACCTTCGCTCCAGTACGTACAAATGGTATATTTACAGGATATTCGTAGGAATTGAAATTAAAAATCTCTACACGTCGTAGAATATCGATGCCATGGGGTAGCGAATGAGGAACGCTAAACCGCTGCACAGGACCTGTAACAGAAAATGTTAAACGTGTTAAACCCTAACGTGATGATGAGCAAAGGAGATTTCTAATCTTCCAAGGCCCATTCCATTCGATTCAGCGTCTTAAAATACTAGTAAACGATACGAAACACGACCTGACCATAACGGAACAATGCAAATTGACATACCCTAGGCAACGCTTGGCAATTGGCACGGCGTAACGAGTTGAATTGACGGGAGGCAGAGCGGGGAATGAACCCAGGCTGGGGAGAAACGATCAGTTCCGCTACATAGTCCCGTACGTACCTTCAAGTAGCATAATTTGTGGTACTATATTTAATATGATTTCATTGTTTTCTATCTAGATGCAGTCCTGAACTTTTTAGACCCGTCCTATACGGCTCAACTATAAAAAAACGCTGCAAATTATTACGCAACAGTTCATTATTTTCTTGAACAGCTTGACCTAGTCTCACACCATTGAGAACCATCCCACTCGATTCAGGATCGAAAAACTCCAGTAAACCATACGAAACACTACCTCACTACAACGAAACGACGAAAATGACATATTTCAGGCGCATGGGGCACGACGATTCAAGCTGACGGGAGGTTTTAATGACGATGAAACGATTACTTAGGTTGTATTAACCCGCGAGTTCTTTTAATTAGTAGACTTTGGCTCACAATAATTACTGTCATTTCACTGCTTTCAATCTAGAGGCAGTCCTTCACTTGTGGGCCTCATATTACTCGGCCCAGCATCTAAAATTGCCTTGATAACGACACCAAACAAGACGTAATTGCAATAAAACTGCCGCGAGCAGGCTAAAAAATATTGTGTGCTAATGGGCACACTAGATAGCAAAAGGGATTGTTGTGTGAAAGAATGGATCCGGGAGTTCTTAATATGGGTTCCCACCTGATCTATTTACTTGGCTGGCAAGTTTCAAAGTGGACAGATCAACTGTGACCACGTTTCTTAGCCAACACCTTCGCACACTCAGTGAAACGGTGATAGGCTTGCTTTGTAGCAGTCAATACAGCTAAGTTCGTCTGCACTCCCAACAACCGTCGCTCACTGTAGTAGAAACGACAGTGGAGCAGCACGTGGTTTCTTGTTTCCTCAACACTGGAGGCGCGAGACGTGCATGATGAGACTTTGAGAGAAAAGAAGTGGAGCCATGAGGAACTGGAGAAGCTGGCCCTTCCAACCCTAATGCAATGGAAGTGCTGAAACGGGGTGTTCCTGCTAAGGCCCTCCAAGGCAGAAGAGGGTGACGCTGTCATTGTGACAGAAACTCCAGAAATGGCCAAGGCGCATACAAGCCACATTTCCACCAAGAAGGAGTTGAAGCTACACGGATCAGCCTTCCTAGGTCACTTCCCACACCTGCTATTGTGCGACGTGCTAAAAGAGGACCTGGCCCAACAGGTTGTTGAGCACAACCCTGCATAAGGCTTGAAGCCACAGGAAGTCAGGCCCCTTTTCTGAGCTCATTGAAGCTCAGAAACCAGCACCACCACCATTGAACCAGCTTTTCTGAGCTGGTTGTTATATAATTTTACAGGAAATTCGGCGCACCAGTGGCCAACAGCCTTCAACCACTCGAACAGGCTCTTGTAGGGCTGTGTGGATGCAAACACCAGATCACCATCGTGGAGATCCCTAATTCTGGATGGGGCAGGCAAGACGTACGAGTATGTAGAGTTGCTCACCAAGTATAACTTAGTTGTTGATGACTGAGGCGAGCTATGATGGCCTGGGAGGAAGCTCGTGCATACTAGAAAGGGAACAGTTTCCAATGGAGAAAATTTCAGGTGGCCGCCCAACAACTAGGCATAACAGTTCCGTAACTAACTGAGCACAGTTTTTCACTTACGACTTCGGTGGCCCCTGACAATAATTAGAAGGTCTTGGGAGCAAAACGCCTCCAGAAATTTAGGGACTCATGAGCTGGGATGGAGGAAAACAGGAAAACAGGAGCATGACGACGATGATGAGGGCTGAATGAGGGAAGTGATTAATTCACCTGAAGAAGAGGGCCTAGACTAGGAAGCAAGGAAGCTGATCATAAACCCTCCGAATGAGCCAGACATCCCATTAACAACAGGTGACCTCGGCAGGGCTCGTGCAACGTTAAAATCCCACTGATCTCCTAGACCAGATAGAATTGAAAGAAATATGCTAAGGAAGGCCGAGCTGACAATCTCTAGCGGCCTCCTAAATTAGTTTAATGGCTGCCAGTAGGTCAGACAGTTCCCCACTCAGTGGAAGTCTGAGCATGTCGTCACTCTTCAAAAGGAAGGCAACTGCAATCAGTCAGACTTGTGATCATGGAGACTGAGGAGTCTTTGGCCACAACCTCAGGCAGGCAAAACGGGTGTACCAAAAGAAGGTCCACGCAGGATGTCATTGTCAAACTTCGACATGTTTCCCTGCTGGCACAGGCTAAGTACGTTGTAGCAGTTTTGATTGACATCAGGGGAGCGTTTGACAACCTTTGGTGGCCAGCTCTCCTCAATGAGCTTAAAGGTAGGTGAAACCCCCAAAACCTGTACTCGCTCGTCAGACGTTACCTGACAGACAGAACTGCTACGACCGAATGCAGGCATGTCTCCATCTAGAGAAAGAGTGAGAGGGGTGCCCACAGGGCTCAGTCCTTGGAACATCACTCTGGAATGCCCTCTTCGAAAGTCTTCTCAGAAGGCTCATGAAGACTGACTGCAAGCCGTACGCGTATGTGGATAACTTGACTGTGCTGATCTTTGCAGAGTCGGTTTGCCAAATAGAAGCAAAAACCACTAGGTGCTCTGCACTGTCACCCAATGGTGCGAGCATGTCAACCGCCGAGGAAAATTCTAATCCTCTTGAAAGGGAAAGTGAACAACCAATCCTCAATACGCTTTGTCAGTGGGTGAGAGGTGGGGCTTCATCCAACACCTCCAGTCCCTTAAAGGCCCTATCATTGCAAGGTTTGCCTCACTGCGTGTAATTACTAAGCTACTTGGGGTGTGTGTTTTCATGACACTATCCTTATGCATAAGGCCATCTATCCAGGCGTGATTGGCTACTGCCATATTGTCTGGAGTAACAAACTACTGCTCTCCACTCAGGATCACCAAGGCTTCTATCAGAGACTCTCTGTGGATCTCACCACAGAATGGAAACTTGCAGCCATCGATGAATGGGCGATATTGAGATGGCAAGCGTGGTGGGGATCCTCATCAATGGGACGTGACACGTATGAGTTATTTCTCAAACATTGAGCCAGACCTCTGGACGAGCCAGGCCTCACGGGACAAGGCAACTTCAATGATGCACGGATCTACTTCTTTTCTTTCAAAGACACTCCATCGTGCACATCTTGCGCCTCCAGTGCAAACAAGAAACCCACAGCCTTACATTTCTTATCAAGTTCCACAACAGTTTTTATTTATTACATAATATATAATTCCTCAATAATTACTGCTCAGTAAATATTACTTCATTCTGCTACCATTTGTGCACCATAACCCCTACACTTTTCATAAATGTCCTACATTTCAAAGAATTGTCATAGAACTCTGTTGGATTGAAAAAGTTACAGCGTGAATTCCCGAAAATGTTTTGCATGTTTTTACTATACCGTTGAACTCCATTCCCTAACACATGGTAGATTTTAGAGTTCTTGGGTTTGATGGAAAAACTATAAGCGTTTATGACGCACAAAACCTTTGTATGGTGATCAAAACTGGCACAAAAATAGTTATCGTAATTCCCTAGGCTAAGACACGTAACGAAACACACAAGGAAGTTCTCCAAATTCGAATTTAAAATTGCCAAAATTCGTAAAACGGCGTAGTCGAAAATGTTCAGCGAGATTCTGTGATATCCTTTTCAGGGCTTTTGCAACTTCCTCGTAATTTTTATGGGCATATGTCTAAGGTTATTTTTGTATTGTCGGTTCTGAGGCTGATTCTGGGGAACTCTCCACCTGGAACTACATGCAGCTTTCAATCGATTTCCAAACAGTCAATTCCCTTCGCAGTACTATTTACTTAATATCCTGTTATAGTTATTAGATTCTCCAACAACATTTGCTCAATTCCTCGACAACATATCCTTACAGCACTTAGTTAATTCCCCCTTTTTTACACGACTTCTCAACATTTTATAAGTCACTTTTCATAAACTTTCAGTCCAACTATCCTCACTCAATTTCACAACAGTCTAGTCCTTTTTTTAAATTATTTGTTCTCAAATTTGAAAGATGTTTAATCCGTTTCTCCAACAAGTTTTTCGGGATTCAAATCCCAACAAGTTTTGCTGTGTTAAATTCCCCAACAAAATAGTTCTATTTATATATCTAGCTCCGTAATTTTACTACGCCATTCCAAAGATTCTTGACTCCACTCCATGAGTGCGCATGACCTTGTGGGGGAGTGTGGGCTTATCACAGGCAATACAGTGCGCAAGACCAAGGTTAGGCTGAGGAAAGAAAAAGTTATAACATAGGTACCAACTGAAACGTCAGTTGATTCAAAATTGAGTTTCCTCATAATAAATGGGTGAAGAACATACCTGGATCGAAAGGAGCAAAGACGTTAAATGATCTTCTTGCAGAGGCCCCACTTTGACTAGAACAAAATTAATGATTGTCAAATTGTTTCCAGTGATAACACCATCTTTCCGATTCAATTGGACTAAATGTAGTTGCTCGGCAACTCTGAGAATTGATTTCCCCAGTCGAGGGAGCTCTTCTTCTTTGCACACGAACGTACTGGCTTCTAAAAAACTGTGTGTCTTGTTCAATCTGCAAAACAAATTGTAATAGTTACTTCTGAGATGATTCAGTATCAAAAGTAAAATCACAGTAGTGAGATGTGCAGTCACCCGTGACATCATTGTCACTCAAATCAACTACTTCTGACCGAGCAGAGTGCAGAGAGGGATTTTAAGAACTAAATAAAAATAAACCTGTTACCTCTGGATTCAACGACACTACTACACTAGAAATCGAAGGAAAGTGATTATGAGAAGTTTACACGCCCCACTTAAATCAATGACAAAAAACTTGCTGCTTCCTAGCACATAAAATATAAAGCTAAAGAACGCAACATTTTACAACATAGAAAGCAAAATTCTTAAAAAAAAAACTGATCCCAGGTCTGTATGAGGTGGACGTACATCTCACCACAGCAATGCTTCTACCACCAACCATCAATCTCCAACTCTTCTAGCCAGTTTGCACCCTTTCGGCGTTCTTTTTTGTTCAGAAGAGAAGGAGAATCCTTCATTGAGTACTGCATCTATCTCACCTTGAGGAGATATCCTATTAGGCAACCGATTTATCTCCCAGTCGACAACACATCGCATGTCTTTTTACTACTACTAATTTCAATGGCAAATTCGTGGGACAAATCAAACAACAACTGACGCTAATTTATAAGAAGTTATCGATTAGGCGACCTCATTTCAGGGTTTCACAAAAACATCCTACTAAATTCTTAATGAGACCGAAGACACAGTAAATAAATCGATCCACAAACCTTGGCATTCGATGACGTGGGCAAGGCACTAAGTGGAATAGCTGAGGAACAGAGTATATAAAATTGACTATTTGGGGTATAAAGAATAGAAGCACCGTTTTGCTGAAATGTCCAAGGATTCCCACAACAGCAAAAGTCATTCCAGCAAAATAACAGAACGTGTCGCCAACAAAGACCTTAGAAGGGAACCTGGAATGAATTGAGATAACATAAAAGTACAACATAAAAATGCATTACAATGAAATGAAAATATGTTTATTGAATAGTATTGAGAATAATACTACAGGGACAAGACAACTGTAGGGTATTAAAGTAATTGGATTAATTCCGCTTGGGGTATTCCCAGCAGCCAAGAAGTGGGTGCAGAGCAACCACTTTAAGGTCAGCTCCTTCTTGGAGTCATTTCACCCTGACTTCTCAACCCAACCTCGTCTACCTTATTCCAGTCTTATCTGTTCAAACCCCCTAAAAACTCTCTGTGAGCGAACAGTAAGGGAAAGCCGTTGTCTTCTTTCAGAGACAACCCCACGTACTGAGCAGCTGTATCTCCTGGATATATCTGCTCAAGTTCAGGGGAACGAGTACCACTCTTCAAAGGAATACCTGTTACGCCCTTAGTAAAAAATTAGCAAGTAGATTTAGTTCGGAAAGTCCCTACTTTACAATCATTTTAAATTCGATAACGGATAATATGTAATCAATGGGGTTCTATGGTTGAGTTCCTAATTTATGCCGACAACGACTAAGTTTTCACCCGCTGGTGTGCCAAAGCGAGCCTCTCTCTTAACCCCTGTGAAATTCCCAGTCACTTCCTTCAGTCACACGCATGCACATGAACTTCATAGCTACTTTATTTGCAACTCATCTCTCCCTTGTCACTTTACAATTAAGGATCAGGGAGCACTTTTGGACATTCGTTGCATTCCTTTACTGGCCATGCTTTCGGCATCCTATACAACATAGCCTCTTCCGAGACCTGCTCAATACAGCCTGCCTCCTAGCAGAAATTAGCAGGTGGATCCCCAGACCCTCACTGTATGACATATTGACCGTTGACCCATTTGCCTCGGTTTCCAAGCTGCCTTTCTCTTTTTCTCCTCTTCTTAACTTGCTGTCTGCTGACACTCAGATTGAAGCTGACAGCAGTCAGCTCACAAACAAGTTCTGATAAATTGGCAAAATAACAAACATCTATCAACCTAAACCCCTGGACATTCACGTGAATCTGTCAGACGGCCAGCTGGGACTTTCCAAACTGAATTTGTAGAATATTTTATTCTTCAGGTACAAGCTATCGTAGCAGCAATGTGCTGCAGTTTTATTGGAGCCTGCAACCAAAGTTAATATTCCCCTCACACACTGGCAATCAAGAAACGACACAGTCCACACTTATGTTTGTGTGGCACAATTGTGTTTGTGTATAGATTTATGAGCTGCTCTGTATGTTCCATTGAAAGAGCACATACAGCAGTGGGTAACACGTTTGAAGCCCAGCAAGCTTAGATCAAGATAGATAACTGTCCAGGTCAACTCCCAGGCGTGTTGGACTGCTCATCCTACCATGCTACAGGGTACTAAATGATAATTCATGGCATGCCCTAGTTCCTATAAACAGTCAACTAAAAAATATACTCCACAGATCTTACCAATTGTATCTTATCAGAGCTAAAGAGACTGCAATGAATGGGATGATGAAATAGATGGAGAACTGATGCGCTCTCCACTGGTCTCCACTGAGCTCACAGAAGTTGAACAACAGAATGCTGCTAGCAATGACTATTGATTGGCCAGCCTCCAGGCCATTGACTCCAGCCAGAATGTTGATTGCGTTGGTGCAAAATACAGCTAGTAAGCTCATGTAGAGGTAATACAAAACACCTGTAAAATTATTAAAAAAAGTTGGAGAAACAAAACGTAACGTATGGAAGCTCAGTTTAAGGGGGTACCAACATGCAGTATTGTTGGTAGCAAGTGGAATAGCAATACTAGCAAGTAGAGGACAAAGGATGAGGGAGAGCTCCATGATAGAACACATAATTGGAGATGCCACAGAAAATGTGTTATGACATGGCCTACATGTCAATCGCATCTTAGTGAAATTCATGACCCTCCCTCCTCCCTTTGTAATGTGAGTAACTTGCATTCACAGTGCTTACCCAAATTCAATGAAAACCCAAACCAGTATCGTAAAGGTTTGGGAACGATGATGGTTGTAGCATTGAAGGTAACGTAGTAGACCATGAGAAGTGGTAGAGAAGCTGCAGTGGGAAGCAAAAGCTTATGACGCCATCTCAAGTCCATAACATCGTCAGCAAAGCCCAGTAGAAGCATACAGCATATTGATAGTAGGGCAGCAATCAGTTTGACTAGCTGAAATGAAACCTTTACTATTAGCAAAATTAATAATTATGTAATTTCGCAGTTGTTCAATATTCAATCTGATTGGGAGGAGAGACGTCTTTGGCAAAGAGAGTGTGGGCACCATCAAAATGCAACAAAATGGATGAAGAGGAAATGTAGAGGCTTTTGTCAAGTGGCCTAAGTTTCTATAGGAAGCTTCTCCACAGTGTGGTAGTTAGTGCTGACAGTGTAGAAAACTCATTGGCCCTGTCCTTTCCCTGTATAGAGTGCCGAGTAGTTCCAGTCTCTCAGAATCTACATGCCACGTAGTTTTCAATGGTGGGGGCTTCTAATCAATGATATATTCGTAGTGAAACAAACCCCAGTCCCTTGTCACGCATTGTTTATCCATATCAGTCCCATCCCGTCTCTATTTCCTTCAGCACCGATTCACCTTGTGCACATATCTGGGTCCTCGGTAACAACTGAAGGTTATGTGTCCAGAACTAAACGGAATATCTTCCACAGAATTCTTCTTCACTTTGTCAATTACGTATTAAACCAAAGTCTCTGACATCACGGCCTGGAGACTGTATTGCAGCAAATCTGTAATCCATGTAACGTCTTCTAATAACACATAACTAGAGCTCGTTTATACTAACCGCATAACAGCTTGAATACTTACATCTTGATAAGGGAAATGCGAGTTTTCAAGCACAGCACTTCCAAATGGTACTGGTATGAAAAGAAACATTAGAATGAGGTACATACATCCTGCGACGACCCCAAGCGCTTCAGGACTGTAAAATTAAATCATGTTTGAGGAAGTGTTTAAATTAATACATTAAAATACCAAATAAAAGAAACTCACACTTTGCTCGAATTTTCTTTATTTAAATCGAACCCAAACAACCTCGCGTTTATGAACATAGGACATAGTTTAGGTATAACTTCGGCAGTTACGAAGTAACACGCCACCGATAAAATTACGTTCACAAAAATCGGAAGCCAAACTTCCAAAGAATAATATTCAACGGTCATATCTGAGACAGATCTGGGGACACGTCGCAATCTCAAATATTTGTTGAGATCATCGAAATTTGATTTGACGTGAGCATTTCACACGGACCGCGATAACCTGCAGTTATGATCAATTATAAACCCGACCACGCGATACTGACTAAAGAGAATAGAATAATAAAACAGTAACTAGCTGCACTGGAGCAGCAATGCAGGTTGTTCATAAGGAAGTAAAAAACGGCGAAGCACAACGAAAAATTGGAAATAAGTTAGGAACTAAGTAATAATATGCGATAAACATTATCAACTGCCGTCACGTTAGTAACCGTCACATTTTGCAACCTTCCTAAACCGTTGAGATTCTATCACTTCTTCGTGGTGACGGAGCGAGCTATCGTCGCTATCAGTTCACTGGCTTTTTCTTCATGTGCAACGTTTGAGCGACATGGCTAAACCATTAATGAACTGTAACTTTCAAAATTGTGACGCTGTTTTGACGAAATACGCATGGATAACAAGGTGCTCGCATGTGTTCTGTGAAGATCACGGTGAGAACTTTTTTCGTAAGGGTAGTTCCGAAATGCGTTGTCCAGCGTGTAACGAGTTAAAAAATAGAGAAAACGACGTGATAAGAAACGATTTGAATCCGTCAGATGTGAGTAAATATGTTTCGGCATGTACTTCACTAGTTTAGTTTAGACCTAATGAATGGATAGTTGATGGTCAAATGAAAAATTTCTTAACTTTAGACTACACGGGTGGCGAGTCAGACTACTCTATGCACAATCAGAAGAGCCTAATTTGAAAACTGCCGGACGTACGTTCACACCAGTAATCCAACCTATTTTTACTGTAAAGGAAAATTGCTGAATTGCAGGATTCTGACACGTGGTGTACTGTAGGAACAGTACTCCTCTGCGATTTCAGCACTGTCCAGTCTTATTTTGGTTTATTATTCATTCAAAACAATAACCCTGTTTTCGGGCAGAAAATTGTTGTTACAACCCCCCCCCCCCACTCTAAATTTGACACTTAACGTTTCAAGGCGTTGGGATTTTTAGATCCTGAGTCGAATGGAATGAATATCAGACGTGTACAACTGCGTATAGTGAAATTACATTAATTATAGTGAGCCAAAGTCTACTAATTGAAAGAACTTGCTGGACAATAACTACAGCGAAACTAACCGTTTCATCGTTTGTACCCCCCTCCCCCAGGGATCCAGACAGTGATTCCACAGGGTGCGCTAGCTACAGTTTTCATCTTCTGAGTAGGGGCCTGAAATATAAAAGAATATATCTTATGCCAGGCAGTTAGCCGGCACTTAAGGCCCTGGCTTCCTATACTGTTACGTCAGGGCTGGTTTGGGAATGCCTGACTGGCCTGAAGACACGTTTGTTTTGGGTCATAAAGGGATAGAAGGGAATAAGAAGGCCAACAAACTGTTGAGATAAAGCCCTGCTCTTCTCCTAGAGGAACCTGAGCCATTCGTAGAGACCACAGGGAGCCATTTGATCAGGAAGGTTGACAAATGGGAGAGGAACTACTTAGTGGGTTGGTGGGCCTGCCAAATGCAGTCAAGATTGTTTATTAGACTTTCCAGGGAGATCCTCATTCTGGAGAGAGTATAAGGATAGTATGTGGTCAGCCAGACCCCAAGATCGTCTTGCGTTTTGTGCGAGAATATGCCGCATCAGAAAACACCAGCATCTCAGCAGCTGGGGGCGAAACAAGGAAGACATGAGGTGCGTCATGCACACCCACACAATAGGGTCATTTGTGGCCGGTGTGGGGGTTTTCCCAAGTTGTACCAAGATAAAGGGGGGGGGGGAGCTGCTAATGAAAGTTGTGTGATGTGGCGCACCTAATATTTTCTCGTGCCTTTACTATAAATACTTTTTAATTCAACGGTGTTGGCCAAGTTGGAGTCAATGTATAAACCACCATTGACTTGGAAAATGCATCGAATGGCAGTCATCTTACTTTGTTTTCACTAATAACATCACTAATATTTATGAATGCTCAGTTTGCGAACATTTTAACCTACTAGAGTCATAGGTGCATTGTCATTTAGTTCGTACTTGAGTGACTTCGAAAAGTTGGGAACCTCAAACTCTTTTACAATTCTGTTTTGGAAAAATCCGACTAAGTGTGTAGCTATAGATGTTTTAAAAATAACAATTTTTGGCTGTATTGCGTTGACTGAAGCGTAGGGTTCACGAGTGAACGCTAGTTCTCCCTCAAATGTTTCCCTACTAGCGCATTCCACTGTCGAACTGAACTTGAAAGGAACAATTGAACTTGAGCACTATGGAAAGAAATGGTTCGAATGAACCTAACACAAAACGCGTTTCAGCTGCGTCAAACACCAAAAAACCTGTGTTTTTGTCGAATACTAATAAACGAAATTTATGGCACTCCATAGGGTACTGCAGATGCTTAAGGTGGCGGATCGCGCTGCGAAAGAGACAGGAGACGGCTAGTGTCACTTGTCATGGGACTTGGTATTGTTGTCAGTTCGCGTAAGAGACCGAGACAGGAGACAGAGACAACGAGGCCTAAGACAGGAAGACGGTCTCCGCCCCGGACCTGTGGTGTCGCCACACCCTATGTGCCCTATAACCCTATGTTTTCGGTGACGAAACATTTTTTACATCCCCCCCTCAAAATTTGATACTTTACGTTTCAAGACTTGGAGATTCCAAATTTGCAATGTCCGTCCGCTGTCCGCCGTCCCACGTCCCCCATCTGCCGTCCCACGTCCGCCGTCGGGGCCGTTTTGTGCCTTTAACGTGGTCTAAAAAATTCGTTCTTTCGCACAAAAATCCCATTTGGTATCTAGTTGTGCCCGCCATCTCGGCAATCCGATCGGACGAAGCCCGTGGTTGTAATGGGCAAAAAACGGTTAAAAAAATTAACGAAACGCAGTAGAACGCGGGAGCTACAGCGTTTCGTCGTTTGAACTCCCTCCCTCCTCGCCCGTCTCATTAAAAAAGCAACCGCGCTCGAGGCGAGCGAGCGCGCCTCCCGCTCGCTTGCCTCCCAACTCCCCTTTCGCCTCGGAACGGGTGGGTTCGCTTTGAGCGCCCCCGTTCCAATTTCCCCGACGGGGCAAAATCATCAGACGTTTTGTTTCCGTAGTTCCATTGTAGCCAGGACATGTTTCGTATGGTTTACTAGTATTCGATGCTGAGTCGAATGGGATGGGGGAGCACTAATACTAGGTCAAGCTGTTCATGAGAATAATAAACCATTGTGTAATAATTTGCAGGGTTTTTATTATTATCGACGACAAATTTGACCAGACCAAAGTACCAAAGTTAAAACAAACTAACTTGGAGTTAGAGCCAATTTTTCATTCAACGTTATTCTTCCTTTCGTTAGCATTGTCTTTTTTTTAGTAAATTCAATACATAAACAAACTGGATTTTATTGAGCCGAAAACACGTCCTGAACATATCGTCATCAAGTAATAAATAGATATTCTTCACTAATAGCGAAAATGATCCTTCTTGGCCTCTAGTCAAATATAATTCGCCAATAGGCAATCTTTTCTTTGATTTGTAATAATAATACCAGAACAAATCGTGGTCTTCTTCCTCCAACAATAACTTTCCATTACACTTTCAAAATTAGTGACAAAGTCAACACAAGACGCAACTGACTTCATCGACAGACTACGATGCGGAATGGATCGCAGCCTCACAGTCGATGCCGAAGAGACCAAGACGCTTGTCGCACTCGCCTGTCTCTGTCTCCGTTTCCCATATCGGTTGCGTGCGAATTATTTTGCGGTTTGCAAATGCTATTTCTACAACGAAACTTAACTCCAACAAACCATTAATTAAAGAAACAGTATTTCCCTTTTGTAATGTAATCAGCAAGTCTAGTTTCTGAATCATAACAGCCAGGCAGTTAACTAGTTCATTTGAGAAAATTTAATTTATATTCCGAACACTGCGGGGTACTATATATATTATGTATTGAGGACCCTCATTGTATTGGCCCTCATATTCAACTTTTATCGTTCTTTTTCAGAAATAAGCAAAGCGTTTCGGATAATTCGTCAAACCCCGAGTAACACTTTTGTGGAAACATCAGTTCGTGCCAATGAAGGCACTGGGCGTAGTCGTTGGGTTGCTAATTAGCTAGTTTAAGCTAATTGATATAATTTAGCTAATAAGGTGCGTCATCGTCATGGCACGTTGTCAGCACCGTTGGAAACCCGAATAATCGAATGTAGTCGTAAACGATTAACCCCTACACACCTGAATCTTTAATTCCAACGACGATGTCAGAAATGTAACGTATTATGAGAAAATGAAATAAATAAAACGCAAGTAACTTACCTCGTAAAAATATAACCATATCAACAAATGGTTTCAAGAGTGTACGGAGGAAACGTTGCTTGTCATCATGCGTTCCAGGTCTGTCCTGCAATAAATGACGAAACTAACATTTTTGACAAGTCCTCAGTTTTAATGGAGGGGGTAGGGTAATACATTCACTACATCATTTAAACATAATTCAAGAACATTGCTCTTTGGTGCAGCTGTTGATCGCAACTGTGTGTCCAACTAAGGCATTGGAATTTGCTTTTCATGCTGTCAAGCTTTGGAGCTATCAAATGGAATACAGGAAAAAATGCCACAACGAGCAGTTATCTCGAAAGTATGAAAGCCTTGCTGTTGAGTCCACTGTTCAACTTCAGTCTGAAAATAAAGGTAAACGTGAAAAATTAATATAAATTATTTTTGGACACGCATGAAATCCGGTCATCTCAGCCGAGAGGCACTTTATTTTCTGTTACATGCTTCAAGTGGCAGATTAGCTCGGAAATGGTAATCCAGGAGCCGAGGGCTAGAAACGTTGACCCATTAGTTGAAAGTTGGTTGCTAAGAAAATCCCTCAATGTTTGGTAAAACCCCGGTTCTCTGCTCTCTGTGAACTATGGACTAAGAAAATGGCGGCTCATCAAAAAAGTCGAAATTTGACTTATTAGTTGATAGTTACAATATTTACCACAGTCGAGGAATAGGCTAGTACTTTCCGAATTCACAACTCTGCTATCTCCCATGCTTGGCCATCAAGTTGCCGAGTCAATCAAAATTCGTCGAATTTTGAACCGAATTTTGACTTATTAGTTGACATCGGAAATGTGTATGGTGGATTCACATCAAGTAACTGAGTCGAAAAACCCTATCCTGCCACAATAGTTTCGTGGACTTGGACTTGCAGACAAAATACAAATTTGATGAAATTTTGGTCGAAAATTGACTTACGGAGTTGAAACTTGAAATTTACGTTATGAATAGGTGAAGTGGAGCACTTTTAAAATTACTGTCTGCTTTCCTCATTTTGAGGACTCCTTCGAGCAGACAAAATCCAAATTTGATGAATTTGTTGACTCAAAAATTGACTTATTAGTTGATACTTGCAAACGAGGTGAATGAGTTCAACATCCATCAGCTTTACTATAAAATGTTATCTGCCACCTCAAAAAGGTGGAATTTTCAAAGCAAAGCCGCTGAAGTAGAATTAACCAGTGTTACAAAAAAAAAAACCAAACAATAAAACACTGATTAGTTGACAGCTGGAAATGACGTCAATCGCATCTACAGCCACTCAGTAAACAATTAAATGATATAAGATTTTGTCTCCAAGTCGGAGTCCACGAAACTGTTGTGGCAGAGATGGGTCGGGAAAAAGTAGTAACCAACTTTTAACTAATGGGTCAACGTTTCTAGCCCTCGGCTCCTGGACTATTCTGCCTCAGTCTTGGCGTTTGCCATCAGGCTGAGTTGCTTTCCTCCCCCACCCTAAGACCTACTCTTCTGTGCTCAGCATTCCTGATATAGACAACTCTGAGCGCCCTTTTTGGAGTGATCGTGAGTATAAATCACGATTGCCCTCTCAGAATCTCTTTCAGCTCGTGCGATAGAAACCCTAGGGCAGCCATAGTAATTGCCCGTATTACAAAAACGCCTGAGTTTGTATGTAAGTTATATACTCTGCACCTCGTAAGTCTGCTGACACAGCATCTAAACATAATAAAAGCTCGCCCTGAACGCTCGGCTCCCCAGTTGTCGGTTTGCCTTCGTGTGTTACGGCTGTTTTGTTGTCTCTCTGACGAATTTGTTCTTTTCCAAGTGTTAAATTTGAAATTATTGAGAGTGTTGTAATTGTGAAGAATAAATAACTTTTTAAAAACATCAATTTCGGGTCCGAAGAAATATCTTGTATTCACAAATACTCATCGACGATTCTTTTTGGATGTTTAGGGTTTGGTATTAGAATGGAGAGAGCGAGAGGAGAGTTAGTCATGCCGAGAACTTCTCATCAGATTGCAGCCAGCTATCAAAAACCAAACATAGGAACAATAACCAACCGACACGTCATGTAAATGTGTTATATGTTCTGGTTTACTGTTTTAGAGCTAAAGTCTTACGTACAGAACGTAGAGAAAAAACTCAAAGGCGTCAATGAAGAACTGTTCAAAATGCGATCACGCTTTAAAAAGTACAAAGTACGTGAGTTTCATTTATTTAGTGCATAATGGGATCACAATCAGCCTCCCGTGATCACAGGCGCCGTTTAGTCCGCTCTTTCCGCTCTTTCCTTTTTTTTTGTACTTGTTATTTTTCATTCCGTTTCCCAACAATTTTGTTGTATATCAACCGTTTCTCAACCAATAGTACACTATCTCATGTCCGTATTTGCACTTATTTTCAGCTTCCCCCCTATTTTTAAACATATTTAACTCCAGAGAATTTTCCTCATTATCTAATGAGTTTTTAAATGGTATTTGGACTTCGTCTCGATTGTTAAATAATTTATCTTTCCACGTAGTAATTATTTTCACTGAATCTGTACTCGTATTTCTAGGAAACTGGTACGGTACTAAACAATTTTCACACTAATTCCCTTACACAATTTTCAACGCATTCACTGTTTCCCAACAGCGTTTGCTGGGTTAAAAAATATATTTGAAAATTTTCAAAATTGGCTCCGAGTTAAAATGCATGCAGTTGCGATAGGACTTGAGGAGCCATGGTGACCTTACATTGTCACGTGCATTTCAGGAATACATGGAAATGTTCACTTCGGGTTTATAATTACGAGCACAGGAGTACAGATCTCTGTCGTTCTGGATGGGTATGGTGTGATTGAAAGGATGGATCACCTTCTTGTATATGGCAGGAGAAATTCGCAGGCAGGGGAGTTAGTGAACATTTCAGGATAATGTTTGGGGTAATTCTACTGGCTGTAGTGAAATTAATACTAGTCCACGGCCAGTTCCTTTACGGTTCACATTGTAAATCTTCTAGTTCTAAGAAATATCTTTAGCACTGACTACACTGTAGTTGACACTCTTCACGTACAGGGGGGGGGGGGGTCGGGTTCCCACTGAAGCAGCACCTTTCTGCCAGTGGAGAACTGCCTTAATAGTTGCTGCTGAGTAGCGAAACAATACGCTCCCGACAGTATAATATTTATTTATGTTTCATACCAACGTTGATTGCCCCAGATTCTCACTTCCACTTCTTCGAGCTACATATTCCCTGGGGTAAACCAACGTGTTCACATCAAAGACACGCCAGGGAGAATGGAGAATAGTGTGTTAGGGTCAATAGGCCCCCTTTAAAAGGAGAGTTCGAAAAAATTTCAGAGCCTGGTTTCCTCCTAATTGTATATTTATTAATCCAGTGATTCGAGGAATGAAATTGGTAAAGGCATTGCCTGAATGGGGTGTGCTGACAATTCCTTTCTAAGCATGTTACCTATAAGGTAATTGTATGTGATAAATGAACGTGATATACAAATCGATAATAAGACAAGCTATTTTTTGCAGTTGGCCTATCACACATCCAGAGTCCAATCAATAGCAACTTCTAGTGACGCTTTAGAACGTGAGGTCAAGGATAAAGTTCGTTTTCCTGAGAGTAAGTTTTGGCGGTTGGTGCTCATGTTCTCTTATTACTGTTTGCGTACACGTATGCCTACCAAACCGACAGTATGAAATTTTGAGTTAGTAAGCTTGTATTTCTAAGGAGTATATTGGAAAGAGCCCAATTAGGCCCAATGATGGCCCATCAGCCCATCACAAGCCATGGACAGCTTTAGGTCATGCGCTTGGGTTGTGGGTGGTTTCTGGATCCATATTCAGGGAGGTAGGTACCTGCATTGATCTCGCGTGAAGCGTGATGGAATTTTCGCTCCTAGCAGCCATCCCATATCTAGTTAGATAATCCTAAGTCCTTTCCTTACTAATCTGAACTCGGGAGCCTCCCTCCTCTGTGTAGGAAGAGAAGTGGCTGGCCCATGTGTGTTTGAGAGTATTCCGGTCCACTCCGTAACATCGCAACCCTTTATAACTTCACAATGGCATCTATTCGTAAGGTGTCTACCGCATCAAGTTTCCCAACTCTAATGGACATGATCCCGCTATCTATGACATTGACAAACCCCTTAATAGATTCTTAGCACGGCAGGTCTATTTCTGTATCAAAATGACAGTTCATCTACACTCATAACACAGTCGAAAGTCATGGAGGTTGCAATTTTGCTAGTACTGCTCACAGCCGTGTCTCACACCAGGCTACTCAAATTGCAGGGTTGGCATGTCGTACCATGTGCAATGCGGAGAAATCACTTGGTTATTGACTTTGCCATCGCAGATGACAACATTCTCTGCAAAGACACGCGTGAAGAGCGAGCACAAAAAACGTTGACTGGCCACAATTCTGTAGGGTACTAGAAGGTGAACTGTGTGCTGTGCTGCAGACACTGACCTAATTCTGCAAGCTGCCACACCTGAAGAGGTGGACAGCAAAGTGGACATATTTACCACAGCACTGCACTCCGCTGGGCTCTCTGTACTTGGGCAACAGAAGCACAGGGCGATCAAAGTCTCATGGTGGACTAACGACTAATTGGCCCGAGGATCGACCACCCCTGGGCATTCTCTATCGTTCTCAGGACTGAAACATAGCCGAATTCGATCGTAGCAGTTTTTCCGTAACGGTCTTTGGACTAAGAAACAGAAGTAAGATACTGGTGACCAATCGCGACTCACGTCCACGAATGAGGACGTTACAAGATTGAAGCAGACTGCTGCCATTTCCATTTGCCGAACAGCTTACCTTTACTTCAGGGACATCAGAATTGAGTTTCCCATGCGTCAAACGTAAGAAAAGCGCATAGAACTCAACAAGGGATGCTCTTACTGATCTCCAGGCTGACCTGACGTTAATTAAGCCTAGGTTGTGCTACGGTGTGATGAGGCAATGATGTGAGCATCTGTATTCTCTCAGTTGGAAACTCTGCCTGCTCATTTTCCTTTAAAAAACCTCCATTCATCAACTGAAAATGAGAAAATGGACACTTACCTAGTTGTGGCGCAGACAAGCTGGTTTGGGGCCTAGCAATTTTCACCACTGTTTTCCAACCAATGTTGATATTTTTAGGGTTTTAGGTGTCAGTTGTCCACCAGTGGGTTATTTAAAATCGCGGATAGAAAAAAGATTTCCTTACCCTTTTAGTCACCTTATAATTTATTTTCATTATTATTTATTATCAACTTATTGAGTTCATTATTTAAATGACAATGCCCAGAAAGTATAGCTACTGCCCCCCAACAACTATTTAAGACAAAGAAATTTCACAAGAAAACAATATTGATGAATAGACGGCTACTTTGTTCCTGGATGAGGATGCAGGTTAGATAAATGTATATACAATCGTCTGTTTACTGTATCATATTTTTTCGCGAAAGACAGTCAATTTATTAAACAAAATTTTTAATTTTCATTCATAATAGCGGAATTTTTTGTAACGCATCCACATGGCAAGGGGAAATCCCTCCTTCTTTCAGAATAAGAAAGAAAGAGTTCAAAATAAGAGGAAAGAGTCCAAGTGTTTTCACTTGTTCTGGACCAATGTTGTCTTCAGATTTGGATTGCGTGCATTAAAGAACATTGAAGTTGTCCATTAAAAATAAAAAAACGAATTCCTAATTGAGAGTGAAATAAAAGTTATGTAACAAAAGGTGTTAGTAAAAGTAGTCATTGATGGTGAATTGAAAGTGGGCTCAATTTAGCGACGCGTTGGCTGGAATTACCACGGGTACGGGAACCCCAGTAGGTCTCAATTTATTCAACTTGTTTGAGCTTCGATGCCGGTACAAAGTTAAGCCTCAAAATTATTTTTAAGATTGTACGTTGTATTGTGCTCAATCAATTCTTAAACTGGTTTTCATGGCAGGCTTGATATATCCCTCACCGCGCAACGAACAATTCTTCCTGCCCAGTGAATTTTGAATTTGCCATTTTCCGGCCTCACATGATGTTGAAATTGGAATTGAGACGTCAAAGCGGTTTCCTGTAAGTTTTGTTGACGATAATCGGTGTAATATCGGCAAATACATATTATAGTTATTCTTGATTTTTACTCCTACATCATACCACTGAGAATCGATCGGCATATCCCCTTGAATTTTTCGTTTTCGAACCACACTGCAATGGTCTGTCTGTCATCAATTTATTTTACACACGTATTTTCCTTTCGTTATTGACAATATGCTTGAGAATCGCGGTCCTTCGTGATTTTAATCGACTGTCAGATACCATAGTTGAGACTACTAATAGTTTACATAGACTTTCCCTACATTTTTTACTCATATGTTTTCCAACAACTTCTACTTGACTAAAACTGACTTCCAAAATTTTCCCTATATTTCCCAACGATTTTCCACATGTTAGTGTACTCTTTTTCTTTGTTTCAAGGACCTGGAATAAATTTTTTAACAGTTTTATTCTACTTTTCAAGCCTTTTCAAACGATGCTATAAACGTTTGAATCTATTTTGAACACTTTAGGTAAAATTTTACCTGATGTCCTCCAGAATTTTACTATTTTTTCAACGATGTGATTTTTTTTGCTCAATTTTCACTCAACTAATGTCACACGATTTGTTCGAAAGTTTTAAATCAGTTTAAAAGTATTTCGTTACAATTTTCCGTTTGTTTGTTCAAACGTTGTTCACTTAATCTGAAAGTGGTTTCCGTTCAATTTGCACAATTTCCTAACTTTTCTACTACATTTTTCAATTAATTGTTCCGTAATTTGCTGTGTTTTGCCGTTGCTGTGTTGATTGCCTGCATTTTACTTTTCTTTTTTTTTTTTTTTTTTCTTCCCGAGGGCATCGGGACAAGTCCCTTTGTCACTGCGGCCACATGTGGGCCTATTGTGACTCTAGCCCTTCCTTAGTAAAAGGCGTCGTACATACCCGCCTCCTTTATGAAGCCGAGTATGTCCTTCACCGCAGCTTCTGCTATGATGTGGGGCTCAATAATCCCCTGGGCAAAGAATTCAAAGCGTTTCGCTGCTAAGGCAGGGCACTCACATAGGATGTGCTCCGCCGTCTCGTCCTCCTCACCACAGAGTCTGCATTCCACCGCCTCTGAGATGCCCATCTTGTTGAGGTGATACCTAAGTGGGCAGTGTCCGGTGAGGAAGCTAATCAAGACCCTCAAGTCCCTCCTAGAGAGTGTCAGCATCGCCTTTGCCCTTTGACCAGAAGGTGTAACAAGCCTTTTTGATTGTCTAAGTCGTGGCTGGCGATGCCAATGGGCGCTATTTTCCTGTGTCTCCCATTGAGCCACCAAACGGTTCAGGTGACTTTTGGTCATACCTACGTGAGGTTCAGGCCCAATGGGTAGGGTTTCTGTGCCCTTCTTCGCAAGGTGGTCAGCCTTTTCATTGCCCTCATGCCCCTTGTGAGCCGGCACCCAGATAAGGGAAAGCCTATTGTGGGCGCCGAGCTGCTTGAGTGCATGAAGGCATTCCCATGCCAGCCTGGACCTAAAACTATAGGCCGCGATGGCCTTTAATGCGGCCTGGCTGTCCGAGAATATGTAGATCCGCTTGCCCTTGAGTCCCTTAGACAGGATCTCTTCCGCGCAGATCTTTATAGCTAGGATTTCAGCTTGGAATATCGTGGCGTACTCTCCCAGCGGCTTAGCCAGACTGTAGTTGGGCCCAACAATGCCCAGTCCAGCTCTGCCTCCCATGACTGAACCATCGGTATACCACCGCAGGGCACCTTTACTTTTCTTAGGCCTGAAGGGAATTGAGAGGTCGGAGGGAAAATAAGAGTGATATGAAATTATGAGATATGAAAAGGAGATAGGTATTAGTAAAAAGAGAGGAAATGATCAGTGAATCTGTGCGTGTACTGCCTATGCGATAAGAGTTCACTAACGTTAGAAGCGATCCCAGAACTTCTATATCTCGACTCACCGTTCTACTTACTACCATTTCTAACCGTTTTCACACGATAAATCCAAAACAGTTAATACGATCCTTCCCCGATTCGTCTCGACAACTCAATGAGTCATCTATGCACAAATTGCTGAATAACGCTCGGGGTATAAGTAAAACCTTGAGTTGTGCTTTACCAAGTTATCATGAATTGCAACCAGGAACGACCCTTTTCAAACAAAATAAATTACAAATCAATCTAAACAGTGAAAAACGCCCTCAACAACTGTGATTTATTCCACAACAAAATCCCAAACTCTCCTCTCAAAATAGCAGCCACTTGTTGTACGTAATGCAATGTGGCAAATGTATAGCACTCCTACCCACGACTTCCCCGAGAACATCAGTACACAGGACAGTCGTTGCCTTCCCGTTAAAACGAAGAAGGAAGCGTCCAACGTTCGCCTCATACGAATTAACCGCACTGATGCTTCACAGCTCTAAAATAGTCGAGTAACCAGAAGGGAGTTTGGTGGCCTTCCCCTGGTCGTTGAACTATACCACTCGAAACGTCCGGAAAAGGATGTAAACCCCTAAGGAAACTACTGGAGGACAACGAACTATCTTCAGTGATGTAAGTGAAGAAAGGTGAAGGAACTTGAGGAAACGGTAGCCCCCTTGGGTGCAGTAAATCTACAGCTCATCCGTCCCCTCTCAAATCGTAGCGACTTGACAAGTTAACTATGTTTATCCTCAAATATTTATACCTTGAAGGGCTCTGAAAGTGTCCCTCGGGGAAGGACAACCGCTACCGAATGACCACCCAACTACCGAAGGTTCAATTGAAGTGGTTCACCAAACTTGAAACCACAGGAAACATTGTTTTTATTTCTTTAATTTATTCAAAACTCGTTTCACAGTCAGCAAAATTTAACATGAGCACTTTCAATCACTCAGTCTCCTGATGAGCCAATTTTCGTGGATCATCTCGGAACCTCCTGAATATCTTTGAAATTTGCGTATTCCTTGATGTGAATCTTAAAATATCTGGTGCACCACTCCACTTACCTCAGCCCCACGTGCATTTTATTACTCTAAAACTAATCCCATCTGTTTTTCATTCAGATATATGAACTGGTGTAACTTAGCTTAACGTTATGGCTTGCAGAAACTGGTGTTGCTTAGCGTCCTGAATTTATTGGGTTGCCCCTGCGTGTCACGGACGATTTTGAATAACCAGTGCATTCGTAACTTATAAGACCCACATGTTGATTTTTTAGAAACACTCATTTTATTATTGTTCTGGAATGCCTGTTCTTAACCTACCGCTGTGTAGTTAAGTTATTGATCAACCATCTCGGTTGCTTTTGAGAACGATAGTATTATAGAAACTAGATTTTTTTAAACAGCTCTAAAATCGAGTTTAACCGACATTTATGACCATTTATTGAATGCTCTCGTCATTTTCCCCCGAACGGAATTTTTATATTACCATTGTCATTTGAAACTGTTCACATAACAATCCAACCGGAATCGTTAGGGTCGTTTTTGAGAAAAAAAATCGGTAGATGAGTTCCAACTAAAATATGTAGAAAGTGAACGTAAAAATAGGAACTGTCGCAGAACTCTTCGTAACAATTAGTTAAATCGAGTTTCAAGCCAAGGCGTTCCAAAAATTTACGTCCTGCACAGATTTCTCGATACTTTTTCAGAAAATAATTTGTGTTTAAATCATTGGATGTCTTCTACTCGTTGGCACCTGAATTTTGTCGACTGTATACATTTCTTGAACGAAGGTATTAGCACCAATAAATTGATCGCCGGAAGAAAAATGCATTTATCTGGTAATTCAGGCCATTTGGGGTTTCCTTCTGGGCGTTACATCAGGCACCGCGTAGGCTTGAGTAGATGTGAAGGGTTCGTATGATTTGATCGCAAGAACGATCGATTTATTCGAAAAACACTGGGTTGACCATGAAGTTAATTTTTCGGGTAATTGTGTGAGTCACCGCAAGGGAAACATGTTGCAGCCAAGTTGAGGAAAATTGGTCGCAAACGGAGGGATGCGAGGGCGTCCTGTCTGGTGGCCGGTGGTGATGAGTAGTTGTCAAGTGAAGAGATTCCTACCCCAAAACCTTTCGGAGCTTGAGCTCCTCGGTAAAAATTAAGTGTCCGTGAAGGATTTTGTGGTGATTTACGAGTTGTCGCATTTTCTGAGGGCAATGACCTTCAAGACACCACACCTCGTTTCACAGTAGTTAACCGTTGCTCGTTTTGGCGTTTGAAGTTATTTTGTTGAGCTGTTATGTCTGCTGTGAAAAAGTTGCTGAAGTTACGTTGCCATCGGTGAAAATATGGCGATTTTTTCAATCGTCCGACGTTTTCGTTTTCATTCCTAAAATGTCAGGGGCAGCGCATTACACAACACTCGCATCGGGTTTATGGACCAATCAGTCATCTCAGAGACTGGCGTACAACGAGGGGTTGTTCCCCACCGCTGCCCCTAAGTATTAATATAAAAACATCAACGTGCCATAACAAACGATATGTAATTGGCTACTTTAAGACGTCCTGTGAGTTTTATCGAAATTGTTTAGAAATTACTATATACACATGAAAAACTCCCTTTCACTTATGTACTTTCTCTCACAGTGTTTTCACACATCATTTTAAGAGAATAGAAGTTAAGAAATTGAGTTTTTCCATTTCACATGGCTTCAGAAACTGATTATAGTAATAAAAATCAAAAATTTAAATGAAAAGTACATTTGTAATAAAACTAGCGTTCCCAGGACAATCAAAAGCTAAACAATGGTAGTCTGCGCAATGGGCTCAGAGTAAAGGTCGTGATACTAGTAAGGGCATAAAAGCCGGAACATTGACCACTGCGGTAAGGAAAGTTGGTGTTACCCGAATGAAGAACGGGATTTGTGTAGTCGGTGAAGTAACTAAACTCGCCGACTGCACGCGGGACTGAGTAATTTTGTATGCTGCGTCTTTTGGCAGATTAAAATATTTTTTCTCCGTTTTTGCGCTGAGAAGCGGGATGAGATGGGCACATCAGTAATGTATATATTTATTAGAAATACGCAATATACTAATGGTACGTAACATTTCGTGTTGAATATCTTTTCCGTAACGATACAATGTCAAAAAGGTCTCACCAAGATGGTTAATTTGCTCCCTCCTGCCGATATATTTTCGAGTATCGCGCGATTCTCTCAATGGCTTCGTACAAATTGCCTTGTATCCACCCAAACGGATTGAGAGTTATAATACAAATATAGTTTCTTTCTGTTCCATTCTAACAAACGAGAAGAGCCCCGTCTATAAACGCATTTCTAATACTTCCCTTATTTAAGGCCTTTTTCTGGGCTTTATGGGCAGGCCCTGTTGGGCCACCATCGAATTCGGCCAATATAACGTGAGTAATAATATTCACAACTCTGACCAGAAAATCTAGGGAATAAGTACCTGCTGAGGAATAGACCGCCCACTTCATTTAAGCCACCGTCCGCTTAAAAACCGCTTCAGCAAAGGTTGTTCAACTTTCCAAAACTGTAGGAACGGACCGATTTTCAAATCTTTTTGCACGTTCACTTGTCACAATAAGCCGTCAAGTCGGTCGTTGGAAAAGAAATGTAGGCCTCTTAGTTGGTTCTCAGCTCCGTTTTGAAACGCTAAGGGATTTGTAGAGCGTTGACCTGACGGCGGGCGGTGACGGAGTATTGGACGTGCGCACTGCAATGATTTACTATTTACGAATTCCTCGTGTTTTAGTCAGGCATCGAATGAGCCGCGGGGAAAAGTAATGTTTTTAAAAACTCTTGTTAGGTTTGAAGATTGATATATAATTGATCAATCATTCGGGATACGCCATCGTCATTCCGGCCGTGCAGAGGAATGAGGCCCCAGGAGCGGACTTTTTTAAGGAAAGAATTTATGAGAGTTGAGCGAATCCCCGGAAAATCCGATCTTTGATTCGAGAAACGAGGGGGCTCTACAAGGAAAGCCTTTTCTTTCACATTGTAATAGGCGCGTCGCCCATTTTATTTCCCTTCGCGCTGGAACTTTCACAGCGTCAGCGAATCTCGGACCCAAGAAGTCGTCTCATTATTTCTCTCTTAATTTTTTTTTTTTAAATTTTTTGGGCCCTTATTTTTCTTGGAATGAAGAAGTTCGACCACTAGTTGGGCGCCAATGTACTGAGGTAGTTTGGAGATGCTTCTGGGGTCCGAGATTCGCTGACGCTGTGAAAGTTCCAGCGCGAAGGGAAATAAAATGGGCGACGCGCCTACTACAATGTGAAAGAAAAGACTTTCCTTGTAGAGCCCCCTCGTTTCTCGAATCAAAGATCGGATTTTCCGGGGATTCGCTCAACTCTCATAAATTCTTTCCTTAAAAGAGTCCGCTCCAGGAGCAGCGGCTAAAGACAAGGGGGGAGATGTACTGACTGACTCCTATTAAAGACACTGGGTGATCGTGGTCTAGTGGATAAGACGTTGTTCATAATTCTCGACGTAAAGTTGAGGATTGTGTATTGGAGCTCCGGCGCGATTGCCGTAATTTTTGCCTGAGTCAGCAGCTTTTCAAAAGCATCTCCTAACTACCTCAGTACAAAGGCATAGGCCGACCTGATTTTAGCGATTAATCCCTGCGAAATAAAACAGGTAAAAGATTGTATTACTGCTTGCGAAGTGTGGCAAAAGCTTCATTCGATTTACCAGTCAAAAGGCCCTGCCCTTAAGGCAAGTTTGTTGAAGCGCCTTACTCTTAGTAAAATGAAGAGATGTGATGACGTTCGATTTTTCATTAACAACTTTTTACTTTCCTTGCTCTACGAAGTAGAAAGGAAAGTTATGTAATCGGCTGAAAAAAAAATTTTGAGTTCTCTTCAGATCTTTACGTTTCAGACCCCCTGAGTTCGAAAAACACTATTTGGGAAAATGGTCTGTGTGTGTGTGTGTCACTAAAGTTTGTCTGTGAACGATTTTTAGAGAAAACCACCAAACCAAATCAGCTCAAACTTCATATCTCGCTCGCAGATCATCATGGGACGCCAAAATAAGGGTATGAACAAAATTCACCGAAATTTAACTATAGTTATCATAGTGATCAAAACACCAAATATTTTTTTTCTCAAAAACGACTCTAACGATTTTGATTAAATTTTTTATATTGATAGCTATTAATAAGGCAATTATACCATAAAATTTCCATTCGTGGGAAAATGACTAGAGCAGCACAATAAATTACCAAAACTTTCGACGAAATCGATTTTAGCGCAGTTTTTAGAGAAAACCACCGTACCAAATCAGCTGAAACTTGATGTCTAGCCTACAGGTTACCATGGGACGCAATAATGAGGGTATGGGCAAAATCCATCGAAAGTTAACTATAGTCGTCATAGTGATCAAAACACCAAATTTTTTTTCTCAAAAACGGCTCTAACGATTTTAATTACATTTTTTATATTGATAGCTCTCAATAAGGCAATTATACCATAAAATTCTCATTCGTGGGAAAATGACGAGAGCAGCACAATAAATTATCAAAATGTTCGACGAAAAGCGTTTTTAGCGCTATTTTTTTCTTATAACCTCCGCTGGAATGTTAAAAGAATAGTTATTGTAGTCCAATCCAATACCTAAAGGGTGAGTGTTTAAAAACGCTCATGAGATACATGAGGCTCACTCCAGAAATTCCTTAATTTCAACTACCGCCATTTCGCTTACTACCAGTTCTAACAGTTATTTTCCAATAACTCTGCAAAAGTGATTACTATCCTTCTTCAATAAATTCGTGTTTACAGCCTCATTAATTATCTGTGTACCAATTGCTCACTAATGGTCCTGGAATGAGTACGAGCAGCACGATAAATTCCAGAACTGTAGGCGCTACCGTTTCCTGCTGCTGTGACGTGTTGTTTGACCAAGTTCAAAGGCCATGTACAAAGTGAATTGACGTAGAGCTAAGGAAAGTTGTGTGTTGCAACGCACCAGATATTTTGATGTAGTTGATAAGTTGAAAGACCTCGACGTGATAGTAAATGAAGATCTACCAACTATTATGTTCCTATACAGTTTACCTGACGAATTTGAGAATTTCCGAAGTGTAATAGAGAGTAGAGATGTATTGCCTAGCCCAGACGCCCTTCGCACGAAAACCATTGAAGAAAGTGACTCCAGACACGAAAGTTCTAGAGATACGGCGAATGATGTTTTGATTACGCAACGGGGTGTGCAAAAATCTACTTCTAGGAGGAACAAGAAATTTCGAGGTAAATGTGGAACGTGTGGTACAGCAGGTCATAAAGCTGCGGTGTGCTACAGTAAAAGTAATGATGAAAATTCAAGTAGGCATAAGAAAATGATGTACTTAATGTTGTGTTTCGGCTGCGAATGATAAATTTCCTAGCACTGGATGGTGCTTAGACAGTGGCACTTACATGAACACGTCCGAACACGAATTAGTCAATCCTTCCCGAACTTCATTAGAGACAGTTCGATTAGCTGACAAGTCCCAGAAACCTGTAGTTTCCAGAGGCACGGTAAATCTGGACACTTCAGATCAAACCGTCACTCTGAAGAGTGTTCTGTGTGTTCCTGGACTAGGGAATAATTTGATGAGTGTTTCAAAAATTGCAGATCACAACTATCAAGTTACCTTCAAAAGGGACAAAGCTGAAGTGATAAATGCCTCACGTGATATTGTTCTGACAGAAGATAGAGTCGGAGACCTTTATTTTGTCAATGGTTTAACTCTGAAGGGAGATGAGGCAATTGTCAATTCTTCGCAAGCCTTACTGTCAAAAATTGAGAAATGGCTCAAACGCTATGGTTGAATTCGAAAGACTATGCTTTTAGCCAAAAAGAAGGGAGTCTTCGGCGTTGGTGAACTTCACGGTTCTCTGCTATCTTGTGAGGCATGTTTGCAAGGGAAAATGTCTCGTTTGCCATTCCCCACATCATCCAATTGCGCAAACGATCTGCTAGAAATTGTTCATAGCGATATTTGTGATCCAATGAGGAACAATTCACTGGGTGGAGCCCGATATTTTATAACCTTCACTGATGAAACATCGCGATAGACTTAGGTTCGATTTTTGAAGCGGAAAAATGAAGCTCTAACTGTTTTCAAGGTTTACAAAAGTTGGGCAGAAAACCCGACGGGGAAACAAATTAAATATCTCCAAACAGATAACGGAGGTGAGTACATGTCCAATGAATTTTCTGATTTTCTCAGAAGCTGTGGAATTCAAAGAAGACTGACGTGCTCCAATACTCCTCAACAAAACGGGATAAGTGAGAGGATCGATAGAACCTTTCTTGACATGGCACGGTATATGTTAATTGACTCTAAAGTGTTCGAAGGTTTTTGGGCTGAAGCTGTGGCTACTGCAAGCCATGTTAGAAACAGGTGCCCTACCGTTACCTTGAATGGCGGTATTCCTTACACAGTTTGGTACGGTAAGCGAGCGGCTGTGTCGTATTTCCAATGTTTTGGTTGCAAAGCTTCTGTCTTGAACAAACAGCATGGGAAAGGAAAGTTCAAAGCTCGGGGAAAGGCTGGTATTTTTCTAGGTTATTCAACCGAAAGTAAAGCCTATAGGATTTGGCTTACCGAGGAAAACCGAGTTTGCGTAACGTACATGAATTTAGTGCCTGACGAACAAAGTGGACCGAAATCCATTGAATATTTACTGCTTGACAGCATGGACAGAACTCCTGAAACAATACGGTGCCTGCGGTTCCTCATCAACCGAACGTATTGACGAGAATGTTAATTCTGATGTCGGTGTTCCAAACTAAGAAAATGTTGTAGGAAGTCCTGACATGGTAGAATGGAAATCGGCCATAAATGAGGAATTTACGTCATTAATCGAAAATAAGACCTGGAAGATTTGCGACCGTCCAGCGAATCGTGAAACCATTACTAGCCGATTGATCCTCAAAACTAAGTATGCGCCGGGCAATAAGGTGGAACGTAGAAAGGCCAGATTGGTAGCGAGAGGTTTCAAACAATGGCTTGGCGTAGATTATGAAGAAATGTTGTCCACTGTGATCCGCCTCAGCACCATTCGTATGATATTAGCACTAGCTGTTGAGCATAACATGAATGTCCATCAGCTAGACGTGGTAACGGCCTATCTAAACGGCGACCTAGACAAAGACGTAAACGTGGAAATTCCTGTAGACCTAAAGAGATCGTCTGAAGACTGGACGAAATGTGGAAACCCGACCAAAATGTTCAAGCAGCTTCAAAGTGGTAACAAGGTGTGCAACCTAAAGAAAGCATTGTATGGGCTTAAACAATCTGGACGTCAATGGTACCGAAAACGTCAACAAATTCTTCTCAGTGTGGGTTTGAAACCAACCAACACATTCAGATCCTTGCTTGTACGTGAAGCGTGAAGGCACAAGAATGCTTCTAATTGGCGTGTACGTTGACAATATTTTAGTAGCGTCAACTAAAAATGATTGGATTGACGGAGCTAAAGTTAAGTTGATGCAACAATTCAAAATGAAAGACCTCGGAATTTTGAATTACTGTTTAGGAATCGAATTTAACACAACAAAAGACAAAATGTTAATTTCCCAAAGACAATACATTTCGGACTTGGTGAAAACATAAAATATGTCAGACTGTAAAGCTGCTGCAACACCATTGGAAGTAGGAAATGTACTCGCCAAACCTGATTCTAGTGACGAGGAAGTTATGAGAAAATTTCCTTACAGAAATCTAGTTGGCTCACTCGTGTATTTGAGAGTAGCCACCCACCCTGATATTGCATACTCTGTAAGTGCTCTTAGTCAATTCAACAGAGCGTACAATCAGCAGCACTGGAAAGTAGCAAAAAGAGTACTGCGATATCTGAAGGCCACGAAAGATGACACTCTGGTTTTCAAGAAAACCGGCAAACCAGTCACTGGATTTGCTGATGCAGATTGGTGCAATTGCTCATTACACAGGCGCTCATATTCAGGATACTGTTTTAAGTTTGCAGGAGCGGCGATTTCCTGGGAAGCCAGAAAACAACACACTGTAGCCCTCAGCAGCGTTGAGCCCGAATACATGGCTCTGTCTGAAGCCACCAAGGAAGCAATCTATATGAAAACTTTGTTGGAGAACTTGGCGAACCTCAATCAACCATTTGTGTGTTTTCTGACAGTCAAGGAGCTCAAAGTCTTGCTGGAAATCCTATCCATCACAGCCGGACCAAGCACATTGACATGCGCCATCATTTCGTTCGGCAAGCAGTCGAGGAAGGAACGCTGACTCTTTCATACCTGCCCACGGAAGAAATGCCAGCTGATATCCTCACTAAGCCACTCGCAAGAGAGAAGCACAGCTTCTGCAAGTTGCGTATGGGACTCATCTCATCATGAAGTCATCGATTGAGAGGGGGTGTTGGAGCGTCACTTTGCTGACTTCAGCTGCTCCTCCAATAAGCCGCCACCTGACTTAGTGGCGTTCATGTGTTAAGCGTTTTCGCTAGTTCGTTCGTTTTCCTCCGCTCTGTAATATGTCGTTCAGGTTTGTTCTCTTAATATAATTTCGTTCCCGATCCGTTTTTATCCATTTCGCCTACTGCGTTTAAGCTTATGCTTAAAACTTAATTCGATGATTCTGACTGTTAAAACTCTAACCGCCCAAACTCTGTACGGTGGCATTTTATTTTTGGGGAGGGGACGGGGAGTTCGATGCTGAGTAGATGGGCTTACTCGTACTGCTTAAACAAATTCTTGTTTTTCCGTCGTTATTATCGTACGGTGCGATTCCCTGAGTTGGGATTGAGTAGTTTCTCTGAAGCCACGGACAAACCACGAAATTTCCCCATTTTCTTCCATCTCCCGCTGCTAACGACAGAATAGAGTTAACTCTTGAAGTGGCCGAAGAAGGGCAAAAGTTAATAGATGAACACTCTAATCTTTACTGTTCAACAACTTCTCATAATAGTCAAGTTCATATTAGCTCACCAGTCCATAAAGTTCGCTCCTGTTTTATTGTCATTCGTCGTCGGGGACACGCGCCGTTCCAAATCAGCACGTGGACGCCCTCCTGAGAACGAGGCAACGGAACGTTCAAGTGTCACAATGAAAATCGGGCGAGAGCTATTTATTTATCAGCGGCAGCTGGTTTCCTTCCCCTTAGGAACACCATCAGACGTGCGGTGCGGGTGGGTTAACCCGAAGTTTTCATTAACACGCGCACGCTAATCGATTAAACTACTCTTTTGTCCCTTCAACCCCCTGAACGTGTCATTGGAAACCGTTCTCCCCAACTACGTTCCTTTTCACTTGCTTTCAACTATTGTTTAGGCTAATCGGCGACTTGTGGTTTTCTCACGTCCGCCGGCGGACAGGGACACTGCAGTCACCACTTGTATTCTGCTCAAAATCGGAGTGTTACTTTTACTTTCCTTAGCCCTTCGACATAAAAAGCAAAATTATACTATCGCCCAAAAAAACGATCTCCAGTTTTCAGACCTATACGTTTAAATGGCTTCCCAGCCCGAAAAAGGCCATTTAGGCTTATTATTCATTCTGAAGAATAACCCTATGTTTTCGGTCAGGAAAAATTTTTTACAACACCCCCTCAAAATTTGATACTTAGCGTTTCAAGACATGGGGATTCCAAATCTGCAATGTCCGTCCCCCGTCCGCCGTCCAGGCCGTTTTGTTCCTTTAACGTGGTCTAAAAAATTCGTTCTTTCGCACAAAAATCCCATTTAGTATCTAGTTGTGCCTGCCATCTCGGCAATCCGATCGGACGAAGCCCATGGTTGTTATGGACAAAAATGGTTTAAAAAATTCACAAAACGCAGTATAATCGCAAATACGCCGTGTTTCGTATCGTTTTCGAAGTATTTTTACATCCTGGGTTGAATGGAATGAGTATCAGACGTGTACAACTGCTTACAGTGAAATTACATTAATTATAGAGAGCCAAAGTCAACTAATTGAAAGAACTTGCGAGAACTACAGCAGAAGTCAAAGTTTCATAGTTAGTACTCCCTCCCTCCCGTCCCATCAAAACCACCCGCTTGCTCGACTCACAGCGTCGTGCCAATTGCCTACAGGCGTTTACGGGCGCCTGGAATATTTCGTTTTCGTCGTTCCGTTGTATCCAAGCCGTGTTTCGTGCGGTTTACTGGTATTTTTCGATGCTGAATCGAATGGGATGGGTCTTGGAGCAGTAATACTAGGTCAAGCTGTTCATGAGAATAATAAGCCGTTGTGTAATAGTTTGCAGTGTTTTTCTGTGTGCGTGCGCTGACACGATTGAGAGAGAACCACTCGGTCACATATACTTGACCAATTGAAATGGTTACCAAGGCAATGGTAACGATAAGGCAAATCTCACGTATGGGAAAATTACGAGATAGTAAATTATTAAAAATATCTGCGAAAATCGATTTTACAAAAGTTTTTCCTTACATGTCCGCTCGTATGGTAATTCCGATACGAATGTAACTCAATGGACGACCCAATAAATTCCAGAATTTCATAAGTGAAGCGATGGGGCAGAGGAGAGTTGCGTGATAACTATTATTCGTTGACAATAATGTGGGTTCTCTGTGTTCGTAAGAAGTAACACCTACTTGAATGTTCCTTTCATAGGCCGTCGAATATAAATAACTACCAAAATGTGCCAATGAAATGTCAGTTTTAATATATTTTTTGATCGATCCATTCCCAGATGCGGACTCCGCACCTTTTTCGTAACCATCCGTCGAACGGGGGTAAGTTAAAATCCGTCAGAAAATGGAATGGTTCATTTTGCGCATTTTCTCCTAAACGGATACAAACAATTCTATCAAATACTTCCTCAGATACTTTCGGCTACCAGTAGCTACATTTTGTTCCTCGTAAGCGTGTCCGTGGAAATGCGTTGAACGAAGATTTAAAGGGGTAGAAGGACATCGTGTGACTCTTCTCACCTGATAGTATGGTTTCGACGCCTCTCAAAAGTTCCTGTCGTCAGCAAAAGCCATCACCCTTGCCCGGCCATACAGTTCTTAAGTACTTTGAACATTTGAAGAAGTGTTTGGTATAAACGTGGTACTGACAGCTTTCCGGCGAAACGACCGCTAGAATGTTTGAAAATATAAAAACGACTACGAAGTTTCAGGGGCCACCAGGCTTTCAATTTGGCTGTGTGTGTGTGTGTGGGGATTGGTGGGGGGTGGTTGTGACAATGGGCTCTTGAAACCGACTACAAATAGGCCGAACTACGCACATGGCCGAGCTCTTGGAGTTTCACGGGCGACTGGGATTTCGAGCACCAGAAAGACAAAAGAGAGAAATATTATTTGTCGTTTCGGTTTATTGTTGCTCTACAACAATTCTCTTATGGGTGCGTTCGAGTGAACTACAATCACGATCGCCTAGCGACAGTTGGTTCATAGCAACTTCAATCAAGTTGTTTCAGAATTAACCAATAACTAAATAGACAACTTCTGCGTGCGTTATGACAAGCTTTTCCTCAGTTAAATACGCTTCAAATTCGAATATTAAACTAAATACATTAAACACGGCTCATCACACTACTTAACGCGAATTTTGTTCAACGAATTTCAAGAGAAAGGTCGTCTAAAGTCGATGATTTTTATACGCAAGTATCCGCTCGATTTGTCGAATCAATAAGGGGTACAAAACGGGTACTGTGTTTATTTGATTGACTATTGATAGCTTGTGTCCCATAGTCACTGAGTGCACGTTTCAATACGTGCAATTCGGAGTTACTTTACCCATTTACCGAAAAAGGAGTAATTTAATTTTATTCTAGTATTAAACGTTTGGAATAATTTTATCCGCTCAGCTTTCCAAAAGATTTATAGAAGTTTTCAGAGTTAAGTTTGAGTTAATTAATTAATTTCATTTGTGTAAAAGAAACAAACCGCGCAATCGGTTGAGAAACGAATTTCAAACCCTGAATTCACATTCATGTCACCTTTCCAATCTTGTCAACTAAGACAGGATTGCAGGCTGAAGAATAGGATTCAACATCTTCCACAGGTCGACGAAAAATATGTTTTCAATAGTTCAGCAGGTTATTTAGAGGTAAATCCCCTGACGCGTCCGCATTAAAGGCGGTCTTTCGAAGATTAGACGGAAGGTTTCGATTTGCAGGCTTCGTTACGTCGTCAAAAAGGGCAAATGCGACGAGAAAACCTTAATAGGATTGAGGAGGTGCAGCTCGAGTGGAATTCCGTCAACCTTTTCCGTCGAGTGGCTGCTTCTTATTCGTGTTTCCTTCTGTCGTCTTGAGTTTTGTCGAGTGGCTCCGCCGCTGCCGATTATCCTGAACCTCTCTGCGGGGCGTCCATTCGACCCGACAGAAGCCTTTTGCCACAATTTTTAAAGCTTATAGACTCACGAGGTTCGGTACGCTGAATCCGGTAGCCACATCCGGACTTATGAGAACTTTGTTGTTTACATTCTGAAAATGGGGTATTATAGCCTTTCAAAATTAAAAGTAGGGAACTATAAAAATGCGAGAGTTTCGATCTAAGCAGCCCATATAGTCATTTAGCTACAACAGAAATAGCGCTCAAAACAAACAAATATAGTCATGCTCTAGCTGTTGAATGAATGACGCTCAAAGTGTAGAAATCCCTACAGCAGAAATGCCCACAGTTGGAATAAAGCTAGACAAAACTTGGAATCTGAAATATAGCAGGAAGAGCATTCAAACTAGCAAAATGGCCATACTTCAATGACATTCTAGAACAGAAATAGCTACCGCAGATATTAAGCTGAGAGAGAGCGCTTAGAACGAGAGGAATTATGTACACGAAGATTACACCAGAAATGGCCAATTCCCGCTCTTGTGAATTCAATGAAGTGCTTCGTTACAGAGACGAGCTTTTGCCAGGAAATTCATGATACCCGAACGGGAGCAAGGCTAAGCAAGGTGCTCTCGAAAGGGAACATGCATCAGGCGGTAGGCTCCATTAGGGGGCCGGATGGTGACACCTTGGACTGTCACCATACACTAACCGCTCTGCTGAACACACACTTTCCTGGTTGTAGAACTGACCCTGGGTCATTGGCAGATGCGGGGATTGCTATGAGGCGGACAGGAACGCCGGACTGGGAACTCGCCAGGGCAATTATAACCCGAGATGCCGTACGCTGGGCAGTAAACTCGTTTAAACCATTCAAGTCGCCTGGACCGGATGGTATTTACCCGATTCTCTTACAGAAAGGAATAGAGTGCATCCTACACAGCCTCTTAAGGTTATTTAGGGGCAGCGTAGCGCATGGTTACATACCTCAGGGCTGGAGGAAGGTTCGAGTAACCTTTATACCGAAACGTGGCAGGGACTCATACGAGGAAGCCAAGGCCTTCCGACCAATATGCCTCACATCTTTCCTGCTCAAGACTGTGGAGAAAATCCTTGACAAGTACTTGAGAGACGGATGTTTGAGACTGACCCCCCTGGCAGATGGCCAATATGCCTACCGCGCAGGGAGATCATGTGACTCTGCGCTGCATGCACTAGTTAGGAAACTAGAAGAGTCAATGGGTAATAGGGAGATTGCCTTAGGGGTCTTTCTGGACATAGAAGGGGCCTTTGACAACACCTCCATATGTAGCATTGAAAGGGCGTTGAGGAAATTCAATATACACAGCAATGCAATAAAGTGGATCATCGCTATATTGGAAAGCAGAGAGATCCAGACTACGCTAGGAAACTGTACAATCAGGGCGAGGACTGTGAGGGGATGCCCTCAGGGAGGGGTCCTATCTCCGCTCCTCTGGAACCTAGTGATTGACTCCCTACTGGGGAGACTTAATGCGGCGGGGTTTTACGCCCAAGGATACGCCGATGATGTGGTTGTGCTCATTAGGGGCAGGGTGCAAAGCGTGCTGTCGGACCTGATGGGGGCGGCCTTGTGGATGGTGTGCCTGTGGTGTGGGGAGATGGGGTTATCCATCAACCCAGCCAAGACGGTCATCGTGCCGTTGACAAGGCTTAGGCAACTGTCAGGACTGAGGCCGCAGTTAGTGATGGGCAAAGAAATTCAGCTCAGCGATCAAGTCAAATATCTGGGTGTGATTCTAGATCGAAAATTAGTCTGGAACGAGCACATCAGATACGTGACCAAGAAGGCGACAACGGCCCTTTGGACGTGTCAGAGAATGTGCGGGAGGACATGGGGTGTAAAGCCCAGAATGGCCTGCTGGTTCTACGAAGCCATAGTGAGACCAATAATCTCATATGGGTCAATCGTGTGGTGGCATAGAGCTGCCATTGGAGTGAATGGCAGCAGTCTAGCCAAAGTACAAAGGCTGGGGTGCCTACTCATAGCGGGGGTGATGAAGACTACACCCACCGTCACCATGGAGAAACTGTTCGATCTTCTTCCCCTGGACATTTATGTGCAATTGTGCCCATGTATGAGCTCGAGAGGAAATATAATGTTCAGCCATTGGGAGCTCCATGGAACAGCGATAGCCGCCAGTTTCGGCCTCCCAGTGGCGTCAACGTCTACACAGATGGATCGAAGACCCCACAGGGGACAGGATCTGGGGTGTGGATAAGTGGCTCTGGACGGTGTTGACGCCGACGGAAATCGCCAGAGATGTTTAACTGTTTGGCGACCCCAACTGAGCTCCTCAAGGTCTCCGATCCCCAACAACGTGCAACTCGCACAAACTCGTTGGCCACATCCCCACAGCCCCAGCCTCATTGCCGGAATTCATTGCGCCCACGATCGGCAACGTGAACTGTTCCTCATTCGTTTCCATTACTTTCCATTCACGGTCTCTGGATCCGAGGCTTCTCACGATAGCCACAACTACGGACATTTTGGACAAGGTAATGTGCCATTCAACCCCGATACCTAATATGACTCAATCTATCTCAATCCCCATTAAATCCTTTGTTTGGTCTTCCTCCAGGAACACCTGAAAGCGTGGAGAAGACCAACCAGATCTCCCTCCGCTTCCATTCGTCTCCTACCAAAAGTCTTGGTCAGAAAATATTCAGTCTTTATTTTCTTTAATTCCCGAATAATTTCATTTAACCCGTATCAGACATTTCCAGAGAGCATTATTCTGTTTATTTCTTTACGTTCATTTGTACAGAGCTCTTAGCGACATTTTATTTTAGTTTCCATGATACCACTACGCCTTTGTGTAAATACAGTCCACTTTTACTTTTAATTTTGCAGTTCCTTTTTTCTCCGATCTTTTCTCACTTTTTTTCAGTACAGTTTTCGTTCTCTTCCCCTTTTCATTTTAAACAGGCGTCAGATTGAGCGTAGCCCAGCTACCGGCTACACAATTTACGCCACATTTTGGTCCACACGGCCGGATTAACTGCGTATTGGTATCATTGGAGTTTTGTTTCGAAAATCATAATGGATGAATTTAAAGTCAAAGTTAGTTCCATGAGGAAACGTCTTAACAATGTGGGTGATAGTATTAGATCTATTAACGACCAAGGCAGAAAGGCCGTTAGTGATGCTTCTCAAATCATTTTGTTCAAAGTTATGCTAGACGATTTGTCGAGGTACATGTCTAAATTCGAGTCGATTTGGGATGAATTAATTGATGCTCACGAATCCCAAGAAAAGGCTCCGTCCTTTCCCAATTCTCAAGATACCATTCTACATACTAATACAAAACGCTATTACGTAGAAGCCAAATCCACTCACATTAAGCTAAATGAGGTTGAACATTCTTCATTGAATATGTCACAGTCCGACAGCTCAATTGCGCATCTTCCTCCATTGTCCCTGCCGCATTTCGATGGGAAAATAGTCAATTGGCCACATTACCGAGACACATTTTTGTCGATAGTGCACAGCGAGCCTTCAATTCCTCTCATAAGAAAATTTCATTATTTAGTGACGTCCGTCAGTGGGGCTGCTCATGCGTTGGTCACAAAACTTCCATTACTTGCTGAAAATTATGAACTCTCTTGGAAGTCTCTGGTCACTGCCTATGATAAGAAAAGGTTACTCGCCTGCTCCTACCTTAATGAGATTTTGAATTTCAGACCTATTCAAGGGAAACTAACGATCGGGTCGATGCAATCTTTTCTATCTAAAGTATGTGACAACATTTCCGCATTCCGATCGTTACCCATTCCAGATAAGTCAGACTTTTTGCTGTTTTTCCTCGCAATAAGATGTTTAGATCAGCGGACACGAGAGCAATTTGAGGATAAATATAGTAACCTGGACTTTCCTAGTTTTGATCAATTAACCGAGTTCGTACGCAGCCGTTATCTAGCTGCCCAATTATCTCAACCAGTTGTAGAAGATACGTCAGTTAAAAATAAATCGGTGTCGACTTTGCCATCCAATAAAACAAAGGCTCATTATAATCTTCGGTCACAGGTCACGCTTCATAGCGGGAAGTCTAGTGAAAACGCTAGCGCCAACTCGTCCATTGATAATCGCTCTCCAACTCATTCAACTTGCGTAGTATGTAAACAACCGCACCGCCTACTCGATTGTGAAAAATTCCAAGAAGCTTCTGCGCCACAGCGTCTGCAATTCCTTCAATCTTGGAAGGGCTGCAGGAATTGTTTGTCTACCGATCATGAGGTTCGGAATTGCCCTTCTAAGTGGAATTGTCGATTTTGTAAAAAAAGACACCATAGACTTTTACACCAACCTTCAGATCGAATAAGTCCAAATCATAATACTAATGAGGCTTCAAAAGAAAACGCGTCTGGTTTCAGTACAGCCCATCAATCCAGCGTTATCCTGAACTCCATTTCGAAGTGTAGCTCAAACGTATTGTTAGGAACCATCATGGCTGAAGCCGAGGACATAGTAGGTAGAACACACAAAATTAGACTGCTATTGGACAGTGGAAGCCAGAATTCTTTCGTCACCCAGAGTTTGGCTAGAAAATTAGGGTTACCTCTATCTTCTTGCGCCAGGACGATTTCATCTATAGGAGGGTCACCGTTCAACAAAATTTATGGCCAAACTTCGTGTGTCATCAGAGCGAGAGATCACAGCAAGAGTTTTACAATAAATTCGCTGGTTATCCGCAAGATCACTGACAACCTTCCAAATTTTCCGTTACCCATGTCATTACGAGATGGCTATTTCAACTATCCTTTAGCAGATCCGCATTTTCATACGCCTGACTCTATCGATATGTTAGTAGGGTGTGATTGGGTAGTTGAAATGTTAGATGGGGACGTCATTACCCCGTTCCTAGGAGCCCCCAAACTATTTTCATCACCATTCGGCTATGTCGTTATGGGAAGAGTTGACGCTCCCGAAACGCCCGAATCAATAAATCTTTTCTCCTCATCAATTGAAGAGTCCGATTTAGGAAAGCAGCTTCGGCGGTTTTGGGAGCTGGAAGCCATTCCATCTGATCACCCACCGATCAGCGGCCCGATAAAGTGTGTGAGGAACACTTCGTCTCTACTCATACTCGTGATGAAAAGGGAAGGTACGTCGTGCGTTTGCCCTTCATTGATCACACAGCTAATATGGTCCCATGCCGTTCTCTCTGTTTGAAACGGCTATTTAACCTTGAGAGCAAGCTGAATCATAATTTCGCCTTGAAGGAACAGTACTTGAAATTTATGGAGGAATATGTAACATTGGGTCACATGTCACTCGCTCTAAGTGACTCCAAGGTGCTAATCCCTCATCATGCTATCTTTAAGGAAGACCGCTCTCAGATTAAGTTACGTGTGGTGTTCGATGCCAGTTCGAAAACTGGCGCTCTGTCGCTCAATGATAATTTGTTGACAGGACCGAAGCTGCAGACGGACATAAAAGATGTTCTGCTCCGTTTCCGAGTGCACGAAGTAGTGTTTGTGGCTGATATCATCAAAATGTACCGACAAATATGGATTCATTCGGACGATAGGCGATACCAACATATTTTATGGAGGTTCAATTCATCTCAGGCTGTAGAAACATACGAACTAAATACTGTTACCTATGGGCTCACATGCGCTCCGTTCCTGGCATTGAGAGTCCTGCAACAATTGGCGTCTGATGAAGGTGAGCATTACCCTGACGCAGCCGCTCTTTTAAATAGAGATACCTATGTTGACGATGTTGTGACGGGTGCCGATTCAGTAACACAAGCTTTAGAACTGCAACGGCAATTTATAGGACTGTTGGGGAAAGGCGGGTTCGAATTAAGCAAATGGGCATCCAATAGGCCTGAGTTATTACAAAACGTTGCTAACGCTGCCGATTCGTTTTGCCCCATGCCAGAAAACGATTCCTGCGTGAAAATATTGGGGCTCCAGTGGAATTCGACCTGCGACGAATTCTCTTATCGTATTAACCCTCCAGTCCTCCACTACACCAAACGAATGTTGTTGTCTACGGTTGCCAAGATTTTCGATCCTCTTGGATATTTATCCCCAATAATACTATTGGCCAAATCCTACATTCAGGAAGCATGGAAGATAAATGCCGATTGGGACGATGCTCTTCCTGAATACCTCCAGAGGTCATGGAAGCAATTTGTCACTGAATTGCCTTTGATGAGCCAAATACGAATTTCTCGCCATATTTTTCGCAGCAGCGATCGACGATATCACCTGGTAGGTTTCTCCGACGCGTCCATCAAAGGCTACAGCGCAACCATTTACCTAAGGTCTTTACATAGCGACCAAGTTAGGACTCATTTGCTCATTGGTCGAACTAAATTGGCGCCTCTCAAAACCATCTCCATCCCTCGATTGGAGTTATGCGGTGCTTTACTTCTTGCCAAAACTTACTCCTCTCTAGCTCACTTTTTGGCTCTGTTGCCTACTCCTTCGATTCCTCCAATTTTCTTCAGTGACTCAACTATAGTCCTGGGGTGGTTAAACACTCCACCTCATAGGCTCAAGACGTTTGTCGCCAATCGGGTCAGCGAAATCATAGAACATACTGCACCCGGTAATTGGCGTCACATCCTCTCAGAGGACAATCCCAGCGACTCGAGTTCCAGGGGCTTGATGCCTTCCGAACTAGTCAATCACCGATTGTGGTGGCATGGTCCCGTTTGGCTCACTCAACCAGTTATGGACTGGCCAACATCTCCTGTAGACCACCTGCCTGAATTGCCTGAACTGAACACAACAGGCACTCTGCTCAGTACTGCAGCCTCGAACCCACTTGTTTGGATGCACAAGTTCTCGTCATTTATGACATTAATCAGATGTTCCGCGGTTATCCTCCGTTTCGTGCGCAATTTCAAGCATAAAGAGAGCCCTCACTACGGACCTCTACGTATTAGTGAACTGAATCAGGCAGAACTTACTTGCATAAAGGCTATTCAAAAACAGCACTTTTGCGAAAATGGATCGTTTGCTGGGACAATGAAACGGTATCACAAACTAGCACCATTTGTGGATCAAATGGGTATTCTCAGGAGTGGGCGGCAGGCTCCACCAATCCTCCATGCCATTTGACACCAAACATCCCATTTTACTCCCCACTAAGTGTCATTTCACCTTAATAATGATCGATTTTTATCATCGACTCTACTTACATCCTGGCCCAAGCCTCCTGCAAGCTCTTATTCAACTGAAATTCTGGGTTCCCTCTCTTCGACAGCTCATCAGGAAAAAGAACTTTTCTGTGTCTGACATGTTTCCGATTGCGGGCAAACCTACAAAACCCTGATAAAAATGCCCCTAAAATGGGCACCTTGCCGGAGTGCCGAGTTAAAGGGTCGAGAGCCTTCCAGCATGTTGGAGTGGACTTTGCGGGTCCACTCCAAATGAAGGAGTCACCTCGCAGAAAGACGGCCATCTACAAGGTTTATGTCTGCATTTTTATATGCATGCAAACAAAAGCTATGCATTTAGAAGCTGTCACTGATTTATCTACTGTGGCTTTCCTGGCCTGCTTATCACGTTTTACCAGTCGTCGAGGACTACCAGAAGCGATATACAGTGACTGTGGGTCTAACTTCTTGGGCGCTTGGAACCATTTAAAAGAGCTTCGTAACTGGTTCCAGACACAGAGCATGAAGGACAGCATCTTACAATTCTGCTCTGTACAAAGGATCAAATGGCATTTCAATCCGCCGCATTCCCCTCACATGGGAGGATTGTGGGAGGCCGGAGTCAAGAGTATTAAACGCCATTTAGTCTCAGTGGCTGGAGGCACTCCTTTAACATATGAGGAATTAGCGACTCTCCTATCGAAGGTTGAGGCCATACTCAATTCAAGACCTCTGTACCCTTTGTCTAGTAGCCCTGATGAGATTTCCTATCTCTCGCCCGGACATTTCTTAATAGGCGGAAATTTAATGGAAAATCCTACACCCTCTCTCCTAGATTTTCCAACGAATCGACTTTGGGCGTTGGCAGTTAATCAAGCGTATGTACGAGCACCTGTGGAAACGCTGGCACATGGAGTATCTTTCTTCTCTTCAAGCAAGACCGAAGTGGACTAAAACCAACCCAAATCTTCAAGAAGGGGACTTGGTTCTCATTCGCGACAGCCGTATGCCCGTGCTTCAATGGCCTCTCGCGAAGGTTATAGAGACCTACCCTGGAAAGGATGGAATCGTCCGATCGGTCAAGATTGCCACCTCTTCAGCAACCTACCACCGACCAGCCTTGAAGCTCACCAAGCTAGAACCCTTGCAGATTCCATTGTATTCAGAGGATCCATAAAATTTTGCCAAATTTGGTGGGCGGTATGTTGACGCCGACGGAAATCGCCAGAGATGTTTAACTGTTTGGCGACCCCAACTGAGCTCCTCAAGGTCTCCGATCCCCAACAACGTGCAACTCGCACAAACTCGTTGGCCACATCCCCACAGCCCCAGCCTCATTGCCGGAATTCATTGCGCCCACGATCGGCAACGTGAACTGTTCCTCATTCGTTTCCATTACTTTCCATTCACGGTCTCTGGATCCGAGGCTTCTCACGATAGCCACAACTACGGACATTTTGGACAAGGTAATGTGCCATTCAACCCCGATACCTAATATGACTCAATCTATCTCAATCCCCATTAAATCCTTTGTTTGGTCTTCCTCCAGGAACACCTGAAAGCGTGGAGAAGACCAACCAGATCTCCTCCGCTTCCATTCGTCTCCTACCAAAAGTCTTGGTCAGAAAATATTCAGTCTTTATTTTCTTTAATTCCCGAATAATTTCATTTAACCCGTATCAGACATTTCCAGAGAGCATTATTCTGTTTATTTCTTTACGTTCATTTGTACAGAGCTCTTAGCGACATTTTATTTTAGTTTCCATGATACCACTACGCCTTTGTGTAAATACAGTCCACTTTTACTTTTAATTTTGCAGTTCCTTTTTTCTCCGATCTTTTCTCACTTTTTTTCAGTACAGTTTTCGTTCTCTTCCCCTTTTCATTTTAAACAGGCGTCAGATTGAGCGTAGCCCAGCTACCGGCTACACAATTTACGCCACAGACGGAGTGGGACTTATATTGCCCTAGGCTCCACTCCATCAGTTTTTCAAGCAGAGATTTATGCTATTATTGCTGGGGCAATCCAAATGCATGAGAAAGGCTATAGCAATAGAACTATCAATATATTGACCGATTGTCAAGCGTCGTGTAAAGCGCTATTGAACTACTGCACGACGTCAAAACTGGTGCGAGAGTGCAGGATGTGGCTTAACTCCCTAGCTAGTGCAAATAGAGTTAATGTGTATTGGATTCCAGGACATAGTGGGATCATTGGAAATGAGAGGGCGGACCATCTGGCCAGACGTGGTTCGTCCACAGTACCTATTGGGCCACCGCCCCATTGCGGGATTTCTCTGTCACTAGTTAAAAGGACTGTGAAAGAACATGCCAGAAGACTGCATCAGACAATCTGGAACGCTGCAGGAGTAAGACACTCCAAACGATTTGTCTCAGAGCAAACAGGTGAGACAAGAGACACCCTTCTGAGGATGGAGAGGAAGGACCTAAGGCAGGTTGTTGCGATCATAACAGGGCACTGCAGAATGAACAAACACATGTATGTTATGGGTATAGCCGAAACCCCTCTATGCAGGTGGTGTGGTACGGATGAAGAAACTCCCTACCATGTCCTGGCCCAGTGCCGGAGACTTGAGAGGGAGCGATTTTTGGTCTTTGGCACCACTTCTCCCAGGATGGATACCAATGAGGACTCCTTCAGGAACTACCTGGCTTTCCACAGGAAGCTAGGTATAGACCTGTAAGACACTAGGACTGGCACAATAGGTCATCTGGCCGCGGTGCACATCCCATTACTGGGCTTACAGTCAGAAGATTATATATATATACAGAGACGGGCACTGTACCTTCGTTCAACGAATTTCCACAGAAGCACTGTTCGAGATATAAATGTATACACTAGTTAGCTGATAGGACTGCGTAAGTTTGAACAAAATCGTTATAGGAGAATTTGAGAAAATTATAAAAACGATAATTTATCGTTCAGCGATCTGCGAAGATCTGAAGAAAACTATTTAAAGAAATTGTTTTTCTCGACAGATTACGTAAATTCAACTTTCCTTTCTACTTCTTAGGGCTAGGGGAAGTAAACATTTCTCTCTGCAAAAATAAGCATTGTAGAAGCAGAGCTGGAGAAATAACTATAGAATAAATATCATTTCAACCTAATGAAAAAGCTGGAGCGTAAGCGGATTGGCTGCTGTGCCTTAAATAGCTCTAGAAACTTGAGAAAAGCTAGAGCAAACGTACATTTGCGTGCAGTTTGATCAGTACTTTTTTAATCTAGGCGAAGAAGAGCCAAAGTGTATGCGGTGGATTGATAAAAATATTTGTATGGAGAGGGCAATCGAGAGAGTTGTGTGGGGAAGCAAACATGGCGGCTCCTCTCCCTTCCAACACACCTGGCTCTCCTACCAGCTTTATCCTTTCATTTCTAATGCACCTATCGTCCTTCGTCTGTTGTAACAACCCTTCCTTCATTTTACCTTCTTTTTGGATCGGTGGGGACCCTCTTCTTCTATTTGCTCATGACTATTTTCATTTGACGTTACAGTCGTGCTTCTAAACGTAGTATAAATCGTTAAGGTGGAAAAAATAAGATCAACAAATAAAAGGAGTCTCACGATAGAACGATGCGCTTTCGCTTCTTCGTATGGTTAACTGTCAGCGAGAAGGAGGTATGGCTAGGCAAGTGAAGGAGGTGATAAAGAAACTAAACGAAGGGAATATGTGTAGGCGTATCACTCGCGAGAGAAAAATAATACAACAAAATAAAATGATATTGTAAAACAATATAAAATTGTAGCAAGCAAGAAAAAGGACGAAGTCAACGATAGAAAAGTGAGATGTCATTTTTATTTTGATTCTTACCTCATTTTCGCGCCTTCACAAATCTCAAACAAAACAGAAAATATCTGGTGCGTTGCAACACACAACTTTCCTTAGCTCTACGTCAATTCACTTTGTGCTTGGTTAATTCTATTTAATCAATTCATTTATCAGTCAGTTCATTTGAACTTGGTCAAACAACGCTTTACGGCAGCAGAAAGCGGTAGCGCTTACAGTTCCGGAATTTATTGTGCTGCTCGTACTCATTGCGGGACCATTATTGAGCAATTGGTACACAGATAACTAATGTGGCTGTAAACACGATTTTTCAAAAAAAGGATAGTAATTACTTTTGCAGAGTTATTGGAAAATAACTGTTAGAACTGGTAAGCGAAACGGCAGTAGTTGAAATTCAGGAATTTCTGGAGTGAGCCCCATGTATCTCATGAGCGTTTTTAAACACTTACCCTTTAGGTATTGGATTGGACTACAATACCAATTTTTTTTAAACATTCTACAAGAGTTCCAGCGGAGTTTATAAGGAAAAAACTGCGCGAAAAAAGCTTTTGGTCGAAAATTTTGATAATTTATTGTGCTGCTCTCGTCATTTTCCCACAAATGAGAATATCATGGTATAATTGCCTTATTAAGAGCTATCAATATAAAAAATTTAATCAAAATCGTTAGAGTCGTTTTTGAGAAAAAAAATATTTGGTGTTTTTATCACCATGATAACTATAGTTAAATTTCGGTGAATTTTGTTCATACCCTTATTTTGGCGTCCCATGATGACCTGCGAGCGAGATATGAAGTTTGAGCTGATTTGGTTCGGTGGTTTTCTCTAAAAATCGTTCACAGACACACACACACAGACCATTTTCCCAAATAGTGTTTTTCGGACTCAGGGGGGTCTGAAACGTAAAGATCTGAAGAGAACTCAAAATTTTTTTTTCAGCCGATTACATAACTTTCCTTTCTACTTCGTAGAGCAAGGAAAGTAAAAAGGATCAGCTCAATCGGTACAGCCGTTCTCAAGCAAACCGACCAATACAAACACAGGCTCCTCGCCAAAGTGATGCTTTTTCAATTCAGTGCATTCACAACACTTTTCTTTCCTGTGGGTAGCAGAGAGTAAAAACGCGAAAAAATGAAGCCCTTCTCCCCTTTTAATGTTTTCAGCCCTCCCATGATTTTATGAATTGCTAAGTTGTTGAAAATTGAATGTTGATCAAATTTTGTTGTCCCATTTTGCTGGTTAACGAACGTGCGGTTCACGGCACAGGAACTATTTCCCGTGCCAATTTTAAATTTTGTAGCTTTTTTCTGTAAAACGTAATAGAGTGGAGCGTCGTAGTGATTCGTTAGCGATCGCCGTGGAGTGGATTTTGGTGCGAAACTTTTTCGAACGTTCGAGTTTTTTGTCACGATAGCAATATCTCAATTTTCTATGAGGATTCTCTAACAATAAATGAATGGCAATCAAAATAAGAATGATACCGAATTAAAATAATGCCAAACGTAGCAATAGCGTCGAATTTGAAGTAGAAATTGTGAACACAAAACAATTTATTCAAAATTGAAGTGAAACATAAGTTTTGATTGGCACGGGAAATAGTTCCTGTGCCGTGAACCGCACGTTCGTTAACCAGCAAAATGGGACAACAAAATTTGATCAACATTCAATTTTCAACAACTTAGCAATTCTTGGCTACACTTGGCTCAAGTTGGTAGCCAAGACAACTCAGAAGGTGCTTCAGTTGTTTGTAGAATGTCTGCTAGTTTTTGAAAGGCAAATGCCAATTGTGAATATGTTGGATGCTGTAAGTCAGAAATAAAGCGCCGTTTGATTCCGATGGCTTCAAGTGTCAAGTGAGAAGAAGAGGGTTCTTGGGAGAGCGGTTGCGAGCCTTTCGGACGGCTATCACGAGTTAACGCATTGTATGAAGTTGTTCCAGCGTACGACAGACGGAAAGACAGGCATCACCTGCCTGTTGTCTCAGAATTTCTCTCGTAACGCTCCTATCAGTTCTCACCCTCTCTCACTCTCTCTCTTGTTATAAGTTACACCTTTCGAATATTATGCTCAGGCGTTAGCGAAATGCTCCACTCGCATTTAAAACATCAGAACTTTAAATGCCGAGCTCCGCAAACGCAGTCACTTTCGATTATCGTAAATTACTCGTCCACCGGCTCGGACAAGAACTTGGATCCACAACTTTCGGTAACGCGGGTTTTCGAAGAAATGTGATGAAAGTGGGATGCTACGCACGAGAATTTTTTTGAACCGATTACAATTGAGAACGCTCGCAACATTTCGGTTTACCTCAAAGTCACGTTTGACTATCCTTTGGTCGCGTCGTGCGATTCTTGTGAGCATGTTGAGGTACAGTCACCTACTCAGTTACTCGAGGGAGTGTTATTGCTTCTATTAAACACCTTTTGAGAGTCAGCTCCCCGACTGCGTTCTCACACTTCAAGTCGAATATTATTAAGCTCCTTCCACTCCCTGGTTTGGCGCCCCAAATCCCGAGTACGATTGCAAACTCGTCAAGGAGGTTCGACAAACCGTTGAGAAACAGCCGCCCAAAAGCTCAACTCAAAGAGGATCCCCCTTGTTATTTCAAAACGCCATCTCCTCAATTTCACATGGCGCGATCGACAAGGGCGTCAAACCCTTACAAATTTACCGTATTGAATCCTGCACTCTAACTCCAAAGGCTGAAGATGTGGAGCGGTCCCTTCTCCTTTCACCTTTATTTATCTTCAATTAAGAACAAAACGAAGAAGGTAGAAGTTTCCATAAAGGTAAACATCAAGGGCGAACCACTCGAAGGGACTTGATTTCAATAGTGACGTCCCCAAACGAGCACGGCATTGTGCCAAGCTCCCACCGCCTGTCACGGGGGTATCATGCTCGGTAAACACGGAATATGTTTACTTTTGAAATGTATAACCGTTGGATTAGTTACACCCCTCCCCGTTTTTTTCGAGGAGCGATCGGACAATCGAGGTCAGCCCGAAGAAGTGTCACCTAACGCGGAACAGCGTTGAGAATAAGGAGCGAATTCAGACACGCGGGACAGACACGCATTTACGAGTATAATAAATCTAAAAAAGGGTTCGTTTGCTACGGCCCTTCTCCTTGAATTTATAATGAAAAGGTGGCCATTCCGTGTTCAGTCAACTAAACTGAGGAGATGCCGCATAAATAGAGGTTCATGTGGTGGCTGGAGGGTGGGGTGGGGGGGGGTGCCCTCAAAACTTGAAAACTACCTTAATTTATCTGAAAATATGGAAATATCTGGTGTGAGGCATCAAACAAACAGCCCCAAAGGTCAGATCAATTGTCATCACTCAAGCAACTAATAAATCCTTTTTTCATTCATGTCGGAATTCAGTGAGTTGCTCTTCTTCTGGGGATGTTCCTAACTATATCATGAGCGCACAAAAAATTAATCAATATTGTTTGAGCTGTTGAGCCATTTAACGGTTCCATCATCACGATAAGTATAATTTTGGGTCGAGCTGGCTCAATCCATCACTTTGGGTCCGTCGCCTGTTGATCTACAGGTTGGGTATCAAATTTGAACTGATTTGGTTAGCCGTCCAGAATTCGACCTCTATTTGTATTAAACGAAAAACAATTAAAATGATAACTTTGCTTTAAATGAATGAAAACGTGATTTGGAAATAAATATGTAATGAAGTTGTGGAAACCTACTTCAATAATAAAATGGAGAAAGAACGACTATGTCTATTTCCACTAAATTTGAGTTACAAAGTTAGATCGATTGCCAAGGTTAATTTGAAGTTCTTCATCAATAACAAGAACGCATTCGTTCTTTCTCCGTTTTACCTAGTACTTCTTAAGGGTAAAAAGGAAGAAATAGCGCATTTAACAGAAAAAAGTGATACACGTTTGGTAGCTCACCTTATAAATTAACTGGTTATCCAAGAGGGATAACTATAAGGCAGCCGATATTGCCTGAAGCAGCGCTAAACCGAAGAGGCGAAAGGCAAATTGAGCCACTAAGGACCCATACAACTGTCACTTGAATCGTTAACTGCTGCCTGGAGGATCGGGAACATAGAGCCATCATCACTATATCCCCCATTCTTCGCTTGGTAGAAGCCTTGATAATCGTGATATACATCTAGAGCGAATGAGTAATTTATTTTGGTGTCTCAATCAGACTTTGCAGCACGACATTGGGTTTTCGCTAGGCTGGCCCAAACTTGGGTCTATGCTTCCGGTTTGATCGAAGAAAAATTAAAAGTTCCCCCTGGCTTTCCCCATCTCTTCTCCTTTCCGGCTCTTTTTGGGGAAAGCGTATTTTTACGTTTTCTACGCGTGTTGGGTTCATACGCGAGTTCAGTAAACACGTTCGAGCTGTTGCTAGCTCCTTCTCGGCGAGTCCGGTGCTTGGCGGGGTCTGATTGGAATTGCCCATCGACGCGATCCACGTTTTCAATGAGCTTGTGGTTGTGAGACGTGAGTTTGACTCGGGATTCGGAATTGACTCCACTGCCGTGAACTCTGGAGGTGTGGAAGTTTCTTCTGGCATTGAACATGTCGGTGGTTCCACAGGCGAGTACATTTCCTTTGGAATGACGAGAGAAGTTATAGGCGGTTTTCATGTTAGATTCGGGTTCAGAAAGCGGCTCCTCCTCGAAACGTTGTTCGCTGTGGTCTGAGTCTGGAGCCAAGTGCGAAAAGTGGATGTCCATCAGAGAATCCATATCTACAATGTCCTGCTTGACGTTGTTCGTCGATATGTGCTTGTCACTTCTTCTGCGAAGGAAACGACCAATCACAATGTGAAAATCAAAAAAATTCGTGTTCATCAAAACACAACTCAACATTAAATTACTCATTTACAATTCGCTTTCTTCTAAATCTTTCATCCTAATGGAAACCTAACAAGCACTGGAGTTAAACTAAACTATACGTAACATCAAACTTACTATTCGTGTGTGTCAGATGGCAAAAGACGAAGACGCGAGAACAAGAAGACAGATGGCAGAAAACAGACGATATAACAAGAAGCAGATAGTAGAATTAGAGGGCAAAATAGAAGATAGCTGCAGCAACTGCTGACCAACTATCATATCGTACTATTTTCACTCCTATGCCAATTTATCATCTCCTCACTCCTGATGGACCTGGTGCCATTCAATCGACAGACCAACTACATACAATATCCGGACCATTGGCACTATAGGCCATTCTTAGGAGCACCTGCTGTCAACAAGCAGAGAGGACGGGCATGGGGCTCCCCCTCCCCCCCTCACCCCGCCATAGCACAATCGTATCGATAATCACACAGAGGAATGCGTAGGGGTACACACTATATGTCACCTTTTTTACACACTCATAAGATTGAAAGGAGAAAATGTTCTCAAAACAAAAGAGCGGGGCTCACCCTCCGTGTCCTCGAATGTAACTGCGTGCGTAGTTAGGGAAATATACAAGGAATGCCACAATCACGAAGTACAAATCAGCTCTCCTCGTGCCCAGTGTCTTTGCTGCACTGCCCTTTAAGCCCCAGCGTTCTCTCCCGTTGTTATACGCCTCGACGACGATCATTTTCGACGTTGATCTATCCGCCTTGTACGTATCCCCAAATAATGTATAGCACACTTTCAATCTCCAACAATTGTAATTGGTTTCAGTGAATTGCCATGTCAACAGTCACCTCTGCAATTTATTCGCGTATTGAAGAAGCGGCCAGTTGCTGTGGTCGTTGTAACTACGAAGGTTTAGGATTTTAAGCGCTTTCGTGCTTGAACGTGAAGACTCTTCTGAAGGAGACGGCAAAATGAACAAAAGTGAACGAGCTGACATGCCGTTTGCGGAATAGTCATTGATGATGATTGAACATCGCGGCAGGTGTGAGAGTGTCTGACTGGACTGAAGGCCCTGGCGGAGGACAACAGTGTAACACTGTGTTGGGTGCCAGGGCATCAGGGTATAGGGGGAAACGAACGGGCTGATAGGTGATCGGCGCAGACCCCTACTGGCCCGGACCACTTTGTTGGGACTACCAGGAGCCATCTACGTAGAGAGGTTGGCAAATGGGAGGATAGGTGCAGGGTTCCCATTGGGAGGGGTTGCCCGGCCTTAGACAGTCAAAACTCTGCATCCAGCTCTCCAGGGGCCTGGGGGTGGTGCAGGGGGGCCATGATCTGAGGATCATGGAGGCGCTTACAATAGGCCCGTTTGTGGCTGCAGGAAGGGTATCACCTGCATCCACCGTTTTCAAGGGAAAAAAAAGTCATTGATATTATCGTTTCCCTCGAAGGCGCACGTTTTGCGCTTCCGGTGCAGAGGAAAGAGGAAACTACATGGTCCACTCCAATCCACGCAACGTCTATGACAACGTGAAACGCCACTTGAGGCATACACTTTTTTTCAGTTTACCTCCAAGCTTGCCAAATAAGCATGTACGGCAGTTGTACCTATTCTCTACATGCGGGGCAGCATATATGTTCTTCTGTTGTGTTGCCGTGGGAATAGCCGTACCAGCCCCCGTTTTCAGTCTGTCCAGCCAAACCAGGCAAGTGCATCATAGTGTGCTCATCTCAGCTCAGCACCGACCTGGGAGTGCTTGTCCCGTTAATGCTAACAATCACTACGCTCTATCTCCATGTCCCCTACTTCAGAGCGTCAGAAGTGCTAGTCCCTCCCAGTGAGCTTGGTAGCTAATTCATCGCGCTGCATCTTTGAGGTTCTGTTCAGCTCAAAACGACTATGCCTCCTCTTCTTCTAACTTGGGGGTCCTCATTCCTCATCTTTGGGAACCCTCTTTGATTCCCTCCTATTTTTTGGTTCAAACTACGTGCTCGACGAATACAGTGACGACGCTTCAGGTGTCGTCACTGTATTCAGGGGCTGCAAAAACTGATGTGTCTGTTTCAACATTCCTGATTATATTTTTAGGAGTAGCCTCCTCTGACTGGCCATGAGTCCATAGGCTTACACAGGTCTGGTTTATCTCACGGCGACCATCATCTTAAGAATTAAATTGTGCTGGTAATGCTTTTGCAATTGACATCCATGGCGCCCAGACCTGCAGAAGGGTACAACCAGCTACTTCTATAGCCATTTTCGCTCTCTCTGCAACACGACAAAAACTTGTGCATATTGCATGGGGAGGACTGTTATCATGTGTAGACACGCGGAAGTACTTAGCGCAGTAAGCAGATCACAAGGGTGTGACAACCAGGAGAATCCCCATGTGTCAATTCTAAGTGCATGAATCCTGTTTCCCTCATGATTTTATTCAATAGGTATGCAGCAAGTGTTAGTGGGGGTTTTACAGAGAGCATTTTTGGCCGTCCGGTTTTTACTCCAGCGCATTGACAAATAGAGGTAAACGGTTAAAACCTTGCTTGAGCATTGGTGCTGAGTGGTTTGACTGCTCATTCAACAACCACGAGACGTTAACAGTCTCATGGGTCTGTGTATCCATATCTATATTTGCTTAGTGGGGAATTCCACCCCTATGACAGTTATAAAGGAATTTTGTTTAAAAGCGGCTCGTAGTCAACTCTCCCGGCAGGGGATGTTTGTTCTATTAGCATCGAGTCTCACTGGAATTACCTTTCGGTATTTCTGCTTTCTATGCCTTTTCCTCGCGTGGACGATTGAAGATCAACATCACTTCTTGGGAACTTCATTCTTCATGCTTCATCTCTTGATGTTTCTATTTCATTTGGATTCAACCTCAACACACGGAAAATATCTGGTGCAATGCAACACACAACTTTCCTTAGCTCTACGTCAATTCGCTCGGGTACATGGCTTTTCCCATTTACTCAATTCATTTATCACTCAGTTCATCTGAACTTGGTCAAACAACGCTTTACGGCTGCAGGAAGTGGTAGCGCTTATAGTTCCGGGATTTTAGGGCCACTCGTACCCATTCCCGAACGAGTACGAGCAGCACAAGTAATTCCGGAACTGTAAGCGCTACCGCTTCCTGCAGCCCTAAAGCGTTGTTTGACCAAGTTCAAATTAACTGAGTGATAAATGAATTGAGTAAGTAGAAAAAAAGCCAAGTACCCGAATGAATTGACGTAGAGCTAAGGAAAGTTGTGTGTTGCAACGCACCGGATATTTTTTAAAAACATTCTAGTAACATTTCAGCTTTAGTTTAAAAGGAAAAAAACCGCGCTAAAACCGATTTTCGTAGAACGTTTTGATAATTTATTGTGCTGCTGTCGTCATTTTCCCACGAATTTTATAGTATAATTGCCTTAGTGAGAGCTATCAATATAAATTAGGTTTTTTAGACTCAGTAGGCCTCAAAACGTAAAGATCTGAAGAAAACCCAACTTTTTTTTGACGCGATTACTATACTTTCCTTTCTTTTTGGGGTAGCGGAAAGTAAACATTTAATCAAAATCGTTACAGCTGTTTTTGAGAAAAAAAGGTGTTTTGATCACTATGATAACTATAGTTAACTTTCGGTGGATTTTGCTCATGACCTTATTTTGGCGTCCCATGGTAACCTACGAGCTAGATATCGAGTTTGACGTGATTTGGTTCGGTCGTTTTCTCTAAAAACCACTCTAAAATCGATTAAGTCGAAAATTCTGGTAATTTATTGTGTTGCTCTCGTCATTTTCCCATGAATGGGAATTTTATGGAATAGTTGCCTTATTGAGAATTATCAATATAAAAAATGTAATCATAATCGTTAGTCGTTTTGAAAAAAAAAATTTGGTGTATTGATCACTTTGATAACTATAGTTAACTTTCGGTGGATTTTGTTAATACCCTTATGCTGATTTGATACGGTCGTTTTCTCTAAATATCGTCCACAGACCATTTTCCCAAATTGTGTTTTTGGGACTCAGGAGGGTCTAAAACGTAAAGATCTGAAGAAAACTCAAAATTTTTTTTCCTTTCCACTTTGTAGAGCCAAGGAAAGTAAAAATTACTGTACATCTCGCCTTCTTGTATTGGGTCCCCCCCACCATCGTCCTCATTCTCGCTCACCCCACATACTCAAATTCACTCTTTCATCTGTGACTTTCCGTAATCCAAATGGAAACCATAATTTTGAAGTTCACCCTCCCATTTGTCTTCAACTAACTGGAGCTCGTCCCTTACAATTTCTCTACAAATGCGAATGGAGTCCAGATCGCGGCGCTCGTTTGCAATTTTCCCAGAAACCATTACGTTGGCTGAGAAAGGTGTTTTAAGAGGAGAGTCGTTTATTACGATGCTCTCCTCGAAGCTTCGGCTTAGTGCGCTCAGCCCGTCGAAGTTTTATTTACTTTTGGCACAAGTCAAATCGGTACTCGAAGGAGAACTCGTTTAGCGGAGGAAGTAATTCACGATTCGTTATCTTTTAACACTCTGACTCTGAGGATGTGGACCTATCACGAAACAAAATTGTCCATTTGCATAACAGCTTGGGTGCTTGGCACCGATGCAGATTATTAAAACGAGGTGCCGCAGCTCCGACAGTTGAAAGTTGTAACGTAGTGGCGAAGCAACGAAGGAGGAGAAACTCGTGGATGATGCATAGGGATGATACATGAACAGGAGGCCTCTCTCTCGCCCTCTTGTGAACTTCATTAGACTGGACTTGAATTAATATCTATTTGTGTGCTGTTATTTATGAGACGTGAACGGCCATCTCGAGCTCCGGGGGCGGCGCCTTTGAGTACCACGGAACGTCCCCAGACCCAGGGGAAAAAGGAAAAAAACTAGAGGGAGTATAAATTTGGATGGTGCACCCAAATAATAAATAATCGAATGGTGTCAGGAAATCGTGTCTTCGTATTCTTCGCGAGGTCTTCTGGTCTGGCTGTGGCAAACAGTTCCCTCGGGCCCATATGTTGATTCTAAATTGAGCAGCAAGAGGGTTGTTGTCCTAGTACTATCCCTCCCACTCCTCACACCTTACCAACTGTGTGCTCATTTAATCCCATCGAATGCCCATCACACTGTGCATGGTAACGAGTTATACTAATGGGCTCTTAGGAAAGTACGGCCTTCATCCTTGTGGTAGATTAATCTAAACTTTTCATCTATTATAATTACAATTGATATGTATGTGAATACAGTAGGCCCCAACACATAAAGCACAACCTTTTGGTCGGACCAATTCCGGAATTAGAGTTTAAAACGAATGCCTCGCTAGTAAAGGCCTAGCGAAGCAACTCAGCTCAGCAACAGTTTCAAGGCCTATTTGAACGTATTACTTTGTTGTGTCTTTGATTCTCTTCGTGTTTTTAGAGCAACACATCCAAACAACCCCCCGTCTTTTTTCGGCAGATGACTCTTCTTCATGTCCAGAGGGCTGTTCATGCTTATCGTTTTCTCATCAATAGTCCCAGACAGCCGGCAGAGCGGCCGCTCATAGGATTCATTTTATGGGTTCCACATTAATCTTCCTCTTCTCGGAAGTATTATTGAGATCAGTTGAATCGGGTCTGCCCAGCGAGTTTACAGCAGATGCCACCGATAAGGAGAATAAAGACAAAAACTATTTAACCAATATAAAAGCTAGGAGAGGTGCAGGAGTGGCCATAAGGGAACGCATAAAAATCCATAGTTGTTCGGTTGGTACAGGTGTAGGTTAGTTCCTTCACTCGATCAAACATTTATGGACAACGTTAATGTCAGAGAGACGAGAGGCTAACGAAGGGCAAGCAATAAAACGCGGGCGTCCTTTGCTCTCAAGATGTTATCCCCCTACGAACAGGAGAATTGTTAACCATTACCCGCCGTTTTATTACATATAATTAAGGCGTTAATCTTTTCCGAGAGGTGACAGGTGCTGCCCTTCCGCTCTGTCAAGGAGGATGATGTGGATGGAATCTGTAATGGCATCTGGAATGACTGTCGCGTAGGTGATGATGAAGTTGCCTCAATAACGAGATGAAGGAGGTGGAAAGTGCACTCGACCAGAAAATGTCATTGGAGTTGGATTACAAGACCCCAGTGTAGTAATGTGCACTCCAAATTTTGTGTAGCCAACACAGAGTTAACTGCGTAATATCAGCACCAATTTCTTCTAAAAAGCATTAAGCCTAAACTGGAGGCCCTTCATTTGCACTTTATTTGGTTGTTTCGTATTTCTTAGAATTTCCTTTAATTCTTCGTACCGTCTTTTGACGGAAGACGGCATCGTTTAAGCGGCCTATAAGAAAGATCCCACGAGGAAAATGTTCTGTAATGAAGAGATGCGTATTCTATTCTAGAATATTATTCAAAACAGGCAACTTCTAATTTGATCCAGTTCGCCTATCGCTAGGATTCAGCCCCAGATTTATGAGTAATCGAATATCCAAAGCCGCCGTCAACATCTCATTAACCAGCAGCGACGACTTTCTCCCCTATAATCCTCATATTTATAGCGTTGATCCCATCGCTTGAATATATTCTCCCGCGAGTCGAAATATTGGAAATAAATTAAGATGAGGCGACGTTTTTAAAAAAATTCTTGCTTTGTTTAAAACACAAAGTCAAGTCTTTGAACCTCAAAGCGCGGGGCGCCTGAGACAAAACTGGTTACAAACAATGAACAATACAAAATTATGTGGGTTCAGGTATTTTATAATGTTCTTCGTGTGAAGCTCCTGAAGTTTTACTTTATATATATGTAATAATAAGTTCTCATTATTTGATCGCCGCATTCTGAGCTTCGCCCAGAACCAATCTCACGAGAGTGAACACCTCGTTGTTCTTCGCCTAGACGCGGCTTGTGTTATCTTATGTTATCGCTAACCAGTCGCTTCTCATTACGCATAAGTTTCACTCTTCACGAATTTACTTGAAATTCTAATTTCGCTTTTGTGATTTACCGTTTTAGTAGCAATAAAGTGTATTGCCGGATTACTGGTTTATTACTCTGCGCAAATTAGGTAGAGTGAACTTATAAATTAGAATTTCAGAAGAAAAAAAATTTTTAAAAACGAAACCAAAATTTTCAAGTGGTTCGAGAATGACCGATAAGAAGTTCCACGTGTTCATCGTAGCCGAAGAATCACCGGATAAGAAGACAACAGTAGTGAATCTCAAACGAATCAGGATCTATGATGAAGATGTTTGGTACCATATTCCTGAAGATTTTCAGAAGGTTTCGACTTACCATAGCGCATTGGCGGCTGTGGGTCCAGTTAAATCAGCCCTTAATGCTATTAAGAACCGCGGCCAACATCGGTCAGTCAAGGTTACAGTTTCTAAGGTAATCGCTGACACTTATCTCGACGAAGATGAGAACTTCGTATTCAAAGGCGTCATGCTGGAAGACGTGGTCGTCGGTACCGAAGGTCGCCCTCCCGACCCAACGACGGCAGAGTTGGCGTTATGTCTTCAACGTTTCAAGCCACTGGAGTCCGTGAAAGACATTTTGGAGCATTTCCTAGTGGAGAAATTCTCGCCGAAAAATCACAATGTGAAGGCGTGGTGTGAACTCTTCGAGAAGGAGTCGTCAAGATTCAGCCTAACAGGTACGAAGCAGATTGAAGTTTTCAAATCCTGCCTGGATCCTAGCATGAGTGATTGGTTCGCTGTGGGTCAACGGAGATTATCGATTTCTGGAGATTGGGAGCAGTGGAAGGAGTTACTGGTTTCAACATATGCAGACTCTTCTTGGAAGCCAATCCGGTACGCGTATTTATTTAAACATTTTGGTGGTTCTTTATTGGATTACGCTGTTAAGAAAGAGAGGATGCTGTTGGAGTTGGATAGAGATTTGCCTGAGTTAGTTATTTTGGATTTAATCGTAGTAGGGTTACCGAATCACATACAAAATTCTTTAGATCGAAACACAGTAAACAATATTCAAGAGCTGCACAATAAATTAAAGAAATACGAAGCTGGGGAAAAGGATTTTCCATCCAATCAAAAGTTTAGTAATTTTAAAATACTACCTTCTAATACGAATAGTAATACAAACCCCACCTCTAAAAATTTCGAAAAGAAGAATAACGTAATTAAAAAGCCTTGCTCCATTTGCGCAGGAAAAGGCTTTGCTAATAGATATCATCCAGAGACCAGCTGTTGGAACAGAGTAAGTAAGAAATCCACCAATAGTGCAGAAGCTGAGTCCCCCCAAAGTTCTGGCGAGGAAGCAAAAAACGAGCAATTCGGCCACTAATTAAAATAAATTGTCTTTTAAATGATAGTCTTTTTTGCAAAGGTCTGTATGATTCTGGGTCAAACATTTCTATCATAAATAAGAATTTAGTCGAAAAATTGGGAATAACTTGTTTCAAAGTGAAAAACCCAGAGTTTAAAATGGTTAGTGGCCGAGGAAACGTAGTGGGCATAGCGAAAATTAAAGTAAATATTTTCTCTCTCACCAAAGAAGTAATTGTGTTTGTGCTTGATAGCGCCGATTTCGGTCATGATCTTTTGATTGGCTTAGATTTAATTGTTGAATTCAAATTGTGCCAAGATCAAAATTTAAGAGTTTTCCAGAATTTAGCATGTGAAAGACATGAATCCAGAGGAGGTAACCTTTCCAGTGACTTAAATGTACATTTTTGTCAGTTAAGCGATTCATTACACCATCTCTCCTCAGAAAGACAATTGTCAGTAAAAAATTTAATTTCTAGGTTCAATGAAGCTTTTGCTACAAATAAGTATGATGTTGGTGGAGTCAGTAATCACGAGGCTCATGTGAAATTGTCAGAACACAGATATATATCCAGGAAGCCTTATCGTTGTAATGTGATCGATCAAAAAGAGATCGAGTGCCAAATCAACCAATTACTGGAGGCGGGGCTCATTGAAGAGTCCACTTCTCCGTTTGCAGCTCCAGTAACGTTGGCATTTAAAAACAGCCTGATGGCACTAAACAAAACCGTTTATGCATCGATTACACCGCCCTTAACAAGTTAATTATTCCAGAGAGCCAACCCTTTCCCAGAATAGAGGACCTCATAGTTAAGGCCAGGGATTGTCAGTGGTTCTCTGTGTTAGACATCAATAGTGCGTTTTGGTCGATACCAATTAGAGAAAAGGACAGATATAAGACTGCTTTCGTGACTCAGACAGGGCATTACAATTGGCGCTGTTTGCCCTTCGGGCTCAAGACATCCCCTGCTATTTTTCAGAGAATATTAAGGAACACCTTAAAAAATATGGCCTGGACGAGTTTGCTGTCAATTACATAGACGACATTTTAATATTTTCCAAAACATTTGAAGAACATTTGGCTCACTTAGAAAAATTAATTTTTGGAATTCACAAAGAAGGTTTCAGACTTAGCTTGGCAAAATGTGAGCTAGCAAAGAGTAGAGTAAAGTATTTAGGTCATATTGTAGAAAATAACTGTACTACCCCCATATTTGATAACGTAGCTCCCTTAAGGAGTTTCCCAGTGCCCCAAAATCAGAAAAATGTACGGCAATTTTTGGGGAAAGTAAATTTTTATAGCAACTACATACCTAATGCAGCAACTATTTTGGCACCTCTCCATACCCTATTAAAAAAGAATGTAAAATTCGAATGGTCGCCAAAATGTCAGGAAAGTTTTGATTTCGTAATAGAGCACCTTTGTAATAGCCCATGCCTTGCTATTTTCGACACTGATATACAGACGTTTGTTTATACTGATGCGAGTATTAACGGTATAGGCGCGGTTCTGAAGCAGTTGCAGTCTGATAATACCGAAAAACCGGTTGCCTTTTTCTCCAAAAAGTTAATCGATTCTCATAAAAAGAAAAAAGCTCTGTTTTTAGAATGCCTCGCAATTAAAGAAGCTTTATTATATTGGCGTCACCAACTCTTGGGCATACAATTTAAAGTTCTAACTGACCATAAACCACTTGTGGGAAAGAACGTTAATAGTGAGCTCGATGATGAACTAAGAGAAATGCTTTTGCATATATCACAGTTTGAATTTGACATAGAATACAGACCAGGAAAAGATAACGTGGAAGCAGACTGTCTATCTAGAAATCCGGTGCTGGAGCATACTGATAATTTCACAGATCTCAAAATTGTTAATTTTCTGGATTTCTCAGAATTAAGGACTGATCAAAACAATAATCTGGAAAACATAAAAAGTAATACTAATTTGATTGAGGAAAATGGGATATTTTACACTAATGTAAACGGGAAAAAGAGGTTATTGATCAGCAAGAGTTTTGCTAATGCACTAATAGAAAAATCCCATTTACAGTTTGGTCACATAGGAGCAAAGCAACTAGAATTTACTTTATTTCCTCACTTTTATATTAAAGGTTTTGGAAGGCTCATGAAATCATACTGCCAGTCATGCTCCATTTGCATTCAGAATAAAACTAGGATTCACCCGCACTATGGTCTATTGTCCCACTTAGGCCCTGCATCCCAACCTTTTGAGATAATGTCAATAGACACCATAGGTGGCTTCTCTGGAAATAATTCCCTCATAAATATATTCATTTACTTGTCGACCATTTCACTCGATATGCATTTGTATTGACGTCTAAGAGTCAGACCGCTACTGACTTTCAAAAATTATTAAATTTAGTTTTAAAAGATGGCAATAAAATTCACACGCTGCTATGTGATCAGTATGCTGCTTTGAACTCGAATGACTTCAAAAATTTTGTCGAGCATCAGGGAATTAAGCTCCTATACACTGCAGTCGACTGCCCTTTCTCTAATGGACTAAATGAGCGACTTAACCAAACTCTAGTTAATCGCCTAAGATGCAAAAAAAATGAATCTGTTGGTAACAAGAAACGGCCGTGGTCTGGCATTTTAAAAGAATGTGTCGAGGAATATAATAATACCATTCATTCAGTCACTCGGTTTTCCCCTAATTACCTCTTGAACGGAGTACCCCCCCAAATTTTCAAAAATTTTATTTTGCAAAATAATTCGACTTTACAACTTGACAGGAAAATAGCTCTGGAAAACTCCATTTACGGCCACAGACGCAACGAAAAGACATACAATAAAAACAGGAAATGTATACACTTTAAGCCAGGTGATCTTGTTTATATCAACCATGGAAATTCTTGTAATAAGAACAAATTGGCGCCAATTCGTACTGGGCCTTTCACAATTATTAAAAAACTGTCAAATATCATGTATCTAGTAGACTCAGGAATTCGTCGAGTAGAATCAAATGCTTTCCATGTCTCGAAATTATACCCTTTTCAGCCTGCGGTACACTAAGAATGTATACTGTTGTTTAAAATTATAAAAAAAAAAGGAAGTTATTTGATTACACATTTATTTGTCAATTCAGATGCATTATGGCTCATTGTAATCTTTTTTTTTTAATGTACATTCATGTTTTTTTTTGTTTATGTTGCAACCCCCCCCTGGTTGTTTTCTCGAAAAGTGGGGATGTAATAATAAGTTCTCATTATTTGATCGCCGCATTCTGAGCTTCGCCCAGAACCAATCTCACGAGAGTGAACACCTCGTTGTTCTTCGCCTAGACGCGGCTTGTGTTATCTTATGTTATCGCTAACCAGTCGCTTCTCATTACGCATAAGTTTCACTCTTCACGAATTTACTTGAAATTCTAATTTCGCTTTTGTGATTTACCGTTTTAGTAGCAATAAAGTGTATTGCCGGATTACTGGTTTATTACTCTGCGCAAATTAGGTAGAGTGAACTTATATATATAAAAATTATGTTTACCCGAAGGGAAACTTTGAAATTTTATTAAGGAATTACTAGGTTTACAAAAGGTACTATCGGTAGAGACAGCTAACGCGAAAGTGAAGTTTCTCAAGTGGTGAATGTTTGAGGACACCTCGTAGGGGGGGGGGGGGATATTGCTGAACTAGTCTTTTAATCCCGAGAATATCCGGGTTCAAATCAAAGTTACCTACTACGCAAATATCGTCTCGTAACTTATATATAGCATTCTGACTGTCCCTCAGGTGGGATATGTACTGCAGCCAAACGACTTATTGTGCCAGTTCTAGTGCCTCACAGTCGATGACTTGCCTCCTAAGGAATGCCAGGTATTTCTGTAAGAGTCTTCTTCGATATCCACCCTGGAAGAAGTAGTACTAAAGACCAGAAATCGTTCCCACTCAAGTTCTGGGCAGGCACTGAGCCAGGACATGGTGGAGTCTCCCCATCCATGCCACATCACCTGCATCGAGGGGTGTTGACTATGCTCATAACATACATGTGTTTGTTCATTCTGCAGTGCCCAGTGATGATCCCAACAATCCGCATTAAGTTCTTCCTCTCCAACCTTAGAAGGTTCCCCGTCTGGCCACATGATCCGCTCTCTCGTTTTCCAATGAGCCCCTTATGCCGCGTTTGCTAAGGAGTTAAGCCACATCCTGCACTCTTGCACCAGTTTTGACATTGTGCGGTAGTTCATCAGCGCCTTACCAGACGCTTGACTAACAGTCAATATGTTGATAGGTCTGTTGCTACAGCCTTTCTCATGCATTATGATTGCTGCAGCAATGATAGCATTGACCTCTGCTTGAAAAACCGTTGGAGTGGGGCCTGGGGCAATATGCGTCCTACTCCTCCCAGAGCCACTTATCCACGCCCCAGAGCCTGTGCCCTCTGGAGTCCCTCGAACCATCTGTTGTCCAGATGTTGATGCCATTAGGAGGCCGAAACTGACGAGTTTTGCTGTTCAATAGGCCTACTACTGGTTGCACATTGTATTTCCTATGAACCACCTGCATGGGGGCCCTCATTACGTCAGAACGCACACTTTGCAGGTCTGTTTCCTTATTTGATGACGGTTCCTAAACCCTCGACGAGGGTTTATCAGTCATGGAAGTTGAGGTTTCGCTAATGTGCAAGAGGCCGCCCCTGCAACAACCACCTAACTCAGACCTGTGGGTCGACCCTTTAACGAGGATTCCCATCTCGCTTGCCATGGGCTTATGGGCGTTAGCCCATTCGTCAATAGCGGCAAGTTTTCGTTCTGTGGTGAGATAGGCACGGAGTTCAGCCCAAAGCGGGGGAAGCTCCCATTTCACTCTCCTTGTCAACCATGCATTCAACGACCCGGCCAAGTCAACTGGTAACTGACCAGTCATTACCTGGAGTGCTTCTGTTGATACACTTTTATAGGCCTTGGTGATCCACAGGAGCGCAGCTCTCTGGGATTGGGCCAATACTCTCTTTTGATTGACTGTTAGTTAGAGTGTGTGACGTCTATGCACGACCTTCCTCCCGGCCCATCATAGGTCGCCTCAGTCATGGGGTCATTGGCATCAACCAAGTTGTGCTTGGTGAGCAACTCTATATACGCCTCACCCGCCCCATCCAGGGTCGGGGATCCCCACAATGGCCATCTGGCGTTTGCGTCAGCACAGACTATGCATGGTCGTCCTGACAGTCCTGCAAGAGCCCGTTACTCATGAGATATTCAAAGAAACACTCATCTCTACGGTTAATGTCTTTACTTCCCCAAATGGTGTGGTGTGCATTGAAGTCCATGGCCACAACCCCTTGGATGTCATTGTCCTTCACTGCTTTGACGATTTTCTCCAATCCCATTGTTGGGATGTCTTCTAAATAGGGGAGATATACCGACGCTTCCAGTATATTGAGGCTAGCTATTCTCATAAGCAAGCCTCATCACTGCAGAGTCGCCATAAAACAGCGACCACAAGGGAAAGAACTTAAAATTAGCTTTAATGAGTATGGAGGACCTGGGGCGCCTGCTGTTATGGTATATCACCTTATAACCCAACTCTTCAAGTCCTGCCACTAGCTAGTTCTGCTCTTAACTATCCAAGGTTCTTGAACTAGTGCAATGTCAATGTTTTGACTTTCCACATACTGCTGCAGCGTCTATGATGCACCCCTGTAGTGGTGCAGATTGACCTGATGCAGCTTAAGCATACTTCAGGTCCTCTTCCTTCAGGGTGTCCCCGCCTACCTCTACCATCCTCTTCCTTGGTTGAGTGGAGGACCAACCCCAGCACCCCAGGCGCGCCAGAGGCCTCACAGGTGCGATCTTTAAGGCCTTCATGCCTGCTGCACACCTCCAGGCACCGAAACCACCAGGCTCACCAGGGGCTGAACCCCCCCCTCCCCCCACTACCCGGGCAGAAATTGCCAGCCGCTCCTCCACATCCATCCCAGAGTCCAGGCTGGTGTCCCTGCTAAGGGTTCTGATGTCTGCCCTGCTTACCCGTGGTAGAGGCAGAACACTGCCCTCTTTCCTCCAGCAAGAACTGAGACTCGAGAATGGAGGCTACTAGATACTACCCCCTTTCTCCCTTTCTGCTGCCCAGAACTTTCCAACCCTCCACCATGAGGGTGATGTTCTAGGCGCCAATAAGCCGCAATCCTGCATGTCATTCACCGGGTTAGAGATGGACGCACTAATCCTCTTGTAGCCTTCCAGTTGGCCCAGGTCGCATGTCCTGAGCAGGCCACAATCTCGCAGTGTACATTACTCGTGATTTAATTGTCGTAGCTATGACAATGTCATCATGGGTGAAAAGTTATTTTGACATCAACCTGTGGAGTGCCATAACACCTCCTCTCCAAACCCTGGGGGAAAGGCCATTGTTACTGGATTTTGGCGAGACTGGTAATGCTTCGACTGCAAGAGGAACGAACAATTGGGGAAAACCCGACGGAGAGAAAACAACTCTCATACATCTGTTTCAGACCATTCTAAATCCGAATGGGTGGGAAACGTGAAAAATGCGAGTAAGTCTGTCTGTGACACGATTTTGTAAATGAGGACCAACTAATTTTGGCTTTCCCTAGCGCTACGTAGTAATAATCAGATGAATTATTTGTCCGTTTAGTTCCGCCCCATCCGTTATTTGACGGGTTTCTAAAGCCGAAAAACACCATTTGAGTTCATGTGTGTGTCTTAGAACGCTATTGACAGAGACGGGCTCATCCAAAGCAGCACAAATTTATATTCAACCCAACGCATCGATATGAGACGCGAAAATACTCTTTAATAGTCATCACATTGATCAAACAGCAACCTTCCTGTTCGCAAAGCGGGCTGTACGATTGGGATGAACATTTTTGTGCGGACGGGCACTAACTACTGGACTGTAACGTAGAAGTTTCAGTTGTGGAAATATGACGAGAGCAGCCCAATTAAGTATCAAAATTTCTTTCTTCATAAATCTCGTTGTTAAGAAATTTTCTCATAAAAATCAATTTGGTAGCCCGATGAACTACATGATCAAGGGCAACACACTAGTTATGAGATAGGACATCTCGCGGAGTTACAGAATTCAAATTTTTGCCGTTTCTTTGGCCAACGTTAACGGTGTTTCCTCTGTAACTCCTGATCTATAAATATGAACGTTACCAGCAGACTCGTTCAGAGAGTTCCATAAACTACCTATCTGATGGATACTCTAATTAAGTCGTAAGATAAGTAGGGAAAACAAACGTTAAACATTACCAGTTTCCACGTAGAACGTTGAGTTGTACGAGGTTCAAGTAAATTGAGTAAAACATAAATTAGATTAGTAGGGCAATATAAATTTCTGAATGTTTTGTGATGCGTCGCACCAAATAATTGAAACGTGACCATCGTTCGAACGCTCCTAATCGTCAAATAATCTCAAATATTCGTCGAAAACTACGGAGCCTTGTGCGGTAAAATGGTCTTCGAATCTAGGCCGAAGTCCATTTACACGGTTTTTGTATTTCCATCGTTATACATCGTATCGGCCATTAGTCGAAAGCGGCGATGGGCTTGAGAGGTGTGGCTCTTCGGCAAACCCCTGTGGGAAGCCAGTTGAAGCGTACTAATTCCCCCTTCGCACAAAAGCTAAACCGCAGATGCCCTCGCCGGAGCATCGCTTCCACGTCACTGATCCTCCTTTTATCCCTTTCCCACTCGACACTACAATTAAAGCTACTTGTGTACATCCCGACCCGCTTGGCTACGTGATTTGTAACTATCAACACATCTCTCTCGCTTCATTATAATACAACGAATACTTTTTTTCAACTTACGTGACTCCCCTCCACCCCACTAGACGGTTTCTCTTCGCATGCTTCAGTTGCTCCTCACACGCACACAGTGGCGAGTTGTCATTCTAAAAATTCAAGTCCAGCCATCTTCTCCCTTTTCACCTTATTCCAAAGAGGAAATAAAATATCATAATCGTTCTAAGTAAAATTGAATTTTATCAGATTTTTACGTATTCTGCTGAGAGTAATAGCGCAATGCTGCCAGCGGGCTGCAAATAAGTAGTCGATTTTATGCGAAGGGTGTTGGTGTCGGCAGAGCTTATTTTTAGCTTTATTATCGTAAACAAGGAGCGCAGTCGTGACAAAATACATCGGGTGCAAACTTTTCAAAGGTTTTGCACAAACATCTGTGTAGGATCTGAATCGGACGAACGAAGCCGAAAAGACGCCCCCGGGAGACGAGCAACGCATCCAGGAGACTAACAATAGTCTCGCGCATAACATTATTGTATGAATCTCGAAACAGAACAGTCAGTGTATGAATCGTGGAATAGCAAGTTGATAAAAGTATAACCGTTTACAGCCCTGGATAGTTTTTATATCATCCCCTACATCTGTTTCTCCTAAAATTCTTCAACAACAATTCTGGATTTGACCTAATTACCGATTTGAGATTTCCAAGAAGTACAGAAAACCTTAGGGAGAAACAAGGAGGAAAATTCGAAGAGGAAAACACTTGAAAAGGTGGAGTTATGACGATGCCTTCAAGCTAGTGGCTGAACAAGTACAAGTATGTGCTCCTTTTCGATTGCTTTACTTTCCCGATTTTTTCCCCTCTACAATGATAAGTTTACATATGCATACAGATAAGTGCAATTAAACGATATTGTTCATAAGGAACGCAAAACATTTAAGCTAAGGACGAAGAGACAATGAACTTAGGGGGGCCAAATCCAATCATATGCGTGAAGTTTGAGCCGACAGAAAGCCTACCCGAGTATAGTCAACATCATTCATCCAAACATTCATTTGATAAACGCTACATGCATTTATGTTACTGAGATGGGCGCAAATTTCGTGTTTTGGAAATCTGTTCTGGAAAGTGGAAATGGAAGAGTATAAAAACACACTAACCAAATGATTTAACACAGATTTGCTTGTGAATAAATATTGGAGTTGGGTAATTGAAATTATTCGATAAATCCCAGTTAAATGTAATGAAGAAAAGAAAAAAAACCCTGGCGTGTAGCAATTTTTCAATCAGCAGCTTCAATTTGAACCATAAGAAACTTGCAATCATGAGGCAGACGAAATGTTTGGTAATTTATTGCGCTTCACGCATCATTTTCTCACAGATGGGAATTTTACTAACTTGCTGTGTCATTAGGAGCTGTCCATACAAAAAACGCGATCAAAATAGATATAGCCGTTTTTGAGAAAAAAAACAGTGATCCATCTGTTGGTAGTTATTGTGACTGCTCTAATGATTTAAAGGTTATGGTTGTTCCCCTAAGCCTTCGATATTTCTGACCCAACTTTCCAGGACTAAACTTGTTCGCAAACTAACAGCAGTTTGGTACTCATTTTTGCTATGTGCTGGCGCCTCTTGGTGTATTTATTCGAGAATAAATGTTATCACAGTTCATATTTTTTATAACTGCAGCCAATTTTGAGTTGAATTTTCTCAATATTTTCTTGCGGCGTTTCATAAAGTATGCGTGAGAGCCCATTTAGTCACAATTGCTTCTACCGTTAGAGTCACATAAATTACTACATAAGTTCGGCACAGGCAATTTCTCTCCTTGCTTTCCCTATATAACCATTACAATTACAAACCTTACCTCACACAGTGGTAATCGCCACACTTTCCTAACATCCTATTAGGAGCCCAAAGTACACAAATCTAAATGTCTGTCTAATCTAAATTTCACAGCTAACTTTATATATATTACTATCACGATGATTAAACGGGCGCGAAAGAAACCTTTACACAAACGGTGGGTACAGCTTTCCTACAAGTACGCAACCACTAGGAACATTTTATGTCTTTTATTTTTGTTTTTATGCAATGATAACTACGTTTAATTGTGCTCGTTGATGGTTTCGATATAATGTCCGCGTCAATTGCAATTGACATCATCACTTGGCCACTGAGGTTATTAATACGTGTGATGTTACCAAGCGTTACACTTCAACCATTCGATATTTCGTGACGCTTCTCCGTTACATATCCCGCGTTACATTTTCGAGTTTATGTAGTAAAGACATAAAATGCCAATATGACTCCTTGTTCATGAATCAAAAAGTATTCATCAGAATGTGTTGCTGAATTGAAAAACAGATAATTGGATAATAGCATACGGACGTGATTAACTGCTAAATCGATAAGATGGCTCTCACTAAGGGACTGAGCGGTTGGAAAAGCGGAACTGCTTCTATTGCTTGATTCGAGAGAGAACGTTTCAAGAACTGAAACTCTGAACGTTATGACGCACAAGAAGCCAGAGGAAAGAACTGTGAAGGTTGACTAATGTCGGCTCTCGGCTGAATAGCTCCTTGTCTTCCTCTTCGCCAACCGCAGAATACGCGACCCCCCCCCCCCCCCCCAAACCCATCCACCAACTCTCCATCTTACAACACTTTCACCCATCGATTCACAATGAAAAGAAATACTAAGTTACCTAACACTTGTGTTCCTATTTGATTGAGGAATTTCTAAACGTAATTTGAAGTTGATTGTGGACGAAGATCACATCTGGCAGTTGTGAAAGCTATCGCATTATCATACGCTCAAGAATGGAGAAGGAAGGAAAACACGCGAAGGTTGAAGTTGTAGGAGTGGGGGGGGGCAGAGCAAACATGAACGTGGCACGGTTTAATGTTCACAGGTAAAAAGGAATAAATTCAGCGTGTGTTGTTTTACACCTGTTTAAGGCAAACGACTAAATGTTTGAATGTAAGCCTCGTGAGTGGGTAAAATAAAGTTCACAAAAAAGTTAATTTTGAAGTTGATTGTGGACGAGCCTCAGAGCTGTCAGAAAATTATGCACACTATCAAGGTTTGGTCTTCTCACGCTGGGTCTAAATGCTGTTGAAAAAATAGTTGAGTTGAGGCACTTTGGGTGTGACAAGTTTTATTTATTCATCTTTTTGTCTGTGGGACCTTCACAGGTCAGTGCCGACGCAGCAGATGCTTGCGGCACGTCTTTATATCAAAACTCATCTGAACGCGTCGAGCCGTGAATGTTAAAACGAAGGCGTTACAAGTGTGGACATCTCTAATGTCTCTTTCCTAATATATATTTTTTTTCCCCTTACTTTTTTCACCTGTTAACAGCGCCATAGGAGCCGACTCTGAGGCCTCCCACCTGCCGAAACCGGTCACAAACGTCTACATATCCGCCCAAATGAAGACTAATGAGCTGCTTGCGCTCGCTTCTTTATTATAAATGTCCTCAAGCCGCCATCTTGGCATTGAGGGGATGAAAACGGTTGATTTAGATTGACGTTACGAGTCTCGAGGAGGAGCTCTGGAGAAGCAAGACGCTTCTTCCAACCGGTTTCCAATTAGAGAATCTGGAGGCGAGAACTAGCGAAGCGTAGGTGCCTCTTCATCTGCTCATATTCCAAAAAACGTTCATCTTCCTTTTTGATTTTGAATGTAATGTTCGACCGCCGGTTTCTATCGAGTGGAGGGTATTTAGAGCCCCGTCTCATGTGCGCTATGGGCTATAGGCCTTTGCAACAATCTCGGGGTCAAGCTATCGTTAGTCGCCTATGTGGAAAATGGTATACTCGTAGAAATCGCAGGGTTGTGGGCCCGAGTATGACTGGCGCAGAGATCTTCTTTTACTGGGTCAGAGGATCTGCTTTATCAATTTATGGCTAATCTAAGGTCGAAGGTTGTTACTTTCAGCAACCAATCGCGCACCACACAACTTTGCTCAGCCCTATGTGCCTTCAGGAATCTCCGCTGCTCTAGCAACTAATCCATATGTTTATCACTCAGCTTGTGTAAGCCTGTTAAAACTTAACTCAACGTACTGTAATGTAATAATACCACTAATGTAATGCTACGACGCGAAGGAGGTCGGAGGAGGATAAGAGTTATATGAAACTCTGAGGGATGAAAAGGAAATAGGTGTTGTAAAGAGAGGAAAGGCGTTAGGAGATTAGGAAGAGAACTCAAGAGACTATTACACCCTTCGCGTATTACTAAGGGTCAACCAGCTTCCTCGAGAAATGGAAATGGATAGAGAACCTCGGTTTTTGGTGGAAGGCTCGGCGGTGGTCGTCACTCTCGGTTGACGGCAAGGAGGAGAAACGATAGTGAACCCTTCTCTATAAGGGGAGAGTGCCATTGCTCTGGAACAGTAGTCCATCCTCTCGACAGCGCCGGTCCGTAGCCAGAAATTGGAAGTGCTAAATGGTCTGGAATTACTTGCAACGCTTCAGATTGCACCTTACTAGATACTGAGTATAGGTAATTTATGAGATTATCAACAAGATTTGTTTGGGAAGAAGCGGGCAAACTTGACAAATGAATTCTACGAGCTGGCACATACATAAAAGCGCTGTTTTCTACGAAAACGTTCATGAAGAAAAAGACGTAAGTACTTCAGAGCTCTGAATGTAAATTAAATCAAAATCCTTGAAGCCATTTATGAGAACATTTGAAAAACCATTATTTTCATCATCTTTGCTTCAACGGCACAAAAATAATCGTCGGCAACAAAACGAGAGTATGGGTTACTTGAAGACTATCTCTGAAGTTCATCAAATTCAGTTATGCATTCATGTTATTAACTTCTCGAAGACGTTGCACGTTGCCGTTTTTCTACGAAATCGGTTTCATGAACATTTATGTTGACTAAGTATGTTGAAAAAGTCGTAACAGATTTATCCAAGAAGCCTCATTTTGCTTCATAGGAAGTTACGTTGAAATTTGAATTCGCGAAAGTCGAGCACCACGTTGGCGCTTGTATTTTGTTATGGTACAACGTACAGTAGGGGTGGTACAACGTACAGTAGGGGTGGCACAATGGTATGAAATAGCAGAGAACTTTTGGATGTAGTTCTAGTCGAGGGTTTTATTACGAGAGGAGAGGATTTAACACCAAAAACTGTTTACTGAGGAGTGAACGCATGTGCTGGCGACAGTGGCCACAGATGCGAGGTTCAAACCGATGAGTTACTTGGAACTATCCCGGCCCTGGACGACCGTTTGTTGGACTAATAAGATTGGTGCATCACTGTGCACGTAAACGGGTGTCGGTGGGACACTTCGGACACAACTTTGGACTTTTCACGTGAGCAATAGCTTCATGCTAGACCTTCGTGTTGGTTTATTTTTCATTCTGAATAATACATCTTCGTTTTCGGCCAGGAAAATTCTTTTCCGCCCCCCCTCCCCAATAAATATTTGACGCTTCACGTTCCATCGATATGCCAAATCTGCTATGTCCGTCCGGGCCACATTCAACCTTTAACGTGGACTAAAAAATCCGTTCTTCCTCAAAAATTCTATTCAGAATCTAGTCGGCGCTTGCTCGGCCACCCGATAGGATGAAACCCTCGGTGGTTATGGACAAAAGTAGCTACAAAAGTTAACAGAAATAAAATTTGACATAGTTTTCTAGTATTTTTCAGGTCTTAGAGGTGTACGACGTCACGATCAATGAAATCACATCAAATATAGCGAGATAAAGTGTACTAAGTGAAATATCTCGCGGGGCAATACCGCGAAAGTCATCGTTTCTTCCCAGCCTGCTCTCGTTCCCTACTACGCCTCCCGTCTCAATTCAACCACCCGTCACGTCGTCCCAATCGCCACCGCGTGCCTAGAGTGATTGTTGACGAATGTTTCGTATGATTTACTATAATTTCACGGGATGGGTCTCGGAGGGGTGAGACTACGTCGAGCTGTGCAAGAGAATAATAAACCGTTGTGTAATAATTTGCAGCGTTTTTACAGCGTTAACGGAAATTGCCTCGTAATATCTGCCTGCTATCTTCAACACAGATCCTCACCAACCACGATTTATAACCCCCCCCCCCTTTCTCCTTTTTTTTCTTTATAGTTGTGACGAATATACGGCTTTATTGCGTGCTATCAGATTTACACGGCTGAGAAGAAAGTTGTGATGTGGTTCAGCAGATTATGAAGTTGAGATTCTTTCTGTTTTCGGATGACAACGCGATATAACGGAGGTATAGTATTTTCCTAGGTTTCTGTTGTCTATCTTCTTTCAACGCGCCGTGACCACACCAGTTCCGACAATGGGACCGTTATCGCCGTATCTCGCCCTAGAAACCCGAACTGAAATATAGTATTACAACTTATTAGCCGCGATCGTTTGAATAGAAGAAATGAATCCAAGCGGTGGACACGGATTTATCGGCATCGAAGGGACGGAATATTCGAGGGACTGATCTACAGCTTTTGTCCCCCTTTAGACCGCAACAATAGTAAGCTAATACAAACCCATTGTGGTGACACTGTTGACAATAGTGAATACACAACGTATCAAATGGCGGATGATTCCGGCGAAACGGCCGAAACCGAATTGAAAAGAAGGGAATCTGTTGTATCTCTGTTGAGTTATTAGTGTCCTGTTTCTGATGAGCAGATAAATAAACCCGCCGTTAGGTTTCGAAGAAGTACTCCAACTCACTGACACTCTGAGTCATTGAATCGCTTTACTTGCACGTTTGTGATTTGGAAGATCCATTTTGAATTAGCCTCGTTGACAAAACGATCGGCTGTTTAGAAAACTGTTCGTGGTTTTGTCGAAGTGCATCTCTTTTTCTTCACTACTGATAGAAAACAGACGAATGTTGCCTCACGCGTGTTTGTGGCTAGGCATTAAGGGCGTTTGTTGTTTTAGTACGGTGTATGCACTGTTGAAATATAATCAGACCTGTGATCCTTGTGATCTGATTTTTTGTGGCAAGCGCAGTACTGATTTCTGAAGAACACCCTTTAATTATTTGTGGTGCGCTGGATCACGCATGAAATTACGTCGCCAGAAATGGACCACGTCAACATGTTGGAGCGCACTCATTCAGACATCTGAAAAACTCGTTTGTGCGTGAGAATTAACTGCCACTCCTTTTTCCCTTTTTTTATTTTAATTCTATTTTAAAAAAGGCTAGTACTTAGTTGTGCCGCCCGGCATGTACACGGGGAGGAAAAGAGGAGCCCAAGGGGGTTGATAAACAGCATTTCTTCAAAAAGCTTTTCGACAAATGGCTCCTGAGCCTAGTTGGGGCGAGGGAAATAAAAGGTTCGTTCCGAGGAAGAGACACGAAAAGGAGGGGAAGGAATTATCGCGATAAGACATCTTCCTTCTTTCCTTCGTGTAATCCAACTCCCGTGGGCAAGTAGCCCCTGTAGCAGTCCGTTGGTAGCACCCAATTACAACCCTTGAGGCACTTAAAAGCACAATGACACTGTTCATCTTGATAAAAATAAACTTGTCAACAACTATGACAACCTTATCGTGTCAAACAATCTCAAAACTCTTCCTTCCTACAGAAATAAATATAAACACGCAGTTTAGTTGTTACCGAGGGAAACGTCTTTGGATGGCATGAGTCGAGCCACTCTAACGCATTCAACGCTCTTCATTTTAACTGGACAATTTTAAAGTGGTTGACAATCAAATTTAGAAATCATTTCCCCGCCCCCATAACGCTCGTAAGTTCCAAGTTATTTCTTGGCCCACCAACTGAGTTTAACGCACCTCTAGATAGACGTTAGTGGCGGACAACGTGCCCGCAATAAGGAACTCCGTCAAATTAATCAAACTTGTTGTTGGCGTTCCTCGGAATATTAGAAAAGCTATTTTTGAGCGTTTGAACGACCTCATCCCAGCGAAGTTTAGTGCAAAATGAAGCTGTTGCTATTTTTATTCCAAAGCTGGGGGTTCGAAATCAGCACCTTCAAATTGGGTTGAACAAATCAAACGAGTTATTGAATCAAAAGTCTGCACAATATTTTCGACCGGAGAGGCTATTTGATTGTATTTTTACCTTCTGCGGCCGATTGGGTAACGAGAGAAAGGTATTCGGTAAGGCAAAATATCTGGTGCCAACACTTTCAAATCCATTAATGTGATACATATGTATATAGACAGGAGCTGCGTCTTCCATCAACTCATTTCTGCCGAAATATTTATGTAAAACAAAATGCAGGTACTAGTTACTTGAGAGCTCCCCGTACCATTTTGAAAATATAATTTTCGACAAACCTCATTTCCCAACCAGTTTCCCGGTTAAAGATTAAATCTGACGGACTCCAGTACTGACTAAACGGCCAGACGATGATGTCTTTACATCGAAAGCGCTTGCCCACAGTAACTCACAAGCCAGAGGAGACGGACTCACCTAACAGGTACGTTAACTTTAGGATTAAATCTTCGTTGAATATATTTATTATATTGCACATAATATATATCCTCCATGACATTGATTACATATAGTTCTGCATTTACTATGGCCATTTTGAAAACGCTTAAAAAATAGGGACATTTTGGTTGTTACCAGTTTGACGAACTATAACCCTGTTTCCAAAGTGGCTCATGATCTCATTTCCGGTTCAACACCGAAACGAAAAAGAAACTCATTCAGTTAAAGCGTTCTAGAGCAATCCCTATAATGTCTTGGTAGCAGACTGTAAAAATTTGAATTTTTATTAGATCATTAAGACCTACGGAATCAAAAACCCAATTTTCACGCGCGGTGTTCGTTTCTGTGTGTGTCTACAGTCAGGTTTGTAGAAGAATACTTGGACCAATTGTTTTGTTAGTTATTCCCCGAAGCTGCGAAAGTGATGCGGTGCTGTGCCTTTCATCGTCGGGACGGAGAAGAAGAACAAAGTACACCACAAATGAAAGACTTGAACATTTCCCCAACGTTACTCAGTGAAAACGCATTATTCCAATTATAGTTGGTTTTATTGGTCACGAAACAATCGTAAAAAAAGGTTTTGGCAACGGCAGCTGTTCTCACAGTTGTCCACACAGAGGAAAAACAAACAGAAGGCAAACTTTCTCATGAAGGGGGCAGCTCTTGAAATTCGGAAAAACGAGAAGGGAACAAGAATGAGCTCACAACGAAAGTACGAATGTTGCTGCATATTTTTGTATTACTATTTTCGCCCCGAATAAGCCAGATCTTGACGGTAGGGAGGCGAGATCCACAGAGGGACCCTGGAGTGATTTTTTTTTCGCTCGGGCGAGGAAGAAATGTAGCTCGCGGGGGCACCGCGCAACCGGATCCTCGCAACAATAGCATTTCCTCTGGGCCTTTTGTGATCGGGAAATATGTTTGAGCCTAAACATTCGGAAACAGGGGAATTACAAAAGAGATCTGAAGCTCTCAGGCGACAAACAGCCCACCAACTTCTCTTGTTGTTTTCGTTTGCTTGAGCTGTTCGAACTTTCGTAGGCGGTTGACTGAAGGGGCGCCCGGTTCGCATAAAAGAATAACAATTATTGGGGATGGTGGAACAGGATCCTGAAACACGTAATATTAGCATATTTAGCGTCCAAAAGCCTCTCGACCAAATAAAAAAAGGAGGCAGTCGGTTTCTTGTAGGAAACGAGCTGCTCGAGGCGGATCTCGTCTTGTGCGAAACAGTTCGCTTCTGCTCGTCCATTTTTTAAATCCCACGGGGGCATTTAAATCGGTGCGAACCGCACAACGGAAACTGGATTCCAAAGTATGGGAATTCGAGACGTCGGATCTCCCTACAAAGGGTTCGGTGCATCGGAAACTCGCTCAACTGCAGCGTTTACAAGGGGTTGAGGCTGCCTTATGACGCTCTGTTAGTTCTGTTTTGCCTGTTTGCTGTTGAATTGTGTTGAGCCTCAATCGAGCTCAATGGCAGCAAAACTGATTCCTGAAACTCAACTTTCACCCACGTAGAGCTCAAAATGCGTTTGCAGTTGCCAGGAACGCAGCTGAAGCGAATCCCAACTAACATAAAAATGTTTATTTCCTTCAACCCATGTAGGGTGTTAAATTACTTAGTCAACCAAAAAATGTAACGGTTATGTCATAGTAGACTCCATGGCTTATGGCGGCAGGAACAAGACAACGTTTCACGCACTGATCTGTACGTGTATAAGTATCATAGGTAAGAAATTTACGACACTGCAAAGCGTGATATTCAGTACCACAAATAAATTGTCATATCTCCGTAAGACCACAGTTCCTTCTGGGAGAGTTTGGTGTAACGACGACTCGTGTAATTGACCGCATCCTATGTGAAGATGAATCGGACAAACGAATTCCCCACACGCAAGTGAGGTGACGGAAATGAAACCTTGCACTATACATTCATGATTTGGGCAAACTACTCAGCAGTTAGAGCAGATATGATGAAGTAGCCAATAGAAACCACGTTAACCTCGTGCATTTCCTCTACATGATCCATTCAAAATCCCATCCAGTGAACCTAGCAATGAACACGTTCGTTAACAAACCTTGAAAAATTTAAATAGATTTGTTTTTTCTCTCATGTGAAGATGTAAATTAAAAAAATTAATAAATTAAATAATTCATGTCTGTTGCAGTCAGCCGATAGCAATTGAATGGTGAGGAGGGAGGGAGGAGAGGGAGGGAGAGAGAGAGAGGGAGAGAGAGAGAGAGAGAGAGAGAGAGAGAGGGAGAGAGAGAGAGAGAGAGAGAGAGAGAGAGAGAGAGAGAGAGAGAGAGAGAGAGAGAGAGAGAGAGAGAGAGAGAGAGAAGAAAACATGTCGGTCTCAAATCAATCTGAGTTACATTCGTGTTTTCTTTAGAAAGAAAGAATATTTGAAAGGGTAGTTAAGCTTTATAGAGGGCCAGCTGAAAATGTTATCACGATTATGCATATTTCTTAAAGTGAGGAAATATTATTATGATATGATTTGTAATTCTCAACCCCGCGCTAAGTGAGTAACATTGGTTTGCTGCCTCGTAATACTGTTTTTTCGTCGTTCAAAAAATGAACTATTCTTTTGTGAACGGATACTGTAAAACGTAAATAAATAAGTTGCAAGAGGATTTTACGGAAATTGAAATGGACACCATTTTTCAACATCTTGTTTGCGTCTTAATATTTTGAAATTTCTTGCTTGATACGGTATATTTTTATAGCTGGATCCTGGAGTACAGTAACAGGATATTATCTGGATTCAACTGCTGTTTCTTTTGGCGTTCCCATCAATAGGAGGAGCCATCTCTGGGCGGCAGATACTGAAATGGACCCCTTTAAAATCGAATAGGCGAAGGGGGGGTTTCCTTTTTTCTCGATTAGGAAAAAGGGGGATAAAGTTTATTCAACAATAACGTTACAGCAATCGAAGCGTCTCATTGTGTCTTCTACTCGCCCTCCTTCCGAGCAAACTACATAGTTGACTCTTTGGCCCCTACAAAGTAGAGGGCTCTAGTTGAGATCTGTTATCTTTTTCTGTTGAGGGGGAAAGCAGGTCTGAGTAGATGCAGAATAAGGCGGTTCCGAACGTGATTTATAAGCAGTCGCAGGCCGAACAGCTGGATTGCTCTATGCATTAATGGGAACTCTGTGATGAAGGGAGAAAAGGGTTTGCTGGGAGATACATACGCCACCAAATCCCTCCTCAATGAACAATTCACAGAAGAGCAACATTCCCGAAGTGTTAGCAAGACACCAACTCAAGTTCAGTCGCTGAGTTACTCTCAAAGACCGTAAAATTGTTATTGCCTGAAACTACTCCGTTAGACCTGTTTTTTGAAAGAGAGTGAGATCAGGGGAGAAATAGCATTTTTCTTCAGAACAATGAAGTTTATTCGTAGGCCAGTACAGCTTTTTGAACAGACATTAGAACAAATAGAGCTGTTCTTGTATCATAATCTCTCAGCCGTCCTCACACAACATCTGTAGCTCAACGCCTAAATATTTTTACAGCGTTCACACAACTGAGTACTACCTATTTTCGACGATTCTCAATTAATACGACTGAATTACGAAACAATTTTACCCACTTTCTCCACTCCACTCCTAAAACCTTTCCCATTGTTTCGCTGGTTTTCGGTTTATTATTCATCCCGAATACTACACCTATGTTTTCGGTCGTGAAATTTTTTTACAACCCCCCCAATCCTAATTTGACACTTTACGTTACATCGTGATTCTAAATCTGCAATGTGGGGCGTTAACATGGTTTGAAAATACCGTTATTTCGCACAGAAACCCCATTTAGTATTGGCAATCCGATCGGACGATGGTTGTTATGGGTAAAAAGTGGTTTAAAAAATGAACAGAAACGCAATTTCGGCAGTTCGGTATCATTTTCTAGGTACTTTTAGATGCTGGGTCAAACGGAAAATTTTTCAGAAGTGTGCGGCTGCGTCTAGACCGAAAGTAGTGAAATCACAGTAATTATGTTGAGCCAAAGTCTTCTAATTGAAAGAACTCGAGTGACAATAACTACAGCGAAAGTAACCGTTTCATCATTTGTACTCCCTTCCGCCCGTCTCATTAAAACAACGCGCCAGCACGACTACCAACGTGCCAATTGCGTATATCCGCCTACGGGAATACGTGTGGAATATGTAGTTTTCGTAGCTCCGTTGTCGTCAGGTCATGTTTCGTATGGTTTACTGGTATTAATCGACGCTGAATCGAACGGGATGGGGTCTCGGAGGGGCGAGAGCTTCACATTATTTTGTACTATTTGTCGAGTAATTTAGAATGATTTCCACAGTAGTTTAACTAAATTTCTGAACTATTTTTATGTAACTTTCCCACATTTTATCGCCGCGAACATTGATCACCGACGCTCGATGTTGAATCACTTGTAGTTTTGCAGGTATAGGTTTTGTATTGAAGAAGATCATCGCTCTTTAGAAATCATGCTTTATTAGTATTAGAGTTTATTCAGTCACAACTGTTATCGATTAAGCAATAATGTAAATTTAACAAATGTTTAGTTAATTTGTTGGACAGTTAACACGATGCTTGGTTGTTTGATTGTCCACCTTGCATATTTTTACTTTCCGCTACCCCGAAAGTATAGTAATCGGGTCAAAAAAAATTAGGGTTTTCTTCAGATCTTTACGTTTTGAAACCTACTGAGTCTAAAAAACCTAATTTCGGCGCGTGGACCGTGTGTGTGTGTGTCTGAGGTTCAATTTGCGGGAGAACGGCTGATCCGATTGAGCTACTTCTTTTTTTGTTTTGTTTGTTATTTTTTGTAGACGCCAAAATAAGGTTATGGAAGATTTCGGCCGATGGGAAGGGGGGTGGGGGACGAAAATGTACCAAAAACTAGGGTTTTTCGCATTTTTCTCAAAAATCGGGGTTTTACGCTTTTTGGCAAAACGACTTCAACGATTTTTACCAAACTCTCAGGATATTTTTGAATAGTTAATGCCTACGTATTGTTCTGAATAAATGTTCCTCTGACCGTCCATTGAACAGAGATAAAAATCAAAATGTGTCGCAAATAACGTTTTTGCGAACATTTCCGTTAATTCCAGGGTAACTACCTCACTGAATTCGATCAATCGTTCAGAGTGTCTTTTAGTCACCAATACCCACATTTCGGTCTCCATAATTATTTCTGTATATATATGTTGAACGGAGATATAAGCCAAGTTAACTTAGAAAAGGAGATTTGTCGAAATTAATTTATCGGTATTCCAAGTTTCTCAAAAACTGCTCAGACGATTTCGATCAAACTTACGGAGTACTCTCAGCTGCCTAGCCCCTACACTTTGTTCCGTATAAATGTTCCTGTAAAAATGCGTTGAACGAAGATATAGCGCCCGCATATGTAGGTGGTGTTCAAACTTGAAGGGGTTGCGGAAAGTTGTGTGTTGTTGCGCACCGCTCGTTATAAATCCCATTGAAATAAAACTGTGGTGATGAAGTAGTGCCACCCAGTTAGTACACATTTTTCACAAACTATGAAAAAGTTTATTATCGTTTAAAGTAATTATCGTTTTCCATTTTTTCAAAAGACCAGAGCGTTATATTTGCTACTCCAAAGAAATATTCCCTCAAGGGTTGTCGTAACACGTGAAATGGCACGTGCTTACACAAAAAAGTCCAAGATGTTAATTGTTAGAACTCACATTTGTGAACAAAAAAGTAACACAAAGAATTCATCACCGACGGACTCTGTTTCTTTGGGCCGCTCGAAAAACCATCAATTAATCAAACTGTGGCCGCAAAAACGTGCTTTGGATCTTTTAAGCTCTTTCTCACGTCATAAAACGAATTCGAACGCATTTGTTCCGTTAATTTTTAATTGAATTAGACTGGGTTCGAAGTTTCAGGCGACTGCTGTGGGCCGTCTAAACGGCTTAATCAATAGATTTCACGCGGTTCATCGGCAATTACAAAAGGCGGTAGGTGGTTAACAGATGGATGCCGCTTTCTCATGTGGCATCTGTTGCTTCAAACGTCCACTGCAGATCAGTTTTTTTTTCGGGTCGATGCAAACGGTTACCTACTTCTGGAGGTCACTGCGGTTTTTTGAAAGGCCATTTCGGGATGCTACGCAACAAGAAGGGAATTAAAAGATAGAAACCCGGCAATTATTTACAGTGTAATTTATATATGGTTTTACGACTTTGTGAGTAGACTCCATCTTCCTCATTAGACTGCAAGGTTTGCCTCACTGCGTGCAATTACTAAGGCCGCTTGGGGTGTGTGTTTCCATAACACTATCCTTTTGTATAAGGCTATCTATCTAGGCGTGATTGGCTACTGCCCGTTGTCTGGAGTGGCGAACTAACAGTCAATGTAAGATAGTATTGGCCTAATCCTAGAGAGCTGTGCTTCTGCGGATCACCAATGCCTACAAGACTGTATCAACAGCAGCACTCCAGGTGATGACTGGTCAGTTACCAGTTTACTTTGCCATTGAGTGCATGGTTGACAAATGGAGAGTGATAAATGGAGTGAGCTTCTCCTGCTTTGGGCTGAACTCTATGTGGATCTCACCACAGAACGCAAACTTGCCGCCATCGACGAATGGATGATCCAGAGATGGCAAGCGAGATGGGGATCCTCGTCAAAGGGATCCTCGTACATGCGCCTGCACTGTAGTTTCTACAACAGTTGGCGACGGTTGTTGGGAGGGCAGACGAACATAGCAACATTGACTGCAACAAAGTAAGCCTATAATCATTTTGCAAAGTTGGCGAAGAAGGTGATGGCTAAGAAATGTGATCAAAGTTGATCTGTCCTATTGAAACTTGCCACCCAGGTAAATAGTTAGATCAGGAGAGAAACCAGATAAGAACTCCTCCGGTAATGGTACGGGATTCCTCAGGTGGTCACCTCCGCGCGGTAACACACGGGCAACAGCTCTCTATCGGGAGACTGGCTAACGACCAAATACTTGCCGTACCTCCGCAGGTCTGAGTTCGGTGGATGCTGCGGAGGGCAGCCTCTTACATATTAGCGAAACCGCAACTTCCATGACTGATATAACCCTCATCGAGGGTTTAGGAACAGTCATCAAATAAGGAAACATACCTGTGTGTGTATTTCGATTTGCGGGAGAACCAATTGAGCTGGTTCTTTTTTTGTTTTATTCCTCTTTTTTTTATCTGTGCTCAATTGACTGTAGGAGGAACATTTATTGAATATCTAAGTATCAACTATTTGAAAACATCCTGTGAGTTAAATTATTGAAGCCGTTTTGCTTAAAAGCGTACAAAACCTATTTTTTCTTTTTAGGCCTACATCTCCGTTGACTGTAAACAGCGAGTGGAGCACCAGTGTGACCATGGGAGGGGGTATCTTTATTACAATAGAATCAAGGATGTAGGAGATATCAGTATACAGAGTAATGCTTATTTTGGTTCTGTGGCGTTTGTCGCATTTCTAGTGAGTGTCCACATGAAAAATATCTGAGTGAAGTGTGACACTTCCTGCTGAAGAGAAATGGTTGTGCAGACATGTTGTCACTGGCCAGGAAGATGAAGAAGAAGAAGCTCGTTGCCCAAGATGTTCCCAAAAGGAGCCCACAAAGCCTTGCCTGATCGCTTCCATGCCTGCTTGACTTGTTTTGAAGGGGATTAAGTGTAGGGGGGGGGAGGGGGTACAGCGTGGAGTTCGGCGAGACCTCTTCGTTTCCACTGCTTTTTGGTCTTGCGAATGATACTGCAAGACTCTCGGAACATTAGCCACTGCATTAGTTTTCCTTAACAGGGGTGCCAACTCTGAAGCTTACTGATCTGCAACTTATGTTTCCCCTGATTGCTGGGAACTTGCAATTTGCGAACTTTGTCTTTTAGAAACTATACGAGTATTAGAAGATATTATTTCCCCGTTCGTAATAAAACTATTATGTTTGTCGCTGGTCGAGGGAAGAACATTGATGAGTGTGTGCCAACAGATGTTGTAGCAGCGAGCTCCTATTGTTTGGTGAGGAGGCAACTTTTTGATAGGTGAATTGTCTGCCATTAGCGGAGTAATCAATCAGAACATGGGAAGATGAAAGGTAAAAGTGTGAAGGAACGAGCGCGCACTTTAATATTCCTATAGAGACGTGAGTCGGTAAAAGAGAAAAGGAAGATCTCAAGTGGCTGCGCTCGTTATTTACAGTTGCCCGAACAACTGTAGAGAAGAACCCTTCACGAAAAGAAATATTGACGGCTTGATACCGGTGGTTGGTCCCCATTGTGCCTTGTACTGACAATAGGAGTCGTGGAAGCTTTTTCGAGGTGCCTACTAATAGACGGGACGTTATATTGACGAGGCATCAGAGGCCCCGGCGGTGACCCAGCGATATCTACAGTGTGATTAGTGATCAAATTACAGGTCCTGTCCTGCTCTGCTCTCCTTGTCCTGCCATGTCCATCCCACCACCATCCATTCCAGCCGTTTTCTTTTGCCTCTCTGCACGCCTTGCGAGACGAGAGCTCACGGTTCCCTCTGTTCCGTCGCTCTCAAAAAAGCCGCCGACCACAAACACGCCGCTTCTCATATACATAATCCTCTTTGAATCCGTCAACAGGATCAGTCGTAATGGAGCGCAAGGGAAGACTGGAGGGCTCGGGCTGGAACGTTGGCAGGAGGCAGGAGAGACTCGAGCAAAGCCTCATTTCACAGATTTCTATCTCAATCCAATCCGAAGCCTTCGACTCAATTCTTAATTACTTTGAAGACCGACGCGCTTTTCCCCTCCTTCCTATTCTGTGTGTTAGTCAATAACAAATCCGGACTAAACTGAAATGTGGCTATCAGCTCCGTATTTCGTCTTCTCCTAATCTTAAATAACTACATCTATATAGTACCCCCCCCCCCCCACCACCTATCTTCTAATTTCCGCTCAATCTGTTTACAACTACTAATTTATTTTTGGTATCTTTCGTATGTATGGAAGTGTTCGTTAGTTTTCGAGCACGATTGGTCAAGTTTTTATTACATTTATTTTGACATGATACGAAGCACCTTTGTATTATCAATACCGTGCAGGATGTATTGGCACGTGTGATGTCACACACACACACACACGATCACGCTGAAGGAAATGCTGACTTTTCCTACACCACTTGCTGAAAGTAGCTCCTGGCGCTTCTCCGGGCGCTAATGGAAAGTCTGTGGCGTCTCAAGCAACCTCTAAAAACTGAACTCAATTTAATGGGGATCGAAACCCGTTGTACGGTACAATATAGGAAAACAAGTTGTCAGTATTGTCAGTTGTTATCATACATCGTGGATAAGGAAGATGAGAGATCAGAACTGAGGGCACTTACAACTTATTTCTTGTGTTGTGCTATATAAATCAAGATTATTACAGAATTCATTTGTGTTGTTTTAGTTTTACCGAAACAGGCTTTCATTTGTTAAATAATGAATGCGTAACGGTGGCACAGTCAACAGGACCCAGCCCTTCATTAAAACTTCACCGTCATCATAATTAATCACTGGCCTAGTTACACGGACATTACGTCCGAACCTACAAAATGAATTAACAGACACTTAGCCTAAGATTTGACAACGTTATATCGTCATGGCGGCCAGCGGAATTAACAAATTGTTCACCCTCAGCAGCTATTCCGTTTTGTCTGGCTTACCCTTACAGTTTTTACCCTTTTGACGTATTTATATTGGCTTCGAAAATAAGCAGTGCAGAGAGTCGAAAGAGTTGCTCATGGAGTATTTGTCCTGAACTGCCTATCATTCAACGTCCCCATGCATTGCTGGGTAGAAAACACGAGGCGGAGAAGCTGTAAGTTACCAAATCACAGCTCAAGTTCAGTTGGCCGTCGCATGAAAGATCAACTGACATTTGGTTGAGGGACGTCTTTGGCAGTTTTAGAACGTTGGTATAAATAGTAAGTTCAGACTACAAGACACACCTAAATGTGTGGTCTGTTCATCGCTTCCCCATCGATATGGATGCATTACTCAACAAAAGTACTTTAATCGTCCATAACGACGTTCGAAAAGCGCTTAGAAGAGGATCCTTTTCCTCCGAACAAAAGTTGAAGACTTGAATGGGTGGTAAAGAAGAACCGCTGGTTGATTCGAGGTGATCTGAATCCTCTCGAACGTCATCGCTTTTGAACGAGCTCTGTCAGTTACCTTTTTGTATCTCTGCCGAATCTCCTCTATCGTAATCCTCGCTCCTTTGTTCATCCTCAAATAAAAAAAATAAGTTGCACTACCCAAATCTCTTCACCCTCGCCCTCACGCCGAAACATAATATTTTTTCAACCTCCCTCCATCGCCGCAGGCACCGTTAGAGGCAGCTTGTGAAACTGCTCCCAATAGACGCTCTCCTACAAGTCATATTGTTGATGTACCCACTCTAAAGATCCTTAGTGACCTGGGGCTACTTTATGAAACATAACTATTACGAAAAGACGAGCTTTGAAGTGAATGAAAGTTGCTTTTCAGTCCACAACTCGCCCCCACAGATTTTAATAAGATGACAGGCGAGAACAAACCTTTTCACGTGAACGTTGATGATTCCAATAGCAGAAAACCCCTGCGATATTTATGAATAAAGAAAGTTATTGGTCAAGACGAAGTGGAAAGGGTATGAGAAGACCACGAAGAAAGATATACGTAAGTTTATATAAATCGACATTATAACATTTTACGATAGTACATATGATGGTATACGTAATTAAGGGCCAAGGCTCTGTTTAAAATTTCTGCAAGCGTGGTTTCTTAAGGAGACATACTGACAACGTTAAAACATTTACGTCGGCAACAATTTGAAGTAAAAGTTTATAACTAACAGCTCAGTTGTGATCTACGATATTAACGTACCTGTTTTTCTGTCAATTATTCGTTCTGAATAATACGCCTGTACGCCTATTTACTTTTTTTGAACAATTCCACTCTCTCCCCCACAATATAACACTTTACGTTTCAAGGCGTGGGGATTCCAAATCTGCAATGTCCGTTCTGCAAGCAGATTGTACAGAAATAATTATTGAGAACAAAAAAAACGTATAGATTGCTAGAAGACACGATGTAGAGATCAAAACCGATGGACATTACGCAAATGTTTTTAAAAAAAAGTTGTTTACTACACTTTTGGATTTTATCTCTGTTCAAACGAAAAACATTCATTGATAATAGGTACTGACTATATGACGTATGGATCCTTCAAATGGATGGAAATCGCTCATAACTTTATTTTCACATCTTCAAAAAATCACGAACCAAACAAAAAAGTGTATACAATTAAAGTGTAGACACACAGACGGACCACGCGTGGAATGGGGGTGTTTTGGAGTCAGTAGGTCTCAAAACGTAAAGACAGAAAAACTCAACTTTTGTAGGGCTGCAGAAAGTGAAATGTGCCTAAAACGAAATTTTAGCAATTTTATTGCAATAACACCGTGTTCGCTATCATTTCCTAGGTATTTTTCGGAGAGGTGTACTACGACAAGATGGGGAAAAGTTAAATCACAATGAATATAGTGAGGAAAATTCCACTCCTTGAAGAAAATCGAAGGTTATCGTTTATTACCGGGCTGCGCTCATTTCCCCCACTGTTTCCCATCTCATTCCAACCATTCGTTAGTTCGACTCATCACGCGACAGTTTCAATTTTCGTTTACCGTTGCAGTAATGTCGTGTTTTGTATCGTGTGCTAGTAATTTTTGATGCTGAATCTAATAGAACAGTGTTCGGAGGTGTGAGACTGCGTCAAGCTGTGCAATTATGCCGTGGAGGAGAATAACAAACCATTGAGAAATAATTTGCAGAGTATTTGAAGTGGGAACGTCAGGAAGGATCTAGTCACCAGAAACTTTTCCGAGCTCGAAGTTCCGACCTGGAAGTTTAAAATTGGCACATGATTCAGCGAAGTTCGTTAAACGACTAAATCTGATGGCAAAAAGTACAGAATTTGATTTTTAAAATATTGAAAATTCATAAAGTCTTGAATGTGGTGAAAAACTGTAAGAGGGGAGTATAAAGCAACGTACCTTTTCAAAACAAATGATTTTTCATGACTCACAAAACCGCAAAAAAATTCAAGATTCAAAGGTCGCAGCGAGCACCAAAACTACCGGTAAAACTACCACTTTGGAAATAGGCGTGCCACGGATTAATCGTTATATTATTTATTATATAATTTTATCGGATTTACGTTCAATAAATAAATAATAATAATACAATTTAACGGCCGTTTCATTCGTGAAATAGTTGTCTGATTAGAGATTGAATGAAAAATGTTCCCAGGAGTGTAACTGCGGCATTCAAGATGTTAAACGATGGGCGGAGAAGGGCGGAACTCTAACTTCCGGAGGCTTTCAATATCAAACGTCTCAGAGGGTGAAAACCCGATGATTTTAAACGGCGCCTATTTATTACGGTTTCATGAAAAACGGTCGGACTTGTTTTCAGCGGAGCGCAGCACAAAAGAATTGGCTCGTTCCCTATAAATAGAATCGGTTTCAAACCCCTCAAATAAATGGGACCTAAAAAAATCGAAAGAAATAAAATTGGATGGATGAGAGGGGTGGGGGGGGGTTGAGGCTCAATAAGGGCTTCCTCAAATATATAGCGCGGGACAACCGCGAACCGTCAAAGGGAAGAAATAGGAAATAAACATTTGATAAGTAGCCCTGAGAAAAGGTTTTTGCGTTGTATGTCGACGGGAGAGAACCAGGAGAGTCCCACAATACGAATAACTGGGGCACAGCGAAATGATAAACGTACCAACTCAGTTGAATGGGCGGTGAAAACCTATTGTGGCATGAGGGGTACCTAGCGATGATAGAGACATCCCGGACCCTCCTCCAGTAACACCTATAAGTGATTTATACGCCCCATTCTTCTGAAACATCGATGAAAAGCCATCTGGTCACTCCCCACCACCAAAAACCCCATTTACATAGTTACGCCCTAAAACGTCTTATTTAATGCCATTTAGAACTAGGAAAAATTAACGCGGGAATCGCAGCCCGCGAATCTTCTTTTTTTAAGGCACGTCGGTAGATAGTGTGCGTGTGAAATCAACGTGTTTGTTGACTGCAGTGTCGGTGTGATTTATATCAATTGAGGATGTTACGAGTTCTTGCATTTACAGCTAAGGAATTGAAGGGAATAAACGAACAATAAATGTGAAACCCTCCGTGTCTCCAGAACGGGTCAACGTATCTCGATCTTTTTGGCCGTGCCCAAGATATTACTGACTTTTAAAATGCTCAAAATCGATTTTGAAGGACTTCGGGTTATCCAATTTAAGTTAATCGAGCCCAGAGAGTTTCAACCATGTTCGTGCCAATTTTAAACTCCCTTGCTCACGCTTACCATACGTGCACGTATTATATGTATGTCTAAATCTACATATATACATTTCTTAAATTGGTCGGACTAAAGGCTTTTCAAAAAACTTTTAATTCAAAGTTACAGAGCTCTACGGAAAATAACTACGTCCAGTCGAACGAACCAACGGAGGCGGGATTTTCGTTGTTAAATACACAGAATGCTGATGTCAGCATATTGTGGGAAGAAGGTCTTCTTTTGTGCTGCTCGAGTCAAGTTGGAAATCAGTTTTTCCACAACTGGAATCATTGAGACTGGATATTGCCCAGAGTGGTCCTTCATGGCAGAGACCGTGATATTAAAGTACCTTGGAAATTGGAACGCATTATCGTTCCATTGTTTAAGGGCACAGAGTTCGGTGATTAGCGAATACAAATCGCATCGCGTTTGCCGTATAACTCGCAATTAAGGTTGATTTTAATTGTTCCCAGTAAGTAGAAGTTTGTGCTGAGTAGATTGCTTGGGCTGCGGGACCCTTACTTTTCAATATTATATTTCTAAGCACTATTCATTTTGAAATTCAGTCTGGTCTGAAGGATCCATGAATCTATCCAATAGTTTGTGACACTAGTTCTGGTTCTTCGTTGAGATATCTCGTTGGTAGTCGAGTCTCTGAAAAAATAATAGTCAGACGTTAAATTTTTGAAATAAACTATTGACACACCTTACAATTATCCTAGTTTTTAAAAATATAATTATTATTTTATCTTAAATTCCCTGGGAAGTCATCATGAGGTAAAGGGCTGACCCAGACGGTACAGGCAGTACGTGGGAAGCTTTGCCCAGCTCGTCAAAAAGGCTAGCCATTCTCGTCATTCTCCTCCCTCTACTAACGTCCATCACTTACGGATCTGCATCCCCGGGTATTGCATCCGGTTTGTTGATTGTATCTAATCTTGAAGCGGAACCACCCGACATCCAGAAGATTATATTTGGCTACAACTAAATATACGTCGCAACTTCGCGGATATCCATCTGAATTGGAGTCATCGCCGTTTCTTCCACATCATCGTCGTCAAATCTACGAAGCTTTAGGGTCGGAGTTTAATTTGTTATTTTCTCGAAAGTTGGAGATTTCACCAAAGAAGTCGCGTTTTTATTTACCCCGGTAGTTTTCTTTTCAATATATCGATTTTAAATTTTAATATAATTTACTCCAGAGCCAACCATTTTATTTTTTATTTTATTGTTAAGGCCGAGAGCTACGAGCTTCTTCATACACGCAAACCCCGATGTACACTTTTCCTACTGACTGTGTAATTCAAAGTTACACAGCTCTACGGACATACAGACGAATGAATCAGCAAAGGAGGGATTTTCCTTATTATATACACTGATTGCTGATGTCAGCACGTTATGGGAAGTAGGTCGTCGAGTCGAAGTGATGAGCTGATCTGCTTAGGCGGCTTTCCTGGAAGGCTGACGATGCTTCGTAGCTAGGATGATTCACGGCACTCTTTGTGTTCGTACCGTGCGTTGGATATAACATACATAGATATGTGCGTAGATGTATCACAGTGTGTAGCAAAAGGATAAGAAGTCTTAGCGCTTTCTCCTCCCTGTAACAAATCTTTGGCTCAATGGACAAGTTGACGTTGACATATCGGGAGAATGCCCCAGAATCTATTCATTTTTCAAAAGGACGGTTTTACCTATTTCCATAATGTTGGGAAGAAGGAAGGCAGCCGCCCGTCCGGCAACAATTATTTATGAATCGGTCACTCAAATAAGGTTGTAGCCCGATAAATGATGATAACCCATTAAATTCCGGAACTTCGAGCGTCACCAATTTCTATATTGAGCGTTGAGCTACGTCCTACCAAGCTTTTATAAATGCGAATGAAAAGCAGAATTTATTAGTTGGAAGAGTGATGAACATTGTGAATGCACGCAGGACTGAAGAACATTATTGTGATGCTTCCGACCAGATATGTAAATGGATGATGTCGTGTACACGTTTTTAAAAAAGTAATTCCTCGAGTGAGAACACTCAACTTTTATATATAATATTACGTAAGTCTTCATTACGCTTGATAAAAAACTTGCGGTATAAAAGAGCTGGGAGGTCCAAAATGCCCACAAAAATAGTTATTATAATAATATTTACCACACGTTCGTCAACTTACTATATCTAATTGTTCACATTTGGTTTTAAAAGTGTCAAAAATTCGTGAATTCTCCGGCATAGCCCAAAATATCGAATAGGGTTGGGAGTGGGGAGGAGGTTGATGTTATTCGGCAGTTAGAAGGAAGAACTGTTGTTGGCCATGCAGAGAATCGTATCAGATGCTCGGTTTTCAAAAAATAATTTATCTTAGCAAACAATAAACGTAAAGAAATACAGTAGAATTTTAGCAGCTCCGTTGAAAAATGTGCCCTTGTTCACGTCGTTACTTAACTTGAGCAACGTGTATTCTTCGTCTTTTGGTAAGTGGATTAACCGAGTGAACGCATATTGACAACGGAAAGTTGTCAAGTTCGGCCTGACGTAACCTCGTTAGGAAAGTCTCCAGTTCACCACAGCTCTACTCTCAAATGCCTCTATTGAAACTTCGTTGTCGTCCCTCTCAACCCACCCATTGAAGCCCTGCCACAAATAGCCGGGCGACGGCCCCTTGACATAGACGTAAGAAGATTAGCAAATCCGGCCAATTATTGTCCACCCCGTGGGTTTTCCGAGTGGTAACACCGTAGGTGTCTAATTCAACGGCAAACGGGATGAAGACTCCAATAGGTTTTTGAGCCGTTTCTAGTAATCTTATTGTCAGTTTCAAATAGCGAGTGCTTTCAGTTGTGAAGGTGACATGTGGGAGATACAACTCCTTTTGTTTGTTATCCTTTTTATTCATGCACGCTGCTTGGGGACACATCGGTGTGATTACAACTATCTCTCGGGGATATTTAACTAGCAAAGTCCAGCAGATCTATTCACAGACTCGGTGCATTAGAAAAAATTCGACAGATGACTTCAACGTCATGTGTAATGTTCCCCGTCTGATGTAGTTTTGACGATTTACCACGCTCCGCAAACTAACAAAACCGATTATAGCTCTACGTTCAATCATCTGCTACGGGAAGGAGAAATGTTTAGTGCGACGCACACACAACTCCCTCATCCTCACGTACATTCACCTATTTTCATGGCACTACCAACTAATACAATGTGTTCTTCACTCAATTTACAACTCAGCTCAACTTTACGTTCTACTTAGCGCTTATGGATCGAGAATTTATTGAGTTGCTTCTACTTATGTCAGGACCTTCATTTGTAACCAGCATATAGGGAATTCATGCAGTGCGTCTATATGACTTTTTTGGGGACTTATGTTCACTGTTCTGGAGTTATATTTCTTTATATGGCATTTAACCAAAGATCATCCTGTTCGCTTTTAAGTTGTTTAGAATGTTCTGTTTGAGAGTTTTATTACCAGTTCGTTACTTCTCCTTTCATTGTGCTGTTCCTCCTCAATGAGTTCTAGACTACATGTGTCTTCATATAAATTTCGAGCAGAGTTGTTGTAGGTGAACTACAAGTTCAGCAAAGAACTAAAATCGCAGTAGTCGTAGATAGACACAGTCTGTAGTTAGGTAAAGCTGAGGCAACATGTCTAGTAGGAGATTCAGGATTTCGAACCTTTTATTTCGCATTTCCCCTTGTCTTACTTCAGCTAGTCAGCGGAAAATGTGAAACTAACTCTGCAGTGACAGTAGAGTTACGTGGCAACTTCTCCATGCTTTCCTCGATGGTCTTTTAAAAAAAATGATGTCTAAATTGTGACTGTCGTCAAGGAACCCATACCCTTTACTTCTGCTCCTGCAGCCTATAAACGTCAATTCTCGACTTTTGGGTTTGCAAGCTTCCTCATAAATCCGTCTGTCACTGCCACAATCCATGATCGTGGACTAGCCTTTGAACCTTCCGGCTATTCCGTTTTGCTGAGAAGTTTACACGTTTAACAAACATTACTAACGTTGCTGCTTTCGGTTCCTAGTGGATAAGCTTGGTGTCGAGCATCAGACCAGCTGATGTGGTCTCTTTCTAGGAACTGTGTCTACCTCAGTATTTCGAAATGTTAGCAGAAGATGTTATGTTCCAAGTAGCTCGTTGCACCGTCGCATTATCAATCAGCAACATCTCCGCGGTCCAATGTGTAGAGAAGCGCACCATCAAAGGTGAGCCTACAGTCTGCAGTACCTTTGGGTATCCCTTTGGAGTAGTCTGTCATACGAGACCCACAAACCTCCACCGAATTCTGACACTTGTCCAAAGAAAATTAGCTACAGTTCCAAGACGGTACCAGCTTAAAATCTGCCCTGCGTCTGATTACGAACATTTATTTTACAGTTCCATCTTTGTGCACTAAATAGTTCAGTTCTTCCCTGGAAATAATACATTCCACTTTAATTGGCTCCGGTTTTTAGCTTGTCCTCCGCTCATGACTCAACTTGCTCTTGTACTCAACTTTCTTGATGCACATTCACACATTTTGAAACAGTCAGAAAGAGCTATAACTCCCTAGTTGCAGGTGTAGACGATCTCTTCCATTCAACTGACGCGGTATCGTTTTAAAAACTACTTTCTCGGGTGAAATACCAGGAGATTTGTGTGGATTTAGACGGAATTGAAAGAAACAGAACGGACGAGGGAAATTATGAATGGGCTGTTGAAAGGGAAGACGATGATAAACGCGGGGTGGACGTCTTCCATGGAGGACCGGGTGAGACCCATTGTCACTAGGAAACGATCTCGGACACAATATCAGATAGGGGCACTAGGCAACAATGACTCAGGTGACAACCTCTCTACATAAGGCCAACCCTCCTTCTCAAAGATCCACGACACCACATGCCCGGATTAGCAACATGACACCTCAACGACACGAAACTCGTTACAATGTTTGTTTGTCACCTAAGCGTCAAACTACCGGACACCCCGTCGACTCTAATGACTACGAAGATATTTCTCTAAAAAGGTGAGGTCTAATCTCAATAACCGCAATATGGTTCGTGTTCAAAAGAGGGAACTGCAAGCGCGAGGAAGCTGTCGAGTATTGTGTTGCTTCAAGTCTAAAGTAGCGAGCGTTTTTCTGGCACGATTTGGGAACGCGCTCATGAGATTTGGGCATTCACGATCGTCTACTCGAACGGAAAACTCAATTTTCCAGCTTTCCCTAAATCCACCACAAATGTTGTGTAAGTACGTCAAACCCTTTGCTCCAGCAACTAACCATCACATTGCATAGCATTTTGAATTACATCTATATCGCCCAAGTACAAATAGTCTATTTTTTTAATTGTTTTTTGTCCGGGCAAACCCAATTAAATTTTAAATAAATCATCCTTCTAACGAGGAAGGGATTTATAACCTTCACAAGAGTAGGTATACAATAAAGGTGGAAGTATGAGAAGAAGAGAAAAATGAAGAGAAAAAAACCCATCGAACACTAAGAAAGTTCCTGGCGCGTAGCCTACCAGACCAGATGCGCGAATTTACATGGGTCACCGCGAAACTCACGACACAACTTACAAAACCACCCACATAACCTTAGACGTGCACACATAAGTTTTACTCAGGCATACAAAAATTATTTGGGAAAATGGTCTGTATGTGTGAACGATTTTGAGAGAAAACGGCTGAACCAAATCAGCTCAAACTTGATATTTAGCCCGCAGGTCACCATGGGACTCCAAAATAAGGAGAAGATATGAGAAAAATTCGCTCAAAACTGACTATAGTTATCATAGTGATCGAAACACCAATTTTTTTCTAAAAAATGGCTGTAACAATTTTGATTAAATGTTTTATATAGACAGCTCCTGATGAGATGACAATACTATAAAATTCCCATCTGTGGTAACATGAGAAGAGCACCACAATAAAAAAGCCGACATTTCAACGAAAACCGAATTTAGGTTAATTTTGTCCTTATACACCCTGTTCAAATGTTACCAGGTTTTCCAGAAAAATTCAGGTTATACTCCAGTCCAGCACTTATTCGATGAGTCTTTGATAATGCTCATATAGTGTACAGGGGCTACTCCAAGATTTCCGACGTGTATATTAAACCGTTAAAAGGATTCATTAGAAAATGCCGTGAAACGATCTTCGACGCCAACATCTCTTAGAACTGCACACATAGCTTTTGGAAATAACTCTTACTTTGTCGATTCGATTTGAACAGCTTAATTTCTACGAATACTCGCTATTAAGCCAAGAGCTTTTTTCTCCGTTTTCCGATATTCCGGGTAAGTTAACTATGGTCTGATCGGCGTTTTACAATTTGTCAGCTGCTAGTCATTCAACATTTCATTCGAATTCTTAATATAGGTACTGACCTTAGTTAACCCTGTGCCTTTAATGAAACATTTTTGTAACATGCAAAAAAATAACTCATTTCCTGATGTTGTTTGGCGTGTACTCGTATCTTTAGTGAGAGAAGTTGTTGCTCTACAAAGTAGAAAGGAAAGTTGCGTAATTGGCTGAAACAAGAGTTTGAGTTTTCTTCAGATCTTTACGTTTCAGACCCTCCCGAGTCCGAAAAACACTATTTGGGAAAATGGTCTGTGTGTCTGTGAACGATTTTTAGAGAACGACTTTGATTACATTTTTTATATTGGTAGCTCCCAATATGTTAACTACACCATAAAATTCCCATTTGTGGAAAAATGACGAGAGCAGCACAATAAATTATCAAACTTGTCGACGAAAAGCGTTTTTAGAGCAGTTTTTTCCTTATAAACTATGCTGGAATGTTAGTAGAATGTTAAAAAATTGGAATTGCAGTCCAATTCAATACCTAAAGGGTGAGTGTTTAAAAACGTACATGAGATACATGGGGCTCACTCCAGAAACTCCTGAATTTCAACTACCGCCGTTTCGCTTACTACCAGTTCTAAAAGTTTTTACCCAATAACTCTACAAAAGTGATTACTATTCCCTTTCAAAAATTCGTGTTTACAGCCTCATTAATTTTCTGTGTACCAATTGCTCAAAATAGTCCTGCAATGAGTACGAGCAGCACAATAAATTCCAGAATTGTAGGCGCTACCGCTTCCTGCTGCTGTCAAAGGAACTGAGTGATAAATGAATTGATTAAAGCGAATTAGCCATGTACAAAGTGAAATGACGTAGAGCTAAGGAAAGTTGTGTGTTGCAACGCACCAGATATTTTGAGTGATGGATACGCTTCTTTTATCCTTTGAAATGTCAAAACTAAAACTAGACCCGGTACTCGGGAACTTGGTAAAAATGGCTAGGCTTCTAGTCTACTTTCGGTAGGTGTTTCGTTCCCAGTGAGAAAACATGCAACTGTTCCGGTTCGTGGACAAATGGGAGCCGCCGCTGCGGAAACCATAAACTACTACAGACGGACGGTCGTGATAACAAAGTGACAACTGTGAGGCGAAATCGACTGCCTCCGCCCGCCATAAGACAATAGTTTCTGGGCATTGCGCGGTTGACTCCAGGAGGGACGGACAAGGGCTTGAATGTGGGAACGCGATGTGGCTGGTGAAAATTAAACCGCGTGGAAGGAAGGGGAACTTGACGAACACGAGGGGAAGACGAGTGCGTTCCATTTAATGCGGAACAGTATTTTCGGATTCGGCAGTTAATGACCCGTAACGTGTACACACTCCAAAGCTGTGTTGCCCGACCTTTGAATCGATGATGAATAAGCCTTCATGTTTCCCTTGGCTCAACTGCACTTCATCGTATGTTGAATGTAGGTCTGGTCTCTCAATGCGTCTACAATTAGATCACAAAATAGCGGACATCGTCTGATGGGATGGTGAAAGCAGGCTGATTAAAACGAACAGCGATTGCCTTCCACTAAGCTGATATTCCACAATTCAGGATTTTTTTGAGAGGTGTTGGGGAAGTGAAACACTTCACAACTAAATTGGACATTACTGCTGGTGAAGTGTCGTTAATTAATCGGTAGTATGCAACACTCGTTTAGATGGGCGCGACGGTTCCTAGCGTCTGGAAGGAAGCCACAGTTTGCTGAGCGCTATTACGTAGTGTGCCCAAATTAAGAAAAGCGAAATTGAAAGAAGAGCGATTGATACAGCTGGGGAAACATGAATAGTATTGACGATGTTGTGCGAGGGAAACAAAAGGAAGGATATTGCCAGCTGCCGAGAGAGAGAGAGAGAGAGAGTGGTTAAATAGGCAGAATGTGTCGTTAGGTGCAGTCAATGAACAGTCCAGTTGTATTAGAGCGTATCAAAATAAATAGGGAGCTGATAAGGCGAATATTGGTGTACAGCAAATAGTTGGTTATGTGTTAGTAAAGTAGAAACTACAGAGAACAAGGAAAGTAAAAATACTTGAGTTAACGTACCTGTTAGGTGAGTCCGTCTCCTCTGGCTGGTGAGATACTGTGGGCCTTCGTGGGGGAAGATTTAAAGAAATCCTACTGCTTCCGACACGACCATACACTATACATCAAACCACCCACAACAACGTAAACTAAGTGCATTCACACACATGATACGGAGACTAAAACTATCCCAATATCCGAACAAAATTACAAAAAAGAACTTGATACTATCAATAATATCGCAGAAAATAACTGTTAGTACAAAAAAAAAACAATAAATAAATTATTAAGAAATATGACTAAAAAAGACGATCCAAAAACACACAGACTTTGACAAGACGCTGCACATTTACGTACACAGGACCAAAAATATACGAAATAACTAACATCCTCCGAAAGGAAGGCATACAAACGCATTACGAACGGACAACACACTTAGAATCAAACCTAACCTACCAAAATACAGGACTGCACCATCTTACTGCATAAACAAACCAAAGGATGAAAACTGAACATGTATAAACAAAAAACTTCAATGAGCAGATCATAAACGAACAAATCAACACACTACGCAAACGAAAACAACCAACTGACGGATTTACATACCAACCTATACAAAAAATACATAGAACCAACAACTGACAGACTATTCAATACGTTCCTTTCTCTTCACCTCGAGTGGGTTTCCCCAGAGGTGCAAATATGAAGTCAAAACATCGTCACTGCTGATGCGAGCTAACTCCGATTAGTGTCTTGAATAAAATTAGGAGACGTAGAGCTGCAGCTATAATGTCCCTTTTACCCCAGTGTCCAATGCAAAGTGTCAAACGTGTGGTCACTGGTCTATCTTTCAAGCCGCAGAAACATGTAAAATTTTTGAAACAGTTCTTGTTAATTCCTTTTAAAATGTTTACTGGAGCTACCGAAAATAGTAATTTGAGTGTTTACGAAGACTAACAACGGTAGTTTTTAGAAAGTTGGTGTCACTCTCACCTAACCATTTTCGTAGAACACTATGTTGACCACAATTGTGCCCTAGGACTGGACCGACAACGGTTGTGTGTATTGACAGCAGCTGTAGCTGGAAATCTTCAGCCTCCGCGAAGAAACAAAATTTGCTACACATCCTGTTGGATTTGGTTGTCTCAAGGTTTAGTTTTGACTCTCACAACGTCCGTTTTTTCTCGTTATTGTAAAAGAGAAACATCTCATTTCGGGGCAATTATCCTGCTATTCATCCTCTACAGCACAAAACAACTAGTGCGTTGTGTTTTCTTATTTTGCGTCAGAGGGGAAAAAAGTTACGTAACGTTAGCGAGCGAGGTTTCTCTTAACACGATATTCCTAAGTAATGATTCTGAAGGTTCCAGGGTCTCTTCTTACTTGCCTTAGCCCTACGAAGTATAGGACAGAAAAACGCGGCTTTTGTTCTCTTCAGACCTTTCAAGGACTTTCCTTTGAATCCGAAAAACATCATTTGAGAAAGTGGTCTATGAAAGCGACTGACCGGAAACGACTATTCCAAATCAGCTCAAATTTGATATTCACCCTGCGCGTCAAAATGGGACAGCAAAATAAGGGCATGAGCAAATTCCGCCTAATACTAACTACAGTTGTTAAAATTCCAACTAAAATTAGTGCGGTATAGTGCGTTTCGTTCTCATAAATCCCCCATTTATATACGAAAACTTGCTGGTAGTTTGAGTTACTACTTATAGAATGAAGGTTCAACACTGGTCGTCAAATAATTAGGAGCAACTCGACAAATTCGAGAATGCAAACCACCGCCGTTTCGTAAGTTAGAGTTCCACAGTCTTACCCAATAATTTCAAACCCGTTAACATGTATCTTCTAAAACAAAAATCATGTTGATGGTGTCATAAATCACCCGTGCACTGATTACTCGATAAAGATCGGGGTAGACGTAGACGTAGTTGAGCGTTAAATTCTATCCAGTTTGTTGGAGTTGAGTGAAGTTGGCAGAGCGATAAAAACTGCTGAATAGGCCCGAGGAAGATGTGTGATACGTAGGATGAGATGTTTTGCTGTTGTATCGTGTTCACTATTAGCTAAAGCTAAAACTCCCCACCCCTCGCCAGTTTTCATTGCAGTAGGCGAAACGGATGGATACACACGATCACTTTCTCGCTTGAAATTACCTACCGCGAGGGTTGCGGCTAAGTGAAGGTGTTTACATTTCGTTAAACCCTCGTTCTGAGCAGCATGGCATGGAATAAATACGAATTCACGATGAATATGGAGCACAACTTGGGTTCATTCCATCGCAAAAGACCTTATGTCCGGTCCGCCTAAATAACAGCAATACATCAAAAAGTCTCCCAACCTCACGGCTGCCGACGTTTATTGCGGCAGCGTAAATAAACAGAGATGCTTTTTAATCGTGCCATCAGAAAATCGACAGTAAAAGCTCCAGGTGGCCGAATGACAATGAAGTTGTCCCATTGAATCTGGCGAAGGTCTTTTCGTTCCTCCCCTCAGGGTCCTGGAACATAATGATACCAGCGTGTGGAAGGCCACGCCTCGACTAATGCGCCGAAACAGCCACTTTGTCCTGAGGGGAAAGCGACTCCTCTCCCACCCAGCAAGATGGTTTGACATCTCATTCAAAGCTCCTCCTCCTCCTCCTCCTCCTCCTCCCCAGCTGGCCGCTCTTCTCTCCTCAGCTCTGCTCTGGTGTGCTCTGTTCGAAGGGCCCTATGGTTTTTGGGGGAGATGTGGTCCAAACACGTTGGAAGCTGTGGGGTGACGAGATGAGAGAGAAGTCACCCAGCGGCGTTTTTCCCTTCATCTGCAAAGGTCCGTGACGGATCGGGATCGGCTTCTCTCTTTCATCAGTCCCTCTCCCTATAAACCCTCAGAGAATTCCGCCTTTTCTTCTGCGGCGAGCCAAACCCGAAAAGGGCGCCCTCGACTGACGGCATTTGAATCTGTTAACTGCCGCCTCCACCACGTTAGTCGTTGTACCTGAACCGCGTCCATCTACATCCCAACCACCACCACCTCTTCGTGTTTATATGAAAATATGCCGAAATATTTTTCTCATGGCACACCTGGAGACTGCGTTTTTTCCTCTGCCTTCCCCCTCCAACACACACACACACACACACACACGTCAGGTGTGTGACTGTAGCAAAAGAAGTCATTCCTCTCTACCTGTTATCTATACGTGCTACTCCCCACCTGCTTGACAACTGCTTACATTCTCTTTGAAATGCCGCGTCATTGGGCCTCAAGGAAACATCTCGTTACGTTGACTGTCACTTGTGCGGTGTTGAGGGGGGGGGGGATGGACTTCACAGTGCAGTTGGCATCTTGGGTACAAATTATTGAGAAAGTAAGGGTAAGTTGCTGGTGAAAATGTATGAGATAATAAGATCTCATCGATTACGACGCCCTTAGCTCTCAATTCCGTGTTCCCCTGTCGTCTGGTGAAAGCATGGATCTTTCTGCCCAATGGAAAATGTCTCTGGTAACGTAAATCCTACTTTTTCATACCTAGATCGATTTACTCGTGCCTCTTTCAGGGTCGAGGTTACTCGAATTCGATACTTTCAGTTTTCTAGTTTCCATGTTTTTTTATTTTAATTTCATATTTGTTGTTCACTTAATGTATCCTATGTATTAATCTACTCTCTTTTCATCGTTTAATGGAGTTTGTACCCTCCCTTCCTAAAATAGATTAATAAATCAATGTGTTAATGCTTCTTGGCGTTTCATTCAAACAACTTATTCATTTACAGGAACGAACCCAATATACAAGACTGGCAACAAGCAACGAATGGCTGAATAAACTTTCGTCTTACGCAGTCCGAGGCTATTCATACCAATGATACGAAACAAGCACGTACTAAGATTGTAACTAAGTGGGTGGTTTACGGCCAACTAAAAAAAGGGAAAGAAAGATTCAGTTGAACCAAGGGACGGAGACAGGAGATCAGGGAAAGCCGGGGAGGAGCATAAGGGATTATACGGGGGAGCCGGCACATGGGAGATAGTTCCTAGTGGAGAAGGGAACGGAAAAAATGTGCAGTCCGCGGGATGAAGGCCCAGCAACCCAGAGACCAATCAACGCGAGGAGGGAAGGGGAATCAACTCGGCCAGACAAAACATCAAGGAAGAAAGCAACATCAACGCACTGGCCTCTTTCAACAAGCCTTAGTAGACCAAAGTGACGATATATTCCGAATGTCCAGGTTAAGTCTTGATAAGCCAACTTTGAAGGCAAGATAGAACAAAAACTCGATGCTCGATGAACTCGCTCAATCTGGTCGACACCGCCGGAGTAACAGGAGCCGTCGCTACTGAGGTGAACTCAAGCGTCGGCTGAACTAGGGCTTTGTACATGGATTTTCCCGAAGCAAATCATCGCGACGATAGGGACGTGGATCAGCCGAAGTACAAGGTGAAAGATCCAAGCGACGAGAACGCCGAAACATGCTGCGAGGAAACGGATGAGCAAAATCCGTCGTAACGAGATCGACCTTACCCCCATCATTCATCACGCCAAGTGGGAAATCCTAGAAGATGGCAAGATTGAGCGTTCCCGTATGAAACCGTGCTGCTCAGGTGCAATGGGGGAGTGGAAGTCCAACAATCAACTCAAAGGCCTTCGGAACAGTGGAGAGTGATCAAACGGGGGCGCAAGGCACCGCATTTATCGCCTGTCATGAAAACTTTCCGGCACCTTTTTGTGATAAGGTCATAATTTTCCTCGTTGTAACCACGCGCTATTCGTATTAATGTTCGCTATAGGTCCGCTGACCAGTAGCTTTACGTCCAATGTCTTTCTTTCCATAAATAGGGAAGTGCTTGAAGCCAATTCCTCCTCCCAAAGGGTAAAGAAAGTATAGTGATTTTGTCAAAAAAGTTAAGTTTTCTTCTTATCTTTACTTTTTGAGACCTACGGAAATCAAAAAACCTAATTTCGGCTTGTGTGTGAAGTTAGAATTACCAGGAGAACAGCTGTACCGATTTAGCTGGTCCACTTTTTTGTTTTCTTTGTAGATTTATTGAAGACGCGAAAACAAGGTTATGGGCGATTTCCATCGATCCGAAAGGGGGGTGGGGGACGAAAATCTACCAATATGTAGGAATTAGGGTCTTATTATTAAAAAACCCTGCAAATTATTACACAACGGTTTATTATTCTCATGAACAGCTTGACCTAGTATTACTGCTCCGAGACCCATTCCATTCGATTCAGCATCGAAAAATACTAGTAAACCATACGAAACATGACTTGACTTCAATGGACCTACGGAAACTAAATATTCCCCCGGCGCCAGGCACCCGTAAATGTCTGAAGGCATTTATGATCCAATGTAGGGGTGTGTGGAGGAAGTGGCCCTAACCTTCCTCCGCCCTGTTGGGCAAAAAGAGTAGGGGAATTCGGGACAGGGACTTCCAGTGAACCCTCGGCAATTGACACGACGTTGCGAGGCGAGCGGGCGGGTGGTTTTAAGGAGACAGGAAGGAAGGAGGGAGTACTAACGACGAAACGTTGACTTCCGCTGTAGTTCCCGCGAGTTCTTTCAATTAATTGACTTTGGCTCACTATAATTACTGTATTTTCACTATACGCAGTTGAACACGTCTGATACTCATTCCATTCGACCCAGGGTGCAAAAATACCTTGAAAACGATACGAAACACGGCGTATTTGCGAATTATACTGCGTTTTGTTCTTTTTTTGTAACCAGTTTTTGTCCATAACAACCATGGGCTTCGTCCGTTCGGATTGCCGAGATGGCGGGCACAACTAGATACCAAATGGGATTTTTGTGCGAAAAAAAGAATTTTTCAGACCACGTTAAACGCACAAAACGGCCCGGAACGGCGGACGGGGAACGACGAACGGACATTGCAGATTTGGAATCCCCATGTCTTGAAACGTAAATAATCAAATTTTGATGGGGGGTTGTAAAAAATTATTCCTGACCGAAAACATAGGGTTATTATTCAGAATGAATAATAAACCAAAACGGCTTTAACGATTTTGATTAAATTTTCAAATTATCTTCTACTAGTTCGTATCGAACTTTTCCGCTCTGTAAGTATCTCCCCAAAATTCGTTGAATGGAAATATTGGCGAAGGATGCAAAAATGTTTTTTGATCGAACTCACGAATAAATATATAAATAATCAATACCTATTTACTGTAACCAATACATCTTCATGTGACAGTCCATTGTACAAAGCTAAAACTCAATATGTGTCCAAATTACGTTTTTTTAAACATTTCCATAATTTCTAGAGTAACTGCTTCACTAGATCAATCTCGGTCAGTGTCTTCAAGCCAAATTTTGTTTGCCGCAACTATTTCTGTATCTGTTTGTTGAACGGAGATATAAGCTATGATAACCCGGAAAACGAGGTTCGTCGAATATTACTGTATCGTTTCTCCAATTTTCCGCTCCAACGGTTAAGATCAATCTTATGGGATGCTCTCAACTAACTGGTACTTACAATTTATTCTCTGTATATGTTTTCGTTGAAATCTGTAGGTAGCGCACTTATGTATAGAAGGTGGTCGAATTTACGCGCCAGGCTTTTGTTTTTAAGTGGCAACCGAAAACCCACACGATGAGATTGCATATGTGCTTTCCAGTCCCCCTGGCAATCCCATGAATGTGCCTTCACCAGCATGTCCCCACCTTTCCTTCACGAAACAGAACACACTACAAAACCCCCTCTCCAACTGTGTAGTGTACCCTGCCTCATGCATGAATCTCCTGAAGGGAAATTTGAAGTTGAATCTCGTATGCATTGAATCTCCCAATACACGCCACCCTCACGTACCACTTGAATAAACTAGTAGATAAGGAACTGTAGGTGGCCAATCCGCAAGCACTTAGCCAGAAAATAGCTTGGTTACCAGAGTTCTTTGGCACATAGCTACAAAGAATGGTGACCGTTCTGGTGCTCATGCAGTTCTTATTATGTCGTTCTACATATAAACTAAACTCTTCGCCCAAATAACGTTTTCCTTATTACGTGTGATGCGTGAATGACCTCGTGATGCTGCCACATGCTCTTTGTCGAACACTTGGCACGAGAATTTCAACGCGATTCCTGGGCTAACGTGGACGTTCTTGTCAGAATTGGAGACGTGTGAAACGTGGGCATTCTTGTCAGAATTGAACGTGTGAGAAAGTGAGGGTGGGAAATAGAAGTGCGAAGGCTTCAACCAAGGAGTTGTGTACATTTGGTTGTCTGGATGAGGTGGAATCATATAACGGTCGCTGAACGGGTGACCCAATATTTCCCCATATTTAATAGCCATGAGCGGAGCGAGAGCAGACAAAAGAGTTACAAGGGCGAAGTGGTGTTGTGAGCGCATTGTGCGGCGCGGAGTCTACAAATGATAACAAGGGTAGCTGGATGATGGATAGTGTTCCTGTTCTGTTATTAGGGGTATATTGTTGTGTGGGTCCCGGGGTCCTCCTTCGCCAGTCCACATCTGCTCGGTTCAGTTTGGTAAATACGAGGCTCCGTCCGTTTCATTCGAAACCTCCCCGCATCAACGAAGAAAAGACTGGGGATTCTGATGCTAATTCCGGCCCCTCCTCCGCAAATCAGTTTATCTCTTTATTAGCCCTCGAGGCCGCTGCTACGTTGTTATTACCTCCGACCGACAGCCAAAGAGCTTACAGACGAAGGGAGGATAAGTCAATCCCCGACAAAGGTTCACTAGGCTTATTAGCAGCCACACACAGCTGAAATCGCCCGAACCATTGAAACACATTACTCGAAAATTGATTTTACAACAGCCATAATTGGTCATCACGGAGATCTCGCCATTTTGGTTGATTGTTTCCAACAGTGAGACGTAGGAGCGATATTCTATCGCCCCTAGTTACGTGGCATTTTTGGTTTGGCGTAGTGTTCGTTATCAATGGCTCAATACTTAAGAAACTAGTGATCTAAGTACGAGTATATTAAGGGAAAATATCTAGAGTGACGTATTCAGCGGTTTTCGTGAATTTAGGCTACTAATAAAATACGTTTTTCACTCAGTTCATTAAAACTACGTAAAATGTAACTTCAAGTTTACGTCGGAAAGTGTAGCGCGTAAAGTTTGTATTGAGTTGCTCCAACGCACGCTACTACCATTATTTAGCAAGCAGCGCTCAAGGAACTTACGAGTGTCAACGTGATTTTTCTGGGAATGGCAGTGCTTACTGTTCTGGTATTATTGTGTAATAACTGTGCAAAATGCCAGTAATTGAAACGGCGGTTGTTTGAATTCCGACATTTTTGGGATTACTCCTAATTACCTAATGGATCCTCACCGTACAGATGTTTCATTGGACTACCACCCCGATTTTCCGAAAATGAGCGGTTTTAAACCAAAAAACTGCGTTAAAGTCGATTTTTTTTCGAATTAATCTAATCAGCTGTCCTGTTTTGTTCGTACATAACATTATTTCATAATTGTTAGCCTTTTTGAGGGGAAAAATGTTGGTGTTTTGATAACTATTCTTAGTTCTAAATCGATTTTGTTGTCCCGTGGTATCTTCAGGCCAAATATAAAATTCGAGTAGATTTGGTTGACCCGTTTTTTCTGTCACATTCACAGACACATACACACACGCATAATATTTTTCCAGATGTTGGTTTTTGGAAGTGGAGCTCTTGAAAGCTAAAAATAAAAAAGAATTTTTCTTCAGTCGATTACACGACTTGCTTTCCTATTACGTAGGGATAAGGAAAGCAAAAACAGGAGTGTTCCGTTGTGGGGGCTACTGCCAAATTCTGATTGCCTTATTACTTCAAATGAGGTTAACTGACCTGCCAACATGTCTAGGCGACGGAAAGACGATCACAAGTCAGAGGGGGAAGGTGAGCTTCAGAGGCCGTGAATGGAGCGAAAAGGACTTTAGGTTACAAGAAGTAATGATGCTTCTGAACCATCCATGGGTGGGGAGGGGGGTACGGAAAGGTGTGCCCGATCAAGCAGAATTGCTCGTGGGTATGCCCGGCACGATACGATGTTAGCTTGATTAACGGCCTCGCGTCAGGGCTGTGCAGGGATATTTCCAATTTGATATACAACATGCGCCTGGTCTCGGCTGTGTGCACTGCCAGCTCAAAAGTCGCTTTGTATCAACGAAAAAACCTCCATCTAACCTCTACTTCGAACATATATTCAAGAAGGCACTCAACGAAGTCCAACTAGAATGGTAGTGAACCTAAATCAACCTCGTGATTAGTCAAAGCACAGCCTAAAGTATCCAGCTGTATAACACACACCCTTTTCTTATTCTCTTAGAAACCTGACAGTTATTTGTTCGGTGTTACTACCGATTTTGATCTCAGTATGCACTGTGATACTGTGATGTCAACTCCGCCTTCCGCAAGAGGTTCTGTCATGACTTATTTCCTACGAATGAATTGTATTGAAATAACATTTTGCATGGGTTCACTGGCATCAACTTTAAGTTCTATTGAAGTTAATTCCTGAATTATTATAACTGAAAACCATACGTGGCAACACAGCGAAACGCATGGCATCTTTTGTAGGTCGAACAATCTAAGGACGGAATTACCATCCAACACTCTGCTCCCTGTCGTTCGAACAAAACCTTCCCAGTGAATTATTGGCTTCCAACTTAGTTTATTCTGCTTCCTATTGCTTTTCTCGTCTTTTCACCCCAATTCGACGATCCTATTGCCAAACGGTCAATTGGCTTCCTTCCGAGTCGCACCCGTTTTGAAGCCCTCGAGCGTATAGAAGGGGGGCTGTATAGCTCTAGGTGTCCGGAGCCCAACAATGAGTTCAAACCCTCCTCAACCTGCGTAAACACCGCTTGCACCAATGTTTGCTTCTGCCCTCGCTTTCGCGAAACAATTTTGTTTCCGTCAAACTTCCGTTTTTGGAGTAAAACGACGGCTCTAAGTAAATATTTACTGCCGTCGGCGCTCAGCGAAAATTCTTTCAGATCCGACACTCGAAAGAACTGATGTGTCAGGAGGAACGCTGTCGATTTATTTTGTGGAAAAGCGACCCATCAGTCGGACAACAGATTTTCTCTACTTGGAGATTTCGCAAATATTATTTCAACTGTAGCGTTTCTTCCTGCAGCCCTGAGCTGATGAAAAATCCATTTAGTTACTGTTCCTATTTTCCCATTGTCCTCAACACGAATAGCAAGGAATGTAATGATTGGGACATGCCGAATTTGTATCAAATCTCTGGGATGTTTGGAATCTTCCTGAGGTCGAATATGAAAGTCCACAAATATTTTATTGTTCCTGTCAGTCCGCAGGGATAGTCACCCAATAGCCCAATTTTTAATTTTAATTTGTTACTCATAGGAGGTAATAACAAGGCCAGTTGAAACCAGACGTGGATACAAAGTACAAAATTTTATACTGAAAATAGTTGTATGTGATTTCTGTGGGCTGTTAATGTGTATTTTTCGAAAAGGTCACGTTTCAAGACATGGGGATACCAAATCTGCAATGTCCGTCCGCCGTCCAGGCCATTTTGTGCCTTCAACGTGATCTAAAAAATCCGTTCTTTCGCACAAAAATCCCATTTGGCATTGAGTTGTGCCCGTCATCTCGGCAATCCGATCGGACGAAGCCCATGGTTGTTATGGACAAAAACTGGTTAAAAAAAAAATGAACAAAACGCAGTATAATTCGCAAATACGCCGTGTTTCGTATCGTTTTCAAGGCATTTTTGCACCCTGGGTCGAATGGAATGAGTATCAGACGTGTTCAACTGCGTATAGTGAAAATACAGTAATTATAGTGAGCCAAAGTCAATTAATTGAAAGAACTCGCGGGAACTACAGCGGAAGTCAACGTTTCGTTGTTAGTACTCCCTCCCTCCCACCCGTCCCATCAAAACCATCCTCCCGTTCGACTCAAAACATCGTACCAATTGCCGAGGGTTCGCTGTCCTCATAGTCCTCGTCCCTATTTCCCCGACTCTTTTTGCCTGATGGGGCGGAGGAAGGTTAGGGCCGATGAGGCCAGCACTTCCTCCGCACACCCCTACGTCGAATCATAAATGCCTACAGGCGCTTACGGGCGCCTGGGGAATATTTAGTTTTCGTAGTTCCATTGTAGTCAGGTCATGTTTCGTATGGTTTACTAGTATTTTTCGATGCTGAATCGAATGGGATGGGTCTCCGAGCAGTAATACTAGGTCAAGCTGTTCATGAGAATAATAAATCGTTGTGTAATAGTTTGCAGATTTTAATAATCTTTATTGACGTATTGGACTCCCAGTATGACTCTGAGGACAGAGGATGTGTGTTTGCTCACCCCACTTCTTTGTGAAAAGTTGCCTAACCTCCGGCAAGGTTGTGCTCGGTAAGCTGTTGCGGCAGGCCTCCTTTTTGAAAGCCTTTAACTCCCCTGAATCGAAGATACGGCTCGTAAGCGCCTTGGGTGTTTCTGGCACAATGACCACACGACCACCTACTGTAGTGTGGATGGTTAGCACCCAGACAGACGCTTAGGGCTTGTAGACCTTTGGCTGAGACACCCCGCATCAAGATTTCCAATGCATTTGGTTTGGAGTGACCAGTATATCCTTCCTTGCACTTGGGACTTCGACCCCTTTGGTCTTTAGAACCAAAAGCAGTTTGCTTATCAACCGAAGGAGGAGGTGGATGGTCTGGCTGGACAATTCGGCATACAGGTCTGTTTCCTTATTAAGTGGCTGTTCCTCAACCCTCGACGAGGGTTGTGTCAGTCATGGAAGTTGCCAGTTCGCTAATATCGAACATATACCTGCGGAGGTATTTGGTCGTCTGCCAGTATCCCAGTGGGGATCCACTGCCAAAATGGGGAAGCTCCCGTTTCACTCTCCACTTGTCAACCGTGCATTCAACGGCCAAGTCCACTAGTAACTGACGAGTGATCACCTGGAGTGCTTCTGCTGATAATGTCTTATTGGCCTTGGTGATCCACAGGAGTGGACCAAGGTGGAGTAGTGGGCCAATACTCTCTTCTGAGTCATTGGTAGTTTGCGACCTCCTACCTTTAAGCTCATTGAGGAGCGATGACCACCAAAGGTTGTCAGGCGCTCCCCTGATGTCAATCAGAACTGATACGACGTAATTAGCCAATGCCAGCAAGGAAACATTGCAAATTTCGACAATGACATCCTGCGTGGACTTTCCTTTGGTACACCCATATTGCCCCCCTGTAAGGTTGTGGCCAATGACTCCTTCGAGGGGCCAAAGACTCCTTCCTTTCATCTTTCATGTCGATGAGGACGCTAATTATCGAATTGGGACACTTTTCTTTTAGTTGTCCGTTCTCAACTGTGTTCACACACATACAAACGCAGGCTGCATTTCCAGATCGTGGTTTTTAAATTCAATGGGACGTGAAACGTGAATGTTTGATCTGGAGCTCCTTTAGAGTTCCAAATAGAACGTCAAGCTGAATATGAAATGTGGGCTGGTTTGGTTTTACCGTTCTCCCTCAATTGTGTTTACAAACGAGTAGATAGTTCATTTCGAAACATCAAGATACATAACTTTTCCTCCTACTTCAAAGCGCTGAGGCAAGAAGAACCAAAAACGAGAGGAATTGAGACAAAACCTGCTTTTCGTTCCCCCTATCGGAGATTTAATGTCAACCGAACATAGGCAGAATAATGACGAGATTGTTTGTACACATTGAGGACTGAGCGGCAGATGCGCGGCTGTAGAAAAAGGGTGTCGGACGCGCACTTGTAACAACAGACACAATTCGAGGTCTCATTTTCGTTGAACATCGGGGAACAGATAAGAAGGAAAATGAGGGGGGGGGGGAGCGATTCCGAGGCGACAATGGAGACTGTGACCGTGATTTGTGCTTGTAGCCAGAATCAAATCATGGCTTGTGGCTCACAATGGACCCTGCGAGGTGATTACTGTTCCAACGGATTACTCGCACATCACCGAAGGCATTAGACGCATTACCAGCTCAGCTTGTCCCCGAAAGGTCTCTGTCCCCCCCTCACATTTCAGCTTTGCCTTTTCCTATCACGTCCCCCCCCCTCCCAATGTTCCAAATGAGTAACATGATATTCTTCACGTTCAGTTCCACCCATACATCTTGAAACACAGAAAAACGACCTTTCGCAATGTGCTATCGTTCATGCCCTTCTATTTCGGGCTCATACAACATTCCCAGTTCCCCCTACCATCATCACAATTCGCTTGCTGCATTAGAGTCCTGTTTTTCAATGCTCGTTGGACACTTTCACACTTTCGTTTTCCTGATAATTTTGGCGGACTCTATCTGTATTTCTCACTATTCGACTGGATTAAATGTTTCCTAGTACCGTCCGACACAAATAACGGTCATGCCCTCCCCTTACATTGAGCTCTCCATAAAAAATTGGAAGGCGGTTAGCTGGCAAAAGATTCTGCTGTCAGCAGTGATAGGATATGCCTCGTTCTGTTTCGCATTGGCAGCGGCTGTAGCCGCAAGCTGAGGCTCGTTTAAAGGAGAAATTACGACGCCATAAATTAGGCGCGAGTCGGCTGAATTCATGTTAACGCGGTATTAATCAGTCATCGAAGCCTTCGTATTCAGAACTGGGGAATGCTAACCGGTATTTCTCGAGGGCGCCTTTGTGTTGCCACTGAGTCGGAGGTCAGGGGTTTGGCAGGAGTTCGCGTCTGAATCGTGTGTTGAGCGCAAGTTCAAGTTTGTCGATTTTATAACGAAAGTGCCTTCGATGTGTTCTGTTGAAATTAAATGCGCTTAACCACTTGATTCGGGGGTAAAGGAACTACTCTGGAGATTTCAAAATACGACGGTAGGGGTTGGAAGATCTCAAGCGCTTGGGAGAAATCGTGATTAAATTATTATTCGACTAAAACGTGCCGTCAACAAACCTTCACTCTCATCAACGGCTCTCTTTTCGCTAGTTACTTGATTGACTATTTTTTCAAACGGTGTAACCCCTTCCCGAGATTAGGAATGATGATGGAGACAACGGCCCCGACAGCAACCAATAGTTGCCTTTTTTCAGTCTATCAGCCGATTGGCCAGCCATTCGTTCCTAAGACACATGGTGACATCGCAAACTGCTTCGTGTGTTGCTGAGAAGGCATTATGTTTCCACTGGCCTCGCTGGTATGTAGCGATTGAGGCCAGAAGTCGGGATTCCTATAAATTCCAGCTTTATTTGCACATTAGTTTTTCACCTCCTCACAAACTAGTCAAAAATAGCTAACGTCTGGTCTGGAAATTCTTAACTTTAAGCATTCGAGGCGGTTTAGATTTGAGTGGGGCCACAGGCAGAAAAAGACTCATAGATGCGCGGAAGAAAAGATGTTCTCACTAGCTACCGATAATTATCAACGGTCGGCTTCCAAAGTGATTGAAAAGCCTCTGCACAGGTGCCTTCGGTTCGCACCGTATTTTCCGGCCGCGTAATGAAACTGTCGTGAAGCTTTGGAACCTCCAACAGAAGAGCCGCCAAAAGACTGCCGGTGGCTTTCCCGGTCGACAGGATGTGCGATCAATGGACCCTCAGAGGCGGCAAAAGATGCCGCCTCGACTGATGTTTCAATCAATAAAGGACCTGACCCTTACAATGGGCGGACGTCTATTGAGCGGTCTAGTTCCCAAAATGCGTCTTCCTCCATCAATCAATGCGGTCGTAGCTTCTAAACTCAGTGTCTTCTGAGAAACTTGGGGATTGTGCTGCCCCAAACAGACGACGAAAGAAAACAAAACAATACCCACAACTCACAAAAACTGAAGAATTAAACGTTCACTGAACGGGAATTACCAAAACGAGACAAAATTCAAACCGGGAAAAGAATGTTTTCTAAAGCCAAAAAGTCGCAGGTTTTAAAAATTCTACTTGTGACTTAAATGTCCGGTAAAAACCTTTGGAAGTTCAGTAGGTGAAACATCGGCGGTTGAAATTATGAAATTCCTTGGGTAGTTCACATATATTTTATGAGCGTGAATAACAGCTCATCGTATAGGCACTTGGCTGGAGAACTACATGGATTTTTCTGAAGACTCTAATGCTTCCCCAGCGGAGTTTATAAGGAAAAAACCCTGCAAATTATTACACAACGGTTTATTATTCGGATAACAGCTTGACCTAGCATTAATGCTCCGAGACCCATCCTGTTCGATTCAGCATCGAAAAATATCATAATGAAACCCAAAAAAGGTCGAAAAGAACTGAATCGTAATATTAAAATAAACAAAAAAACCCGCAAGTATCTAGAAAAAACTGAATTTTAATATGAAAACATGCACGCTAAATACTAATATCAAAATTTAACCAAAAATCTATGAAAAACCCCAAAATGAGAATGAAACGAAAGAATCTAAAAAAATTGAATCGTATTAAAACCAAAACGTCGGGGAAATAGGAACGGGGAGCGGTGAGCGGGAGGCGGAGTCGTTGGGAGGGAAGCGAGCGGGAGGCGCCGCGCTGCTCGCTCGCCTCGAGAGCGGTTGGTTTTTTAAAGAGACGGGCGGGGCGGAGGGACTTCAAACGACGAAACGCGTGTAGCTCCCGCGTTGTACTGCGTTTCGTTAATTTTTTTAACCGTTTTTTGCCCATTACAACCACGGGCTTCGTCCGATCGGATTGCCGAGATGGCGGGCACAACTAGATACCAAATCGGATTTTTGGGCGAAAGAACGAATTTTTTAGACCACGTTAAAGGCACAAAACGGCCTGGACGGCGGACGGGGGACGGGGGACGGCGGACGGGGGACGGGGGACGGCGGACGGGGGACGGGGGACGGCGGACGGCGGACGGACATTGCAAATTTGGAATCTCCATGTCTTGAAACGTAAAGTATCAAATTTTGAGGGGGGGTTGTAAAAAATTTTTCGTGACCGAAAACATAGGGTTATTATTCAGAATGAATAATAAACCAAAATCACGCTAAAATCTAAAAATTTTATCGAATGGTTTGGTAATTTATTGGGCTGCTGTCGTCATTTCCCCACAAATGGGAATATCATGGTGTTGTGAAGTTTAATCAAAATTGTTAGAACCGTGTGTGAAAAAAAAAATTGGTGTTTTGATCCCAATGATAATTATAAACAGTTTTGGGCGGATTTTCGGTATACCCTTATGTCGGCGCCTCATGGTGCCAGCATGAGCTGATTTGGCATATCCGTTGTCTCCAACAATCCTTCGCAGACACAGACCATTTTCCCAAATAGTGTTTTTCGGCTTCGGTGAGGTCTAAAACATAAAGATCTGAAGAGAACTGAAAATTATTTTTTCAACCGAATACGTAACTTTCCTTTTTACTTGGTAGCTCCATGTGTGGTAAGCCGACTAAAAGGGACAGCCGGGTGGGCCCAGCTTGAAAGACAACCTCACCTCTACGAGGTCCCCGCAGGATTACATCCAACGAGGCTTAACTGTGGCTGGGCGTCACAGTGTACTCTGTCGCCACACTGTGCTCACCCTGCAGTAGGGGGTCCAGAATTCCACTGCCGTACTCCCTGCGTGTTCGTATAAGCCGGACTAAAAGGGACACAACTTACACTTTATTCACATACATGACACACTGGGACCCCCTACCTTTAGCTGGGATCGCAGAACACACCCCCCGCAGGAAGGGGGACAGAATGCTCCTGCCGTATCCTCTGCGTGGCCGTTAAATCCGGCCTTAAAGGGGCTTAAAGCTCACGACACTGACATACACAACATATTCCAGATACAAAATACACTGCAACGGCTTGCGTGGCAGAACACATCACTTAAAACACACATAATGAGCGAAAGACAGTCCTGGAAGTAGCTCACTAACACCTTTGAGCGATCCCCTATATAGGTGCGGCCTTCGGAATGAGGAGGGGGAAAAACCAGGTTTGAGCGTTCCTGGGGCGGCTGATAGCGTGTGTCCCGCTCACCACATCACTAGTGGCCGAGGGCTGACTCTGAGCAGCAGCTGAAAAATCCCTCATGCGTCTTAGTCCCGGTGGGTGGCCGGACTGGCAGCTGCGGCGCATGTGGGGGCCTCCCTTTGACCCTCAACGGACCAGCGAAAGGGGCTAGAATCGATATGCCTGATGGGAGCTTCCAGGACACTGCCTCGAGCACCTCTCGCTCATACCACGAACACACACAACAAATGAACTCACAAGGATACACTACAACAGTCCGCTTCTTTAATCTCCCCCCCCCCCCCCAAATAAGTAAAAAACATGACAAAGTCAACTAAAACTTCAGCAGGTAATAAAAACGCCACCTGCGCCTTCTTCCTCGGCTCGCCAAGCTCGACCCCTCCCTCTTCGGACGATGAGCAATCAACTCGTCGTCCAAACAAACAAGGGCGGAAAGAACCGGGCAAACCGCGTTCATCTCCCCCTTCTCCCCCTAGTAGCCCGGGCAACCCGGCTACTACAAGCACACGACACATCGTGGACCCTAAACTGTCGGACATGGAGCAGATTTGTGCATATGTCCAAATCATCCACGGCCAGCTGGCACGGATGAGGGCCAACGCGACAGGACCTATGCGGGACCTCGTCACTAGTTGCCTCTTCGAAATTTCGAAGCTGGCAATCAAAGCTAATGCCCCCCCAACGACATCGCCCCCTGCCGCTCCCCCCCTGCGGGAAACTGTGGCGGCTGTTGTGAGGGAAGAGCTGCGTAGGGCAATTGCCCAGCAGCCAGTGCCACCAGCCCCCCAAACTCAAGGACCTTCAACGAGCCAGGGTAGTACCCCAGGCCCCTCATATGTGGCAGTAGCCGCTACTGCGCCTTCCTCCCCCCCTCATGGAGCTGAGGCTGAATGGCAGTCTGCCAGGGCCAGGAAGCGCAGGGGGAAGCAGACAAAGGCCCCAACTAAGCAGGACGCGCAGGCCGAGGGCAGCGCCCCGCCTACGCCTCCGCCCAAAAACAAGGGCAAAAATAAAAATAAGAATAAAAATAAAAAGCCTCCACCGCTTGCCAAACTCCCCCCTAAAAACCCACGACAAAACGTGGTAGTGGTCAGGCGCACATGTGAAGAAGGAGAGGCTGGTCCCTCCAACCCTGATACAATGGAAGCACTGATGCGGGGTGTCCCTGCTACGGACCTCCAAGCTCTAAGCGTCCGAGTGCTAGACATCCGCACCGCAGTAGGAGGTGGCGCCGTCATTGTGACGGAAACGCCAGAAATGGCCAAGGCGCTCACGAGCCACATTTCCACGAAAAAGGAGTTGAAGCTCCAAGCGTCAGCCCCCCTGGGTCGTTTCCCACGCCTGCTGCTGTGCGACGTGCGGACCGACCTTCAAAGAGGACTTGGCCCAACAAGTTGTTGAGCACAACCCTGCGTTAGGCTTGCAGCCGCAGGATGTCAGGCCTCTCTTCACTAAAAAGCGTGGAAGACAGAAGGATTGGGTGATTGAGGTATCACCCAGCCTATACAAAAACTGGAGGGGGCAAGGCACCTCCAAATAGCCTGGCAGCGGTGCGCCATACGAAAGTACCAAGCTCCCACTCAGTGCTACAAATGCCAGCGCTATGGCCACCTGGCAGTGGCCTGCACAAGACCTGTTGTGTGCGCCTGGTGTGCCTTGCCACATCTGAGTAAGGAATGCAAGCGTGATGCTCCCCTCAAGTGTGCCAATTGCGTCGAACGCAAAATCCAACAGGTCGCACACTCTACACGAGACGCACGCTGTTCCATTCGTCAGCGAGCGATAGCCCTCCAGGAGTCACGAGTGGATTATGAATAGGTCAAAAACAGTTCGAATCCTTCAGCACAACACAAATAAGAGTTGCCCAGTTATGGCTGAGTTGCTGCAAAATGCACTCAAGAAACGCTGCAGTGTTCTCGCCATACAGGAACCATACATAGGATCCAAAACTCTTGGTCTGGGATCGCAGGCACGAGTGGTGGCTGGAGCAAGAACGGGAGCCAAGGCAGCAGTAGCCTGCATCGACCCGTCCATTGACATGCTCGCACTCACCCACCTGAACAGCCAGCACTTGGCCGCTGTGCTCATCCGAGCCGGTGGCTTTGAGCTGGTTGTAATATCATTTTACAGGCAATTTGGCGCACCAGTTGCCAACAGCCTAGAACCACTCGAGCGGGCTCTAGCAGGCCTATCAGGACGACCCTGCATAGTCTGTGCCGATGCAAATGCCAGATCACCATTGTGGGGATCCCCAACCCTGGATGGGGCGGGCGAGGCGTATATAGAGCTGCTCACCAGGTACAACTTGGTTGTTGCCAACGACCCCATGACTGAGGCGACCTATGATGGTCCGGGAGGAAGGTCGTGTATAGACGTCACAGCCGTGTCCCACACCCTGCTACTCAAACTGCAGGGTTGGCGAGTCGTACCAGGTGCAACGCAGAGCGATCACATGGTTATTGACTTTGCCATTACGGATGACAACATCCTCTGCAAAGACACGCGTGAAAAGCGATTCCGCACAAAAAATGCTGACTGGCCGCAATTCTTTAGGGTACTGGAAGGTGAACTGCGTGCCGCAGACACCGACCTAATAGTGCAAGCATCCACACCTGAAGAGGTGGACAGCAAAGTGGACACATTTACCACAGCACTGCACTCTGCTGGGCTCTCTGTACTTGGCCAACAGAAGCACAGGGCGATCAAAGTCCCATGGTGGACTGAGGAACTTAATCCCCTCAAGCAAAGTGCAAATAGAGCCAGAAGGATGTACCAAAACACTCGTGACCCTGATGCCAGAGCAACACTCCGAACTGCCTTCATCCAAGAGAAGAAGGCCTTCCACCGCGCCATCAAACGAGCCAAACGACAAGGCTGGCGAAACTTTGTGGAAGCGGAGAGCTCTGAGAACCCCTGGGGCAGACACTACAAGTCCTCCATAGGAAAAGCAAATGTAGAGCAGGTCTTAGCTGCGATGCAAAATGAGTCAGGCTGGGCCTGCAGCATCGAACGTTCACTGGAAACCCTCCTTGAGAAGGCGTTCCCAGATGACCAAGTAGCTCGAGACACTGAAGCCCAGAGGGCAGCAAGGGAGCTGATCATGGACCCTCCGAACGAGCCCGACATCCCACTGTGGACAACAGGCGACCTCGGCAGGGCCCTTGCGACCTTAAAGCCCAACAAATCTCCTGGGCCAGATAAAATAGAAAGCAATATGCTAAGGAAGGCTGAGCGAATGATCTCCAGCGGCCTCCTTAATTTATATAATGACTCTCTGCAGGTCGGACAGTTCCCCACTCAGTGGAAGACTGCGCGTGTTGTCACTCTTCAAAAGGGAGGCGACCGCAATCAGTCAGACCCGCGATCATGGAGACCACTCAGCCTTCTTTCCATATTAGGCAAAACACTAGAAATCTTGATGTTGCAGTCCCTTGAAGGAGTCTTTGGCCGCAACCTCACAGGCAGGCAATACGGGTGTACCAAAGGAAGGTCCACGCAGGATGTCATTGTCGAGATTCGGCGTGTTTCCCTGCTGGCACCGGCTAAGTACGTCGTAGCAGTTCTGATTGACATCAGAGGAGCGTTTGACAACCTTTGGTGGCCAGCGCTCCTTAATGAGCTGAAAGGTAGGGGAATCCCCCACAACCTGTACTCGCTCGTCAGAAGCTACCTGACAGACAGAACTGCTACGATCGAAAGTAGGCATGTCTCCGTCCGGAGAAAGATTGAGAAGGGGTGCCCACAGGGCTCGGTCCTAGGACCAGCACTCTGGAATGCCTTCTTCGAAGGTCTTCTCAGGAAACTCATGGAGACTGACTGCGAGCCGTATGCCTATGTGGATGACTTGACTGTGCTGATCTTTGCAGAGTCAGTCCGCCAAATTGAAGAAAAAACCCACCACGTGCTCCACACTGTCAACCAATGGTGCGAGCACGTCAAGATGCAGGTGGCTGAGGAAAAAACCCAGCTAATCCTCTTGAAGGGGAAAGTGAATAATCCACCCACAATACGCTTTGGCGGCCACAGGCTCCTTCTTGAAAAGCACGTCAAGTATTTAGGAGTGAATATAGGTGAGAGGTGGGGTTTCAACCAACACCTCCAGTCCCTTAAAGGCACTACCATTGCAAGGTTTGCCTCACTGCGTGCCATTACTAAGGCCACTTGGGGTGTGTGTTACCACGACACCATCCTCATGTATAAGGCCATCTATTTAGGTGTGATTGGCTACTGCCCTGTTGTCTGGGGTAGCAAACTAACAGTCAATCAAAAGAGAGTATTGGCCCAATCCCAGAGAGCCGCGCTCCTGTGGATCACCAAGGCCTACAAGACTGTATCAACGGAGGCACTCCAGGTGATCACTGGTCAGTTACCAGTTGATTTGGCTGTTGAGTGCATGATTGACAAGTGGAGAGTGAAACGGAGCCTCCCCGCTTTGGGCTGAACTCCGTGCGGATCTCACCACAGAACAGAAACTTGCCGCCATCGATGAATGGGCTCTAGAGAAATGGCAAGCGAGATGGGAATCCTCGTCAAAGGGACGTGATACGTATGAGTTCTTCCCCAACATCCGTGAACGTCTTTCTAGAAAATGGGTTGAGCCAGACCACTGGGCGAGCCAGTTCCTCACGGGACATGGTGACTTCAATGCGCGGCTCCACTTCTTTTCTCTGAAAGACTCTCCGTTATGCACGTCTTGTGCCTCCAGTGCGGAGGAAACAAGAAACCATGTGCTGCTCCACTGTAGTTTCTACAACAGTGAGCGACGGTTGTTGAGAGGGCAAACGAACTTAGCAGCTTTGACTGCTACAAAGGAAGCCTATAAACATTTTGCAAAGTTCGCAAAGAAGGTAATGGCTAAGAAACGTGGTTATAGTTGATCAGTCCTTTTGAAACTTGCCACCCAAGTAAACAGTAAGATCAGGTAGGGAACCAGATTAAGAACTACTCCCAGATGGTACGGGATTCCTCAGGTGGTCACCTCCGCGTGGTAACACACGGGCAACAGCTCTCTACGGTGAGACTGGCTAACGACCACATACCTGCCGTACCTCCACAGGTCTGAGTTCGGTGGATGCTGCAGGGGCCGGCCTCTTGCATATTAGCGAAACCGCAACTTCTTTGACTGATATAACCCTCGTCGAGGGTTTAGGTACAGTCATCAAATAAAGAAACAGATCTGTGTGTGTGTATCTTGTGATTGATATTGCGCTGTGGGTTAGCTGCTTCAGGAAGTAAGGTTTGATCTCGCCCCTTGACAAGTTTTTGAGGCAGCTACGCATGTTTGTATTGGGGGTGAATCCGGAGAAGTGCGGCTCGGTTTCATTGATGCCATCCTATAGAGGTTACCGCGTGAAGGTTGTGGATGCGGGTTTTGTCATTGGCGAATCCCGTGTTCTGACTGGAGGGGTCCTCGAGATGTGGTGGTATCTTGGGATCGAGTTGCCAAGGCTCCACTGAAGCCTCAGCAGAAGCTGCGCCTCCTTTGGTCGTACTTGCTCCCGAAGCTGACCTACGGGTTGGGTAATGGGAGGTTGGCCGTCCGAAGGTTGATAAGTCTTGATGGAATGGTGCGCTCTGCTGTTCGTGCTTGGCTAGGCCTCCAACATCGTGTCCCATGTTCGTACATTCACGCTCCAGTTCGATCTGGGGGACTCGGTGTTCCATCTCTCTCTACCACTATTCCATTCTTGCATCGTATACGCCTGCATGCTTTGCAAGCATCTGGCTGGGATGTTGCATGCGCTGTGGCTGTCTAGGGTTTGTCCACGATCAGCTGCGGTGGTGTCGCATGGCGACTCCATCTTCCCTCAAACCCAGTAAAGTAAGCCTTCAGAGTTTGCGGCTGCTCTGCATGGTACAGACTGGAACTGATGCAGTGTCCTTACTCCCCCTACTCTTCTGCATGGGTGGAGTGGGCTTCAGAGGGCTTTCATGGGAAGGATTACCAGCACTTTCACGCCGTTTGTGTGGTGTCCCTGCTTACAGCGTTGAGGTGTACAAGAGGCCAGGATCGTAATGTTGTAAATGCTCGCTGTCGTGCCTATGTGGGTCACCTGACTGCTGATCTTTCCAGAGTTGATCCGCCAAATCGAGGCAAAAAGCCGCCACGGGCTCTGCACTGCCACCCTATGGTGCGAGTATGTCAATACGCAGGTGGCTAAGGAAAAAACCCCTCGTGTACAAGGCCATCTACCTAGGACTGGCGTGATTGTCTACTGCCCGGGGTCTTGTCAGCAAACGAAACGTCAATCGAAAGACAGTATTGGCCCAATGCCAGAGAGCTGTGCTCCAGTGGATCACCAAGGATTGATCCACAGTGAGTTCTTCCCCTACATATGTGTACTACTTGAGAGAAGCCAGCGTTGAGCCTGACCACTAAACGAGTCAGTTCCTTACGGGACATGGGGACTTCAATGCGCGGCTGCACTTCTTTTCTCTCAAAGATTCTTCATCATGCACGTCTTGCGCCTCCAGTGCAGAGGAAACAAAAAACCTCGTGCTGCTCCACTGTAGTTTCTACAACAGCGAGCAACGGTTATTGGGAAGGCAGCCGAACTTGGAGCAGCATTGGCTGTTATAAAGCAAGCCCATTCTACTGTTACATTTGCGAAGGTGATGGCTAAGAAATGTGTTCATGGTTGATCTATCCCCTTGAAACTTGCCACCCAAGTAAATAGTAAGAGCATTTATTTCTTCCAATAGAATAGAACGTTGAGAATGATCGAGCACGGGATAGTGTTCAAGAAATTATGAAATACACGGTAGTACTTGAAAAGTGGTCTGAGTGAATAATGCGGTACAAAAATCCCATTTGGTATCTAGTTGTGCCCGCCTGCTCGGCAATCCGATGAAACGAAGCTCATGGTTGTTATGGGTAAAAACCTGTTAAAATTAACAAAAACGCAATTTTGGCAGTTTTATCGCAAATACCTCGTGTTGGTATAATTTTCAAGGTATGCTTAGATCCGGGGTCGAATGGAATGAGTATCAGATGTACCTGCGTATAGTGAAATTACAGTAATTATGGTGTGCCAAAGTCTACTAATCGAATGAACTACTGCGAAACTAATCTTTTCGTCGTTTGTACTTCCTCACGTTCACTCCAATTGCCTGCAGGCGCTTAAAAGCCTGGAATATTTAGTTTACGTCGTTCAGTTCTAGTCAGGTCGTGTTTTGTGTGGTTTACTGGTATTTTCGATCCTGAATCGAATGGAATGGGTCTCGGAGCTGTCAGACTCCGTCAAGCTGTTCAAGAGAATAATAGACCGTTGCGTAATAATTTGCAGCGTTGTCGTTAATACAATTTTTTAAAGTAGATAGAGTTTCGTGTTGTTGATTGGTTAATTTAGTATTTAGGGTGGATTATTTAGTATTCATCCTCAACAACTGACGGTCAGAAAGTAGGTAGGAAGGAAAGGGGTGTGGATTTAGCACAAACAAGAATTATTTACGACTGCCCTTCAACAAGAAGAATAGTTACCGCTTGTACATATTAGTTATTGCTATTACATACTTTGTACTTTTATTTCAATATTTTTACGCGTCGATACCGCCACCTCGTTTAGTGTTTCAAATGGAAAGTCAAAAGGCTGATATCAAAATTCATTTCAGGCAGCACATACGTTTTTCCTGATCGGTGAACCGACGTTAATCTTGAGTTGACCTTTGGAAATTGTGTGAACACAAGTTGAAACGTCCAAGTTTTGAAGAAATAGGATTTATGAGGCGGCTGACTAAGAAGGTGTTGAAGAAGGGCCGAGGAATTTCCTTTGAACCCGAAATAAAGGTCTGCGTTGTAGGAATTGGAGAACAAATGACTGACACCTAATGAGGTATGTAGATGTATGTGCGGGCGGCAACTCGCCCGTGAACAATCCACAAAGGAAACCTCAAACTGGAGTGAACAAAAGGGTGGGAGTAATGCGCACAAAGGCGAAGGAGTAATGTGGACAAAGGAGTTAGTTAGTGGGGCTCCACGTCTCCATTTGACTAAAAACCTCTTTAACTTGGGTTGGAAAATATTGTCGTCTTTGTGGGTATTACACGGTTTTGGAACTACTGTCGTTCCCTGCGTTTCGAATACAAAATTCAACAGATGGCTCTGTTTCCGGAATATTAACTTGGTGTCGGCCATTCTCGAATTATCATATTCTGTATGCGGCCCCGCCTACGGTTTACATCACAAGCTGCGAGCCACTTCAGGAATTTCAGAGCGGAATTTTTACATTTTTGACGTTCAACAAACACCACAGTGTTCCGCCCTGGAAAGCCAAAGTTATTATATTTTTGATATCGACGCTGCCTTCCATGTCAAATATTTCTGCAACAGCAGTCCACTACTTTGAAAGAGGTGACAAGAAATTTTCACTTGCTTCCCCCCCCGCACTAGGAGGCTTCGCCGCATCGGGGGCACACCACGTCTCGAGAACCTGTCGCCTGTTTGCTCACAAGAGAAGAGAGTACTCGTATGTGGAACCTACTCTCCACGGCTCCTCCACAGGGACTGTTGCTAAAGCTGTATTCAAGCTATATAATTATAGTGGAGCCGCGCTAGGAAATCCCGAATTTGTCCGAAATGTTTGATACAATTTATTGTGCTACTCTCATCATTTTTCCATAAATGAAGAATTTATGGTGCTGTCAAGTTATTTTGAGCTGCCCATAAAAATAGGATAAAAAAATGATGTAGCCCTAGCAGAAACTACGACAGTTCGGCGACCTACTGGCCCGGTATTGTGATTCAACTAGTCAAGCATTGTAGTGGAGAGCGTGCAGAGACAATTGCTTCGAGTAGTTTATTAGAAGATCAGCAAAAGACTGGATGAGGCCCGTACTGGTCAAAGTAACGATACTGCGCCCTTTGGTTCACTTCAGAGTACGTGTGCTAAGTAAGGTTTTGTGGTGTGAGTGGAAACCCCAAAATACTCTGTGATTCGGTCAACGTTCTTTTTCAAGATTTTTCCACTGGAGGTGCGGACCGGAAAGAGAACAGTTTCCGATGGAGAGAGTTTTAGGTAGCCGCCGAACAACTAAGCAAAACAGTTCCGTAACTAACTGAGCACAATTTTTCCTGAAAAGCGTCTTCATTGCGTGAAAATTTCACTTACGACTTCGGTGGCCGGTGACAATAATTCGAAGGCCTCGGGAGCAAAAAGCCTTCAGAAATTAGGGGAATCATGAGCTGGGATGGAAGAAAACAGGAGCGTGACGACGACGATGAGGGCTCAATGAGGGAAATGATTGATTTAGTGGAAGAAGGCTGGAGGGCCTCGATTGTCTTTGGATGTTGTAAATCTGCTGAGGGAACGAGGGTGTGGAACTAACTTGCACGCTCCACGGGGGGTCCAGCGGTGGCTGAGGGGCTGAGGAATGACGTTCTCTATCTCCGGGGACTGCACTGTGCTCTTCCTTCCGTTACGGCTATTGGCCTCTCTCCCACCGCCACCGTTACTAACTGGTGCTCAGCCCTGACTTCTTCTTTTCAACGGAGTACATTAACGAACAATGCACAGGACAAGTTTCGCGTTTACGCCAACTAAGCGAAATTTCTCTTGAAAAACTGACTGACTCCTCACCAATTTCTTTCTTTTTGACTTCCCGCAAGCTGATAAAAAAAGAGTTTTCATCACATCTCTACGTTTTTTTTGTGGCCCCCTAAGTCGGTAATGCCTGGTACAGCCCCACGTACATTGTGCCAAGTGTATGGCTCTGCCAACTGATTCAATTAGTTTTTATTACTTTCCGCTAACCAAAGGAAAGTAGTTAACGTAAGTAAGGAAAGTATTCTAATCGTGTGAAAAAAAAGTTGGGTTCTCTTCAGATCTTCATGTTTGGAGGTCTGTCGAATCTAAAACTCTGCAAATCATTACACAATGGTTTATTATTCTCTTGAACAGCTTGACCTAGTCTCACACCCCCGAGACCCATCCCATTCGATTTAGCAGAGAAAAATACCAGTAAACGATACGAAATACCTAACTGCCACGCAACGACTAAAACTATAAATTCCAGGCGCCTGCAGGAAATTGGCGCGACGGGCTGGCTGGTGGTTTTAGTTGGGTGGGAGGGAGGATGGAATACATACGATGAAACGACTACTTTCACTATAGTTATTGTCCCGCGACTTCTTTCTATTAGTAGACTTTGGCTCAGTGTAATAACTGCGATTTTACGGCTGTCGGTCTAAACGCACACCGTCGTACACATCTAAGAGTTGTTTCGTTCGACCCAGCATTTAAAAATACCTAGAAAACGATGCCAAACACGGGGGGGGGTGTACAAAAATGTTCCTGGCCGAAAACATAGGGTTATTATTTAGAATAAATAATAAACCAAAAATGATGATGAGCAACCTGCTCGTCGTTTCAACAAACAAGAGCGATGCAATGCGCCTTCTCCTCCTCCCCACCCCACCCCTCACCTGGACACCAGCGCCCTCTGCCACAATCTCCGTGGTGGCTGTCGTGAAGGAAGAGCTGTTTGTGGTGGTAAAACTTCTCCTAGTTTAATTGCGAACACAACTCTGTTCCAATTGCATTCGGTTGATATATCGTACTCACTCCCCCACTCACTTAGTGCTATTCTATTATAACACTACATTGCTTGCATGTGTAATTGAAGGTTGAATTTTGAAAAGTTTATTCATGAGAAGTACATATCAACATACACACAACTTCTTGCAAAATTATAATAAATGAAAGAATATGACAAAAGGGTGCTACTGCGAATAATAATTGCACGCCATTAGACAGGAGCCCGTGGCGACGTGCAAGAGTGCTGCCTCACAATAAGAAGAAATAATCTAAGGTTAATTATTATACAGAAAAATAATCAGACTCTGCATTTCAGCGCCGAACAACAATCTGCATCGCATACGGAGATGTAGCCCATTGGTCAGTTTATGCATCGATTCACTAACTTTCAAGAAACCGAAATACATTGAATAAATGAGAAACCTGAAGGGGGGGGGGGCTTATGCGTACATACTTTTGAGAATCTCATTAGATAGCTGCATTCCTAAGTTTAAAAGCCATGTACTCACTACCTTCTTAAAACTATTCCTGGATAGGGCCCTAAAGTTTTTAACCTCAACTGGAGATGCATTAAAAATTACATGAATGAGGTAATGTGGACTTATTTTGGTTAGCGATAAGGTGTGTCTGGGGTTGACAACACATGAACCCTGTACAAATCTGGTAGAGTAAGAGTGGGAGGGAGGTGCATCCAGTATAAATGAATTTCAATGCAGGTGCATAAGAAGGCTTCTTATGAACAGTTGACGCAAGGTAAACACTTTCGCTTCGCGAAATACTAGTTCGCTCGAGTAACATCTAGGTCTACCCAACAAAATTTTCAATATCCCTTTTTGGATTCTGTTTAGCCGGTCAATATGAGCGTGATAAGTGCCACCCCAGACAATCACTCCGTACTGCATAATGGACTGAACTAGAGATAGATATATTTTTTTCATCTTGTCACGAGAAAATGCAGGCCGAATGTGATACAATATATGGAAGAATTTTTGTACTTTTGAACATAGGTAATTCATGTGTAGCTCCCAAGTTAAAGAGGGGTCCATAATCACTCCTAAATAGCGATATTCTGAGACTCGTTCTAAAGGGTTGCATGGACATGCTGAACGAGATATGCAGGAGTGAATGTATAGGTCGAGGCCTTCGGAACTTCCAGTGCTATCCCCAAAGACCATATATTTAGTTTTTCCAGAGTTCAGGGTTAGTATGCTCTGAGTTAGCCAAGCACATACCGAATCGAGCAATGATTGCATTTTACTGAAAACTTCCGACCATTCATGCCCCTGAATCATCAAAGCCGTACCGTGCGCGAATAACAGTATTTCATTGCAATTTGACACATCTACCAACTTATTTATATATATCAGGAACAGGATGGCCCAACGTTCCACCTTGTATGACCCCGTAATCCACCCTTTTGGTAGCACTATGATGGCCTTGGACTGCTACAATTGGGTGCGGTTCGAAAGGTATGAAGTGAACCAATTCAGGCTACTACCTCTTATACCGATTTTAGCCATTCGGTCCAACAGAACGCCTCTATCAATGCTATCAAAACATTTGCTCAAATCCAAATACACGATAATAGATTTGGCTCTGCTATCCCTAGCTTGGTATAGTTTGCCTGTGATGTCGAATAGGGGTGTCGGTAGGGGGGGATGTCATCCACATAGCGGGAGCCGCGGAACCCGAACTAAAAAGAAACGATTGAAAGGCTTAGTCGGGATATTGGAGTACTGGATCGTTTATTAAAAGATTCTGCAAGTTTCAAAAGGTTCCACATAATCCGGATCTTTTACGTTGATTTTTGAATCAGTAGCTTTGTTATTTCAGCAATGTTACAAATGAATTTTCTATAATAGCCCAATATACCCAAAATTGCTTGATTTCTGTCGTTGTTCTTGGGATTGGATACTTTTTGAGCGACTCCACTTCCCTTGGGTCAGGCTTGACTCCCTCAGGTATTACTAAATGCCCTAAGTGGTGTACATCCTTACACAAGAAATTTGTTTCGTCAAGTTGGACCTTCATGTTTGATCTCCCCAGTCTTTCAAAAACCTTCCTAAGGCTTTCGATATGCTTTTGCCGACTGGTAGAGTAAACGAGTAGAGTGCACATTTCGTCTTGCATTTCGTTATCCATCATTCTCTGGAATGTCGGTGGATCATTCTTCAGCCCAAATGTCATTGACCAGAATTCCCAATGCCCACTCTCGCTGAAGAAAGCTGTATTTTTCCACGCTGTCCGGGTGCATCTTGATTTGGTGAAAACCCGACTTCAGAACGATAGCGGAAAAGTATTGGCAACGACCGATTTCGTCTAAAAGGGAGGAAATGAAATGTCTGGTTGAGATCGACCCCCGATTTTGAATTTAACCACCGGCAATCGATTACCAACTTTTGTTTTCCTGAATTGTCTGGTTTCTTACCTACAACCCACACAGGACTATTCCGGAGTCAGAAACTGAGGCTGTTGTTTTTCCATCTCTTCTACTTGCTTTTTTACTTCCTGTCGGTAAACCTCCAGATACCTGTAGTTCCTAGAATAAACAGGTATCTCGTCCGTTGTTCGTACGTAATGTTTTACACCGTTAGTAAATGAAAAATTGTCTTCGCCAGTTTGGAATATACCTTTCAATTCACACATTAACTTAGTTATAGCAACCTTTTACATTAGGTTCATGTGACTCATTTAGATTTTGCGTGGGTCGACTTTACTTTTTTCGCAATCGTAATAATTATTGGTACTTTCATAAGTTCTTTCTTGCTTTAATGGATCGTGTTGACTTCATCATGTCTTTTTCAAAGCCAGTATTAATTATTCCCTCGTGTCCGTAGTTATTTTCAATTCTTACAATCTTCAGGGACTTCAATTTTGTGAGGCTTTTTATGATCCCTTCTCCGTTTTTTAGGTTCTTCACTGGTAATTTAATGTAATTTACTCTTGTAAACATTATTGGTTCTAATTCGACACTCCCTTCCTTTTCTTTATTATTGGGTTCATTTTTTCTTCTATCTTCTGTGGCTATATTCCCTGCCACATTAGTAGTTTTGCCGCTTTCATTCCCAATAATTAATTTTTTCTTTTCAATTTGTTTTAATTCCGTGGCTATATACCCCGGCAAATTTGACTTTTCGTCGAATTTATTGTTACAGTCTTCTAGGAAGTACAGAGACAAAGTTGTATGAGGTAAACGGAAGAGATTGTTCTCCAGATCGATTGTCGTATTTAGATGGCCCATTTCAATCAACAGGTCGAACTGGTCGTGAAATTTGAACATTTTGAAAGGCAACACAAGTTCGGGATTTCAATAAGTTTCCAACACGGTATTCTCGGGGAATAACATCCACGTCATAGTCCATGCGAACGGCAACCGCTATTCATCTAAACTTTAGTTCCATCAGTGGTGCTTAGCAAAAGTAATAGAGTAAATAATGGTAGTAAGCGACGCTGTGAGCATGACCGAAGTCTCTCTCTTCGCCTTAGGTACCAATCGAACCACAATCAATAAACATTTTCTAAGCTGAGGTTGGTGAAATTAAATAAGGGAAGCTTCTGTTCAAGTGCATCAGACTAAATTGTGGGCATCTCCCCTGCTTTCACCGTCACCTAAAACAGGTTTTTCAGGCACAGGATCGTCTGAGTACGACTTTAGTTTACTATCCGTTTCAACGTAGTTATTATTGGGCCTGGTTGTTTGCCGTGAATCATAATGGGGCTTGAAATTCGATTGTCCACTAGTGGTTGCGGGGCTCTTTGAGCCTGGTATTCGGGGTGAAAATTTCCTCTACCGTGGAATGGAGTTCTCGAACTATTTCCTGGGGGACGGAAGTAATTAGAGCGTCCAATTAGAAACTAGTATTTCTGGGATTCGGTTGCCACGATGGTTTTTCTATTTGAAATGTCTGAGATTTGGATCATAATCATCATTGAGAGTGCCTTGCCCAATGATCTCGGTTGTCGATTTCTCGGAAAGCGGCCCATTGGGTCTTTTAGATGGAGAAGTAAACCCCTTAAAGCTAATTTTTCATAACGTTTAGCGAGTGTGGTGCAATCGCCTTCTTCGTGATGAACATTCACGGATTTTCAGTTTACCCCCCTAGGCATCGACGGAGTGCCTCTGTCTGATTGTCTGCTTCATTCTGTCTTCTTTTGAAGAGCGGTTTCCGAAGTGAGTCTTTTACAGCGACGTTTCCTCGTGAATTTGGACAAATTCTCGAAATTTCAGGTCCTACCTACCGACTGCGCCAATTATATTAGGCTTTTCCTCGAGCGACTTTTCAAAAAGAAACTTTATTTCGTTTACAAAGAAAATAGAAGTTTACAATCGAAAGAAAGGGGACAGAACCGAGTAGCACGACTTCAAACTGAGAACAGTCAGAGCCGAGCTTGGGAGGCTCTACTTTTTTTACTTTTACTAACATTTTCTAGCTGACTCATTGCAATGGGGTGTCAGTTTTACTTAAGCACTGTGTTTTGCTGCAAAGGTAGCACTTGATTTGATTCTTTTCAGTCAAGTATGCTGTATACTACGTTTTACTGTTTATTGTTTAAATGCGCGGAAGGATGAACGAAGCGGGTGGTCAGGGCATGTTTAACTTAATGTAAAACCATACAATGTAAACATTTACGAATTTGATGCCATGAAATGGATTTTCGTGCAATAAGTTGTCCTGACTCGTTTGTAACAAATTTAAAATTGATTTGGTAACCCAGATGTGCGGTTGAAATTGCACACTAATCGACCACAAGAAAAATTGAGATCATTGAACTCATCAGTTTTTATGTCAGCGAGTACTTTTCAAATTTCTCGGAGCTCAGGTGATTAACGTTTAGCAGTGGTGGACATTTACGATTCTCAGTTTAACACGCATGTTTATTGACAACAGGAAACCTGAAACTCTTTTCTGACTCGGTCATTTTTTCTTTTTTTCTTTTAATTATCGGGTCGCACTGGTAATGCGTGAGTTGTTTTCTCTTTTTATGGCACCGAACTCACACAATGATCGTCACGAGTTCGTGGGAGCGTCGGAATATATTTATGGCGTAGGGGAGGGGAAATATAAAGAGGTTACGACTCGGCCCGTTTTTATTTTTTCGCCCCTACATCTTCGTTTTTTTTCTTAAGGTGACCTCTGCAGCCGTCGAATGCACCGCCCAAGAAAAAGGAGCTCTTAACAAGTTTAGGGCCTTGCACCGTTTGTCGTCGTTCCCAGAGTTTTACTGCTCGTGTCGTTAGAACACCCTGGTTAAGCTTTTGGGGCAGGAAAGGCTTCCGGGATCGGGTTTATGAAGAGGGACTTTCCGTCCAACAAGCTGTACTCGTATATCGAAGGCTAACGAGGAATGGAAATCCAGAGAGAGAAGGCGACGAAACGAGCCTGGAAGGAGGACGAGTGGGTTAGAGGGATTTTCAGGGAAGAAATTTCACAATGTTCCAACAGCTTCTCAGTCATATGCGCCTGTGCCTTAAAATTCGGGTACCCAGTGCGTTGGTCGTCAGTCACAGTGATCAGTCATGTGTAGTAATGGTTTTAGTTATCACTTTGTCAACGCTGATTCCTGACCTGTGGAATGAACTATCAACTCTGCTCTCTAGCAAACCTGATCACAATAACAACAACAAGAATCCCAATGTACAAGCGACAATGAAGCGACGACCTGGAAACCTGGAAGTGTACGACTGGCAGAAAGGAGGTCTCTTTAGAAAAAAAAGACCGTCCATTAAAGTCGCCGTGCTGAGTAAGGAACTGGCTTACCCCGACTGGCTTATCCGACGTAACTTTTTCCCCAAACACGTTACATGACAAGTCAATTCACATCTAAATTACCCTTTATACATCTGCTAGTACTTTGCCTTCAGAAGGGAGTACGATGAAAATGCTCCTCTGCATGCGCAGTCTTATATGCTTTCAAATCCTGGGCCACCGTTTCGTTCTTAGTTATCCCCCCGGCACCATGGCAGTAAGTAGCTTATCACTCTTGTTGCCACAGCCTCCCCCTCCTCTGCATTATTGCTCCAATCACATTTGACAGTGCAATAGCGCGAACTTATTTTGAACGTTAACTCCCACCCTATCGCCATGTCATTCGTTAGAAAGTTTTTTTCAGCCGATTACATAACATTCCTTTCTACTTCGTGATCCCTGCGCTGCCCAGTCCTTATTTTCAAAACGCCCTTAGTATTTTTATACCACACTCATGAATACTTGTTTTTCAGTTTGTTTTTGTACGTATAATGGCAAATTTAGGGTATAGTCATACGTTAAAGTTTGGAATAAAATGGCTTCATATCGAGGTCACGACCTGCAAAGTGAACTTACTTACAGCCATAAATAACTATGTCGAACATAGAAAGGTTACATTAGAAATGAACGGCAGCCGTTTTGATGCTACTGGGTTCTTTGTTGTTTTTTACTAATTATAAATGGTATTAAAAAAAAGCGTAAATCTAATCAAACTCGTAAGATTCGTGTTCGAGAAAAATATGAATAACCTACGTTTTGGAGTTGATCATCCTTTAAGAACATCCTAATGAGGATACTCCGTATTAAAATGCTCAACAGTTGTGATAGGAAGTGAGCAAATGCGATTGGTGATTTTGTGAAAACCGCAATCTGATACACCCAGCCAATGCGTCTCCTCAGCATTTTTCATGCACGACACTCCACGCCAAGACATGGTGAATACTGCAACTCTGATGTCACCTTCACTCTAGAGACACAAACACAGACCATGCGATGAAATTAGTTTTTATTGGCTCAGGATGCCTTGAAACTCAAGTGCCCGATGAAAACTGCACTTCTTTCACCGCTCACAATGCTTTCCTTACCCTTTGGGTTGAGGGGAGTAAAACGTACTGCAGTCCAGCGATTTTTACTACAGTTATTGAGGAGTGGAGTTAGTGAATGTCAGATTTATTCTCTTGAAATTCAACGTGAACGTGTAGTTGAAGAGTACAGTTGCTGTAACTGTTCAAAGTTATTTTTGTGAGGGAAGGCCTGCTCGTATATCACTCTTAACGAATCTGATTATGTTGGTGTTGTAACACTACTGAGTGACAAGGGGGGCTCTTCGAACCTGGACGATTATTGAAAGGGAAGGACCCGTTTAAGGTCACAACGAGGAACAAAAGGTACGAAGAGGTCAGTAACTTGCATTGCGCATTGAGCTCCTCAAAGTCTTTATCATTTTATTACTTTATGACGAAGTATTTACAACCTGTTGTGACAAGGGAGGGAAATGAGGTCTCGCAAGCCTCGACGACGTTCTCCAAAAGAACAGGACCCCACAGAGTTGCCTGCGCCGCCATTGTCAGGTTCCGTCAGGCTGCGAGTTGACTCTTAAAACGAACCCGGGGGGGAGGGCACGCATTTTTCAAGGAGGCCAACACTTTCGAGGGCCAAGTAAAAGTGTTTCTAAACGTTCCATTTGTTGAACAAAAACTAGTTCAACTGGCCAAAATCCCGGGCTTCTTTTGTTCGTTGACGTTGACATCTGGTTGCTGGAAAAGACAGTTGCGATTGAACGAGCTTCCTCTAGTCAACTCTACTCGTTCAAGTTTCCTGCGCTTTGCGAATAACTGAACGAGGGGTCACCACTATTCATCTAAACTTTTAGTGCCATCAGTGGTGCTTAGCAAACGTAAAAGAGTAAATAATGGTTGTAAGCGACACTGTGAGCATGACCGAAGTCCCTCTCTTCGCCCTAGTGAACTTTAGTACAGGTCAACGTGGGTGCCAAAACGAGGTCTTTAAATCGGTCGAAAACTAACTCTATAGACATCAAAGTGATGAAAACATCAACTTTTTGTCTCGAAAACGGCTGCTAACGGTTTTGATTAATTTCATGAGCGAAATGACGAGAGCAGTAAAATAAATTATAAACAATGTTGACAAGAATTGAGTTTAACTGAGTTTTTTCTTATGGTTATTCCCGTTGTGGGAAAATGTCCCCGTGACTGGAAGAAATAAGCGATCTGTACTTTTCTTCCTGATCAGTTGCTTGAGATGTGAAACCTCTCGCTGTTGTTTGTTTGTGGGCCGACCACACGAGAGTTAATAGGTTTAGCATCGTTTGCACCATTTTATGGCGGCCACTGCAAGGTCGCGTCTACGATCTCTGCGATGGTGGTAACGGTACCCTCATCTGTTGATTTAGAATGACTTCTTTTTTTTTTTTGACATCCTTTTATTTACGACCATTAAATTAAATAACATACCGTATTGACAAGTTAGCTTAAGTAATTAAAACATTTGACATTAATTAACTAGGAAGTTAATTAAGTACACGGTGCTTCACTTGATTTTGCAGTTAGTCTATGGAGATGAAGTTGCAGAATACATAGCGAGGGCGGTTTAGACGAGGCATTGGTGGAGGAGGTGATAGTCCATCAGCAGCGAGGGGGTTGGAGTGATCTCGGTTATTAATGATGAAGGTACTGGTGTGTTTGTAGAGCAGTTCGGTGGGATTGAGGATATGGAAGTCGTCGTAGATGGTTTTGTTTCTGACATAAGGAGGAGAGTGGATGACACGGCGCTGTAAGATCGAGTTTTGCTGCTGTTCGATTCGACGGAACTCAGACTTCGAGCAGGTACCCCAAATAGGGAGGGCATAGGTCCAGATAGGGTGGATGAGGGAGTGGTAAATCATGACTATGTTATGGATCAGTAAGTTAGGGTTGTTAAGAAGGGGTTTCAGTTGATTAGTCCTTATTTTTATTTTTCTTAGTAACTCGGTGATGTGGTCATGGAACGTTAATCTCTGATCCAATGTGAGGCCTAGATAACGGTGGGAGGTGGAGGATGGGATTACTTCATTGTCATAGGTCAGAGGGTGGTTGGTAAATGAGCGTTTGTAGGTGTAGGTGACTGTCCGCGATTTGGTTGGGTTTATCTTGAGCCTCCATTTGGTACACCACCGGCCCAGATCAGCATTTGCTGTAGGCGGTTAGTGGCTGAATCCGAGTCGGGGCAGCTAACAGCATAAACCAAATCGTCAGCATATAGAGCTGAGAACGCTGGGGCTTTCGGGAGAGGGAGATCGTAGCAGTAGAGAGTGTAGAGGTACGGGGAAAGACATCCGCCTTGCGGAACTCCAGCATTTATCGGCCTTACTGTTGAGAACTCTCCCTGAATAGATACTTGGAATGTTCTACCGGTTAGGTAGTGGGTTATCAAACTAAACAAGTTGTTGGGAAGGTGTGGTGATAACTTTGATAGCAGACCCTCGTGCCACAGGCGGTCAAACGCCTGTTCGTCGTCAAAGTACGTTGCTTTACATACGTGATTGGCCTGGTAGGATGCTTTTATGAACGAAGTGAAGCGCTGGAGTTGGAGGGGACAAGATAAGGAATATCTGAAACCGAACTGCTCATCCGGAATTAAATGACCCATGAAGTTCAAGAGATGGCCCAAAACCAGGAGTTCGAAGATCTTGGAGAGTAGAGAGAGCAAGCTGATTGGCCTGTACGATATGATGTTATCTTCGAGTTTCCCTTGATTTGGAATCATTATTATATTTGCGTGCTTCCACTTTCGGGGGAAATAACCAATTCTTACAGCAGAAGTGTATATGTGGGCTAGGCGAGCTATGAGTTTGTTTGGAGCGTGTTGGAGTAGGGGGCGCACTATCAGGTCTGACCCAGGAGCTTTTCTAGATGATGATTTGCTCAGAATTCTGCGTACATCTAGAATGACTAGCGTTGATACTGTTTTCACAGGATTTAAATTTGACCTGAAAATTCAGACTTCAGGTGTCGCAGTCTGGTATCATAACCATTAACGGGACTTCCTCACAATCACGAGTATTGATGACAAGGCACTGAGGCCACTCTGTGCAAGAGATGAGAGCTGCGCCGTACTCTTACATAATCCAACAACCGAGAGGACAGGAAACTGTGTACACAGGGAATCGTCGAGAGTTCGAGAACTCACTCTCCATTCAACCACTTCACACAACCCGAAAGCTTGCAGGATGTACTCCTGAAAGTAGACGAGGATCTGTAACTCACTGGGCATGCCTTGACAGATCAGAAGTAGGGATCCAATGACGCCATCACGGGAATGTCCTTTAAACAATAACAAAATAATTATTGGTGATACACGATACCTTCGTACGCGTAGAGCACAGTATATATAATGAAGACCATAAAATGTCTTATGGCATCGTGCGGCTCGAAACCACTTCGCTCGATCCATCAACAATAAACCAACGTCGGAATGCCGGCGGTGGTGTTAAAGATGAAACCAGGTGCCTGGAGATCACCAGGTGAAGGCAGTTAAACCATAAAACGCTCCTAACGCGTCGTTTGTGTTGTAAACTGAATTATCGTTCGTGATTGTGAACTCCAGGGTCTCTTTTCAGCCCGACGTTTAATATACAAGGCTCACAAATCTCATTAGGAAATTACGTCGACATTTTTTCTTCCTCCAACCTCAGCACGTTTCTTCGTGATCCAACTCGGGAAAGACGGGACAACTACGCTCTGCCGAAGTGGGCAACCTCCAAACGGTTTCGCTCGACAACTTCTCTGAATGGATAACAAAACGGTGAACGTGTGTTCACATTACGAGCGTTCAAGCTCACAGTGAGTTTAAAGATATGCTTCCCGATATCATGCTATGATTGCAGAGGGGGGGGGGGGCAAAAATGTACCAAAAACGTGGGCACTTAACGGAGATAAATTCCAACCTTGGTCACATATTCCCTCACCATCATTTGCCTGGATTACTTGTAGTAACTTGTAGTACTTACTTGCAGTAACGTGCAATTTACTAAACGACGCCATCAGAACTACCCTAGCGTCTACATCTACAGGAAGGAGAGATCGATGACCAGACTTGGAAAGGGTGGGGATAAAAAGGGTTGCAATGTTGTATGAATGATCAGTGGGTGGAAGATGATGGGGGGGGGGGGCATACTGTTATATGGTTAAATGGGTGGGGTCACAAAGAGTCATGCTGTTGTACGAGAGGTGCGAGCGGAGCTGATTAACACCTGAGCAGGGATACCTTTCGCCTTCTGTAAAGATTTACGACGTTTAACGCCAAAAGTTTAATCGTCGATTTGTTCCATCTGATCTTCATTAATACTCAAATAGCCAACCAACTGTGACTCGGGGGTGGAGAGTTCTTCCGCTGTGAAGGGTAACGGTAAAAACCCTTCATGTTCTTCCTTAAGGGAAAGAAGAAAAGCAAGATCAATCACTACCAGGCTTCCTGAGTATTTAAAGGCAATAAAGAGGTACGCAGCACATTCAATACGCTCCAGTAACATTTGAAACACACCCGGGGTGATGGGAGCCCTTCCGTTCAGCTCCTCTTGTTCTGCCCGTGTGTTTTCTAGCTTGTTGACTTCACAACTTGCTCAAATGAAATGCTCCAGTTTGCAACTGTGTGTCAAGTTGAGGAGTTTACAAAAGACTACTACGGTGAAGGGGCTGGGCACCTGCAGCCTTTGTTCTCCCATCAAAATTCACGTGTCCCCCGAAGAAACTGCAGGAGCCTTCACAGTTTTCCCCATAATGTCCCAGCAGGCCGTCCAGCCCTGCCCAGCCCAGACCCGCTTCTCGCCGCTTTCCAGTCATCTGGTCGATCATGAACAAGAGGTGGGGCACCAATCTATTGGGGTCTCATTGTGTTTCCTCTCCTACTTCTTCGTTCCGATTCAACAACTCCATTAGGTGGGAAACTTATGTTTGTATCGGGTTCGAGGGAAGGAAGGAAGTACTCGGAGCCTCCTGTTGCCTTTTTCCTTCGACTGTTTTCTTCCTTAAAAGTGGTGCCTGGAAATGTTGAGGTCAACGCGTAATGTAAAACCGAGGTACTACTAATCTGGGGACACATTATGTACACTCCATACCCGCCTTACGGAGGCTAACGGAGACGTTCGTGGAACTCGCGTATGTTGGAACGTCCTCCGCCTTCGGCCGACAATGCGTTCTACGAGCGTCATCAATGGTTTTGGGGATAAAACATTTTCTAACAACGCTAAGTGTTACAGCATCTAAAAACTAATCAAGGAGGGGGGTGGGTGTGGCGGAGGGGGGGGGAGACTTTTTTATCTCTCAAATTAGAATTTCTCGAGTGTAGGCGAGTACTTTTAACTTTCCACACTGAGACATTGCATTTCTGTAAAAAAGGTTTGGGGTTTTTCAGATGTTTGTGTGTGTGCAGTATGCAGGAGAACGGCTCGACTAATTAAGTTTATTATTCATTCTGCATAAAACACCTGTTTCAGCCAGAAAAATTTTGTCACCCCCCTCAAAATTGAACACTTTACGTTTAATGGTGCGGGGATTCCAAATCTGCCATGTCTCCACAGGTCATGATTGGACTACAGAAGAAGGTTGTGAGCGAAACCTTTTTTCTCAAAACTGCTACCAAGATGTCGATGAAATTTTTCGTATGGACAGCTCCAAAAAACGCAACCATAACATTAAAATTATCACAATAAATTAGTAAGAGTTAACACAAAAATATTTTAGTGCAGCTTTTGCATTATAAATCTCGCTCGAATGAAACTAGACATAAGGCGCGTTAAACAAAATCAGAATGGTAGTATCATCGAGATGGTAGAAGTTTAATGTTTCATAAAATAGTCGGGAGCGACCTCAGAGAGTCTGGATTTTCTGACTACCGTCGTTTTGGTTTATTATTCATTCTGAATAACAATCCTATGTTTTCAGTCGGGAAAATTTTTTTGATACTGTACATTTCAAGACATGGGGATTCCAAATCTGCACTGTCCCTCCGCCATCTGCCGTCCCCCATCCCCCATCCACCATCCGCCGTCCAGGCCGTTTTGTGCCTTTAATGTGGTCTAAAGAATCTGTCCTTTCACACAAAAATCCCATTTGGTATCTAGTTGTGCCCGTCATCTCGACAATCCGATCGAACGAAGCCCATGGTTGTTATGGACAGAAAATGGTTAAAAAAGTACAAAACGCAGTCTTATCGCAAGTACGCTGTTTCGTATCGTTTCAAGGTATTTTTATATCCTGGGTCTAATGGAATGAGTATCAGACGTGTACAACTGCGTATAGGGAAATTACAGTAATTATACTGAGCCAAAGTCAACTAATTGAAAGAACTCGCGGGAACTACAGCAGAAGTCAACGTTTCGTCGTTAGTACTATCTCCCTCCCGTCTCATCAATCCCACCCGCTCGCTCGCTCGACTCAAAACGTCATGCCAATTGCCGAGGGTTCGTTGGAAGTAGTCCTCATCCCTATTTCCCCGACTCTTTTTGCCTGGAGGGGGGGGAGGAAGGTTGGGGCCACTTCCTCCGCACACCCCTACATCAGATCATAAATGCCTACAGGCGCTTACAGGCGCCTGGCGCCGGGGAATATTTAGTTTCTGTAGTTCTATTGTACGACTCAGGAAGCTCCTCTGCGACTCACGAATTAGTCTCGACCTGCGTTTAAGACTCTCAAAATGTTATGTATGGTCTGCTCTCTTGTACGGAGTCGAAACATGGACCCTAAAAACACAAACAATCAACAGCCTGGAAGCTTTCGAGATGTGGACATATCGCAGAATACTCAAAATACCATGGTCATCGCATACAACGAACGAAGAAGTCTTGTGCAGGATTGGAATAGAACGAGAACTATTCAAACTTGTAAAAGTCCGTAAAACTGCATACCTAGGTCATATCCTGAGAAACGACAAATACCATTACGCACAGCTCATCGTCAAGGGAAAGATCAAGGGCAAGCGGGGCCTAGGACGGAAGAAGATGTCATGGCTGAGGAATGTCCGTCGGTGGACTGGCATGAGCTTCGAGGAGCTCATCAGAGCCGCTGAAGACAGAGAGGGATTTGCCACTGTGATATCCAACCGTCATTGATGGAGATGGCACGTTGAAGAAGAGAGAGTTCTATTGTAGTCAGGTCATGTTTCGTATGGTTTACTAGTATTTTTCGATGCTAAATCGAATGGAATGGGTCTCGCAGCAATAATACTAGGTCAAGCTGTTCATGAGAATAATAAACCGTTGTGTAATAATTTGCAGGTTTTTTTTTACTAAACTTTCAAATTATCTTCTACTAGTTTTTCCTTATTTCCATACCAGAGGCTTCTTAACGAAACTAATTTTAATTAATCCCAGAGTCACTGCGTCACTGGGTTCGATCTATCTTACGGAATGTCTTTGAGCCAACTCCTATATATTCTTGCTGTGTTTCCATTATAATTCCAGGGTGTAAACGCAGACCACTCCCAGAAATAGGGATATGAGTAAAATCCATAATGTTTAACTAAGTTACCAATCACCAAAATCATAGTAATTAAACATCACATTTTTCCTTCTCAAAACGATTTTGATGTACGTTTTGTTCAGACAGCTCCGAACTATAGCACAGTAATGAAACATATTAACCCGTCGAAAATTAGGAGAGTAGCACGACAAATTTGAAGATAATTTAAACGAAAATTGATTTTAGTGCGGTTTTCGTAGGGAACATTTTTTATAATGTTCAAAATTCGACACTTTACGTTTGAAGGCATAATAATTCCAGATTCTACTGCTTCCTCGTCCGTTCTACGACCGCCGTTGTCCGCCGTCCGGGTAGCGAAATCAGAGTAAAGATAGTCAGGCAAATTCTACTACTTGAAGAAACTTGTAGCAGAGCGACTTCTTTCTGGTATTTTTCGGCGCTAAATCGAATGGGACCCGGAAGTGTGCTATGTAACCATGCTGTGCAAGGGAACAATAAACTATTGTCTAATAATATGAAAGCTACGGCGTGCTCTAAACAAGCGAGTGCCCACGTAAAGTAGAGTACCTAGATAAAGTAGCGAGTAAACGCGTCGAACGAAAATGTAGAGCTGCTGTGTTGCTGCGCACTAGGTATCATTGCAGTGTTTCTTATATTATTCCATAACATTAAACGGGACAATTATTCCGTCAGAACGTTAAGCAGTGCTGGTTGCTCCCTATCGACCGTTAGGTTTCCACATAAACTGTATGAAAAGCATATTGGATTAGTTGGCGCAGCTTTAAAAAAAATCGTTAAATGTACTTGGGGCTGAGGAAAGTTGTGTGAACAGAATATTTTTTAATTAAAACGGTCGCCATTCGTATCAGGGAAACTTGAATGATCACGATCGATTTGGTATTAGCGAACTGGTCGAAATCGCTGATTTTGCGCCGAATGCGTTAGTCGGGGAATGCTGTGTAGAAATGCCAATTTAATTAGGTTTGCTGATGATTCCACGCGATGTCGCCTGGCTATTTCACAATCTAAAACCCCATAGCACATCAAGAGCCCCTTCTTCCCCACATGTGACCCGTCCTCTTTGCTTCAACAGAGACACCCGTGTTGTGAAACCTGAAATGTGATTTGAAAGGAGGAAACCCGCAGACAGGCCCCCAAGAAACGGTTACAAAATTGGACCAACTTGACATCTTTTCAAGATAACTAAATCCAATCGGTGTTCCTCTCAGCCTCTCCCGAGTTGCCGTCTTGTACAGCGTCAGGTACAGCTTTCAGCTTAGTTCGGTTGGCCGCCCTTTGAAGACGAGTCAATCTGAACCAGTCAACCACCAAAGAAAATAAGAAGGAGGAACCCTCATCTGACGTGGACGTCCGCTTTGAAGTTTTAGACGACGTTCTAGTTATTTGCCTGGATTTCGAGAGTTCGTGATCGTACATTACCAACTGAAAGGTCTCAGAACTCAAGGGTTCGTTTCGACTTTGTTAGACGACAGCTCGATGTGATGGACAATGCAATAGGCGGTGGGCACTAATTCAAACGACTTGGTACAGCTACCGTTGTCATTTTTCAATCACTAGTCGTATATTCCCATATGCTGTACACAACACAAATGAATTAAGCTATTTATCACCAAACCAATCCATAATGTGTGTTAGTTATGTTCAGTCTAAAAACATAGTGCGCACCCCACAACTTTCCTCAGCCCTACATAAAATTCAGCAGATCTATGTTTCTCCACCAACTAGTCGAGTCTTTTTTACTTTCCGTGATCCAAAGGGTAAGGAAAGTATTGTAACCATGTCAAAAGAGGTGGGTGTTCACATATCTTTACGATTTGAGACCTACTGAGTCCGAAAAACCAAATTTCGGAACGTGGTCCGTGTGTGGCTGTAGTTCGATTTGCTGGAAAACGGCTGAACTGATGACCCAAATGTGTCAAAAATAATGTTTTTTCGAACATTTTTGTAAACTCCTGGGTAACTGCTTCGCTAGATTTGATCAATCTTGTAGATTGTCTTTGAGCAACCTACACCCGCTGTGGGAATTGTAAACTCAATGAACAAAAGCATTAAAACGGAACTCTTTTTTTATTTAACGCCAAACCATTTTCGAACTGTCCTAACAGAGTCCCCGTTTAGAATCCTACCCCCATATTTTATGCTCCGTAATTCCTTCGTGTTGAGGCAATGCACAGTAGTTAAAATATCGGGTGCTGAGCAACACACAACTTTCAGCAACCCCCGTAAATTCAACGACCTGCAATATGTACGGGCGCTGTATCATCTTTCAACGCATTTCTACAGGAATATGTACCAGGAAAAAACTGTAGGAACTAGTTAGTTGAGTGTACTTCGAAAGTTTGATCGAAATCGTTAGAGCCATTTTTGAGAAAATTGGATACCCGATAAATTAATTCCAGAAATTTTTTTTTCCGAGCTATCATGGATTATATCTATATATCCGTTCAACAGATGGATCCAGAAATAGTTATGGAGAAAAACATGTGGTTACAGGTCAATACATAAAATTTGCGCTCCATCGGTCCAGCCGTTCTCTCCCAAATTGAACTTCAGAAACAGACTTTTTACTTTACGCGAGCCAAAGGGTAAGGAAAGTGTAGTAACCGTGTCGAAAAAATACAGAAGGACAGGGTGATCGAGGTGTACATAAAAATATTGAATAGATGCCTGGCAGTGGTGTGCCATCCGTAAATAGCAAGCTCCATGCAGTGCTTCAAATGCCTGCGTTAGGGCCACCTGACAGTAACCTGCAGAAGACCTGTGATGTGCGTCTGGTGCGCCATGTCGCATCTCAGTAACGACTGCAACCATGATCCCCTCCCCCTCATCATACAAGCCAACGTTCAAGTCACGATTCTGAATAGGCTAAAAACTGTTCGAATCCGTCAGCACAACGCAAATAAGAATTCCTCGGTTACGGCTGAGTTTGCTGCAACAATCGTACATAGGTTCCAAGACGCTGGTCATGGGTCGCGGGCACGATTGGGAGCTGAAGTAAGGACGGGAGACGAGACGGCGACATTGACATGCTCGCACTCTCCCACCTGAACAGCCAGCATTTGGCCGCTATGGTAATCCAAGCCCGGAGGGTTTGAGATGGTTGTAGTAGGAGGAGAAATTCGTACTATCGTGCTATTTCCAACTTCAGAAACGACGTTCGTATTCCCTGGTCTTCAACCTCTGCGGACCCAACATGTGTCGATAACTTATCGCATTTGAAGATGGGGGATGTGAGGTCCTGACAAGACCCCCTACGGCGAGCAACGAGCTCTCAATACCACTTTAACGCGATTGGTCATGTTCTCCCGGTAGCTTTTATGTGTCAATAACTGACGTTTAAAGGGGAATAATTGTGAGCGTTTACCCTCAAAGGAGCTCGAGGAAATCGATTGGTTCCGTCTTTTGGAACCAGTAGTCTGTTCGCATAATGTTTTTACGACCTCACTTCGCCCCAGCGAATTCGAGACCTCTCCTCGTGTTTTTTTTCTTTTTTTGTCTGAGTTTCTCTTCCTTTTGCCGTTTGTTTGAAGGAACGTCGGAGAGAAAACTGCTCTAAATGGATCTAATATTGTTACGGTCATTCATAAGAAAATTTCCCTTTACTGAGTGTTCTGCTTTGGCCAGTCATTGGGAACAATGGACTGTTATTATCACAACCTGCTTTGCGAGCTGTTGCTCCTCATTGAGATGGTTATTAGGGGGTACGAGCAACCATTTTGAAAGGAGTTTGCTCAGAACGAAACAATGTGTCTATAACAAGAATTTATTGCATTCAACCCAACGCGGTTTTTAAAAGAGACGTTACGAAACCACTAGTGGGAGAAACTAAAATGAACTCTTCGGAACCCTGTGTTTTGGAATGAAATTCTGGGAGCCCAAGATATTTCGAGAATCAGCCACGCCAACCACTAGACCATCATAAAACATAAGATTTCTATACAGACGCTGGCAGTGCTTTACAGTCCGGAGTTTTATTGGATTGCCCTCACTTGTGTCACGACTTTTATCGAGTAACCCGTGTGGACGTTTTTTATGAGACTGTCAACACGATTGTGTTTGGCGAGTTTCTTTTCGCCGTTCTGGAATTATCGTGAAACCACTGCGAAAAAGTGGCTCAATGATACGACAGTAGTTTAAATTTCAGAATTTCTTGAATTTTCCTGATTATTTTATATCCGTTACTAAACATTTGTCGAGCAAGTATTAGATGGTGTTCGGATAACAAAAATGATTTTTGTGAGAGGGCTAGAGACCTATGACAACGATTTTTAAGGAAAAACTGTACCAAGGCCGACTTGTTGGTTTATTATTCATTCTAAATAATAACCCTATGTTTTCGGTCACGAATAACTTTTTACAACCCCCCATCAAAATTTGATACTTTACGTTTCAAGACATGGAGATTCGAAATTTGAATTTCCGTTCGCCATCTGCTGTCCGCCGTCCCCCATCCGCCGTACCCTGTCCGCTGTCCCCCATCCTCCGTCCGCCGCCCGGGCTGTTTTGTGCCTTTAACGTGATCTAAAAAATTCGTTCTTTCACACAAAAATCCCATTTGGTATCTAGTTGTGCCTGCCATCTCGGCAATCTAATCGGGCGAAGCCCATGATTGTTATGGGCAAAAAACGGTTAAAAAAATTAACGAAACGCAGTACAATGCGGGAACTACAGCGGAAGTCAACGTTTCGTCGTTTGTACTCCCTCCCTCCCCGCACGTCTCATTAAAAAACCACCCGCTCGCTCGCTCGCCTCCCAACGACGCCGCTCAACTCCCCTTTCGACTCACAATGGGTTCGCTCGAAGCGCCCCCGTTCCAATTTCCCCGACCCGACGGGGCAAAATCATCAGATGTTTTGTTTCCGTAGTTCCATTGTAGTCAGATCATATTTCGTATGGTTTACTAGTATTCAATGCTGAATCGAATGGGATAGGGGAGCAGTAATACTTGGTCAAGCTGTTCATGAGAATAATAAACCATTGTGAAATAATTTGCAGGGTTTTTGAGATTTCGATCGTCTTGATCAATGATGTCAGAAGACCAGTCCAGTATTAAGCAGGGACTGGAGACACCAATTGAAAAACATGAAATGCTGTTGTGTAATAATGAATTGACTAGCCTCACATGCGTAACATCTATCTATATTTATTCGACTATCGACGAAAAATAGCTAGAACAACAACTCAAGTTTGCTACCGACCTGAACGAGCGTTTGAGATACATAAAATGCTAGAGTAGCCCAAATGGATGATCCAAACTCCGGCAGAGCTTTAAAGTGCAATGCGGCGTACCAGAACTAGAATGTCACCACGTGCTTCTACGGCCAGCAATTTTAAGCTGATCATCTGAGAAGTGGATGCAAAAATTGGAAAAATGAGAGAGGCGACTTGTTTGCAATAAGGAATCAGCGAGAAGAATGAAGTGCGGCCAATCTGGTCACTTGGTGAGGAATAGCAGCAATCAAGTTCTGGATGACATAATTGTACGACGTGTATCACTTCAATATTGGTATAAAGTCTCCTTGGTATAAAGGGATTCCTAATGACTAGAAAATAAACAAAAGCAGTTGTGTTCGTGGTTGTGAGAAATATTTATAAATAAATACGTATTATTGTAAAACAGACTGCGGCAAAACAACACTTTTATCGAAATGTTTTATAATTTCTCTTGTGTTTATCCCACAGATACGTAAAATACGTACGAATAAATGTTACGTTACCATTATTTATTTTACTGGTTCAATATTTATTTATTTTTATTCTCATTTTTTATTTATTTATGTAATTATTCATTATTGGCTGTTTGATTTTGTTTATGCATACATTTAGTCAAGATTTTATTTTAAAAAACAAATTTGATATGTTAAGACTAATATAACCACACTTAGTTTTTATCCGATTTTGCTCATAACTTTATTTTGGCGTTCTTTCTCGATCTGCAGGCTAATTTTAAGTTCAATCCTATTTAATTCAGTCGCTTTTGTTAAGTAGTATTCAAAGGCACCAATGACACACACAAATATTTATAAGACAAAATTAATTGACTCGCAAGAAATAGTAAAACAGAGAAATTAATAGGAAGATTCGTTTTCATCACTAATCTGAACAGAGGGAGGGAAGTGCAAACCGAAAGTTCACTTCAGAAGGCATTACAGCTTCTGAGTGAGGGCTGAGTTTTCTGAGAAAACGCGATAAACGACGTGGAAAAAGAATGGGAAGGCGTAAACGTGACGAATGGGGTCTGTAAGAGAGAGGCCACTGGGGGGGCTCCGGAACAGCAGCCTCGCTAGAGCTGGGGAAACAAAAAGAAAAGCTGGTGGACCCTCAGCGTGATATTTTCGTGGAGTCCGGTCATTTGAAACAGTTGTGTGCGATTTATTCACTTACCGCCACTTTTACGACTTGTAACTGATGTTATGTTCAAACAAATATCTGGGGCAACGCATGACACAACGTTCCTAAGCCACACACGCATTCAGCCGTTCTAAGCAAGTAACCATTTGTTCTTCACCAACTTTGCAGAACTTAGTGTATAGTTTTTTAAATAGAAACTGGGCCTGCCCCTACTTGAGCCATCACCTTTATTGAAATATCCAACGTGTGGATAAATCGCGAGACCGTTAAGCATATAATCTTGGTATAATAGTTCGAAATCGCAGGGAAAATATTGTGAAAAGGTTAGCCTAAAAATCGGCAATAGTATGAGTTTCGAAATGCTAACCTTGTTGGTGAACAACTTCTGTTATACTAGAATTAGGTTTGCAACTTATAGGACTACCAACACGGTTTTTGTGAGAAAGCTTTATTTACATGGTGAACCATTTCTTCGGAAATAATTTCTGATGAGAAAAAATCACATACATTTTGAAGAAATGAAATGTATCCGCTTGATTCTTCGACTCGAACACTGCCATTACCAAAAGTCAGCAACTGCTTGGAGAAATCTGCAGCATATGGGTCGTTTAATAATGCAACTCCCACGTTTGGTGTCGATTGAAGTTTCTTCTACATTTAAGGAGTTTGATATGAATTCGTGAATGCACGCAGAATTATTTGACAACCAATGAATAGCTTATTCCCTTTTCAACTAACACCATTCTATACCTTTATTTAAATACGTTCTTTAATTTGAGGGGAGAGTTTGCCCTATCGAGGGAATGAACATTAAGTGTTTGACAGGTCCCATAAAAATTGTGTATGGGAAATTTGTTTTATTTTATTTGGGTTTCTTCAATTTTCGGATGTTTTAAATAGAAGTTCTGCTATTCTGCTCGGAGACAGATCCAACAACTAGAAACCATGAGAATCGGTCCAGCTTTCAGGTTATTCCGGTGCCACAGCCTGGTCTGGAGAGTGAATATCAAAGTTGAGGTCACATTTCAAGGCATCGGGATTTACAAGTCTGCGATGTCTACGCCCGCTGCCACATTTTACCTTTAACTTCGTCTAAAATGGTCTAAAAAATCCAGCAATCCGATCGGACGAACCCCATGGTTTAAAAAATAACAAAAACGAAAGTTGGTCGATTTTATCGCAAATACGTCGGGTTCGATATGGTTTTTTACGTTTTGGGTTGTAACTTGCCTAGCAAAGAGGCGTATCTTCGTATGGTGGTGTCGGGGGCTCGTGGAGTGGAGGCAGGTAATATTAGGGTTGCAGCATTGCGTGGTGCGTGAAAGCGCTGAGAAGATGTCGGCTGGGTGTATCAGCAGGCGTTCTCCGAGGTATAACCACCGGCGTGTTGCTCGGGTAGTATTTAAACTCGTGGTCCTTCCTCCTCCTCTTACACTCTTTCATTCCCCATCCCAATCATCTTTCTATCCCAAGATTCATCGTAGGGTAGTATGGGCGCCCTCTCCATTCCTTTAATTATTATTTATATAGTTTTTCCTTTTTGGGTGCCACCAATGTGTGTATGTTTTTTTAGATGCTGAGTCGAATAAGACGGGTCTCTGAGGTGTAGGTCTACGTCCAGATCGAAAACAGTGAAATCACGGTAAATACTGTGAGCCAAAGTATACTAATTGAAGGAACTGGTACCTGCAGATTCACATAATCCTCCTTTCCCGATGTTTAACCCTTGAATCCACATTGCCATATCAATGCATCACGATAATACATTACTACCTTTACCCTATTAATCATCTTGTAGCCAAGCCATGTTTCCCGCTCAGTGGGTGAATGTGAAGGAACAGCTAGTGTCTCTCGTCTCAATTATTACTGGACACCGCACGCATATTCCCTTCCCTGGAATTCAGAATCAATGAGCAACTTCCTCTCATTCCACATGCGACGTAGGTTCTTTGCCAATTGCAATGCCTATCAGCAATAACTTCAGACCTAACTGACATACGTGGAACCCGCCAGGCACAATGGTACTTGGTGGGTGAGAGCGAAAGAATGAGTGTGGACTGTAATTGTGAGGGGTGGGCAAGCCCGAAACCAAAATCCGTCGCGAGGGGCGCAACCAATGAAAAATGTGATATAGGTGGAAAATAAAAGGAACTGACCTTTTATGAGCGGAAAAATCACTTTCCCGTCGACGGGGTGTCGTATTCGCTGAGGAGAAGTCGTCGTTTTCGATGTAGTGTTCCAGGACGCGAAAATGCACTGCCTGGAGGAGAAAAGTTAGCGCCCAACGAAGATAGAAAAAGGTTCAAAAAGGAGGAGGCACTATCGCTCGCGTCGCATCGGCAGAACTGCCGAAAAATTGTTGAAGGGCGGGGGTCTTGAGAGGAGAAGAAGGAAGGGAAAGGAGCAGGGAAAACCTTATCGCATTTGTCGCCTCGGATGCGCTCATAGACGGAGATCAGGATCGAACATACCCCCCACCCAAAATAACAAATTTTGAAAATGAACATTGAGGAAATAAAGTAGGAGTCACTGGGTAGAAAAGGGGCATCCCAACCAAAAAATATGAAAATGAACTATTTGGGGAATCTTTAAAGAAAATAAAGGTAATATAGAGTCAGGCGCCCTTGCTGCAAAGTGAAAATAAAAAAAACTAGGGAAAATAAAAATAAATAAAAAACTGTGTGCTATGTGGTCACTTCGTGCTAGTCAGTTGGGAGAACCACCAGCTTATTGACAGGCCGGGTGACTATCCCTGAAGAAGTTCTGACTCGAACTACGCGCACTACACCGTCAGCGCCAGGCAGCAACTGGACCACACGTCCCAAAGGCCACTGAGTCGGATAAGTGTTCGGTGCTTTCAGAAGGACGACAGCTCCTTCATTTAGAGCTGGAGATTTCTTGTTCCATTTGCATCGAAGTTGAAGGGAATGAAGATATTCGCGTTTCCATCTTTGCCAAAACGATTGTGTGAGTTGCGTGACCAACTGCCATCTCCTCAATCGGTTAGGGTTCTCTTCGAGAGATCTGCTTCTGGTCGGGCTAAGTGGGCCTCCCACTAAAAATGGCCAGGAGTAAGGCAGTCGGCAGGATCGTCAGGAGAACTAGCGATGGCACACAGGGGACGGGAGTTCAGAATGGCCTCAATGCGGGCCAAAATCGTCGCGAATTCTTCATACGAAGACAACGATCGCCAACGATTCGTTTCAGATGGTGTTTGGTACATTTCACCATTGATTCCCAAGCTCCCCAAAATTTGGAGCATAGGGCGGGTTGAAGATCCAGCGTATCTCACGTTGTGCTAAGTGAGATTCAGGTCCGAGCCAATTTCGCGGAGAAAACGATGAATTGCGGTGATTTCTCGCGATGCACCACGGAAGTTGCTGCCGTTATCCGGAGTAAATATGGGAAGGTAGCCCTCGGCGAGCGATGAAGCAGTCAAGAGAGGCTAAGCATGCTTCTGTTGACAATGAAGAGACTATCTCCAAGTGAACGGCGCGAGTAGACATACAAACAAACAGAGCGAAGTAACTCTTTTCAATTTGGAGTTTCGCCTGGCACTCAACCGAAGAAAAGGGTCCTCCGAAATCTAACCCTGTGTGAGAAAGCAGCGTCCAGGGAAAGACGCGATTTTGGGAGGTCTGCCATCAAGGGGTTGACAACGTCGGCGGCTTGGCGAGCACATCGTATGCAGCGGAAGATTCGATGTCGGATTAGGCTTCGAAGGGAGGAATCCAATATTCTCGATGTAGAAGGGATTGAAGTAAACGAGGTCCACCGTGCGCAGTGCAACGATGGTAGTGATCAACCAACAGCCGAGCTAGTTGACTGTTTTGGGGTATCAGCAACGGACGTTTGGCCTTTTCTGGAACACGGGCCCAAGCCAGACGACCCCCCACCTTGAGCAAACCGTCGCCTGAAAGAAATAGAGAAAGAGAGGCAAGACGTTGAGGACACTCCTTGTGTTTTTCAATAATACGGATATCGTCCCTATAATGATGCGCTTGCGTGCAGCGAATTAGCCAACAGGGCATCGCGATATTCTGAGGCAGAGATGGGTCCGATTTTCCGTAGCTGTGCAGATGATGTGTGACCATTCAGACGAGTATTGTGTATGAATCTCAATACGTAGGCGACGACACGTTGCAGTCTGAGTAAAGAGGAAGATTTCTCCACCAAGTCCATGAGAGGAGAGTAGAAGGGTTGAGACAGAAAGTTTAGGACTGTAGGCTCTCGGCACTCCGGTACAGGGTGAACCGAAATACGTTGCTCGTTGGGCCACATTGAGACAGGTTGGTACAAAACGGCGGGCCTCTCCGCAATCTTCGTACTCAATGAGTTTAGATGGAGACAAACCTCTGCTCCCGCGTCAGCTGGATTGTGAACCCGGGGACATGACGCCAGTCGACTGAAGGGCACAAGTCTTCGGATCTGGACGACCCGGTTCGCAACAAAGGGTTTGAGGCGGTAGGGGGTGTTCAGGCCACGCTAAGACAGTGGAGGCATCTGAGAAACAAGTTGTGTGAGATATTGTCAAGTGGCTGCTGAGAGAGGTGCAGGAATGGATCAATTTGGCCAACAGGAGAGCGGCTCCCAATTCAATCGAGGGATTGTGCATGACTTGAGAGAGCTACTCGTGACTTGGCTTTACTAAGTTGACGTGAACAGCTGTCGAAGTTTCAACCCGGAGGTATAGAGCCGCAGCCATGCCAAAGCTCACTGGCATCCGCGAATCCAACAAGATGAAGGTCCTGGAAAGGTTGAGGAGAAACAGCGAGGGATTCGTACTTTCCAACAGAGGAGCTCCTCTTCCAATTGGATCCAGGTGGAAGACAAACTGGGTGGTGAGAGTCATCCCAATCGATTTGAGACATCCAAATTTGTTGCAACAGTGCTTTGAGAGCAAAAATCACGGGGCTGAAGAATCCGTTTGGGTCAAAGATACGGGCGACCTTTGAGAGGATACCACGTTTAGTAGCGTTTGCCGGAATGGGGTCGATTTTACAAAGGAAAACGTCGTCTTTCGGGTCCCAGCAGATCCCTAACACTTTGTGGTCCTTTTGCATTGAGCGGTCATCAGAGAAGTGAATACCATTAGTCGAGGAAACATCCGAGAGGAGACTGGGAGAAGAACTAGCCCATTTCCCAAGCTCAAATCCACCTGACAGGAGGAGTTTCGAAAGTTGGTCCTTTAACAAAAGAGCCTCTGCTTCGGAACTGGCACCGGAAATAATGTCGTCGACATATGTTTCAGACTGCAGAGCGGTGGCGGCGAGGGGGAATCTATGACCTTCGTCATTGACTAATTGAGCGATAGTTCTTTGTGCGATGAAGGGGCTTGAAGTGACGCCGAAGGGGACCGTAGTGTGCTGCCATTCCGTGATTCAGTCTGAAGGGGAAAACGCCATAAAAAAACGCAAGAATGGTTGATCTTGCGAGTGCAAACGAATGGCCCGATACATCTGCCTGATGTCACAAGTGAGAGCTACTCGGTGCGTTCGAAATTTAGAAATGATTGACGAAATGTCTCCTTGCAGTTTTGGACCCACGAGGAGAGCACCATTAAGACTAGCACCAGCGGAATCCCTCTCCGAAGGATTAAAGACAACCCGTAATTTTGGATTTTCAGGAGGACCTTTCATAACTGCTGAGTGCGTCATGAAATAATGAAGAGAAGAGGTGGCTTGGATCATGTGACCTTGTTGAACATAGTCTTGGAGACACGCACAATACAAATCCCGAAATTTGGGATTTTTTTCGAAACGTTTTTCGAGACACAAAAGCCGATTGAGAGCACGTTCACGAGTGGAACCAAGGTGTGGAGGTACACCAGCGATGAACGGAAGACGAGCGACATAGCGACCTGTAGGGTCTCGAGAGATGGTCCGTTGAAAATGTTGTTCGCACTGCAGGTCGTCATCAGAAGGAAGAATGGGAACTGAAATCTCCTCAAGTTCCCAAAAGGCGCGCATTGTTTGCTCCAAGTTGACCAAGGAAGAGCTAAGTTGTGAGCAGGCTAGCAGAGAAGTGCTGAGCTCGGAGGAGGCCGATTGAGATGGCACCGTTCCCATTAATACATAACCGAATATAGTGGGAATGGCAGACGGGTTACCTTTGATAGGTCCCGGAGAATCCAGTGTCGCATCTAAAACCGATTGGACACCTAACAGCAGGTCGACCCGACCTGGGTTGACAAAGTCAGGATCCGCCAAAGTGAGAAAGCTGAATTGAGCCCGAAGCTGATCCGATAAACGAGTGGTAGGAAGATCTGATGTTATTTTGGGAATAACAGCTGCATCGAGAAACATGGCTGAATTAGAAGAAAATCGAGGGGTCAATTTACAAGAGACCAGTCCGTGAACCTTGTGATGGACCGCAGATTGCCCCACGCCGGAAATCTGGAATGAACAGTTCTGTTTAGGTAGACGGAGTTTTTCTGCCAGGGAGGAGGTGATGAAATTTGCTTGGCTGCCGGAATCAAAATAATACGGCACGAATGTGGCTGTCCTGTAATATCGAAAATTGTTGCCTGTGCAGTTCCTAACAGAGCAACAGCAGATGTGGATGAGGGTGTTGGACAAACATTAGTAAGAGCAATTGTGTTGGGAGCGGGAATAGATTGTGTGGAACTAGTTGCTTCCAACGAGGAGGGAATGGGAACTGGCTGCTGGTCAGAGCCTAGCTCTGGATGTAGTAAATAATTATGAGATTTACTCTTACAAATCTTACAAGAATACGTCGATTGACACTTGGCCACAGAGTGCCTACCGAAGCATGCGAAACACAGTCGATTCTGCTGGATGACACATTTACGTTCTGGGATGGTCTTGGACAAAAACAGGTCACATTTTGAGAGTTTATGGTTGGGTTTGGAGCAACACAAACACATGGAAGGTTGTGATACCGGCTTTAATGAGGAGGTTTTGGCATCTGTCACAACATTAGAGGCCAACAGCACTCGTTTACGTTCTTTGTTAGGGGGAGAAAATGATGTGCTACTTGAGGTTGGGGTATTAACAAGATCGAAAATGCAACTCTGGCTGTTCATGAATTCTTGAAAGTTGTTAAACGTTGGGAACTCTGTTTCAGAAAATTTTGCTTCGAAAGCCTTCTTGGTTCGGGTGTCTAAAAGACGTAGTCCCAAGTGCAAAAACACAAAATCGCAAAGATCTGGAATATCGAGTGATTTCAAACTGGCGACAGCGGTTACCACGAAATCTACAGTTGACTGAATATTAGCTGGCGAGTCTGATTTTGGAGGAGAGAATGTTAAGATTTTATTCAGGTAGAAATTAGCAATGACTCGTTTATTGGTGTATCGTTTGACCAATGATTGATACGCAATCAGATAATTTTCGGGACGAAACGCGACAGTCCTTACTAGTTGAAGAGCCGCACCTTCTACATTGGCGAGAAGATATGTAAATTTCTCGATATCTGTCAGACATGATTCATGAATCAGGGTGTCAAATAGTGAAATGAAGGAAGCAAAATTTTGAACCTGCCCGTCAAATTTGGGTAACTGGATTTCGGGAAGTTTTGCTTTAGGTGGAGTTGCATGAGCTGCAGAAGACGAAGAGTTGAGATCAGGAAGTTTGACCGTAAGTGGAGCTATGCAACGTTTAGACGCGGCAACAACCGGAAAATAAAGGTCTTCAAATGCAGAAGTTTCACTGATGCAGTCAGTCACCAGTGTGGCGTCTTCTAATTGTAAAGCGGCTAAATTATCCATCACAGTGTTAAATTCAACAAAAATGTCATCCAGTTTTTCAACTCTGCCAGAAATAAATCTTGATGTTTAGGAGGTTGCAATCATTCCAAAGGTGACGTGAAGTCTGGAGAGGAGGCGTTTCTTTTTTCCGTGTATTTCGCAAATTCCTTTTGCCCCATTTTGTTATTGGCGCGAAACGTCGAGACACCGATAACGACGAGGAAAGAAACACCTGTTACAGCCGAGACGATAAGGAGGGGATCTTGAGAGAGGCGGAGGCGCGTACGCGAAAGAAGGGGAAGTCTAATTGGAGGAGTTGTTCCCTTTTTACAAGAACAAACAAGCAAACGTAGGCTACTGATCTTCACCCGATCCGACCCAATGAAGTTGAAAACGCCTAGATGGATCCCAACTGACCAGCACGTGTATGGTTTCCTATCGAGGCCCGGAGTGACCAAAATATGGTGGGTGAGAGCGAAAGAATGAGTGTGGACTGTAATTGTGAGGGGTGGGCAAGCCCGAAACCAAAATCCGTCGCGAGGGGCGCAACCAATGAAAAATGTGATATAGGTGGAAAATAAAAGGAACTGACCTTTTATGAGCGGAAAAATCACTTTCCCGTCGACGGGGTGTCGTATTCGCTGAGGAGAAGTCGTCGTTTTCGATGTAGTGTTCCAGGACGCGAAAATGCACTGCCTGGAGGAGAGAAGTTAGCGCCCAACGAAGATAGAAAAAAGGTTCAAAAAAGGAGGAGGCACTATCGCTCGCGTCGCATCGGCAGAACTGCCGAAAAATTGTTGAAGGGCGGGGGTCTTGAGAGGAGAAGAAGGAAGGGAAAGGAGCGGGAAAACCTTATCGCATTTGTCGCCTCGGATGCGCTCGCAAGACGGAGATCAGGATCGAACAGTACTATCTGGAGGAAAGTTTGTAGATTTAAGTTTTCCACTGTTCAGGGTAACGTGTAGGGTGACAAACTGCAGGGAGCACTTTGTAGAAGCTTACAATCCACCTACACGCCCTTCATGAAGTTTCTCAAGGCATTTCAGTTCAGCATCGGCTCTCGGAACATCTCCAGCAGGGCTATAAGCAACGTCGGGATGAAACTAACATCGAACGGTTATTAATTTATCCGTATTGATTCATAGAAGAGGCGAATAGTAGTTTCCAGTGTTCGGTAGCCGAAACTATCAAATCCTGTAACTTGTCTTCCAATCTGATTCGAACTCATTAGCTCAATCGTATTCCGGTCACGTCAATAGATCGGGAGTGCTGTTTTGTGTCGTGCTTCAAAGACTATTGTGGCTTTTAGATGTTTTTCCTCCAGCTGCATTGGGCTTCTTGAAAGGTGTTTTTAACCCAAAATTACGGATTAATGGAGGCCCACTGACAAAACCCGGTGAAAATCTGTCGTGCTCTCGATGCGACAAGATAATCCCTCCAGAGTGAATATCCACCTTCGCAGGTTAACATAAATCAGACAAGCAAAGGAACAGCACGTCCACTCCAACTCCCTCGCACCTGGTGGACAATAACCGCACGTTCCAGCGTCCCTCCGGATGGTGCTTCGTCAAAAAGTCCAAAGACACCGCTTCTTTTCAACTTTTCGGCCAAACAGGCCTATGAACGTGGAGCGGGAACAGCTTTCTGAAACGGTTTCGCCTTCCGCCTGCTCCAGAGCCAAAGAGACCGCATCAAAGCCGACAATTTTTGTTTATTTATGACTCTGACTCTCTGGCAGAGCTGGACACTGCTGCAGAGAATTTCTGGACGATTTTAAAAAAATGTTGTATGTTTCTGGGCTTGAACCTGCGTTGCAAGTACCGTTCCGTGAAAACCTATATTCAAGATGTAATTGTAACCTATTAACATTTACATTGCGATCTGAATAACTCGTGGAGTAAGTAAAATAAGTTTTTTGAAGGAAATACGGGATGCTCAGCATCACACAACTTTCCAAACTTCTGTAAATTCTACGAGAATTGCATTGTTCGACGCATTTCTACGAAAACGTTTATTCAAAACAAAATGCAGATAATATTTAGTTAAAAGTACCCTGTATTTTGATGAAAATCGTTTGCGCCTTTCTTCGGGAAATGTAAGAAACAAACTGTTAATTGTTGAATGTCGGAGAATGTTGTTTTTCGGATGTATATTGAGTTAATTCTCCGTTCGACGGGTGGTTGTAGAAATATCTGCAATGAAGAAAATGACATATAAGCTGACCTCAGTCAGTAATAATTCGGAAAAGGTAACAAAACACATTGTAGCTCAGCCCGTCGATTATTCTAACAAAGTTCATGTATATTTATGGAAGAAGAAAGGTAAAATATTTATTATTGGAAGATGTTCTACAAGGACCTTTCTTATCAAATGGAAAAACCCCTCATTTGTGGTACATGTTAGTTCCCTCAACCTATGGTCAGCTGTGAAAAAGATGGGGGCCGCCCAAAACAATCTAAATACATAACGAATAGTGAAATGGACTGGGCGACCAGACAACCCTACGCCAGCTAAACGAGGGATAAACGATTTGGGAGGAGAAAGGAAACATGATTCAGTGTAAGTTAGGTGATAAAACGCCCACGAGTTAAGAAACAAAACCAGCAACACCCAGGCGATACTGAAAAAAATGTTCGCAGACACACCCAGCCAACGAATTCACCCAGCACTTGTCAATCCTCAAGGCTGTGATGGATGAAGTGTAGTGTATCTCCTTTGACTCTACAAGCTTCTGGTACGGTGATCCTGAATATCGTGTTTTTTTTTTCATGGCCTGCTGAGTGAATGATAGGTTTCCTGGAATCCCTACAGACTGGTCGGTATTCACAGCTGTCAGTCTCTCCGCCCTTCTTCAGAGTAGACAACTGTGTAGTTCCACTCTCTCCCCAAGTCCCAGCTCATGGAGTAAACGAGCACTCCTGCTGCACCTGGTTCAATGACTCAAACAGGTAACCACCAACGCGAAGACAAGCATTTACAGCATTAACCTCCTGGCTCATTGCGCCACACGGACGACGGGGAATGTTGGTAATGTCTTCCATACTTACTCTGAAGGGTAGAGAAAGTGGAGTAGAGACACTGCTTGAGTTTCCTTTTGCCAATGAAACCCTGCAGAACAGCTGCAAACTCATAAGGCTTAATAAGTGGATGGTGTTCGCTGTTACATCAAAGAAGCTGGCCGACGAATCCCAAGACATCCCTGAAAAATGCATACAGACATTCAACGAACTCGAGCCAAAACCAGTTTTCCATTTCTGTATCATGTTAATTTTCTAGCTATGATCCCTCTGATCACCCGTTGTAGTCAGGTCATGTTTCGTATGCCTTACTGTTGTTCGTATTCTTCGTTGCTGCACCAAATGGGACCCGGGTTGTGAACGTACGTTGAGTGTTTTTTTTTTATTGCTCACACTCCTCAACCTAGCTTACATCCACCCTTCCACGCACCCTGAGTATTTCTGACCTCCGGATCCTCCTGGATCATCAGCTGTCCTTTTCTGACCATATACTCCTAGCGTAGGTGGTGTCCCACGGTATGCATACCCTGGGCTTCCTAAAGAGACACCTCGGGGAGTTCATCATCCAGCCCTGGTCTCTTTGTTCAAGAAGCTGACACACATTGTCTCTCATTTTTTAGGTTGAGCCTGTCTTCGGAGTGCTTCTGAAGTCCTTGGCACTTATACTTTACACTTCACACCGCCACCAGAGAAGCGGTCAACTACGAAGAGCTCACCCGTCGACGCCTATTCCTGCATGGACTACTCTGGACGGATCAATGCCCAGGATCTCATGGCCCGTGTGAGCTAGGATTGCACCTTGCCAAGTGTCCCATTCACCTGGCCCCTTCCCCACCTCCAATTACCTATAGCACCGTCCTTTCTGCAGTATAACCACATAAGCCAACCTCCTGTTCTCGTCCCGTCACTGCCTTGTCGCTCCCCTCTGTCAATTTCCCGCATTTTCCTCATCTTTTCATTATCCTTTTTCCGCACTAGTGTTTTGTTTTTAGTTTTAGTCTAAATGGACTACCATTTGGACCAGACGATCAATCGGTCATTTCCCGTTATTTCTTCTACAAAGACGAGGGTTTGCGTGCCAAATGCGTCATCGAAGACAGCCAGGCCCGGAAGTGTAAAATTCAACTGGCAAAGCATTAATTTTTTGCAATAAATCAGAATAGTAATTCAGAGGTTTTTCCGAGTGACGACTGTGGACTCAACGTTCTACGTCATCATATTGTTTGAGTTCCTGAATCCACTCCTTCTTCCTCTACCTCTTGGACGTTAGTGTGAAACTAAGGTTCGGGTCGGAGTTGAGACAGTTTGTTTTCGGTTCGTTGGCGGCTCCCTGGCGCGCGGGTCATCATAGAAGAAGTCAAAGGACTGGGGAACAGGTAGATGTTAGCTGTAGATGGAACAGGTAGATGTTTAGGTAGCTTGTCTTAACAGCGTTCTCAGTAGTCGGCGGGGGTCCGTGGGAAATGTGAACATGCTTCCGAAGCTGTCGGCTTCGATCGATTCACGGTCCCTTCGCTTCTTAAAACTAAAATGCCACGGAAGGACGTCTTCAAACTGATTTTCATTACAACAGAGCTCGCTGAGCCTGAGGGTCTTGAGAGGCGAGTGGCGTAGGGCCCCGGAGTTGGGTGAGCGAGGGAAGTCAAACGAAAATGTTTTGATGTGTTTAGGCTTTCGAGGTTCTCCGGGCTCAACTTCAATTGGGCCGCCCCCACGAGACGTAAATGGACGCACAACATCGCTTGAACGCAAAGTCACGTTTTACCCCTCCGCCGCCAGAGTACCATACTGTTCACTTCTCAGAACGAAGATAACTCGTGTGTAAGACTAAACGGTCAGATCGTATTGAAATACATTCAGAGGGGGCCTTGCGAAAAGGTCGCACCAGCCGAACCTAAGAGATTATGTCAAACAAAGCAGGTGAGTGCATGAGGGGAGGTTTGTCGGATCATGAGAGATTATGTGAAAGAAAGTGGGGCAAATTATGAGTGCAAGCAAGTTTGTCTAAAACTAAGAGAACAGTTAGAACAAGAGACTGGGATCATAACGTTCACTGTCGTACCTGTGGCAACTATTTTAAGTCACTGAATCATGCTGTGCAAGTTTGTTTGCGTACTCACGGAGCTACATCAAGCGTCATGCCTCAGTAAGCAAGCAGGTTGTTGGCGCATTGTTATCCGAGCACTGGGAAGTGGACTGAGTGATTCTGGGTAGTACTTGGAAGTCAGGAACTTGCACTCACTTAGCAAGCCAAGTAGACCAAATTTGTCAGGGCTCATCGTCACATGACAGACTTATCTTCGTGGAGTGGAGGCAGGTAATATCAAGGTTACTGCATTGGCTGTGTCTTGGCGTAGCGTGATGTGCTGAAAAGTGCTGAGCAGATGCGTCGAATGGGTGTGTCAGTTGGCCGCCCACCCCATTTTATAAGTACTATAATTTATTTAGTTTTCTTTTTTGGAGCACATAATTAAAACCCTGCAAATTATTACACGACGTTTTATTATTATTCTGTTGAACAGCTTGACCTATTCTCACCCCTCCGAGACACATCCCATTCGATTCAGCATCGAAAAATACCAGTAAACCATTTGAAACATGACCTGACTTCAACGGAACGATGAAATCTAAATATTCCTGGCGGCCGTAGGCTCCTGTTGTAGGCAATTGGCACGACGTTGCGAGTCGAGTGGGCGGGAGGGAGGCAGTAAAAACGATGCTCCGATTATGGTTTCTCCTGCGAGTTCTTTCAATTAGTTGACTTTGGCTCAGTATAATTACAGTAATTCCGCTATACCCAATTGTACACGTCTGATACTCATTCCATTCGACCCAGGATATAAAAATACCTTGAAAACGTTACGAAACAGCGTATTTGCGATAAGACTGCGTTTTGTTTGTAACCTTTTTTTGCCCATAACTACAATTGGCTTCGCCCGATCGGATTGCCGAGCAGGCGGGCACAGCTAGATACCAAATGGGATTTTTGTGCGAGAGACCGGATTTTTTAGACAATGTTAAAGGCAAAAAACGGCCCAGACAGCGGACGAACATTGCAGATTTGGAATCCCGATTTCTTGTAACGTAAAGTATCAAATTTTGAGGAGGAGGAGGGGGGGGGGGTTGTAAACAAATGTTCCAGCCAGAAAACATAGGGTTATTATTCAGAATGAACGGACGCGGTTGAGATAAAATTAGCGAACCTAACCAGCTCAAAATTGATATTTAGCCTGCAGGTCACAATGAGGGTATTTGCGAAACACACCCAAAGCTAACTTTAGGTAACTTAATGATCAAAGCCAAACCTTTTTCGTCCAAAAACTTTCATTTGCTATGTAATCGCATTCGATTGTTAATGTCATGATTTTCAACAATGTTTGGCCGACTTAATGGTTTGCCTGCTCATTTCGTGTGAGGTCTCTAGATTTTCAATGCACCTTTTAATTGTGAGTATTGTTTCTCAGCTAAATAGCCACACCCAAGTGAACACAACTTATTGCCTCCTTCGCAGACATCTTTTGATGTTTTTGAACCTTTGCGTCTTCATTATCGAACGCTTCCTCTTCAAGAAGCTTCACAAATGCCTTTCCCACTTTTTGTCCACCATTACCTTGCTCCTCTGTCGTCCGAAAGCTTCCAATGAAATTCTCATATACCTGGGTGTTTTTTGTACTTCTAGCTTCACGAAGATGAAGGTGAGATGCCGAAGAAAAAAGTCCCCTAAGTGTCCCTTCTTCTCTGAGCGGGAGGAACCCCCGAGTTATTAGCTGATGACATCTTGTTCAGATAAATATCCGAGATTTATACACCAATACCTACCCTTAAGCTTGTTTTGACTCAAACCATCTAGAGCACCTGAAATTCACTTCTCCTCTGAGACCCTCCTTCAAAAGCTGCACAGGCTGTTGACCATATAGTAACCAACGTGATTAGATTGTTATTCTGGGTTATTCGTGGGACTAGTCGAGCAACAGTGGTTGATTTCTCAAGCCGCCAGGGAAGCTAGTCCGGGTCTCTCCACGATTAAGGTTTCTTAATCATTTACTCGTAACATAACGGTTCACTAGACTCCAAAGGAGGAGCCATTTCATTCTTCTATCCCCCACCACTGAACACCTAATTCTACAATATTTTCTCACTCCTCTCACTATACCCTCTCTATGCCCAGTCACGATATTCGTTCTGATTTCTGCTTTTGATCCCAACAGTTCCAGTGATAATATCTACCCTGTAACAGTTTCGTTTATAATAACGAACGCACTACGAAGTAAGAGGGAAACTCGTCTAATCGGCTGATTTCAAAAAATATCTTCTTCACATTTATACGTTTCAAAACCGTTTGAGTCCAAATCACGTCAGTGGGGAAAACGCTGCAAACTATTACACCGCGGTTTATTATTCTCTTGAACCGCTTCACGCCCTCTCATACATCGAAGAACCATCCCATTCGATTCTGCAGCGAAAAATACCAGTAAACGATACGAAACATGACCCGACTAGAACGGAACGACGAAAACTATGAATTCGAGACGCCTGTGGGTGCCTGTAGGTGATTGGCTCGACGTGAAGAGTCGAATCGTCCCTGTCGACCCAGAATCTAAAACTACCTAGAATACGATACCGAACACGGCGTATTTGCGATAAAACTGCCAAAATTGCGTTTTTGTTAGTTTTTAACCATTTCTTGCCCATATCAACGATGGGCTTCGGGTGATCAGGTAGGGGCAAATACCCCCCAAACCAAATGGGTTTTTTAAGTGGCAAAACGAATTATTTAGACCAACTTTATAGGGGTAAAACGGCGGACGGACATTGCAGATTAGGGATCCCGATGCCTTGATAAAGAAACAAATTTGGAGGGGGAGTAAAAAAATGTTCCTGACCGAAAACATAGGTCTATTATACTCAGATGAATAGAGCTCCAACTCACTTAGTCGGCGATTCTCTGAACTATGCACCCGACGATGGGCCGAAATTGTGGATTCTATAGATCCCAAAACATTGAGATCATTGCATACCCTTTGTTAGTGGAAAGTAGACAAATTAACACGACTTCGAACATCAGAATGTAGTATTCTTCCAAAAGCTTCTTGAGTGACTTCTTGAACACTGTTGTTGCAATTAACTGCTTGGAGATTGAGTGTTCTTCAAAGAATTCTAGTAGTTCTTATTTTAGGGTAGAGAAATGCTTCCCTGGTGGATGCCAGGTACGAACACCAACTGTTCCTCGCAAAACGCCGAATGAGTATGGGTTTGTTGACCTCGGAATTCCCACACCTGCCGTAAAGGGACTCCTTGGCCCTTAACATCAAAGTCATTGTTTCCCCAAACCCCTCCGTCCTCAACCTCTTTTTGTTACCTATGGAAATTTCACCTCTTCAGTTAATTCCAATTGATGACGGATTTCCCCTTCGTCTGGACATTCCGAAATATCATTTCCTCCTCTCTTTTCACATTCCTCTTCACAACAGGAATTCCTCTTCCTCCTCCCAAACTCATTCTCCTATCGAGTCTCGCAAAAGTCGGTCGTCTCCAGTTCTTCCAACACAGTCATCTAACATCTTTCGCGATACAGTCGTTCCCCAACTCTCCCAACAGACACTTGTTTCGCCTTTCATCGACATCGAATTCGTATTTCTCCCTCCTTCCCCGAACAACTAGTTTCAAGCCTTCAGAGCCCTCCTTATTCGCGCTTATATACTCAAATCATATCCTGTTCAAGTCACCTCTTTTTTGTACATCTAAGTCTTCAAATCTTGTGGTATACCAACTCTTCAAATTACAAGTTCGTGTTCAACTAAATCCGTCTTCGAAATTCATTCAAGTCTATTCTGGTCAGAACACCAACTTTTGTCATAAATACTCATTCACGAATACTGTGCACCCTCAATCCACATCCACGGTAAATCGAGGGATGCTGTATTTGAAATACATAATTGTGCAGCTTTGAGGATTCTTTATTTGGTTGTGTACCACTTTATGGGCCATTTTCACTAACTTTGTAAACCACGGTTATTATTGCTTAGCGTTGGGTAACCAGTTCTAACTTCTGTTGTCCGCTTAAAAGGATTTCACCATCTTCTTTTACGCTCTAACCGGTGTCAAACCACGATCGGATCTTAACTGTCCAGATGTGGGCACGATCAAAGCGCGGTTAACTACACATCTGGCCGTCTCTCAGTTCAAGACGATACCTTTTTTCTGTGTTGTTGATTGCTGTTCTATATTTTTGTTTATTACGACGGTTCCTGTGCGAGCATGCTTACTGAAATTGGCTTTTGAAGAAGGTGATGACGATTATTATAATTTCTCATCAAAGGACTAATAATTTGGAAGTTACCGATTCCTTGATGAGGTACCGATTGTGGAAAGAAATTTTGATCTGCGCACTCAGAAAATAGAAGAGCGTTTGGAATACCAGAACACCCGAGCTATATCAAGTACTCACCATGGCGAACCAATATATTACGCTCACCAACAAAACAAATTGTTCTTTGTCTAAGAATTTTGTAATTAATCTAGCTGATTAAGACACTGATAACCTCATTAGTCTGCTGCAAGTTCTAACTGCATTCAATTGTGAGCACGGGTGCTTGCTAAAGGGATGGTGACCCCGAACGGAGGCCAACCATGGTTCAATTTTCTAACCTTCGTTACTTTGTAAGCGGTTTCGGTGGGTTTGGTGAAAATGGTAGGAGTTTCAAGTATTGAGGACGAGCCGTGGGATTCCCTCTTGTATTCCAGTGGGTTTTATGTAAGGATTAAGAGAGTAACGTGAGTGGGCGAGGGAAGTGAGACTCGGCGTAGACTCCGCCTACTCGTCGCGGTGTTCGCGGGGATCCGCCATCTCTCGAGCCGGCGCATGGCTCCGTCAACCGCGAGGGGGCGTGAACCATCGGCAGCCGCAGCGGTCACAGCTCTGCCGCCGAATGCCTCGACCTTTGACAGTCACTTCGGAGACAGCCCCTTCAGTTAGTTCCGCGAAACGAAATATCTCGTGGGAGGCATCATACTACTACGTTCACCATCACAGTCCACGTACTTTCATTTGTTTTTTACTAGCTGCGATCTAAGTCGTACAAAAAGATAAAAAACGTACCATTTTCACTGTAACGGCGGTCCAGATAACGAAGATAGAATATTGAACTACGTCCTTCCTGCTTTCGATTTCACAATGCTAACCATGCTCATAATTGAATGCAGATAGACTAGCCATGATTTAAACCACATCGAGAGGGCAGTTGACTAATTAGGTTACGGTAAAGTAAGGTAATTGGGCATCTGTTCCCGTGGTTTTGATCCCGTGTCTTAAGAATTATGTAAAACGGCCTCGCAACAATACGATCTGCGAATTCCCCGTCAGCTGTCAACAAACCAGATTTAGATAACGCATAATTTCCAAAGTGGCAGCATTAACCTTTATCGAACCAAAAACGTATGAGTAGCATGATGTGCAAATCCGAGCACTCAAACTGCCAGAGCTACTGGAAAAATCTAAATTAGTCCTGAAGAATGCTTAGGAAGGAAAACGGAAATGGATACAAGAACATGAGCGAGGAAGGGAGAATCACTATGTCTAATGCTAATTTGTCTAATAAACCTCACCCCATCAACACCCACGTTCTCTCTTTTCCCCGTTTATTCCGTACGTGCCAGTTTGTGCTGACCTTTGATCGACTGTGCCCTGGAAAGTGAGCTTATGAAGTATAATGCACGACTTGCCGACCGGTTTAGAGCCTTATGGTCATAGAATGAAAAATCAGCAGTAAAATCATGAAAAACCACGAACATGGTCCCCCCAACGATTTCAAACCATAAAGCCACAGAGATGGTTTTACAAACAGCCTTCTTCTGGAAGAACTATCTATGCAAAAATGCAAAATTCAAAATGTCGGGTTTGGTAAAACCATATATGAGAGGATTGCCATTAACAATTTTTGGTACGACGCAGAACTCTCCCCATACCCCATTAAATTCGACAGTACGCAAGGTATACAGGCGGTGTGTCTTCATTTAAAGAATATTTACAGGCAAGCCAATGAAGAAAATATAAATCTGATTAACCTGTTAGTCGCCGAAAGTAAACGAAAGAAACCTTTACACAAACGGTGGGTACAGCTTTCGTACAAGTACGCAACCACTAGGAACATTTCATGTCTTTTATTTTTGTTTTTATGCAATGATAACTACGTTTGATTGTGCTCGTTGATGATTTCGATATAATGGCCGCGTCAATTGCAATTGACATCATCACTTAGTCACTGAGGTTATTAAAAGTGTGATGTTACCAAGCGTTAGATTTTGTAAAAGACGTTACCATGCACATAACCCAACACAAATTTCGTGACGCTTCTCCGTTACATATCCCGCGTAACATTTTCGAGTTTATGTAGCAAAGTAAAGACATAAAATGTCAATACTATGCCTAATGTATGTCTGTTCCCTATAACAAGAAGGATGTATGTGAGAATTCGAGGTCCAGGGTGAGACCTATAACCTATAACTTACTTATGGTAGACCTGGCTAATAATTTTCTGACGTGATAAAAATATAATTGTTGTTATTCTCTACCACAAATTTGGTTACAGACATACTCAAAAATCAAATAACCCGTAATATTACTCATCACGTACCCAAAAATCAAAGAAACTATTATTTTCTTCAAGTGAAGATTCCTGTATCTCATAGTGGAAAAGTAAAAATAAATAATGCATAAAAAGAAAGTATGTTGGGATAATCAAAGCAAGCTTGAAAAGCTTGAAGAAACGTACGAACAGGGGAAAGATTACATGAACTTTATCGGTCAAGGAGACATAAACACACGTTAATTAGGTGAATAATGTGAGTTCTAAGCACTCGATGGAGTGTGCAGGCAAGATCGTCTCAAACAGATTGATGATACATCCACTTTTGTATCAGTGTCTAATTAATTGGTTGCCACAGTAATCTAAACCAAAACATAAAGGAACATAAAATTCTAACACAAAGAAAAATTTGTTTGGTGGTGAGCGTAATATTTTTGTTCGCCATGGTGACTACTTGATTGTCCACAATTGGTACCTCATCGAGAAATCGGCATCGCCCAAATTGTTGAAGTCTTCAGACCTTTGCCATATCCATTTGGGGCACCGGCTGAGAAATAATGATCATCGTCATCATTGTCTTCGAAAGGGAATTGCAATAAGTGTGCTCGCTCAGGAAGCACCGTGATAAACAAAAGCGTAAATGAGTAATTAACAGCGCAAGAAAAACAAATCAGGTGCGCCGCATCACAAACATGATTTCGCGCTGCCAGAAAGCAGTAACACGCACAGAAATTATTGTGTTGTCGTACTCATGCCCAGATAATAATTGAGAAATTGACAGAGAATTAATGATTTTTTTGGTAAGGAGAATAACCATTTTTCCAAGGTTTTTGGGTAAAAACGTTTAGCAATCATAGTAAGTGTAACGGCTGTGCTGAAATTCCACAATTTCTGGAGTAGCCCCTGTCTTTCGCATTAACTGCAAAGTGCAAATGAAAACTGAAAATAAATATGAATGGAAAACTAGAATGCCACCTGAGAGGTGTGTAAACGAAGCTAATGAAGATGATTCATGAGAGACAGAATAAATTAGTTTAGGATTGGGATCAACCGTGGGGCCGTGTGGAGCTCGAATTGTTTTGGAGCTATCGCGATTTACTTATTGGGTTCTGAAGCTGAATCCGCTATAATCCATGAAAAATAGCTTACTCGTCCCACCTGGTTTTATAGTAATGTCCAAACTTTGCTCGGCCTGCTAAGAAAATCAATCGTTTAATCTTCGTGATTCAGGGGTTTACAATGAAGTTCTCTGTGACATTTCACTACAAAGTAGAGCGACTTAATCGCTTATTCTTTAACGGAAGTGAAACTAAACAAATTTCAAACAGATGAGCAGGCGGTGAGCCTTCTAACCCCCCCCCCTCCTACCCTTCACAATGATTGAACCATTTGGAAGGTTTACGATAAAGCTCGTCCGTACGCTCTGAACTTGCCCTGCCCTCATTCTGTTACCGTAATGGGCATCATTATTGACTAACATGTCTTTTTGTCAGTTAGGAGAATGACGGAACACGAACCCTCTCGTTTAGTGAATGCCTCACGCGAGCGGGCGATTCCTTCCTTCTTTCCTTTACCTTGAGTCAATACCATTTGCCATATTGGCAAAATGGCTCGGTTTTGTTTGACCATCCACCCTCCCCGAGAAGATCTAAAAAGAGAATATATGTATTCGTTTCCTTTGACGTTAACGCACAAATACGGCGAGTGCTGGCCGCGTTTCCTTGGCGACAGACTGAGTTGTGAGTAAAACAACCAAACTAACTAATATACATCCAACCTTAATCATTTTAATACGTACTGACCACAGATGAAATTCTAAATCTCGCTCTCCCTGCTCTCCTTTTGTTCAAAGCGTAGTTAGTTTTAGTTAGTAGGTCAACAAACGAATTATTGGGAATTTTTTACAGCCCCCCCTCAAAATTTGATACTTTACGTTTCAAGACATGGGGATACCAAATCTGCAATGTCTGTCCTTCGTCCGGGCCGTTTTGTGCCTTTAACGTGGTCTAAAAAATCCGTTCTTTCGCACAAAAATCCCATTTGGTATCTAGTTGTGCCCGCCGTCTTGGCAATCCGATCGGACGAAGCCCATGGTTGTTATGGACACAAAATGGTTAATAAAAATCAACAAAATCCAGTATAATCGCAAGTAAGCCGTGTTTCGTATCGTTTTCAGGGTATTTTTACATCCTGAGTCGAATGGGAGTCTCAGACGTGTACAACTGCGTATTGGAAAATTACAGTAATTATTACAGTCAACCAAATGGAAGAACTCGTGGGAACTACAGCGGAAGTATACGTTTCGTCGTTAGTACTCCCTCCCTCCCTCCCGTCTCATTAAAACCACCCGCCCGCTCGCCTCGCAACGCCCGCTCAACTCGCAATGTCATGTCAATTACCACGGGTTTGCTGGAAGTCCCCGTCCCAATTTCCCCGACTCTTTTTGCCTGACGGGACGGAGGAAGGTTAGGGCCACTTTCTCCACACACCGCTACATTGGAGCATAAATTCCTACTGACGTTTACAGGTGCCTGGCGCTGGGGGAATATTTAGTTCCTGTAGTTCCATTGTAGTCAGGTCATGTTTAGTATGGTTTACTAGTATTTTTCGATGCTGAATCGAATGGAATGGGTCTCGGAGCAGTAATACTAGGTCAAGCTATTCATGAGAATAATAAGCCGTTGTGGGGTTAATTTGTAGGGTTTTTTAAATTAAGAATAATTGAGCAAATGAAAAAAAAAAATCAATCAGTTTCTGTCTGTCTGTGCTCTCTCTTCCTTTAGACAAACAGTACAAACATAACGTTCATGAAGTTCCAATTTCCATCTCCCACAATACAGGATGATTTTAAAGTTCTTTCCTGCTTTCTACATGCAATTTATTTGTTACTAGAGAAATTACGTAAACCAAAATCAAAGGCAATTAGAATAAGCTATCGGTAACTTAGAATGTAGCACACTAGCAGCATGGGAAGACCTAGCAGCGAAAGTTGCTACAGACACTGAACTGCGATTAGACTGCAGCTTTTTTCTTATAAATCCTGCATGTATGGAGGAATGCTCCGTATACTGCTGATATGATTATCGTAACCGTGCTGGTAGTTCAAGAAGCGTCTACTTACACGATGGAAGTTTAATCATGTTCACAACGGTAGGTGCATTCTTAGAAATCCTTGAATTCAAACTACTGTAGTTTAATGTTATCGACCACGAATGGTGTGTTAATAAGTACCTATGAAACTATAGTGAAAACCTTTGAAAGAAGTTCAAAATTATTTCTTGGCCTTTATTAAACTCCCATCGTGTAAGTAGCTAACCCCCACTCTCCTGCACAACCAAACGTAATAATTTCCGAGTTGAGAAATTAGCTCGAAACACACCTTTCAGCTGACAGTGTTCACTCATGATAATATATTACAGGAAAATTCGGCAAAGAAGTTGGAAAATTGAAATGGCGAAAAGGTGTGGTGTGGCGACGTATTCGCTAGGCCTTCGGTTCTTCGACGGGTGTGAACATGCATGTCGTAGAGACGGAGTTGGAGGAGTGGGTGGCAGTGGCGAAGAACGAGCCCACGTCAAACATGGGAGTGGAAGCAGTGAGTGGAAGTGACCGAGGTTGTGTTTTACTTCAAGTTCAGAAGTGACTGGCAAAGACAGTAAACAGAAATTCCTAGTCAGGACGTTTCTCATTTCTTCGTCCTCTGGGAAGCGGTTCATATACGCCAACCATAATTCTGCTTGCCTTTTCATTATAAAATTTACCTTCTCGATCGTATCAGCATGGTGAATATAAAATTGCAACTTGAGAGTTAACCTGGAAGGAGTTATCTTGGCATTAATTTGCGGTCCTGAATGCCCGAAAATTAACTTGAGGTCCCCCGTACAGAGAACCTAATGTTAGGCGCACAAATAGAGAAGGTGGAAAAAAAAGAAGTGAGTGAGGGATTGTATTAACACTCAGAATATGAATTTGAATGAGTATTTCAGCGGGAACAAGGTGATCTCTGAATAGGTGAACTGGTTGCACGGATAGAGAGAGGAGGAGGTAAACCAAATGGTGGGAAGTAGTTAATTTGAATTGTCCAAAAGGGAAATCAGTCGGCTTAGGATATGGCTGAATGGGCAGTCCAGTTCGAGGAAGGCCCAAAAGAAGGACTTCCCGTTAGGGGCAAGTGCAGAAGTTCTGAGCTCAAGATCTCCACTAATTCAGCTTGCGCCGAACAGGGTAGATTAAAAATAGGTTAGAAACTTGGTTTAAATGTTGGAAAACGGTATTGAACGTGAAAAGGGAACGTTGTGTAAGTTTGATGGAAGTCCAGTGAAATTGGTCGAGAAATGTAGTGAAAATCGTTAGGAGGTTGGATCGAGGAAACTTGTGAAATGTTGAATGATATATAAACAATCAGTGTGCTCCGCTCACTAAATCAAGAATTTCCCTTAAATAGTTCCTCACTTCACCTATCTTGAACATTTTTAGCGATGTCCCTCGAACCTGTGATATGCCGAAATGATTGACCAAAAGTCAAGTCGACGTTTCGTTATGCTTCGTGATTTTGTGTGTTGAGGAAGCTAAAACTGAAATGGAGACGTACTCAATTCGAAACGTTACGGAATGAGGGTAAATGTCTTGATCATTTTATGTCTTGTTAACGTGAGCCTTCGAAGGTGAATCGTGCTCTTCCAGCCCCAACTCGAATTATTAAGTTTATTGGTTATTTGAGTCGTTTCGTGTTGATTATTTTATTTTATTGAACTCGAGAGACCTGTTATGCCTCGTCGGCTGAGAAGCTTTTAGCTATTTGTTTATTGCTGAGTTCCCAACTCGTAAAGCTCATAAACTTGTAATATAAACCCTACCATTTTCTCCTTTTCACTCGTCGAAATCGTGAAACCTTCCTCGTAAAGTTAATTACTTCTCCGTTTTGGAACGTATAAAGCCTAAGGGTATCAATTTAAACTTTGCTCAATCCCCACGCGTTTTCCTTTAACAACTTTAATCGTTCATCTGAACGCACTCAAAGCACGTACATGAATACTCCCGGTAGTTCGAGTTATCGGCTTTCTTTTGACACATTTCTGAGATCCCATTTAACTAAGTTATATTTTCCTGACAAACTCTTGTCAAGTATCCACGTTCTAGGCGACGTCTTCTGTCGATAAACGTCGCGTTTTAAAAGCTATCCGACTCGTCGTAACTTCAGGCGTTTAAGGCCTAACGATTTTTTAAGAACACAAAATCCAACGACTAAAAATTAATGTTCCCGGCCTACACCTGAGCTCAAGTGTTCGCAGCTGTACTCCTAATTTATTTGTTGTTGCGTTATTGTTCAATGAGACTGCTCCGAATATTCATATATTCGTTAGGAAACAGTTACAACTTAACAATTATCACGTAGTCGTTTAGCAAACATCCTCACGATAATTTTTGACTTCTCTGAGTTGTAAGTAACCCCGCCCAATGCTCCGTGAGTGCTCCCATATTTCTCACTACACGCACACTCATACATACACACTTCTTGTCGAAATTAGGGTTTTTTAAAATTCAGTAAGCTTCACGTTTTGAAGAAAACAGAACTTTTTAAAAACCATAACAACCCCTTTGGGATGCCCTGGAATGTAAAGAGTGTGACTGTCAACGTTGGAGAGAACTGCTCAAGCGATTGGTGAATGAAGTTTTCTATAACAAGCGAGAATATTATTATGGACAATTTTCATGAACGAGATAGATAGGAAGAGGGGGGAGGGCAGAATGTACCAAACATGAGGTTGCTTAACGAGATCGAATGAACTTTCAACTTTTTAAAATCAATACCAAACTTTAGTTTTCAATAAAGAAGCCTGAAAACGTATGGAAGCGTGAACGAAAAAATATCTTCAGAAGTTGAGAAGTGAAAAGGTTCAGCTCGTATAGAAGCCACTCAAATGATCTCAGAAAAGTATTTTCATGTAGTGGTGTAGCACCGTAGCCTTAGCGATTTCTTCATCCGTCATACTTCATTTGTATATCGGTATGGTAAATACCTTCATTATTCTTATATTCAGCGCACTTGAATAGTTTTGGGATCATACACATTCAATAAACTATTTTCTGTTTCTATTTAATAAAATTGCGAATTCTTCTGTCCTAATTTGCCATTTTGTTGTGATGGTTGCGAGAATCCCACATTTACTCCCTTCGTGTGTGCTGGGGCTTCACGAGCGCCTTGATTTGGAAGCAAAATATCATGAATTGACGACGACCAAACTAACTGCCTGTCAACTCGTCTCTCGACACATCAGACACCTCTGCCAGCTCACCAGCACTGCCAGAAATTTATGAACTCTACATTTCGTGTCTCTCGCATCAACGCCCCAAGATTGTATAATTGGGCCAGCTGCCGCTTCTTCTCTTATTAGGAGCGGCACTTTTTTTTACTCCTCCTCCTCCTCCTCCTGCCCTAATCCTGTCCCTGATGGGTATTTTTTTCGAAGCTTTTGACTCGTGCCCTGGAGAGCTGTGGGCCTCGAGCCTCCAAACACCAACTCCACACCCACAGATGGAATAATTGTTTCACTTCAAAACGTGATATCTCTCATTAGGATCAATCGCTATCCACCGCTATGCATCTCGTTTTTTCCAAACGCGTTTCCAACCTTAACGAACCGTTTTCCCTCGTTTATTTCTCTCCTCCCCCTCCCATCCTTTTTTTTGTTAATCCGCCGAGTAACGAGAACCTAAGGGAATGGCTCGTGAATGGCGTCACAATTGAAACACATGACACAGTAATTGTTCCCTCGCTGACTCGACCCTTTTTTCATTAGGTTTGGGCAGAGCTAGTAATTGCCGGCGCTGTTACTGGCCATTCGTTCAGTAGGCACGAAAATTGACAGTCACTGTCGTGAAAAGCCGCTCTGAAACGAAGCTGATATCCTAAATTTGTGGCTGTAGAAGTGAAATAATTAAATATCTCTGAACCAATCAACATTGGCAAATGAACCGAATTACTGAGTCGGATATGGCGCTGAAACTCTTTTTGCTAGAGCGATGGACGAGGTTTTTTTTTTCAATTTGACACATATTTTATTTTGAAACTTATACGTTTCGATGTATTAAGTTATTTTGAGGAGGAACAAGTACAAACTAAGTAAATAATAAAGAGTTCACACCGCTAGATAAGTGAACAAAAAGTATAGTATGAAGTTGAACAAAACAAATAAACGCACGATATGAGGAGGAGAGTCTTCACATATAAATATCCTGGAAGCAGGGAAGGACCTCAAACATACGGGATTTCATGGTAGAGAGCGAGTGGAATAAGGGATTGGTAGGCAGCAGAAATGAGATGATTAGCAGAACGGAGGAGCAGCAGGTGAAGCATTTAATTTTTGAACAGAAAATACATCTAACCACGACTCTGTACGAAAATATCTGGTGCGTCGCAACACACAACTTTCCTTAGCTCTACAACAATTCACTTGGTACATGGCTAATTCTATTTAATCAATTCATTTATCACGCAGTTAATTTGAACTTGGTCAAACAACGCTTTACGGCAGTAGGAAGCGGCAGCGCTTACAGTTCTGGAATTTATTGTGCTGCTCGTACTCATTTCAGGACCATTATTGAGCAATTGGAACACAGATAATTAATGAGGCTGTAAACACGAATTTTCTGAAAAACGATAGTAATTACTTTTGCAGAGTTATTGGGTAAACACTTTTAGAACTGGTAGTAAGCGAAACGGCAGTAGTTGAAATTCAGGAATTTCTGGAGTGAGCCCCATGTATTTCATGAGCGTTTTTAAACACTCACCCTTTAGGTATTGGATTGGACTACAATACCAATTTTTTTTAACATTCTACAAGAATTCCAGCGGAGTTTATAAGGAAAAAACTGCGCGGAAAACGCTTTTGGTCGAAAATTTTGATAATTTATTGTGCTGCTCTCGTCATTTTCCCACGAATGAGAATTTTATAGTATCATATCCTTATTGAGAGCTATCAATATAAAAAATGTAATTAAAATCGTTAGAGCCGTTTTTGACAAAAAAGTTGGTGTTTTGATCACTATGATGACTATAGTTAACTTATGGTGGATTTTGCCCATACCCTTATTTTTCCGTCCCATGGTAACATGTAGGCTAGGCATCAAGTTTCAGCTGATTTGGTAGGGTGGTTTTCTCTAAAAACTGCGCTAAAATCGATTTCGTCGGAAGTTTTGATAATTTATTGTGCTGCTCTAGTCATTTTCCCACAAATCGGAATTTTATGGTATCATTGCCTTAGTGAGAGCTATCAATATAAAAAATTTAATCAAAATCGTTAGAGCCGTTTTTGAGAAAAAAAATATTAGGTGTTTTGATCACTATGATAAGTATAGTCAACTTTCGGCGGATTTTGCCCATACCCTTATTTTTGCGTCTCATGGTAACCTGCGGGCGAGATATGAAGTTTGAGCTGATTTGGTACGATGGTTTTCTCTAAAAATCGTTCACAGACACACATACACACACACACACACACACACACACACACACACACACACACACACACACACACACACACACAGACCCACAGACCATTTTCCCAAATAGTGTTTTTCGGACTCAGGAGGGTCTGAAACGTAAAGATCTGAAGAAAACTCAAAATTTTTTTTTTCAGCCGACTACATAACTTCGTAGAGCCAAGGAAAGTAAAAAGGCGTGAAGAACGGGTGGAAGGGGGCATCCGTAACGGAGAGGGTTCAATGAAGCAGGAATGTCCTAGCAACCAACGCACTAAGGAAGACGGAAGCACGTTCTATGGAAGTCGTAGTAAATAAAATTCAAAACTATGTTAACTTTAAAGCGAATAAGCACGAGAGCGATAGCAATGCTATCGAGCAGTAGCAATGATCTCACTACTATACATTATATAGTATTGAGATCAGACAATTCTGATGCAGCCGAACAAGAGCGCTGTAGCGGGAGATGGGAGTCGGTATGTGCCCAAACTCCAAAACTCCAGGTCTAGCACAGCATAAAGAGTTTTCGCAACATGGTCAACAAATGATAGTTGAGGATACCATCAATATCATGATAAGAGTAGCATTGGTGGGCAAGTATTTTCTAGTCAAAGCCCTAGATGATCATGGCTTCGTGGGTAAGTTGGTGTTACGTCACTCCCATCAATACTAAGGATAAGGAAAGTTAAAAAAAAAAGTCTTTTTCAAGACAGAGCCTCTTTTGCGCTAGTGTGAACCATTCCACGCTTACTAAGCGATAATGGACACTTGTGGTCGAGGGATGAGTAAAAACCCCCCTTCCAGGCCTTAAACCTGCGTGACTCTTCGGTTGTACGAGTACTGGCATCGACCCAGAGCAACAGGAATCGCTCCAAAGATAAAAATGAGCAGTTGCAGTGCCCTCTCCACAATTTACGGAAGCCAAAGGACCTCAGGGCACTACGAAGAGTGGCTGACCTTTAGAGCAACTACTTGTTTCTTATAAGTAGCATTTGTATACATGCAGGTCACACAGTACAAGTGGGCGAAAATTCCGCTTTCCGTTCGGTATGTGGGGAGGAAATGGTGCGGCTGGGATGACTTAGCACGTAGTAGAATCCAGCAGGTTCAGTTACAGGTCGGATGCGACGCTCCTAATGGGGCCGCTCAGGTTCGGCTCTGGCAGTTCTGAGAGAGAGGACAGGGGATGGAGATCTCATGATGTATGACGGTTTAATCACTTCTCGCCGCGTAATTGGTGGTGTGGAACACTCCTTCTCACCTCTGGAACGTGACTTGCCGAATACGATCACTGGTATCACTCAAACTCTTGTCTCTTTTCCTGCTCCTCACCCTTTTTTTGTCACTCCTACTCGCGCGCGCGCTCTCTCTCTCTCTCACCCTCTCAATCACTCTTCCTTTTTATCTCTCTCCCGCTACTAGCCTCCCCCATTTCAGGATCTGAGACCTCGGTTTCGGTTAATGGCCTCAGAACATTGTCCGTTCCCCCATCTTTCTCGGAATAACTTCAACACGTCATTCTTCTCCACACAGTATCTCCCTTCATCTCCAAAGCCAGGAATCCGTCGGCGTATCAACACGCCGCCGATGATTATCGAATACATCAAAAGCCGAAAGACATAGGAAACTTTTTCCCTGTCGATGAGGCGACGAAGCTGTGAAACTACGTCAGACCTTCGTCTATTAGTTAATTCCCTGTCAGACGCTCCTTTCAAATGCGTCCACCCCTCTAGCAGTCGCTATACTACAAACAAACAGTTTTACTCTTTCCATGTTCGAAAACATGTGAGCTAGTGAAGATTGTACTGAAATTTCTCGTTTAGTAAACGTGCGCCTTTTTGACATTTTCAAAAAATACCAGCGGTGCGCAGTCACCTAGCTGCATGTTGGGTACTTTTTCCGCTTCTCCTCCTCGATATCTGTTTGAAGTCAGACAGGCATATGGCGAAAGTTATCGTTTCTCCTCTAACTGCCTCACTCCAACCACCCGTCAGTTCGAGTCGTCACGTCGTGCCAGTTGCCTAGCGACGCCTAGAAAACATCAAATTTTGTCGTTCCCTTGAAGGCCATTTTCGTATGGTTTACTACGATTTTTCAATGCTGAATCGAATGAGATGGTGCTGCAAGGATTCTTCGATTTGTAGAACCCAGTAGGCATCTGCACCTTACCCTTAACACCCAATTCCCCTCCACCCCATCCTCTCATGAAATATGATCGATATGGTTATTTTCCTTCAAGATCAGCTCAACTTCCTCGAGTGGTCTTCCAAGGCCGGACGAGAAGAGGCTCCCGCCCCAAATAACAATTAAGCCCACTAAAAAAGCTATAAAAAGTCAACCCTCCGCTTAATTTTACGAGAGGTTAGTAATTGAAGCTTCTTATTCCGTAATATATATCACTTTACTGTTGGTCACGACTCCACGGGCATAAAAGATTGAATTTTTATTGAACGGACTCGGCAGATCCACCGAACAAAGAAAGGCGTGGACACTAACATAACGATTTATTTCTTATTGACGTAAAACTGATTAACGCCTCCAGTTTCTTTACTTCCGGTTTATGATCCGTCCTAAATAATACACCTTTTTGGGCCATGAACATTTTAACATTTCCCGGATTGCTGACGTACGTTAATCTTTTTCGACAATCATTCTTAACAATAGAATAATAAACCGTCCTGTAATAATAAATATTGTTGTCTAAGCAACGACGATGTTCTTAAAATCCCGTTTTGATGATGAATTTTATTTTATTTATTTCTGAAATTGGGTTATATCCGCCAGTAGGCAAATTACTAAAGTTAACGTACCTGTTAGGTGAGTCCGTCTCCTCTGGCTTGTGAGTTACTGTGGGCAAGCGCTTTCGATGTAAAGACATCATCGTCTGGCCGTTAAGTCAGTACTGGAGTCAGTCAGTTGGTCGTGGTCTTTATATACAAAGAGAAAGGTGAAAGGGGTGATGGAGCGTCGGGGAAGGGGCGGGGAGAGGAGGTCATGTAGCTCAGGGGGAAACCCCCTAGAGATAAATGGAACGTGTTGGATGGTCTGTCAATTGTGGAATTTAAGACGTTTTTGTGTAGGGTGGTGTGTAATTCCGTCAGTTGGTTGTTTTCGTTTGTGTAGTGTTTTGAGTGGTGTGAATATGGTGTCGCATTTTGTGTTGATTTGTTCATTTATGATCTGTCCATTGAAGTTTTTTGTTTGTAAATTTCCATGTTTTCTAATATGTTCAGTTTTCGTCCTTTGTATTGTTTGTGTAGTAAGGTGGTACAGTCCTGTATTTTGGTGGGTTCATGTCCAGTTGTTTTGAGGTGGTTGGCAAAGTTTGAATCGTCTTTGTTCCTACTAAGAGATTTAATGTGTTCTGAGTATCTGGTCCGTATTTTTCGTCCTGTCTGTCCTATGTATGCGTTTTTACAAGTACAAGTTATTTTATACACCCCACTTTGGTCGAGTGGGTCTGTATTTTCAGTCTTTGCAGTTAGTTTGGTTCTAAGTGTGTTGTCCGTACGTAATGCAATTTGTATACCTTCCTTTCGGAGGATATTAGTTATTCCGTATATTTGTGGTCCTGTGTACGTGAATGTGCAGCGTCTTGTTAAAGTCTGTGTATTTTCTGTTTTTGAGTCGTTTGTTTTGGAGTCATATTGTCTTAGTAATTTGTTTAATGATTTTTTAGAGTAACCGTTATTTTCTGCGATAGTATTTATAATATCAAGTTCTTTTTTGTAATTTTGTTCGGATAGTGGGATCGTTGTTAGTCTCCGTATCATGTGTCTGAATGCACTTAGTTTATGTTGTTGTGGGTGGTTTGATGTAAAATGTATGGTCGTGTCGGTAGCGGTAGGTTTTCTAAAAATGTCGTATTGTAGTTCGTTGTCCAACCGTGTGATTTTCAGGTCTAATATCCTCCGAAAGGAAGGTATACAAATTGCATTACGTACGGACAACACACTTAGAACCAAACTAACTGCAAAGACTGAAAATACAGACCCACTCGACCAAAGTGGGGTGTATAAAATAACTTGTACTTGTAAAAACGCATACATAGGACAGACAGGACGAAAAATACGGACCAGATACTCAGAACACATTAAATCTCTTAGTAGGAACAAAGACGATTCAAACTTTGCCAACCACCTCAAAACAACTGGACATGAACCCACCAAAATACAGGACTGTACCACCTTACTACACAAACAATACAAAGGACGAAAACTGAACATATTAGAAAACATGGAAATTTACAAACAAAAAAACTTCAATGGACAGATCATAAATGAACAAATCAACACAAAATGCGACACCATATTCACACCACTCAAAACACTACACAAACGAAAACAACCAACTGACGGATTTACACACCACCCTACACAAAAAAGACTTAAATTCCACAATTGACAGACCATCCAACACGTTCCATTTATCTCTAGGGGGTTTCCCCCTGAGCTACATGACCTCCTCTCCCCGCCCCTTCACCGACGCTCCATCACCCCTTTCACCTTTCTCTTTGTATATAAAGACCACGACCAACTGACTGACTCCAGTACTGACTTAACGGCCAGACGATGATGTCTTTACATCGAAAGCGCTTGCCCACAGTAACTCACAAGCCAGAGGAGACGGACTCACCTAACAGGTACGTTAACTTTAGTTATTTATTTCTATTTTCGATGCAACATACACGATGAAATGGACTTTGTAAATAGTAACGAGTGCCCTATGGAACAATAGGCCATCTGGCCGCGGTGCTCATTCCACCAGTGGGACAGTCAGAAGACTATATTATTAGAGTGCTAACTGTTTATGTTCCTTATTTTTACTTTCCGCTACCCCAAACAGAAAGGAAAGTATAGTAATCGTGTCAAAGAAAAAATTTGGGGTTTCTTCAGATCTTTACGTTTTGAGGCCTACTGAGTCTAAAAAACCTAATTTCGGCGCGTGGTCCGTGTCTGTGTGTGTGTCTGTAGTTCGATTTGCGAGAGAACGGCTGATCCGATTGAGCTGGTTCTTTTTTTGTTTGGTTCTTTATTTTTTGTAGACACCAAAATAAGGTTATGGATGATTTCAGTCGATGGGAAGGGTGGTGGGGAACGAAAATGTACCCAAAACTAAGGGTTTTCGCCTTTTTCTCATAAACCGCTCTAATGATTTTCATTAAAATTTCATATTATCTTCTACTGATCAATATCTAACTTTTCTTCTCTACACATATCTCCATGAAAATACGGTGAACGGAGATATAGGCGTATGAAGCAAAAATCAGTTTTTTACGCTTTTTGGCAAAATGGCTTCAGTAGTTTCCATCAAACTCTCAGGATGTTTTCTAATATTTAATACCCACATATTGTTCTCAATAAATGTTTCTCTGACAGTCCATTGAGCAGAGATAAAAATGAAAGTGTGTCGAAAATGACGTTTTTTCGAACAACTCCGTAAATTCCAAGGTAACTACTTCAGCAGATGTGATAGATCTTACTGAGTGTCTTTTAGTCACCCATACCCACATTTCGTTCTCCATAATTATTTCTGTATGTATATGTTGAACGGAGATATAAGCCTCAGAAAAGGAGATTTGTCGAATATTAATTTAACGGTATTCCAATTTTCTCAAAAACGGCTATAACGATATCGATCAAACTTATGGAGTACTCTCAGCAAACTAGTTTCTACATTTTGTTCCTCATAAATGTTTCTGTAGAAATGTGTTGAACGAAGATATAGTACCCGCATATGTAGCTAGAAAAGTTGTGTGTTGCTACGCACCACTCGTTTATAAGAACATTCAAAGCATTTTTATACCGTTGTGGTTGAGTTAACACCCACAGACACAGTCAATAATTACAAGACCTTCAGTTCTGAACAGCGCCCATTATTATCTTTCAAATGTGTTTGACTAACTGTAACGACACAGTTTGGTGCAACAAGGATTGGGTGTCTAAATGTATGCTCAAGGAGGCCGACGAGCTGGTACTATTTGTCCCTTCATTTCATCCTGCGTTTCCATTGAGGGCGCAGCCAATTCAATTGAAAACTATAGTACGAATTCAGCAAATAATCGCCCCCGACGACCCTTAAGGAATCGTTACCCACGAGGGTTGCTGCCACTTCACGTTGCTCAGTTTCTCACTGTGTGGCGTTAATTACCCCCCGCACACAGATTGCTCATCAGGAGGATCTAATTTCTGAATACAGTAACACAATTATCTATATACTCCCGTACACATCTTCCGGTAACAGCATTACGCCTGTCATTTCTGTACATATGTTAAGGGTTGTTTCTGAACGCACATAGGAATATTAAAAAGTTACCCGTCAATGTACTACTGCTATGGTTTCTATTGTAATCATGATGCATTTTCATAACTCCCAAGGCCCATTGGCATACAGCACAGAACTTCCAGCCTCCAGGAGACACTAGACTCCGACGTAGTGCCAAACCTCAAAGAAATCAAAGATGACCCGTATGTTCCCTCCTTGTAACCCCTGTAACCTGAATAGAACGGCAACAACAATATTCTGCACTGATACTATGAAGCTGAATGTTTCCGCGACGCACACAGACCTCATACTTAGTATACAAGATACGTAACACTAGGCTTTGAAGGTTCATGAGCTCGTTAGTAATTTCAAAATGAAATTACTGTTAGAGTGAACTGTTGAAAAAGTTAGGTGCAAGTCGAGTACCTTTTTGAGTGCTTTTGTTGGCAACACTGTTTTTTACGTAAATAAGAGTATCGAGCTCTCTGGCAGACAGTTTTATCGCTTCCAGTAAAGCACACTGTAATTTGTTCCGCTTTATCTGGAAGTAGCAGTCACTCCGTAACCAGAGCAATTAGGCCTACACTCATTTACAAAGTGAACTGGAGGAATTCCTCCCCAATTAGTCGATGCCCCTCAAACCAGCTTCGCTATGAGTAATCGCGGAATCAACACGGTTTCGTAATGAATGAGTGATTCACTCTTCTCATTGATGGAGGGCGTCTGCGTGGGCACCCGTTCATTCATTCCTAGCATCGCTCCAGGGATCAACTAGCAGGGGGACCTCCTCATTGACCTATCAACTACCTCCATCAACCTTCCTATTGACCCAGACAATTAACTTCGGGAGCTTCACAGCTTCCAACAAACAATGCACATATACATTCTCTCGAATTCAACTCTGTAGGACTCTATTCAGCCCCAAACTCACTCAATTCCGTCAATTCTCCCTTGCTTCACTGGTATGAATAGCATCGGTTGTCACCATCGTCCTCTTCGATGTTTCAACAAAATCAGGTCACACTCCGCCTTACTCGTGTTTGAGTATAACTATTGGAGAATAACTGGTACGAACCAAATCCAGACTGCAAAATATCACGGTGACGAGATGGCTTAGATTGATTTTTTTCTGAAAAAATTACAGCAAAACATCACAACTAGTTAATTATTATGTTTTTACTGTTGCATTAAATTTTGTGTGTGAGCAGTCTCAAATAGCGTAGCAGTACTATACAATTTTCAAATGTCAAAAGCAACTCAATAAATCAACCTCAACCATTTCGACAAAAATAGATGTATTGCATTTTTCCCTCATTAATCATGCCTCCGTTCTCCAAACAATAGTCTTGCTAGCCTAATAAGCTACATGTTTGATGGAAGTTTAACAATGGTTTTAGGATAATTAGGAACAATGCGATACATTTCCGAGTGCATCCTCTCATTGACTAACTTGTTTCACAGTCTTTACCTAATGACTCTAGAAAAACAAACGTTCTCACAAAAACCATGTTGACATTGCCATAAATTACGTACACGGTAGTCACCCTATAAAAGGCATGAGTAAGAGAAACGCTATCAATTCCAAAACGTACTACCAGTTTTTCGCTACACAACGTCTAGTTGAGTTGTGACAGGCTCTCCTGAATTGAGTGAAAAACATACGACATGGGTTCGGGTTGAGAGCAAATACCTTCATAGGAATCTTGCTCTTGGCTGGGGTCTACACAACTGTTACGGGAGGAACCAAACCCTTCGATTCAGCGAAGTTCGAGCGAATCGGGGCATTTGTGCTGACTGGGCACCTCAAATGCCCCGATTCGCTCGAACTTCGCTGTCTGTTGTAACTGAGCCAGTTCCCTCGTCGCCGTGTTGCCCCCGCTCGCGTTCGCTCCCACCTAGTTCCCTGTTTGTGGTGGTAAAACTCCCCCAAATGCAATTGAGAATAAAACTCTGTTCCAATTGAAATCGTCTTGATATCGTACTAACTCCCGGACTCTCTTAGTGTGATATCGCTTTCAATATCAATCCCCCCCGTAACACAACATCCAGTCAAGAAGACTGCTCCCAGGAACTCAACGCCTCTAAGACGCCTCTAGCCACATCTCGGATTTTGTCATCCACTTAACTTATATAAATTCCAAGGCCTGTGTGGCTTTCAACGGTCTTGAAAACTCTACTCAGGATAGCGACGCGTGTCGAGAACCTATTGGTGAAACTCAAAGAGCTGTCTGGAAATTACGAAACCAGCATTTAAGAGCTTGATACAATGGCACTCTCTGCCAGACGGAGTATATTCGTACGCTACTGACAGGAAAGGTTGGCTCAAGTTCTGCAGTGGGAAATTAACTGAATTGGCCTCCACCGAGTCTAGTACGTTCCTCGTTCTAGAACAGATTTCTTGAGACTTAGGGAACTTTGGTCGAGGCTGCGAGTATCTCGTATATCAACAAATCAACGGGTGAATGGAAATGAATGGAATCGGCCATTCTTTGTGAGCTGGCAGTCAGTCTTTTGTGACATGAATGGTCTGTATTTACCCCCTCCAAGACACTTGCCTGTGTAAAGTTCCAACTGGAGAAGAGAGATTTCTGTCAGGAGAGGAAGAAAAGGGTTGACAAGGAAGAGGGAGGCAAAACAGAACAATGAACGGATGCAATGTGTGGATTGGTGGTGTTATGGGGGGGGGGGTGTTTATTTATATTTGATATGCTCTCGTCATGAGATCAGAAGTGTTGTTCTCAATGCGCGGGCGTCTGCAGCCTCCGACGTGCACAGCACGAAACCCTAACCCATTTATTGGCTCTTTTTTTGCCTTCTATTACCAATTATGCGTCTTTGAGAATTCGCCCTTGAAGGAGTAATCCAATACCCGTGTACCACTTGCAGCTGCCCTCACCGTAGCCTCCTTCGTTTTCAAACCCTTTCTTTCTCCGAGACCATCAGGATGAGCCTAATTGACGCAAAAAGCTCTTTTCGCCTCTGAATGGGGGGAAAAAGGCGTTTTTGCGGTTTCTCGACAACAATATGGAGGAGTATGGTCGATTGAGAAGGTTTTGCTCCGAAGGGCCCAATCAAACATGACAAGGTGGGGAAGACATTCACCTGGCGATCCTATCTATCTCGGTGAATTAGCCGACTGAATGGCGCTCCCCGTCTTCGGCAAAGAAGTGATTAAGTTGCATCCTTGACATTGTTCCCTGCCGCCCAGCTAATACCAGCCTTCGGAGGGAACGGCTCTGCCATTGAAAATCGGCCGAGTCTTGACATTTGAGAGCTCTTGTTTACGAGAACCTCCTTCTTTTCCACCCATAGTACTGGATGTTCCTTCTCATCCTTTTAAAAAATGTGATTTTTGCGAGAGGGGAATCTCACGTAAAACACTTCATGTAATCACACAACTGTTCGTATTCTGGCAGAAGGCCCTGTTTAGGAAGAACAAAAATCAATTGACGGTGTATTCGCCAATATGCCACCGTGATCTTCGGCTACATATCCCGAAACATTTCGTGAAAAGTTCCCGTCATGTCAACGTTAAAAGATATACATCTATATACATACAATTAAACTGCAAGTCGCAAAGTGAAGGCACGAAACATCTTCCTGTAGCACAACTTTATGAGCTGAACATTACAGGCATTGAGCTTTCGGCATGACACCGTAATCAGAACTGTCTCAAATTATACACACGCATGCAACGAAACGGGAATACAATTGGACCCAAAAACAATAAACGAAATGAATTATGAAAAAAAATGATGTAAGGAGTATCTGAACAAACTTGTGAATTGGGAGATTCCGAGTTAGTTCCAACTCCTCAAAACCCAACTAAATGCTTCCCGCCCCTGTTGGGGTAACTCCTCTGTTTGTTGAGCGAGATAACAGAGATCGTGAGTAAATATTGCCGACGCCCGAGCTATAAAATCTAGCTGTGATTGGGAATTCTGCCTTCTTTTTTCTCCTTCCTTCTGACGTGGGCAGGTAAATAACTAGCGTAACATCAAGTAATAGCGATTCATAAATATCGCCCCCCCCCACCCCAACCTCTCAAATCATATAAAAATAGTAGCTTTCTGAGCCAACCGCTACATTGTCTGTCTTGTACTGTTGCCAGGTGAACGACACGCCTGAAGAAGAGGAGGATTCGGACCTCTACCAAAAAATGCATTCACCAAGTGGGGCTTAGAGCAGAAATTACTTGTCGGTTGTTTTACTAGAATCGGCGCATGGTAGCAATAGTTTTTATGTTGGAGCAGGATGTGGTATCTGCGATAAACACTGACAAAAACGAGAAAAATCTGGCTCTGGATGGACCAGGTGGATGGATGGATCTGACCTATCCTTCGTCGATAGGTTCTGCATGTGGATAAGTACTTTCCCCCAGCTGCACATTCATTCCATTCCTCTTTGGTATGTGGTTCATCGCTCTCTCTCCCCCTCCCCATCGCATGAGCTCTGAGTGGTTCTGTCCTCACGAAAACCTCTTTATTGAGTAATATGCATTTCGTGTAATCGCATCTGCGCGTCAAAACACCCGCACCGAACGCGTAATTGTTTGTGAACACACACGGCTGCTTTGTTGAGAGCGCAGTTTGACGCCTAGAGTTGATGCCATTGTGACGGGGGGAGGGGGGGGGTTGGCACAGGCGCAGCCCGCATGATGACATATGGGACTGCACAAGAGCGGCGCCGCTGCACACGAGCCCGCGAGGGCCGCATCTGGAGGGATCTTCACGCCACTTAAGCTCTGGACCTCTCTTCACTGCTCTATGTAATTAGTTACTGCTTCCAAGGCAATCACTTAAACAGCGTCGTTCGTATCAGGTAACCGGACACTGCGATGTGGGCGTTCCGGACGCCCGGAGCATCTCCTGCAGCCCCGTGATCCCTCATGGACACTCACTCGTTAGCCTCGTCCTATCATTTCCCTTCGTCTCCGGAGTCATTTCTCCGTCACCGCCGGTTAGATGACCCAGCCAGTCGAATATCACTTACCAGGACGTTTCTCTGTAAAAAGCATGTTTGTTACGTGACAATTAAAAAAATATCTGATGTGAAGTGTCACACAACTTTCCTCAACCCTTGTGAATTCTAAGGTGAGCCTCCAGACAGGTACCGTGTTCTCATTTATCGCGATTTACCTGACACTTTTATGCTGGAGTATGTGCATACTGCTCAGATGAAAGCAACGTCCGAGTTTGACTAACACGTAGGGCAACAGCTCCCCGACTGCGGAGTTTTGACCGACTCCCTCCTTTTATAGCGTTTAGAAGTAGAATTTCTGCCATTTAACGGTCAACTGTATTCAGAGCCGACGAACCTACGTTTCTGGTGATTGGTGACGCCACTCGTGCACCGCCAACACACTCCAACAAGAATATTTCAGTGAAGAGGAAACGGCAGAAGATATCACTCCTCACAGCCTCATTCACTTCTGTCTTGCGCCAGGCATCGCCTCCGCCCACGAATTTTCAAACTAATATTTGCACTACCTTCCATGTCTTCTTTATTCTACTGGTTGACGAACGAAGTAGGTAGTATCTCTGTTGCTGCAGTATAGTTTACTAAACGGAACTCACTTAAAGCCGCCTTCATCTCCGACCACAACCGGGAGCAGCGTTATCAACTTGTTTACAAGCTGTTTAGTTAGTCAGCCCTCCCAACAACCGCTCACTGTTGAGAAACTACACGTGGTTTCGTGTTTCCACTGAAGGCGCAGGATGTGCAGGATGGAGAGTCCTTGAGAGAGAAGAAGTGGATCCACTCATTGAAGTCGCGATGTCTCGTGAGGAACTGGCTCGTCCAGTAGTCTGGCATAACCCACCCTCTCTCAAGACGTTCACAGATGCTGGGGAAGAACTCATACATGTCACGATCCTTTGACGAGGATTCCCATCTCGCTTGCCAGTTCTCTAACGCCCATTCGTTGATGGTGGCACGTCTTCGTTCTGTAATGAGATCTGCACGGAGTTCAGCTCAAAGCGGGGGAAGCTCCCATTTCACTCTCCACTTGTCAACCATGCACTTAACAGCCAAATCAACTGGTAACTGACCAGTGATCACCTATAGTGCTTCTGTTGATACAGTATTATAGACCTTGGTGATCCACAGGAGCGCAGCTGGTCCAATACTCTCTTTTGATGACTGTTAGTTTGCTACCCCAGACAACGGGGTAGTATTCAATCACACCTAGATAGATGGCCATGTACATGAGGATAGTGTCATAGTAACACACATCCCAAGTGGCCTTAGCAATTGCTCACAGTGACTCAAATCTTGCAATGGGACTGGAAGTGTTGGCTAAAGCCTCGCCTCTCACCTATATTATAATGACCTATGTAAGTTTCCTCGGTTACTAATTAAATCGATTCGGATCGTGTCGATTGTTTAACTTTTTCATTTGAACTGATGACTGGCGAAGTGATAATGTAATACCACATCGTAGTTAACACCTCGTGAAATATCGAACTTTGTTTTTGAATTTACGTATTAAACGATACATCTTTCAGGTTCGCAAGTGTTATTACTTCCGTAGGGAGTGTGTTACGATGGTTCTTAGAGTGCGCATATCAGTCAAGGACACTCAGGGTGGAATTGTCAAAGGTGAACTGCGACTGTTCAAAAATTCTTGGATTGTCGTCAGCAGAGAGATTTGGGTTAGTCACACGAGTTGAGGAAGTGGCCTTCTCTTTGGTCCCAGCTTTTGGAAAGGTTGTTCACAGCTTGTTTGATGGGGAAGTTGGCTGTTTGCAAGAGCCAGTCGCAGTCTCAATCGATCCAAAGTCAAAGCCAGTGGTATTACTAGGCCCCCACTATCACATGCATTAATGCCCAAGGTGAAACATGAACTGGATCGGATGGTATCCAAAGGCATCATTAAACCAATGATGAAACCAACTTACTGGGTAAGCCAACTGGTGATCGTTGTGAAAAAGAATGGGTCGTTGTGAATGTGTCTAGACCCTGGTTGTTCGGCAGGTCGAATTAGCTGGGTTTGTTTTTGACCTCCAAACGTCCAAACTTGACCCTAAGTCATGGTTCCCCCGAGCCCCTTTCTTTGTACCTGTGGGAAGTCCCACTCCTCAGTTATTTCCCTGTGACGATGGATTTTCCTGTTTCTTGGACTTTACAAACTATCCTTTTCCTACCCCTCATTTTACTTTTCTCTCCTCAACAGACAGCTCCTTCTGAGTCAGTAATCAGCACTCGCGAACCACAGTCATCTCCCAGTTCTCACAATTCGTCTCTCCACTCGTGCTACTCTCTCTCTCTCTCGTCCTCCACTTAGTGTCTCACAACCAATTCTCGTTTATGTGCTCACACTCAATGTTATATCGCTATTGTGTATAAGTATAATACAGTCCTTACTTACACTCACCATGTCCATGTATTTCTCCGTTTCGAGCTCCCCTCTCCCCCTTCGTGAGCCTAACATGGGTCCACTGAACAAAGCGATCAAACGGGCGCATCACCAATTTCCACTTTTGGCGGACATAGCGGAGAGATTGAAGAAAGTAAACTACCCTTGCAAACTAGATGCCTAGTCAGGATTTTGGATGTTACCCCTCGACAAGGAAAACGCGGAGGTGTGTACGTTCCAGACTAAGTGGGGAAGATATTTATTTCTTAGGGTCCCGTTTGGAATTCGGACGGCCCCAGAAATATTTCATAGAATTGCGGCTGCCTACAAAGTTATAAAGTTCAACCCTGATAAATGTATAGTCAATGCTCAGCAAGTTGAATTTCTTAGATACTCTTTCGGATATGGTGGTGTGCAATGTGACCCTGAGAAAAATGAAGCAATCGGCTCTCTTTGTCCGCCTACAAACAAGGAAGAACTTCAAAGGATCTTATGAATTTTCGACTACGTCTCTAAATTTATAAAAATTATCGCTGATGTTGCAGTACCATTACGAGAATTGATGAACAAGAACGTAGAGTTTACCTGAGATTCCGCGCAAGATGCGCCATTCAACGCCCAGAGACGGGCCCTGACCAGTGCTTCAGTTCTGAACTATTATGATGCTCAGTGTCGATGCTAGTTCCTATGCACATGCAGTTCCGTGCTCTCATACAGCGTGGTAGGCCAGTGGCCTGTGCTTCACGGACTCTAACCTCTACCTAACGTTGTTATAGTCAACTTGAAGTTGAGTGCTTTGCGGTGTGCTTTGGGATACAAAAGTTTAGAAATTTCATCTTGGGAAGAGATTCACTTACGGTGCAAACAGACCACAAGCAGTTGCTGGGGGTTTTCAACAAACCCTTGCACAAAGTTCCTGCGAGGCTGCTGCGGATGTTACTGACACGTACACATTCAACCTGGTGCATGTACCAGGAAATGAGCTATACCTAGGAGACTTTTTGAGTCGACATTTTGGTTCCTCAGGCCGTGACAAGAACACAGAGTTTGATACGGAACTAGAACTACAGGTTGCACTGCTCATGGAAAGCCTGTCAGTGACTAACCAATGCTTAGACGCGATCAAGAATTCAATGGAACATGATCGCACCTTTTCAGCATCGCGGTAGCACTTTCAGAATGGCTGGAAAGCTGACTACTCTGGGAAGAAGAGGTAAAACCATAGTACGACATCCATCATTCGTCGGTGGAGACTGACGGCAATATACTTTACGGAGATTGAGTTCTAATCCGTTCTAAGTTGAAAACTGAAATGCTCAAAAAATTGTACTCGGATCATCCGGGCAACACCAGGATGAGGAGCCTGGCGGTGATGTCCTTGTACTGGCCAGGGATTAATCAGGACATTATAAGGTATGTTTCTTCGTGTGAGATTTGCCAATACCAGCCTGCAAATGTGAGGCTTCCACTGACATATAAGCTGGTGCCTGCTCTGCCTTGGCAGGAAGTTGCTGGAGACGTCTGTCAGATCAGAGGTGATCGTTACCTGGTCCTGGTTGATTTATTGAGCAACTACATTGAAGTTGCTCACTAGGGGATAGTACAGATGAAATCAATTTTCGCACGCCATGGCGTCCCTTTCACATTCTGCCCCGATGGCTCCCTCTACTTTGATTCTGGACTCTTTCTACGGTTTGCAACGGAGTGGGGGTTCACGCACGTGATATTTAGTCTTCATTATCCAAGGTCTAACGGGCAGGCCGAATCTGCGGTTAAAACGGTGAAGAGGATTTTTGTCAAGGCACTCGACACCCATCAAGATCCATACGTAGCTCTCCTAAACTACGAGTGCTCTCGTCGAATTTTATTCTCCAGCATCAATTCTCATTTACTCAACACATGAAAGTAGCCAAAATTGATCTATTGATCACTATGATGACTATAGTTATTTTTAAACTGATTGTGCTAATACCCTCACTTCACCACGTCACGCCATGGTGTTCTAGAATAGAAAAAATTACTGGACCGTCAAAAGTTCACGTCCCCTCAGTAATGAGCGAACAACTGACGAAGATTGGATAAATTGCAGTGTCCTCAGTTGGATATCAGACGCGTGTTCTCACCATATCTTGTTCATCAATTGTAACTAATGGTAAAGTAAATGTAACTAATATTTCTGAGAGGCTCAAATATGGTTAGCCCTCTAATTGGCAATGCCGGGGGATTCCCGAGAATGTGAAACACAATTAACCGGCTCAAGAAAGCCTCCGAATATTTACGCAATATTTCCAGAAAGTTTAACGACGACTCCGTTATAATATTCTAAAGAGGGAGAGCTATAGTGGTTCAAATGCGGGTTAATGAGGTGTCGATTCCGCTCGGGAATCCCGGATTGTGGGCCTCTCGGAGGAAATACCACGTAGGTTTCTTGTCAGACAACCGGAAAGGGTCTTTTCAACACGAATTAACAGCCAGTCTCTCCAGTCGTACAGACTTCCTTCAATGTTGTTACCCTTCTTATCGCCACAACATGTTCTTCCCGACTGTTATTAAAAAGACCACTATAATTTTAATTCCAGGCTTTTTTGGCTCACAAAATTGTCAAAGTGATGTTTCCTCATTTTAAGCAACAAACGGATTTATAAAGAAAGTCTGTAATTATATCGGTATTTGTTGAAATTTTCGATAATTATTGAGCTGCTTCCGCCATGTTTCCACGCCCGAAAATTTCGCATTACCTATACGTTGTTTAGGATCGTTCCACAAAAAATTTAATAAAATCTTCACGGTCATTTTTGAGAAAACTATTGGTGTGGCACATCACACAACTTTTCTCAACAATTGTGGAGTGGTTGTCACATCTGAGTCGGTTTGAACCATTCATTCCTCCTCAACCTTGTTCGCAAACCATTTTCTCAAACGACGTTTTTTATGCTCAGAGGACTTTGAAAAGCACTCTGAAGAAAACTAAAAATAAAAGAAGTTTTTTAGTAGATTGCGTAACTTTCGTACTTGGTTTGAAGTGCTTTGGAAAATAAAAAGAAAAGAGATTACATTGCTCAAACTCACTCAAATAATACTAGGTCCTAAGCTTATTCAGTTTGTTCCAAGAAGACAACTCCACAATTTTGTTCAGTGGCCGTGCTAGTGCGAAGTAGGACCAACCCTTTCTTAGACCTCAAAAGCGCATTTTGTCTGGTGCACTATCTTTAGAGAACCTTCTCTGTGTGAGCAGATTTTTTCCAGAGAGAATAATCCTCACAAAGTACATTTTAACAATTGATGTCTCTTATATCGTTTATTGTCCCGTAGTGCACCTGACGTTATTTTGAGGAAAGGAAATAAATAAATCTGGCTCATGGTAACACAAGGTAATTTAACGAGAAATAAATGAAATTTTACTTCAATCTTTCCGACACCTGATCGGAGCTAGTGCAACGCACGTGAAAGTAAAATCGGAGGGGGCTTCGCGTTTACGATTAGCCAACTCTTTAGAAGCTACTCCAAGCTGGGATTCTCTTTAAAGGATCACAAGTCATCAGAATCATCAGATATCACTGTCAACCACGAATCATTTTTGTCAGGAAAGTTTTGAAAGATAACGGGAATGCTTCACTGAGTCACACATTTTGATACACATTTTTTTCTGAATAAAACTGAGTGAATCCCCTACGGTGATTGCAATAAAATACTACATGTTTATCTTGCACAACCAAATTTATGTGACGTTCTATCTGAACCTGTCAAACAAACCCCCTGGCCCGTTGCGTTACAGAAGTGACACATAAGAACTAAAACTGAAAACGTCCTTTGGAAGCGTCATTCTCAAAGGCGGAAGTCGATTTCAAACGCGAACAAAAATAACGTTGCCGCACAAATAGAAAAAATTGAATCGCAAGGACTAATTTGTTATTCCTCACATACAGACAACATTATAATCGGAGTGAATGGTCTTCGTGGGGCGATAACCGATATTATAATAGGCCTTCGAACCGTAAACAAGCCATTAGGAATAACGAAACAGGTATCTCTCAGAGCCGGGGTTTCCCTCAAACCAAATGACGCAGACAAGTTGAGACTCGATCAGCTAAGCCTAATTCCTCAATATACAGGCGAATGAAAAAATACGTGACTGAGAAACTATTATTGTGTAAATAATCTAATGAGCCGATAAGAGAGAAGTTCGAGGTTTCGAACTATTTTGGCACTAGAGTCGACAACAGGAGAATGTGATTAGGGAGTCATAAATGCCGACGGATGGTGATTTCTAAAGTCTCTCAAGAAGTCGGTCGTTAAACAGAATAATTTGTAAGAAAAACAAACGTGTCTCGTAGAACCTGCGATTGATATAAATGGACTAACAAAGGAATTTTAGTTCCGCACTTGTTCTGACTATTTACTCAAAATGATTGGAAGCGCATAGTGCATGTAAAACAGTTCCTGATAGTTCAGAATAGAAAATGCCTGTTTCGGTTTGGATAAGTCTCAATCTGACTTGGAAAACCTCAAGAGATACTGATGAGGCATCAACGAATACGAAGGTAAATCAATAATCCAATCACAAAATTAGAAAATTGTCACTTAAATGTTTGATGCGGCAAAAAAGTCTTACGAAAGACCGCTTACGTCTATCTCTCGAACCACTATGACTTTATAGTTGAGGGTTGGTAATGGAGCGCTAGAGGATCCAATTGGAGTTCAAACAGTGGGATCTGCGATCAAATTTCTGCCTTTTGATCGTCCTCTGAGTCGATCAAAGTTGCAAGGAAGCGTGACGCTTCGCGTCAGGCCGTTTAATCTAATTTGCGTTGTTGTAACCAATGGCTATTGAGTAACGGAAACGTGCTGCTTCTCCAGCAAAGCCTTCATTTATTTAACTGCTTGCGCCGCTCAAAAGCTGCCCATATAAAATATTGATGGAACTCGTCGCAGTTTTAGAAGGACTCGCTTTGCTTCCCAGAGCGAGCTGCTGGTAAAAGAGTTGTCCCAACTTCGTGGGAGAGCGTCACTTGGTCGAGCCATGAAATATTTCCGACGAGGACTCGTGGAAGGATCAATTGTTAGGTTTTTTTTTTGTTCTGTAGCTCGTAAACGGTGGCTGACGGTCAAATGATCGGAAGACGTGGGAAGGCACCAACCTGTTAGTCGTGAAATATTCAAAGGCAGACGGCACCGGCGGTGGGCACAACACGCGCTCAGATTAACACCTGACGCTTTCTGCTTGCCAACCATTGAGCAGATATTGACCAGCCTGAGTATTCGAAAGCCATCGTTTGTCAATGAAAGCAAGTCTGTTTAGGCCGTTAAAACGAACTAACATCAGCCAACTGTTCCCGTCAGTCAGTAGAGCGTGGTCACAAAACGTACCTAGATTCCGGGATCACAGGTTAGGGGCCTTCGATAGCCAGTCGCGAAGCGATCTTTAGAATACTCTATTGCACTGTGCTGGTCAACAACAGCGATCAGCAAGACGGGGGGGGGGGGGGAACCGCCGTGCAAGGAAATGATCGAGCGTGTGAACTGAAGAAAAAAAAAGAAAACCTATTGCAAAGGTTTAGTTCTGTGTGTTAGCTTGTAGAGTCTCTTTCTGTATACGCTGGTCATCCATTGTGGACAGCAATACGCGATCGAACTCGAGTACCACCGTTATTCCTGGTTTTTAGGTGTTTTTTAATCTCTGACACAGGGCAAGGGCTCTAATATTAGAAATAGAACTCCATGTCAGGGATGGAGTTTCATAATTGATGCCGCTAATGGTTTACCGGCGGTAAATTCAAGGGTTCACGGGCATAGACCCCGTCAACTCCTTGTACATGGGCTGCTGTAATTTGTTGTGGTTCCACAGTCAAGTTTCCTACCTTCATTGTACTCGGTGTTCTCCACGCCATCTTTGGACTACTGAACAGCATGAAGGCTACTTGTGATGCGAGATGGTGGGAGCGATACATTCTCAGGTTAAAAAGTGCTAAGTGCTCTTCTTTGGATATGAAAACCAACTAGACTGTGTAGTCCAATCCCTCTAATCAATGGCCAACTGCTTATAGATTTGGCCATTCAGTACATAGTGAAAAAAACTCCCCAACAGTGCACTGCGTTCTGGGACAGCCTGTTACTATCAGTGGTACTGAGGTAAACTAGTAGCCGTAGATGAACGCGCACTATACGAAAGACAAAAATGGGAGCTCTCGTCAAAGAAACGTGAGAAACACTGGTTTCCTACAAAAGTTGAAGGATTCTTTAAGAAAACGGTTTCATTAGTTACCTCACAGTCTACTGATCCTTCTGCTGTAAGGACGTTAACGAATAACGCTGTGGAGTAAAATAAACCACTCCAGGGTATATAGCCACCAATAATATTCAGCGGCAAATTTTAATGAGTCACAGAGGAAACGAGTAAATAGGAACACAAAGCGGACATTAGTATCTCCCCGAGAAAATGGACCTAAGTGTAACATTGGGAACATATTTAGTTTCTTGGAACACACGTCGAATCCAAGTGCAGCTTTCCGTGTTCTCGGCAAAACACGACACAGTGCAGCCCCAGACCGAAGGAAAACCAGAGGCCTAGTATTTTATTCGAGGACCTCCTACAACGCAGAGCGTCGATTCTCGGATTCTAGAATGAGCAGACAGTTCTTCTGTTCCTGAGAACGGCACGCGGCTTAAGGGGGACGAGATCTATTGGTCCAGGAGCTTTGAATCACATGTTGACGCTTTTAAAAGGTGCTACGAGTATTTATGAGATAACGTCTTCATAAACAACGTTATCATCTGGGCTCTTCAGAAAGGCGTCATTATTTGCGTTTTTCTCAAATATCACGTGGAGCAGGCGGCGGTGGGGGGGGGGGGGGTAGAGAGAGAGTTTCAGTTTATCGCTCAGCTGAATGAGGGAAAACAAACCAACAAAAACTTACCCTTCTTATCACTTGTCAAGAAAGATCCTTTCCGTTATCTGGCCAAACAATAATCGTTGACAATGTTGATAGTGACTGTCGAACCCTCGTTTGGACCCGTCCAGATATTTTTCGACGTGATCTCATCGACGTCTGCCGTTTTAAATGAACTGTGCACGAATTAAGTGATTTTCACGAGGTTTCAGTTTACATACTGCCTTAGTGATCTACCAGAACATGAAATGGAAAACTCGATTTGAGCCTCTTGAAGGTTCACTACCTGTCGGCCACGTCAAACCCACCATCACGGGCCAAGTATGAGAAGCTTTATTTATCTATTTCGGGCATCGCATTCGTGGCGTACCTAACTCGTGCGTATTGTCCTTGATCCCACCAACCGTGGTACAGTCGTATTTTATCTCGACAATATGTAAGAAGCCTTAAAAAGCGCACTCTATACCACCAAACCAACGAGCACCAGCTCATTCCAAACTCGTTTTGGGGAACTGCTTTAGTTCCATTTAGTGATTACTTTCCCTATCTCAGTCAAGGCGTGCATAGAAAGGTAAGTTATGTAATCGGCTGGAGAACAATTTTAGGATTTCTTACGATCTTCGGCAGACAGAGTGCTGTGCCTAAAAACATCATTTGGGAAAGGTTATTTCCTTATACATGCTGTGTATATGATACTACTAGTCTCAGAAAACCCAGTATGGTGGCCCAATGATGAGCTCTTAACAGCGCTCACAACGTAATTAGGAGCAAACTCAGAAATTCCGGAAATCAATCCTCCGCCGTACCACTAGAATTTCAAAACAGTAAACACGATCCTTCTAAATAAATCTGGTTGACAGTCTAATGAATCACCTTTGCATTAATTTTTCATTAAAGGTAGTGATTATTGATTGATTAATGATGGGCTCCTGCTCATAAGTAGGAGCATCTCAATAAATTCTATTTAAGCGCCACACAGTCAACGTAATGTGAGAGAAAGAAGACGAAGAATAACACAATGCGTATTATTTCATTTTGTGGCTGATTTAAAATTAGATCTATCAGGTGTGACGCACCACACAGGGGTTTTCAGCACCACGTCCTTCAGTATTCTCATGTCTTTAGAGCTACTACTACTTATCGAATCACTTTTTCACTCAATTCATTTGAACTCGGTAAAACACCGAATGTGTCTATAATAAAATGAGAGAGAGATCATACCAAACAGTGAAAGATCGATCGATCATCAGCAACAAGTGAACGTAACGCGATGAAGGATGGAAAAGGGGGGGGGGGAGACAAACGATAATGCGAACCATGTCATTACAGAAATGAAGTCATCAACGGAGAATCGCCTTATTTCAACATTTATCTGAACTATTACTCGTAAACGTCCCTTGGAGTAAAAATGGGGAAATTCGATGTACTGCCTATCCGTCAGATTAATATTGAAGAAATGACGGAATTCGTTCCGATGATTTGCAGAACCTGGAACCACCTTTGCTATTCTATAATCCCACTCTTCCTCACTAATTCTTTTCCTAAATTTCCAGCCTGTTTGCCTACTGCTTTCTAACCGACAACAACATTTGAGTTCATGCTCGCCACTTTTATTCCGAGTTTATATTCTCTCTTTAACTTAGCCTAATGAAGGTTTGGGGCCGTTTTCAATTTTTAAACCTTACTTTGTACCCTCCGGATGATTAAATGTTGGCCATTTTTTGTTACTCATGATTACCTTACCGATGTAACATTGTAACTCTAATTTAGCGAATGTATACAGTTATTAGAACTTCATCTAGGGTATCCACAACTTCATCGCGAGTGATTTAGTTTGTACGGGAGGTGTCTTTATGATCTACATTCTTATTTGTTACATGTATATTCGTTGAGTTTTGTCAAGTTATAAAACAGGGGCTTCCAGTTCTTCTAGGTTTGTTAAGGAGTTGTATTCATTACGTGCAACTGTACTCACGAAATATTTAGATGGAAGAAAAATAAATATGTATCTCCAAAATTCTTTTTCTTGGTAATACGCTTCAAGAGCAACATTTCCCGGAGCAGTTGAGACTAGCACTAGCCAGTCCCCAAAGAGGAGTACATTACAGTGAAGTATTTCATTCAAGTGCTTATCTAGGGGACAATTCAAAGCAGTTCATAAATGCCAAAACTCAACACTGGTATTCTTGTTCCGTCTTACAGTTCCTTATTTCCCAAATTATTTTTCGATGTTGCGATGGAACGATTGTGGCGAAACACCAGAGCCTTGAACACTTCGGTGGGACTTAAAAGTGATTTCGTTTAACTGACCTTTAAATAGTAGAAAAATTGACGTTTTGTTCCGAACGTTCAAACGATGGAATAAAACACAATTTCTGAAGCGGTCTTAAAAAAACAGCGGCAATACGAAGAGCTTTTACAGATGAAAAATGGAAAAAGAAGAAGAAGAACCGCAAAGCTCACGATATAGCGAAAGAACAGTATCAACCAAAGGAGCCCGACGATATTTTTTGAATAAACTGCTTCAATTCAAATAAATTACCGGTTTTCAAAAGAGTAGAAATACAAGTTGACAGGAGGACCCGACAAAGGATCAGCCGAAACCGAAAGAGCGGATCAGTGACGATAATTTGGTGCCATCACAAAGGCTGGATGGCCGTAAAGCTGACGTAACGGGCGAAGGAGATGCCTCTCGTCGGATTCAGAAAGGTCCATTGTGGGAGGGAGGAGGGAGGCTTGGTGTGAGAAATTAAGTTTGACCGATTTCAACATCCTGCAGCAGATGGACTGAATTTACTGGGAGATGAATTGTGATGTAGGTGGGAAAAGTGAGGTAGGAGAGGTAAGTTTACTGAACTGAAGGAAAGAGGAGGACTATTCGGGATGGACGCAGCCATAAACCCAGGAGCTGAGGTCCACTAGCTTTTATGTCTGTCCTCGTCCTCCTTCCATAGTTTCACCGGTCCAGTATTCGTCAAAGTGAGGATCCATATCACCGAGTCTGTGAGACTTTAGCAGTACCTGCACATCTTTAAGGAATTGACGACACCATGTCGTGTCTGTGGTCGCTTAGACCGTTAAAAGTGAAACACAAATATATTGCTTTGAAATATTATCACAGGTGGGGTGGTGGTGGGGGGGATCTAAAAAAATAGAACCTAACACGTAGAACTGACGTTTTGGCAGGTGAATTAATACAGTCAACCTGCCCCCCCCCCCTCCCGATCACGAACTCAACCTTCTTTCTCATTGAAAAATTGAAGTCTTGTGATGGGGACATACGATGAGCAGATAAACCGGTACTCTGAAAAAATAACCCAACTCTGCAGGTCACTTGGACACCCCCCAAACTGTCAACCATGTTCGCAGCTGCATTGGGAAACCCAAGTCGACAAAGAATCACGATTGCAGCCAGCCACCAGCTGGTCAGCAACAGCAGTAATGTAATGAGGATAAAATAAATAGGTTCGTGAGCACAACATTAACGGATGTTGACAAACAGTGGATATTGGCGGACAAAAGCCAATAAATCGTCATTTTTCAACGCCAATTGTCAAAGATTGGCAGCTAATTTAACCGCCGATTTGTTGATTTATTTTTAAGAGTAGTTGAATTCCGATTTCGCTCTTTTAACAACTGAAATCTCCACTTTAATAATTAAACGTCTATTAAAAAGTTGGGTGGTGTCAGTCGTTAGAACACAGTTGGTATTCTGTGGTATCCAGAACAGGAATAATAGAGTTGAGGGAGCGGTATCGTACTTTGATGATCGTCGGACAAGTTCAGACAATTTGTGTGGCTCGCGTGCGGCAGTCACAGCTGTCCTTTTCTTATCTCATCGCTACAATTGAATTACAATGAGGACGGCCCACTATCCTCACCGCCACGACTAATTGTAACAATTATTTCTCGTTTTCTCCGTTTCTTTCTACAGTTTTTTTATCTCCCTAAAGGGGGAACACCGGAGTCTGGGGATTTAATTACGTTGTTTAATTATCTGACGAGCTACAAGCTACCACCCCGGTTCCTCCCTCTGTTTCAACAGATCGTCGGACACTGTGGACCGAGGGAAATCAACTGAGGAATTTTTCGTGTGTGAAGTCCAGAGAACAAACCTTGATTGTGGAAATCCGTTACAAGTAACGAAACTGGAGTTAGAAAATAGTCTGTTTCCACTGAACAGGTTGATTTTGACGGTTACCCTTAAAGTTATAACTTGTTATTGAACCTCTCGGGTTCTACTACTCATAAGGCTCCGCTTTGCTTCTCTGATGAAGCATTGGCTGGACGTGTCCACTCACAGCATCCCTGTTCTTGTTCTCTATCAAACACCTAACGGCTGTGGATGGCGAGAAGAGCTCCTTTATCACCTCTTAAAGCAGTAGTGGGGTCCAGCTCACATGTGGCCGGCAAAGAGTCCGCAGCTGGCCCTGTCCTCCGGACGATTTTCTGTCCAATAGGAAGAGTGTGAGATAAAAGTTCTCATTATGACCTCTCAACCTACCTTGTTTCTGCTTTCGAAGACTGGAGCGTTTCAAGAAGTTCCTTCCTCCTTACCTTAGGGACAGCCACCAGTTCCTTAGCCATGACCACCATTTTGGCTGGCTCCAAGACCCTGCAGTAGGCACAAGCCACCCTCCGGGCTCCTTTTCATTGGATCGTGGCCATGCACACTTGGTACTCTAAGGACGAGATCTGGCCTAGCTACAGGCTCTAGTCCTGAGAGATTCCACTGAGGAACAGGGTTTTGGCTGTGCACTGTTGTAAACTGTTTAATAGGAAATGTCTTAAAACGGATTTTGGTACGCAAACGTTTTCGAAAACTCACACTAGTTTTTTGTCCAGTTCTTAATTAATGCTTTACGAACGTTGATCACTGTTTGGGCCTCCTCCGAACAGTGGATCAGTTAGGGTGGCGACAAACTGCAGGAACGAAGACGATCGCTCTTTGTAGACCAGTTCGGCCTTGGAGCAGACCAGGCGTTGATTACTATGATTCATGTGGATGGGACAGTTAAGAAGGTGTCAACCAGGCTCGAAAAGAGAGAAGGATGGCGAGATCTTGTTTGAGCGGCTTCTTTTGAAGACGGGGGCGAAGCATGAATCATGACGTGCGCTCAGCTCTTCATCCTTTCCTACCTTTTCTTCGACCTGTCCGCCGCTTTTGATGATTTCATTTAACAATATTTTCCATCCGACTACCTCTACAGCCCGGCTTATAATGTTAATGCCGACTAATGTCAACTTTACGCTGGTGTTTGAAGTCAACTTTTGGTTTTCAACGATGGAATTTGTAATACTGAGCGCTTTTTGGAACTTCCAATAGTCACGAAATATTGTAATATAAGGAATGTCCATAGGCTTTGACTTTGATAACATGAGTATTATGAACAGATTAATATCATAATGTAGAATAGTTGATAAGTAAAACCCTGTGATTGGATAATGGGTTATAAGTGATCGGTGTTTTTAGTTCCGTTGTCTCTCTCTCTATCTAAAAAAAGAAGATTTGCAAAGTATTCTACTCACTACGTATGATTAATAAGAAGACGCAGTTCGGAAAATAAAATAAAAATGCATGTTTCTTTCTATAGTTTTCACCGCTGACATATTTTTATTTTGTTTTCTGTTGTTTTTTGTAATTACTTAAGTAGATTATGACGTATGTAACGCACGAACGAGCCGTAAACCCATGCAGCCGATACCATTAAAATGGAAGGGAATTTAACTTTTTTGTTCGTTCCAATTATTACTTTCCTCGGCCGTACGCAGTAGAAAGGAAAATGACGTAATCGACTGAAAAAAAGAAAGTTCTCTTCTGATCTTCACGTTTCAAGAGATTTTGAGTTCGATTTACACCACTTGGGGGAATGCTCTGTGAGTTCATTCCGCATTAATGGTCTAGGCACGAGCTTTGAAACGATTTTGATTGTATCCTTATTTCACGTTCTTCGGCAAGCGTAATACGAGTATGAACTCGCTGATTCAGTTCAGTCGTTATCACACGTGAAATTCTTACAGCTCTTTTCAATGGAAACATTTTCTAGGGGTTTTCTATTACCAAAAGAGCCGATTTTGGAATGATTTCGTTGAAATCGTGTTGTGTAGTATAAACACACAAGTCGATTACGAAACGTTTCCCACATTATTAACTTTACCAATACACATTGAGCCGATTAAGTAACTTCGTAGACCTGAGGAATCCCAACTTTGCAAACGTTAACTTAATTTGGGCGGTAGTGGACATCTTATGACGCAGAAAACTCGCCCTCAAAAGTCGACGAGAGTTTTGAAATATTAATAACTCAGTTAGAAATAACGCAGTTATCATTGTAAATTAAGAGGGGAAAACAGGTGGCGCTTGACGCGGCGAAGAGACGGTGAGCTTCCAAGACGACAGAAGTCCCCGGGAGAAGTTGAGCGGTAAAATATGCAAAATATGAAGAACTGAAATGTAAAATAACCTACGAGACAATTTTCTCCGACTTCTAATAACGTAACTTTCATTGTTTAGGTGTTCGAATGGCCGGAATTAAGTTATAGTTAGGGACGGCGCAACATACTTAATCCACGAGCGGTTAAAGTGCGAGAAAATACGATGAGCGTCGGGAAGAGTAGCAGCAAATGGCTTTCTGGGGGTTTCGTATTTAATTTATACTCCATTGGATACTAAAAACCGTCAACAAGTCGTACGGGCTGTCCCAAGTACCGTTCCATCGCGACTGACCCGAGTCGCTTGAAAGTTGCCCGAGTACATTTTTATGAAGAGCGAAACTAAAAGGGAAAGAAGTTATTCGTGGAGCTTAACGACTGGAGATGGTTTAGAGAATATCTGTGTAGCTGTTGCACATCATTTCTCTTTCTTACTATCCCGCAGACTCAGGCTCTATCGACACCCCAGTCCCGTCTCGCCGTCAATTATTTATTGACTTTCGACATGTTTTTTTATTTTAGAAAATCATGCAAAACATCCGGTGCGACGAATCAAACAACTTTCCTCAGCCCCAAGCGCATTCATCTATCCCGAACCATTTATTCACAGCTTTTGGGCTGTGATGGGTAGTAATTTGACAAAACTTTCCTTACTGCAGACACTTCTTAGATCAAACCATTGTACACAAGCGGCCCCTTCGGGCATCGCACGGGTAGGCATTTTTTAATATCATTTTTGGATAAATAAAGATAATTGAACATTTAAGTGTGCTAATTACAACGTGCATGACTAAATTTGCGCAAGCGTTCAAAATTAAAAACAAAAACTTTAACCATTAAACTAATTTCCATCGTAGAAAATTGAAATGATATCTTTTTAAACGTTTCAAATTTTTTAATATAGACCTATTTTACTTTTTTAAATATGTTAACACTTTGTATACGTATTTTATTTTTAGGGCGTGTAATTTGTTTCTTCGTGTAATGTTTTTTCTTTTATTCATATTTTTACTTTAGGGTTTTACTTGATATTAAGCTTTTACATTTTTACTTTAAGGCTTCACGATAAGTTATGTTGGCATTGGTAAAGGGCAACAAAACATATCGAAAAAGAGCAACATACTCGTACAATTGTCCATGAGAAAACCACGCTTTCTTTAGGTCGATACCAACCGCCCAGAAAATTGGCCCCTGGCATTTATTTATTGTAAGGGCAAACAATATCTTTACAGAAAACTAAGAAAATTCTTAAGAGATATAGGCAAATCCATTCGTATCATCCGCGGAATGTGAGCGAGTTGACTTTTTCAAGGCATCAGGTTCCGAATCTGCCGTCCTCTCCATATCTTGCCCTTAACGTGCACTAAAAAATTCGTTCTTTCGTGCACGCTTTAATAACGCCTGCACGTGGTCAATTTGTTATAACCGGTTGTGTTTGGCGAATGTCTCTTACGCCACCTAAATATCATATTGCGGTCTATAACTCATAGCGCGGTTTTTTAGATTGTGTATGCTCAACTGTTCTGTTCTAAAGACACAGCCAACAGTAATTTGAAGGAATAGTGAGCTGGTTTCCCATGATTTAATACGGTTGCAGCAAATACAGAAGGCGCCTCTACCAGTCATTCGCTGCCAGATTGTCGTACTTTTGCCAAAACTAAATTGAAAAGAAAGGTTTTTAATTGTGGAACGAGGTGCGTAAAAAAAAGTGTCGACCACTGTTATTTTCGACACTTTTAATTATAGCCTCGAATCTACTTTTTTAATCTGCGACCAGCTTGGGTACATTTGAGTTGACAAATATTGACTACTCATTAACATTATGTACGGTACGGTACGGCATCAACTATATTTTGTGAGCGATTCAGAGAACTTTTCTCTTGAATGTTTATCTATCTGTATCATACTTCCAATATATGCAACATAATCCAGGCCTCGTTGTTGGGCTATACGTCTGATGTCTAATCGTCTTTTAAAGTGTCCAATAATTTGACAGGTTTCGACGGGAAACAAATCAATAATATATCGGCATTTGACATTTATATTTCGTAATATGTTTTGAATGGGATGCCCGATTTCAATCATTCAAAATGTAATCAACAAGTATTGAAACAGTCTTGAACACGAAATAACTTATTAGTTTATGAATTAATGCAAAGGAAGGGATAACATGGTCTGAGTTTAACTGGCATTTCCATCAACTTGAAAAATGTAAAAAAGTATAGTGACATGACTACAATAGTTGTACATTTGGTCTCGTGAGGTTCTTTGTAGATATTAATACGTTCAACAATATCGTAGAACACTTTTAGGTTCTATCGCCAATACTTTCCGCCGCGCACGCACAGTCGGTACAGTCGTTTATAAGTCGTTCGGTACAGTCGTTTATAAGTCAATTGGTTACAAACAATAAAGCAAATCTTTCCGCTTTATAATGTTATCGGAGAAAACTGTAGTGTTTAACCTTTAATACATCATTAAGCCGCTCCTACTTATTTCACAACTTGTATTGAATAATCAATTTGTAGATAATTCATTGAGCTCTCAATTTGATTTTCGTGGAAAGGTTAGTTTTGTACTCTTTTGGAATTAGGCAAAGCACTGAAAAACAAATTAGACAGAATACTACCGTAGTGCGCACTTCAAAACTTTTGGGACAATTCAAATTCTTTTGATTTCCCTTTCACCATACATGTACGATATTGGGCTCCCTGCATGGGTTTTCCGAGAATGATCGTCTCAACAGGATTAATGTGAAAAAATTATTTTTAAAATCGTTGCTTTGTCGAAACGTTCAATTATGCCACCCATTTTAGGTGCTTTGCCACCTTTCCACAGTTAGAAACTTTATGATTGTTGTTTGAAAGTATAAATAGCAAACATTTAATTTAAATCGTTAGATATTTTGTATGAAAAAGTTTGGTGTTTTGGTCACAGTGATTGATTGCTTGTTAGCTACAAATGCAGGCCAATTATGAAATGTATTGTGTACGAAATGTGTATCTGAAACGTGTTTACACATAAACACTGATACACAAACCGGTTCAGCGGAAAGTGTTTTGTGGACTCAGGTGACGCCAGAAAGTAGAGGTTTGAAGAGTTCTGCCTACATATGTCAACGAAGGGGCAGGGGCCATGCTGTGGGAACACAAGGGGCAACTTGATAAATTCCGAACGTTAACCAATACTGGTTTTGTGGCCAACTATCTTCCAGTTTCACAATTCTGTTCATTGTGAACTTGCACATTAGTGCCCGCTTTTCATAAATCTTTGCGTCAACCGTTAAAAGTTCTAAACACCAACGGCAATTAATAATTACATCATTTACGTTGCAAAGCGATGTGAACACTGTGTGATGTGTTCTGTGTGAGGCTGAAGAAAGCTGTGTAATGGCGCCTCACATATGTCTAACCGTCACTAAATCTCTCTCTCACTCTCTCTCTCTCTCTCTCTCTCTCTCTCTCTCTCTCTCTCTCTCTCTCTCTCTCTCTCTCTCTCTCTCTCTCTCTCTCTCTCTCTCTCTCTCTCTCTCTCTCTCTCTCTCTCTCTCTCTCTCTCTCTCGGCGTATACCTCTTGGAATATGCGTATGGGACGTGAGCGGAATACAGGAATGGTGGTTTGAGCGAGGAAAGGCTTTGCCTTTCTCGTTATTATCCATTATCATCGTAATGATTGTTTACCTTGGTCAACCGCGTGTTGGGTGAAACTACTTATTATAACAAATTACGCTCTGAGCGGAACGTTGCTCTACACAACTGAGCCATCTGTTCCTAATGCCTGAATGCCACGAATATCTGAGACGGTTCAACTTTAGATTAGATCTCAGCCGGCAATTAGAAACCGAAGGAGATAGAAGTTCTTTTATGTAAAACTAGACGTCTCGGAATAGTTGAAATGTCGCTTTTTGTGGACGTTAACATTAGATATGCAAGTGGCGATGGGACTGTGGACACCTGCGTGGAGCGATTAGCCTCTTGTGGACACCAAAATTGAGCGGCTCCCGACCGGAGGTCTCTCCCCGTCCAACATTACCTTGAATGCTGCTCATTTGGCTCCAAAACCGGCTGATGGTTCGTAGTTAACGCTTGCAGATCTTCCAAATGATTCTGGATTTAGCTTGCTCCAAATTTCTTAACGTCGTTTAGCCTGCTCCAAATTTCTTAACGTCGTTTAGCCATCGGCGGTAGGCGAAGCGCATTTTTTGCATCAAAATAAGTTCTATAGTCTCATCATTTTGAATACGCCGAAATTTATATTAACTTAAACGTCGACTTATTTATATTTTGTGCCTTCCTATGTGTTCCTTAATTAATGACGCCTTCGTAATCTAAAACCCCGATTAGAGAAGGATTGAGCATGAAGAAATATAAAACAGAATCCTGGCATGACACATGGATACAAATAACAATCTTACAACCCGTTTTTCATATTCACCAAGAATTTGTTTATTGAGAGTAAATCATCAATTTCAATGGCAAACATAATCGATAATTTCGCAAAAGCGTGAAATTTGGTGCCAAAATGGTTTTTCTGACGGAGGTCGTCTCTTCAGGTCCAGGACTTTACGACTCGTTTATTTTGGAAGCCATCAAAACTGTGTTTGCCGTCTGTCTATAAACTCCTTCTTTCTGAGCCGTCCAAATTTTGTCACTTCAATTAGATGCCTACATATCGACCAAGGCAATATTGTGCCTTTGAAATTCACCAGAAAATTCACACCTCACTCTCCTTCTACCTCCACAGTTTACATTATCTTGAGACATTCTCTCGCCTTCAGAATATTTCTTGTGAATATATTTGTATCTTCCAAGTGCTCCTAATAAGTCGGCTGACGACTATCTAAGTCTAGCAGTGAATGAATACCAAGCAGTATTTCGTTCTAGTTGCAGAGTCCAGTCCTGGAATGATTCGTCCGGAGGTCAAAGGATCCCCTAGAAAGAAACCCTGGGTCGACCAACCGTTGACTATGTTACAACGCGGTTGGGTGAGCCTTTAAACATCGTAAAGATTGTTTTCTATTCACAATCTATTTGTACTCACTTTCATGACCAACATTTACACATAAATAAGACTGGTGTACCCACCTATTTTCCCGTAGTGGTGACTTCCCGGGATTTGACTGTGCTTTGAGGTTGTAACCTCATGTATGGGAGGATTTTTGGTGGGAACGAAACACTTTCCACAACTTTCCAATGCCTCTCATAATACGGCGATTTTTGGAAATTTCTCATCTCATTCAAGATCTCGTTCTCACGCCTCTCCAATGACGAGTCTGTACAGAAATTAATCAGGTTGTAGTCGCTCGTTTACATCACGTTCCGCCTTATTTTTTGATAACGAAATGAATTCAGGACAAAACACGGAGGTCTGGCAAGAATCTCATTATTTTCTGATACCTTCCGAATAATGTGAGTTATCGAGTTTATGATGCGAACGATAACGACCCGCAACTTAATTGTTCACTGATTTCACGTTCTCCATTATGCGTGTTTTTGTTGATACGAGGTGTAACGAAACCCATCAACCGTCCGCTTTGTGTTATTCCAGTATATGAATTGCTAATTAAACTCCATTCCAAGGCTCCCGTAGATCTGTTTATACGCTTTGCGTGCTCTCTCCATTTCCCAAGCTCCACGAAAAAAAAGAAAAAAAACCGGCCTGTCGTAAAACGGCGTATTAACATTTTTGAACGGAGTTAACTGTCGCTAGAGTTTCCCTTCATACTTCAAATTAGTGGCTCCGCTCTGTCGAAGAAATGAGATGACTATCGCTCCTTTTGTTCGTCCGTTTCTTTGAAGGAGCTGCGAGCTTTTATTCGGGCGGACTCGGAAAAAGAACGGATTATGCAAATTGAACGGTCAAACTGGTGGACGTCGGGACGTAGCAATTGCCGGAATCGACTTCAGAGGCGGTCAAATCTTATTCGCCCTTTTCCTTTGGCAAGGAGGTCAATTGATATTGTAGGGTAGCGATATCGGTACCCCAACCTCAGTATAACAATTGATATCGTTGTGTCAAGTATTCTAATCAACAGATATATGATATTGGCTCTAAAAAGGATAGGGAGTTGAAATTGAAAGAGTTGAAGGAAAGTTGGTAGGAGGGGTGGGGTGGAGTGTCACGGGTTTCCATTGACAAAGGATTCAATAGGAGAGCTGCAAGAAGTAAGTGAAAAGATAATCGAAAAAACAATAGAAAACAGGCAAGTGAAAAGGAAAAATAAAGAATAGAGACAGAATAATGGTAAGAAATAAAAAATTAAAAAACAAATAAACTTTTAAAAAGCGGAACTGAGTGTTTATGAAAATTATGAAATACGAGTAAGAGATAAAATTAAATAAATTATACAATAAGAGGTTACTAATCCAGACTCGTAATTGTACCTACAGAGCCCAGCATAGATATTTCAACCTCCTTAGCTGAACGGAGCCGTTGAAAGGCTTCTGATAACTCTAAAGAGTGCCTTTCTAAAGCTGCTGTGCCTCACGTTGGACGAAAAACCCTGACGTTATTGACAGATAGGTAGAGATTCGTGTCGTGTACGCATTCCCCCAAAGAAGGCAACACAACGTTGGCAATAAACACAAGTTACTGTGCCCTTAATTCTGTGCGTTTTAGAGTTGTCTACCAATATACCAATGAACGTTGGAGGCGTCCTCTGAGGTAAGGAGAACCTAGTACAACCACTAAACGTTACTACATAAGCTCGATCCAAATCGTTTCAAACAGTTTTTGTGATAAGAAAAAAAAACGCTTTCTGACTTTCACTCCCAAATCTCAGATATTTTACACGGGTATTTGTATATTGGCATTGATTGGTAGCAGGTACATTGTGAGTTTAACTAGAGTAGTTACGAACGTGAAAAACTACGAAAACATCCTGCTTTTTAAACACTTAGATTAGATTGCTGTACTCTTCTGATTGAGGAGCCTAAAACGACATTCCCTAACAGTATTTTCAGACATTCTAAAAACTCTATTTTAGAAATCTTGATTGGCTTACTGCTCAGCGCGAACGTTTTGGAAAGATATAATTAGATTCATTTGTGATGTTGTTTTATAAATCGAATTTAATAATTTGAAAAGCCATCATAAAACCCGAAAACTTTTGAGACGAAGCTAACCCGAAGTAGCAGACTCGACTCGTCTGTTTGCCGGAGCCTCTAAGTACGAGGCTTCTCACAGACGCATAAGCGCCTTTTCAATCGAAGGTAATGGAGCGAAATGGCTGAACATGTGTTTTCGAAACGGCTACAGACCAGAATTTGATACCTAAAGGCTCCCCGAAAAAAAGGCGGCACGAAAAGCGCTATCAACGCACAACAAAAGACCGCAAACTCGCTCATCTTTACCTGAGAGTTGAGCCGACAAAGCGTCGGAAAAATGGTATCGGGCATCTCGGGAGCTGCTACAACTTCGTATTGTTTTATTGTGGCGTGGAGCGGAGTGCCTTAGGGGTACAACAGAGTTTGCAACGGAGTTTTAAATGGGGTGTCGTTTTCGACGAGATGAGCGATAGGGGAAAAGGGGGATAGGGATGAAAAGTAAGAGTGGCAACTTATTTGTAACCAACTCTGCATTGTGCAGAGACAAGTAGTTATACCTGGAGTCGCTTGTCGGTAAACAAGTAACGCTTTTACAGTAACTGCGATAGCCGGTTGTTGCTGATAAACGACAGAGATGTTTGGCAGAAAAAAGTATATGATTCTTAACACCACGAACCATCAACTTACTTAAGGTTATCAACCTTACCTCGGAGAGTATTCAACTGTCAACACCTATATATTATACATAACTTGTTTTATGGGCTCCATTGGTGAATTGCCTGTGCTGAATTTTTCTGTCGATAGTTGAACTTAGCTTTCATCTCCAGATGTAGAGCTGACAAAACTGTTGTCACAAATCGTTTTAAACTGATTTTTGAAGTAAGAGCTCTTGATTTCTCGAGATGGATGTAAATGATGATCCTCCACATGAAACAACGTGAGGCCATTAAGACTGAACCTGGCTTAGAGAGAACAAGATGTACTTGAGTTGATCAAGAGGCGTCAGCCGGTTCATCATAGAAGAAAATCAATCACAAGTTGTTGCTGTCGATGGAGAGGATCTTTCAACAACCGTTGGACAACAGGTTTTGTATGAGCGACACGTAGACCCCAGGTGAGAACAAGTGCTTTGGTCAACGGCATCTCATCAATTTCGTTGGCATCTGGTTGTTACTCCAAACTACTGCCAGCTACGAGTTTCAACGTTTGCAGACAATATTTTGAAGTAATGTACGGTAATTGGGAGTTGCAACGATTTTCAATCGCAGCAGAGGAATTACAACGTCACATTACTTCGCACTTCGCTCAAGTTATTTCATCGTAAAGTCATTTTGAAATTTGTGAAATAGTTCTCCTAGTTTCCGACATAGTTAAGCACGACTGGTAACTCCTTAGAGAATCTCATTTATCATTGACAGTTGATGCAATTGAAAATTGAGAGGGAAGATGTCAGAAACTGATTAACGTGTTCAGAACTCATTCCGAAGAAACACTCATTTCAAAACTTTTCTGACGTCCAAACATTCTGCTAAACGTACGTCGTTGGAAAACGCGCGCCATTCGACAGTCCTTGGAGAATGAAAGGGGCGATCTAGTTATTTGTCAGTGGTTGTGCCTGTGGGACCGTTCCGCGTCAACACGCCGAGTGACTGTTTGTTTGTCTGAACTAGATTAGGAATCTGCCCCACGGGAGAGTTTTGTCAGTTAATGGCGGATTTGTTTGGAAAACATAACAACCCCTTGTCGCAACTTTCCCACATTAGTGGTGAGCTAGGACGATTTTCCGTCTCGCTTCCTCCCTCTAATTACTCTAGTTCCCTCTTTATCGGATTTCTTCCGGCAATCGTGTCGTACGAACCATTAAAATAGTTTCCTGTTTTTGCGATGACGAAACTCCTAGTTGTTATTAACGCATTTTAGCGCTCAGAAGAACACCAAATGTTATTGTGCTGGTACAACTCTCAACTAACACTTTTTTACTTTCCCTAGCCCTGCAAAGTAGGTGATTAAGTTGTGTAATCAACAGAAACAAGTTTATTCATATCGTTAAGTTTCATGGCCTTTTAAGTCGGAAAATACCGTTTTGGGAAATGGTTTGTGTGTCTCTGAACGCGATTGAGAGAAAACGGATTGATATCTGGCCGTCAAATCACCATGGGGCGCCAAAAGGTATGAGCAAAATCACATTGAAAATAACTATAGTGATCAAAACACCAAATATTTATTCTTCCAAAAACAGCTATATAACACAGCAGTGCCCTAAAATGTTCATCCTTGTGAAAACGACGAGAGCAGCACAATAAATTATCAAGCATTTTGAAGAAACTATTTTAGCGTTAGGGATTCTTAACGTTGGGGAGCCGTTGACTCAGGCAAAAATTACAGCAATCTTTGTCTTTGACCACTAGACTACAATCATTGTGGTGCTAACGATGGGAGTTAGCCGGTACATTCGCGTAGTTTTTCCTTATAAGTGCTGTACGTATGATTCTAGCACTCTGATAGTCCAATAAAGGGCGCTGTGTCCATGCGATGACAATTTAATAACGGCCATAAGATAATTTGAAGCAACCCTGGAAATCCCGGCATTCAAACCTTCTCAGAGAAATCATGCTCATATACCACCTACGCATTGGTTCTCCAATAACAGCGTGAGTAGGAGCAAATCAATTAATTCTGGAACCTTAAGCACTGTCGGTTCCGAGTTCGTTTAAACAGTTTAGGAAAGTTGTATGATGCGACGCACCAGATATTTAATTTTTTGAGGTATATAGATCGAGTACTTTCTTGCCCCTCACGACTTATGGACTTGATGTAATCAGGAAACAATAATTTTTACAAATGATAACAGCTCCAACGCCTTCGTATCATTCAACTCGCATTCGCGTCTAATGCTGGTTCTGCAGGAGGTCTAATCAATATTGCTCTATATAAATGTTTCCGCAGAAATGCATTGAACGAAGACACAACGCTCGTCTGTATAGCACTTCGTTCAATTTAGGCGGATGAATCTTTCCTACTTGTCCTATGCTCACACTACGTTAAAGTTTACTTTCCGCTACCCCAAAGAGATAAAAGTATAGTAATCGTGTCAAAGAAAAAATTTGGGTTTCTTCAGATCTTTACGTTTTGAGGCCTACTGAGTCAAAAAACCTTATTTCGGCGCGTGGTCCGTGTGTGCGTGTGTCTGTGGTTCGATTTGCGAGAGAACGGCTGATCCGATTGAGCTGGTTCTTTTTTGTTTTGTTCTTTATCTTTTGTAGACACCAAAATAAGGTTATAGGCGATTTCAGTCGTTGGGAAGGGAGGTGGGGGACGAAATGTACAAAAACTAGAGGTTTTCGCATTTTTCTCGAAAACGGCTCTAACGATTTTGATTAAACTTTCAAATTATCTTCTACTAATCAATACCTAACTTTTCCTCTCCACACATATCTCCATGAGAATACGGTGAACGGAGATACAGGCGTATGAAGCAAAAAATAGGTATTTTACGTTTTTTTGGCAAAACGGCTTCAACGATTATCACCAAACTTTCAAGATGTTTCCGAATGGCTAATACCTACGTCAAATGTTCATCTGACAGTCCATTGAACAGAGATAAAAATCAAAATGTGTAGAAAATAACGTTTTTTCGAACAATTCCGTAAATTCCAGGGTAACTACTTCACCAGATGTGATAGATCTTACAGAGTGTCTTTTAGTAACCCATACCCACATTTCGTTCTGCATCATTATTTCTGTATATATATGTTGAACGGATATATAAGCCAAGTTAACTCAGAAAAGGAGATTTGTCGAATATTAATTTATCGGTATTCCAATTTTTATCAAAAACGGCTCCAAACGATTTCGATCAAACTTCCGGAGTACTCTCAGCTAACTAGTCCCTATATTTTGTTCTTCATAAATGTTTCTGTAGAAATGCGTTGAACGAAGATATAGCGAACGCGTAGGTGGTGTTCGAACTTAAAGGGATGGCGGAAAGTTGTGTGTTGCTACGCACCGCTTGTTTCAACAGCTACCCGGCCATGTCCGGTCAACTGAACCTTACTACGCCAGTCACTCCACTACTCTTGCGTCCAAAATAAATTGTGTTCTGAGAAGTATACAGTAAAAGTTGATAAATATTCTCCTTTCAGTGGTTCGATACAAATGGAACGAGCCACGTGTTGTTGCAGTACGTGAGCGGGGCCAACATTCATGCCGACCCCGAGGGCTGTGAGACGTAACTTCTCCGCTCTTAGGGAGAGAGATCTGAGGATCGGGAACCTATTACGATTCAGAGATTCTAGAAAGAAACCAGAACCGTCCCACCTTCCTACTGATGATCCATCTATAGAAGCCAAGCAGTCGCCCATGGTGTTACCAGCAACCCCCACATGGAAGAGGGTGTTGTCTGCAGATGCAAACTTGACGAAATCGCACAAGACTCACAACTCTTGACCCGCAGAATATCACGAAAAAGGACACAATCCCAGTCAAGACAATTTTGGACCATTCTCCGCTTCATACAGGGTACAAATATTTGTTGATCGTACGTACATGGCTGAAGAAAGAGGGATGCGTCGCACCGTCGTTTTCTCTTTTTGCTTCTAAAGGCCTCTAAGGTTTTTTGAAAACGAAAATTCCCTTGTAAGTTATCCCTTCCGAGGCCACATCCCTAATTTTTATTGATCCCTTACTCATTAATTAAAATAGGGAACCATGCGGATTTATCACTTCCGCACGAGAGTCGGGGGGAACCCATCACTTGATTCCCGTTGCCGCTTTTTATTGGTCTCACGTCGCGGATATTAATTAGCTGCTCGACTCATGAAGCTGCGAAACTCATTTCCCCGAGGATGTAATAATTTTTTACCGGAAGGGGGGGGGGGAGTCGCTCGCGTGTTGTTCCCCTGAAACGCCGCGGCAAGCTCATTAGCCAGCTGAATTTTCATATCCGAAACTCTCAATTTTAAATTGTGTGTTGCCGATGATGCGCTGTACATTCTGTCGACGAGTAGCACACATTCAAGCGATTAAACGACTTGTTTCTTTTCACGGTCCTAACGATAAAGAGAGCATCTTAGGTGACGAATACCGTTCCACAACCTCCATAAATCTGCTAAACGAGTACATACAAAGTAATCCTACTAAATTTCTGAGAAGATCAGTAAAACGGTCATTGAATATTCCGCAAGTCTCATTTTTACTTTCCGCTACCCGAAGGGAAGGAAAGTAAAAATCCGGCTGAATGTGTTCATTTAATTCATTCTTCCTCAAATGGAACTACAGACACACACACGCGGACTACGCGCCGAAATTAGGTTTTTACTTTCCTTGCTCTACGAAGTAGGAAGGAAAGTTATGTAATCGGCTGAAAAAAAATGTTTGAGTTCTCTTCAGATCTTTACGTTTCATTCTACCTATCTTCGTTATTTTAGAGCCTTCAAAAATCGCAAACGAAAGAGAAGAAAGCAGCTCAATTGTTTAGCTATTTTCCCGCAAATCTAACCGCGCCGGTTTGTTATTACTTTCCTGGGCTCTACGAAGTAGAAAGGAAAGGAAAAATTTTGAGTTTTCTTCAGATCTTTACGTTTCAGACCCTCCTGAGTCCGAAAAACACTATTTGGGAAAATGGTCTGTGTCTGTGAATGATTTGTAGCGAAAACCACCGTACCAAATCAGCTCAAACTTGATATCTCGCCCGCAGGTTACCATGGGACGCCAAAATAAGGGTATGAATGAAAACCACCGAAAGTTAGCTATAGTTATCATAGTGGTCAAAACACCACATATTTTTTCTCTCAAAAACGGCTCTAACGATTTTGATTAAATTTTTTATATAGATAGCTCTTAATAAGATAATTATACCATAAAATTCTCATTTGTGGGAAAATAACGAGAGCAGCACAATAAATTATCAAAATTTTCGACGAAAAGCGTTTCTACCGTGGTTTTTTCCCTTTTAAACTCCGCTGGAATGTTAGTAGAATGTTAAAGAAATGGGTACTGTAGTCCAATTCAATACCTACATGGTGAGTGTTTAAAAACGCTCATGAGATAGATGAGGCTCACTCCAGAAATTCCTGAATTTCAACTACCGCCGTTTCGCTTACGACCAGTTCTAACAGTTATTACCCAATAACTCTGCAAAAGTGATTACTATGCTGCTTCAAAAAATCCGTGTTTACAGACTCATTAAGTTTCTGTGTACCGATTGCTTAATGAAGGTCCTGGAATGAGTACGAGCAGCACAATAAATTCCGGAACTGTAAGCGCTACCGCTTCCTGCTGCTGTGAAGTGTTGTTTGACTAAGTTCAAATTAACTGAGTGGTAAATGAATTGATTAAATTGAATTAGCCATGTAAAAAGTGAATTGACGTAGAGCTAAGGAAAGTTGTGTGTTGCAACGCACCAGATATTTTTTTCAGTTCAGTAGGCCGATAAATCTGAGTAATTTAGATCTGAGTAAACGTCAATTTTTTACTTTCCGCTACCCAAAGGGTAAGGTCTATTGAGTACAAAAAACCTAATTTCGGAGCGTGGTCTGTGTGTGTGTGTGTCTGTAGTTTGATTTGCGGGAAAACGGCTGAACTGATCTCTTTTTTTTTGTTGTGGCGATTTCCATTGATCGAAAAGGGGGTTGGAGGATCAACATAGACCAAAAAGTAGGGATTTTCGCATTTTTATTAAGCTTTCAAATTGCCTTCTACTAGTTAGTACCCAATGTTTCTACTCTATAAATATCTCCATGAAAATTCGGCGAACGTGCTTCATACAGGCCTATTAACCAAAACTAGGTTTTGTACGCTTTTTGGAAAAACGGCTTCAACGATTTTCACCAAACTCCCAGAATGTTTTCAAATAGTTGACAACAGTTGACAGTTGTTGTTCCCCTGACAGTATAATGAAGAGTGAAAAAAATGAAAACGTGGCGATAATAATGTGTTTTTTTTTTACATTTTTGTAATTTCTCGAGTACCTGCGTCACTGAATTTCATAATCTTGCAGTTTATTTAAGCAGCCTATACCCACTTTTTTTTCTGTATATATATGTTGAACGGATATATAAGCAATGATAGCTCTGAAAATGAGTTTTGTCGAATATTAATTTATCGGTTTTCTAATTTCCTAAAAGACGGCTCTAACGATTTTGATCAAACTCACGGGGAACGCTCTACTAACTACTACCCACATTTTGTTCTCCGTAAATGTTTTCGCAGAAATGCGTTGATCGAAGATACAAAGTACGGCGTGTCGTCGAATTAGGGGTTGCGGAAAGTTGTATGTTGCTACGCAACAGATATTATACGCATGCAATAGTTTCCATCCCTTCTGGGTAGTGGAAAGTAAAATTATGACGAGTTTTTTGCGAGAAGGCGAGAGGCGAGGAAGTATTACGGTCCGTATTTTTCGAAAGCGCTCGCCCACAGTATCTCACCAGCCAGATTAGACGAACTCACTTAACAGGTACGTTAACTTTATTAATTTGCCTACTGGTGGACCTAACCCAATTGCTTTAATACCTGCGAGACTGTGGTATAGTCAGGGAAAGTCGTCGTGAAGCGTTGCTTGCTGTTCACAATGCGTGGCTTGCCGCAGCTCCCATTTGCTCTCCAGCGTGTGACATAGGTAGTCTCTTCCAGTCTACTTTGTTGGTGTCGCCTAGTCTCTTGGGACAATGATTACTCGAGAGATGTGGACTACGTGTGCAATCTTTACTTGAATAGAGCGTTGGTGCTTCGGAAGTTATGTATATGTGCACCACAAAATCACCTTAAAATGAGAAGTTTACCAAGAAGATTGCTCCTGCGTTATTGTTGTTCCGCCTTCTAGTATATGGCGGTGTTTGAAGTTGCTCCAAAGTAAAAATTATAAAATATTCCTACCACTCCCGAACACTAATTAGCCTCCGTTCGAACCCCTGGTGGGCACCTACCAAACATTCCTCTTCCACCACGCGCTTCCCGCTTTCGATGATCCTCACGTTTCTTGGGGATAGGCCCCCCTTGGCTCGCTCCCGCTACCAACGACAGACGGCTAGACCTGAGCCTCCTCGTGTTGCTCTGATGAAGTGGTCAGTCTCTTGAAACGACAACCATCGTCTCTTGTTCATTAGTCAGACGAACAAATCGGCCGTCATCACACCATCACCTATCAACGCCAAATTAATCAAAACCCTGCGACATCGTTTCCCACCGTCGCCCAATCAAAATTCTGAACAGCCACTGTACAACAGTGCTTTTTCACCATGAATAGCGTTACAATATTTGAAGGCAGAGATTATTGCATGGCAGCCTCGTGGTACTCCTCATGCGTCTCCTTCTGCTCTCCATGCATTTATCGAGCGAGCAACAAACATGCAGCAGATGTTTCTACTTACGCTCCTGCAATACATTGAAATAAGTTATTGACTTATCTTCGAGTTTTTTGCTTTCTTTGGCTCCACTAAGTAGGAATGAAAGTTATGTAATCGGCTGACAAAAATGTGGAGTTTTCTTCAGATCTTTGTGCTTCAAGAGCTACTGAGTCCGAAGAACATTTCGAAAACGTGTGTGTGAGTTTGTGAACGGCTGAATCAAATCCAATCAAATTTTATATTCAGCCAAAATAGGGACAAAATTGAAATCTACCAAAAACTAACTATAGTGATCAAAACACCGACCGGCTCTAACGATTTTGATCACTCTTCTTGTAGCTCAAAGATACCGTAAAACGTTTATCCATGAGAAAATGACGCGAGAAGCATCATGAATTATCGGGAATTCCGAACGAAATCGGTTGTAGGGTAGATTTTTCGTTATAAATCCCGCCCAGAAAAATCAAGACCCCACAAATTTTGAAATTGCGAACACTAGTGTTGTGTTACTGTGGTGGTGCAGTAGATCGCTTATGCGATGACAGTTTAATAAAGCTTCTGAAATCATTGGGAGCAACCCCAGAAATTGCAGAAACCATGCCACGTCACACTTCCATTTCTCACAGTTCTTACCCAATGACTGCGAAGCTGTGATTACTATGCATCTCGAAAAAATCATCTGTGCACAGATCGCTTAATAAACGTCGTAGCATGTGGGCGTCTTAGAGCACAATAAGTTCGGCAACTCTAACACTTGCTACGTACAACGTAAAGTAATGTTTTAGCAAGTTCACATGAACTTAGGGGAATGTATATTGGATTAGTATCGAGAACCGTGAAAATCGCTGAATGTACGTGAGGCTTGGGAAATTTTTGTGGTGCGTAGTACCAAATATTTTTTGCTTTTTTTCTAGAGCGTCGTTTAATTTTCAAATATATATGATTTCAATGAGTTCGTTATGTACATGGTATTTTAATCGTCAATCCTTCGCCCGAATGCCATCAGTAAAGTAGTGGTAATTACATTTATCTAAAGTGAGTTGAATTTTCAACGCGCTTGCTACACATAGTCAGCTTGTAGTGGAGAAAACTTCATTGAGCTTCCAGTAACCACCACGTTCGTTTGGAGCGGCAAATACCATGACGCGACAGTGAAATATTCAGATTGGAGTTCGATCCATCGGGCGAAACTCGTCGTAGGTTTGTTATATATTTTGAACGAGTCGAAAACAACGTTTATATGAAATATCCACGCAAATAAACGATTTCCCTCAATTGTATTCTACAAAGTTCGATAGAAGTAAAAGTTTCCCCAAGTTGCGAAGGATGAATGATTCAACGCTTCCACAAAACCAAAAAAAGGTGAAACTCCCTTCCCTCCGGTAGACTATCGAATTATGGAATGCACTAACGCCGTAATTATTGTTGGATCAACTGGGCATCAAAATTGCATGAGAAGGGCGACCAACATCTGCTTCGGACTCACAGCACGAGCCCCGAGCCTCCGTAAATAATTCAAACGAGTTCATCGCTTCAATATTTCATACCCCGAGGCGGAATCGGCGAAAGTTTTCGAGACTCGCTCGTTAGATTCAATTGACACTTGAGAGTCCGTACGAGTACCGCAACTGCGTGTCCACATGGAAGGTTTCGTTTGCTGTTCAAGAACTAAATAGCTGAGCGGACCGTTCGCTGTTCCGCCTCGTTTTATGATATCAGAAGACGCCCGATTTCCAACAGTCGACGTAGATTTTGTTTAGAAGGAGATGAAGAGAAATAAACCGAGGGAGATGGAGATTCCAAACTTGACTTGGAAATGTAAAATATTAATATAATCTTCGTCACGGTCATTGTTGTTTATTATGCTGGGCGGGGCGGGGGCAGGGGCTCTGACTTGCCGATTAATATAGAAAAACAACCGTTCTACATGCGTTGCGCTTTTTGCGTATTCCCCATGAGTTTTGTTTCCACAGCTGTTACAAATACCGCGAGGGTTTACTTAGTATGTCGTGAATCCTTCGGCGATTTGCGCGTTGGGACTCTTTTTTATTAATCTGTTTTTGTATCATTTTATATTAGCTGTGTGTGAACAAGCACATTTTTGTTAAAGATATACTCTTAAGAATGCAAAATTTGAAATGCCAGAAGGAACGTTCCAGGAGGAAGTTGTGAACCACCATGTGTCAAGATATTAAGGTACTGAAATAAAAATTGTATTGAAATTCTAGACTCGATTAATTTGAGTTCCCCCCTCCCCGTCTCAGTATGTTTCAGATTGGAGCAAAAATTGTTACAAATGTTTAACTTAATGTCAACCCTTCGCTAAGAGGTTAATCATATATCAAAATATCTTAAAACCGTTCACTTTATTGAAATTATCTCGTGAGCCCCAGACGTGATGCATGAGAGGACTGAACCCTTAGGCGATGCTAATTGATTCCATGACCTTACATTAACACGTAATTCTAGCGAGAGAAGTATTTTGAAGCGGTTCGCCAAGCTCCAAGTTTTCCGAGTTAAAGAACAATTTCGATTAGCAGTAATTTTCTCGTTTTATTCGCAGGGGAGAAAAATCAAAATAAAATGTGAAAACAAGAAGAAGAGAAGGAGGGTGGATGAAGAGGAAGCGGTGTGCGTGTTGAAATGTCGAGAGAACCGCTTGCAATCGCCGAGCCGACCGGTCCCATTTGTTAACGGAGAGCAGCCTTTCAAATATTTATCACAAAACCCTCTCCATCTCGACGCCGTGGCTTCCCGTGAAGATCACCGCATTAATCCCGTCGGCTCAGTGGGAAAGAAGCGGGTTTTTTCGTATTAATAAACTTGTAGCTGAGCTTTGCTGCCTGTAATAGCGGGCTTCTCTCCTACAATCAGAGCCGCGGGAGCGGTGGTTTTCTCCCTTAACATACGGGAAGAAATCTTTAGAGAGATTCAGCGTCATCGGTTTGCCTGTTTCTACTTCGTGATACTCATCTTTAGAGAGGCAGCGTACAAGCTTCCGTTCCCTATTTGGTGAATCATTAATTTCATTTTGTCAGACGGTGGCAGCGGTCAAGACGGATAGCATTCCGTTACTCCGCTTAAACATCTTGTCCTTTTATCGATCCGAGCGAACTCACTAGGCCAATCAGTGGTTCTTAACTTATCCAACCTCCGTCGAGCCAATATGCAGTTCGCCCCACAAAAGTAAACCCGTGAATTTTCGGGAAAAGCCGAACGGGTTTCAAAGTTTCGTTACAAATACCACGGTTTTCTTGCAGCAAGCCCTTTCCCCTGTCGATTCATCTCACATTAGACATTATTCCCATTAGACTAATCAGATGCTATGTTAATGCAGCGGTTATTGAACTGCTAACAACACAGTAACAGCTTTTATATTTCACGTGCTAAATAAATGTACTTGGAAAAGCTACAACCATCTGCAAAACCATTCAAAGGAAGAAGCAACGCGGTTTTCTCGAAATGCGGGAAACCCTCCTTCTTCAGTATGCAAGAATTGTATGCTTTTAGGTTAGTTTCTATTAGTAATTGAGTGTGAAATATACACAACATCTGAACCTTACGAATTTACGATCTAGAAGTGATTATTTTTGGTGAAGTAAAGAGTGTACAGAGATTTATGTGTTTTTAAACTTTTCCGACCACCGCGCGAGTTTTTAATATTACGGAGAACATCATAGGAGGCGGGGGGCGGGGGCCGTGCTCAAAACTGGGGTTATTGAGGCAGCGACAAAAAACAGGTTACGCATAAATAGCTGACCGCCTAACGCAGCGGAGCGCTCCGCTCAGCAGACAATTTTGAAGCTGCGTTAGCGCATATAAATGCCACGTCCCGAAGTTGGTTTGTGGAGTAGTGGAACCTTAAAGCCCATTGTAAGGTTGTTAAAAACCTGTCCTAATATAAATTGAATGTCCAAAGCGAAGGGATTCCACTGACTGTCGACGTGATTTTTACTTCCGTAGGACCAACGAAGTAAAAAGGAAGTCATGTGATCGGCAGAATGTTTTTCATTTGTTTAGTTTTCTTCAAAGATTCAAGCTTATAAGCCCTATCGGGCAAGATGCGGAAGTGTCCGTGTATCTAACTGTTCTCGCGGTGTCCCTGTTTCTGGCGCACAAAGATCGTGGTAGCTCCTCTCTCTGTCCCACCCACAGTACACGGCCCCGAATATCTGCTTTTCGAAGGTCTAAGGATACTTGGCACAGCCTCCATGGTGACACAGGCCTGTTTCCTAATCAAACAGGTCTGGGTCGATTAGAGAGTTATTTCAGTGGATGCGGTTTCACTAACCTGTGAGACCACTAACACTCGCCCAGCATCCACCGAACCCAGACCTGTGGAGGTACGTCAGATTGTCATTTAGTCAGTCTACCGGCAGAGAATCACATTACCATACGTAGGTAGGGCTGTGGGGAATTTGCACCGTCTAGGAGGAGTTCTTAATCTGGTTTCCCACCTGGTCTAGTTATTTACTTGGGTGGCAATTTGAAAGGGAGAGATCCACTGTGGCCACGTTTTTTTGTTGCCGTCATTCACTGTTATAGCGAACTGCGAAGCAGCACACTGCACTGGAGGCGCAAAACGTGAAGGATGGAGAGTCCAGAAAAAACTCGAAAATATCACGTCCCTTCGAAGGGGATTTCCATCTCACTTGCCATTTATCTAATGTCAATTCATCTAGTTTTCATTCATTTGAGAGGTGTACACTGAGTTCGGCACGAAGTGGGGAAAGCTCCCTTTCCCTCTTCACTTATCCACCTCGCACTGAATGGTCAAATCAACGAGTAGCCAGTGGTCACTAAGAGTCGTTGGGGGCCTTGGTGACCCACAGGATCGCAGCGTTCTGAGATTTTGCCTGTACTCTCCTTTGATTGAGTATGTGTTTTCTACCACAGACAACATTCATGATGACACAGGCCTGTACAGCATGTCACAAAGAGTTGACCACAGGCAAAAGGATTAATTTGCTGTATTATGTTTGAAGCAACCACGAGAGCTCCCAACGTAACCATGAGTGTTTTGTGTGCGTTACTGCTGCCCAAATAATTGTGGGTTCATGCAAAATATTTGCCTCCTTGAGACTTGTCCCGAAATTCCGGGGTCACTTTGAATGAAATTCCTCCACATTCGTTATAAAGTGGCAGTGCTGTTGGCATTAAGTTTGGGGAAGAATTTACAGTGCCTCCACGTCCTCCCTTTACACTGTCGCCATCATAACTTGTTGGTGGTGCAGTGGCGGCTCTGTCTGACGCCATCTGGTGGGGTGGAAATTAATTTTTTTCACGACCTATTACTTTCCGCTACCCGAAGGGAAGGAAAGTATAGTAATCGGCCCAAAAAAAAAATTTGGGTTTTCTTCATATCTTTACGTTTCAGACCCTACTGAGTCTAAAAAACCTAATTTCGGCGCGTGGTCCGTGTGTATGTGTGTGTGTGTGTATGTGTGTGTGTGTGTATGTGTGTGTGTATGTGTGTGTGTCTGTAGTTCGATTTGCGGGAGAACGGCTCATCCGATTGAGCTGGTTCTTTTTTTGTTTTGTTCGTTATTTTTCGTAGACACCAAAATAAGGTTATGGACGATTTCGGCCGATGGGAAGGGGGGGTGGGGGACGAAAAAGTACCAAAAACTAGGGTTTTTCGCATTTTTCTCGAAAACGGCTCTAACGATTTTGATTAAACTTTCAAATTATCTTCGACTAATCAATACCTAACTTTTCTTCTCCATACATATCTCCATGAAAATACGGTGAACGGAGATATGGGCCCCTGAAGCAAAAATAGGTTTTTTACGCTTTTTGGCTAAACGGCTCCAGCGATATTCACCAAACTCACCGGGTGTTTTCGAATAGTTAATACCTACATATTCTTCTCAATAAATGTTCCTGTGACGGTCCATTGAACAGAGATAAAAATCAAAATGTGTCGAAAATAACGTTTTTTCGGACATTTCCGTAAATTCCAGGGTAACTTTTTCACCAGATGTGATAAATCCTGATGAAGTGTCTTTGAGTCACCCATACCAACATTTCGTTCTCTATAGTTATTTCTGTATATATATGTTGAACGGAGATATAAGCCAAGTTAACTCAGAAAAGGAGACTTGTCGAATATTAATTTATCGGTATTCCAATTTTCTCAAAAACGGCTCTAACGATTTCGATCAAACTTTTGGAGTACTCTCAGCTAACTAGTCCCTACATTTTGTTCTCCATAAATGTTCCTGTAAAAATGCGTTGAACGAAGATATAGCGCCCGCCTATGTAGGTGGTGTTCGAACTTGAAGGGGTGGCGGAAAGTTGTGTGTTGCTACGCACCAGATATTTTTTGAGTCGAGATCCTGGCGATTGAAACGTCGAGAATGAAAAGAGTTAAACGTCTGGTCTCAAATACAAAGAGGCGTAGGAATTAAAAATAAAAAGTTTGATGGAGGGGGATCTAAATAAGAAGAGGCTTTTGAGGAGCCGCGAACTTCCTCCCTTCTGTCTGCCATACCACTCACGTTTCCCACCATTGAAGAAGAGCGGCCCAGACCTCGCCTTGGGCTACCCTTCTCCTTAATTTCCTTCCTGACACTTCACTATTCTCATTCTTTTTGCTTCCAAGATACGAGATGAAAGCAAAATGAGGAATTCTCGCCCGCTCGCCTTTTTCAAACCTCCATGTCAAGGTTAACAGATAATCCCACAAGAATTGCCAGGTTTGTGGTTTACAACCGTCCCACTTCAACGTGCCCAATCCTGGAATCAGTCAGTTTGGTTTTGAACTGTGTCGTGAAACCTTTCAGTCATAGTTTTTATTCGAGAGCGCAGAGATAAACGATTAAAAGTTCTTGTCACATGTACAAACAAGCTCTTTGCCAGCAGTGAAAACAAACGACGAGGGAAGGCAATTATAAAAGAGAGGATAAGAATCAAACGAACATGCCAGGAACCCCAGGGAGGCCTACCAGGGGTCTTCCAAACCATCGTTTCCACCAGCTCCTTCGTTCCATCCTCCGTTGTCATGATTGCTCCCGACATAAGAGGGCGGCCTTGACAGAGGAGCCAACGGCAGCAGACAGGCCCGTGATTAATGATTATCTGACGGTTATTACTCCTCACTAATACTTGTCAGTTCTAAAAACTTCGTAATATCAGACGGAAATTCGTTCCGGCTGCAGAAATATTTAAAAGAAATTAAAAGAGTAACGCGAGGTCAACACCCGATTGAAGTGAACCTATTCGAAGTTCAGATATTTAGTTTATATTCCTGCACAAGGCCTGCCACTGCATGGCCACAGTTAATACTGAAATCACTTCTTCCACAGGATGAAGGAAAGGAACGTTCACGAATACGTTCTGTAAACTTCTTACTATGTGTTCTGCTCGGGTGAAGACTCTATTGCTAAGGTCATAACACCTAAGGCGATAAGGTATCGAGTTGCAGGTAAGTTCTACACACCAGAAAATGGTATGGTACCTCCTTAGCCTGTACGAGGCGATTATATATGTTCTGAGGCTATACGTAGGAAGACACTTAATGACGAAAGTTAGGCTAAAAAAACAAAGGCGTTCCAGCTGCTTCTGCTTATTTTTTTAACCACATAACTACATCTATTCGAAACCTACAAAAAAACATACGAAAGTTCCTTAACGTTTAAAATTAATTTTTTTATCCAATTGGTGAATTGGATCTCGTTTTCTAGGAGCCGGCTCCCACATTTCGTTCCCCGCAACTATTTCTGTTGTCTTCCGTTGAACACTACAAAAAAACAGATGTGTAACTCAAGATACATTAGAAAATGAGATCCTCCGAACGTTAGAGTTTTGAGATACAGCTCAGCTCTCGTTTAAGAGCACAGTCAATTTCATTGATATGTAGTCGAGCACGAGGTAAGCTGCGTGATGCGTTGCTAGTGATTTTCTTCGTACTCGAATAAAAGTCGGTCTCTTCGACCTCGTTAGCTCGCAGCTCGTTGTCGCTCCTTCTCGTGCAGTTGCCAATGAGTAATTTGAAAAGATGGCGCGTCTCTCCAGAAAAAGAGCCGAAGAAAATCCTTCTAAAAGACTGTTGTTGGGCTGTCGAGGGACGAAGCGGAAAGTTAGAGGAAGTGGCGAGGCGTTGCGATCGTTATAAGAGGAGCCGAGTTTCGGAGATGTTATCAAAACAGTCTTAGCCTCATCAGATCAGAGATGCCGCAAATTAATCCTCAGCTAGTCCCACTCGTGGCTCCACAATCCACAGCCCTTCCCACGAAGACTCTTTCGGATCGCTCGCTACCTGCAGCTATTGTCCGCTCGACAGAACACAACTTTGCGCCGAGATCGTCCAACCAGCTAGAGATAGAGAACCACATACAAAAAAATGCCCTCGACAAAAAACAAAAAAAACGCCACGGAAGCGTAACTCACGCCAGAATGATCAAGCGGTTTTTGAAAAGGGTTGTTTGGAAACAATCTCTACCATCGAAGCACCCACAAGCTCCTCAAATGAAGGAATTTAAAAACCAACGTTTGCTTAGGACGAGGAAAAAAGTACACACCTGGAGCCGAGCGACCACTTTGTTGCAGGGCAGCGAACCTTCCAAAATTGTCTGAAACGAACAGCTTATTTAGCAGAGCTCTGTGCAATCTAGTGTCTAGAGAAAGTTTTCTCACGGCTCTCGCAGTAACCACCAGCCTGAATCACAGCTGTTTGCCGGCGGTAATCCCAGTTAGGCACGCAATACTACGTCTGAGGGCCGCCCTCTGGCAATAAGAAAATAAAAGGCTATTACGGCGTGTGTCGAAAATATTGTACCCTCCCGAGGATTATAAAATCTTGATCGATTATTTCCCATATGGTACGAAAATTATGTGGAATGTGGATATGTTGCCATCCTCTTGCAGAGAGGTAACCCGTGAAGAAGAAGAAGTTGGAGCCGAGATGGCTAGTCCGTGTTTGACTGTCGCGTAGTTACGAGTCATGCGATAGTCGCGTCTGATTGAAAGAAAACTAAGCGTTGTAAAGTCGTATGTTGCGTCCGTTGAATTGTCGTTCAAATTGTCATAATAAAAAAGTGTTCAGTTGAAGGTAAAGGGCGCGCGTCAACTTATTTTGGTCACCACAATTCCCACAATTATATTCAGTTGTTCACCAGAGTTCGAGGACGAATATTTGTTTTATAATTAATTTCTATTAATTTAGGCCACGATTTTTCTGACCCTCTGTAAATTTTACGATACGGCACAAATACAAGCGCTATCCAAAACAATACGTCGTTTTGCAAGCTCGATCAAAACCGTTAGAGCCGAGTTTGAAAAAATACGAAAAACGAACTTTTAATGTTCGGAGAATCTCATTTATCTTGGATTATATCTCCGTTCAATGTATGATTACAGAAGTAGTGTCCTATGGGACTGTTGGGTATGAATGTCAACTTCCACGACAATATCGTTCCTTTTCAAGCAACATTCAGCATAGACTTCCGTGATAACGACCACAGAGACTGGTAGTATGGAGTGAAAGGAGAAGAAGAAGGAGCGTTTGTGATTGGATATTCTCTTGAGATAATCCACTGAAAGTGAGTCGGATTAGAAGCAGTTTGTCAGTCTTGTACCTCTTGTTTCCAAGGCGGTCCGTATTCGTCCGTGGGTTATTTACGTCGAACCGACAAGCTAATCACCTTATTCAAGTGGGTCGGCCGAGAAATTTGAGATTTGCTTTAGTCATCAGAATAACGTACAGGCTGGACTAGTCATTTCCAAGCGGATGAATGAAGAAATATAAGTACGAGTTCTCAGTCGATTGTGCAACATTTTTTGAGCAGCGCCGCTTTGATCAACAGGAGAATCTCTGGCTCGCGTTTCTCGGATATTGTGACCTGGTACTCTAGGGCAGTTTAAACGTCCCGAATAGCGTCACCTTTTGCAAGGCAGGTGTGTGACAGTCGACACCTTTCCCTTCCGACGTTTAATTAGAAATAGCAGTTCGGAGCGACGTGAACATGATAAATATTTTGTAACGGCGGGGAGAGCTTTCAATGTAGAAGGTAGTTTTGACAACAGTTCCCGCCCCCTGAGACTGAACCGACAAAGTGACGGCAGGAAGCCTAAATCTTGAAGAGTCAAAAACCCCTTTTCAACGCTCCTTTACACCCAGTACTTTTTTTATTTTTTATTTGGTGGCCCTTTACAACAGATTTCTTATTCCCTCCCTCGCCTCTTATTTGTACGAGTTCCATCAGTCCCTTCTTTAACGCCGTACTCCCATAGAACAGCTCAGCCCGCTTCCTCGAGTTATTCGATCCACAAAGGCGCCGAATTAGACCTGGTTTCGAGAGCCGAGAAGAAAAAAATGCGTCGCAGGATGAAAGCAGAAACGTCTGGTTAGAATGAAAAGACGATTGCTCCATTTGCTTGACAATATGCTCGGAATAATGTAGTTACGTCTCCATTGATATATACGACGCCAAGATATGAGTATCCCCAGCCCCACGAACAAGACGATGTTTCACGTTCGCCAACTAATTTCCCTGTTTCCAACATAATCGTAATTCCTACGTCAAGTTAGAGCCTTTCCCCCAGAGACGGGGATTGAGACGTGCGAATTTTTACTTTGGGGAAGGTGGGGGGGGGGGGGGATCAAGCTTTAACTTAACCGACTGTGAACGCATAACATAACATTTGCACGTATTTAATGTTCAATTTTCCAACCTATCAGGGAGGGAAGAAAGGAGGGCTTCATCTCAAACAACGCACTGACGTTTCTGAAACTCAGAACTCAATTCCTCATCATATTGACACCTATTTTTACCAGATTTTTTTACTCCTTCAATTTATACAAAATTTACAAATATTGTTGCTGCACTTATTTACCCTTTCTTTCGATTCCCAACACTTTTTATTCACCTCCTAGCATTTTTACACAATTTCCCGTTTCTAATTAGTTCCAATACGATGTGTGCTCTATTTGTCCAGCAATCCCCTCCCGATTCATCACATCACACATCATTTTCACAGAACTTTTCAAAGCATTTTTCTTCATTCCTCAACTGTTTCACTCAAGCCCCAACTATTCCAATTATTCTTCTTTCTATAAACCTTTACTCCATAGCTTATTAATATTCACCACCTTCCTCGCTCAATTTCTCATTTAGTACTACTATTCGCTATCGAATTGTAATGAGTTTCCCCGTTAGTTTCACTCAATTTCCAAATTGTTTTTCTCGATTTCTCTACCAAGTGCCGTTAATTTTCCAACTACTTCTGCTATATTACCTATTAATTCATACTTAATTTTCAAACTATTTTTACACGTGCTTTCCGTTTTTGCTCAACTCCATTACTGATTTTACTTGACCCCCAAAGATTTTTTTCAATATCCCGATAATTTTCAATCAAAATCCTAAAGCACATAACTCAACTCCACCAGTGTCTGCTCAATGTGAATGATTGAGCCAGGACCAGAGAGAGCCATCATTACTCATTCTGGCTTTTGGATTTCTAGCTGATGATGACAGCGATCTGAACCCCGTTCTTTAAAAAACGTCCCTGAACGAAACTCGAAATCTTCTCAATTAGTTTTTCGTTTTCGTAAACAAACAGGTGAGCTACCAGAAAGTGCACTATTGATGTGACTATTAATTGAATAAATGCCTCACTTTTCCCTTCATCTGCAATTCGCAATTCATCGATCCAAGCAATTAAGTTTTTATTTTAAATACGTTGAGTGATTTCATTAATTAAACTCAAGTGGGTCTACATTCTGCTGGGTTTCCCTCATACAAGTCAGACCTTCGTGAGTTACCTCATTTCGTAGTTACACGACCTGCCAATTGCCCTGCGTAAGCCGTAGATTTCTTTCTTCTGTAGAATCATCTGAGAAACCATCTTTTTTTGGAACCCACCGTTCATCTACCTCGCCCTCCAGAATATAAATATTTTGTACTGATATCTTTATTCTCCGAAAATTGTGCGAATTGTGTGTTACTCTTGATTATCCCTCACCATCGTACCAAACAAGTGCTGATACCAGAGAGAACTGAAGATGAGTTACTGTTCATTTTCTTCAAAATCTTAGGTTAATAAAAGATTGCATTTTTCCCAGTTGGGGAACTACTATTACTCATTTGAACGGCAGCTGCTCAATAAATACGTCTCAACCTGAGCAGCTTTCCAGTGAATGAATAACAGCCGGTACAACTTGGAATCCGCCGATTTTCCTAGTTCAACGATCCGATGTGCCGTTCCCAGGTAGAATTAAGATCGCTATCCTCGAGCACCTCCGAGATATTTCGACTATCGAGTCCTATTTCCAACAGCCTGCTCCGCCACTTAATGGCTCGATAGGTTTGTACATAACAAGTCCTCTCTCTCCTCTCCCTTCACCTTTTCTCACTACCTCACCCCTCAAGGAAAACTTCCGATTAGATTTAGTTGTTTCCAGTCAGCCTAAATACAAAACAGACTGCGGCTCAATGGCCTCCAAAACGGGAATGCGTCAATCGAACGAGATTCCGATATCGAGAAACTATATGGTCATTCAAATTACTTCTGATACCATTAAAGAGTATTGTTCTTTGATGTGCTGCTTTCCGTTTATTCCTCTCCGACAGATTGACGCGAAATTATCGCTTCGATAGGTTTGCTCGTAAACAAATAACTTTCGTCCGGTCATTTTCGTTTGACAAACTTTAAATGAAGAAGTTGCTTCTGCCAATTTTGACAATGTAAGTGCGAAACCTACCTCCCTCATCTCGTTATTTTGATGAGACAGACGCAGATGCAGGAGCCCACAGAGTGGTATCTTCCCCAACCCCTCACAGATCTCGTTTGTAACCGTGATGTCGTCACTTCTCCTTTCAAGCATATCATGTCTTCATATCTATCTCTAGCTGTCATCCATCTTCATCTCAGCCGCATCAAACTCTCCGTTAGGTGTGAGTGCATTCCACAATTCTTAACTTATAATGATAACGATGTCAAAAATTATAGTGCTTATGAGTGGTAAAATCATATCAACATGACTCCATAATACGGGTATCGGCGGAATCGGTCCAAAACTAGTTATAGTTACAATTGCGACAAAAACACTAAATATGTTTTTAATCAAAAATGGCTTTTACGATTTTTATTAAATTTTTTTTATCAATAGCTTCCAATAAGACAAGACTTATGACAAATTTTTATCCGTGTAATAACCAGAGCAGCGCAATAAAGTCTGATTTTGAAAATGAATTTTAAAGTAATGTTTTTCTCATAACTCCCGCTCATATAACACCAGCCCTCTCACAAACATCATGCTGGCAGATCCCTGTAGGATCTATACGATGAAACTTCAACAATGATAAAAAAGCAATTAGGGGGAAACCCAGAAAATCGCGAACTCAAACTAACTTCGTTCTTTTGACTAACTGTTTACGCAAAAAAGGTACCAACTGTTTTTAAGTCACTCGCAAATCGCTTTTCTAAACGCCGTTTATTTGGCCTCAAAGGACTCCGTCTTTAAAGAGAGATTCTCTCCAAGTTGGAACGTTGTGGTAAAAAATTAAGTTTTTGAGTTAACTACAAATTTAAGAAAAAGAGAAATTGAATAGAAATGTAGAGAAAACTAGGGCATGAGATTTGGCCTTCAAACCCTATCACGATAATTTCGTAGTTTTTAGGGATAGGATGTCGTTGAGAAATTCTTAAATGTTGTTCACCCGCGTCTCAAGACTGCTGTCAGTATTGCCCTATTCTACCTGCCTCCACTCCAGGAGCTTCTAACGTCGTACGTCCCCCATGAAGAAATCTAGCCAGTTAGAAATAACACCGAAGCCAATTAATCTATGAAAGTTTCCGGCGTTTTTCGCTAACATGAATTTGCCTTGACACAAGTTTTCGTCGAGAATGCCCGTTCGGATAGCGCGAATGCGACTAGTACAGCAGACATCACTTCGTCATTTGGAGCCCTGAATGTTGCGATCATTTTCTGATTTGCTCGTCGGTAATTAATTCTCCGTCTCAGTAAAAGAAATATTCTCTCCCACCAACAAAAAGCCATCGTGACTTGTTTGTGTCCACTTTCGAAGGAAAACAGTTCTTGTGGAAGCTTTGAGATGCCGGATGTTTATCTTCCTGACGTTAAAAGGCCCTCATTTGAAAATATGTGTGGCCCCTAGAGCTGAGAAAAACAGCTGTAAAATTAACAACAACTAAAAATGCAGAAATGAGGCAATTGCTTCTCTTTGATCTTGATCATCAGATAACCCGCTCCTTCGCGAATAACAGTCCGTTAATTACGCGGAGATTGCCTTTATCATTTACAGATAATTTTGGTGATGTCTGACTTAGATTAATGAGATTTGAGCTAGGATAGTACCATTATTTTCGAAAACGATACTGCAGTTGTGCTTCAGTGTTGAATAGATAAATAATGTATTAGGTATGGTACTCTGACTTCCAAAAGCACCATTTCTAAAAATCCACTATCCAAAATGTGACGATCTTAGTGACCAAATATCACATTATTACTTTCCTGGAGAAATGAAAGTTACATACGTAATTGACTGAGATAAAAAGTGGGTTCGTGTCAGAGACTCACTTTAGCTTCACCTCTGCAGATTTTTCTTCAAAACCGCTATAACTATTTTGATTACATTTCTTGATAGACAACTAAAAATAACATAACAAACCATAGAATTCTCATCCGTGGGAAAATGACGAGAGCAGCACGATAAATTACCAAACATTTTAGCGCAGCTTTTGCCTTATAAACTCCGCTGAAATGTTACTGTAATTTTCTGAAAAATTCAGGTGGTAGTTCAATTAAGTACCTAAATACGATTTTTTTAATAACGCTCATAAGATATATAAGGGCAACTACAGAAATTCCGGAATTTCAACCACTCTCGTTTCACTTAACACCCATTGCTAAAGGTTTTTAGCCGAGAATTCTGGAAAAATGATTATTACCCTTCCCAAAAAAAAAAATCGCGTGTGCAGTGACTTTAATTTTCTGTGTACGAGTTGTTCAATAATGGTCAGGGCATGAGCGCAAGCACAAAGAATTCCAGAATTGTAAGTTCTACCGCTTTGTACCTTCGTGAAGTGGTGTTTTACCTAGTTCAAATGAACTGAGTGAAACATACACTGAATTAGTAGCAAAAGCCATAAAAATTAGTGAATTTGTGAAGAGCTAAGGAAAGCTGCGTGATGCGTGTGGCGCACTTGATATTTTCACAGCGTTTACCCTCCAACTCGAGAACAATAAACATGAATTGCCTATACATTGGTTACGCAATGAAAGTCGGGACGTGAGAAACAGCAGCGTAATAAGTTTCCAAACGTTGAGGACTGCTAGTTTCTTGCTATAGAACGTTGGGTTAGGCTCTAACCGGTTCATATAAACTGTGTGAAAAACTGGTTGGATTAGTTGGTTGAGCGATAAAAATAAAAATTATGAACGCACATCGTTTATAGCCGAGTTCCTTCGAATAGTCACGTAGCGCGGACTAGTCATCAGTTCGAAGTGCTGGGATTAATTGGAAGGTGGCGAGATATTGTCAAGTCTTTCGGATTGACAATGGAATTCACCTTTGCCAGCTCATGAGATTCCAGAACGAAAGCCGCCAGCAATCTATTAAACTCTAAGCGGCATGTAAAATTAAGTCCCCGTGCTGTGGGTCCCATTGTGGACAATTGTCCGACCTGTGAAGAGGATGAAGACGGAATACGAAGGGATTGAGGCGGTTTATTTTGTGTCGGGGCTGGGTGTCCTTAGACTGAACCCGCTGGTTTTCGTACTTTTTTTGTATTTAACCCTCTCAAGTTGATTTGTCTAGTTCTTCTTGTTCTCTTTTCATACGTCTTATTTCAGGGTCTCCCCAGCCCAGTGATGAGGGAGGGGGGGGGATGAACTGATTAATACTAATCCTGGACACGGGCGAAGGGGACCGGCTTCGTTTGAGCTCCAGGCAAAAAAGTCGTATCTGGTCGACTGTTCTTCTCTTTCGGGGGAGTCACCTTCAGAATGATTTTGGACCGGTCTTGCTGCGGCTATTCGACGTCCCTACCAGCAACCAGTCCTCACCCCTGACCATTCCCTACGAGTGATAAATGTGAGGTAATGGATGGTACCTTCTGTGATGACAGTACTATCAGCTTTAATAGAGTCATCTGCCTCAAGCTGTGAACTCTCGGACCTTCAATAGACCCCTCTGAGCTTCGTACTGCCGACCGCTTCATTTTTTCCCCTGACTCACCTGCTCTTGGCTCTGTGAAGATGTGAACTGTGAACTTCCATCGGCTGATAACGTTCTCTCGTCGCCATCCTTCCCCTTCACTTACATATTTAGTCTGCCGGTATTCCCAGGGCCCATAGACGAGTACTGTGTTGGGGGAAGGAGGTGGAGCAAGAGGAAAATTAAATTGACAGTTATTTTCCTTAGCCCAACTGAGTATACAGAAAAGTAGTCTATCCAACCGTAACTTTTTATTACAGTTTTCTTTAAATCTCTACGTTTAGAAGCGTTATAAGTAAAAAAAAAACCATTTCAGGAAATGATTTTTATGTACGTCTGTGAATACAATTGAACGAGAACTGCTGAAAAACATTAGACCCAATTTGATGCTTAGCCTGCAGACCAACATGAAGAGCCAAAAAGAGGGTATTAGCGAACTCGGCACAAACCTAACTGTAGCTATCATAGTGATCAAAATACCATTTTTTTCACTAAAAGAGCGAATTTTGACCGCAACCGTTACGATTAACATAATGTAACATTTTAATTCGTGGGGAAATGACGAAAGCAGCCCAATAAATGATCCAATATGTTTTCAAAATTCGATTTAAGTAGTTTTTTCCTCCATACGATTGTACCGTTCTCATTAAAACGCGCTCCCGTGTGGTACCTTCTGGTGCAAGATCTGAAGACCAATTTTCTGCCACAATTTTACTTCCCTTATCTCTGCGAAATAAAAAGGAAAGTTATGTTACCGACTGGACAAAGTTGAGTTTTCTTCAGATATTCCTACGCAACCGAAAAGCATCATTTGAGAAATTGAACACGATTGAGCGAAACTGCTGAGCCGATCGGCTCTCATAGGGGATTCACCCTGCATGAGACACCAAAATATGCGAGTGAGCAAAACTGGTTCAAAACTAACTATAGTGATCAAAAAACTCTCTCGGCTCTACGATTTAGATTAACACAAGTACAACAATTTTAATAATGATTATTCACAAGAATTCTGGAATTCAAATTAACGTTGTTCAAACTATTTTTTCCCTATAACTCCAGAACTGTTATCACGTGTTCCGAAACACGAACCTTCACAGAAAAGTCATGTTGATGCTCCCATTAATTACCTCATGGAGACCTCTTAGCACCTCAATAAGTTCCGTAACTTGAAGCGCTACCAGTTTCTTCGAAGGATGTGAAGTAATTTTTTACCAAGTTCATATGAACTAAGTGAACAGTAGATTGTATTAGTAGCTGCAGCCATGAAAATCTCTGAATGTACGTCGCGCTGAGGGAAGTTCTGTGATGCGACGCAACTAGATATTTTTGTCACTTGTGACTATCTTCATTACTCACAAGCTATTTTCGGGGAGAAAAACGTACTACAGTGAAAATATCAAGCAAACATTGTTGCAACTGAAACAGCTTGATCGATTTTTGAAACGAGTAGTATTCAAACTGGTCAGATTAAGAGATAACCGAAAGTGAACTGTGAATTAGAAGAAATGGATCGTAACATGAACGCTAGAAAGTAAAGGAAACAACGATAATGGTGTTTAGTTACTGGACAATGGTCGTTATGTAGGTAGGGAACTCAATAAATTGAAAAACGTTAAGTACTACCGGTTCAATAGTTCATGTAAAATGAGTGAAACGGACCTAGCTGAAAGAGCGAAATAAATTCTCAATGCACCTAGAGCTGAGAAAAGCTGTGAGAATTGTTGCAAAAGATATTTTATATTCGGTGCAAGTATACACCAATTGCATGAACACAAGAAGGATATAAGCTACGACTTGCGTGTTCATAGACAGTTCCGTTTTCATTGGTTCAGGAAGTTAGAACAGACCCTTGAGTGCTTTCGACCTAACAGGTACGGTCTAGAGATAAACAATCACTATAATTTACTGCATTCAACTCGATAATAGCTTCAGAGATTGTTTTAACTACTATCACCACCCAATTCGGAGGCGTGGCTCACGAGACAGCTCTTCCTCGGTGGTCCGATCAATTAATTAATTGTTCGACCCTTTGAAAGACAAGGCGACCGACAAGTAAAAGCAACCAGACTTGAATGTCTCGTCCGTCATGTCATAATACGGCAGGAGGAAGAGGGGCTTCATAGTGCTTCTAGTATGAACAACTCGACAGATCCCGTCCCTGCGGGCGATGTTACCTTTCCCATCCATCAATGTCCTGGCTCTTGCAAGCTGAGCCTCTCCGTATCTTCACAACATCTCACCTTATGAAACTTCATGTTTTTCTCGTACGGGAAACGGACACAACGTCTCTTGTATCAATAAACGGGGTTTCGAACGAGGACATGGCTCCCCTTCGAGGACTTAGTCAGCGCTTCCGCGAAACCCGTCACTCGGCCAACGGGAAGGAAATTAGGAGTGAAGTAGAACGGAATGGAAGTTAGTTTTATATCCACTTGTGTGCTTCTAAGGATAAGTATACACAAGGTTTTCTTTTACTGATCAATATCAGTCGTATTAGACAAAGTCTGAAATAAGTTAAAAATCGTCCGCGAAACTATTCCACCAGTTAGTTTCTCTCAACTTCCCTTCACCTTGGAAAATGTTGATGTGTTACTAATTTACTTGGTGTAACTACTCGTTAACATCTTTCACGCCGTATTTAGGCACTTAAAGCTCAAGCCATGATTAACTCTAGATGTAGTGCTGGCTGTAATTGAGGTATTCGAAGAGGGTAAAACGTACGGCAGCTTACGTGATGACGAAGAATGTGGAGCTACGAGGAGGAGCTTCTCCGACATTTTTAAAGTTGTTGGGCCTCTGCAACGGAGATATCTGATCTCTTAATAGAACACGTAAATTGGCAATGTGGTAATATGTTCGTCGCGTAGGAGCCCCTTAAATCGGTTGTGCTGGTAACTGTCGGATTGAGTGTGGTTACGGAAGGAATAATAGAGGCTCTTTTCATTATTTCACATTGATAGATGTAATAATCCGTTCGTGGTGTAATGTTACTCTATGTGATGTGTTCGTCATCTAGGAATAGTTTAAATTCAAGTTCTAAAAAATTCGTGAAATGTTAGGGGATCGTGTTCGTGCATTCCAAATAGTTTTCAACGCAGCAAGCGGCAGATTTCCAAGTGTACACACTACAACAAAAACTATCGGAAAACCCTGCGCTGAATGTGGTGAATTCACAGTGAACATTTGATCCGTTACCAGAAGGGGTCTAAACGTTTAGAAAATACGTTTTTAAATACTTTTTTTGGTACTTGTTCAGTTAGCAAACGCATTCGCTCGTTCCAATGAACGCAGAGATGAAAGGAAGCAAGGACATTGTGACGATAGACATACTCTACTATAGCAATCAGTCAGCGATCGAGAACAAGAACGTACTGCAATTGGGTTAGACCCGCCAGTAGGCACATTACTACAGTTAACGCACTGCACCTTCTTTAGATTGGTCACAGTTGTGTAACGACTCTGGTCAATTTTTTCTCCACCCAAGAAAACAAATGCGTAATGGGTTTTGAACAACCGTCGTCATTATCGAAAGTTACTTTCGGTAGATCTCTCAACCTTCAACTCGTCACAAATATGGCAGTTAGTTGGGCGTAATCGCCAACAAATTCGACTATAGTCGGCTCGTTTCCGTTGGTTATCGCCGCTTTCCATCTTTCTCACAGTTGAATCGTAGCGGAAAACAAGCAAACGAAACAACACAAAACTCTTTTCCATATCCTGTTTTTACTTCCCTCCGCCCCGCGAAGAGCGAAGTGAAGTTATGTAATCGCCAGAAAAAAGTTTCGTAGGCTTCCTCAGATCTTTACACTTCAGTCATCTGAGTGCCTAAGACACCATTTGAAAAATATCAGCGCGCTGCATCACACAACATTCCTTAGCTCTACGACAATTCAATCGTGTACACACTAACGCAATTTATTTTTTACGCAGTTCATCTGAACTTGGTAAAACATCACTTCACGGCGGCAGAAAACGGTAGAACTTACAGTTCAGGAGTTTTGTGCATTGGAACACGCGAGTCACGTCACCTTTAGGGCCGAACCAATAGTGAGTCACAAAAAAAGAATTGAATTATTTCAATTACGGACATTTCAACAAAACGTACTAAACGTTAATATGAAAAGATTGATAATCGATTCATTTTATTTTTAACGTCTTTTCGACCCGAGTTTTAGGTTGCTCAATATCCCAAAGATAAGTGAGATTGGAACTAAACTTTAGATTACATTTTACAGGATCTTTCGAAGCGTGTTGAGCTTTTTGGGCAGAATTTCACAAAATTCGTCATTTATTGGATATAACATTCATTCGATTCACACGAATCATCACATTATTCGTAAGCTGTTGCTGGTTTGTGTTCCACGACTTGACCGGAGATAGGTTACGAAAAGTGGCCTCATGTCACCCACATATTTGTTGTAGTTGTCTTACATGATTAACTGAAGGGCGAAGTTCACTGTGAGTCTACTCTGAAGTGTCAGTTTTCGAAGAATATAAGACTAGCGACGTCGTGTAGGACACGAACTCAGCTAACGAATTGGTTCAAAGAAGCCTTTTCGTATTCTACATAGCTCTCTCACTCAACCTCTTGACTGCTCAGCAGAACTGAAGGGGTTTCGTTGCGCACTAGCGACTCCACGATGCACCACCGAATGGGTAATCAGTTTCAACTTCGATTCTCAAAATGATTGATGCCGCTCTAAAATCATTCTCACAAAATTCTCACAATGAGGAAAATATCTTTGAAAAAGTTCGAGAGGTTTTATCTGCCCGTAGACCTGAAGCTGCGAAAGTTGTCAAACCACCGATGAAAAAGAGGGTTAATTACGTGACGCGCGAAGGTGGCTGAAACGGTGATTGAGCGGGTCCATCCATCAACAGATGAAACTTGTCAGTGGCACGTCCGCTCTGACACCATTCAATTCGGACGGCCCTCGTCTTGACTCCGTTCTCGCCAAAATATTTTCAACGTTTTTCAACGTCGCTCCTACCACCTACAGCGGATGGCCGTGACTTCTTATAAACGGGGACCGGAGAGAGGAACGAAGTTCAGTTCAGCGGAGTACAGCCGAACTAACCTTATATGTTCAGCACTTTTATAAGGATAAGAGCACTAACCACTGTATGAAAACATCATCATATAAGTCAGACGCCTATTTTACATTTAATGAGTCGTAGCTACTTTGGCCAAAATGTACCAAAATTGAATGTTTACCGCGCTTTTCTCAAAAACGCCTTCAACGATTCTGATTCAACTTTGAAACTACTTTTTACTAATTAGTACCTAGCTTTCCTTTCCCATAAATATCTCTGGGAAAATTTGGTGAATCGACGTATAGCTCTGTGAAGCAAAAATAGTGTTTTTAACTTCAAGGCTTAAACAATCTTCACCAAACGTGATAGTTTGATTGTTTTCCAACATTTCCAGAGTAATTGAATTGCTGAAATTGGTCAACCTGATGAAGTTTCTTCTAGAAACGTATGCCCGCATTTTGTAGTTCACAATTATTTCCGTATCTATTCATTGAACGGAGATATAAGCCACGATAGCTCGGAAAATGAGACTTGCTGAACATTAAATTACCATTTTTCTAATTTCTCAAAAACGGCTATCACGATTTCGATCAAACTTACCGAGTACTCCTAACTAACTAATACCTACTCGTATTGTTCTCCATAAATGTATGCTTAGTGCAACAGCTACTCACCAGATATTTTTTGTACCCAACACAATTTTTAAACTCCACGATGTGAGCAATTGCGTATATTCCCGTAGGTAGTTTATTTGAGTCTCTTCAAAACACCAGTAAATGGCCAATTTCGAAGTTACTTGAAAGGATGCATGTAAAACACGAACTTCTGAGCTGCCGTCCAGTCTCAAGGAGTAGGCTACTACTAGCGCTGCTGCGCTGGGGCTGCTAACTTTCATCCAGTTACCAGTACAGTAAACAGTATACAGAGAAGCGGCAATCAACTAAATATGAAGTAGGCTCCTGTGATTAGTATTCTATTCCATCTACAGTAATGAGTACTTGAGTTGCTGGGTTTATGTAGGTAGCGCGGGAATATGATGCGCCGAAGATGGCCTCCAGTCATCCGCCTTCACAGTCATGAACTGCCAGTAATCCGTAAGACAAACTAGTGTCTTTGGGGTACGAAGCTGGAATGATATGAAGCCACGGAAAGCTCATTTGAAACCATCATCAATGTATCCGGAGCTAGTAAACATTGCAGTAATAGGGTTCAATAATGGCCTGACAGCAGAGGAAAGAAGGAGCATTTTATTGCAGAGGCTCCGTGTGGGAATAACAGTAACGTGAACGCACTTCTAAGTTTTATACATAAATCCCACATGTTGCAATGAGGTCGGGGTTAACGATTCACGATATTAAACGAGCGGTCGGTGCGGCGTGACCGCATCCCCTCGAAGCTTTTATTTGACTCTCTGATTCTGACCGTCCCCAACGTCTCAATTTAGCTCTCCGGTAATTGCACTGATATATATTCGTCGGAACGGCGTTACGTCTGACGCAAATGCATGCGGTACTGCAATTTCCAGGCCACAAATAATGTCAAGTTATTACAGTAGTTGACTAAATGGCCACCCACCAGCATCACTCGCCTACAAACTACCCTTTATGGTCAAAGGCTCAGGTTGAACTACTTTACCAATTAGGCGGTTCCAATATCGAAGTGAACTGCCACCAACAAACAAGAGAGGTCCCAAAATCTGACCATTGACCGAGGCCTCCAAATTCAGTCAAGAAAAATTCGACACTTCCAAATCGATATTTGTTAGGTGGTTAATCGACTTCCGCCTCCGATATCACCACTCTGGCCGTCAATCGGCATCTGAAAGTTTTGCGACCCTTTACATCCTGTCACACTGGGCTGAAACCCTGTCACTTATATATTCCTGTCAACGTCAGTCAACATTGTAGCTACATCCCTACATAGCAAGCTCTTATGACGAGAGACAGAACACCCAGTTCTCCAGATTGAACAGCAGCAGGTACCGCTGCTTCCACAGACATCTCCTGATCCAGTCAATGTGTGAATAAAATATTGTTTAAGTAATTTAAAAGAGTAGAGCTCTGATGAAATATCCACTTTTTTGGGGCGTTAAACACTTTGAGCACACTTCGGGTGGGGAGCATAGAAATAAAGAACCCTGTTTTTACTTTCCGCTACTCAAAGAGAAAGGAAAGAATTTTAATCGTGCAAAAAAAGTTGGGTTTTCTCCAGATCTTTACGCCTTTAAATCGGCTATAACGATTTCGATCAACCTTACGAATGAACTAGTTCCTACATTTTGTTCTCTATAAATGTTCCTGTAGAAATGCGTTGAACGAAAACAGAGCGCCCATGTATGTAGCTGGTGTTCGAACGTATAGGGGTGGCGGAAAGTTGGGTGTTGCTACGCACCAGATATTTTACTTTTATTGCTATCCCGTTTTGATACCAACGCCACTCAAATATATTTTAATTGGAGACATGTGTGGCGATCTCTGTGTTTACACGTTCCTATGAAGTTAGGTTTGAAATAATTCATCAAGCACTCACAAACTTACGCACAGAACGACCAAAAACACGCTAATGCTGTACACTGGCATCATGCTCTGATCAGGGCCATCAGAATATCGGTAATTTCTCATAAACTTGGTTCGTTAGTTCCGATATTTTGCCACTCCGTGAAGTGACTTGATTTCGGTTCGAATCCGTGTTTTCAGAAATCCTTAGACTCTCGGCCCAAACAATGTTGAGCAGTGACGCACTTCAAGCCACGATTCGCGCTGAACGGGACAAGGAACGTGAAGACAATCGCAACGCCGCTCGCTACGTGAGGATTCGTGCGCTTCTTGATGAAGCAGAGCATCAAATCAATTCAGCCAACATCTACCGGAATCTCAAAAACAAACTTGTGGCTAAACTTTTCAAGGCTCGAAAAGTACTTGACGCGGATTTGGACGTCAGCGAGGTAGAACGCGAAATATAAGAAAGTTAGTCAGTAGATTTATAGTGTTTTAGACTTCGAACGACTCCACTTTGGTCAGAATTAACGTCACAGACTTTGAAAGTGTTCACTTTGCTGTACCGAGTGCTCATGACAACTCCTACTATACACGTACTTTGAGAACGGCTAGTGGAGATTTTTATTGCTAATGATAAAATAAACCGTTTTTCTGCAATAGTAGAATTGAAAACTGATATTAGTCTGGGGATTGCTGAGTGGAGTTGGGAACCACCCCTTCAGTCAGCGACCGTTACCTTGCTTTATACGATACAGACGCAGACCATTAAGCTCCTTACGCTTTGGGTAGCGGGAAGTGTTAAAAAGCGCTCTCAATCTGCCACCAAGTTGACTGCACGCCGGAGCACTAAAACTCACAGATGTGAAAATCAACTTTTTTCACGATCGCAATATTTTCTTTCCATTGACAGTGCAGAGGGAATCTCATTCAATGAAAAATCGTTTTGACAGCAACTCAAATGTTTGCAGGTCATCGACATATTAGCGTTCATGGTCTCCGTCATAAATGCCGAAATGGAGAACGACATCATGGCCTCAGAAAACAACTCATTCAAATTGAAAAGGAACTTTGACATAACAGAAAAGTACGTTGAGCATTCAATCTTCACACCCTAAAACTGGATAACTGAAACACAAAAGAGTTATGAACGAATTCAGTGCTTTGGAGTTAACAATCCATCGGCACTCCTCTATTAATACATTTACAACCCCAAAACTGAAAATTTGTTCATTCTCTTTTTGTTTCAGTTTTTCAAAAGAGGGAGGCAGCAAAGAATAGTAAAATGTGGCTGAGAAGAATGGGGAGTGTTTGCGTCGGTTATTCAGGATGAGTCCGCCTACTCTTTACATACTTTTTTCATGGAGTCAAATAAAATGAATTTGAAGCGAATTTTATGAACATATTTTAAGCTTCATGACTGTTGGTGAAGAGAACCGTAGAACCAAAAACAGGTTTCCATACTGATCTCATAAATGAATGTAACGATGTACACACATCCTCGCTCGTACGTTCATTAGTTCGAGTTAATAGTCGGGTAGGCACAGCAATTACAGTAATCACCTAAATCTAGCTTCTAAATCTGGGGACAACCTGTTTGATTGTCAATCACGGCAGTGCATTCCACCTCTGAAGAAAAATTGTTCAATTCTAAAGCCACCACCGGTGGTCTTCAAACTAATGGACTTCGACAAACGCAAATCACATTCATTAATATACAATTATCGGTTATAACCCGATCACTTTGTGAGGTTTTGAAGCTGATTAAAGAAAGTGAAAGATTAAGAAAAAGTACCATTCCCCTGCCAATGCGTCGTAATGAAACTTATAGTAAAATTCACTATAAAAGTTCGCTTTTCAAAATTTCATTTAATCGTCGCGTGTTACGCACTGATCTACATTATTTTTTTTTAACAGCTTATTGAAACCTTCTGCATTGCAGATTTGGTATTTTTAAAAGGGTGAGGGATTGGAGGGAAGGGGGGGAGACTGAGAGTGAGAGTGAGAGAAGGAAAGGCACGCATGATCATGTTATAAAGCTGTCCACGCCATAGCGATTTCAATGCACCGCTTCAATTCTTTACTGTTCACCTTGGCTGAACGTCAAGGACTTGTCCCACTTCGCGCGATTTACAAAGACAGTATTGGCTAAAAGAACTAGTCACTGTTGAACACCTCTTTGATACGAACCGCACGTGTAAAAAACAAAATCAGATGAGAAAAGTGAACACAGAATTAAAGGTATTAAAGCAATAGGGTTATGTCCGCCAGTAGGCAAATTATTAAAGTTTACGTATCTGTTAGGTGAGTCCGTCTCCTCTGGCTGGTGTGTTGCTGTGGGCCCACAGCAACACACCAGCCAGGGGAGACGGACTCACCTAACAGATACGTAAACTTTAATTACAGAATTAAAGGCCCGAATGCAGCGTTGTGACCTTCACGAAGATCTTCTCCCACAGTAACAATATCTTCCCAACCTCAGCGACATACTACATTTCTGTGCTGTTGTTATGACAGGAGACCTGACTAAACGCTTCGAACGTTCCACGACTGCCACGGGTCACATTGTGTCTTGCCTCCCCCCACACAAAATACAGATACGGCGGGGAGGACTTTATCAAGCTAGCACCTGGTCATCCTGCACCTACTGCAGTCAGATTTGGAGTGCACTAGTGGGTGCTGTGTTTGTGCTCTTTAGGGTACAAATGTGTTCAATGGTGACTTAAAGTATTAAACCCAACGAAACCGCACATTATTTTCCGACCGTATTTTTGCGCCTGTACGTAGATTTTGAAACACTTCCAGAGCAGTCATGGGTATTTACGTGAACTGAATCCCTGGTGTGAATATTATGCGGTCCATATGAGACTGCGCTCTGCATCTATTACAACCTCCCGTACAATACATCTCCACTACAAACCAATAGCATTGGTGGTTGGCAGTGGTCAAGAATACCTTACAGGTAACCATTATGTTGACGGCGGAGGATAAAAAGCGCAGAAACCAATATTCTAAATAACGTACATCTGCATAAAAACAATCTGAGCTATGGGTACGACGTTTCCAAGAAACTATTTTAAAATAACGTTTTCAGTTCGGACAGCGGACTATTGCATCGATCTGAGGATGAGAGCCGTCGCCTGAAGAGTGATCCTCCGAGCGAATCGGAAGAAATTGTTATTCCAGTAGTGAAGAAAGTTATCCAAAACTCGACGACAAAAGTGAACAACAAAAAAACGTTGAGACCTGCTGGAAGGAAATCCACTGAGTTTGACGATTGTACGGAAAACGACGCTGATAGTGACTCAATCGCTTCTTCGTGTTCCGAAGAAGTTCAGTTGATAAACAACACACTGGAAACGTGAGTTATGATCATAAAAAGACGGGAGGCGAGACGCATCAAACAACTTTCCTTGGCCTCACGTACATCCCCCTTATCTATTAATCCATTATGTTTTCCTTGGTTCATTTGAACTTGGTAAATTCTCTCCTAATCGCGCTCACAGACACCCACACACACCATTTCCTCAAATGGAGTATTTGGGCTGAGACCTCCTTCAAATGTTAAGGTGAAGTACCCTCAACTTTTTTTCAGCCGATCACGTAGCTTTTGTCTCCACTTCAAGGAACCAAGGGAAGTAAAAACAAGTCAAGATTTTATACGAATGCAAATTTTAATGCACTTCGTCACATTGACCTTTGGGGTTACGTGGCGTAGGGTAGTAAACAAAGGATTAACGTAGTAAAAATTGTCGTTAAGAAATAATTGTTCGACCTGAACCCAAAGGGGGGACCTCGCTCCTTTAAATTGTTAACTAATATGCAGCCCTGAGTGGGGATACGCGGTGACCACCGCATAATGAAAAAGAAAAAGAAACGCAAGAAACACACTCGACCCAAAGGCACGCAAGGTACGCACAGGGGGAGGGTGGAAGGAATTTCCACATTGTTCGAATTGTTCAATGAGACTCGTATGAAGAGATACGAAGACAACATTTAACATAACCGATTTTTAAATGCATTTATATTAAAACGCCTCACACTAATTCGGATTGTTAACGGTTTCCAGATTAACTTTGAGTCTCGAGGTGTTGCACGAAATGCCAAAGTTAATACTCGACAAAACCAGACACACACAGTTGGTGCACACAGTCAGAGCAACCAAGGAACTTCTTTTGAGTGAAGAAGGTTGTCAAGCTCTACTCGAGCCCTTTCGGAAGTTGAAAACTTCCATAGAGACAGGATTTAAAGGCGTTCCGAAGGAGCCGCATTTCTCAGAAGCTCTCGCCCAAATGAATATCGTTTTGTCCTCATTCCAGGACAAGACATAGATTGGCTGGTATAACTAAAAAATGTATCAGTTGAATTTATAAATATTTTACTGTCCCGAGTCCCTACCTTGTGTACTTCTTATTCCGCCGACTCGTTGATACCAGGAGTCACCAACATTGTTGTCGTGAGAGCTTGTACAACTACTGCTAATTCAGGGTAAACTCCGAACGATTCTCTTGGTAGAAACATTCATAATAAATCCACGTCCTACTAACTGCTCTACGGATCACTTCATAAAATACCTCTCGATCTACCCCTATCCTCAAGTTTTCACCCAAATGTAAGTAGACCAACACGAAAACTTTTATTTGATCTTCTATTCACGGGTTTTCCAACCCCTTACGAGCTTAGCCCATTAAAACACGCTCACGGATTAAAACGGGTTCGGTTTTGGAATGGTCTGATTATATTTGGTTTTTTACTTCCTGGCCCTCACGAAGTGGGTAGGAATGTGAAGTCATCTGCTGATAGCAACCTTATAGCACTGAGAGCAATTATCAATTGTAGCTCTGAAAGCACTCTGCTCCGATTCTTCGTCCTAACCACTAAATGTATACTAACTGAGGAGCCTTCAATACAAGCCCAGTGAAACATGTCCCCCTTCATCTATTGATCGCTAATGTAGTGGACGACTTCAGTATATTTTTAAAAGAGGAGCGAATTCCAGATACCGCATTAAATATTCTTAGAACAACGTTTAATTGAGGAAGGTTCTTGCCATTTCTAATTTTCGCTGAAACTTGATCGCTGTACTTAATCTGAGAATTGGAACCACGAATCATCGCATCTCCACTGGCAGTTAATGGTTTTCTCTTCTCCCCTCTTATTTGGACATCTATTTGTTACTGGTAATTCTCACGCTTTACGGATAATGTGATGGAAGCAGAAAACAAAGTAGGCATCAGCTGTCATGGATTTCCACGATAACCCCCAGGCAAAATGAACTACTCTCCAACGGGCCATTGGAAAATGTGGAGACTGTTTCAATGTTTCTCGTTTTAAAAAAGGCATGATTTTCGCACAATGAATTATGTTCCATATGAAATACAATTAGCTTGACGCCTTTGATGAAGATTGTGAGCCAGACAAAGCAGGGACGGGAAGGATTCGTAGTGATTGACCAAACTGTTTTTTGAACATACTTCTACGGACTAGAGCATTCCCCATTTCTTTGCAGTCTAGTATTATAATATCTATCCAACACTATCATCATTACAAGTAGTAGAGCATGGTTCTCGGAATCATGTCTAACACAGACTACTCCGGAGAAGGCTCCCACAAAATAATTCTAATAAGAAACTACTATCCAGAAGGTTCGCAGTTTATACAAGTTCAACAACCCTCCACTGAACGAAGTTTGACAACTCCCAAACCCCATTCCACTATTCCTTCGACTGTACCCCACTGTAACCCATGAAAGCATTATACTGAAAGAGGACGTGGCGCTGCGCTACTTGAGCAATTAAACCTAATTACCTCTGGTTATTATTTTGTACTGTCAGTTCCTTCTTCTTTCATTTCTCTACTCCAACCTCCGGCGACCACCAGAGCCGCTTACTTGTGTGGCCTATTGTGGTCCCCTCTTCCGGCTTAACAGAAGACATCCAGTAATTGCGTCCGGCTATCGCTAGACCGAATTACCAATTTTAATTTTTGTTCCTCTCCAGTCAGTTACAAAGAACTTCTAATTCACCGAACCGAACAATCCAAAGGTTACGTTTACAATCTCCGGTGGGCCACTGGAATCGTTCGAAGCCTTAAGAGCATGGGCTTGAGCGTAGGGTCCGTTGCATCAAATGATTCATTTAGAGAATTCATTCTTTTTAGTGTGGGCATCTCAAAAACTTGTTTGCAGTAATTAGGGATCATTTTACCAAAAAGATTGGTGTTTGCCCCCGATGATTGTCCAAGGAAACCAGCTTGTCACCTAACGCCAGATGTTGAAAAACTAGGTCACACAGCAAATCTGAGCGGAGATCTGTCCATCTTTAGATTCGTCGATCGCGTGCCAGACTCCTCAACAATGAAACAGCACGAGCTCTGATTAAGAACCGTTTAGTGACAGTTGTTTGAAGGCGCTGGACAAAACGTTGGCTCTTCGTAGGGGAGGAACTGGCTTGTGACAAGTTTGTTTGTAACGTGTGTAGACAAAAGATTCACCGATTTCAAAAAGATCATATCAAGGGCCGCCCGGTGAGACACTCAAAAGTGGGAGGGTTGTTGGAGCTCCTTGGTAGGCAATAACAGCCATGTCTATTACTTTGTTATAAGGATTGCTCTCTGGTTTTAGTGCTAAAGAAAAGGGCGACTCTGACAGCTGGTTCCGGTCGCCATCTTCCCCTGCACCGGTTTGCGGCGCATATATTAGACGCCCAGTCGACTACAGGACAAGCTGCATGTGCCGCCTTATTTCTCAGCTGTAGTGTTGGAAGTTAGGCGTCGATAATTTAGTATTCCAGATCTGGCATTATGAATGTTTTCAAAAATAATCCCTGACCGACTGATTAGTTCGTATTAGAAAACACTTGTAGTTACACAAGTAACGTTGACAAAAATCACGACATGTAGTGAGTGCCTAGGTTCAATCTTAGTTCGCCTGGTCGACTTAGTTATCTCAATTAATAACTGATTTACTTGGGGGTTTCCTTTTTTTTATCTCAATCATAGAGCCTTAAAACCGAAAAAATTTCTCCTCAAATAATATAATCTCTTTGCGTTTTCAGCAGTGTTAATCCGAATCCAGTAATCCATCAAAAGATTAAATCTGCCGACAACAGTATGAAGGCGGGATGATTAATTCACACGTTCTTCGAGGGAGATTACTCTTAAGACTCACCGCAGGTCGACAAAATCTTGATTTTTGTGTTCCACAATTTCAGTTGAAAACTATCCATTTTTTCGATCAGATGTCAACCTGAACACTGAACTACAGCCATTTCATCGCTCCAAAATTTAAATATCCGAGAGTACGCTTAAATTCCCTCACTTTGTCCTCATTTATTGCCCTGCTCAGAGTTTTTTCACGCGTGGGATTACCATGCACAGGAGATTTTGAATGAGAGATCCCTAATTTCCTCTTCCTTTCACTATACAAACCTCCTATCACCTACAGCGCTGCTCAGAGCGCTCCTATCCTTAAACCAATACTTGACACAATGGCCTACGATGGATGGTGCTCCCATTGGTTATGGCAATGATAGGCAGCAACGTCAACATTGACATTTATCGGTTGATTTGTAGCTGCAACCCCAAAACACGGAGGACCTTCAAGGCTTAGTGAAAGGAAAGTTGTGTTCTCGACTAAAGCGAAGTTGAGCTTCACGCCCATTCGTATGTTTTTAGGGCTCTTGAGTACAATGTACCCTGTGCGTCTGTTTGTGTCTAACAATACAATTGAAAGCGAAATCAAGGTACCCCTACCTTCGATACCCCTACCTAAGATACCCCTACCTAAGATACCTAAAATTCGATATTTACCGTTGTGACGTGTGAATTGCAGTTTAGTTGGACATGAAACTCTGAACACAGTACATGCAGTTCAAACAAATAATATTCTCGTTGTATAGAATTTGGTAGTACTAAGTGTGGTTCGAAATCAACGTTTACCTTACGTCTATATTGAAAAGTAAGAAAATGAATGACTCCTTGAAAAAGTGAAAATAATACCATAAGCATGGAATTGGTATATTAAACAGTCGAAATCAGGCAAAACAGAGACATATGTTAAACCATATACGCCGCCGACTAAGACTTCCGAAATTACAAAGAAGTGGGAAAATAATTCTGATTGCTCGGAACGTCTGTGCAACATATCAGTCAAAGCTGATCGACACTGAACCAACCGAATCAAGGCGAAAACCAGCTACAGGCAACCCAGACGGTATCCTTGCATTTACGCCGTGCACAAAAACATTAGTCGCTCATATGATATTAGGGTGTTAGTTACAATAAGCTACGTCTACGATGATAGTTTAATAATGTTCATAAGCCGATTAGGAGCAAACCTACCAATTCTGGAATTTGGAACGCCAATGTTTCACTTACCACTATTTCTCACAGTTCTTAACGGATAATTCAAAACCCGTAAACGCGATCTTTCTTGGCAAAGTCCTGTTGATAGCGTTATAAACTGGCCAAGGGAGTGCAGCCGTGTCTTGATCAGACCAGGTGGCTTTAGCCATCACCAACCTCCTCGTGGTTGTAACACCCTAGAGGGGTATAGGACTCCTTTCAATGGACCCTTATACAGGGCATCTGGTTTCCCTTTGGGGTGGCTAAATGGTGCTCTGACAGACGAGAGGGGACCCATGCCAATGGGTTCCCTGCCCTCTTCATTGGCCTAACCCCCCCCCCCCTCATGAGCCAAAACAATAATAAGCCTCATAGCTCCCGGCTACCCATCAGCAACCAGGGTTTTCAGGGAGGCCCACAGAGTCTGACATCGGCTTCCTTCCCCTTCCCCATCCTCTTCATCTTCGTCCTGCTACCCTTCCTCCATCACCACGATGATAGATGACTGCCGGTGCCTGTACGGTGGCTGGGCATTCAGAAACGCGAAAGGCCGAAGGGTCCACATCTGGCAGAGGCATACTGTCAAAAGAAATGATGAGATAAATTTCGACTAGACTGTATACAGGTATGCTTCTGAGGAGATGTCTCATCGCAGTTGCTGAGGCGCAGGCTGTGAGGGAGGTGCTACGTTATGGCAATGCCCCTCCCGATCTGCAGCAGTCATTGAAGCCCTGTGCCAGAAGCTCGAGCATAGGCAGCTTGTGGAGTGTCAAACTTCCTCGAATAGGGACCGGGCTCTGCCACGATCTCCCATTGTAGACGAGGGTCAGCAGCCCTTAGATAGCTGGCCAGACCTAAAAGCCTCAGACTCCTTGTCCCTTATGAGGAATGGGATTCTGAGGCTTGCTGAGCAGGTGAGTAGAGTGAAAGGTTATGAGAATCCTCACCTGCAGAGTCTGGCTAGGAGGGCTGTTTCTGGTATTGGTGCTTCTGTGGACGAGGTTGTAGATTATCTGCGCTGCATTTTCCCAAGCGTTGAGAACCCGACCAGTTTAGGGGAACTCGAATCTGCCCTCTGCGAGTGGTCGTAGAACTGGTAAATGGATGAGGCGGGTCGAGTACCAGCAGGTCCAGAAGTTGTGGAGGAGGTTTCCGGGTAGAGTTGCGGCTGAGGTGCTGGAGGGTGCGGTCAAGTTCAGCCTACTCTTCAGGAACCTTATGTCTGAAGAGTGTGTGGTGCCCCCTGCTCTCTTTAGAGAGTCCTTAGCTAGCATCATGTGTTCCCCAGTCCTCGAGGACAAGGCACATAAGGGCCGTGTCAGTAACGCCACTTCAACTGGACCTGATGGTAATTCTCCCCGCAAATGGAAAAAGGCCCCAAAGGCTATTAAGCTGCCGTTTCTCAACTTACTTCTCTTCGTAGAAAACCTTCTGCTGGGAAAGGGGTGATGGGTCGGGGTTACAAACCAAATTCAGTGTCGTCTATGGTCCTTTGGCACTTCCTAAAAGTGCTGGCATCTCACCACCAGGTGGCTGGTGTCATTGGCAACGTTCAGAGGGCATTCTGGCCAGTACTGCCAAGAATGTCATGGTTCTGCAGACAGTCCCTGGCCCAGAAGACAACGAAGCAATTACATACGGTTGCCCTGGATGTTGCTAAGGCTTTTGAGACTGTAAGCCACCTTCCTTGGCCTTGTCTGATAGTCTGCATGGTGTGGGGGCTCCCAGTCAACTCATCGATTGTGTGAGCTCCCTGTACGGCGGGGGTGTGATAGCCTTGCAGGTTGGAGCAGAGATGGGGTAATAAGGCGTGGCGTTGGGCAGGGACCCTCCGTCTCCTATACTCATCAATCTTGTGATTGATATTGTGATGGGTAAGCTGCTTCAAGGAGTAAAGTGTGATCTCGGCCCTGGTGTGTCTCTGCGGATGATGTCGTCCTCCACCAGTCAGGGATCAGGATTGCTGCTGATGTGTTCCTTTCGTGTCGTATGAGCCAACTAAATGGGACAGCTGGAGTGACAATGACACCTTCATGAGTCACTGCAGAATTACATCCAACGAGACTTAACTGTGGCTGGGCGTCACAGTTTACTCCATCGCTACATTGTGCTCACCCTGCAGTTGGGGATCTAGAATCCCACTGCTGTATTCCCTGTGTGTCGTATGAGCTGATTACAAGCGACACAACTTACACTTCTTCCACATACATGCTACACTGGGAACCCCCTACCATGAGTGAGTGCAGGTTGAGGGGGGATTCCCCCATCTTTAAGCTCACTAAGGAGCGCTGGCCACCAAAGGTTGTCAAACGCTCCCCTGATGTGTATCAGAACTGCTCCGACGTACTACGTGCCAGCCGGGAAACATGCCGAAGTTTGACAATGACATGCTGCGTGGACCTTCCTTTGGTACACCTGTATTGCCTGCCTGTGAGGTTGCGGCCTAAGAGAAAGATTTGAAATGTTTTGCCTAATATGGAAAGAAGGCTTAGTGGACTCCATGATCGTGGGTGTGATTGTGGTCGTCTCTCTTTTGAAGAGTGACTACACACGCAGACTTCCACTGAGTGGGGAACTGTCCAACCTACAGACAGTCATTAAATAAATTAAGGAGACCGCTGGAGGTCGCCTGTTGTCCACAATGGCTCGTTCGGAGAATCCATGATATGATCAGCTCCCTTGCTGCCCCCTGGGCTTCAGTATCTCGAGCTACTCGGTCATCAAGGAACGTCTTCTCAAGCAGGGTTTCCAATGAACTGTCGATGCTACAGGCCCAGCCTGACTCATTTTGCATCACAGATAAGACCTGCTCTATGTTTGCTTTCCCTATGAAGGACTTGTAATGTCTGCCCCAGGGGTTATCTGTGGTGCACCAGGGGGTTATCTGTGGGGGTCCAGGGGTGCACTTTGCAGCAACTCAGCCATAACTGGGGAACACTTATTTGTATTGCGCTGAAGGATTCGAACAGTTTTTAGCCTATTTAGAATCGCGACTCGAACATTGGCTCACTTGATGGGGGGGGGATCATGCTTGCATTCCTTACGGACCGCTACCAGGCTATTTGGAGGTGCCTTGCCCCCTCCAGTTTTTTGTGTATACCTCGATCACCCAATCCTTCTGTCTGCCGCGTTTTTTTGTTAAAAGGGGTCTGACGTCCTGTAACTGCAAGCCTAACGCAGGGTTGTGCTCAACAACTTGTTGGGCCAGGTTCTCTTTTGTGTAGGTCCGTCCACAAGACGCACAGTAGCAGGCGCGGGAAGCGACCCAGGGGGGCTGATGCTTGTAGCTTCAACTCCTTCTTAGTGGAAATATGGCTCATAAGTGCCATGGCCATCTCCGAAGTTTCCGTCACAATGACGGCGCCACCTCCCGCTACAGTGCCAATGTCAAGCACACGAGCTATATGTTCCTTCCATCTAAGACAAGAGTCAATGATTAAACCTAAATATTTTATAGAGATTTTCTCTGTACTCAGCACCTCACCCCATGAACCAGCAGAAAACACCAATACAGTGTCGTCCGCATAAGAAAAAATCGATCCGTCCAGTGTTACATCACAGATTTAATTAACATAGATCAAAAATAGGAGCGGGCAAAGTACAGAACCCTGCGGTACCCCATATTTAACCTCTTCAGCTGCACTCTCATAACCTGCTAAACATACTCGCTGCTTCCTATTTTGCAGATACGATTGTAGCCAGCGAGACTCTACACCAAAAACTCCCACAGAACTAAACTTACCGACCAAAATGTCATGCGATACACAGTCAAAAACCTTCTTTAAATCCAGAATCAGGGCGGCACATTTCTTACCCCGATGCAGCAAGGAGCTAATTGAGCAATGGCATCTTGAGTACCTCGGCCAGGACGAAAACCAAACTGGTTTTTCGAAATAATGCCGTTTTTGTCGAAATGAGCAATTGGTTGAACGTTGACCACTTTTTCTAATATCTTAGCGAAATTAGACAAGCGCGAGATAGGTCTGTAATTGTTCATCAAACTTTTAGGCCCAGATTTATAAACCGGGTGATTAATGTCATTTCAAAGAATAATGGGAATATTCCAGTTTCCAAGATGACGTTGATAATTCTAGAGAGAGGATTCAAAGATACTTTATATTGTCCTTGATCAACAATTTCACTGTAATCCCTTTAAAACCTGGAGCAGATTCCCCTTTAAGCTTATTTATTACTTTAATAATTTCGTTTGTCGTTACCTTTTTAAATCGAAATTGTTCCTTACATGTTGGGGCGAATTGCATATAATTCGCTGCAATTAATTACTTTAGCAAGTGCCTGTCACAAACCCAGCGCAGTTACTGTGTGACGAGGAAGGAGCTACTTGCTGTTGTGGCGGCTTTAAAGTTCTTTGAGCCCTATGGCCTCTATATGGGTAGTTTAACCATAAGAACTGACCATGCCTCTCTTACATGGCTGATGTGCTTCAAAAATCAAGACAGACAAATGGCCAGATGGTTAGAAAGACTAAGCCGTTACAACTTAGAAATCTGCTACCACCCTGGATCTCAACACAAAAATGCAGATGCACTTTTCCCGAAGGGCATGGGCACAGAACAATTGTGGTTACTGTGAGAGGAGGGAGGCTCGTGAGACTACTGCAAGTGCACCAGAAGAGTTGACTATACTTGACCTTACATTGATGGATCTATTGGATTCAGGAGAGTTAAAACTCCAACAGATGGATGATCCTCAGTTGGCCCCAGTCATATCCTGGTTGGGTACAGGCACCCGACCACACTTGGAGCAAGTAGCCCATAAATCGCAAGAGACGAAAGGACTGTGGGTGATGTTTGACTCCTTCCATTTGATCGACGGAGTTCTTTACTGGAAGTGGGAAAACCCAACTGGTCGAAACTGATGCAAGCAACTGGATCAATTGGATCAACTGGACGCCCACAAAACTAGGACCGCCTCACTTCACCCTCAAAGTGACGGAGTGGTTGAACGGGTGCACATAACGCTGTGTGAATGGTAGGCTTGCATGATATAGGACCACCAGACCGACTGGGACAGACTGCTGGCAATAGCCCTGCTCGCGCACTTGGTCTCTGAACACGCTTCAACTGGGTACTTCCTGGCATACCTATTGTTTGGGCAAGAGCTGACTCTGCCGCTAGAATTACTCCTTGGACAACCTCCAGAGGAAAAGGAAGCTCACGCATACGCCTCTGGCCTTCAGGCTCACCTTGCTGAAGCTCATGACTGTGCCAGGGAAAATCATCGTGTCCGAGCTGAAGAAATGAAGCGGAGGTATGATCGTACTTGAGCTACCCATGGCAGAAAATATCAGATTGGACAACAAGTTTGGCTACATAACCTAAAGCGCATACCTGGGCAGAATCCCAAACTAATGTGTGCATTGGAGGGACCTTATCAAGTTATCCATGCGCTGAATGATGTAGTTGTGCGCATCAAAAAAGGAAGGACATACAAGGTGGTACATATTGATCGCTTGACTCCTTTCTTCGGGAAGGGGGTTGTGAGGTTAAGTGTAACGTTTGACGACGCGTGATTAGAAACCAAAAACTTGGAATAACGGTCATTGTGTTTTACGCGTTCGCGGATAAAGCGTTTATTGATAGTTCTTAATAAAGTGTAATGTTCTCAGAATCGTTCTTAATTAGGCCAACGAACTTACAATATAGTGATCGGACATGTATCTGGTAATCGAACTTACGGGGGTGGCGGAAAGTTGGGTGTTGCTACGCACCAGATATTTCGTATCGCGTCTCGTTCTGTGAGTCCGTCGCATCAAACGGTCAGTTGAGCTGCATCTGGAAGATTAGTAGGTTGACTCGTAAGTGGACGACAACTGTTTGCCGACTTATGGGGCCACGTTCAACTGGCCGCTTCCGCCAACTCCAACAGCTACAACAAGACTCGCCTCAATTCCGGCTTTTAAGCCTAACGAAATGCCCCACAACGAAATAAACCAATGCCGCTCGCTTGACTTGCATTCGGATCATGTTGTTCTGCCGAGCAGAAGGTATTCGACTACTCCATGCTGTTACTTTCTTTGTGACGCCATCTTCCCTAAATCACTCCTGCTCCATCCTAGCCCTTTCCTTTTTCTTAATCTGTATTCTTCAAGTTCAGTTCAATTAAATCATTCAGGCTCACCCTAGCCCTCTAGTTTTATCTTGACAGTGAAGGGTTGTTCTCGAAGGGAAAATTTCCATCCAGTTTGGTGTTGTGTTGGTGGCCCTACTTGGGCAATTTAAGTGTTGTCATGTTGGCCCAAGTGTTTTTGGGTGCTGCTGTGACGCGCGCGTCTGTTCGAACATTATTCTTGCGTCTGTACGCCAACTATTAATCTTGCATCTATATTCTTGTATCAACCCAATCATAATAGACCGTGTATACAAACCGAGTTAACTCGTTCGTTATTTGTGCCCGGTCTAACACATGTCTTTCGTTCAGTTTCACGCACGTTATGCGCATAACGCGCTAGACGAATGCACCCCACCTTTCGCTGCCCTCGCAAATCAAATATTACGTGTTAACCTAACTCTAATCCAGTTGTCTGCTAATGATATGTGTGAATGCATAATTTCAAATACACTCACGTACCACACGGTCCACAAAACTAATCTGAATTTCATCAAATTCGATGTGCACTAAGTCAATCAACTTGATCAACGGGTCGGGAGATTTAACAGAACATGTTGTTTTCATGGCCGTTTTCTGAGGTTCGGATTCCGTAGTTCAATAAATGTATGGAAATACCAACACGACGACAATAGTTTGAATGAAAAGCTGAACTTAATGAGTTGCTGATTACTCAAACTTCCATCGCATAGGTAACTACAAATATTTTTGCGATCACGCCTGTGTCATATTAGCGGGATAAGGAAAATCGTATTATTTTTATCGAAATATCGTATAATTTTTTGAAATTTGTATGTAACCGCTCAGTTGTTTGGAGCTGCCACCATAAAAATGTCATCTTATTGGTTACAGCTGTTTTTGAGGAAATAAAACATTGGTTTTTGATACTACTGTAGTTATTTTTGGATAAATTTTTCCAATAACTTTATTATTCGTCAGCAGCTTTCTCTCAGTCGTGGTCATAGTGACCAGCACAAACGACTTCCTTAAATCGTGTATTGTGCCGTTAGAAAACGTTAAATCGTAATAACCTGAAGAAAACTAAAGAGGAGGATCGCCCAATTATCTAACTTGCCTTCTTTTGTCGTAGGGCTAAGGAAAATAAAAATAATTCAATCGTCGTACCGCAAAGTTGCCCATAAAAACGCAAACTGAAATTAGATTTTTTGATTCAGGACCCCTCAAACGTTTTGACCTGATGGAAACGATATATTAACATTTTTCCTTATCCTATGGGTTGAAGAATGTGAAACCAGAACAACGTGCTAAGGGATCGTCGAGAATTTTTCAGAGAAGGCAATTGCTTGGCTTTAATGTCAGTTTTCTGAACAGGGAATATTTCACACATAGTTTTGAAGCAAGCTTTATCAGCCAATTGGACAAATAGTTCATGAAGACTCATCACGACTGGAGCATAGTCGTTCAGCCAGATCAGTATTTTGCTATTGCATTACAAACACAGGGTTCTATTTCCAAGGGGCTCAAAAATAATATGTGATCCTGAATGGTTGACCTACGACTTAATTTACCTCGCCTTTGCGCGTCCTCGAGTTTTCCCACGATGTTCGTCGTCGGTTGTCATTATCAATAACTGTCGAGGAGATGGCGTCGCATGAAAAGGCTTGAACACGCAGAGGCGGAAAAATAATAACTGTCACTAATCCTCCTTAAGCGCGAGGGACAACAAAATCTTTCTACGTTATTTCACTATCGCTGTGCAACGTAATAACGTCCAATAGAGAAATTCTCTATTTGAGGGTATTATCGCGGATATTATCGATCACGGCCAAGAAACGTTCAACCTTCTTCTCTCTCTCTCGCTCAACTAAACTCTAGTCAAATATTCCCTGTTTATCGTTGAAATCCCCTCCTTCTTTATCTGTGTTTATGTTAGTTGTTATTGATGACAAAGCGGTGAACGTTTGTCTAAGGACAACACTGATAATCGTCGAGATAGAAGCCAGAATCAACAACAGATAGAACACTGGCAAATCAAAGAGAGGAGAACTCGCAGCTGGAGGCGTCATCCGTCTTCCTTCCCTAATCCCTCCAACACACTCGTACGTTCAACTCGTATCTGACTTTTCTGACTTCATTTTTCTCTCCCCCTCCTTCCGATTTCTTTCTTATCTTTTTTTTTTGTGTCGCAACCTATTTCAAATCGAAGGTTTCCTTCTCCCACTTCTGGTAGACTCAACCGCAACGGTTACCTGCTCTTCCTTTTAATTGGTTCGGTTTATCTCATGCGCAACGATATAAACACACTTATTAATTCTCGTAAGACGCGTAACGTAAGACAGCAACGTACATTCATGCACCTTCTGGTAATTTATAGTCAACCAAAGATAGAACCGATGCCTACACATCTCACAACGTTCCCTACCACTACCACTGATTCCTTCGTTCAACAATGTTTTATGGACATGTATATGGAGAACCAAATGTGGCTATCAGTTGGTTAAACCTGTGCTGACGATCACCCAATGTTAACGAAATTCTAAAAAAATGAAACGATAGAAGAATATCGTTTTGGCTTTCCTCTATCCATGGGCTAAAGAATAATTCTGTAATCGTCTTGAAAGACTACTACTTTGGAGTAACCTATGCCTGACAACTGTGGTAGACGGCCAGCCTCGGCTGATGAGCAGAGGTCCACTAGACTGAACCAAGCCCCATAACGTCCTTTGAATTGTCACACTGGTCAAGCTTGTCAGAGATGTTTATGGAAACCAGGACCAATCTAGCACATTAGATAGGGATGAAGCAGGAAGCCAAATAGGGCAGTCAGCAGCATTTACTACCACGACTTGTCCAACAGAAGGACGTGACACGGAAAATTTCAGTCAATCATCCAATATGAAAGACGAGTAACAAATGGATGGTGGGACGGGGGGGACTAAAAAGTACCAAAATGAACAGTGAAAATTGTTCATTGGGATATTGAATAAAAACGAAAATTGTAGAGAAAGTGAGTAAAAAATTCAGTATGAACTGCTTCTAAATAATTCGACGATCGCTTTGGAAATCCTCTTCATAGTCTGCAAAGGGCTACCTCAAACGGAATCTGAAGAGGCTGAAGCCCATCCATCGCCTGCGGGTGACCAATACCCCTCACGTAAGGGGCTTGTTCGCTTTTTTGGGACTCCCTTGACACGTTCTTTGTTGCACTCCTGTAATCCCTACAACGTAATTAATTCAATCAGAACAGCCTAGAGAAAGGTTAGTCGGCCCATAATTATTTCCCTTCTCTGAAGAGCCTCATTATTCCCGAAAGTGATAACTCAAAACAACAACTTTCTGGCAAGCTCAAGTCACGGAACTTATTAGAAGAAGAGTATTAGTGACATAGAAGCTAAGTCCGTGCTGAACGATTAACTCCGGTTGTCCAGTCCTCTAGTTTCCACCTGACAGGATAACGATTTCGTTTTCACAGTCGCAAATCCGATTTAGTTCAGATTTAATCCATCGCCCGAGGAATGTTGAGCCGAGCTGAGGAAAATACGTTGAACGACAGTTGGGAAGTCCATTTCTCCGCTTCAATAATTACAGACCCTTCGGTTAACTTCATTGTTTATAACATTAATAACATATTCACGCTACGCTAACATTCAAAACTAACTGAAAGTACTACGCAGACAAATGTCAGGTGCGAAGCGTGATGCAATATTCCGGATCACACCAGGCACTGGACTGCTCGGTCCCGCGCATTGAAACATCACTCTGTTTAAATATTGATAACACTTCGACTGGAGTGGCAGTCGAAAATTAGTTTCCTGAACCCTCGAGATGATTGACGAAGTCCATACACATAATGATACATATAGTAGAATAGAATATATCATTACTTACATATGCGTAAGGAGTTTTTTTTTTTTTTTTTTTATCCTACGCCCGTCTTGTTCATCATTTGACGTCTTGCTGCCCAGTACTTCTCACACGCTGTTTCTTCTGGTGTACTTCCACCTATTCCTTCGAGTGCCGGGCACTCCTGGATATGGCGGGCGTCCATTTCGTCCATGTTGCACAGAGGACATGTTGGCGAGTCGACCACTCCTATCCTGTGCAAGTGCTTCTGGAGGTAGTCGTGGCCGGTAACCATCCTGAACAGGGCTACCGACATTCGCCGTGGGAGAAGAGACGAAATACGTCCATCATCCGTTGTAAGTGTCTCCCAGTCCTTCCCAGCGCTTGCCGCCTCCACAGCTTCCATCCTGCGCTGCCTCATCGCTGCTGCTATCTCCCGTCTGACTGTGTGGAGAGTTCTAGGTGGGTCCGGCTGTGCTTTTCTGGCACCTTCTTTTGCCAGCCGGTCGGCTTTCTCATTTCCACTGACACCACAGTGGCTTGGAATCCACTGTAGGTGACAGGTCCCGCCATACTCACGCACTCGCAACAGTGTCCTCAGTGCCTCGTTTACAGCCCGTGATCTTGCTGAGGGCTGCAGGGTGCCGAGTGCCAGTATGGCGGCCTGCGAGTCCACAAACAACACCACCCGCCTCAGTCCCAGTCGCTCCACCTCCCGCACCGCAAGCTGTATGGCAGCGACCTCACCGTCGAAGTTAGAGGCTCTAAGCCCAACTGGCTCGGCCAACTCAAACATAGATGAGTAGACGCCAGCTCCCCCATTCTTCACAGCCCCATCGGCGGACCCATCCGTGTACACATGCAGCCACTCCGTTGGGGGGTAACGTTCCTGGATGGTTTGCATGGCAGCCGCTTTCAGTTCAAGTGGAACAGCACTGTTTTTTGATATGTTCCCGATCAAATCAAGATCGTACGAGAAGGGAGGGAAGCTGGAGTCCTGCGGGAAAGGCTCTGGGACCCCTAAGTCCACATTCAGTTCGTCCACCTTGTTTCGGACTACACTGGAAAAACTGAGCTGGGATACGAGTCGGGGCTGCGGAGGGGAGTATTTCTTCCAGTATGGGATATTAGATCTCTTCAGTTTCTCACTCAACGTCATAGCTGCAGCGTCCACCCTGGCATTAATGGGCTCGATTCCTACCTGTGCCCGCATTGCTTCAATCGGGGTTGACTTGGCCGCCCCCGTGATACTTCTCAGGGCCACATTCTGAACAAGCTCCAGCTTCTCCCGGGCAGCTGCAGACGCCGTGACAGTTGTCTCACACCCGTACATTATCGCAGGTCTTACATACGTCGTATAGGTCATTTTGAGAAGGTCCTGTGAGGCACCCCATGTGGCACCTGCAACACGGTTTAGCAACTTCATCCTAGATCTTCCTTTTTCTGCAGCCCGCTGTATGTGGGCATTCCAGGTCAGCTGGTTATCCAGTTTCACTCCCAAGTATACAGCTGAGTCGGTTTTCACCAGTTCTGTGCCTAAATACTTTACGGAGACTGGGTCGGGCTTCTTTGAGAGCGAGAATAGCTGATATTCCGTCTTGGTGGGGTTAACAACCATGCAGTTCTTCTTGGACCAGACAGCGAGAGCGTCCAGGGCGCCGTTTATGCAGGTTTCTAGTGCTGGAAAACGGGAACAAGTGGGAGAAACGCTTTGGGGCGATCCCGATTACCATATAAAAATCTAATAACCATTGAGTAGACCCTCAACATATGCATACAACAATATACGAATGGGCATTAGATAAACGGTAAGCGGCAAGGAAATCCTCGTCAAAAGGACGTGACACGTACGAGTTTTTATCCAACACTCACCTTAGACGAAAGTGAGTTGAGCCACACCACTGGAAGAGCAGGTTGTTTACAAGACATTGTTACTTCAGTGTGCGGCTCCACTTCTTTTATCTCAAAGACTCTCCATCCTGCACGCCTTGCGCCTCCACCACGAGATGATCCACTGTAGTTGCTACAGCAGTGAGCGACGGTTGTTGGAAGAGCAGTCAAACCTACCTGCTTAGACTACCGCTATGCTAGCTCCCCCCTTCCCACCACTGCAGAAATCAGTTGTACGGAGCTATAGCCCCTAACATAACACGCCAAAAATCCTCGGGCGTGTTCAATATTTTTTAATCCGAATCACCCAAAAACGTCTCAGAGGCTAGTACACAAATATGAGATAATACCTGTATTTTACTCGTTTGTATTGACGCTGGATACATGTTCTAGATAAATGCGTTTTGTGCAGCAGGTGAACGTAATCACTATTTCAAGGAAAGACAACACGAAATTTAGAAGCATCTTTTCCGAAGTTGGTCGTTTCAGTTTCCCCGATTAATTCGCGTTTGGCCATTCCAAAAATTCTCTTATTCCAGAAAAAAGTCCTGAAGTATAAAATAACCGACTTTTCATACCAAATTTTGCCGGTCGATGTTGTAAAAAAATTTAATAACTGGCACCTTCCAGCATCAAACGCTATCCGACAAAGTGAAGCTGACAATTGTCGCTGCCACTAAATATCTGGCGTATTTCATTCATCAACTCGAGCAAGAACGTATGTTCAAAGTAGTGATCAGAGCTCTGTGATCAACATAAGTCGTTTTCTCAGGGCGTAAACTTGGGTTCAGTACTAAGCACTAAAATATTACCAACTCCGCACTAACACGTTTTACCGATAGTTCAACCGTTGCCCGTATAAAGCTATATATAGACGTGATGTGTAATGACGTAGCATACGCAGTTTAGTACGAGCTGCAAATAGTCAGTATCGAAATGAAACTAGTAACAAAATTGGTAGCCCTTCGCTTTCCGAAATGTATTTGGTTGCCGCGCTTTATATCAGGAAACAACGAAATTTTTGTGAAAGTGTTTGAGAATTTATAGCCGAAAACTGTTTAAAATATCTGGTGCTTAGCTATTTTTGAGAAAATCGGAAAACTTCGTTCGATGGATAGATATCGAAACAGTAGTTAGTAACAAAAGCGGGTACAGGTTGCTAGAAGACACTCTCTCAGATTGATCAAATTCAGTCACGTGGTTAGTATGGAAAATTCAGAACGCTTGACTCATTTTGGTTGTTATTTCGTGTTAACGAATTGTCAAAGGAACATTCATAAGTAACAATACGTAGGTATTGACTGGTTGAAGATATCTTGTGGGTTCAACGAAAATCGTTGAAGCAGTTTTGCCACCTAGTTCAAAAATAACCTAATTTTGCGTCATAGGCCTACATCGCCGCTCACCAAATTTTACAAAGATATTTATAGGAGATAAGTTAGGTACTAGTTAGTGTTAACCCCTTGTAAGCCGTTTTCGAGGTGCGGAAAACCCTCGTTTTGGGTATATTTTGCTCTTGCTCCTTCGATGGCATTACTTTCGATGGGAGCTTTCTCTTCGAGTAATTTCGAACTTATCTGCAGTTTCATAAAATTGTTATTTCGTAGCAGAAGCACGAAATTATCAACCATTTTGGTAAAATTAGTTTTTTCGCCCTTAAAAATGTGTAATAAACGTAATAAACCTTTATAACAAAGTAGTTCAGACAATTCGCAGGGCTATTAACATAATGAGCGTTATGTAAATGTTATGAAACAATGCAAACTGTTTGAACGTTATTTGTAAACTAATTGAGTGAAACAGAGTTTACTAGTCCATCAACGATCGTCCAGTGAGCCCAGGGCGTCATCAGCCCAAAAAACAAATTTGGTAACATAAATACGCAGGGGTTTAAACACTATTATGAGAATGTTCTTGAATTTATTGAACAGCAATTAACCATTATGGATTTTAGGCGTTTAGCTCCATCATCAGTCTCTATCTTCCTCAATATTGCAAACTAACATCAGTTGCAGGGGATCGCCCAAATTTGGCCATTTAGAGGGGAAGGGGAAAGCACTAGAGGCTACTTATCTCAGCGTGTAGATCATTGATTGGACCGTCGACAAGATTTTATCTGAATTATCCTTGCGGCCAGTATTTAAGGATGTAACGGAAGTGTAAGACGATGAAAATGTCAACCATGGAAAAACGGAATCATGCGTTTTCTTCGTTGCTCCTAATTATTGCGTAGTTTCTATTGAGCTTCCCCATTGTGTAAGTAGTTTAGTAGGCTACCGAAAAGCATGTAAACGTAAATTTAGCTGGAGTTGCCGGGAAAAACACACAATAACATGCGACGTGATCACAACTAATCTGATCCGCACACATCACATGTGAAGGATGAGCCAACGCCTCAAAATTGGTTTTCTCAGCTCCTAACGGCCAACGTGGAGGTTGGATAATAACTCAGCGTAGAATTAGACACTGTAACAAGGCAGGTCAGTAGGCCTCGAAGGATGAATTGCAACTATGTACATAACCGGTTAACTGTTAACGTCCCCGAATTCTGGGAAACTTACTTAGAAACAAGTTTAGCGAGAAGGGAATATCAGCGTGCATTCAGGGGTCTCGTTAGTAGCTACTTGTAACGTTCAATAAACACTCACCGTGAATTTGGTTTGTTGGAAACTACTGCGGACATTTAGAGAAGAAGGCGAAGTAGCGAGCAGCCAGGGATTTTGTGGGTTCCTCCCTAATGCTCTGCAACCTTGAGTAAACTCTACTTTTCTTGATAACCTACATAACGTTTGAGGGAATGCCCGTAACAATTGCGATGGATTTATAGGAGATAAAACTAAAAAAGTTGGGTTTTGATCATTATTTGTGTTTTGCATTTCCTCACAATGTTACAAAAAACGTAACTAAAATTCTCAAAGTTGTTTTGGAGGAGAAACATGCTCGTTTAATAGGTATAGTTACTTTTGAGTCAACATCAATATAATCCTAATGTGATGTCCACTGTCAATATGCAGGCAAATTGTCGAATCCGAACTGATTTGGTACATCCATTTCCTGTCGTATTCACTCAGGTTCCCAAATGCAAAAAAACGCGTTTTTGTTTCCTCGGGCGATTATGTTACTTCCTACTTAGTAGTTTTAACGAAAGCAATAAAATATTATAACCAACTGCAGTAAATTTCTTGTCCAGATCGCTCAAATTCTCATCGGGGCACCTCGTATCGACACAGCTGTTTCCATCTCAAACGTGTTCACACATCCGCACCATGTTCCCAAATGGCGGGTTTCGGAGTAAAAAAAGTGTCTAAACGATCCAAAACTGAACAAAAAATCATTACCGTTGCGACGAATCTCACAGCGTTATCTAATTGTTTCTCTTTCAAACGTGCTCGCAGTAGGACGTACACGTACCATTGTCCCGAACGGCGTTTTTTGGGATGTATAACGTTAAAATGTCTACTACCCACGTTCTTTTTGAGGAAAGTAAAAACCTGAAGAAAAGAACCATTTTTAGTGGAAAATAGCGGGAGAAATATAGGAAGCTCGAATTCGTTAATTTGAAATGAGTCAATTTATTTTTGATTGGCCGATAAACGATTTCTATGTTAACTATGTACAAAATATAAATAAATATTCGATTAGCTTAAATATAAATATTACAATTTACAAAGTATACAAGCGGCGAATTCCGCATGAAATTAAATAAAATTAAACATACGATGCGATCGGATCGTTCGTTCGAGAGTCGACGTTATTTACAAAATTTGATATGTTACATATTTTGGTAACTTGAAAATAGGAGTTTGACCCTGTAGAGGATGAGATCACAAGGAATCGTACGAGGAAGGAAATAGCGACTTTTTAAGAGACTCACTAACTGGCGGCGGGTCGGGATATGACGGGGACGGGTTTGAAAAGCGGCGGGCGGGCGGCGGGCGAGTCGTGGGCCGACGTCGGGTGAGAGAGACGAGGGTAGACGTCAAACGGTGGGGGCGGCGGCGGCGGCGGGAAAGCGGCTGAAGGTGCGAGTAGCCTTTCGACGCTGAACCCGTGGGCCGGGGCTGGTTTGGGGAGCGGAGCCACGGGATACGGGCTTGGGCTCGTCGGGTAGCTCGGGTAGCGGTGATAGGCGGAGGCGGCGGCGGCTGCCAATGGGTTGCAGTAGAGACTTCCTAAAGGGCCCCATGGCGAGCCGTGGAAAGGCGGGTAGAGACCTCCTAGAACAACGCTCCTCTTGAAAGCCGCTAGTCGACTCCTCGACGCTGCTGTCGAGCGACGGCGCAACTTTCCCGTCGTCCCTCCGATAAATACGTCCTCCGAGCTCGCGTCCAACATCCAATAATTTCCCTTTCCGGGGTCGTCGTAATGCCTCGGCACCTTGACGAAACACTTATTCAACGATAAATTATGCCTAATGGAGTTCTGCCATCCTTGTTTGTTGTCCCGGTAATAAGGAAAATTCTTCATAATGTACTCATAAATGCCGTTGAGGGTTAACCTTTTTTCAGGAGACTGTCGTATAGCCATCATAATAAGAGCGTTGTAACTGTAAGGCGGCTTTTCGTTCTTTTTCTTCTCTTCTTGTTGTTGTTGTTGAGTTTTGTCGTCCTCTTTTTTGATTTTCGTGGAGCAATCGAGAGGAGGCGGCGTTGAGCCTCCGGTGACGTCGAGGTCGCTTTCGTCACCCGAGCCTTCGCTGTACTGGGCACTGCACGGGTCTGACAGCCGGGACACGGGGCTCGAGGGCTCGACGGCCGTTTCCGGGAGAATCGAGCTAATGCTGAACGACGATTTGAGCGGAGTTCGCGCGAGAATCGGCTGCGGTGGGGTGTCCATGTTGACCATCGTGTCGTCCGATGTGCACAACATTCAACGGAAATACACTTTCGAGCGAAAAATTACGAAAAATGCGACTTTTGGAACTTCGCGTTTTTGAGACTAAAAAAATCGAGGTTCGTCGGAGACGAGGCGTAACGCGCATGAAATTCTTTGGTCGACTGAGAGGAAAGTGGAAGGGATTTGAGTTTATGTACCGAGGGGTGGGGCGAGCGTGGGGTTCCCTTGGGGAGGGGCCTAAACACCTTGGCTCCGCCCACTTTATCTCCCACCACGTCGCTTGACCACGCCCCTTCGTCCACAAACTTCCCTTCTCAAACGTCACCTTCTCGACAATCCCTCACAACTCCAGACAGACAGAATCAGAATACAAAACCTCATCCCGCCAATTTCAATGGAAATGTGTTTAAAATCTAGTAATAGATCTGTAACTCATTTACCACTGGAACATCACCTCCGTAGCCACCAAATATAATAATAGCTCTCATTAGCAACAAAAAATGAGTTCCTACAGGAATTCATTGGCCACACGAAACAAAAGATCGACGTTTTAAATACGTTTACTTTTACTGAATCCGTCAAGGAGGAGCCAATTTGCAGAGCAAACACATTGGGACCCCAATCAGACCGCCTCACCCCTTGCCACCTTGGACGTCTTCGTTCAAAGTGACTGATTTGCGACGATAAAGATAGGCTCAAATAGAAGACGACCCTGAAGGAACTCACTTTAGCAATCACCTGGCTGGTTATAGAAAGACGTAAACGCTCATTGCCCAAAGTTTAAACGGAAACTATTAGCCTTGCAGCAGTTGGTTAGTGAGTCAAGTGGCTCTACAAAATGTTATTAAACCAAAACAAAAAAAACTGCTGACAGTCGTTAACGAAAGCCAGAAAACACATCGGTCCAATATAGGAACCGTGAGGTATCCGGAAGTATTTGGAAAGGGACTGGAAAAAACCAATTTGACTCTAACAACCTGAGAGCGAAAAAGGAGGTAATCCTGAACCATTCAAGTTGGGAGCTGTCGAATCCATGGAGCATTATCGAAACATTATCACAAATCATTTGGAGAAATCTGTGTCAACGCAATCCACCGTGCACATACGTGCTCTGTTACTTGTACTCTGTTGCTTTCCGTAATAGGATCATTCGATAATCGCATTAATACTTTCCGATAACCAAAGGTACTGCTTACTAACGAACTGTGTACTCAGTATAACAGTAATAATTATTGAACTTCTCAAATAATTCGTAATAAATATCCCCCCCCCCTCACTCTTTCTTCTTCTTTTCGAGTCATTCAAGGTTTGATAATTATACATTCCCGGAGTTACAGAAGTAATCGAAAACTCATTTCAACGACTATTTCCCACGTCATTTCGAATTAGCCCTCCAGTATACAATTATACATTAGAATAACATTAGCAATTTTGGAGGCGCCGGTTTAAGTATAAACTCTGTAATGGCGCCATACATCATCCGTGCTGGTGAGGGAGCTGTTATTTTTTACTTTGGAGAAGGTCGGAATTTGGTTTAGACGGGGATATAGCCAATTCAACTTTTTTTTGCCGATTAAAGTAGATTTTCTACTTATTGGGTACGTTTGAACATATTTGTGGATATAAAGTGAACGAAATTGTTTAAGTCGTAACATTAAATCGAAAGAGGAAGAGGGGGCGAAAGAAGTTGTGTGCTGAGTTGCTATTGAACACTTTCCTAGTTAATGGTAAAAATGAGAAGATTTTGAAAAAAATCGAGGGATAGTCAATCGATCTTGTTACGGCCGTTTAGGGGCTCTTTAATTGACGATGGGGCCGTTTGGCATTAAAAATAAAATACGAAAATGAAATTGTTGGCTCTAGAGTAAATGGTATTAAAATTTAAAAGTAATATATTGAAAATAAAACCAATTACTTTGGTAAATTAAATCGACGCATTTGAGTGAAATATCCAGCTTTCCACGAAGAAACAAATGAAACTCCGACCTGATGGCTTCTTAGGATGAATGAAGATGACGTGGAAGACGACTCCAATTTAAGTGGATACCCACGTGGTGAAGTAGCGAAGAATATTTTATTGTGGAGCCAAGTATAATCTTCCGGATTCAGGGTGTTGCTGTTTGCGATGCTAGCAAAAAATTAGAACACAACCGACAAACTGAATGCAGGTATTATGCGCTTGACATTCATGGAATGCGGACACGTAAGTGATGGACGTTATCAGGGGGAGGACAACAGGAGTGGCTGGCCGTTCTGCCGAACTGGGCAATGTCTCCCACGTTCTCCCTGGCCGTCGAGACCAGCTTTTAGCTTTATGTGTGTAGAGTAAAGCAAAACCAACAAACACTACAATCCTCAAAGATAAATTTAAATTATTAAAAAAATGTAAAATAATTGTGAGGTGTGCCAACAGATCTCTCTCACTGATAACGCGCCTCGTCTTAATCAAACAGAGGTAGATCAAATTTTCTTTAGAAACACGTCAAACATTGAGGAAACTCCTAGTTCGTCTTCAGGGTCAACAACCTTGGAGTCGTAGGTATTCCCTTCACCAGTATTTCGGTGTTTTCAACAGTGAGGGGCGGTTACCTGGAAGACCGCAGGAAGCTTCTTAAACGCCTTACTTGCTCCTTCAACTGAACATGAGCTATAAAGTAAAAGATTAAGCATAATGGGTAGGGCTGTCAAAAGGAGATTCAAACAGAGTAAATAGAGGATTATCTTCTCTGTGGTTGCCATCTCAGGGAGCGAAACCCCGTGTTACTTGAGGCTCTTCCGAGCCTTGTTTTACCTGAAATAGGCGGCTTGCCACGGGTCGAAAACCTTCGTGTTCTTAAGAAGGCGACCAGTTATTGTTTTGACATGAGCCTGTTACCGTCATTGTTTTAATGTTATCACTATATCACAATGAGTAGAACTTCACTGTCGGTTTACGTAACAGACAAGTTTTCCTGCCCAAAGTAGTAAGCCTCATACACATGATCCCAATTGGGACGTCATTGGTTAATCTTATTTAGTAACAAATTTTCGTGGAAACTGAAACTGAAGCTATCCTGCCAAAAATGTTATGCTTTTTCTACCGAATCCGAGACTTGAACGCTTCCGTTATTTACCGTTAATGTGGGTTTTTGACAATGAACAAGGAACTCCTCATCAATGTTTATGCGTTTACAAGAGTGCTGAATCGGACCAGATATTTTGAATGTGAGTGTCATTTTTTGGCGATTTCTAAGCGGAAAGACTGGATTACGGTAGTGCCAGTTAATGCGTTACAGTTAACTACCTCCAAAATAAGTTATGATGGGACTAGATATCCATACCTCAGTCATTTCCGTAGTCGTTCTCGCTATACGCTTTCACCGCGTGACAGTTTGAAAATAACAGTTCGAAAGCGGAAAATATCGTAAGGCGATTTGACGAGCGAGGGAAAGGCCGTAATAGCCCGAAACGGTATTTACAACGGCGTTCCGAGAAACCATCGGAGTGAATCAATAAGGTTGTTGTACCGATTATCCGCCCATGCGCCACGACTGTCAATGGTACCACCACAGATAACGTACATTCAAAAGTATTTCTACATCAAGCTGTCAAAGCTAGTTGATGAAAACCCATTCTAGGATATCGTTCTATTCAGGCCCTGGGATTTCACATTTGCGAATGTTTGTGGTTGCGCTGTGCGGCACGCATTGCATTTTTGTGATAAAGGATGCTCTCGAAAGACATCTTCAGTTGTTGCTCCCCAGTCTGTAGATATTGTTTTCCTATGGAGGACTTGTAATGTCTGCCCCAGGGGTTCTCAGAGCTCTCTGCTTCCACAAAATTTCGCCAGCCTTGCAGTTTGGCTCGTTAGATGGCGTGTTAGGAAGCCTTCTTCTCTTGTTGGGAAGCCTTCTTCTCGCTCTATTTGCACTTTGCTTGAGGGGATTAAGTTCGTCAGTTCACCATGGGACTTTGATCGCCCTGTGCTTCTGTTGCCCAATGCGTTTGCATCAGCACAGACCATGCAAGGTCGTATTGAATAGTCCTACTAGAGCCTGTTCGAGTGGATGAAGGCTGTCGGCAACTGGTGCGCCAAATTCTCTGTAAAATGAGATTACAACCAGCTCAGATGAGCACAGAGGCCAAGTGCTGGCTGTTCAGGTGGGTGAGTGCAAGCATGTCAATGGATGGGTCAATGCTGCCATTGCTGCCTTGGCTCCCGTTTTTGCCAACACTAGTGCCTGCGATCCCAGAGCAAGAGTTTTGGATCCTATGTACGGTTCTTGTATGCCAAGAACACTGCAGCGTTTTTTGGGTGCACTTTGTAGCAACTTAGCCATAACTGTGGTGGAACTCTTATTTGTGTTGTGCTGAAGGATTCGAACTGTTCCACTCGTGACTCCTGGAGGACAATTGCTCGCTGACGAATACAGTGTGTGTCTCATGTAGAGTGCGAGATCTGTTGTAATTTGCGTTCGATGCAATTGGCACACATGAGGGGAGCCTCACGCTTGCACTCCTTCCTGAGATGTGGCATGGAACACCAGGCGCACACTACAGGTCTCTTTCAGGCTACTGCCAGGTGGCCATAACGCTGGCATTTGTAGCACTGTGTGGGGGCTTGGTACTTGCTAGGCTATTTCTGATCACCCAATCCCTCTGTCTGCCCCGTTTTTTTGTGAATAGGGGCCTAACTGTAAGCCTAACGCAGGGTTGTATTCAACAACTTGTTGTGCCAGGTCCTCTTTTTGTAGGTCGGTCCGCTCGTCGCACAATAGCAGGCGTGGGAAGCGACCTAGGGAGGCTGATGAGTGCAGCTTCAACTCCTTCTTCGTGGACGTATGGCTCGTAAGCGCCTCGGCCATTTCCAGAGTTTCCATCGCAATGACCCCCCCCCTCCCTATGCAGTGCGGACGTCAAGCACTCGGACGCTCAGTGATGGAGGTCCTTAGCAGGGACACCCTGCATCAGGGCTTCCATTGCATCAGGGCTTCCATTGCATCAGGGGTGGAGGGACCAGCCACTCCTTCCTCGCACATAGGAATTACTGCTACCACGTTTTGCCGTGGGTTGGGGGGGGGGGGAGTTTGTTAAGGGGAGAAGCCGTGTGCTGGAAGCTCCTCCTCAGGCATATTGATTCTGGCCCCTTTTGCTGGTCCATTGAGGGTCAAAGGGAGGCCCCCACATGCGCCACAGCTGACAGTCCGGCCACCCACCAGGACTAAGACGCATGAGGGATTTTTCAGCTGCTCAGAGTAAGCCCCCAGCCACTGATGATTTGGTGAGTGGGACACACGCTATCAGCCACCTCAGGAATGCTCAAGCCCGGTTTTTCCCCGTCCTCATTTCGATTCCGCACCTACATAGGGGACCACTCGCAGGTGTAAGTGAGCTACTTCCAGGGCTGCCTTCCACTCATTATGAGTGTTTCAAGTCAACGTAAGCCGTTGCAGTGTTGTTCGTATCTGGAATATGTTGCGTATGTCAGTGTCATGAGCTTTGAGGGGACCTTTAAGGCCGTCTTTTACGGCTGCGCAGAGGGTATGGCAGGAGAATTCTGTCCCCTTTCCTGCGGGAGGTCTGTTCTGCGATCCCAACTCAAGGTAGGGGGTTCACTATGTGTCATGTATGTGGAAGAAGTGTAAGTTGCGTCCCTGTAAGTCCGGCTCATACGAAGACGCAGGGAGTACGGCAGTGGAATACTGGACCTTTAAACTGCAGGGTGAGCCAAAAATCTGACACCAACCCATTCCACACACACTGCATGCTGACTGAGCACTCAACCAATGACGGGCGTAAATTTGATTTTGACAGAACTAATATTCTTGACCAGGAAAGCCGTAACTTCAAACGTAAACTGTAAGAAACGATCTATGTAAGCCAAATTTATTCAAATCTAATAAACAATTACACCTCATGTACGTACACCTAAGTTATTTCTCCCATCTCTTTTTACTTTCCTTGCTCTACGAAGTAGAAAGGAAAGTTATGTAATCGGCTGAAAAAAAAATTTTGAGTTTTCTTCAGATCTTTACGTTTCAGACCCTCCTGAGTCCAAAAAACACTATTTGGGAAAATGGTCTGTGTGTATGTGTGTATGTGTGTCTGTATACGATTTTTAGAGAAAACCACCGTACCAAATCAGCTCAAACTTGATATCTCGCCCGCAAGTTACCATGGGACGCCAAAATAAGGGTATGAAAAAAATCCACCGAAAGCTAACTATAGTTAGCATAGTGATCAAAACACCAAATTTTTTTTCTCAAAAACGGCTCTAACGATTTTGATTAAATTTTTCATATTGGTAGCTATTAATGAGATAATCATACCATAAAATTCCTATTTGTGGGAAAATGACGAGGGCAGAACAATAAATTATCAAAATTTTCGACGAAATCGATTTTAGCGCGGTTTTTACAGAAAACAACCGTACCAAATCAGCGGAAACTTGACGTCTAGCCTACAAGTTACCATGGGACGCAAAAATAAGGGTATGGGCAAAATCCACCGAAAGTTAACTATAGTTATCGTAGTGATCAAAACACCACATTTTTTTTCTCCAAAACGGCTCTAACGATTTTGATTATATTTTTTGAATTGATAGCTCTCAATAAGACAATTATACCATACAAATCTCATCTGTGGAAAAATGACAAGAGCAGCACAATAAATTCCGGAACTGGACGCGCTACCGCTTTCTGCTGCCGTAAAGCGTTGTTTGACCAAGTTCAAATGAACTGATTAAGTAGACAAAGCCATATAGAAAGTGAACTGACGTAGAGCTAAGGAAAGTTGTGTGTTGCAACGCACCAGATATTTATAAAAGAAAACTGTGTTCCTTTTTACTCATAACCTCGTTAAAACCTTCCACACTAGTCCACACCATTGTTTACTATTAAGGTCTGTTTCTTGTTTACTTTCCGCTACCCCAAAGAAAGGGAAGTATAGTAATCGTGAAAAAAACAAAAATTTGGGTTTTCTTCAGATCTTTTCGTTTTGAGGCCTACTGAGTCTAAAAAACCTAATTTCGCTGCGTGGTCCGTGTGAGTGTGTGTGTCTGTAGTTTGATTTGCGGGAGAACGGCTGATCCGATTGAGCTGGTTCTTTTTTTGTTTTGTTTGTTATTTTTTGTAGACACCAAAACAAGGTTATGGGCGATTTAGGTTGATGGGAAGGGGTGAGTGGGGAACGAAAATGTTCCCAAAACTAGGGGGTTTCGCCTTTTTCTCAAAAACGGCTCTAACGATTTTGATTAAACATTCAAATTATCTTCTACTAATCAATACCTAACTTTTCTTCTCCACACATATCTCCATGAAAATACGTTGAACGGAGATATAGGCCTATGAAGCAAAATAGGTTTTTTACGCTTTTTGGCATAACGACTTCAGCGATTTTCACCAAACTCACAGGATGTTTTCAAATATTAATACCTACATATTTTTCTCAATGAATGTTCCTCTGACTGTCCATTGACAGTGATAAAAATCAAAATGTGTCGAAAATAACGTTTTTTCGAACATTTCCGTAAATTCCAGGGTAAGTACTTCAAGATGTGATAGATCTTACAGAGTGTCTTTAAGTCACCCATACCCGCATTTCGTTCTCCATAACTATTTCTGTACATGTATGTTGAACGGAGATATAAGCCAAGTTAACTGAGAAAAGGAGATTTGTCGAATATTAATTTATCGGTATTCCAATTTTCTCAAAAACGGCTCTAACGATTTCGATCAAACTTACGGGGTACTCTCAGCTAACTAGTCCCAACATTTTGTTCTCCATAAATGTTTCTGTAGAAATGTAGAGACGAAAATGTAGCTGGTAGCGGAGTTGGGTGGCAGAAATTTGGGTGTTGCTACGCACCGCGTTTCGTCTCCGTCGTTTTTCTCCGAATGTCATTATTTTATGAAACTATTAGCAATTTCTCGAGATATGTTTTTCAACAATAGTTCAGTTCAATGCGTCTCTAACGCTCCTCATAATCTATTGTAACTTAATTGCCTGCTAATATCCTATCGCCTTGATTAATAAATTAAGCGAAACATCCGCCTAGAGAAAGGTTTACATTCATCCTTACTGGCTCTAAACAATCCACACCAGAGTAAACAATTAGATGCTCAAGATATTGCATTCGTAGAAAACGTATACTACGAAGAAACCAGAGTAGATAATGCATGATAGACTTTTTTCATATGCAACGTCGTATCAGTATCATTTCGGAAAGTTCATTATAATTCATCAAAACGGTTCTTCAATCAGGTACCCCAGAGATTTAGTAAACAAACAAATTCGCCCAGGTCCCCTTTCAGGTAGACGCGGGTGCAATAAAATATCAGACATTCGACTGTGAGAGCGATTATCCCTTGAAACTCCCATTGACGTCTGTAAAGGAGTAAATCGTCTTACGAACAAAACGGCGAAGCTAGTGTATGAAATGTCACTTGCGGTAAGTTATTGTACTCTAACTGGTTCTCTACCGACCGAAGAAGCCAATGACCTCTCAACAGGTCTACTCCCTCACAACACATGTCCGTTGGGCTAGTACCGGACTTTGGTATTTTAATCCAATTTCATAAATATCTTCTGCTGGCCTAATTTACCCTAGCGCACAAACGGTGACGATGCCAGCAAAAATCCTGTAAACAGATGTATAGATATACTTAAGAAGCAAACTTTTTGGGTATTTTAAAAAGAAACTGCTTCAATCACTCAAATCTAAATTACAGGACGTCTTCATCGTCTTTACACGGTTACGAATAAGTATTTTAACAATCATCCTACAAGTTTCTCTCGTGGGGACGGTTCGTACTCTCTTTCTGGTCGCAGAAAACGGTAATGCTACCCAACGAAATTACGCCAGATTTCGCCCCTTTTTTCAAGTCCGAAAACAGAACCGCCCGAGAATCGGATTAAATGACCGTAAAAGCGGCAGCTGTTTCCCAAGACTAAGGATCGCAGAGGGGGTTTTTTGGTTTCGTGTGGGAAACAGGGCTCTCCATTAACATTAACCACTTGTTGGGTTTCTGCCGCAAAATCCACGGGACAGAGGAGCTCTCCCGCGTGGGCTCCAATCAAATTAAATGAACCGCGATAGGGAAAAGGGAAGACAAAAGGCCATTTCCTTTTGGGGGGCCGTCACGAGAAGGGAGTTCCAACTGTGCTCGGTGATCTGTGTAGCTTCGTCCGAGAGACCCCTTTCCGATCCCCAGTCCTTCCCTTTTCTTATCATTTTTCTCGAGTATAGGGGCGGATTGTTGGTCAATATTTGCCCTCTGCCTCCACTCAAATAATTTCTTTGACCCGCCCACCTCTCGCCCTCACAACCGCTTTATTTGCCTGTTCTTCTGCTCAATCCCAGTCAATCGACATCACTTTTCAAACGTCTTCCAAACGACTTCAGACCTAAAGCGTTGACTCGTTCACTGCCTCCCTCTCGTTCCTTCAATCGATTGACATAATTGAATCAACCGCCGCCGGCTCTCAACTTTTATGGACCCGCACTCGATCGGATATCAAATCTTCCAAAATGTCTGAAGGAAAGAAACACGATGAGCTGCTTCTGGCGGACCGAATTCTAGGGTGACATCTTGACTATTGACAACTTCGTGTTCGTACTAAAACATAAAATGAATGAATTTAGCTCGTTTTTTTCAATGTCCGGCTGCACATCAGCGCCTAATCCACCCACCTTGGCGTACCCCGTGAGAATCGTTACAATTGTAGTGAGATAAAAGTCGAAAACAACACAAAACGTAGAAAAGATTATAACTCGGTGTTATGTTTTACTAATGTTTTTACAAATTATTACACAATTCTTATTTGTTATTCTCTTGCCTATCATGGGGGTACCTTGACTCAGTCTCACATCCCAGAGACTCATCCCATTGGATTCAGCATCGAACTAGTAAACGATAAGAAAGTGACTACTACAACGGAATCCAAAAATAGACGTTTTCTAGGCGACGCTAAGCAATTCGCACAACGCAACAAGTCGAACTATGGGGTGGTTTGAGTGAGATGGCAGTGCGGGAAATGAGTGCTAGGTAGAAACGATCACTAGGTGAGCAAAATGATAACTAGGTGAGGGAGTCTCAAAAAAGACTGGAAATGTAGGCTGAAACGCCACCTGTCGCCTGTATTGGAGCACAAGTACTTGATTTTCTAACCATAGGTTGTCAAACGCTCCCCTGATGTCGATGAGAACTACTTCCCTTGCCTGCAGAGACACTTTGTGGATTTCAACAATGACGTCTTGCGTGAAATTTCATTAAGTGTACCTATATTGTCGGGTCGTATGCCTGTTTTGTGCCATACTGACAACTTGAACACTCAGGATCCTAGCAGCAGTGACTGGACCAATGTCAGGGCCATCCAATTGATTATGATTGATTTGATTCCATCTCTTTCCTCAATGGTAAACAGGTAGTGCCCCTCCCTCACCACATACCAGCCTTCGGTTGGTAGGTTACTTGCTACCTATGATGTGTATTCATGCCACTTGACTCATCACCACTAACCAACAACTAACGTTCGTTTTGACTGAAAACTAATGGCGGTCTTTTGAGGAAAATGTTAATAGCACAAAATTCAGTGTCGTTCGGCAGGAGAGAGGTGTTTGACATAGCTGAAATTCGTTTTTGTGGTAAAGGAAGGATTATATTGGACACGACAGCACTTACTGTGATTCACGTTTGTTAGTTGAAATTTACAAAGAGTCCTTCCCCTATCAAAACGCCGCCTCCAAAACCGGCGTAAGTTGTTTACGTGATTTTTTGTGCAACTAATGGCGCAATTAGTTACGTACAATAAACCCGGCGACTCGACGTGTTCACTAAATCCCAAAAATCCGTAACTTCGGATCCTATTCGTGGAACTTCTAGTCGCTTCACAGTTATAACTCGGCGGCGGTAGGGCTTTTACAACTTGTGCCGTTCGTCGCGTTTAATGGGAGATATCATATCGTAAAGATTGTTAGAGAGCTCTCAGGGTGTCCCCACAACATATCATCTTTCAGAGAAACCCCGCTCCGTAGTCAATAAATATTATGCCGGTGGGGATCCTGGAACCTCTTTCCGCTTTTTTTCTCTTCTCCCCTACAAGTAACAAGCTGCGGGCTCTTATATCCGTTTACATCTTTTCGCATCAGACGGAAGCAGATTGGGGCTCGTCTTACGTGTCTTCTCTGGCGTTTCATCTCCAGGCTCATGGTATGAACCATAAAACTGTCAACCGAAAACCACCGCTAACGTGAATCTTGAAACTGTCTGGAAGGAAATCATGTTAGTGCGATCATCGAATAGTTCATCGAACACTAACAGCAAATCCCGCTGTTGCACACACAACACTCGCTAGAGAGTTATTGAGTGGTTCATTAATTATCGATTGCAGGAAAGTATGGATTATGTAGTTTAATCAACACCGCAGTGTACCATTTTAGTCGACCGAGTGTACCGAGAAGATAATTCAATTTGCCAGATATTGCGTCTGTATATTTCGCCAAAACTGAAATTACGTCTTTAATTGCACAGATCGCGCAGTTTTTGGCAATTTTATTAAACGACGCCATCACTATATGACCGTTGATAGCACCGGGTATACTGAGGGGAGAGCAAGCAACCTTGAGAGCTCACGTGAAAAGCCATACTATTACATCATACTTCTTAAAATATAACCGCCCATAGCCATGAGACACGTTCTTGAATGATCATGCAAGCTTGTGTCGTATTCGATAACGTTCTAATGCTACGAATGCCCGATTCATTGTGAGTAGGAAGACTGACTCACGTTTAGTATACCTCAAGTTTATGTCCGTTGACCAATGGTTAGCGTAAGTGGCTATAGTGCAAGTCGTGATGAGGTAGAGGGGATTACACATTTGTTGCCGGCACGATTGGATTATGTGGTGACTAGGAGCTGAGAGCCGTTCCACTCAGCGGAGCTGTTCCACATGAAAAGGGAAGAAGATAAATGAAGTCGACGGAAATTATATGGGGGGGGGGGGGGGGGCTCCGGGACTCGGTCTATTTGCTTTGAAACGCCTTCCATCACACTTCTCGCTCTATCTATTCTCTTGGGGCCTATTGTACATATATTGGAACAAACTTGTGGATTACATATATAGTTACTGGATGAAAGGATTTGTTATTGTGAGACGCCCGAACATTTGCACAAAATCGGGTCCGTTTTCTTATCGATAAAATGGCTGTTCATAAACCCTCGGAGAGAGTTATATCAGTCTACGGTCAGGAAGGTTGCGGTTACGCTATCATGCAGGAAGCCGGCCACTCACCCAGCATCCACTGAACCCAGACCTGTAGAGGCGTGGCAGGTATTTCGTTGTTCGCCATTTGTTGCCCATGTTAAACCGGGCGGGACCTGGGGAATCCCGAACCACCAGGGAAGTGTTCTTAATCTCGTTTCCCTCCAGATCTCGTTTCCAAACCATTTACATGGGTGGCTAGTTTCAATGCGAAATATCCACAGTGACCATGTTTCTTTGCCATCAGCTTCTTCGCAAACTCTGCAAATCGGTTATAGGCTTGCTTTGTAGCAGTCAATGCCGCTAAGTTCGTCTGTCCTTCCTTGAAAGACGTTCACGGATGTTGGGGAAGAACTCATACGTGTCACGACCCTTTGAAGAGGATTTCCATCTCTTTTGCCATTTCTACAACGTCCATGGTGGCAAGTTTCCGTTCCGTGGTGAGATACGCACAGAGTTCAGACTAAAGCGTGAGAAGTTCCTGTTTCACTCTCCACTTGTCAACCATGCACCTAACGGCCAAGTCAACTGGTAACTGACCAATGATCACCTCGAGAGCTTCTGTTGATACAGTCTAATAGGCCTTGGTGATCAGCAGAAGCGCTGCACTCTGGGATCGAGCCAATATCAAGAGGATTAGCTGGGTTTTTCCCTCAGCCACCCGCATCTTGACATTCTCGCACCATTGGGTGACGGTGCAGAGCACATGGAGGGTTTTTTCCACGATTTGGCACGGATCAGCACAGTCAAATCATCCACATATGCGTGCGGCTCACCCTCCCTGAGAAGACCTTCGAAGAAGGCGTTCCAGAGTGCTGGTCAAAGACCGCATCTTTCTCAATCGTTCTCTGAATGGAAACGCCTGCATTCGATCGTAGGAGTCTGTGTGTCAAATACAAGTTGGGGGAGATTTCCCTACCTTTCAGCTGATTTAGAAGCGCTGGCCACCAAAGGTTGTACTTACCCAATTCGGCCAGGGAAACATGGCGAATTTAGATAATGATACATCCTGCATGGACCTCCCTTTGATACACCTTTATTTCCTGCCTTTGAGGACTGAAACAACAAGATTTCATTAATACAGTCATTAAAAAAAGTAAAGAGGCTGGTGGAGATTGTCGACTTAGTCTTCCATAGCATGTTGCTTTCTTTTATGCGGCCTCGCTTTTAGGTGGGCTTTAAGGTCGCAAGGGTCATGCCTGTTGTTCACAAAGGAATATCGGTTACTCTGCTTGAGGGAATTATGTTCGTCAGTCCAGAATGGGATCGCCCTGTGCTTCTGTTGTCCAAGTACAGAGAGCCCAGCAGAGTGCGGTGCTGTGGAGTTCACTTTGCTGTCCACCCCTTCAGGTGTAGCAGCTTCCACTGTTACGTTGGTGGCTGCAGCACGCAGTTCACCTTCCAGTACCCTGCAAAACTGTGGCCAGTCAGCATTTCTTGTGTTGAATCGCTTTTTACGTAAGTCTCTGCAGAGAATGTTGTTATCTGCAATGGCAAAGTCAATACCCATGTGATCGCTCTGTGTTGCACCTTGTACAAGTCACGAACTCTGCAATTTGAGTAGCAGGGTGTGAGACACGGCTGTGACGTCTATGCACGACCTCCCTCCAGGCCCATCATAGGTCGCCTCAGTCATGGGGTCGTTGGCAACAACCAAGTTGTACTTGGTGAGCAACTCTATATACCCTCGCCCGCCCCACCCCAGGGGCAGGGAACTCCACAATGGTGATCTGGCGTTGGCATCGGCACAGACTCAGGTCGTTGGTGGCTAGTTGGCAACTGGTGCGCCGAATTACCTGTAAAATGGCTCCAAGCCACTGGCTCGGATGAGCACTACAGCCAAGTGTTCAGGTGGGTGAGAGGGAACATGTCGATGGACGGGTCAGGTCAGTTTCCTTATTTGATTACTGTTCCTAAACCCTCGACGAGTGTTATATCAGTCATGTAAGTTGTGATTTCGCTGATCTGCAAGAGGCCAGCCCCTGCAGCATCAACCGAATTTAGACCTGCAGAGGTACAGCAGGTAGTTGGTCATCAGCAAGTCTCCCGGTAGTAACTGTTGCCCATGTGTGATCACATGTAGTGGAGGTGACCACCTGAGGAATCCCGCACTGTCTGGGAGGAGTTCTTAATCTGGTTTCCCACCTGATCTAACTATTTACTTGGGTTGCAAGTTTGAAATGGACTCAACTATGACCACATTTGTAAGCCATCAACTGTTCAGGTAGCTACACCCCTTATATTATAATTTTAATTACATTGAGAAGCGTTATATTTTATATCGTTTTGGTGTGAGGGACGTCAGCACACCAGCCATCACCAGCTTCATGCGCCGTTTTCCTGCATTCCTATTCCATCTATCTGCGTCCAACCATGTCCTCGTTAAAACTGCTTATGTTTGGAACAGGAGAAGACCGACTTCGGCGATACTTCGTAGCAGAATAAAGGATTGTTGGAAACGTAAGCTGCTTCCTTCCGATTCGCCCTGGGGCCCGCCGGCCGGCCCTTATCGTTTTCCCCTCCAGGTGTCCGCCTCACCTCCCACAGACCACCATCCCTTCCTTCTCACCTATTACTCTCCATCGCGCGGGCGATCAAGAACGAGCCCTCAAGTTTTTCGTTTTTTAATTGCACATATTAACATTCTTTTTCACCCCCTTTTGTGAAGCTTCCGTTAAGTATTGTTGTGACGCGACGAAGTGGTTCCCATCGCTAAATCCAGTGGTTCCCGACCGGGGAAAAGCGTCTGTCACGTTCTTAAAGGTGAGTCCCTCGATTTCCTATTTCTCCGTTCCTGTATTTGTTCCCTTTTCAGGTCGACGAGGTCTCGGCATCGGCGGAGGCACAGTTTGCAGACAAGGGGGGAGAAATTAATTCTATCGGATCCGGAGTGTACGAAATACAGTCCGCTTTTAATTTAGACAACTAGGGTTGGCTACCCTGGTATGTTTTTAACAAGGATTCTATAGTAATTTTCAGAGAAGGTATCAGTTGTGGAGAGGAATCTGAAAAAGGAGGAAAGGGAAATATCCGCGGAGGTGGGATTTCCGTAGGTGCAATGACCTTTGGAGAAACAATGACCTTGCCACGTGGTGAGACCCGTTGGGCAGGAGCGGAAATTCCGGGGTCAAAAACCTGGAAAGATTCGGTGCTTTGCGTCGAACAGCTTGTATTATGTATTCATTGCTTTTTCCTCACTTTGCAGTGAAATTCGTCAGTACCGGGCAATCATTGTTCTCGTCGGGTCGCAGTATCCCGCAAGTCGCTGTTAATCAACGTCTAATAACGTCATACCTAGACGACATGCTTAGGAGTGTCCACCAGCGCATTACCTGGACCAATATACAGCCAGAGGCCTATTGAACATCAACAAGAAGCACGAACTTTAAACGTCGAGTGACAACAACTTGTGCCAAGTTCCAATTTATTTTATTACTTTTGCTTCAGACTTATTCATTTTACATGTATATCATTTGAGCTCAACAATCACTTTATTTCAATACTTTCTTATTATTAAACATCTTTGTGTGCAAAATCTGGTTGGATAACCATTTCACCACTTTGCCACAATATCACCTTCTTTGCGAACTCGGCAAAATGGTTATAGGTTTGCTTTGTAGCAGTCAATGCTGCTAAGTTCGTTTGCCCTCCAACAACCGTCGCTCACTCTTCTAGAAACTACTGTGGAGCAGCACGTGGACGGGTCAATGCAGACCAGTGCCCCCGTGGCTCCGTTCCTGCTCCAGCAACCACTAGTGCCTACGATCCCAGACCACTTGGCAGCAACTCAGCCATAACCGGGGAACTCTTATTTATGTTGTGCTGAATGATTCGGACAGTTTTTAGCTTATTCATAATCCTAAGATGAGTAAGTAGGGGGAGTATTAGGGGGGGGGGACTCATTTAGAGTTTCTTTCTTGAGATCTTTGGCCATGTTTTGCGGATTTACCATTCCAGGCAAAAGGTAAACGATGAGATTGGAAAAGTACATTGGCGCTTTTATAAAAACACGTCTTTTATGATGTATTTCGCGTGACCATGACCTCTTCAGTCTTGAAAATATAAACGGCTCGGTGTAAGGTTTTGGTAGTAGAAAAATGTGATCTTCTATACGCGCGTTAGGAAGATGTTGACGGGCATGGTGTTGACCACCAGCCTTGTTCATGGCTACTCTACGAAGACCTTTACACGATTTCAACTCGACAGTATGGCACAGCTCCTGAACTTCAAAAAACTCTCACGGTCCTTCTTTTCACATCCAAATGGTGGTTTGAAAAGATTTGCAGTCTGCCGAAACTAAAACGTTCATTATGGCAGAGGACTCGGGAACCGGGGGGTTAGGCCTCCAGTTGTTGTGTTGTGCAGCGGGCGGCTTTCTGAAGACGAGTGAAAAGAAAAGAAATGTTTTCTGACTTGAAAGAAGCGAAGGATGAGCCCTGAGGTTGGAGGATAAACAGACTTCGGTCGAGCTAACTACTCCTGCCTCGTGAACCGACAAAAGTGCGGAGACGAGGTCCAGCCCCAAAACGCAGCGGACCTGTCAGTCAAAATAACAGAGGGATTAGAGAAGGACGACTTTTCACACTCTGATCACCTCCGCAAGTGTTGTTATTGTAGCAAATATCAACCGAAGTTGGAAGCCACCCAAGTAGAAATCGTTTCAAACCCCTAGAACTTCACAACACTATCTTCAAGTCCTGTACGCTACGAACCGCTTCAAAGATGTGCAAACGACACCGAAGGCGGTCGAAGGAGAAGCCTCGAGACTGACCGCTTGACTTGTCCACCACTGTTGTGCTTTCGGTTGTTCCACCTTCAAATCTTTCGGATTTAAATCAGAGTAGAGGTTTCACGTTATTGAAAATCATTGGACGTAATCGGAATGTTCAGGATTAACTACTGTACTGCCCCATTGTGCTCAAAGGAAGTGTGCTTTATTGCCACTGCTAAACTGAACTCATCACTGCTCGTAAGATTATAAAATGAACAATTGAATCAGAAACTGAGCCAAAACAAAGAGTTTTAGGGATTTAAAACTGTTTACACGCAGAAATAGGTGCATACTGCAGGCGTTAGCTGACTCCCGTCAGTCAGGGAATGTGTACTCAGCCAGTGACGGTGCCAATATAACCCAAGGAATGGCCTCCTTGTCACGCAAAAGAGTGAACCGAAACCAAAGCGGGAACTGAAGCACAGGAGCACAATGGTTTGGACAGCCTCCACTTCTCATTTTCTAGTTTAGCTGAATTGCAGTGAGCTCACTGCTATTATTAGGCTAAGATTTAGGGCCGAATGAGATTGGGATATTCTCATGCCCCGTTGATGACTTACTTCAGGGTTTTCTACTCTTCCTGGTTATACGTGTTTTTCCCCCAGCATGTGAAAACGTCTCAAGAGAAAGTAGGTTGAGGTGGAGCATTGGATGAGCCAGATCTTAACAGACTATGGCGACTTAAATACGCTGCTTCACTTTGTTTCTGTGGTAGATTCTCCAATCTACACGTCATCTACTACCAGACAGTAGGGAACGAGAAACCGTTCATTGTAGCTTCTACGATAATGAGTCCTTTAACCGTTTCACCTAGTTAAGCAAAGAAGGGTATCGAGTCCCTTTGACGCAATAAGACCGGGCGAGAAGCCAGAGATTGGGCACAGCACCTGAGGTAAGCGATTCTCGACGAGTCTACCTGTGGCATTCTCACAGTCTCTCCCCTTGCACTTATGTACTCTAGGCAGGTAGGAAACCGCTTAAATGACAAAACCCTGCCTTTCCAGTCACAAGTTTGGGTGCAGTGGCAGCTGAGATTGTGGCTCGATCCCCACATAAAAACAGAAACTGCTCCCGCTAGATTTACATCATGAACAACTACTGATGTAACCGTTTCATGGCTTATACGGTTTCTGTAAGAGGTCAGAAATACAGTCACTATGAGATGAAACAGATACGTTCCTGGGGGAAATGAGGGATTCATATTTTTCCTACGAAGGCTGTGAGATGACTTTAATCACAAAAGCGCTAGAGGAATTGGTTGACTGTTCGTATTTGAAAACTGGAAAATGTATGGAATGCTCTTCTTAGAGTTCCCACGAGAAATGCGTTCACGTCCCGAGATTAGATCAGGCATCAGGAAGGAAGCCTGAAATGGACGGCAGGTTCCAGGAGGTGGGGGCTGATTTGTTGTGAACTGATGTGTTGTTGTGTATAACTCGCTCGCCACTCAGTTTATTTATGGTTGTATGGACAAGAGCAGGTGCATCGGATCCAGAAAGTGGGGATCAAAGGGATTGTTTTGGGATCCGTTGTAAACAATTAGGAGCTCACTTAAAGGCCCTTTCAATCAATTGACTCGTAAGAAAAAGATGAGGAAAACATCAACAAAATGCGCGGGGGGATTTTCGAGTGAAGGGAAGGGTCAGACATAGAACACGCCATCCTGAGTTAGATGGGTAACAATAAACTATCGAAAAGTCGATAACCTGAATACTTCGGATCAAGGGATGCCGACTTTATTTAAAAGAAAAACACCCAATAAATAAAAGCGCCTGGAGAACGTTTTACGTCGACCAACTCCAATTGACACAAGGCAAATGCGTACTCGTATTTTAAGCAGGCCGCAATTGTCCGTCTTGGAAAAAGACTGTAAAGTTGCTACTAAAACTTCTCCTGTTATTATTTGGACACCCTAAGTTGGAACTTGACATTCATGTCATAGGAGGGGTTCTTCATCGTTCTTAATCTCTAGTTAACCTTAGTTTAGCATCAATAGTTTGAATTCAGGAATTTCGTGGGATGTAAACTACGATTGTGGATAACTTATTGGACTACATGAGTACCATAAGCGCTATTTTTATAAGGAAAATAATGTGATACGATGCATCCTATTACTTTCCTTAGGTTCACGTAAATTTAGCGATTCCTGTGGCTTTACATTCAAGTAAAATACATTTTTCACTCATTTCATTAAAACTTAGCAAAACATTACTTCACGTTTTATGTAGGATGGAGAATTAAAGTTCTGGAATTTTTTGACTTGCTCCGACTCACGCCACAACCATTACTAAGAAGTCAGTGCACGGGGAATTCATGAGACAGTCAAAACAATATTTTTAAGAAGGATCGTGTTTACTGTTCAAGAATTTAGCTGGTCAAACTGCAAGAAATGGTGATAAGAGTAAAGGAAGGGATAGGGATTCCAGAATTTCTGAGGCTGCTCCTAGTAGCCTTATAAGCCCTATCATTGTACAGGCAGTTTATTGGACTACCACCCTAACTTGAGAATGCTAGTGTAAGATATGAGCGGATTGATAAGAAAAAACTACAATGAAATCGATTTTTTCGAAATTATCGATGATTTGTTGTGTTGTGCTCGTAATTTTTTGTGAGAATTTAATGACGTTTTGTGTTACTTAGATCTGTTCATACAAAAATTTAATCAAAATCGTTAGTAACGTTTTAGAGAAAAAAAATCCCCTCAACACTTTTCTTTCACCACACGCCGCACCAGGACACAGTCAATACAGCAACGCCTCTCGAAAAGCGGTTGTCATGTTTGCACCCAGACACCCAGACTATTTTCTCAAACAGGGTTTTCGGACTCAGAACCTTCAAAAAGTAAAGATCTGAAGGTAACTCAAAAAAAACTTTTTAGTCGACTACAAAAGTTACCTTTCTACTTCGTAGAGCAAAGAAAAACTCTGCAAATTAATTAATTAACGGTTTATTATTCTCTTGCACATGCTTGACGTGCTCGTACTCTCAGACGAGACCCATCCCATTCGATTCAGCATCGAAAAATATGAGTAAACCATGCGAAACATGAGCCAATTGACATATTTTCGACACCAGTAGGTGATTGGCACCAAAAAAACCCTCTACAGTCCATTGAACAGAGATAAAATGTGTCTTTATGCAAACTATATCTACGCTTTGTTGTACGTAACTATTTCTGTATCTACCTGTTGAACGGATATACACGCCATCATAACCTAGAAAAAGAGATTTGTAAAATATTCATTTATCGTTTCTCAAATTTTCTCAAAAACGGCTATAACAATTTCAACGGAACTTCCGGAGTACTCTCAGTTAACAAGCAACTACATTTAGTTCTCAACAAATGTTTCTGTAGAAGTGCGTTGAACGATGATACATGCAGGTCGTCGAATTTACAAGGGTTTTGTGGAAAGTTGTGTGTGCACCAGATATTTTGTCTTGTATTGTTTGTGTAATTTGCTTAACAACTATATGGAGCTGACATAAGAAATCTGGGCTTCAAATCGGACAGCCGATTTGGATTACTTAATCGCCGCAGCATGGGACACAGAGTGGAAGCACGAGGTCTGATGGCATCTCCGAGAGATTCTGCAAATAGGGACATTAAACCTTAACATTAAAATTATCTTTTCATCAGTCACCTGACACAAGTTGAAGTCGCCATTCCTTTCTAGTTGCCACGGTGGAACTCTCGTTTCAGAGTATAATTTTAAATGGCGGTCAAATCGTAAATTTCCTGTTCACCAACTACTCCGTCATTAGTGAGGTAATGGTTAAGTTGGTGGAGTTCATCCATAATACTTGAACAAAACTGGTAACAAAACTTGAAAACCGGTAATTAGCCATCAGCTGCGTTTGGTCGTGTGAAGTTATACAGGTTTCAGGCAGTGTCCTCATAATTCATGCTTTAAGTCGCTGTAGAGCACCAAATCTCTGTTTCTCCCGGCGTCTGCAAAATGTCCCCCAATAAAACCAAGAACTCGGACTCACGAAACTGTGTGCTAAACGGACCAGCCATATTATTATTGGCTATTCAATCCTGTTGATAAAAAAAATAAAATAAAAATCTAGTAGCAGTTAACAGCGGAGAACGAGTTGGTTTGACGGCTCATTTCTACAGCGGTTTCTGACATGGGGCATATGTTCTTTAGATATTCAGAAAGAAACATCAATGGGCGGGAACAAAAAAATGCTCCCAGTGGATAAGTGGGGCCCTCAAGATGTTTGGAACAACACTTTTTGTGATTAGAGGCCGCGGTCCGTTTCAAGAAAAGATCGCTCTATTTAGTAACATGACCGGTGTTGACGGGCGCCAGACTAAACAGGGCGCTCAGTTACTTGTGTTACTAAAACGTAATTGGACATCCATAAGCATATGGTGCATATGATCCTCGTCTCATCGCTGTCTTATTTTTCCCTTCAGAACAATTCGAACTACTGACAAAACGTTGTCTGATGTTCGCTTCTTTGATGCCAGTAGCACTCGCCTAGTCCAGTAGGATTGTAAGTATACGATATCGAAAACAAAGAAAGTGCAAATTCCTCTTCTGGTAAACAGATCTCAATTAGAGGTTTTCCGTGAACAAAACACAGAACAATTTTCTTCAAAACTGAGCTTGAGGAGGAGTTTTTTTCAATAAAGAATTTGTTGCGTGCTAGTGAGAGAGGTGGACATTTAATGGGGGGGGGGGGATGCGACGTGCAAGGAGAACTGTATCATACCGAAAACATATTGGCTGGTTAATTAATCACATGTCAGCGTTCGAAGTAACAAGCAAGAGGAAGAATGGTAATCAATAAAATCCCCGGACCTAGGATTTTTGAGGTTCTATTGAACGAACTGTAAGGATGGAAGAAGGGCGTTTCAAGACTGGGCTAAGTGAGTGGGCCGAGGAGTAACGCAGGAAAACCTACCAATTAGGTATGTGATCTGATGGAAGCACAGTATGGGGAAAAAAACTTATAATAAAAGGAGTTCTTAATGGGCGACTGAGAGGGGGACAGCAGCTCGAACCCTTGATTTTCTTCCCGACCGAGCAACGAGGAAGTACGTTGGATTCTTGGTTGAACCGCAGATTTCAAATTAGTTTTGGGATTGAACGAAACGAAGGTACTGACATTCCTGAACCGCCGATCGCCCTTCTGCAATGTTAAGGTTTTTTCATAATTATTTGAGACCCTAGTCTTAGGAATGAACGGCACAGTTGCAGCATGTTGGCGTCTCTGGTGGTGGTCGCTCATCAACAAGCCCATTCGACTTCTTCCCCGTCCCAACTGCCCACGTCTTTCACCTAGTACTAACTTACAAATTTGTCTCGGGCTTTGTAAGACAATACTCATTAACTGCCTGGCCCACCCGTCAATAATGAAGCCCTGATGGAACCGACACAATGCGTAATTACCACTTCTGCTCTATTTATCGACCTGATACACGTTAGTTATGAACTCTTACCACCAATTTCGCTTTACAGGAAAAATTTACGTTCAGGCGAAGTTTGCTCTAGTAAAAAATTATTGAGGAACCGACTAAAAATATTTGGGAATGTGTGGAAAGAAAAGTAAAGATAAATCGAGGAAAAAGTGGTGATGAATTCATTCAGTGTTGGAATTTCGGCGTAACAAGTAGAGTTCCAAAATTGGGTAAATGTATTTCAAAATGGAATCATTCATATACCTGATGTTATTAGATTTTGAAAAATAACGTATATGTTAGAAATAACAACGTTCAAGAGTTGGACTTTCAATTGTTTAATAATCTATAATTAGAAAACAAATAAAATCAGTTTGGAGTGAATTGGAAAACCGTTGCTTTGTGTTATCAGCAGTATCAGCGAGTATTAACAGCTTGTTAAGGTTAGAACGTATCGGATGTATTTTCCCAAATTGTGTGAACGGCTTGGCTAAGGTACATTAAATCCAGAGAACCAGACGTAGACAACTCCAAATCTGTACTTTTCTGAACGAATTTAAAGCGGCTCATAGCAGAAAACCTCGAAATGTGAACAATCAGGAAGAAGAAAAGAAAGAAAAATATAAAGAACCTGGGAGGTAATTCACGTTACAAGTTCAGGCAACCTCGGATTTTTAGGGCTATCGCCATCGCTAATTAGGCTCAACAGATTTCCGATTGCTATTGTTTCAGGGGTCAGAAATGTCTACCTGGGCCAAATAGTTGAGTAGGTAACTAATGGTTACAACGTCGAACTTATCTCGTGGGATGAAAAAAGATCAGGTCGATCCTCTTGCATTAGGGCCACACACAAACCGGCGTCAACATGCAGACTCACCTGCTCTGATTTTCAACTCTGCTTCTCCACTAATTACTAACATGACGTCTTTGAAGAAATACTATGAAACTGCTCATCGCCTCAGACTCGCAAACTGCACCGAACTGGCTGAAGTGTGTCAACTGCAAACTTTACGTTGATCTGAAACACCTTAGTGGGTAAATAAATTATAGTTTTCATTCTAACTGACCCAACTACATTTCCCCCCAAGTCAGCTGCAGACTCAGCAGTACTGTAGGCCTGTCGTGACTCGTGCAGCAGTGCTGGGAGAGAGTCAAATATCTGGAGCTTAGCATCGTACTACTGTAAACACTCGGTAACTACGATATAATTATATATATCCGAGGCTCTATCACCACTTAACGCATTTCTGCGGAAGCATTTATTGAGATCAAAATGTAGCTACTGATGGTGTCTCGTAAACTTTATTGAAATCAATGTTCGATAAGTAATTTTCGAATGACTCAGTTCAACGGACCGCTACAGAGGTAGTTACGGAGAACGAAATATTATTTTAGGGTGTTGAGAGACAGGACGTCAGACTTATAAAATTTAGTAATGCATTTACGTCAGAAAGTTCGAAAACGTTAAACAAATCACAATTTTGGAGCGTTTTGGTACTGATGTTAGGTGTTTTCGATTCCAAAGGCTTCAAAACGTAAAGATCTGTACATTAAATGTATGTAGATCCTCCCTTTATACGATGGTACAGATAGGTAGTGACCTCTCAAAGGTATTCTATTTTAATTTCAAGTTGCATAGTAGCTAGAAGGTTTGCCCGTCACTTGTGATACCAAACTAGTTCTAAGTTTAAGAGGTGATTACTTTGTTTGCCATCTACAAAATTAAGGTGCGGAGTATCAATCACCACTCTAATGACGCCGCCAGCGGCCGCATGCTTCTTTTTTTAGCAAACTTGTTTGACCTGTCGCTCACATCTCCTCGGCCCTTTAAGAAATTTCTAGGTAAAAACTAAAGAAAAATGGAGCGGTCATTGTGAGGGTTGGTTAATGTGAGTGGGTCGGTCATTGGGAAGAAGACGTTGCTCCTAGATTGGCTGACTGTCACGCGGCAGGGGGTGGCCACGTCGGTGCTTCTTGTCGGCTCCTCAGCATCCCTCCCGTCACAGGTCGAATAACATATATCTCACTTTTCACCGACGAAGAGCTGACATTTATATTTTCTAGGTCAACAAAAGGGAAAAAGACGTTCGAACCGCAACCTTCTTCTACCCCTAAGTTGATTTTTTTGCCCTTTCTACACGCTCAGCTTCCCGAAATAATATATTGCGTTTTCCCAGAGGCCGGCAATGATCAAAAGAGCGAAGCGGGGTCGTAAATAGAAGCGCACGTTGTCCCCGCCTAGCGCTGACCAAATGGATAAACAAATTTATTTCCCCACTTCCTACCTGAGACGATGTTTGGAACCTTCCCGATTTTGATAGCAGGCTGTGCGAGTGAGCTGGCCCATAATTGGAACGATACGTTCGGACTCAATATGCACAAACATTAACAAACATCATTTTAACATTCCTCGACCCAAAGGGAAATGGGTGATTTATAATTGTAACTGAACGCCGAGCTTTGCATTTCTTTCCGAGGGAGAACCGAACCGAAGTACCAAAATGTCAGCGGGCTGTGCATAACGATCCGGAGCGCTGAGCATCCATATGTTACTGGATTGTTTACCCCGTTAGGGGGGGAGGGTCCAACAAGAGAAATCCTCCACTAGCCAGGGACTTGAATCAGTTACCACAGGCGCGGAAAGTATTCTCAACGTTACGATCTCGATATCTTGTGCACATCATAACTGGAGGCAGTGGTGTCACACGAGCACGAGTAATCACCTGTTATCTCTTCTATGGATGCCGTCTGTAGTAGCCTCCTCCACTCAGACCGAGGAGCTTTGGGAGCCTTCGCGCTACTTAAGTCAACCAACCAGCCAACTGCTCCATCAGAGGATTTGCGAACTCAGAAAGCATAATACTAAACTTGTACGAAGATGATGTTGCTGGTCCATCACCAATAAACCAGCTACAATGCGTGCGACATCGCGGAACGCACATATATCATTCGTCGAAATCCAGTCTTACCGGCTTAAAAATGTAAAAATCAACGAAAACACAACTTTCTTTATCAGTCTATACTAGTCTTGACAACCTACGATCAGATGGACCTAACCTACGTTGTATGGACTTCTAACAACGCTCCATTTTAGATCGAGAGCAAATAAATCATTACGTTGGATATGCACATAATGAGCACCACAACGCCGCTTTAACGAGTCTACAGAAGTTGCTGCTCGTCATACACCCTCATACAAACAAGGCCCACTCAGGAAGCTTTGAAGAGGTTGAGTCGATACATATAGTTGAAAAGAAATCCAATGACGAGGGTTACGATGTGAGTAAATAAGTCACTTCAAGCGTTGACGTTGACGCTAACATCGTACAAGGCGCTTGAAAACCCAAGCAGCCGAATTGAGCAGGGCAGATGTGAAAGAGCAGGACAACTATGCGGTTGAGCTTCGGGTTAATTGCAGTTATCGCCGCGCAAGCAGCCTTTTCCCCTTCCAAACTAAATTGCGTGGTAAGTGCTCCTTAAACTTAATAAATTATGTAAATCTAATTTCAAGCAGATGAATGCTGTCAAGAGGTCGAGATGCCTCCTAATATCATCACAGATCACTCAGACGTTACTTGTTACTTGATAACAGTTCTCCACTTAATTGAGTCTAATTTAGTCACTTGGTCCTTCCTTCCTTCCAAAAAGCTATCTATTCAAATTTTGAAAATCAATAATCTTATCAGGACATGAAATAACTCAGTGAACCAAGTTCACGTGTTGCACAAAACAGTATTAAAAACGTGTACAAACCAATAGTAATAAAAAGAACTTCTTGTAAAAGCAGCTGGTGGATCGCAGACACGCTTGTCCTTTGCTGGCTCCGGCTGTGTCCCATAGGAACGAGAAGCCCTCGTATGAGGGAAGTAGAAAAAAAAAATACAGCACCTATATCACCTTTATAGTACTCAATAATATATAGCATGTATGCAATACTCAACTTCCAGTCTGAGCTGAACCCGACTGACTGGGGAGCATTTTTTATGCTTAATATTGTGCATTCTATACAATACAGTATGTTTCCTTTTAAAGGAAAAATAATTAGTGAGGAGATTCTCTCGTGGACTTGAGGTAAGGTTAAGTAGGGCTGATCTAGTCTGACTGCTTTTCCATCGTTCGTTGGAAAACTATCAAATCAAATTTTGAAGATCGATTTGGTTTCGCTTCGTCTTGTTACAACACACGTTATCCAAAAACCACTAAAAAGAGGAAAAAATATTATGGTATTCAAGAAGTGTTAGCTATTGGAAGCATATACATGTACGTTACAGGAATATCAGTGAGGCTACTGACGAGCACACTGCAGGTTACGAGCTCAATCTTTATGCCAATAGTTCTTGTTGTTGCCCGAATTACTCACAGGTGCGACCAATTGCCTTACGCAAAGATAGTAATAGTAGTAGTAACAATTCTACAATTTCAATTACTAAACTTTTTAAATAAAAAAATTTATATGTAAAACAAAATCCTAATTAATAATTTTAAAATTCTCAAATAATTAAAAATGAAACAAGAATAAATCTAAAAAATACATAATCCCACAAAAGCTGAAATACGTAAAAAATATTGAGTAAAATTTCAAAAATAAGTTGATGAAAGTTAAAATACATATTTAAAAAATCCATGTTCAAAAACGTGGTAACAAAATGTTTAAAAAAGAAGTTTAATTAGAAATAATACTACTTTAACTAATTCTGTTAAACGCGGTTAATAACTTAATCGGCTTGATGGCTCTACAGGACATTCTTTTTCTTCACTTATACTCCATATCCCTTGACATTTCTGTAGTGTGCCATGGAGGACCAAACCTCTGGTTTGACTAGTCGATTTTTTTTATTTATTTTTTTTTTTTTTTACAGGAAAATCTTTTCAAACCCAAAAGGTTAACAGACGGCATTTTGGTTTACCGGGGTGAAGGTGGTGATAAAATAGAGATTTTGGAACAGTTTGTAAAAGAAGGCAATGTACCGTGGACATTCATCGCTGATGAGTTAAACGTCAAGTGGGCGTTTCGTTCGCCTGGAACGTACGTCACTATGGTTGGAGGTGAGCGGTTTTGAAGTAACCATTCTTGTAAATACATAACTGAAATGAGCGAGTTCCGAGTGGTACTAGTCAGCCGTTTGAACATCAATATAGGTTGAATGGAATGGTTTGGCTAAAATGCAAAAACTAGTTTTTTAAATTTTTCTCGAAACTGACGTCAACCATTTAGGTTGAACATACAGTGTCTTTAACATTCCTTCATTTATACGTTTTTATCTGTAATTATTCCTCCGACAACCAGCTAATTCAAAATAAAACACAAAAATAGTAGCAAATAAAGTATTTTATTATTTCAAATTAGTCAAATTTTCTAGAAGAATTACCGGATTGAATTTGATCAACACATTCCCGCTGCTGTTTTTGCCAGCCATCCCTTGAACATAGATGTAGTATATGCGAAGGTAATCAGATAACATAGGAAGTATGACTTCAGTGAGATAACTATAACGAGTTTGATCATAGGCTACTTTCATATCAACTTGTGCCTGCATTCCGTTCTCCACGAAGTTGCCTCAAACGAAGATAAAACTTATCATTGCGTTTACTGAGGGATGACAAATTTATGATGAGTTGCATAAGTTATTATTTATACTCGCTAAGTTACTGCCTCATAACTCTTTTTATACCAGAAAGCTATGCGAATTTCAATGAAGTGAACCTTTTAATGCTATAGTGGAACACTTTGGACCGACGTTAGACATTATGGCACACCTGCCGCACTATGTAATCAACTGGAACCCCCGGATACGAACAGTTTTTGTGATTCACGTTCACACGAAAATAGACAATTACCCAGAAATTGCTTCCTCAGTTATTTCTGCAGTCTGGAGTACGAGAGTAAGTCAAATCTATTTATATCGAACAAGTAATACTGAGAATATGGCGAAGCTAATGTTGGGTGCACTTAATTAATTACTCACTTCCAAGTCGTCAAGAAATGACAACCCTTTTTGTTAACAAAACACATAAAAAAACTTCTCATGTCTTCGTATTGTAGACCTGCACCAATCAAAAACTTCCGTACACAGTCCAGTTACAAATACACAGGCACTCTAAAGGAGGCTAGAAGCGTACAGCATATTGAATGTGTTGAAGGGACACTTAAAGTACTGACTGGGCGAGAGCCATCTCTCAACAGTGACTACAGGATTAGTTGTTGAAGGTTACCTCAAATAGTCAAAGAGCATACAGCATGGTAGGTATGAAGGACTTGTGTCTGAAACCACTTCTACTCCCATCTCCTCATGCCTCCTATCCTTTTTCACAAACACGTACTCCACATTTGTGTAGTCTCTTATTGATATATTGACTTAGTCCCCTGCCTGCTCCTAGAATCTTAACGACTGAAGGGGCGAGCTAAGGTCTAAGTACAACAGTGGGGTAGAAATACTTTTCGTTATTCAACATAAAACGTTTTCTGAGCGGCAGTTTTTCGACAGCAGCTTTGCGTAAGTTTAACGGGATGGCAGCGAGTTTTCTTTCTTGCCTTCGAATTTTTGATGCTTACACTAATATTCTTATGAGTTGTGGTTCATAGACGTTCGAAGTGGTCGTCTTGTTTGAACTTGCATGGGACAAAGAAGACGTTCTCGTTTTCTCAGCGAATCCGTTTGATCAAGCTAACAGTTGTGGTAAGGAAGTTAGAGCAATCGCAGCTCTGCAATTTTGCGGAGGCTCTCGAGATGTCATAGATCCATCCATGTGGCCAGTACCAAAAGTAAGAGCCATTCAACTTCTGAATAATATTATAAATATTAAATATTTGTACAGCACATTTCAGACCCACCTGACTCGATTCAACATCAAAAAACAGTAAACGATACGAAGCATGACTTGACTCCTACGGAACAACGAAAATGTACAGTTTCTAAGCTACGCTAGGCAATTGGCACTTCGCAAGCGTCGAACTGACGGGTGGTTGGCGTGATACGGAAGATTTTCCTGATAGAAAACACGGGATCAGAGTGAATAGTAAACCAAAAGGGAATGAGTTAGTAGAAGGATTTGGATGAATATGAATGAGGTGTCCACGAGAATGAATTTCAATGCTCTGGGAGGCCAATACTTTGAAGAGCAGGGAGTAGTTCCAATGCCTTTGCTCCTCATACCAACGGATGCTTTTCTGTACGCCGCCTTTAGGAAAGTGGGTATTTTGGAAACTATACCCTCTCCATTGGGCAGCGTAAATTGTAGTTCCCCAATGATGAGAACACCTCGCACAAATATAACTGACAAATGACAACGTGAAAACTGGAAAACCAACGAGTCCTCCAGTGGAGTTTATCTGAACTGTATCGTGGTGACTAGTTTTTAGCTCGAACATAAGAAATAGACCTTACGCGAAGAAGAGATGAAAATAGCATTTGGTTGTACCAGCTCCATCGACTGACAATAACATTTTTTAGCATTTTAAAATTTCTTAATCCCAAAGAGGGGTGGAATCACTTAATACGATGCATCTCAACACGAGTTTAATTAAAGGTTAATGTACAAATTACGGGTAGCAAGGCAAGCAACGGCTACAACGTTGCAACGTGGATCTCGGCGGACGCGTTGAGAAAACTTCTTTAGTAGCGTTGCCATTGGTTGAATCCCTAGATCGGATCATAGTTCTGAGCTAACTTTTCTCACGGGATTATTGATTTAGAAGCGTATCATCGCCCAACAATCCCTTGCAGTAAGCCCTCGTTAGAATCTTAGAATCCGAAGCTCGTAAATATCATGACTTGGAATACTTAACCAGCGGCACCTCACTACTTATTTTTACAGAGACGTGTAGGCTCGTGTAAGAAAAACGTAAACGTATTTCCAAAACCATGGTTTCAACCATTTTCATTTTGCAGAAATTTTCCAACTGCACACTAAAAGTGTCGAGACGGGAAGCTCCACCGTTTGCTTACAAGACGCCTGAGCGATGGAGTGGAGTCGACAGTCGATTTGTTAACCAATTCAGTAAGCGATTTGGTTTGACGGTCACCTGGCGCGAGCGTCCCAGTCCAGAATCAGGGCATCCGGAATCAGTAATTAGACACGTTTTTTTAAAATTTATCGTGGAATTTACTGTGAACCATTCATTTCCCCTCTTCATCCTCTGTCAATTCTTTTAAAGAGAGCCTCTCATCCTGATTTAGCGTGAAAAAAAAAATGCAATTCTACCCAACACCCTGGTTTCAGGTGGTTCATCAATATTACACCCATTTGGCCAATGGAAAGCTGGACATGGCCATTGGAGGAGTGGTGATTCAGAATGATTGGTACTTCCGAGTTGATTATTTGAGGTGCGACTCTTAACATAAACCTTCAAACCCCATGCTAAAACATCATTCGTAAGCAGTGCACGTGTTACGTTCCCAACCCACAAACCACCCATGGATTCGATTGACCTTGTCGTTGTTTGAATAGAAGAATCGTTCACGTCATCTTGTGGAAATCACCTTCCATATACTTTGTGTATAGTGATTTTTTAGTGTGTTGATTAAGTATGTAGCACGCTTTAGCTAACAACATTTAGACGATTTCTCGTTTCACTAAACCAAATTGTGTAATTATAGTACCAACGTTCTCACAGGCCTCACTCACAGCAATATCTGAAGTACTACGTGCCCCGTCCAACACCGTTCAAAAATTTGGAAATAGTTTTGAAGATGTTCCCAATTAATGTTTGGTATCTCGTGATCGCTGCACTCTTTTTTGGAGGTTAGAAAACAAACGTTATTATTCACGTATTTACTACAAACTTGTCACGTAATTATTTTAATGTAATCTCTCCCCCGGCGCTTTTTTAAATGTATTTCATTTCCTTTCATTGTTTTCCTTACAAACGTATCCCAACCCCTATCCCTATCCTAATCTCATTCCTCACTTACTCAACCAAAAATTCCCTCTGTAACTGCTCCTCAGACTAATCAGACTATGTTTCAGGGTTGGGCCTAAGCGTATTATGGGAGGGAACCCTGAACATTAGACAGACGAGATTTTTAATGCTCATTGCTATACTGTACGCCCAGACTATAAAACAGCCAAAAAGGTGACCGAACTTTGATTCGATTGTTTTGTTGCGTGTACTTATAGGCATAGGTATCTATAAAAATAGGCTAAAGGCGATAGGATTGGAAGCTAAACAGGAAGCCCCCGAGTGGAATGTAAACGCTGGATGGGAGCTAGCAAACGGTAAAGCGAAAAGAGTTCGTTAACGTTGTTTGGAATATGAGCTTTCCAAGTGAGTGAATGAAGCCAAAAACGAGGATTGAATTACTAGTGGGACCAACAGCCCTTCATCTGCTTTATAATTTAAGTATGAACTTCCCAATGTTATAGTGTAGTAAATAATTATGTTCTCACAGTTTTGAGACGATGTGTTACATCAAATAATTGCGCTACGTTACAGATGGAGTCTTCGTTTGTACCTGGCATTATTTCTGTTCGGTCTTCTGCAAATCAGTCTTTTGCATTCCACGTCCATTCAGAGCTACACCCTCAGCCCGCCTCGTCACAAAGGAATACACAGTTTTGATCAAATTTTGCGAGCAAAAATGCCGATTTACGTTTCTGAAACGGACTTCAACCTGATCGACGTGCCCAACTCAACTACTGAACATCTGTCGATCGTACAAAATCCGATTCACGATTATTTGAACCTACTGTACTACAACCGCAATGTCTCTGTGTTGACCAGATCGTTTACTGCAAGGGTGTGTGATACGAAAGTTATCGTTCAAACAAACACTTAAAATCAAGCGTGACAAACCCCACAACTTTCCTCACATCTCATAAATTTGTTCTGTTCTTATCACACTGCTAATCTCATCAACTCCTATAGACAATCACATAGAGTCTTCAATACGTCACGTATGATATAACCAACCATAGCAGCTCAATTAAAAAGTACAAATTTTTTAATTTATCGTTTATAATATGAACGAAACGCAAAAAATAGTTTTAATAGAAAACTTTAGTAGAATGAGCGAGCGGAACGAGAAAACATCTGATGGTTGAGCTGAGGAGAAAAAACAAGCTTTTAATCAAGGGCTAATAATAATGACCAGATATTGGTTCGACTCTAAACTGTTATAATACAAAATACGACACGAATAACTGAATTTCTTTTTTTGGTCGAAATTTTTACCAACTCTTAAACGTTCAACCAAAATTAAAAATGTTGAAATATTTTTTAAATAAATTTTAAAAGTTAGGGTAAAAGCACCAATTGTTGACACTATTAGGAAGAAAAATCATTCAATTCTGCGTTGTACAAAAGTGTTCAAGAAAATAAAACTTTCAAGTAGTTATTATGAATTTTGAGTTCCTTGTGAACAGTTTGCACGTATTGGACTTACCAAAACATTTTTTTATACTATCACAAACGACTTTTTTCAAACATGGTTTTTTACCCCAATGTTGACACCAACTTAAATATTGTCCCATCGCTTTCCAGATGTTATTGCTCAAGGTAAAAACGAACAAAAGATATTCAAAATAGGTTAAAATATATTTCAAGGAGTTACTTAATTACCTTGGAACAGGAACATACTTTATTAAAAAGGAACATGAACAGAAACAGGGAACACAAATTTATTGGGATTGGCTCCGTAAGATTTGGGCTTGGATAGTTTGTATTTGACGTTGATGACCTCAAGGAGATGATTCCCGTCGCTCGAAGGCTTAAAAACCGTTCTCAGTCTATTGTAGGGAATAAGTGGAGTTACTTCAGCAGCATCTTCAGAATTAATGTTGACAACCAGGCAAACGCATGCCGTCTCACGTGTTTTGTTAGACAACAGCCACAATCATGTCGCCTTCATTAATTCGTCCTACTTCTTCCTCGACACCACTCTACCTCGACATGGCACAACGTTCTACTTCTTCCACAGTGGTGGTTTTCTCAGCACACACTTCACCGTTTGAAGGTCCACTTTGTTTACTGCCATTTGCTGAGTTGCATACTTCCACATTCCATATTTATTAGGAGGCATGGTTGTAGTCAATCTATTTAAAAAATGAGACACAGTGTAAGAATTCTAATGTAATTTGGAAATCTTGACAATTTAAAATTAAATTAAATATCCAACACTACTGAAAAGTTACAACAAATAGGTTTTTGTTCCTACAACAACAATGTATTTGATAAAATAAAGTTTTCTTTGCGAGTAAAAAAAAAAGGCGATGTCAACATTAGGAACCAAAATGTCAACATTGGGATCAGACGATGTCAACTTTAGGGTCCACTACGTTAAATTAAAAACTTCAAACCTCGTGATATACGACAAAATTATTCAAATCCAAATATCACCTTAACAACCAAATCCACAGTTTCCCCTAATGTTGACACAGGTGTCAACATTAGGACGCAACACTATTTCATAAGACCCTAATGATGACACCTAATTTAACCATGTTTTCCTATTAAAATTTGGGATTTCAGTCCTTACGCAGTCTTCCTTATGTTATTCAAAGAGCCGACCATGCGAAATGGTAATTTTACACAGAAAATTTGACTTCAAAAGTCTATATTTGTTGACTTACCTCACTAACCTACGGCACAAGGATGGCGTCGACGGAGTAACTGGAGCACCTGACTACGGCTTCAATTTCAGCCAGCAGAGTTATGTTATATAGGACATTATAACTAGCGGAGCAGGCCGCCCTCAATAACTACATTCTTTTCCACAGAATGACGCCAATTTCAAGTAACTTCAGTGGCCTAATGGCTTATTTTTATGTTTTAAAATTGAAATGTCAACATTAGGAATAGTGTCAACAATTGGTGCTTTTGCCCTAAATGAAGTAGAGAAGTGAATGACGGTAAAGTGGGAATTTGCGGTGAAAAATATTTAGAAGTCATTTTAAATGTGATCATTTAAGTAAAAAATGGATTCAGCTGTAGGATAATTTCTGTCAGTATTGGGAAATCCAGTATAAATTACTGTAAGGTTGATTTAAAACGTTAGGTAATTGAGCTAAAATTGTTGAGTCATTAAACTATTTCTCCGTAGATGGGGTGCACGTTTTCGTAGTTCAAACAAAACGCTTTATAAACACTGTTCAAATACATTACAATGCGTATAAATAAATTTACATTTGCATAGGAACAGATGAATCGTCGAAGAGATCAAATTTTTTTAAATGTGCAACGATTTTGAGACTTCATGTGAAAGAAGTTTAGGCAAAATTTTAATAATTCTTGTGAAGTTGATTTAGATATTTGGAAAACAGAAAATTTAAATCAAGTATAGGGTAGTAAATCAAATGTGTAGCGAAGTTGAGTGATAACTGTTGGAAACTAGAATAAATTGAAGTCTAGTCACCCAGCGGTCCCCTATAAAGTGCATTGCGAGCTTGATTTAGTGAGAATGAATGACTACATTCGTATAGCGGTTTTGTTTTTTGTTCGATTAGAGCCATGTAGGTTGAGAAGAGGCAGAATTTGACTGAGAATTCACCGAGCTGATCAGAGAAAAGCCAATTTATGCGAACACTCTTGAAGGCTTCAGTGCAATTATAGGAAAACTGATATAAAAACGGATAGAAATGTTAGTAACAATTGTGGGCAAAAGCAAGAGTTTGAAGTTTAAAAATGTACCGGAGCTTGTTGGAAAGTACCGTACACGCTCTTCGGCAAAGCGTCTAAAGTCGTTGAGAGCTTGGGTACAAACTGTTAGGAAGCGTTGAAATATACGTCGGAATGTTCGGCCCACATGAATGCTGTTTCAACTAGACAGTATTCTCATGGCATGTGGAAAAGCAGCCTGTCGGTCAACTTCCCCGTTCGTAGGAGTGTAAATGGCACAGATTCTCATTGCCTCTTCAGTGAAACTTCGGAGACTTAATGGGCCCGACCAAGCACACTTTATGGGGGTTTTGCACTGGCTGACAGGAAAATGTGATGAAAACTGTTAAAATTGATTAACGTACTTTTATGATAGCTGTCTTTCAAACACTGAGTTTGAGCAAATTTCAATTTTTGATTCCAGTTTTGGCAATTAAGAACTCGTCACAGTATCCAGGCCATTACAGACAAACAAACTTTGATGTACGTAAGCGTTGCGATGGAACGAGGAAGCATTTATTTCGAGGCTGCCAACGAATTTCTGTCCCGAGTCCGAGACGGTGGCTTTTTCTTAAAGTGGTTGAAAGACTTGACGGAAGTTCGACGGAGTGCCGCTAGATCAAAAATTACGTCAGTACTCATCGATCCTTTGGTGATTAGCGATCTCCGAGGAATGTTTTATATTTTGCTTTGCGGAAATGGCGTCGCCTTAATCGTGTTTTTGTTAGAAACTCGAGTGCCCGAAGTCCGGGTCCCAAGAGATAGTGCAAGAACGTTGCGCACTCGCGTATTTTTTCTTTTTCTCAAGTGATCTTCATTGCGATTCTAGTTTCATTTAGTAGGTTATTTTTGTCGCAGTCTTCAATTCGTCTTCATAGTAACGTTTGATGTGACTACCGAAGTTATTGAAAAACTAGCGAACACGATTTATAGTTTTTCATATTGAAATTGATTAATTTCCCCGATTTGTAAACATTAAATGTGTGTTATAGTTTCTTACGATGCAAAAGCAAGAAACGATCGGAGCAATGTGTGACCACACCCAGTTGCTCTAATGCGTTCATTCCAGAACATTGACGCCATGTGTTGATGTCAGAGATAAATCATTGTTTGTTTCCTGCATCTAGCTTCCTGGTACGGGGAAGAAAGGAAACTCAGCAAACAAACCTTTGGACCTAATGACAAATGGGAACTCAGTGGGGCTTGAGACAGGGGGGTTCACCAAATCGGCCGAAACCGCCGTCTAGATAACGTAGGTTAAAGGATTGAACCACAGTTTAGGGGAGCTCATAGGTGTCTCTCGCCGTGCAGAAGACAGATCTACTCCTGGTAAAGAATGGAAACTATCCTCCTCATTGGTGTGGAGACGACGGAGCTGCAAACAAAGGAAGCAGTTCGACATTTGGGCGTGATGGGGTTATCAAGTCATCGTTCGCTTTCCACATCCTTCAAGCAGCAGACAAAGCTGCCCCAATAACGACAGCTCACGCCCGTCAGGTGGCCAACACGGGAGGGGCAAGTGCATAGTAAGTGCTTATAAGCTTTGTTCATCCTTTTATATGGGACATAGGTGTGGGTGGATAAACTGAGCATTGCCTACCACAAGGGGCGGATGGCGTATCTCAGGAGGCAGTGTTGGTGGTAGTGGATGTAACTCAATTCACCTTTTGGCGTCTGAGCGAAAAGTACTTTACTCATCAAAGGGACAACATGAGTACGGCTAAATACACCAAATTGGTAAGGGTCCAAGCCCAAACTACCTGCACTGCTGGGAAATGGTGGATGATGCCAGATGACATTACCTCGTACCAAAGGTGGGCATGGTGGAAGACACAGCTCACACCAAAGACATTCATCCGCAACGTTTGGAATTCCGATGAAAACTGGAGGTGCATTGCTCAATTCGCCCAGGCAGTCCTCAGCCAGAAGAGGACGAAGCTCGCTCATCTGAAGCCAGTATTTAACAGGAATGAAAAGTGAAGGCATATGGGAAAGACTGAGAATATGGGAAAGACTGCTGGGCAGTATGGGATGATGTGAAGATGAATGGGAACGGCTGCACTCTCCACGATTCCCGTGACGGCGAAGAGGACAAGAAAGAGGTTCTCCATCGCTGAGAGGCGTGGGGGCCGACCTAATGAAACGTGATAAACGGTTGGTGATAAACCAACTATTCAAGCTCCAAAAACATACTTTCCTCGGTGCAGAAACATAGAAACTCAACCAACTCGTGATCTACAACATTTTACATGCCAATCTACTACTTCACGTCACCGGCCACTCCTTCCCTTCACACTACCGATGTACACACCAAGATCTGTTGCACGGTTCGACAGTTTCCCCCCACGTTAACGGTAATTTTTCTGAATTTCTCGATCATCTGTTACATGTCAGCTACCCTGACATGCCTTGCTTTCATTCTAGCACAAAGTAGATCACCCTAAATGTTCCTTCACCCGACATTCATCTTCTCTGCCTTTATACTCAACATGAGAGAACGAAGTTGAAGTTGCAGTCAGGTTCACCAGAATTGTTTGCCATCCCCATGATGTCTTGCATGCTTTCACTAAATTTCCTACTAGTTGAACGGTAACATTATTACTATGTTTTCGTTCAGGAACAATTCGTTATAACTAAAGTTAACGTACCTGTTAGTGAGTCCGTCTCCTCTGGCTTGTGAGTTACTGTGGGCAAGCGCTTTCGATGTAAAGACATCATCGTCTGGCCGTTAAGTCAGTACTGGAGTCAGTCAGTTGGTCGTGGTCTTTATATACAAAGAGAAAGGTGAAAGGGGTGATGGAGCGTCGGGGAAGGGGCGGGGAGAGGTCTTGTTGGTCAGTCTTGTTAGTAGTACCTTAGCCGGAGTCACAGGGAGGGGCAGTCACAAGCCAGAGGAGACGGACTCACTAACAGGTACGTTAACTTTAGTAATTTGCCTACTGGCGGACATAACCCAATTTCTTTAATACCTAACACAGCCAGTCCGGCTAAGGTACTACTAACAAGACTGACCAACAAGACCTCTCCCCGCCCCTTCCCCGACGCTCCATCACCCCTTTCACCTTTCTCTTTGTATATAAAGACCACGACCAACTGACTGACTCCAGTACTGACTTAACGGCCAGACGATGATGTCTTTACATCGAAAGCGCTTGCCCACAGTAACTCACAAGCCAGAGGAGACGGACTCACTAACAGGTACGTTAACTTTAGTAATTTGCCTACTGGCGGACATAACCCAATTTCTTTAATTCGTTATAACCCCCCCATAAAAATTTGCGACCCCAAATCTACCATGTCCGTCCGCTGTTCAGGCCACATTCTGCTTTTAACGTGGTCCCAAAACCCGTTCATCCGCATAAAAGTTCCATTTGTTATCTAGTTGTTTTCGAATGCGGTGAAATCACAGTAAATACAGTAAGTCAATGTCTACTAATTGAAAAACTCACGGGATAAAGAATCCTTTCTTCTCGGCCAGCTCTCATTTCCCATGCTGCCTTCCTTCCCTCTCAAACCACCTGCCAGCTCGGCTCGTCACGTCGTGCCAATAGCCTACAGACGTCTAAAATATCGACTATTATATTACTATTATATATTGACTCGAATGGGATGAGACTAGCTCGAGCTGTGCGAGAAAATAATAAACCGTTGTGTAATCATTTGCAGCGTTTTTACCATTTTTGTTAATCCTTGAAAGGGTTTTAAAGGACAATGTGAATATACACTTGAAAGAAAACACTTCTTTTTTTTATAAATTTAAACCGAAACCTTGTCGTTAAAATTTTTAGAATAAAAGTCAAATGACATAGTGTTATATGAACACCCGTTATTTAATTCGAATGAGAATTGTTTGTTACCAATTAGCAACGTTACTTTTGTGGCAGGAGTCAGTTGACGCTGGTTTTCGATGTTTTCCTGCTCATCGGTTGAAAAGAAGAACGTATCAGCGAGGTCGACATTTTCCGAGTCCGAATTTGCGTTCCCGGAGGTCAAGTATCGGGATTTCGACTTGATCTTGCGTTTCTTCTTATCAGGGCACAGTGGTGCTAAGTGTCCGACTCTTGAGCAGGTGTGACACGTATAGGTCTTGAATCTACAGTCGCTTGTACAATGATTGTTGCGACCGCAGACCATACAGCTGGTTTTGGGAGCCTCTTGCCTGTTGGGCTGAGAATTTCGGAAATTCCATTTACCGGAGGTTTTGGAACGACTGCCAGAGGGTTTACGACCTTGGAAGAAGTACGATTGTCCAGGGGAGGAGGGTTGTACTTTGAGAGGTGGATGTTCGATTTGGCGGGCTTAGCGGTGAAGTCCTTGGTCAAGGCTATTAGCGATAACGACGATAATGTGACGGACGAGTTTGTTGCATCCTCCTCAAAGAGCCTATCCCTCAACGGTCCTGCACCGAAGCCGATTGCGAATTACGATTGACAGTTCATTTCCAAAACCACACTGCCCCGCCAAATTCCGTATACGTGCTGCCCATTGTTGAATAGTTTCATCGGAACGACGGTCGGCTGTGTAAAACTCGTTTCGTGAAACGAAATATGAGCTAACTGGCTTGAAATGACCGTCTAACATTGCTATTAAATGATCAAATGATAGGGATGGATAATCAGGTGCACATTGCTATTAAATGATCAAATGATAGGGATGGATAATCAGGTGCAGTGGGTACACATAAGCTTGCTAATAGTTTGTAGGTAGATTGAGATAAGCAAGTGACTAGCAAAGGCTTTCTCTTAACTACGGGAACATCGTTTATTTCAATAAAACTGTGAAGCTGTGTTTTGAAAACGGAATAATCAGCCGTCGCGTGATCAAAAGACGGAGGCGAGCCAATGATCATCTGGATCTTTGAGACTCTTGACGGTGTTGCCATTCCAATGCGAGATAATGTGAACCCGATTTTAAATTAAGAACGAAGTTCGTCGTGCTGATTTGATTCAATTCGATTTGCGAGCTAATTACAAGCGTACGAATTATGTACCTACGACGTTGAATGATTAAATCAACATTTACAGCGCAACTAGGTACCCTGGCACTTCCCGAACCGAAATTTTTTTAAGCATTAGGTCGACCACTAATTTGAAGAATTAATCCTCGTCGCCAGTTGTTAATCCTTAAAAGGGTGTTAAAGGACAAAGTGAATATACACTTGAAAGAAAACACTTCACTTTTTTTATAAATTTAAAACACGTTGACTTCATAACCCAGAACACTTATATAACCTGCTTAACTGAGAACTTCCTTCTTCTTGTTCATTGTTCAGTATCCAACAACTTTAACGGAAATTGCCTCGTAATATCCGCCTGCTATCTTCAACCCAGGTCCTCACCAACCACGATTGATATACCCCCCCCCCTCCTCACGTTCACTACTCTTTTTCCAAGAAAAAAGGGGGAAATCTTGAAAAAAGAGCGCATTGGCCAAATTCTGAGCTTTCAATTACTAGCATAATGATTTTAGGTCAGGACATTGAAAGGGCAACGAAATCGTTGTGGCTTTTTTTGTCATGTTAACAGTTGTTTTACAGCTTAGGTTTTACCAACTGGTGCCGGTGAGGGACTAATCTCCAGCTGGTGGAAGGGCCAAATAAAAACATATAGGTAAAGCGAGGGAAAGAAATAATGCGCATCCGGCAGTGTGTGCAAGCCGTCGAGATTAGAGGGGAAAGATTTACATTCGTTCCCTTCACTTCTGATGATCCTGTCGTAATCCCACCGATAAACAAACCATTTGGCATCTCTATTTCCCCTCTACCTCTTCGAACACAAAAAAAGAAGGGCGGTCAACACGCTATTGTTAGCTACTCCTGACACCATTTTGTGTGAATGATGAAGCCTATGTAAACTTGACACGTCCGAGTCGAATGCATTGAAGTTTTAAATAAGAATTCCGTCGGGGTGAATCAGCTGAATTTCGTTTACTACAGAATAAGCACATTTTGAAGTCATTGTTATCCTTCTACAAACTCAATCCTCCAAGCCTCCTTTCGTATAAGTTCAAAATCCCTGAACGAGCAATACAAATAAGCCTTGGACCTATTCACAGCTCCCAGTTACCCATGAGCCCCATATGTGTCAGTCCCCAACCAGTTGTTTGACATGGGTAGATTGTATCAAGCTAGGATGTAAAGGAGCCCTATCTTTAGTCTGTAACCTCGCAAAGAGCTGCCTAATGGAAAAGGATTGAACCATCCTACAAGTGTGAGAGAAAACTGGATATTTTTGGGACTAGATATTTCCCATCGTCCTGGCTCCAAAAGCCAACGACAGGAAGAGTCTCACCCAACCCATACGTGAAAAGCGATTCCACACAAAAAATGCTGACTGGCAACAATTCTCTAGGGTACTGGAAGGTGAACTACGTGCGGCAGACACCTGCTGTTCAGTCATATAAAAGATCGACGACATACTCGTCTCTTATTCCAGACTACATGCAGACAGAAATGAGGAAGACATTGTTTTCAGCTATTTATAGTGCATAAAGGCAGTGCCTTCATAATATTTAATAGGCGTTCCAAGGCCACTAAGTCTACACAATTTGTATTAAATCAAGTATTACAATCTCTTCTTTTTACTTTCCTTGGCTTTTCAAAGTAGGAAGGAAAGTTATGTAATCGCTTGGAAAAAAATGTTGAGTTGTCTTCAGAGTCTGAAAAACACTATTTGGAAAAATGGTCTGTGTGTGTGTGTGTTCGTGCTTGGATAGGCCTTCCTCATAGCGTCCAATGTGCGTATATTCACGCTCTGGTTCGATCTGGGGGACTTGGTGTTCCATCTCTCTCTACCACCATTCCGTTCTTGCGCCGTAAGCGCCTGCTTGCTTTGCAGGCATGTGGCTGGGATGTTGCACTCGCTGTGGCTGGTCTTAGATTCGTCCAGGATCAGCTGCAGTGGTGGGACGTGGCGACTCCATCTGCCCCCAAGCCCAGTTAGCCTTCAGAGTTTGTGACAGCTCAGGCACTGTCCTGACTCCCCCTAATCTTTTGCTTGGGTGGAGTGGGCATCAGATCATAACATTGTGGATGCTCGCTGTCGTACCTGTGGTAACAAGTTTGAGATTGAATCATGTTGTGTAGGTGCGTCCACGGGGCAGACACGTCAAATGACATGACGCTGTCTGCAAATAGGTTGCTGTTGCATTGTCATGTGAGGGCTGGGAAGTGGAGAAAGAGCGGCGCTACCAGATTGTCTCTGGAGAAGGACCCGCCATCGTGGCTGTTGGTCCCGACCAGTTTGCAGTGATCCTGGATGTCCAGGTAGTATACGATAGTGAAATAGGACAGGACGAATCTTCCTTTTGGAAGCTAGTAGAGTGAAGGCACTTAACATCAGGGTTGCAGCCATGTACTGGCGTGGTGTGTGGTGCAACAAAAGTGTTGAGGAGATGCGTCGGCTGGGTGTGTCAGCAGGTGTTCTCCGCGGGATCAGGTCTGTTTCCTTATTTTTTATGCCAAGTTTCTGTTCTGTGGTGATCAGCCCAGAGCGGGGGGAGCTCCCGTTTCACTCTCAACTTGTCCACCATGGATTCAACGGCCAAATCAACTGGTAACTGACTAGTGATCACCAGGAGTGCTTCCGTTGATACAGTCTTGTAGGCCTTGGTGATCCACAGAAGCGCAGCCCTCTGGGATATTATCGTTTGATTGACTGTTAGTTTGCTACCCCAGACAACGGGGCAGTAGCCAATCACGCCTCGATAGATGGCCTTATACATGGGGATAGTGTCATGGTAACACACACTCTAAGTGACTGTAGTAATTGCACGCAGTGAGGCAAATCTTGCGATTGTAGTGCCTTTAAGGGACTGGAGGTGTTGGTTGAAACCCCACCTCTCACCAATATTCACTCCTAAATACTTGACATGCTTTTCAAGACAGAGCCTGTGGCCGCCAAAGCGTATTGAGGGTGGATTATTCACTTTCCCTTTCAAGAGGATTAGCTGGGTTTTTTCCTCAGCCACCTACATCTTGACATGCTCGGACCATTGGGTGATGGTGCAGAGAACGTGGTGGGTTTTTTCTTTGATTTGACGGACTGACTCTGCAAAGATCAGCACAGTCAAGTCATCCACATTGCCGTATGGCTCGCAGTCAGTCTCCAGTCTCCAAGGACCGAGCCCTGTGGGCACCCCTTCTCAATCTTTCTCTGAACGGAGACATGCCTGCATTTGATCGTAGCAGTTCTGTCTGTCAGGTAACTTCTGACGAGCGAGTACAGGTTGCGGGGGATTCAACTACCCCTGCTAGAGCCCGCTCGAGTGGTTGAAGGCTGTTGGCAACTGGGGCATATCTGGATGACCCTGCATAGTATCTGCTGATACAAATAAGATGTACTTGGGGACAAACACGTATGAGTTCTTCGTATGAGTATATATAGAAAGAGAAAGGGTACGAGATCGTGTACATTTGTGGCATGGTGGGGGGGGGGGGGTCAAGGTCATGCATCTCTGGGGAAACCCGCTAAAAGTGAAGGGAGACAAGTGTAAGGTATGTCGTAAATGGTCTGTTGATTGTCGATTCTAAGTCTAGGCTGTATAAGGTGGTCTGTAAATCCGTCAGTTGGTTGTTTTTGTTTGTTTAGTGTTTTGAGCAGTGTAAATATGGTGTCGCATTATGTGTTGATTTGTTCATTTATGATCTGTCTGTATAAATTTTTTTGTTTATACATTTCCATGTTTTCTAATATGTTCAGTTTTCGTCCTTTGTATTGTTTACAGGTTCTTGACCACCCTCCTCCTCCCACCACCCATCCCCGATGCTACACTATCCCATAACCTTTCTCTTCCTATATAAAGACCACGACCAACTAACTGACTTAAATACTGACTTAGGGGGCAGACGATGACTGGCGATCCCCTACATAGGAATGACAAGGAGGAAAAACTGGGTTAGATCGTTCCCAAGGTAGGCCCTCGCTCACCACATCACCAGTGGCCAAAGGCTGACTGAGCAGCAGCTGAATAATCCTGCAAGCGTCGTAGTCCCAGTGGGCGGCTGTGGTTCATGTGTCGGCCTCCCTTTGATCCTCAGCGGACCAGCGAAAGGGACTATAATCAATATGCCTGAGGGGGAGCTCCCAGGACACTCCTCATACCACTGACACACACAATAATTAAACTCACTAGAGTACACTACATCAGCCCGTTTCTCCCCCCCCCCTCCCTAAAATAAATACTAACCAATCAACTTTATGACAAAGTTGAACGAACAAAAAACAGGCAATAAAAATGCAACCTGCTTGTTTACAATAAAATCTTTAATTAAAATTGCATTACCTGCAGTTAATAAAATCTTCGGGTTAGCCAAGCCCACCCGAAGCGAGCATGCTGCCTGTCGTCCAATAAAGCCAAGGCAGAAGGGAGCAAGCAATGCCTGTTCTCCTTACCCTTCCCTCTCTAATAACCCGGGCAAGCCGGTTACACTACATGTACATAAGACATACTTCCAGTGGACCCTATTTATCCGTGTGGTACCAATTTTGCGATTACGTCCAGCTGATCCACAGGCACGTATGAGGGTCAACGCCACATGTCTAATGCGCGATCTTGTTACTGGCTACCTGAACAGGCTGGCATGCAAGCTTGTGCCTCCGAGGCATATGCGCCCCAAGCCACGGCCATAGCCACTTCCGAGAAACTGTGGGGGAAGTTGTGAGGGAGGAACTGCGGAGTTAACAATACGGGCAACAGCTCTCCACCGGGAGAGTGGCAAGGACCAAAAACGTGCTGTACATCCACAGGTCTGGGATCAGTGGATGGTGATTGAGTGGCTGGTCTCTTACATAAAAGCGAAACCGCCACCTCCATGCCAGTTGACTGTTAAAACTCTCTCCGAGGGGTCAGAAACCGTCATTTTGATAAGGAAACAGTCCCGTGTGTGTCTGTGAATGCGATTGAGAGAAAACGGTTGAACCAAATCAGTTCAAACTTGATATCTAGCCGACAGGTCACCATGGACACCAAAATAATGATATGAGAAAAATCTCCTCTAAATTAACTATAGTTCTGATAGTGATCAAAACGCCAAATATTTTCCCTCAAAACGGCGTTAACGATTTTGATTGAATTTTTTAAGTGTTCAGCTTCTAATGACTCAACAACACCATAAAATTCGCATCCGTAGGAAAAAACCCTGCAAATTATTACACAACGGTTTATTATTCGGATAATCAGCTTGACCTAGCATTAATGCTCCAAGACCCATCCTTTTCGATTCAGCATCGAAAAATATCATAATGAAAACCAAAAAAGGTCGAAAAGAACTGAATCGTAATATTAAAATAAACAAAAAAAACAAAGTATCTAGAAAAAACTGAATTTTAATATGAAAACATGCACGCTAAATACTAATATCAAAATTTAACCAAAAATCTATGAAAAAAACAAAATGAGAATGAAACGAAAGAATCTAAAAAAATTGAACCGTATTAAAACCAAAACGTCGGGGAAATTGGAACGGGGGCGCTCGAAGCGAAAGGCGAAAGGGGAGTCGAGTGGCGCGTCGTCGTCGTTGGGAGGCGAAAGGAGAGCCGCCCGCCCACGAGGCGAGGACGCCCCGCCACCGGTTGTTTTTTATTCAGACGGGAGGGAGGGAGGGACGCTGTAGCTCCCGTGTTGTACTGCGTTTCGTTAATTTTTTTAACCGTTTTTTGCCCATTACAACCACGGGCTTCGTCCGATCGGATTGCCGAGATGGCGGGCACAACTAGATACCAAATCGGATTTTTGGGCGAAAGAACGAATTTTTTAGACCACGTTAAAGGCACAAAACGGCCCGGATGGCGGACGGGGGACGGCGGACGGACATTGCAAATTTGGAATCTCCATGTCTTGAAACGTAAAATATCAAATTTTGAGGGGGGGTTGTAAAAAAATTTTCGTGGCCGAAAACATAGGGTTATTATTCAGAATGAATAATAAACCAAAAAAACGAGAGCATCGCAACAAATGTCAAGAAATTTCTACCGAAATCAATTTTTGCTCACTTTTGGTTTATTATTCATTCTGAATAATAACCCTATGTTTTCGGTCACGAAAAATTTTTTACAACCCCCCCTCAAAATTTGATACTTTACGTTTCAAGACATGGAGATTCCAAATTTGCAATGTCCGTCCGCTGTCCGCCGTCCCCCGTCCCCCGTCCCCCGTCCGCCGTCCGCCGTCCGCCGTCCGCCGTCCGGGCCGTTTTGTGCCTTTAACGTGGTCTAAAAAATTCGTTCTTTCGCCCAAAAATCCGATTTGGTATCTAGTTGTGCCCGCCATCTCGGCAATCCGATCGGACGAAGCCCGTGGTTGTAATGGGCAAAAAACGGTTAAAAAAATTAACGAAACGCAGTACAACGCGGGAGCTACAAGCGTTTCGTCGTTTGAATTCCCTCCGCCCCGCCCGTCTCATTAAAAACCAACCGCTCTCGAGGCGAGCGAGTGCGGCCTCCCGCTCGCTTCCTTCCCAACGACCGGTCTCTCCCCATTCGCCTTACTCTTCCAATTTCCGACGTTTTCGTTTTAATACGATTCAATTTTTTTAGATTCTTTCGTTTCATTCTCATTATGTTTTTTTCATAGATTTTTGGTTAAATTTTGATATTAGTATTTAGCGTGCGTGTTTTCATATTAAAATTCAGTTTTTTCTAGATACTTGCGTTTTTTTTGTTTATTTTAATATTACGATTCAGTTCTTTTCGGCCTTTTTTTGGGTTTCATTATGATATTTTTCGATGCTGAATCGAACAGGATGGGTCTCGGAGCATTAATGCTAGGTCAAGCTGATTATCCGAATAATAAACCGTTGTGTAATAATTTGCAGCGTTTTTTCTTATAATCCCGCTCAAATGTTACTAGGATTTTCAGAATTCTAGTGGTACTCCAACCTAGTACCTGCACGACGAGTATTTAATATTATTCATAAGATATACAGGAGCTACAACAGAAATTCCGGAATCTCAACCACCGCCACTTTTACCCCAATAACTTCGGGAGAGTGAGTGAATGCTGAAGGGGGATGCCCTGCTCAAACAAATCGTGTCTAAAGCCTCATTACTTCTCTGTGTGCCAATCGCCCAATAATGGCCAGGGCATGAGTATAAGCAGCACAATAAAGTCCGGCATCGTAAGCCCTACCGCTTTTAGTCGCTGTGAAATGGATGTTACCAAGTTCAAATGAACTGACCGAAAAATGAATTGAGTTTGTAGAAAAAGCTGTGAACACAAGTGAATTGAGGTAGAGCGAATGAAAGTTGTATGATGTACCAGATACTTTATAACGAAACAAAAGGTAAGTAGATTATTGAACCATGAAAGCTGATGGTTGTTGGTAATTTATTGTGCTGTTGTCGTCACTTTTATTAAAACCCTTTGTTAGGGCAACTGAATACAAAATTGTTTTATAATTGCCGGGGAATTGAGTATGTGCGATTTATTTACATGTTTCACTTTATACCCTTTGACATCTTTACGAATTTGTAACACTCTTTGTATTCTTTAGAAATAAAAGCATTGAAGGACCTTATTTGAAACAGTAAACCGTAAGAAAAGAATCAACTGTTCCACCCCTTTTCCCTCACTAGGATGTTGAAAAATCGAGAAATGGCGGGACAATGTTCGTAATTTGAGTAAAAGGTGTTGCAAATTGAACAAAAACGAAAAATTTGATTAGAAATTGGCCGAAGTTACTGGGAAATCGTGTAAGTCTTTACATAGCGTAACTTTCATAGATTAAATATTTCTCTGAATAACTCATGTCAATATATATTAGAGTTCGTTTTTAGAGATAGCGGAATGAAGTAGTTATTTCGAGGAGCTAGTCTTTCAAAATTATTGCCTCCCCCCCCCACCCATTGCATCAGGAAATGAAAGGTCAACATCAGTGGCGACGCTGAAATAAGTGACAATGGCACCCAGGATGAGTGGAGCCCCAGCAGGGCTGAAAACTCAATCTCACCTCGTTAGTTGGCCGACCACGGTAGAATGGAAAAATGGGGGCAGATGGGCAAGACTGCCAGGTGTCGTCGGGTGTTGACCTGTGCCTTACTATTTTTGTCGCCTTTGGAAAGCATTTTGTATGGTGTCGTTGTGGCCCGTGTCTGCCTCATCTTTTGTAACCGACTCCTACATGTGTTGTAACTTTTGTGACTTTTCGCGTCCTCCCACAGGGTTTTGTTTCCTTTCAAATCTCTCAAACCGAACTGAAGACATCACTTCCCTGGAATAGAGGCCCTTGGTCGACAAACAAACCTTCGATTCGAGAAAACGCAACTTTTGTGAGTGTGTACCGCGACATGTTCAGAACGAACGTTAACTCTGGCGCAACGGTCGTCCAGCGCTGAAGGGGGTCCGCCCGCCTTCGCAGCTCCGTTGGTCCGCCACAATGGCGCGCCTCCCTCAGCCACGAACCCTTCACCACCCGCTCCATTGACATAACGTACGCCACAACTAAAAACAAAGTCTCGCGGAACAAGGTGGAGCTAACAACCCGAGCACGCCCCCCCTGTTTTGGGAGAATGGATCCCAGAATGCGGTCTTCAGTAGCTGAAACAGCCTGCACTGCACTTGAGTGCTCTTTCACAAATAAAAAAAAGAACACCCATCCACCATCTGCTTTTTGGAGGCGTCTCAGGACTATAATATCTCAGCCACAGGTTAAATAAAGTGGTAGATAAACTGAGTTAACCAAAACTAGGAAGTAACCACCGCCTTTTCAACTTTTTGTAATTCCAATTGTTATTGCGAGGACAAGATTTTTTTTGCAACAGTATAAAGCCTTACAATCATCATTTGCTAAAGAGGAAATCAGAATAAAAGATCCCTCAGTAGTCTTAGGGCCGGTTTATCGATTCTTTAGTTAAAACCTCGATTTGGTAGGGATGTGTTAACGATATTCGGTGAGTGAAAAAATACTAGAGTTCGCATCGTGTTCACCAATCGCCAATTGACTAACAGTTAGCTAGCGGGAGCTTGAACGCGGAGGAAAAGAGCTACCACTACGCTCAAACGAGAATCCCTCGAACGAAGAGGCAACTTGGCGAGTTTTCATCCAAAACAAGGTGTTGGAGAGTTGGTACCATTGGGCCACCTTCATTTGCCGCCTCTCGATTTCATTGTTTGACATTTTCGTTCGAATACCCAAAATATCAGTTGCAGAATTGTTAAATAATATATTTGTGATCTAACTTGATACGAGTACTTTTTTCAATACTCTTCTAATCTTTCTTTACTTCTCATTCTTTTCTTACTCTTCTTTTTATTGCATAGTTCATTTTTCGTATTGTGACTATTTTTGTTAAGTGTTTGTGTATTATTCAAAATTAATCATTTACCAAACAACGCTCTTTGGGCTTTTCAGATTTCTTCTTCGCCAGTCATCACCTTTATGAAAGTGCGGGCGAGTGACACAGTAGTCAGGCAAACTAGTTGCACAACGAGGGAAGCAGAAGTTTTACTAACGTCACAAGAGTCGCCTACAGCTAATAGCATCGAACCTGCAAAGAGAAAATGAAAATGATTATTCACGTGTTCTACTTCCGCATAATTCCAAAATTTTTACGAATAATCGCCTTGAATAGTACGGCCCTTTTCATTCGTTTAGCCTCATTAGTAGCCTATGTGACTGATAAAAAAGATTATTATTGAGTTTTCTTCAGATATTTACTTTTTTAACTTCCAAAACCACCCTTTCAGAGCATGGTGTGCTATTGTGGACACGAATGAGAAAGAACGACTAGACCTAGTCAGCTCAAACTTGATATTCACGATTTCACACCAACACAGAAAGTTATAAGCACAAAATTATACTTCTCACTGAGGTCAGAACGCATAATTCTCGCCTATCGTTCACTCTAAACTCATGTTCCAATAAGCTACGAAATGGAAGGTCAATTATCAGAAATAACCAAACGAAGTACGGTATACATCTCCGTATATTCTATGCGGTTCACTGTTTCCTATATTTCCAAAAGAATCAAAATGGAACTTCAACACAACAATCGTCTCGTCATACGTTAACCATACTAGGTCACTCAAACAATGAAGTAACGTAAGTAGGGGCAACCCTATAAATTCCACAACGTTCTTCTCTATCAGTTCCTACGTGCACAGTTATAAACACTATTGTATTACTTGGTAAAAACCGCCGAACGTACGAGGGGATTAGGAAAGTTGTGATTCGTCGAACCAGATTTTGGGACTAATGGAATTGAAACGTAAACATTCGATGAAAGCTCTAAATTACTTTTCGATCTTGACATAAGTTATATCATGCACGAATGCAACGTCGCTAAAATATTTGACCTGGGGATTAGGAGTTAAGTCATTGACGTAATTGCGTGATTTCGATTACTTTGCGATTCTGTCGGCATTAGAATTCGCGAAAGTACGAACAGCGTTGTTTCTTTCGACAATCGGAACCTAGTTTGAAAATTTACGTAGTCGATCGTATCAAAATACTCGATTCTCGGACTGACCTGGGACGCGTTAATCTTTTCGTCGGAGCAATCAGAGTCTGAACTGCATTATGATCTCGTAATACTGATATTTCCCTGACGTTTTGAGCATGATGCCGCAGAAAGTAGTATCGATATCAGCTGGTCAACATCATTCATCTTTGAAGGTAAGGAAATACGGTATTTCACAAAAATAGTGAGAATTTTCTCAACAGTTTACAGCGAAATTCCCAAAGCTTCAGGTACTTTTCTAGTTTGAAAACAATCAGCTTAGTTGACTAGCTGCAAGTTGACTCTGATTTGGGAATCCCTTCAGTTATAGTTATAAGAGTATTTTACACAAGACCTTCACCCTAACTGCTCTCCAAGTTTGAACACAGTTGAGACCGACAGCCACCAAAGGAGTCTACAATAACAATCAAGATGACCAACCCCTAGTGCCGCAAACCCTCTAACGAGCGATTTAACCCTTTTCACTCAGAATCAGGTCACTCTGGAGTAACTAACGATTTCGCGGTGCCCTGTCATGCTCTTCCTCCTTGGAACAGTGCAATTAAGAGGGTTTAGGGGCCCCCAGAAACCGTGATTCCTTGCCACTAATGAACGCCCTCGGCCAGGTCACTGTTTGAGTGGAAGGGTGAACTGCTCGTCCGTTCATCTTTGAACTGTCGCCGCCCTGTCAAATTACGGCAATTACGTCTTCCCTCGTTCTCTAAATGACACCCTCCTTTTCTTATGTACTTTCCTACTGGCGGAGGTCTCAGATGGAAAAGCTTTGGGCGGTCTGTGCTGCCGCCAGCTCACTCGTTGATTTTTTTTTCATTAATTTATTTTGATACCACTAAGTACATAGTTATGCATTCGAATGCTACTCCCTCGTGTGAGGAAACCTAGTGCTTGGGGGAGGAGTTTATCTTCATCATACTATTAGGTACACAGTAGGTACTTTATTAATATGGAAAATTCATAGAAAATATGAAAAATAATTAATATTAGTATGGAGCATACATAGAGAATATACAGAGAGAATCGTAGAGTTATAAATAATTTTTTATAGCTGCCTTGAAATGGCTTAAAGACGAAATTTCTCTAACCTGGTGGGTGGGGGGAGATTAAAATATAAAAACGTACCTTGACCACCTGTGGCAGTCTAACATTCCCACAGCCACGCGTAATCGAGTCAAAAAATGTGTATGCACCTGCTAATATGTTCTTATGGGGTTCAACTACGGTTACTATTTTGGACATCGACTTGAAACTCGGGACCCTAAACACCCTGAATAGCTTAGAAGAGGTGATTAGGCAGTTTTCAGCAACAATGAGGGGTCGCAGAGTGGTCCCGCTCGCACCTTCCAAAGTGGCTACACCGTAGGACATAACCGAATGAGAGCGTTACCCAACGTTTTTTAATTTTCAAGAGCCCCATCTGTTTCAAGCCTTGAACTTCACAACAGATTCCTGTCGTTCTTCTTAATCGTCGACACAAGATCGAGACATGATCCTTCCAACTCAAGCATTGGTCCCATCTCTATTTCCCAGTATTTGACTGAGTGAGTAACACACAACTTTTGTTTTAGGAACCATTAGGACTACTTTCTCTCAATTTCCTCATCGAAACAGCACGACAGTGTCGTCTGCAAAGCACACCATTTTTTCAGAAGTGTACAGCGCAAGAAGGGAATAATTTATATACGCGAGAAGCAGTGAGGGCCCCAAGACAGTCCTCTGAGGAACCCTTAAGAGAACGATCAAATGTCACTCCGACAACCTAGGATCTTTACAACTAGCTTCCTATTAGTCAAATAGCTTTCAATACATTTCACAAACAATGGGTCAACACGGTCAAACAACGGTGCAACAACTGCTTGCTTGTAGATTGATGGAAACCACGATTTGAAAAACTGAGGTTTAGCAAGTACACAAGAGGCTTGGCAATCTGCACTTTAACTTTATTGAGTAGTTCGACACCAATATTGTCAGACCCTTTTTTTAGATTCCTTCATTAACTTCGAAGAATTCTGTTTCCCCGCCATCAATTCCCTGGATAACCGGGTCTGATCGGGTTTGAAGTGAGCCAATCTGTTCGGCCACTCTCTTCCCCACGGTCGAAAAATGATGATTAAAAATGTTTCCAACTTCTGCCGGATTTTCAGCAGTATGATAAAGAATGCCTCCGACGTGGATTGACACAATTTCTTTTTCCCCCTGCACATTCCAGTCGCCTCATTGATGGCGCGCCAAATCTGTTTTTAAATAAAATAGTTTTATCAGTTGTATAAGCCGGTTTTAGACTTTGTTAAATTGTCACTTTAAACTTTGATCTTGTGGTTTTTTCCTCACCCTCAGGGTGTACGAACACTGGTGAGTAGACCAGGAGTGATCCAGGGTTTTAATATAGTTTTCTTATGAGAGACCGCGGAACACAATGAGCAAGAAGCCTGTATATATATCTCCAAGGTTGCATGAAATGCCTGGGCACGCAGTCGACATCACGAGAACCCATACCTGATCCCATGTCTCTCCGCCCAAATTATCTACTGGCATTGAATAATCAATTTTCCGAAATACGGACCTTACTGTCTTGTTTTGGCTGTTAAGTTGCAAACAAATTTCAAAGAAGTTTTTCTGGATACTCCGTATATTTCGGATTGCACATATCAATACTATGATTCAAAACTGAAATACTTTCACAAATAACATCCTCAATCTGAAGGGTACCATCGAAAATATCATTTAAACTAGTCATTGCAAAAACGGATTTCTATCTTGTAGATTTAATCGGTCGCTATCAACGCTAATTCGTACACTGGCCTGTTGTCGGTCCATAGTGAAATTTAATCCGTAAGCCGCCCACTTATATCCATGTTCCTTAGCTTAGACTTCCGAAATATCCGTATTGCTTTGATCCCTAATAACGTTAGTAAAGTCGATTTGTTTCAAAATGTTATACAGCTTATGGCCCTGCCCTACACATTTTCCCAAGGATTAACATTTTATATGACTGAAAGGTGCCGAAAGGCTTCTTGATTGGAAACGGTATATAAAAAAATAAACAAAACCGTGGTGTTTCGGTTATTATGATAACCACGTTAGTTTTTGATTGATTTTGCTGGTAACCTTATTTTTTCAATCCATGCTGAGCAAGTTGAATATCGAAGTTGAACATAATTGGTACATCTTTTCTCCCACAGTCGTGATCACACACATTATTCGCAAATGGTGGTTTTGCGCTCATAAGACGTAAAGATCTAAAGAAAAAACTTTTTTTTTCAGCCGATTACAACGTTATGGGTAGCTCAATATTTCTATATTTTAATTAAGAGTAAGACATAATTAAAACCCATTTATTTGATTGCATTCACCTCAACAGGAAATACTGTCTTGAATGGCCGATCAATTGTGGTCTTGAAGGACAGAGTTGAACTGACCGGTTCACCGATTGTATTTCAGAGAGCAATCTTCCTCCAGCAGTTGTTTAACTGAGCGACCTTAAAAAGAATATCACTGTGAGGTTTAGATTGATGGAAAGGTGAATTGGCTGAGGAAGACACAATTGGCTCGCTCTAGATCAAGTGTTCCATTACAAGGGTCAACAAACCATCGAGACCAATCAAACCTACTAGACTGCAAAGGTCAGGGTACATTTGATTGAATGCACTTTTCGACTGTTCGTTTCCTCAGTTTCTCATTATCATCCGCCTCAAAATCCGGGGAAGAACATGAGTAGAAACACATAACATTACGCCCGCAGTCAATGTCAACAATAGGCGTAATTGGAATTATCAAATGATGGTTTCGTGAACAGACTTCGTGGACTTCAGCAAAATGGGTTCCTAAAGTGCACTCCCCCCCCCCCTTCTTGATGACACTCCGAAAACCCACACTGCGGCCACAACTGGGCCTATTTTGTGGGCGAACATGAGCCCCCTCATGTCCTCCAGTTCATGTGGAGCTGGTGTTCTCTGTTGAGGCGTTTCAATACGTCCCCACCATTCTCGTGTGAAACGCAAGACAACCTTGAGGTCACTGGCAGCCGCTGATGAACCACTTGCACTCTGAGGCGCACTGCATCTAGTCCCTCACTCAGTGCTTGCTCCGCTGACTCTAGCTCCACCTCCTGGCATCTGCAATTCTGTGCCTCCGGCCTACCAATCTTGGCCAGGTGATATCTTCCTCCGTAGTGACCTGTAAACAAAGCAAATACTATCTCTCTCCTTCGCTTCGGCTGATAACAGCCTTGACTGCTTTTAGCCAGGCACATATCACCAACAGGCAGCCCTGCACTTCTCCTCCCACTTACTAACCTCCTTGATCAAGTGGCTCCTGGTGGTCCCAACGAAGGGCTCAGGTCCCACCAGGAGAAGTGCAGATCCTTTCCTCGCCAGTTTGTCGGCCTCCTCGTTCCCTTCTATACTTGTCACCTGGCACCCAATACAGCGTTACCATGTTTTCCTTTGCCAAGATCTTCAGGCCAGTCAGGCATTCCAAAACTAGCTCCAACGTGATAGTATAGAAAGCCAGGGCCTTAAGTGCTGCCTGACTGTCCGATATAATGTGTATTCTTCTCTGTTCAGGACCCTACTCAGGAGATGTTCCAGCAAACAGCTCTGCTTGGAAAACTGCTGTAGCCAGTGCACCCAGTGAAAGACCACTTAAGAAAATTTGTTTCTTTACCAAAATGTTAGACAGAAACTTGAAAAGAGCACTTTTGGACAGATGAAAGGAATATAGAGAGGAAATACGAGGCTGGAAAGAAAAGATGTGAGTCGGCCGACTTTAGAATTGTACGACTGACGGTGATGGCAACCCAAAAACAATACTGAGGAACCCAGAGGCAGATTTCAATAAGAGATAGTCAATAATATCGTTCAGGACCTTGTAAAGCAGGGTGAGGTCGGCCATAGCGCGGAGCTTCGTCCGCAGAAGACGAGCGAAACCCCATAACCGACTTTGCCCTGGGAAACAAAGCCGACTCAAAGGTCGGACAAACGTCTTGAAGGCGACGTATCGAAAGAACTCACTTTGGACTCCCTCTAAAGTGTAACAGTGAATCGCACAGTGGGGAAGGGGTATTCCAGTAATGGCAGTACGAGAGCTTCGAACCGATGGATCGTGCGAATGGATTTTCTCAGTGCCGTTAATCGAAGAGTAGGCTAAAACTTCACGAACCACAATCAGACAAGGGCCGATTTTCAAACCGAATTTACTAAAGTGGATGTGATCCTTATCATTTAAACTACTTTTTCCTTCGTGAGCATTGAGATAAGGTTGGCAAAGTGATTTCCTGCACTTCTGAAGCATGAGAGCTCTCGGCATTATTTAATTTCTCTTCTATCTATACGAAATAACGTTTTGTAGAGACTGACGTAGGTAAACGATGACAGCCTTCCTGGGAAGCAGTTTGAGTGGTCAAGTCAATAACACAACACACCAAGGGTTACTTGTGCGTCAGTGGCCACTAGGTACAGAATTAAAGCTACGTCTATGAGTTTTCCTCGGGTCGTCGCAGATCAATATTCCGTGTAATTAGCGCGCAGAGGCTTGTGTGGGAACACACGAGGTAACAGTCCCCTCACGCTTGTTCGTGACAATAGAATTGGTTAAATAGGATCTTGCCGTACCTCCAACAGATCTGGCTGCTGAGCGAGGCCTTAAGCCCAGCCCGTAAAACCTGTTTTCAAGCCCAATATTCCGAAACGATTGCAGCTGAATACGTTTTGAAGAGAGAACGAGTGTTCAAACGGTTTTCAAGTAATTGGCAGTTGCAGCAAAACCCATTCGCTTCAGTTTAATCGGATAGACCTGAAACCAGCAGTGATGCATTGGCCAGCGTTCTCTGTAGGTGTAGGAAAAGAAGCAGTAGATGCTAGTAAAACCATTCTCTGCCAACGTGTGCAGTGCGTGTACTGTGCCAACTCCGAAGGTTTGACTCCTGTCCTTCGTCATCTAACGTGTCCGGTTGGTCCTAGTTTTTAGAACCGTCTCTGACAAACAACTATCCAAGAGCTGCCGACGAGCAAAACATCTGGGCTCCACAGTGCTGTTCCTAGACGTCGCTGGTGGAGTTTCATTACTAACGCTGCTTAGGAATCATTAGAGTGCATGTGTAACTGTGTCCATACATACGGATCCTTATACAGCTGCTCCCTTCCATCTGACTCTGGGAAACCTCATTCAGGTCCATAACAACGCAATAAATAATATTATACGAAATAATGTCACTGCAGCAGTGTGTTCGTACAATTCAGATATGGTTTGACAGAAAGTTCATGTCCCCATTTCACGAATGGACAGCAATGGAGAGTTGAAAAAGAAAATCAACCAAGCGAATACTAAAAATATAGCGAGCAAACTTGTAGCTGCTGCACGTAAGCGACATTTTCTTGTTATTCTCGAGCGTCACAAGGAAACAGCTCCCGAGAATTGCTGAAGAGAAAAAGAGAGTGAGAAAAGGGAAAAGCGGAAGAAATGTTTAAACGGATACGTTGTGCTTTGATGTGTCCGGAGAAAACTCAGGGAAAAAAGGAAGCGGCCCTAAGGGGCTCTCCTGTTTCAAGTGGTGCCAATAATTGGAAAGGCGAAACAGTAGCTGGAACGGCTCTGGTGGGTAACAAGACGTACGAGAGGAAGTGAGGAAGTAACGAGAGTTGAAGTGAGGATGGTCTGGTCACTAACGACCTCTTGGGTCCGAAGCTCCTCTTACCAGCCTCTGCTTCGTTGACACACTCCACGGATCTCTGTTATCTTCCTTTTTTATACGTCCCTTCGTTTCGACGCGTTGTGGCGCATTTGCCGGCAAAAACTCGGTCAGGGTGAAACTATCGGAAATTGGATGTCAAACAACGCGACGGCCTGATTGCCTAGAGGTTATACTTATTTGACTTCCACTTAGCTTAACATAAAAGCACTCGTCAAATACTTACTCGTAACTTTCTCACTTACTGACCCTAGTGGTGGAGGCGACCTCTATTTAAAAGAATGCAATTCACATCCTTGGTCACATCAAGTTGGTTGCAACGTTTATACTGCAGACGTTTATTGTACGCGAAGCCTTCACATTTTCCGTTAAGCGCGCTTTATGCTGAATCCATAACGCTCACGTCTAAAAACGTTTTGTGAATAATTCTTTAACGAGTTTTTACAGAAAACCTCCTCTCTCCATTGTTAATTAGATTTACGCTTGAACAGAATTTGTAATCCTTATCTTGCATTACTCACTGCTACCACTGCTTGCTATTCTCAAACCAATATAATCACGGGTGCTGCGCGCCTGCCTACATTACTCCGCGATTTTTATCTCTCTGCAACTAATCCTCACATGATCAGTGTTAGTTTTCCTCAGGAGAATACATCAGAAGATGATGAACACTCGATGACGCATGATCTGGTATAGCAAATCACTTAGTGCACGAAATACAACAGTTAAAAAAATGGTTTAGATCACAGTTGACAGAGAACGGCAAGGAAAAAACCGCTCAAATTTATCACTAGACCCCCAAATAAACACGGAATCCCTAAATGAGGTGATGAGCAAAGTCGGGTAGTTATCAAAACACTAAACGTTTTCTCAAAAATTGCTCTGACGGTTTCCAATTAACTTTTGGTCTAATCAGTTGCAAATACGTAATGTAATCGTAAGATTGTCATTTGTAGGGAAATGATAAGCGCAGGGCAATAAATTGTTGACACGTTCAACGAAAAACAATTTTACTGCAGTCTTTTACTTTTAAAAAAATCAAAGAAACAAAAAAACGCTCGATGTGTGCAGTCTAATATGATGGGCGCATAGTTATGACGATACCAGCTCCTGAATTCAAGCTAAGAATGAAGTGATATCAATCTGGTATTGGAACGACATGAAGGAAGGAGCCTGTCTATAGCATTAGCAACGCATCTGAGGTGCTGATGACGGATCTTGGGCATTTCTCATGCTCATGGAAGTATCAGGGCACTGGTTTGACGGCCCTTGGAATCAACAGCGTCGGCACATGTCATGATCCATCACAAGGATGCTGAGAGCAGAAGTTTGGGGTTTCGCACGTGTCGTCAACCCTTCTCATTAGTTTACCTTGAATTAAGGCGGTTAGTATTACGTCGAGGCTTCCCGCTGAGCTGCGTCGCTCTCGTTAAAAACCACCCATCGCCCAACTAACGAGGTCCTGTTTACTGGCTCCAACTAGACACAACGTCCAACTAGACACAATGATGACCACGTGCCCTCCCCAGTTCTACTTTCTTTTCCTTCTCGTTTCTCCCTTTTGGAACCGCCCATTGCGCAGACGCCTTCAGTTTACTTGTTTGTTGTTTTCCTCTATCGTTTTTTGGGCGATAATGAGGTGCCCTGCTGAGTGCCCGTAAAAGAGCGCCACGCGAACCTTCTGTAATCAAAAACTCTGGGATTCCGGGACAAAGGATAGTTTGTTGTGTTGTGTCAAATGAAGTCCCCTGGTAGTTCGATCTGCGTAGGACACCCCCATCCTACTCTGTGTTGTGCGCACCCTCTGATGGCTCTGAAATAAGGAGAAGGGGACGTACCCCTAATGCGCTATTAGTAGGTTTCGCTCTCACACTCCTTAAAGGTCATTTCCCACTGTGCATGGGGAAGATACGGCTTTTTTATTCGACTAAACTAACTGTAGTTGTCTTAGTGATCAAACCACTAAATATTTTTTCCCCAAAAACGGCTCTAACAAGGCGATCCAGGTGGGAAGGGGGAGCTCCCGCTTTTGAAGCTGGAGCCCTGGTATACTACACTGATGGCTCGGTGCAGGGTGGTCTTGCAGGGGCAGGCATGTTTTGGCCGAGAATTAGAGCAGCTATCACATTGGAGTCACTGGGCACGGTTTTCCCAGAGGTGGCAGAGGTGGTGATGATGATCTGTGTGCAGCGGCTGCTGCAGAGGGGACTCTAAAGGCCTCAGCCTCATACTGTCTTACATCGCGGCAGGTGTGGGAGTGTCTGACTGGACAGAAGGCCCTGGTCAAGCACAACAGTGTAACACTGTGTTGGGTGCCCAGGCATCAGGGTATAGAGGGAAACGAACGGGCTGATGGGTTGGCAAAGAAAGGATCGGTGCAGGTCTCTGTCGGCCCTGAGCCCTTTGTTGAGACTACCAGGAGCCACCTACGTAGAGAGGTTGGCAAATGGGAGGATAGGTGCAGGACTGCCCATTGGCCGGATCCAACCCTCCAAAGGGAGGGCTAAGGAGGTGCTTGCACTGGAGAGGAAGGATATGAGGATCATGTGTGGCCTGTTCACAGGTCAGTGTCCGCTAAGGTACCACCTTGCAAATATCGGCAAGTGCGAGGTACGGGTATGCAAGTTCTGCGAGGCGGGACTCGAGACGACAGAGCATGTGTTGAGCGTATGCGTCGTGTGTTTGGGAGGCCCTTTCTTCAGCCAGAAGAGGCCCCAAATGCAGAACTTGCGGATGTGGGGGCGCATACGTGACGTCACAGCATGTGAGACCAGTGCCGGGGGCCTAGGGGTGGTGCAGGGGGGCCATGATCTGAGGATCATACAATCCAGGGCATCTAACAATAAGCCCGTTTGTGGCCGCAGTGAGGGTATCGCCTGCATCCACTGTTTACAAAAATGACACTATAATACCATAAACTTCTCAACTGTGGGAAAATGATGAGAGCAACACATTAAATTACTAAGCATTTCGACGAAAATTTTAGAGCAGTTTTTTTCTCGTAAACTCCGCTCGAATGTTACTATTATCTTCAGCAAAATCAGGTTGTAGTCCAGTCAACTACCTACACGATGAGTTTTTAATAACGCTCGTAAGTCATTTAGAGGCTACTCCAGAAATGCCGGAATTTCAAACATCGCCGTTTCACTTACTACCATTACTGAAAGATTTTGCTCAATAACTCTGGACAAGTAATTTTTTATCCTTCTCAAAAAAGTTGTATTTACAGCCTCGTCAATTATCTGTGAACCGATTGCTCAATAATGGTTGAGAGTGAGTACGGGCAGCACAATGAATTCCGGATCTGTAAATTACGCTTTCTGCCGCCGTAGTGTTTTACCAAGTTCAAATGAACTGAATGGATAATAAATTGGATCAGTAGCAAAAATCATGAAAACCGTTAATTTGTTTGGTTTACAAATGCATGGAAATGCCAATTCTCAAAGGTTAATTGCTGTAGGTAGGTGTTACTGCTTTCTGCAGCCTTCAAGTGATGTTTGACCAAGTTCAAATGAAAAGAGTGATAAATGCTTGAAGTTAGTAGAAAAAGTCATTAACACAAGTGAATTGACGTAGAGCTAAGGAAAGTTGGGCGATGCGGCGCACCTGTTATTTATATCTTTGCTCTGGCACGTGAACTCGGAAATCGACCTTTTGGTGTAACGGTGGATTGCCGTGGAATTCCCCTCAAGGGTGACAAGCTCCTCGAGCCTAGAGGTCGTGAGGGTCTGAGCATTCAGTGCTCCACGCAGGTGAAATTGAATTAAACTCGCATTTCAACTATGTTTAAGCAGGCAGTACTTTTTTCATCTCCGAGATGACGAGACCGCACCAGCGAGTCCAGCGATGTTGTTGGAGTCGCATCGAGATTCACCTCAGACGGGTCTGGTCGCATTATCCCATTAGAAGGCCTCAACTCAGTTGATAGAAGTAGATTGAGGCTCAAACAACGCGGTTCCCATCCCACGGGCTCTGAGGAGACTCACAATGTGCCCTCACAAACCAACGGCCGCTTTTGACCGAAATTTTCCCCCTTCTCGCCTTTTCTGAAGTCTGTCAATAAAATCAATCACCATCTCGCACCGTCAGCCGAAGTAAATAAGTCCGGCTATTGGCCTTTAATTAAGGGATGAGGGTTGGAAGAAGTGGAACTGGATTCACTGACTAATCCAAGGCACACAAGATATTGGATTTGGGGGAGGGCCTCATTGATGGTATTTCGTAGCAACGGCAGGAAGCAACGGATGAATACTCCCACATAATTGTGAGTCCTGTGAGTTCGTAAGCAGTATTCAAAGCCTGGATGGCTCAGGAGTAAAAGAGGGAGTGAAACATTATAAAATAAATACAGAAAACTAGCGAGTAGAATTGCAATCGCGTTATACATTTCATGCCAAAGTTGAGCACGCAGGTTGACCCATGAATATCCAATTTATGAGTAAAAACGGAGGTCATTCGCCTTTCAATTGAAGCTGCTGCATGGACCGTTTTTCACAAACACCATGATATAAATGGCATTTCTCATTGCGGCATTTCGGGCCTACAAAGCGAAAAATGGTTTTCTTACGAGTTGGTTTCGAGCTTTGGATTAGTTGGTATTTATTTAGTCAATACTCATATTCTGTTCAGCTTGCATATTTCTCTTTCTAGTTCGCATGGATATAAAAGCCAAGATATGATAACTTTTTTAACAATTTTTAATTTTCCACAGGAATCGCTGAACAGATTTTGATCAAATGGACCTTCTCATGGACTGGTTGCTAAACTATTGTAACTTATTAAGAGTTATTCACAACCAATACGCGGATGGAGATATTAGAAGAAACATTTAAGAAAGTTGTTTTCTTCGATCGCCAAAAACTAGCTTTTCAAAAACCCTTCGTTCGGTTTAACCAACCGGTAACTACATATTATTCTAAGAGTATCAAGTTACGAGAGGGGTTAAAAAACATAACTGATGATACTTAGCTACAAATATTTGTGAGTTTTCTAAAGAATGAGGGATGTGGCTTGTTCCATTCCAGCGGTTCGACTCACACTTCCGGACTTCGTGTACCGATTCACATAATCGATAGTGGGCACGAGTGGGAGCAGGAACTTGGTTGCGCTGCCTTTACCGTGTTGATATTTTATATATAGTTTTATTTATAGCCTTTACCGTGTTGATATTTTATATATAGTTTTATGTCTGATATTTTGCCCACCAGTGCACAAAGAGTTTGGTCCGCTTTTTGACGGCACGTTAATTTTAAATTAAATTGATTTAATTTAAAAATGTATCCCTTGAAAAATTGTTGGTAGAAAGTGATGAAAACTCCAAGAAATTATTGTCTCCACACGGAAATTGTTAAAGACCAGTTTTGGTGATTAAGCAATCATCAGCGCACAAATAAGATGATGGTTTAAATACCGAAACCTTTATTATTAATAATCTCCGTGCTTAAACCATACTTTCTCTTACTTTTCATCTCTTTTGGACTTTTGAGGAGCCTATTTTTACTGCCAAGTCACGGAGCAATTTCTTTTCCTTTCAGTAGAACACAAAACGTGCGCTAGTCTTGCAGTATAATCTAATCACCCAACATTCCTCAAAGATATTGACTTGGTTCGATAAAAGATAAAAGATATGAAATTCAATTTGTTTGCTACTCATAATTTTCTGCCATTTCAATAGCTTTGAAATGTCACAAAATGAAATTCACAACTTACATTGCTAATATTGGGCTTAGGTCTAACAAACAATGCTTAAATACTGCCCTGATTGAAATTGATACGAAGTGCCCAATGAGTGTGAATTAATATGTAGTGGTGGTTTGAAGAACAGGTTTGAGTGCAGAAGCGTCGAAGGAACGTGAATGTTGGGTACACAATCGTAACGAGAAAAGGAAAGCACCTCGATTGGCGACTTCCGCCGAGTCCAACTTCTTATGTTCCCCCGAGTTAACCACTTTTATTGGCCAGACTTGGAGTAACCAATTCAATTCAAGTCGTTCAACTAACTCCTTCCTCCTTAGCAGTCACGTACTGAGTCGGCAAAGCGCTAAAATGCCGCCTAATCCGTCGAATATTCAACGCCAAAACGTTTATTCCCTAACGTTGTTGCTCTGCTTTCCAATTGGAATTCGTCCTCCGGCAAAAGGGAGTAAAGTTACTTATTTATACACGGCTGCTCGCTGTTGGGGAGGGCATTAATTGCCTGCAGACAACAATTGTTATGCAGATGCTACAAATACGGTGAGTTTTTTACATCGCATTCTGTAGCAACTGGTGCTGGACTGAAAAAGCAGGTCGTGTTAGAGCGAGCATCAAACACGCACCTCCGCTTACCCTAAATTAAAGATTTTCTAAGGAAACTACTCGACTCATCGTGCTCTCCGCCCCTGAAACTAATTGGCGCTACTCCGCAGAAGCCTTGACAACCGGTCATCGCTAGCTGCGGTGGGATTTCGACTCCAGTAACCAGACTCGACCGAACTGCGTGTTTCACGGGGCTCAAGATTGTGGGCAAATTGGCCGAAGAGAAGAACTGTACCTCTCGTTTCGTCCCAGCAGCTGATGGAACTGAACAATTACGTGATTAACGCAACTTTACGACTGTCGTCTCGTGCTCCCGTCTCGTTGACTTGCGACCCCCGAGTTGCCACAGCTGCCACATCTCCTGCCAGTTACATAACTTATTAACACCGCTGAGGACAGAATGATATGTTAGTTCGTCACCTAGGCCTGGCCTCAACGAAGCTTTTCAAATCCACCGCCCCATCACAAAAAACTGTAGAGTAGAAAAGTCCGTGCATCAGCAAATAATTTATCGCTGTACCTCGTCATCCTAAAGTTTTCTTTTCAAAACTTGTTTAGGCTACTTTAACAATTGATCGTTGACACTAAAATAATCTGTAGCGAAAAGCTTGAAAATAACTTAATGCTGGTCGTTTTTCATGAATATGCGAGTAGAAACTTCGTGTTAAATTAAATAAAAGCAATGTTACGGGGGGGGGGGGGGATTGATACTGAAAGCGGTATCGCAGTAGGTGAGTCGCGAAGTAGTACGATAGAAACCGAATGCAATTCGAACAAGGGGTTTTATTCGTGAATTACATTTGGAGATGTTTTACCACCACAAAACGGGAAGTGGGTGGGAGCGAACCCGAGTGCGGGCGACACGGCGACGAGGGAACTGGCTCAGTTTCAACTGACGGCAGCGAAGTCTCGAGCGAATCGGGGCATTTGAGGTGCCCGGTCAGCATAAATGCCCCGGACGAGCCTTCGCTGAAACGAAGGGCCGTTACAGCAAGGAATCTTAAGGAAGGATAATCCTCCTTCCTCTTCCTTTTTATAAGGAATCTTTATGATTGAAATTACACGAAAATATAATAGTCACACTTGAACTTAATGAATAAAAGAAAAATAAAGGACTCGTAACAGTAAAACCCTAATGGGGTGTATTCAATGAAATCAAAAATAGAAGCCCGGACAAAGGGACCCAGGCAAAATTAACAGTCAATCAAAAAAAAGCGTTTTGGCAGAGCACAGTATTCATATTTCGTTTCTGTGGCCCAACGAACCTGAAGAAAACGAGAGTTTCGTTAGAACTTTACTTTTCAAAGCAACTGAAAAACACTGCCTGAGAAAATACGCCCGGGGAGTCTGTGTTTGGCCGTTTTCCAGGGAAATCAGTGAATATTTGATAATTAGTCTACAGATCTACATTGAACGCCAAAATAAGTGTATGAGCAAAATATCATCAAAACTGTGGTTATCATAGTCATCAAAACCATAAATAGTTTTCTCACAAACGGCTCTTACGATTCTGATAACAGATTTTGCGTCTACAGATCGCAATGACGAAACACAATACTAAACAGTTTGCATATGTGGGAAAATTACTTGAGCAACACAATAAATTACAACAATTTCGGGCAAAAATGGATTTCAGTAGTTTTCGCATAAAAAATTCCGCTAGTATGAAGGTAACGTTATCACAAAAACCGTACTTGTAGTCCTATGTGTTGCCTATACGACGAAAGCATAATTAGGAGAAACCTTATCCATGTTTACCCGTAATTCTAGAACTATAATACACGAACCTTCCGACAACAATCACGTTGACAGTTCCAGATGGTTACTCGATAAAGTGAGTAGGAGCAACGTACTTAATTCCAGAACGTTAAGTACTTCTAGTTTCTCGCCGTGGCGCTAAGTTTAGAGACGCTGAGTGAGAGCACCGGATTACTTATCAGAGCTTTGAACATAGCTGAACGTATTTGGAGCTGAGGGCAGCTGAGTGATGCATCCGACCAGATATTTTCCGCAAGTGAATAGTAATTACTCTGTAATGCACCTAGGAGGCAGCAAAATTTGTGAGATATGGGAATCAGTAGCTAGCGTGCACTAGCTCACGAAAGGTATCCGTTCCCGGCAATGATATTACCACCCGGTTTGCTGAAGAGAATTACCGCCTGAAGAGAAGGCGGTAAGGACATGGAATACAGGGAGACTCTTAGAAATCCCGCTTCCTCACCCCCACCCATCTAAACCTTGTAAATATTATGGACTCTCGGAGCCCATGAATTAAGCGGTAAGTTAATTCGATCATGCGCCTGGTATTGGGTTACTGCGACACTTAATCAAATTGTGTAGCTTCCTGTCCGGAGGAAAACAATAAGGAGAACGGAAGCGCACGTGCCTCAATACGGGCGGTTTGAAGAGGATGGTTGTTCACGGAGGGTCCTGAGATATTGAAGGAGCAGCCAGGGGAATCCTCCCTGTACCACAGCCAACCCTTCATCATCAAATCTCTCATCACGGCAGAGAAGGTATTGTGGGACCAAGTGGGCGAAGGGGGTGAGACAAGACGAACACCTTTGTTCCATCGAGTAGATTCTAGGGAAGTGTCTCGTTGAACTTTCGTCATTGTTTTCACTGTCCGCCCTTTTTATTCCGAGCCACAACATCAAAAAGTTGTAGTTGTACTGCTCTTCCGATGAGCGACTTTTCAAGGCTAACGCACTATGAACCTGCTTTACTCTCTAACGCGGTAGTCACTTACTCCAGATACATCCCAAAGCAAATCAGCAGATTATTTAAGCCCCAAGAATCAATCATCAGGTGTGTAAAATTTCCCAATCATTTTACTCGACAGAAACAATATGAAAACATGATAAATTGGCCAAATAAACATGTCGTAGTACCTTTAAAAAAACAATTTCAGTCCAGTGTGGACTTTATTGATATTACAGTCGGTATATTTCAGTTCAGTGATGCGAGTACTAGAAAAATAGAAATCAGAATGTTGGACATCACACATAGCGGCAAAGAACTGAAGCAAGTTTGTCTCGGAACTTGGGGTGAATTTGGTAGCAAAGCTACTGGGCTGAGATTTGGAGAAGGAATAGGAGTGTCCCTTTGTGTTGGTGCTTTGACAGTTGGTGCTAGGTAGAGGAAGAACTATACGGAAGTATTGCTTAGTTATTCCAGGGGATTAAAAATGGCCAATCATGTTTGGGAAAACGAGTAGGAACGTTTCCGGTAGTTTACATGAGAGTCAACGCAGAGGAATCAGGATAGCGTAGACCCAAAAGGATGTTGAGATGCTTCCTCGCCATCTCCCGAACCGAGATCCCATTACAGTAGTCCACAAAACGGACCGAATTCTTGGTATTGATGTAAGGCGGGTATATCATCAGTATCTAGGGAGAAATTCCCACCTAATAAATGGCAACCCCGTGGCAAGTAACTCCACATGTTGAGATGCCGATTAAAAATAGATGGAGTATCGATTGAAAATAGTTGGGCTCAAGGGTTGAAATACATAAAGGGTAAAAGATTAATAATGGTCATGAAACATACCCCGCGCGATTCCAGAAAAGTAAACAAGAACGCTCATAGGAAATCACATTGACAGTTCCATTAATCACCTACATCATGGTTGTTCAATGAAGGTAAGCAGATGCAGCTCAATAAATTCCGAAAGGTGACGTTCATACTACAAGTTCGTATGAACAGAATGAAAAATGGATTGGATTGGTAGCAACAGTGATAAAAATCGCACAATGCTCTTGGGACTGAGGAATGTTGCGTGGTGCGTTGGGATAGAAAAATGAACCAGATCCTCCATTCAGAGGTCTGCGACCGGTGTTGGCCGCCGAATCGTCGGTTGTTGGATTGAAGAATCGTGACGGTTCTCACAGTAAACCCTTCCTAAGAAACCCGCCGTAGCGTGAAACTACCGTATTCCGAATTTGAACCCGAAGAAACGGCGCCACGCTTCAAGGGGTGGACTGTTGTGGCGGACGCCCCGCCAGGACCCGCCTCCTGGACCGCCCTGGCAGCTTCTTGCCCTGGAGTGCAGTCAACCGAACTGGAATGCACCCCGCCTGTTTACTTGGCACCCATTCAACAATCGAAAATCGCTGGCCTGTTAGGTAATGGGCTCTAATTTAATAACGTGCGAACTGCGGCTTCGAACGATGGGAATTTTGATTTGAGTCGTTGCGTCGAGGGCTCGGAAATCTGGGGCCTGGTCAACTGCTTGTGTTTTCGAAATGAGCACCTGGGTTTTGGAATAGCGTGAGAACGAGGAAATTACAGATGAACGGTTTAATTTGCTTTGATTGTCGTTCAAGTTCAAGTACTTGATCCTCACAAATCCCCTGATTAACCGAAGTGAGCTGCAGTTTCGTAGTCCCAACTTTGACCTGGTGCCAAATGTGAAACCGAAATATATTCGAGGTGTATGAAAAAATACATTGGCATCGTCATTAACCCAATCTTAGTAATTAAAAAAAGTATTAGAGGCGAATTCATATCACAACATTTTGTAACGAAACCTCGATACTTTTGGAGTTCCTCAGAGGTCCCCTCTCGGCTCTCTTCTTTTCATTCCCGTAATTGATTCGACCAGTTTTCTATGGAGTGAATTTCTTGTTTAATGAGCAAAACTGAGGACACAATATCAAGAGCACATACAATCACAATTCTTCTACACAGCGTTGCTCTATTTCCCCCTTCATCAATTTGTATACCTACAAGGTCCTTAGTACAGGCTTAGTAAAGTCTTAGCGCAGGTGTCCTTCTAACTCACTAGCATTTCATGGATTTAATAGCCACTAACGAAATTCCATTTTCAAAACTGTATTTAAATGTATAAGAAGAATCCAGTAACTGTAAAAGGACCTTTCGGAAAAGGTCTATTTTTGTACGTCTTGTACACGAGTGATCTCCCTTTGCCACAAGAAAAAACCTCAGCCACGTTTGCTGATAACACTGCCATCCAGCACGTTGCCAATGATTACCACGAGTTAACCTTCACACCTTCTACGCTTCCAAGCCAAGAGAGGATGAGAATGAGGAGAAAGAAGAACTTATCCTTAAACTCCGGAAAATGTACTAGCTAATTAGCTGAAACTGAAAAATGTCGATCCAAACCACTTTTAACATTGTACAATCTAGCCGTCAAGCCAATTTGGGGGTATGAAGCGCAATCGTGTGTGCTGCACCGCTCCAAGCAACCATGGCATGATATAACGGTTCCGAAACAATATACTGAGTTGTTTTCGGCGTTGATGCATATCGGTACAACAGGTCTGTTTCCTTACTTGATGACAGTTCCTAAACCCTCGATCAGCCATGGAAGTAGCGGTTTCGCTAATGTGCAAGAGGCCGGCCCCTGCAGCATCCACCGAACTCAGACCTACGGAGGTACGGCAGGTATTTGGTCGTTAGCTAGTATCCCGGTAGAGAGCTGTTGCCCGTGTGTGACTGACCGTGTGAAGGTGCCCACCTGAGGAATCCCGTACCATCTGGGAGGAGTTCTTATTCCGGTATCCCACCAGATCTAACTATTTACTTGGATGGCAAGTTCCAAAAGGACGTATCAACTGCGACCACGTTTCTTAGCCATCAAGTTCACGGTTGTTGGGGAAGAACTCATATGGGTCACTATCCTTTGACTTGGATTCCCATTTCGCTTGCCATTTCTCTAACGCCCATTCGTCGATGACGGCAAGTTTTCATTCTGTGGTGAGATCCACACAGTCAGGTCTGGACTGATGGAGATTGTCTGCTTAGCCTTCCCTATCAGATTGCTTACTGTTCTATCTAGCCTAGGGGGTTTGTTGGGCTTTAGGGTCGCAAGGGCCATGCCAAGGTCGCCTATCGTCCACAATGGGATGTCGGGCTCGTTTGGAGGGTCCATGATCAGCTCGCTTGCTGCCCTCTGGGCTTCAGAATCTCGAGCAGGGGGAAAAATGGGCAGCGGGTGACGAGGTCACGCATTGGTTCCGTCACATGGACCCTCATTCACCCCGATTGTAGCCAATGTAGTGTACCCTTGTGAGTTCATTTGTTGCATGTGCCGTATGAGAAAAAGGTGCTCAAAGCAGTGTCCTGGAAGCTCCCCCTCAGGCATATTGATTCTAGCCCCTTTCGCTGATTCGTTGAGGGTTTCCACATGCGCCGCAGCTGCCAGTCTGGCCACCCATCGGGACTAAGACGCATGAGGGATTTTTCGGCTGCTGCTCAGAGTCAGCCCTCAGCTACTAGTGATGTGGGGAGCGGGACAAACCTATCAGCCACCACAGGAACGCTCAAACCCGGTTTTTCCTCCTCCTCATTCCAAAGGCCCCACCTATATAGAGCTCGTAGGTGTTAGTGAGGTACTTCCTGGACTGGCTCATTTTGAGTCAATGTGTTCTGCCACGTAAGTCGTTGCAGTGTTGTTTGTATCTGGAATATGTTGCATATGTCAGCATTGTGAGCTTTAAGCCCCTTCAGGCCTGCTTTTACGGCCAGGCAGAGGATACAGCAGGAGAGTTCTGTCCCCCTTCCTACAATTTAAGGGGTTCACAGTGCTATATGAGGGATGAATGTTGTAAGTGGTATTGCACTAGGTAAGTAGGGAAGTACGATATCAACTGAATGCAATTTGAACAAGAAGTTTTATTCTCAATTACAATCGGGTAAGTTACAGTGGGAGCAAATGCGGGCGTGGCGACACAGCGACGAGGGAACCGGCTTGGTTACAACTGACGGCAGCGAAGTCTCGAGCGCACTGGGGCATTTGAGGTGCCCAGTCAGCAGCAAAAATGCCCCGAACGAGCCTTCGCTCAATGGAAGGGTTCATCCTGGTGCATCTCTCCCCCCCATTCAGGGCGTTGCTGTTCACCCAACAAAAGAGAACCTAATCTTGAGGGTAACAGAATTTAGATTAAACTTCAAAAAGGGTGCCCATGTTTGAGGTGGAAGTATTGATATAATACCATACAAATAAATACGCACTTCACAATGTCTCTGACGTACACATCTTCGGTGCGGCGTACCGCTTCGTCCCATACAGCTGCGACATCCATGGTTCATCTGTTGGCAAAAGACGGTTCTCTCGGTAAGGGGAGTCGAAGTTTCCCTCCTCCTCAGAGGAAATCTGCCCTCAGCTCTTCCAAAAGGGGTAGTGCTTAGCGAAGATGCTGCTTCTACTGTGCACTAGTTAGTTGCACTTTTGAGAACAAGCGCGGCGTGATGCCCTTGAGCGGGGTGTGATGCCTGTGTTGACAGTATTCACAGGCGTACATTGAGTGGCAGCTCAGTGTGTGTGAGGTTGCCAAGCTATTCGTACGCAGATTGTGCACTTTCGAGAAGGTTTTTCGAGCCTCTTGGCTGAAGTTGAGGAAACGTGGGCACTTTTTTACCCCATGAGGTTTGCCGCAGATAGGGCAGGGATGTGGTTCTGGCGATGGAGTTTTGTCATCACGTTTTCGAAGGCGCGTGGTTTCCCCGCACTCGTAGTTTGAGAGGTAGTGCTGGGACAGACATGCGGGAAGATGTCGGTGTTGATGCACGATGGGCGAAGTGTACAGTCGTAGTTTTCCACTGCTGCGATGCTAGGTAAGTAGTGACCTTCTCTGTGTAGACCTGCGCGAGATCTTGATTTGCCAGGAGCTTCTCGACATTTGTCCTGCTTTGCTCGAAGCAACCGTCGTCGATTTAACGGATTGGGCGGGTGGGGCGCCAAAATGGACCTAATCCAGGGTTTCTCACCTTTTTGTCGAACGCAGCTCTAACAACTTTGGTTAAAGGTTCAAATCATTTTCTACTAATCAATACTTATCTTTTGTTCCGTATAAATATCTCGGTAAACGCAGATTGAACCAAAATGGGTGTTCGAGGCTGGTTTGTTGGGGACTGGGTCGTTTCGATCAGCGTCTGATCCTGTCCTCCTCTCCTGCCTAACCCCCTCCTTTTTTCATTCGTTTTCAAAACGCTGTTCGGTCACCTCGTGTTTTCCTGTTTTTTCTCCCCTTATTACGATCTTTTTCGTCTGTGGGAAAACCTTACCTTGTGTGCCGGTTTGGAAATCTGCCTCTAAGTAACTTTTACAGCGTGGCTCGGCATCATAATCGGCTGGAAGAAGAAGACATCCTGCTGGGGGCCCCCCTGTCAACGAATCGCCGCCATAGGAAAAAGGTAGGACCTTCATTCCTTTCCGTAAACCTCCCTACACTCCTCGAAAACCACCTGAACCAATGGCATACATCACTAGAAATACAGTACGCTTCGAACAATGGGTTTTATGATTACTTTTTCTAACAACCACTCTAACGACTAGCATTCAACTAGTTTATATCTAAACTAGTATAATATTGTTCTGAATAATGTTCTTCCAACAGTACATACGTCCAACGGAGATAATACTCAAAATGTTCCAAGTGTACATTTTGTTCCCATCTAAAATTTCTATAACCAATGAGATTTGCCGAGCATACAATGATACATATTTTCTCTACTAGTGTTTACGCAGAAATGCGTAGATCGAAGATACAGCGCGTATTATCCAATTTATAGAAGAGGCGGAAAGTTGTGTTGCTTCGCACCAAATATTTTTAGTACAAAATTGTACATAAAATTATGTGCAACGTTTCGTACAACCGAGAAGTCAATTTATCTTTAACTGATCGACTCTAATTGTGAATAAATTATTTGTGGATTGATTTCCACCGAAGGGATAAGAGATAGGACTGTCCTATGCGTAGGGTTACCCATTCTGTTTTTATAAATAAATTATTGCAATCAATGCATCAGATAGAGATGTGAGAAAACTTTGTGGCAACCCCACTACGCGAACGATTTTTCTAATGCGATTTCAGGCTAGAAACTTGTGGTTTAGGAAAATCGGACCCCGAGGTCTTGAAGAGAATTGCAACACGAACCTCCGGATCAAAGCAATTGCTGAGAGGAAGCGTCCTCTTTCCGGAGGAAAAAAGAAAAACTTTCTCGTCCTTTTCTTTAAATAGATGGAGAGAAAGAAGAAAAGGAAAAAAGTCAACTTTTAGTCGGCGGAACTGATTGGAAGAAGAAATAAGGGAAAAGGAAAAACGGAGCTGGAGGGTATTTAATAAAAGTTGGTTTTAAGGGAGTCCTGGCGGGTTGAAGGAATGGGGGGGGGGAAGATGAGGGGTTGGTGGTGGTGCAAAGGTTTTGTAGGTATGTGGCGGTGGGGGCGTTTTAGGAGTGAACTGGCGAGGAAGAGGGATGAGTATGAGGTGGCGGGGTAGTGAGTTGTATAAGGTGGTAGGGGGAGGGGGAGAGGGAGCCTCCAAGTAGCCCCGAGGAACGTGGGTTCATTAACGCGGGAGCTTTCGCGAGAGAGGAAACTGAGTTTTGTAAATAGAAGAAGAGTTTGGGGCGACAGGCCGTGTTTTTAGGGAGATTGAATCAATTAAAATGTAGCGGGAGATCGGTAACAAGGTGGTAGGGGAGTGGGTGGTGGGGAGAGAGGTTGCTGGTGTAGCAACTTTGTTTGGTCGGCGCCGAACGTTAGGGTCCCCCCGCCAACAAACAGGGGGCCCCCCCCCCACTCACCCACCACACTACAGTCCATGTACATCGTAGCTGTGTCGGAAGGGGGTGGGTGGCGGAGCCCAACACCTCATTACAAAGCTGTCACGTAGCGAGTTGGCGCGTGTGTCTGGAAATAATCATCGGTCTTCTTATTGTCAACCGGAGCCCCGCGGGCTGTGCGGGGCAAAGGATGAAGGGAGAGTCACGGAGCGCGATAAAATCCAGGCGACTAAACCGATCGGTTCGTCGAGGGAAAAAGGGCAGACAACGAGCAGCACGGAGTTTTCCGGGGGTGACGGGATCAATTTCGCGGGACGTTTTCCCGACCGCATTGCTCCTGCGGTCTGAAAACCCGGTTAATAGGAGGCCTTTCGCCAAGATAGGGATCCTATTATGATGCTAACCTATTTTGGTTTATTTTTGGGCTGTTCACATCTGGAAATAAGAAGCCGACCGTTAACATCACGCTCAACTCTAGTGTACGTAGTACATCTCGTCAGTTAAACTAGGATTTGGTCGAGGGGTACATCCACAGGAACACAACTGCTCCTCCAGTGCTAGAATTTACCCCTACAAAATGCGAAATAATGATGTAAACCGTTAGGGAATGCCTTGTGCGGAACCTAGTTGCAGCACGGCTGCCGGTCATAAGGCTTGGTGTAGTGGCAATGACTACTGTACGTGAGGTTCGGTACCTGGGGGTTCACCTCGGGACAGGCCTGTTGCTGCCATACGTTTACTGGGGTAGCGAGACTGGCAGGCTTGGGATGAGGACTCGGTTTCTGAGACCTCAACGCAGCCTACAAAGAATTGTTCCTCGGCATTCTGCTCTGTACTGTTCAAGGATGGCGGGGCCTCACCAATCTGCAAGAGAAGAAAAGTCGCAACGAGCTGCCCTCAATAAAGTTGCAAAGGCTGGCTAACTGTACAGTGGCTGCCTCTAGCATTGTGCTAGCGCGCAGAGTTTTCTCGGGTGACTTTGAGGCCTCTTGGCGATATGCGAATTGGAAGGTGAGGAAAAAGCTTGGCGTTTCCTGCTCGCTAGTCTCGTTACCCCTGTGGACAGAGGACACGATACGTGCGTGGCAAGAAAGGTGTACAAGGGCGGACAGAGGACACGATAAGTGCGTGGCAAGAAAGTTGGACAAGGGCGGACACTGGCCGATGGACGTTCGCTCTATTCCGTCTGAGGAGAGCAGATTGAAAATGAGGTGGGTCAACCTTCGATACACCATGTCTCAGCCCCATACTGGGGCATGGGGGTCTCTGTGATGAGGAGACGTGTGAGGAGCTGTGGAACTGCCCTAGAAACTAGGGGAAACCTAAGAGCCGCTTAGCAACAGGTGAGGCCCGGAACATGGAACACAGGCTGCTAGACTCCCTGCTGATTCTTCGGTGAGGAGGGCCCTCTGCCAGATAGAGGAAAGACTCTTGCTGGTCTGGTTCACTAAGTGCTGGAGGGTGGGCTCATGAAGCCGTTGGGCCAAGGAATTGCTTTTCCTTGTCTGCGACATGAGGAAGAGTCCAGAGCCCTCGGTCTGGCATAACTCGGATCCAGAGATTGGCAGTAGTATTTCTCGCATGCTCCTCAGGAGCCCCCAGCAATGGAGTTGGCAATATGCCGAGAAGCGCGCCAAGTTCTGGAGCTTAACCTTTGCAGATAGTAAAGACATAACTCTGAACAATGCCTCACAAGCAGCATGGCGATTCCTTCAACGTGAATGCCACTTGAATCGCCATGCTGTTGCTAACTTAGCTCAAGAACTTGGCGCGCTTCTCTCAAGATTTCCAACTCCATTGCACCTGAGGAGCAGTTGTGTTCCTGTTGATGGAGTCGTTTATGGACGACGCTATCGGAATCGGTATAAGTCTTGGATTCGATACAAGAAATTGAGAGAGACGTAAAATCACCTCTTCCGGCACCACGTAAAAAACGTGTAGGCTCGATTGAGTAGGTTTTAGTTTTTGCGTTATCCTGCATCGTAAATGTATTTCAAAAATCGAGTCCACATCTTAAATGTCGTTTGTAATCAAAACATTTTTACTGAAACATTTACTTAAGCCAAACAAAATGGTGCTAGTTAGTTGAGAGTTCACAATCACAATAAAAAACGCTGTCAATTATTACACAACTCGTATTCCCTTGCACAGCTTTATTGGACCTATACCGTCCAATCCAAAAACATCCTTCTGAAGTCAGAAAGAAAGAAGGACTACTCGATTTTAATACACCTCCAAGAGTCAGTATTCTCGAAGAAACTCCATTTCAAAACTAACCTCCTTTATTATTCCCATCCCATTTGATTCAGCATCGAAAAACACCAGTAAACTATACAAAACATGACTGAACAACGAAAATTACATATTCCAGGCACCTGTAGGCAACTGGCATGACAGGCGGCGAGTGCAAACGATGAAACGATTACTTTCTCTGTATTGTTCCGCGAGTTCTTTCAATTATTTGACTTTGACTCACTATAACTACTGTGAGTTCACTGTTTTCAGTCTAGACGCAGTCGTACGTCTCCGAAACTCGTTCCATTCGACCCAGCCTTCTTTCCATATTAGGCAAAACACTATAAATCTTGACACACTATAGATCTCGAAGGAGTCTTTGGCCACAACCTCACAGACAGGCGATATGGGTGTAACAAAGGAGAGTCCATGCAGGATGTCATTATCGAAATTCGGCATGTTTCCCTGTGGCACCGGCTAAGTAGGTCGTAGCAGTTCTGATTGACATCAGGGGAGCGTTTGACAACCTTTGGTGGCCAGCGCTCCTTAATGAGCTTAAGGTAGGGGAATCCCCCGCCATCTGTACTTGCTCGTCAGAAGTTACCTGACAGACAGAACTGCTACGTTCAAATGCAGGCATGTCGCCAACCCTCAATACGCCTTGGCAGCCACAGACTCCTCTTTGAAAAGCACGTCAAGTATTTAGGAGTATATAGGTGAGAGGTGGGGTTTCAACCAACACCTCCAGTCCCTTAAAGGCACTACCATTGCAAGGTTTGCCTCACTGCGTGCAATTACTAAGGCCACTTGGGTTATGTGTTAACATAACACTATCCTCATGTATAAGGCCATATTTCTAGGCGTGATTGGCTACTGCCCTGTTGTCTGGGGTAGCAAACTCAAAAGAGAGTATTGGCCCAATCCCAGAGAGCTATGCTCCTATTGATCACAAGTCCTACTAGACTGTAACAACAGAAGCACTACAGGTGATCACTAGTCACACCTACGAGCTCTATATAGGTGGGGCCTTTGGAATGAGGAGGAGGAAAAACCGGGTTTGAGCGTTCCTGTGGTCGCTGATATTGTTTGTCCCGCTCCCCACATCACTAGTAGCTGAGGGCTGACTCTGAGCAGCAGCCGAAAAATCCCTCATGCGTCATAGTCCCGATGGGTGGCCAGACTGGCAGCTGCGGCGCATGTGGGGACCCTCAACGAATCAGCGAAAGGGGCTAGAATCAATATGCCTGAGGGGGAGCTTCCAGGACACTGCTTTGAGCACCTTTTTCTCATACGGCACATGTAACAAATGAACTCACAAGGGTACACTACATTGGGTACAATCGGGGTGAATGAGGGTCCATATGATGGGACCAATGCGTGACTTCGTCCCCCGCTGCCCATTTTTCCCTCTGCTCGAGATTCTGAAGCCCAGAGGGCAGCAAGCGAGCTGATCATGGACCCTCCAAACGAGCCCGACATCCCATTGTGGACGATAGGCGACCTTGGCATGGCCCTTGCGACCCTAAAGCCCAACAAATCCCCTAGGCTAGATAGAACAGTAAGCAATATGATAGGGAAGGCTAAGCAGACAATCTCCATCAGTCCAGACCTGACTGTATGGATCTCACCACAGAATGAAAACTTGCCGTCATCGACGAATGGGCGTTAGAGAAATGGCAAGCGAGATGGGAATCCAAGTCAAAGGATCGTGACACATATGAGTTCTTCCCCAACAACCGTGAACTTGATGGCTAAGAAACGTGGTCGCAGTTGATATGTCCTTTTGGAACTTGCCATCCAATGAAATAGTTAGATCAGGTGGGAAACCAGATTAAGAAATCCTCCCAGATGGTACGGGATTCCTCAGGTGGTCGCCTCCATGCAGTAACACACGGGCAAGAGCTCTCTACCGGGAGACTGGCTAACGACCAAATACCTGCCGTACCTCCGCAGGTCTGAGTTCGGTGGATGCTGCAGGGGCTGGCCTCTTGCACATTAGGGAAACCGCATCTTCCATGGCTGATCAAGGGTTTAGGAACTGTCATCAAGTAAGGAAACAGACCTGAGACCACAGCTGAACCGATTAAGCTGGAGCTTTTGGTTTATTATTCATTTTGAATAATCATTCTTTCGCACAAAAATCCCATTTGGTATCTAGTTGTGCCCGCCATCTCAGCTATCCGATCGGACGAAGCCCATGGTTGTTATGGACAAAAAATGGTTTAAAAAAATCAACAAAACGCAGTATAATCGCAAATAAGCCGTGTTTCGTATCGTTTCAAGGTATTTTTACATCCTGGGTCGAATGGAATGAGTATCAGACGTGTACAACTGCGTATAGGGAAATTACAGTAATTATTAGAGTCAAATAATTGAAAGAACTCGGGGGAACTACAGTGGAAGTCAACGTTTCGTCGTTAGTACTCCCTCCCTCCCTCCCTCCCATCTCATCGAAACCACCTGCCCGCTCGCCTCGCAATGCGTTCTCAACTCGCAACGTTGTGTTCGCTGGAAGTCTCCGTCCCAATTTCCCCTGACTCATTTTGCCCGACGGGGTGAAGGAAGGTTGGGGCCACTTCCTCTGCACACCCCTACATCGGATCATAAATGCCTACAGACGTTTACAGGCGCCTGGCGCCGAGGGAATATTTAGTTTCTGTAGTTTCATTGTAGTCAGGTCATGTTTCGTATGGTTTACTAGTATTTTTCGATGCTGAATCGAATAGGATTGGTCTCGGAGCAGTAATACTAGGTCAAGCTGTTCATGAGAATAATAAACCGTTGTGCAATAATTTGCAGTGTTTTTTGTATTTTGTTCGTGATTTCTGGAAGTAGGAAAAATAAGGTCGCGAGCGATTTCTATCGATGAGAGCTAGCGTAGGGAACGAAAATGTACCAATAACGAGGGTGTTATATGTAGGGGTGGTGGTAATCGGGAAGGATCTGGAGCAGCTTTCCAGGCTGGTGGTGCAAGAGCCTGGGCGTCTTCTAGCTATGTATAGCCACATTTTATGCTTCCCAGCTATTTCTGTATATATCCATTGAACGGAGGTATATGCTATGATAGCTCGGAAAATGAGATTTGTTGAACATTAAACGGTTGTTTTTCCAATTTTCTCAAAAACTGCTATAATGATTTCGATATAATTTATAAGGTACTCTCAACTAACTAATACGTTTCGTCTTCGATAAATGTTACCGTGAAAATGCGTTGAACGAAGACACAGCGCCCATAAATATATCATATCGAGGAATGTTGGTTTATGTGTTGGTACGCACCAGGTGTTTCTTGTAAATCTCGCTCATAAGAAATAGGTGTTTTTAAAAATCATATCAAACGATCTGTCGACAATGTCCGATATTTTTTATTTTAGCGATTATCCAACTAATCACAAGTGTTTCTCTTTAACCACTTTCTACGTAGAAAGTTTGGCTAAGTTCTATCAAGTTCGTGTAAACCGAATGAAATTTCCTATGTAATTTCTCTGGGTGATAAGCTTTAAAACCAAAAAACCTTTACACAAATGGTGGGTACAGCTTTCGTACAAGTACACAATCACTAGGAACATTTTATGTCTTTTATTTTTTATTTTTTAATGCAATGATAACTACGTTTGATAGTGCTCGTTGATGGTTTCGATATAATGGCCGCGTCAATTGCAATTGACATCATCACTTGGTCACTGAGGTTATTAAAACGTGTGATGTTACCAAGCGTTAGATTTTGAACCAGACGTTACCATGCACCTAACCCAACACAAATTTCGTGACGCTTCTCCGTTACATATCCCGCGTAGCATCTCCCACGTTACATTTTCGAGTTTATGTAGCAAATTAAAGACATAAAATGACAAAAAATAATCGTAAACCTGGTGGGACTCGAACCCACAACCCCCGGATTAGGAGACCAATGCCTTATCCATTACGCCACAGGGGCTGTGGCTTGCAATTCGGGTTAAATAATTTCGTGAAGCTTTTTCGTTACATCTCTGACGTTACATTTTCGAGTTTATGTAGCAAAGTAAAGACATAAAATGTCAAAAGCGATTATAGTCCAGTAAGTTACGTGCTTGATGGTCATATAATAGCAGTCATAAAACAATTAGTAACTACTCACGAAAATCATGAATTCAAACTGCTGTTGTGTGCTTTATCCCAATGGTTTCCCTATTATCCGGAATAGCATACACAAACCTTAACCAAAATGATCGGAGACGAAAGTAAAAGTTGCAATGCAATCGATTTTTGTCGGAAACTTCTCGTTTAATTATAGCAATAATTTATTATTTACACTTTACAGAATTAGTGTTTGGGATATCAAGACAGTTTTACACAGAAATTAGCTGTCAAATCGATCCTCACTGTCGGAAACCTCCTGCACTCACAATATTCGATGATTTACACGCTTCTGTGTTGCTGTAGTGGCTGTGTCAACTAGTCGAAGCCGTCGTCGTCACAATGTGGCTCTTCAGCCTTCGCAAGAAGGGAAGCTGTTCAATGAGTTGTTGGGGACGAAAAAAATGCTCGAAAGGAGTTCCCCTTGTTCGGACCAAACAACTGAGTGCCAGCCCAGCAGTCACGGCAGCATTGGAAGAGGGCGAAGAGCTTAACGAGCCGAACGGAAGAGATAGAACACGAACCTGCCTGTCGAGGGGTCGTCAACAAATTATTGTCAACCTAAGCGGTCGGCTCCTGCTACTCACTTTATCTCTTTTGGCTCTCGCACTTAAATATTGTAGGAGCCATCACGATCCCAATCGGAATGGAAGAGCCGGTTCACTTATGAGGCGTTTTGTTCCGTTGACAACGGAAGTGCCTGAGTGGCTCGAGGTTAGCAGCAGTTAGTCTTCCCAGGCTGGCTCAACAAACGTATTACTCGATGTACATGTTTGGTTCCTATGACTCCTCTCTCCCTCCCCCCTCCCAGGTTTCAAAAATAAATTGAATAACGTGACTGACAAGCAACTTAATGACAATACGCAATGCTCGCTTTAAGCGTTTACAACGTTTGTGAGTTAAGTGATACCTAGTACGATACTTTACAATTGTGCGAGTTTACAATTTTATGTTAACATGAGTCAAACTCGAATTAATTTGAACCTTTCGCTTGTGTAGTTGGTATTTCACCAATATAAACAAAATACAACTAAGTAAGAATATGTACTCTACAATTGTCCAGCAGCGTGGCATCATAAATCAATTCAGGTTTGCTTCTTTTATATTCGATTTTTCTCAGCATAGGGAAGATTGAAGTATATTCCTTGTATCATTTTAACTTCTGTGCCAGTCTCCTCGACAACTTTTACAGAATCCCTTGTGAAGAAAACTACTTCAGGGCACTCGTTTCGGGCCTGTGATGCCGGGATGCAATTTGCGCGGCTATTATGATTAGTCATTAAAGTTAACGTACCTGTTTGGTGAGTCCGTCTCCTCTGGCTGGTGAGATTTCACCAGGGCTCACCTAACAGGTACGTTAACTTTAGTAATTTGCCTACTGGCGGACCTAACCCAATTGCTTTAATATCTCTTCAGATGTTTACGTTTCAGACCCTACTGAGTCCGAAAACACAATTTGGGGAAATGGTGTGTGTGTGTATGTGTTTACAGACAAATAAATGACGCTCAATGACACTAGGATGGTAAATTAAATAAGCTACTTCTACGGCAGAAATTAGACGCTAATTCAGGGTTCTGAATTGTTTCGGTTGATGAAGGCAGCTCAGACTTATTGGCTTTTAATACGCCTTGGTGAAGAACATTTTAAAGACTTCCATTTGGCATCTCAGTGGCTTCAGGAATATCACACGAAAAAATGATAGACACAGTTGGAGATCTCGTTTGTCTGTGCGTATTTCCGGACGACATTTCAGTCTTCACAGAAATTCAACAAGTTCATGACTTACGTCTAAAAGCTGTATTTGAAATGGCAAGGAGGCCAAATGCAAATTCGGGATGGACGAGGTCAATTATTTAGGACATGTATTTTTCAAGGAGGGTCCAACAGATCCAGAACGTTAAAGCTTTTAATTAGCGAACCGAGCGAGCCCAAAAACAAAACTACCAATTGCCTGTACATCGAAAAAATTATATCAATGCAAATAGAACTACGCCCAGATTGAGAAAGAGCTGTATGCCACATTTTAGGCAATATTTCTACGGTCAAAAGGTCACAATAGAAACTGGCCACTCTCCATTAGTGTCCCTGATTAATAAAGAAGCCCTTTTCCCCAGCTCCTTTCCCAGGCTGGAACGTGTGTTTCTGCAACTACTGCCGATGATTTATGCCTTGTTCATAAACCAGGAAGAAAAACGCTTATACGTGACCGACACTTTATCACGAGCACCCCATCGAGACACTGATAATTTGCTTTGAAATGTCTGAGGACTGGAAATCATTTGTCATCATTAGAATGCCTGCCCCAATGACTCTTTTTGTCGATTCCTGATTGAACTACCCATAGGGTCTTTTAGATGGAGAAGTAAAATCATAAAAGCAAATTTTTCACAATGCCTAATGAGTATGGGGAATTCGCCTTCATCGTAATTTTGTACACGGGCAGTTACGTTATTTAATCAAGGGTGAGAGCATCTTTTTTATTCGAGTGCCTCTCCAACTAAGCTTGTTTTACGTTCTCCAAAGATTCTAAATTCTTCGATAAAATTAAGTTTGCAGCGGATCCCCGTATTTTTGCAATTACTGCGGCCAATAGCATTTCAATCAGAAATATCTGTCGAACAAACACTTGCATTCGATTTTGTAGACTCGATTATGGTTTGTTGGCACTGCAACAAGATTTCTTGAGAAACTTGCGCTTGAGGTTGGGCCATGATTGGTTCAATAGTTTGGTTACTATGGAGCCTAAGGATCAAACCCTACAGTGGAGGATATATTGCTTGAGTGATTTCGGAAGTTTGTTTAGTTTTGTACGAACTCTTCGAGCTAAAATCCAATTTACAACTTTTTGACATTTTATGTCTTTATTTTGCTACGTAAACTCGAAAATGTAACGCGGATATGTAACGGAGAAGCGTCACGAAATTAGTGTTGGGTTAGGTGCATGGTAACGTCTGGTACAAAATCTAGCGCTTGGTAACATCACACGTTTTAATAACCTCAGTGACCAAGTGATGATGTCAATAGCAATTGACGCGGCCATTATATCGAAACCATCAACGAGCACAATCAAACGCAGTTATCATTGCATAAAAAAAATAAAATAAAAGAGATAAAATGTTCCTAGTGGTTGCGTACTTGCACAAAAGCTGTACCCACCGTTTGTGCTCATGATTTCCCCAGGGAATACATAGCGCTGGCTAAGGATTCCCTAGAGGGAGCAGTGGACGCAACACACTCTTAGGTTTCTAAATATGAACGACTATACTCTAAACAATAGAGTTTTTATATACTTTTTCTGCAGTGTTTCCCCTTTAACTCACAAACTACTCCAAAAAATGATGTTGTCAGCCCCATTAATCACCTACACGTTGAATTTTCAGTACTATACATTAGTTTTCTCAAGATTTTACTGAATATAACCGGAAATTAATTTTTACAAACGACTAAGTGAATTTCCTCTAGTAAAAAAGGTAATGGTCCCTCCATAAAATTATTTCGTGAAATTATTAAATGGAAAACGTGGAGTATGACTAACAGTTGTTTCATCTGGCGTTGATGGAAGCCGTTGGTCGCCTCGGGTTGCATTCGCAACTTTTTGCAACGTGCTGCTGCCGAGCAAGTTTTCCGTGACTCTGCAACAAGGACGTTTCCCGCTGGAGTAGAGGATCGTGCCTTTTAACTTGTTATGTTCCCTCGCGGAGTTTGACATGTTCTTCGATATTCACTCGATAATTTCGGGTCCTACCGACTGCGCTAGTTATAATCGGTTTTTGTACGAATGTCTTTTTAAAAAGAAACTTAATTTCTATACAATGAAAATAGAAGTTTACATACGAAAGAACCGGGATAGAACCGAATAATAAGGCGTCTAACTGATGCTGTCTAGCTGATGCAGCAGCAGTTAGTCGTCCGAGACTGGCTCAACATGCTTACTACTTGATAGACATGTTCTGTCCCTATCACTTTCATACACATATACTCTGGTGAGGATTCTTGAGTCAGTCACAATAAGACAAACAGCTTCTCTAGGCCGACGATTCGTACCTTCACGTCAACGGGGGACACATAGCAGGTAAGCAAGCAGTTAAACACAAGCTTAGCTATAAGGAACATCTATTAACCAATTTAATAGCCTTATTGTTGAACACATACCTCGCAAAAATGCGATTGATTGCTTAAAATTATAACATCAATTTCTGTAGACTAAGTTTACAGAATTTGAAGGTAAACATATCTTGTATGTTGAGTCTACAGAAAACCGATGTGATAATTTTAAGCGATCAATAGCATTTTCATGCACCCCGCTACACTGTGTCACAGTCAATGCTGCAGCCCTGATGTCACTTCCCTCAACTCCACGAGCTGGCACCCCCATACGAAGATCTGTACTGTAATATTTCTGCTTCTTGATCTACCATACCATACCATACCACAGGTGCGACAGCACGCATCCACAATGTTACGACCCCAGCCTCTTGAACACGAGTAGGCACTGACGCCACACGAATGGCGTGAACGTGCCACGAATCTCTTCCATTGATGATGTCCGATGGTCACTCCACCCACGCTGCAGGGTAGGAGGGGTCGGGACCTTCCATCAAACGAACCATGCGGAGCAGACACAAACTCAGAAGGTTGGCTTAGAAGCAGATCAGATGTCAAACCACAATTGCTTACCCTGAGCGAATCCTAGACCAGCCCTTGCACACGAATACGTGAATACAGACGATTTTCTCAAATAAAAGTCCTTGGAACGTAAAGAGCTAAAGAGAACCTACTTTTTTCAACCAATTATACCATACTACGTAGAACTACGGAAAGTGCAAACTCATAATTTCCTTATTTTCAGATCAGCTGTTAGGAACACTTAGGTCTACTTATTGATTCCTGCCGAACAGACGAGAAAAGAAAGAGAGATCCCGACGAACCTAGATCAAATTTCTCGGTCGAATGATCAAAAAATCCGGACTACTGCCACTTCCCTGCTCTTTCCTCGCCGCCACTTCCACAGCACGAAGTAAGCAAACGAGCTCTGAAAGTGGAATGTCGGCAACTAACAAGGCCGCACAAAGGTAAATGTCAGCGGAAAACTGACACCATGTTTTTGAATGGGGCGCCACACGACGTAGCGCCGAAGGGAAAAATGTGCCGATCCTGGAAAACTGGCGATGGAAGAGGGCGGGGTGGGGAGCGGGATATAAAGCGCGATATGAAAAAGAGGTGAAAATGGGGTGTCAATTAAGTGAGAAAGAAATGATCCGCGAGGGGTTGAAAGGTTGGCAGGAAAAGTGACTAGCTGATAAAGCAGTTTCCAGGGAACCCTCATTACCGTAGGAAACCAATCTCTGTCAAGTATAACAATCCACACGGAGTATTTTCCCAACACTGTTTCGTCCCTTAGTTACAAATGGTGCCAACTTTCCTTCGTTAGTTTTGTTTTCTCAAACTGACTTCGATCTCCTCCTTCACGATAGAACGCTGTTGGTCCCACTTATTCGATAATATCGGCAACTTATGTAGACTAGAGAAAACCGCCAAAGAATTACTTGGTCTTCCTGCGGAAACCCTCATTGCGCTACTCTGGCCCTCATTCTCCTAAAAAGTGCATTTAAAAACATCCAACGATTGCAAACAAAACAAATTAATCTGGAAGCTGCATTCCCCTTTTAATACGCATTTCTGAATATCCATTCAGAGCGATGTATATATACGGGAGTTATCTCTTCGTTCATTCATGTGAAACCGTTGTCAATACTGATCAGACGAGGGCACACTCGATCGGATCGTTTAACGTTCGGCAAATCATATTTTCACGGCTTAAATCTGCGTGCAATGGATAGATACAGAAATAGTTGTGAGTATAGATTGCTAGAAGACACTCTGTTACATCGATCAAAATAAGTTATGAGGTTACTTCGAACGTTGTGAACGTTTAAAAAGCACGATTTTGGACAATTTATTTGATTGTCAGAGGAACATTTAGGGAAAACAAGATATGGGTCTTGACTAGTTGGAAACATCCTGTGAGTTTGGTGAAAATCGTTGAAGCTGCTTTGTCTAAAAAATTAACACATTTTGTTTCATAGACTAACATTTCCGTTCACCGAGGTTTTCAGTAATATTAATAAACCATTTAACCAGTTAACTATTGATCAGCAGAAGATAGTTTGAAAGTTTAATCAGGAATCGTTAGGTACATTTTTGAGAAAGATCGAGGCAAAAAAACATCAATGGCCTGAATCGTCACCCAATGGTGCGAGGGCGTCAAGTTGCAGGTGGCTGATGAATAACCCAGCTCATCTTCTTGAAATTAACTTAGGCGTCACTATAGATGGGAGGAGGCATTTCCCTCAAAGGCACTATCCTCGCAAAGAACGCTTCATTACGAACAATAAGCACGATCACTTGGCGAGTGATCCCCCTCCTCACCGTTATTATGTCATCCTCAGGTACAAAGCCATTTGCTTCTGCGTGATTGGCTGCTGCCTCATTGTCTGAAGTAGCAAACTCGCATCAATAAAAATAAAATACTGGCTAAACTTCAAATAGCTGTGCTCCTTGGATGAAGACAGCATCCACTGAAGCCATTGAGTTCATGGTGGACAAGTGGAGCTCCCACGACCTCTTCACTGAACCAAAACTTGCCGCGCCAAACGAATGGGCATTAGACAAATGGCAAGCCAATGGGAATCCGCGCCAAACATACGTGACTCGTATGAGTTTTTTCCGAACATTCATGATCGTCTAAGGAGAAAATGGGTTGAGCCAGACCACAGTACGAGCCAGTTCCTTAATGGGTGGGGAGACTTCAATGCATGGCTCCACTGCTTTTCTCTCACAGACAAAGACTCTTTTCTCTCATTCTGCACGTCTTGCACCTCCAGTGCGAAGGAAACAAGAAACCACGGGCTGCTACACTGTAGTTCCTGCAACAGTAACAGTGAGCGAGGGTTGTTGGAAGAGCAGTCGAACCTTCTAGCTTTGACTGCTGCTAACCAAGCTTATAACAAAAAAAAACGGTTATCACGAAAGATCACAGTTGCAGTTGATCTTAATCTTTGAAACTTGCCACCCAAGTAAATAGCTTGCATACTGGCGAAACCGCAGCCTCCAAGAAGTTCATAAATGATATAACTCTCCTATGAGTGTTCAGGAATAGTCATTTTGATAAGTAAACAGACCTGTGTCCGCCTACCTGTAGAAGCCGCATCAAGCGTCATGATGAGGTCTGCAAGCATGTAGTTAGTATACTCAGAACTAAAGCTGAGACTGATTGAGCTGTGATTTTGTTTTGTTCTGTTCGTGAAGGCACGAAGATAAGCAATTTCCATTGATTCGAAGAGGGGGTGAGAGGCAAATTATTATGCGTAAGTTTTCATCTGACAGCCTGTTGAACAGAGAAAACAATTTGTTGGATGCCGGGATTTTTGAGCAAAAACTGTGCAGCTCCGTACTTTTTCTAAAAAGTATAAACATTGTTACCGTTCATTTGATCGGAACTGTTCACATGTTGGTCAACGCCGTAAACACGGGTTTTGAGAAAATTATAATAGGCGTCCCGATGACTATGAGAACATCCCTGAAACTAGTGAAACCCCGACCTCATAAATATAAAGCTTCGATTTCACGTTATTTTCATATCCCGTTCCTCTTGTAAAAACAAGCATTCGCTCTGTTTGATTTCCCACTGAGTTGGGCCGCGCTTTGAATCGTAGCGTGTGCTCCGATGACAAACATAACCAAGAGCCCCGTCTATACCAAACTGCGAGGGCGTGGTACAACTATTCAGAACATCGAGAACAGATGCGTGGCCACTCATTTGTCGGTAGGAATATTGTGAGAGGAAGGCTTTTGTGCCACAGAGGAGGCGCCCCCCTAGTGCGAGATGTAACATATAATCAGAGACAGTGGGTGGGCGCAGACGCGCAGTCAGATTCGGGCAAAGTCTGGCCGGCTTGAATGCCTTCGAGGTAGCTTATTAAGGGAGTTGTTGAGTCACTAAGTTGATTTTGAGGGAGTACGAGAAGCCGCAACAAGCTTGAAATCTAAAATTTAGCTTCAAAGTGTTTCTAGTGGTGACTGCAAATAGCCCACCAATAGCGAAGCCATCATAATCAGAGCGCATTAATTTGAGAGATTGTCCATCCATGAGGACTGTATGCAGTCTGCTGCAAGTAGCTTCTCATCCACAAGCTAGAGACCAGACTGCTGAATTGAGGTCTCGACATTAATGTAACAAAGAAGTAAGAAGAACAACGAAGAGAAGAGCAAGAGCAGAACAACAAGCTGCAAGAACAGAACAGTGCTGCTGCGATCCATGTGCCAGAAGAACAAAGTCCTGAAGTCCTAAGTTAGCGCTCCAAAACCTACCAGGCGAAGAACGTAGGGAAAATGTGGAGAAATCATACAGAAATTCCGGCAGGTATCTATCTACCTGAGATATTGTGAAACGTGGCGCTAATACGTCGGGTGGTGCCAGGTCTGCTGGCTCGTACACCCAAAAACAATTTTTATCAATCATACGCAGGCTGGGGATGTTAGCACTAAGTGCTCGTTTGTGAAGAAGGACTGAGGCGGACACCAAGCCAGTCTGCAGTAATTCAGGTAACCTTTAAGAACTTTTCCATTCACTTTGTAAACCAAACAAATTCACTAGTTTTCGTGGCTTTTGCTACTGATTCAATGTATTATTCATTCAGTTCATTTGAACGTGGTAAAACTTGGCGGCAGAAACCGGAACTTAGAGTCCCGGAATTTATTGTGCTGCTCTTACGCATTCCCAACCATTATTGAGCAATCGGTTTCCGTCGAAATGCTTAGTAATTTTTGTTTAGTTCTCGTCATTTTCCCACAGTTGAGAAGTTTATGGTATTATAGTGTCATTTAGAGCTGTCTATGCAAAAAACGTAATCAAAATTTGGCCGTTTTTGGGAAAAAAATATTTAGTGGTTTGATCACTATGACAACTATAGTTATTTTTGGGCGGAGTTTGCTCATCCCCTTACTTTGGCGTCTCATGGCAACCGGCAGGCTAGACATCAAGTCTGAGCTGGTCCAGTTCAGCTGTTTTCTCCCAATCGCGTTCACAGGCACACAAATACAAACCATTTTCTCTAATAGTGTTTTCGGAGTAGGGTCTGAAACGTAAAGAACTGAAGAGATCTCCAATTTTTTTTTTCAGCCGATAACATAACTTTCCTTTCTACTTCTTGGTAAAATGTGAAGACCCCATCCATAGCCTCTGTAAAACGTCAGAAATAATTTTGAAATCAAAAGGCAGGCTGGTGTTTGAGACGATCAAACGCCCTAGACCTAGACCAGCACGAGGGTGAATCTCTAGTGCACAGGGAATCCGTAGCATTTTGTGCCCCCTCCCTCACATCAACCGAAACTGTTCTTCGGTATTTCCAGGTCAACATCCCTGTGACACGAGGATATTACTGCTGCTGTAGTAGACTTTGTTTCCAAGGGTTTAAAGTTAACACGATAAGTTGCGCAGTTGCATGCCAATGGAGCAGATGCTTGTCGCGTGATTGTGACTGACAGCCGGTGGGAAGGGGGGAGGGGAGGAACAACAAAAAGTCTAAAAATTCGGAGGATGATTCGAGGGATTAGGAAGCGGTAGCCGAGCGGATTCCCATGCGGGCGATACCGCGGGAGCTGTAGTTAACCGAACGAGACGAAAACTCGGTTGGTGGGTTTCGTGGTCCAACAAAGAGGCGACCCGCAATGACCTCATCTAAGCTTTGGCGTGGACCCGCATTGCAGTTTAATTAGAGTGAGGGGTTTCGCCATTTGGGACGATTCATCTTCAATTTTAATGTTCTTGCGCAGCAAACTCGACGTTACCAAGTTGGGTTTCGTCAAAGCATCTATTTCGGGAACTGGGATGGATGATGAACATTACAGAAATTAGTACAAACACTTGGAGATGGTAGGCACTGATTCTCGTTATTACGCCATTCTGCACCAACTGACACGATCATTCATTTGCGTGTATTTACTATTATTTTTTATAATTTATTGTGCTTCTCGTCATGTCCCTACGAATGGCAATTTTAAAATCGTTCAGTTGTTTGGATCTAAGGACACAAAAAATATGATTAACATCGTTATCGCCGTTTTTGAGAAAATCTGCGTTTGGTGTTTCGATGACTATGATGATTAAAGTTCATTTTGAACAACCGTGGTAAATCAAGAACAGAGAATAAGCACGGACAAAGAAAGTAGTTGTTGCGAGCGAAGGGAACAGCATGAATTAAGGGAATGCAGCTTGTTGATGAATGTGTTCTCCGGTGATGCAGCAGTCGGTGATGGAAACGGAGTGCCCTGGCAGGTGCGTTTCTTTGAGGTACCGATGGCGCTACATTTATTTTGACACCTTTTCTTAATCTACTAACAGCACGTCAAATTTGAACTGACTTGTTCGAGCTGTTCTCACTCAATCGTCTTCAAACGTACTCCATTTTCTGAAATGACTTTTCTACTTAGTGCTACCCAAAAGGTAAGGGAGGAGGTTGTATAACAATGTTGTGAATTGCGATGCCTGGCTTTGGCATCTCTGATATATCGCCCAGAATACTTCAACTTGAAACGATCACAAATGGTGAAATTACACAATACATTCAACGGCATGCTATAATCCCAGAGAGCTGAAGTGACTCAAAGCCAAGTCAATGTTAATAATCTTTACGGCTGCTCTATGCGTGCCTTCCATACGGTGGCTTTGTTGGGAAGAGGACTTTTAATGCTTACCCCAGGGGATTTCAGACCTCTCCACTTCCAGAATATTTCCCCAGCCTTGTCTTTTGGCTTTCTTGACGGCAGTATGATCTCCAGTATAAAAGCAGTACCTTCTCCAGTATAAAGGCAGTTCAAAGTGTGGTTAAGCCAAGCAAAGAAAGCCCAGTAGGGTGCAGTGTTGTGGTGATAATGTTCACCTTTTCGAGTCAGCACGCAGTTCCTTGTAATGCTCTGAACAATTGCGGAATCGTTTTTCAAGGGTGTCTGTAGTGAATATTTTCGCCTGCAGTGTCAAAGTGAACAACCAAGTAATCATTAAAGGTAGGGAATTTCCGCAAAGTGACGTTTGCATCTGCACAGACTCTGCTAGGTCGTCCTGGTTGCTCAGTTAGAGCAAACTCGATGCAGTTGGTCACTGGTGCTCCAAATTACATCTAAAATGATACGATAACCTGCTCAAAGCTGCTAGCTGTTCTGATGAGTATGTACTGGCATGTCTAGATACTGGTCAATGCAGGATAATGCTGCTGCAGAGGCGAGTGAGCTGATCATAAGGAGTGGGACAAGCCACACCCAGTCTTAAACCCTTCATTCAGAATACCCATCAGCTATTTGAGCTGGCAAGTCTGACAATAAGAAGATAGGTATAGATGATGCTGGTACAGCAAAGACAGCCAGGATCCCTACCATGTAATTGGGATAAGTATCTAATCACGAGTGACCCAGTTTGGCGATGGTGGGAGGGCAAGACTGGTCTGAGCATTACAGAATCCAACTTTACCTCAATAAGAAGGGTAAATCAGAAGCACTGGAATGTTGCTTGTACAGAGAGGACGAAACAGCAGAGCCCACACTACGTGAATGCCTTAGCAACCCAACCACTTTTCCCAAACCATAGCAGAAAGTGCTGGGCGTAACAGTGCTGGCCTGCAGTTAAAGTCATACGTAGTTGCCTAAAAGGGGTTGGTATGGATAACGTCTTTTATCAGGTAAAAAACATTGTCATAATAGGCCAATTGTGTGGCTGGAGTGACAACGGGGCCCAGCCCTGTGTGCCTTTGGTATAAATAATCAAGTATATAATCACTGATAACCCTTTTTGGTATCACCTGAACAAGATTGCCCACTGAGACCAATTCCCTTTGGGTCAGCTGTCTATGTAGAGTGTTGGGACAAAGACGCACCCTATCCTGGGATCTGAATCATGGTCGAGGGTTTGCTATGACAAGTTTTCATCTTAATCTTTTAATGTCAGTATCATCTTACATTTGGCTGCAAATAACTGTATCAAAAGACTCGTGAAAACATAAAATTTAGATCTCATAGAACCAACAGTATATAACAACATGACAGAAAAAATAACGGGCTTTCTCATAGTTCCAGTGATCGAGGGGTGCTCCCAGCAAATGGTTGCAGATGTGGTATATTAATACAGCATACGACCAAAGAAGTCTTCAAACGAATGCTGATAGGATTTGCTTTCTAATGGCTTCAGGTGCCCACAGAATTTCACAACTCCCCATCTACTGCTTTCTGAAACTCCTTAGAATAGGCAGCATTTGGTCTAAGCCTTCGTGAATTTCACCACGGTTTTTGGCGCCTGCAACAGTCGAATGTTTCATTGTGTTATTATGTCGAAAAAGACGCAGACTTGATTGTATCAGTTAGAATCCCTACACCACCATTGGGAAAACGATCCTCAACACTAGTCAATGAGTTGAGGTGCAAAGACCAGAAGCAACTGCCAAGCGTAAAGTTTTGAGTTTATAGTTCTGGAATTATAGATTGAACACTGTGAAAAGTGAACGACGTTAGTTAATGTCTACTGGACTTCTGGACATAAAGGGATCGCTGAAAATGCGAATAGGGACCATCCAGCCAGATTCGGTTAGTCTACTGTACTTGTATGGCCACTTCCCCATTGTGGTGCATCTTCATCACTAATCTAGAGGACGGTGAGAGAATATGCCAGGATGATGCATCAGGCAGAAGTACTGCATGAGTGAGGAACCCTACACGCTTCATCTCAGAACCAACACACGAGATAAGGCCTAACCTTCTAATGATGTAGAGGAAGACTTGAGGCAGATAGTGTGAATAATCACAAGACACTGCAAAGTCAACAAACACAATTGTTATGGGAATTTCGACACCACTCGGTGCCGGTGGTGCAATACAGATGACTCCCTACAAGTCTCGAGTGCCAGATACTTGAAAAGGAGCGATTTTAGGGTCTTTGGTACGTAGTTCTGTTTATCACGTTCATTTTGGTGTTTCATCTTCATTGGCTGGCTGGATATCAAATTTGATTGAGCTGATTTGGCTCAGCTCTTTTCTTATCAACTGAGACCACAGACACGCACATTCATTATTTTCTCAAATTGTATTCTTCAAACTCAGCATTCTTTACAACTTAAATATCAGAAGAAAACAGAAAAAAGGCCTTCCTTCACAGACAATAGCTGTTTTCAAAGTGGAGAGCTTATTTTGTCCAGTTTAATTTACCCCTTGATTTAATCGCTTGATATCCAAGCTTTTTATTAAACTCAATCGTGTACATTTTGTGGTAGGCAGTTGAAAAAATATCTGGTGCATTGCAACATACAACTTTCCTTAGCTCTGCGTCAATTCAATTTCTACATGGCTTTTTCTACTTAATCACAACACTTCACAGCAGCAGGAAGCGGTAGCGCTTACAGTTACAGAATTTATTGTGCTTCTCGTACTCATTCCAGGACCATTATTGAGAAATCGGTAGACAGATTAGGGTCTCAATGAGACTAAAAACACATTTTTTTTAAGAACGATAGTAATTACTTTTGTAGAGTTATTGAGTAAAAACTGCAACGTAAAGACCTGAAGAGAACTCAACATGTTTTTTTCATCCGATTTTTAACTTTCCTTTCTGCTTTGTAGAGCCAAGGAAAGTAAAAAAAAAAAAACACATAAACAAACACAAAGTATTACCGGTAACGATCAATTTTCCATTGACAAATATGAGAACGACGACCCGTGGTTTTATCATTCGATAGATCAGCGCTGGAAACAACTCTGGCTCGTAACTGTAACACACAATTAGGAAATTAGGAATAAATAACGTGGTGAGTGGTAGTGGTAATTAATTTATTGAACTTAAAATAAGAGCAGAACAATTCAGGTGATATGCAAATGCCCCTTCTGACAGTTTCATTAATACGTAAAAAGAAAAATTCGGCCGCAACCCATTGGGGGAAAACATCAGAAAGAGAAACCTATGACCATCCTCTTCACGCCATTCAGAGAGAAGCCACAGGTAACTTTGTTGTAGGTTTCTTGCCTGATCATTAGGTCACTGCTTCCTCATCGTACATTTGCTACGTCAACTGAAACCTCAGCAAGTGACAAATGGAAACGCTAAGGTGTACCAAAAATATCTGGCGAGCTCACCTGCTAAATTGACCGTGAATTTGGTGAAGGTTTTCAAGCCTCAATGGGAACCTCAAATCACAAGTAGCAATCATGTTGTGTATCTTAAAATCCATAAATTTTACCTGAAAAAAGTGCAAAGAAAAATACAGTGTACTCAACAACAAAAACTCTACTTGGCAATAATTAGGAAAAAAAATTCAAGACCTTCAACTTAGCTCTTGGGGATGTCTGGGGATGGGAATCGCGAGGGACTGGAATCAAGGAAGAAGGCAGGCAACTGGTTAGCAAGTCAACTCCACAACGTTATACACAACATATAGCAACCTATAGCAATTCTCCTACACCACGTATTTTGTGAACACCTATTGCTAACTAAATACTATTTTCCAACTGCAACTTACTTGAAACCCAATTTTTTGAATGATGCGGGCGTATTTTCGACTTGCCAACAGGGCGTTTTGCTCATGCCGCACCCCAGTGACGACTATTTTACCCGAACTGAAGATTAGAGCTGTTGATTTCGGATTCATGAGCCTCATGACGACACCACAAAACCGTTTGGGGTTGTACTCTGAGTTTCGAGTGCGAAAATTTATTCGTTGCAAATCCAGTGGACACCCGAGATTGACGGTGCACACTACATTCCTATAATTGAGAAGAAACTGTTTTTAATCGTCAGTACAACATTAATTCACCTCCATTATTCTCCTCCCTAACCAACAACCCTTATTCTGGGCACTCCAGCAAGTATTACAAGGAACTGCGTACTGACTCAAAAAAGTGGACATTATCACCACAGCAATGCACTCTACTGGGCTTTCTTTGCTTGTCAGAACCACACTTTGAACTGCCTTAATACTGAAGAAGAGACTGCCACCAAGAGACCCAAAAGATATAAGGACTTGGATGACCTGCACTGCACAGTTGCAGATGGGTCTGTGATGGCTTGGGTGTTTCAATGTCGACTCCCACTAAGTTTAAACGGAATTAAGTACCAAACCAGCTGCAAAATGAAAACTTGAGTAACTGAAACTATACTTCACGCCTATTCGGCTTCTTGCCAGAATAAATAAAAAGTTATGAAGTGATTCCCTAATTCAAAGATACAATCCAATCTTGTGACACGATATGCCTGGCTCAGGTGTGCAGCCACCACTGCTAACAGACCTTATTTGTAGTGTACAGGGTTCTGTACATTATCTTTGTCAGAAAGATAAGCTATTTTGACAATAAGTGGTCAGGGGAACGTGAGGGAGCAGTGACATTTTAAAATTTAATTTAGAATAAATAAAATAACACTAGCAACTGCATTGCTGGCCAGGGAATCGCAATAAGGAGTAATTATGTGATTGACATACTGCACAGTAGGGGTTGGGCCAACGTCGAAATTGAGAGTGTTGGGAGCTTGAGGTGCAATTGCATCTTGCGGCGGCGCTCCTGCTTCAGTTTTCGCACTTTGAGTTTTTTGTGGGCTCTACGAAAAACGAGATTCTGTTTGAAGTCATTCTAAATGAGTGGCTTACGAATAAGTAAAGGAAAAGCTAATATTAGTGAGGGAATTTCATTCTTTCACGAAACCTGTGAGGAGAAACTTACGTTTAAAGGAGGCTGTGAAAGCGTTTGACTTAAAATTGGCGTCGCGCATCTACCAGGTTCCTCCATCTTGAAGCACTAACTGGAAATAGAATTTAGAATATAAAGAGGTTAAAGGTTTTTATAGTTCGAAAACGAGATGATCATATCGCCAGAAATTGAATGATGTAAAACTCCTTAAAGATCAAGTTTACCGTTGTAAAGACGAGTGAAAACTATTGCGGAATGAAGTGAAAATGTGCTTGGCACAAGGTCGAAAATTGAGACCACCGATTTTTGAGCTGCCTCACAACGGCTTCCCAAATTCATTAATATTCAACCAACCAACTTCTTCTCCTACCTCCTTATATATTGTTTAGTCACCAACAGCCCTGTTGTAACGGCTGTAGCACTCTGTGTTTATCCAGGATTGTTGAAATGTTGGCGCTCACTTACTGGAAACCTCACCCCGCTCTCCCTTTCTTTAAGTCCATAGCTTCCTCGCATTCAGTTCGCCCCTGACCACTCTAAGAATAGTTCAATAAGTTCCTTCTGACTCACAATCCATATCCTGACCATACTTGGGCAGTTGGTACACAGAGGTTTTTCAGAGTTATTGGGTAAAAACTTTTAGCAATAATGGCTGAAATTCCGTCTTTTCTGGAGTAGCGACTGAATATCTTATGAGCGTTATGAGCGTTACACAGATCATTTTCCTCAATATCATTTAACAGATTCAGGGTCTGCAAAGTAAAGATCTGAAGAGAACTCCAATTTTTTTTTTTTTTCAACCGACTACATAACTTTGCTTTCTACTTCGTAAAGCCAAGGAAAGTAAAAAATAAAAGGTTGGGATATATTCCCGTCGAATCAATGAAAAATAGAGTAAAACGCGTAAGTTGAGTAAGAATTACTTGAACACAGAGTACCTCTATTCGTATTGTTTGTGAATTTTAAAGAAGAAACTATAGAGAACAATATACTCAAGGAACGGCGACTAGAGAAATAAAGCTTGAAAATGCTTTAAACGTTAGATAATATGTTTGTCCTGTACTGAATAATTTCCTCTAACGACACTCCCTGCTGAGACTGGCATTTTTGAGCACTACGTAACCTTTTATTTAGGCAAAGATAACATTAGAGTTGACGCCAAGAAAACGATGACATACAGCGTTTCACGAAAAGAAGTGCACAACAGTAGTACCGCCTAATTATAACCGTCGTGTTAAACATATGGTCTGGTCGGACCCCAACTACAAGTCCTACATAATTGTGCACACACATATATGACCTCCGATGTGCCTATTCCTACAGTTAAGACCGTTAAACTAACACTAGTTACATGCTGCAGTTGGCGAGCTTGTTTTGCGTTATTTATCATTTTATGAATATAAATACGGCCAACAGTTATAAGTTTCAATTAACCCAAATACGTTGCAATTCGGCTCCTTAGCTCCAATTTAGTCGAAAATTACTAACACATTAACGAATCGGCCAACCAACTGTGTTTAAAAAAATGTGCTCACCCGTTCTTAAAATTATAATTTTCGCGCACTTATCCCAACTTTACATGCCTATGTTGCATTCATTCGCTCATTCAAACCAAAAATATTACAACATAGTTTTTGATCGTCTACGAATAATGCGTTTTTTCATTTTTCAACGGCGTAGAAGTTTAAATTTTTGTTCTCGATACGTAAACGCATTGAACCCACGACCGCACAATGCATTGACAGCCGAGTGAAAGAAAGAATACAACGTTGTTGTTGGTGAAGTTACCTGATCAATGCCATAACCTTCTCTGCGTCGTCTTCTTCTAACGAAATTAAAAACTTCAAGAACCCGCCACAAATATTGAATTGATCTTTATTACTCATTGTATACGGACTTCGCTCTTATTTTGTATAATCTAGCAAAAATTACTGGGAAATCAATCACAATTTTTTGGAATTTAATAAAGTCCAGATAAAATTTATGGAAAATTACTTAAGCCACTGGTTGTTTGAAAATCCAGTGTTCCTACAAAAATAAGCGTTCAAAAAAATCGAAGGGTAAGCCCTCAGAAAATTTCTGCTTTTTCCTATGACAGCTACTGCAATGATACGACTTCTCTTGCTGAAGAATGAAGTTTCAGTAGAAATTAGTGGTAACCTCCAGAGGCTCTATGCCTGTTTATAGTTCAGGTGTTGTCAGCAGGTCACGTTCCCAGCTCTTGTCTGGACTTGTTACGTACTTCTTCCCAGTGGAAATTGGTAGCTGAAACTATTCCGATAGTATTCCTTCACTTGTGTTCTCACCCCTTGTCATCTGGCATCCCCAGCTGGACAATTTTCCTTTTTCATATATTCAAAGCGCCTGCTTGACAAATAGCGCTCCTCCAGGGATCTGTGAGTCCTCTAAGTGGCGGTGGAACAAGGCAATGGTTGTCGTTCCTAGTCACGTAGTGTTCCAAATAAAATATCACTTACGTTTCGTCATCGAACTCACACTTCGTTAAACCAGCAACGAGAATAATTTCAAAATATCTGGTGCGTAGCAACACACTACTTTCCGCCACCCCTTTAAGTTCGAACACCACCTACATAGGCGGGCACTATATCTTCGTTCAACGCATTTTTACAGGAACGTTTATAGAGAACAAAATGTAGGGACTAGTTAGCTGACAGTACTCCGAAAGTTTGATCGAAATCGTTAGAGCCGTTTTTGAGAAAATTGGAATACCAATAAATTAATATTCGACAAATCTCCTTTTCTGAGTTAACTTGGCTTATATCTCCGTTCAACATATATATATACAGAAATAATTATAGAGAACGAAATGTTGGTATGGGTGACTGAAAGACACTCCATTAGGATTTATCACATCTGGTGAAAAATTTACCCTAGAATTTACGGAATTGTTCGAAAAAACGTTATTTTTGACACATTTTAATTGTTATCTCTGTTCAATGGACCGTCACAGGAACATTTATTGAAAAGAATATGAAGGTATTAACTATTTGAAAACATCCTGTAAGTTTGGTGGAAATCGCTGAAGCCGTTTTGACAAAAAGCGTAAAAAACCTATTTTTGTTTCAGGGGCCCATATCTCTGTTCACCGTATTTTCATGGAGATATGTATAGAGAAGAAAAGTTAGGTATTGATTGGGAGAAGATAATTTGAAAGTTTAATCAAAATCGTTAGAGCCGTTTTCGAGAAAAATGCGAAAAACCCTAGTTTTTGGTACATTTTCGTCCCCCACCCCTCTTCCCATCGGCCGAAATCGTCCATAATCTTATTTTGGGGTCTACAAAAAATAACGAACAAAACAAAAAAAGAACCAGCTCAATGGGATCAGCCGTTCTCCCGCAAATCGAACTACAGACACACACACACACACATACACACCTACACACACACAGATCTGTTTCTTTATTTCATGACTGTACCTAAACCCTCGACGAGGGTTATATCAGTCATAGAAGTTGCGGTTTCGCTAATATGCAAGAGGCCGGCCCCTGCAGCATCCACCGAACTCAGACCTGTGGAGGTACGGCAGGTATGTGGTCGTTAGCCAGTCTCACCGTAGAGAGCTGTTGCCCGTGTGTTACCGCGCGGAGGTGACCACCTGAGGAATCCCGTACCATCTGGGAGTAGTTCTTAATCTGGTTCCCTACCTGATCTTACTGTTTACTTGGGTGGCAAGTTTCAAAAGGACTGATCAACTATAACCACGTTTCTTAGCCATTACCTTCTTTGCGAACTTTGCAAAATGGTTATAGGCTTCCTTTGTAGCAGTCAAAGCTGCTAAGTTCGTTTGCCCTCTCAACAACCGTCGCTCACTGTTGTAGAAACTACAGTGGAGCAGCACATGGTTTCTTGTTTCCTCCGCACTGGAGGCACAAGACGTGCATAATGGAGAGTCTTTCAGAGAAAAGAAGTGGAGCCGCGCATTGAAGTCACCATGTCCCGTGAGGAACTGGCTCGTCCAGTGGTCTGGCTCAACCCATTTTCTAGAAAGACGTTCACGGATGTTGGGGAAGAACTCATACGTATCACGTCCCTTTGACGAGGATTCCCATCTCGCTTGCCATTTCTCTAGAGCCCATTCATCGATGGCGGCAAGTTTCTGTTCTGTGGTGAGATCCGCACGGAGTTCAGCCCAAAGCGGGGAAGCTCCGTTTCACTCTCCACTTGTCAATCATGCACTCAACAGCCAAATCAACTGGTAACTGACCAGTGATCACCTGGAGTGCTTCCGTTGATACAGATCTTGTAGGCCTTGGTGATCCACAGGAGCGCGGCTCTCTGGGATTGGGCCAATACTCTCTTTTGATTGACTGTTAGTTTGCTACCCCAGACAACAGGGCAGTAGCCAATCACACCTAAATAGATGGCCTTATACATGAGGATGGTGTCGTGGTAACACACACCCCAAGTGGCCTTAGTAATGGCACGCAGTGAGGCAAACCTTGCAATGGTAGTGCCTTTAAGGGACTGGAGGTGTTGGTTGAAACCCCACCTCTCACCTATATTCACTCCTAAATACTTGACGTGCTTTTCAAGAAGGAGCCTGTGGCCGCCAAAGCGTATTGTGGGTGGATTATTCACTTTCCCCTTCAAGAGGATTAGCTGGGTTTTTTCCTCAGCCACCTGCATCTTGACGTGCTCGCACCATTGGTTGACAGTGCGGAGCACGTGGTGGGTTTTTTCTTCAATTTGGCGGACTGACTCTGCAAAGATCAGCACAGTCAAGTCATCCACATAGGCGTACGGCTCGCAGTCAGTCTCCATGAGTTTCCTGAGAAGACCTTCGAAGAAGGCATTCCAGAGTGCTGGTCCTAGGACCGAGCCCTGTGGGCACCCCTTCTCAATCTTTCTCCGGACGGAGACATGCCTACTTTCGATCGTAGCAGTTCTGTCTGTCAGGTAACTTCTGACGAGCGAGTACAGGTTGCGGGGGGTTCCCCTACCTTTGAGTTCATTAAGGAGCGCTGGCCACCAAAGGTTGTCAAACGCTCCTCTGATGTCAATCAGAACTGCTACGACGTACTTAGCCGGTGCCAGCAGGGAAACACGCCGAATCTCGACAATGACATCCTGCGTGGACCTTCCTTTGGTACACCCGTATTGCCTGCCTGTGAGGTTGCGGCCAAAGACTCCTTCGAGGGACTGCAACATCAAGATTTCTAGTGTTTTGCCTAATATGGAAAGAAGGCTGAGTGGTCTCCATGATCGCGGGTCCGACACACACACACACACACACACACACACACACACACACACACACACACACACACACACACACACACACACACATACACACGGACCACGCGCCGAAATTAGGTTTTTCAGACTCAGTAGGGTCTGAAACGTAAAGATCTGAAGAAAACCCAAATTTTTTTTTTGGGCCGATTACTATACTTTTATTCCCTTCGGGTAGCGGAAAGTAAAAAACGGGAAGAAAAAAGAAAGAAGTAGATGAAAGGAGTTTGAATGATGTCGACAGGGAGAACAAATGGACAGCACTCACGAAATTCAGATTCGAAAATTCGAAGACGAGTCGAAAAGAAAAAAGGTTCAAAGCCGTCGTTTTGAGCTGGAGCTTCTTCGATAAGGAATACCAAAAATGATAAAGTAATTAGACTTCTTTTGCTAAACTTTGTTGGAGCCCTTGTATTTAAAATGTTAGTAGAGCATTTTCAGCCGGGTGATATTGAAGTAGTGGGGTACGCTCAATTGAAAGAACAGTTGTCGAAGTATTTTTACAAGAATATTTTGATGTCTGCTTCTCGAAAGGAATTCGCAAAACGTTCAGAAGAGAAGGAGAACCGAGCTAAAATCGTCGCTTGAGAGCAATTAACAGGGGTAAAAATTAATTCTTGGCCTACTTATAAATTGAGTCGCACTGGAAATGTCTTGGGGCCGAGGGGTAAGACAAACTGTAGTAGGGAAGGAAACTTGGTTAAGAATGGGTCACCAGCAAACCAGCTGCGAGTAGCTTACGTATACAGATGTACCTATTGCTACTTTGGAAGAAGCAAACGTCATCGCTTTTGGCAACAAGTTTACGCTATCACTGTTTGCGTATGAGATAGTATGAGAAGACACTACTCTGTTTGTTTTGAAGTGGTGTTTTAAATTTATATTACCTATGCCATCTGGAGTACTGTTACGAGTTTGACAGATAAGATATATTCTGAGGAACAACTATTGGAATTACTAAATAAGCATAATGCATTGTTCAAAGACAAGTTTGGTAGCATAAAAGCCCATTCAGCAGTAGTGCACGGAAGAAGCTACACCAAAAATTTTAAAGCCATTTGCTCTGAGACAGAAGGATGAAAATGAGCTGACTCGTCTTCAGAGGGAAGGAGTAATAGAACTAGTAGACAACAGTTTCTCCGGTGGAATTGGATTGGCCACTGGTTGTAACACTGAAACCCGATGGAAGTCTCAATCCTGTGATTAATTTGGAACACTACCCTCTACCGACATTCGAGGATATTATGGACAAGTTAAAGATTATCGCTTTGAAGGACGCATATTTACAGGAACAGGTGTCAGAAGGTTCAGACAAACTAAGCGATCACCACATCAAAAGGGTATTTTAAATATAACAGATTGCCCTATGGAATTAATTTTGCTCCTGCATTTTTCCAAAAAGCGATGAAGAAAATTGTGATAGGCATCCCACACTCAACGTTTTATCCTTATGATATTACAGTGACAGGAGAATCAGATGAAGCGCATTTTATACATCTGAGCCTGGTGCTGGACCGGTTGGAGGAAAGGAGCATCAAAATAGAAATTCTGATAGAAAATTCTGTGGTTTACTAAGAGGGAATCCACCCAACTGATGAACATGTTGAAGTCATACATCAAATGCCTTCCCCACAGAACACTACACACGAGAGAACGTTTTTGGGTTCAAAACTGCAATCGACTTGTTCTGAATTGCATGAGTAATGCCAGAAAGGGAATAGATCGAAGTGGACATCCAAAAAACCGATTGTCATCATCTAAAACATTGGTGCATTTTCAGGATAAACTGCCGTTAATAGTGTCTACAGATATAGCGAAAAGAGCCTGGGTGCAATATGGCAGATATCTTGATGGGACAGAATAGCCTGTCATGTTTGCATGAAGGATTTTGACAGCGGCTGAATCAAAGTACTCTTCTATCGACCGGGAAACCCTGGCACTGGTATTTGCAGTTAGCAAATTCTACCAGTATTTATTCGGGAAGATCATCGACCTTCAACTGGCATTTAACGCTCAGAAATTCCTAAAATGACTGCAAGCTGGTTTGCTCATAAGGCGCTGGTGTTAAGCACATGTACGAGATTGAGTACGTTAGTGGGGAAAGCAAAGGCCCGGAAGATTCCGTTAGTAGGATGCTAGTGTTAGGAGCAGAAAATATTAATCAAGAACGAGACAATCTTCTCCACCTTCGCTTTTACGAAATACCAGTGACTAAACAGGACTTGAAGCACAGAAACAACAAATACAAATTACTCACTTTGTGCAACATGGGTGGATCGATAAAAGGCAGTTCAACAGAACGCAGGATGTTGTCTTTGGAAGGAGGATTGCAGTTCTTTCAGATTTGAGAGAACAATTCTTACAAATGCTCCATGAAGGTCACCCAGGAATAAAGGCCACAGGATCACTTGTCCCGATGTATTGCTGGTGGCCCAACATGGACACGAGTGTAGAACAGCCTGCCCATTCATGGAACATTCTGGTCAAACCAGCCACGTCTACACATTGACTATTCCAGAATGTATGACGATACGAACTTGTTAACTTCCTTCAATTTCAAAGGAAGTTAAACACATGAACACTTCTACAAGCAAAGATACCATAAATACTACTACTACTACGGGAGTGCCAAACACAATCTTGACAGACAATGGACCACAGTTCACTGCAAACCTTTTTGTTAACGGAACAACATATCACATACAGACAACACCCCTGTACACATGGGTGGGCCGAGAAGGTCGTGCGAGCCTTCAATCAACGAATGCGATCCTCAACTTCATATGGGTATGATTGGCAAACCAGGCTTGACAAATTTTTGTTATTGTATCGAAGCACACCTCACTCAACTACAGATCGTTCTTCAACCTAATTACTACTGGGTAGACATTTGCATTCCCAGTTAGATCTTCTGAAACTGACTTAGTATTAACCATGGAAAATGCGGTTGCTAAGCAAGCGTCATACAGAGAGGAGATTCTTTCAGAGACCTGTGAGACTTTCTTATTGTGTCTTGGTAGAAGAAAAAGAAAACAAAGAAGCATGCTGACCAACTGCGGAACGCACGAAGAGCTTTCAAAGGAAAAAGTCTAAGAGGACAACAGTTGGCGTGCGTTCTTAGTTACGTTCTAGTTGTCAAGGTTCCAAATAAAATATCAATTTGAGTGTCGTCATTGGACTCGCACTTCGTTAAAAACAGGACGAGTTTTTTTCTACTATGATGAATTATGAATCCTTGAGATATATCCAGCTGACCAGACCCAATTCCCTTAGCCACTACCAGATTCACACGATCAATTTGCAGGCTTATATGTGGAGGCTTCATCTTGTTTCGCCATTCCCTTCCCCTAAGTCGCTCTATTTGCCATTTCCACTATTGCAGACAACTTCCACCCATATGGCACATTGAAGTGCATTTTTATGTCAGCAAGAAGTCAATCACAACCACCAGCACAAAAATAATACTCGCATGGTTGTGTTTAGATATATAATTATATATTTTTCTCCAATACAATGTATAAATTAATGTCGATAACAGTGACTAGATTCCTTGTTTTCTTCTTTTTTTTTCAAATATTTACACGGCGTTTTATTTATTTCGGCAATAATAATAATAATAATATACTCATCGTAAATTATGAATGGGTGGGTAAAATAATAATTCGCACGCGTGACATGTTCATGTTTTGTTTGTTTGAGCACATTAAATAAAACGTAACAAGTTGGACGATTAAAATAAGTTAAGTATAAGGTGAGTAACAAAACGAGTAACAGAAGAGCAGTTTCTGTGTAAATATAAATTCAACAAAACCAACAAAACAAAATAAATAACAATTTTGAGAATAACAAATAATCAAACTCTTCCTTAGACAAAGCTTTTGTTCTCTCCTTCAATACACGACATTGCATCAAAAGGGCAACATATGTGTTCATACGTTATCACTGGCCGCCCCCTCACTTCTATCGGAAAACTTCAAGATTCCTTTTTGATTTTTTCCAACGAATTTCATTTTCCAGTGAATTGACTAATTAATTAAGGACTAGATAAAGGTTGATACTTCCAAGTTTCTAATTATGCAGTGAAAATGGTGGAGGGGAGGGGGGAGGGTGGGATCAAACTAAAGGCGGGAGGCTCCAACACTCGATGGGACCTGTTCATAGAACAGAAGGTAGGCTTCGGATGAGACAACGTTCCTCGGTGAAATACTGGTCACTCTGGAAAACGGGTAAAAAAAAGTCCAGTTAAGAGAGTTGAAACGCTAATTCAGAATGGTATAGTGAAATCCCTCTTATAATAGTAACCTTGTTCTTCATATGAATAGGTTTTCACATGCGTATTAATAAAATAGCTGAGTAACGAATTATTGTCGAGTGAATAAAATTACAGCATAGTACTGTACTGTAATGAAAATATCGAGGCTCCAAGTAAAGTAAAATTTGAAGGGAGACATGGGAGAAGGATATATATTATAGGCGTGGGGAGAGTCCAGTTATCCGTCTTAACGATTTTATTTATTTTATGAACAGCTGGTTGGTTCAAGCCTTGAAGTGTGGTGGTTAAAGAAAAAAAATTATGCTGGAGATTACAAATTGTCTTCGTTCATGGCATCAATATGAGACATGATATGTCTGTGTCATTATTGACTGACAGCCGCAAATCATATCCATTTGTGTACACACATACAAAACACTAGTGCAGTTCCCTAGTGAATGTTGTCTCCAGATCAACAACACGATTAGAAGCTAAGGTTTCATGCCCTTCCTTATTGTTATTAAACTCTAGGAGTTCAAAAGGTGCCAAATATCTTTCATTGTGCATCATATTGTTGCTTATATGGGAAGTTCCCTCAGTGAATCTTCAACAGTACCTGTTGAGCATAAAGTATTGCATTGTAGCCGAATAATATTTCGGTTTTGAAATACTCTTTTATTCCTACAGCTAATTCATAGACTTCTTGTTTTGTGAATAGTTTAATACTAAATAAATATATTACATGGTTTTTATTTTAAATACTAACTTTGCAGCTAAATCAACTTTATTCAATTGTTAACGTTAAGGGTTGAAATAAAAGCTCACCTTGAATCGTTGAACTCATACCAGTGCCCCGTTCCTGAATGGAGACAGTAGGCTGTATAATGGCCAGAGTAAGCAGTTCCTGAATGATTCGAGACAGCATAGAGATTGTACGTGCATGCTTGTTTAGTGCTCGAGTATGCAGACATATCCAGATTTGTTAGGGGAAATTCTACGGTTGCAGACAGTTTTCTGTACCTTTCAGATGGCGAAAACCGTTTGAGGTCTGGTTGAATAGTACATTAAGGAACTCATAAACTGTTAATTACTGGTTCAAGTAGCTGCTGAGAGGATAGTAGATATGAATGAATAAATTAGTTCTTAACATTACCTTGATTCCCTCTCCATGTGTCCTAATTAAGTGGTTGGCGCCTTTAGATCCACCATCAGAACTCTCGATCAATGCAAGAGCCTGGTGACAGAACCTGGAGAGTCGTCGTTGACGAGCTGCCAAGGCTCAGCCATTAACTCAGGGCAGCTCCAGGCATACACTTCCTGTAGTTCCATTTCAGCTATGTCATCACTACGTGTTTGAGAAGCTGAGCCCCTCTCTCTCTCTCTCTCTCTCTCTCTCTCTCTCTCTCTCTCTCTCTCTCTCTCTCTCCCCCTCTCCCCCCCCCCCCCAATGACACGTTCAGTTCTTAAGATTGGAAACAGGTTTGTTTCCTTATGAAAATGACTGTTCCTTAACAATCATAGGTGAGTTAAATCAGTTGAAAGCAACTTGGCAATGGGTTACAAGCAAACACACATAGGGTAATCATATACGTATCCTACTTCAACAGATTGAAGATCTAACTCATTTGAATGTTCATGTCATTGAAGGTCTAGCAAATAACTTAAACTGCTTGCCAATAGACTTGCCATATCAGCCCAAATGACAAGAGAGTTACTATTTTGAACATTGGATGATACCCTGCTAGATGGGACCATTAGTGACCAGGCGTTCAAGGCTTTTTCTAACGTTTCACAAAAATGCTCCCATTTGGATTTCTTCTGCAGAGTTGTGTCTATACTTTTAATATCGAGGGCATCAGGTAAGCCCAATGGGTGGGTTGGTGCACATAAAGTCCAGCACCTGTAGATCCAAGCTTTTCTGTGTTTTTACTTTCACTATCCACAGGAAGTTTTGTAGTGACAAAAAAGTGGGGGTAGCCTCGTTGACTGTTAATGATTATTGGAGTGAATGGTCAAAAAATTATTCTCTACAAATTATAAACTTACACGAGTACCAGAATGTTCAGAAAAGGATACGTAAAACCAATATTTTTGGGAACTTTTGAATCGAAAACCTCTTAGTGCACTTTCTTCGGGTTTTGCATTTGGAGCAGGTCTGAAAAATACAAAACATGTCATCATATATAGCTGGTGCTTTCTGCATGCAACCTTGCTGCGTCGTATTTCATGACGACCAGCTGTTTCACTGATTTAGAGGCTAAATCTTGCCTAATCCAACAAAAAATATCTGGTGCGTTGCAACACACAACTTTCCTTAGCTCTACGTCTATTCACTTTGTACATGGCTAATTCTATTTAATCGATTCATTTATCACTCAGTTTCTTTGAACTTGGTCCAACAACACTGCACAGCAGCAGGAAGCGGTAGCGCCTACAGTTCTGGAATTTATTGTGCTGCTCGTACTCATTTCAGGACGATTATTGAGCAATTGGTACACAGATAATTAATGAGCCTGAAAACACGAATTTTTTGAAGAAGGATAGTAATAACTTTTGCAGAGTTATTGGGTAATAACTGTAAGAACTGGTAGTAAGCGAAACGGCGGTAGTTGCAATTCAGGAATTTCTGGAGTGAGCCCCATGTATCTCATGAGCGTTTTTAAATACTCACCCTATAGGTATTGGATTGGACTACAGTACCAATTTTCTTTAACATTGTACTAACATTCCAGCGGAGTTTAAAAGGAAAAAAACCCGGCAAAAACGCTTTTCGTCGAAAATTTTGATAATTTATTGTGCTGCTTTTGTCATTTTCCCACAAATGGGAACTTTATGGTATAATTACCTTATTGAGAGCTATCAATATACATTATGCAATCAAAATCGTTAGAACCGTTTTTGAGATAAAAATTTGGTTTTTTGATCACTATGATAACTATAGTTAACTTTCGGTGGATTTTGCCCATACCCTTATTTGCGCGTCCCATGGTAACCCGTAGGCTAGACATCAAGTTTCCGCTGATTTGGTACGGTTGTTTTCCCTAAAAACCGCGCTAAAATCGATTTCGTCGAAAATTTCTATAAATTATTGTGCTGCTCTCGTCATTTTCCCACAAATGGGATTTTTATGCTATAATTGCCTTATTAAGATCTATCAATATAAAAAGGTTAATCGAAATCGTTAGAGCCGTTTTTGAGAAAAAAATATTTGGTGTTTTGATCACTATGATAACTATAGTTAACTTTCGGTGGATTTTGCTCATACCGTTATTTTGGCGTCCCATTGTGACCAGCGGGCGAGATATGAAATTTGAGCTGATTTGGTACGGTGGTTTTCTCTAAAAATCGTTCACAGACACACACACACACAGACACACAGACCATTTTCCCAAATAGTGTTTTTCGGACTCAGGAGGGTCTGAAACGTAAAGATCTGAAGAAAACTCAAAATTTTTTTTTCAGCCGATTACATAACTTTCCTTTCTACTTCGTAGACCCAAGGAAAGTAAAAAACTATATCAAAATGAAAGGCCATTGCAGCTGACAGTGAAACGCTGCAGATTTGTGCTATTAATATTATTGCACTTCGACTATTCCTTTTCCTAAAGATCTGAACAGCAAACTGATTGCAGTGCTGAAGACAGAAAAGGGAGAATCAGTGACCGCAGTAAATAATCTGTCACCCTGTAACGTAATCCATGGCTACAAAAGGCTGCAGATCGTTAATCTGACCATAATATTAAACTGACGTAACCAGTACCTTTTGATTGACTGTTGGATTGCTACCCCAGACAACGGAGCAGTAGCCAATCACGCCTTTATAGATGGCCTTGTACATGAGGATAGTGTACACTGGCAACAGCTCTCTACCGGGAGACTGGCTAGCTACATGAAAATACTGTGAATGGGGATATAGGCCTAAAAAGCAAAAATGGGTGCATTTTGGCAAAACGGCTCCAACAATTGTCACCAAACTCCAAATGTTTTCAAATAGTCGATATCTATATATTTTTCCAATAAATGCTCCCTTGACAGTCCATTGAGCAGAATTAAAAATCGAAATGTGTCGAATATGTTTTTTTTTTTTTTTTACATTTATTTAATTCCCTCGAGTAACAGTGCCATAGGATTTTATCAATCTCATGGAATCTCTTTTAGCAACCTATACCCACATTCTTAGTAATTATTTCTGTATATATCTGTTGAACGTAGATAAAAGCCACATTAACTCAAAAAAACGAGATTTGCCGATTCATCAGTTTTCCAATTTTCACAAAAACAGCTCTACCAACTTCAATCAAACATGTAGAGTACTTTCAACTAACTGGTACATTTTGTTTTCTATAAATGTTCCAGTAGAAATGCGTTGAACGAAGATATAGCGCCCATATATGTAGCAGGTCGTCAAATTTGTATAGCAGCTGAATTGCAATAAATAACTAACGTAATGCAATATCTAGATATTAGTGCTACTAATACAAAGCCAATCTAGTGGGAAAATTAAACTTTGGTATGGAACGTCAATTGGCTTTTGTCATTAGAAAATTCTAATTTTAAATCAACTTCCATTGGTGTTTTAGCAATTTTGCATGTTGTCGTTATACATGCATCAATAGAACACTTTTGGCTCGTACGTATTGATTCATCTGTTAATCGAAGGAATTCGACACTGAGACAATATTATAGTTCACCTAAATCAGCACATTTCAAAAGTCTTGGTCTACCAGTTTTTAAATGTTCAATTTTGGTTAGGTTGTTCGAAGCAATGATGATATCGTTGCAAGGCTGTGAAGAGCATTTTGTCTCTTCCAGTTCCTAAAGTATTCGGCAAACGATGGTGTGAGTTCGATTTCTTTTAGCCTTGTGTCGAGTTTCTTGTCCCAGTCTACCAGCTTGTTTTAATACGTGTATCTCCTTTTCATGAAACAGACCTTTTCGATTGAATTGTGTTTCACCAGCATTTGTTTTCTTTATCGATGAATGGAATTTTTTGAATTTTGACTTTCTTCAATGAGAATTTCCGTGTTAGATCCGCCGGCTTCTCCATGTAAATTTCTTCATCTGGAACTCCATTTAGATAGGCGGTGGTAACGTAAAGTTTTTCTTCAGCGGCGATCCCCATCAATAGTCGCATTTTCTTATGGGAAACGACTGAAGAATAAGTTTTATCGCAGTCGACTCCTGGACGTTGGGTGAATCCACACAAGTCTTGCTTTTCAACGTTCTAAAGTTCCATCGGAATTCAATTTTTCAGTCAAGATCATCTTAATACAAACAACATTCCGATTGGTAGGTAGTTTAAAGATTTTCCAAGTTCCGTTTTTTACGAGTTCTTCACTCAGTACAGACTTAACGGCCAGACGATGATGTCTTTACATCAAAAGCGCTCGCCCATAGTATCTCACCAGCCAGAGGAGACGGACTCACTTAACAGGTTCGTTAACTTCAGTCACTTGCAAAGGCTCCACAATGGTGCAGTAGCCCAATAGGGGTCGGAAAAACCAAGTTTCGCTCAGGTTGTTCACTTATTCGAACTAGCTGAAGAGCTAAAAGACGTTCAACAATTTTGATATAGTGCAGTAACTACACGATGCCTAATAGGACGCCAGATTATGAGTTGATAGATTTATGCTAGTTATTCAATCACAGCCAAGACTTATGGGATTTTGATGAGCCTCCCCCCACCCCCCCACCCCCCACAAAGCATTACGAACTGTGATGTAAAGCTATGTAATCGGCTGAATCTTCACGTTTCAAATACCAAAAAACATCCTTTCGGAAAACGATCTAAAAGTCTGAACGAAATGACAAATTTAGTACTAGGCCTGTATGTTGAAGTGGGAAGCCTCACGCAATAATCTCTATAAAAGCGCAACCGATCTCACAAAATTCTCATCAAGTGAAGGTTATGATTGCACGTTTACTATTGACACTTTGGCTAATTCGTTTCACAATTACATGTAATTCCAAAGCTGTGAACACGAACATTTACAATAAATCGGGTTAACAGCTCAATTAACTACCTACCCACTGAAAGGTAGATAACTAGGGGCAATGTTGATCTAGGATTGGACGAGCGGTACGCCCAAGGAAATTTCCCAACATGTGATGTGTGGACTGTATTTGTACAAAGCAAAACAAATGATATTGTGTGGGCCCACCGAAGGTATAACTTAAGGCAATACAAAAACAAATAAAATCACTTCTTTTAAAGATAAACAAGGCAATACAATTGGAAAGTAAAGATGAATGTTTGTGGTGTGTCGTGGACGAAAAGACGAGCGAGGTGGTGACTTGCGGACGTGACGAGAATAGAGTATATATTCAGCACAATACCTTGATCCGCTGGTACCAGGCAATGTGCCAAAGGTACTTTACCAGTCTTCACGAGCGTGGCCTCCTGGAGGTAGAATAACGCGAGGAAGAGCGAGGTGGACAAGGTAAGACGAGAACGATATGAGTTGTAGAAAGCGAATGACGAGAAAAATGAAGAAAGATGAGATTCGGTAATGGGGTGACGTAATGATGGCACTACAAACCCATGTCACTACAAACCCATGTGTCATGATGGATCGAGCTTGGGTGGTGACTCATGCAGCACTTGCTCGACTGACGGAAGTGAACTTTGCCGAAAACGCGGAAGACTGAACAAAGGAGTTGAAATCAACATTGGTGAACAGGCAACCAAGTCAATTCTGCTTTGTTTAGCACTCCTGGTTTCATAGCCAACTTTATTAGCTCGGTTTTAAGGCGAAACATAGACTAAATTATGGGTAATGTCAGCTGGGCGCGCGATCAAAGGTATTTCTCTCAGGTAGGAAAGGGCATCAGACAACCTTCAGTTCATAGGTAAAGAATGGCTAACTCAACAGGGTTACTGACATAGAAATCTTTACACAGAACAAAACGTGGGTATAGGTTGCTAGAAGACACTCCGTAAGATTGATGCAATCCAGTGACACAATTAGTCAGGAAATTACACAAATGTAAAAAAAAAAAATTATTGTCGACACATTTTCACTTTTATCTTTCTTCAATGTATTGTCAGGGAAACATTTATTCAGAACAATATATAGGTATCAACCGTATCAATCGTTTGAGCCATTTTGCCAAAAAGCCATTTCATGGAGATATTTACAGAGAAGCGACTTATAGAACTGAAGGGTAGATTACGGTGAAGCTCAATGGTAGGGTATACACACTTAAACGTGGCTCCTTAACTAGCATTTGCGATAGAGCATTCTGGTAAAGGTGTGTGTGAAAACGTCTTTTGTGGCCTGGGTTATGTGGGAATAAACGGCAGTTCGCTCGTATAAGGATGATTAGTGTAAGATTAAGATAGAGATTTCTATTGACGTTCCTTGAAACATAACCTCAACTTTCATTGTATATATATCCTTTTGCCTGGCTAAAAAGTTCATTCGGAACTTACAAGTGGTAAATAATACGGAGGCCTATGAACCCCAAACCAACCTAGGTCATTCAAGGTAATAAACAGTACTTACAGGCATTTCATGACCATCGAGAACTTCTTCCTTTGTGAAATGATCTAAGCATTGCGAGAGTCTAGTTGTGGAGCCACTGTGGGAATTGGGCAAGGGAAGCGATAGATCCCAAAACGCTTCAAAGGTAGTGGACGCGTGATGGCATATTGTGCACAGCAGTGTTGACTTGAGTTGTCCAACAAAGAGGTCTACTATTCGAGAGTTGTCAATCCTGAGATACTGCTTCCAAGCTTCTGTTGCCTTTTGGCTCTCACTGGAACAGACAATTACTCATAGGTATCCAATTGGACTAGTAAATCAATTTTTTTTCAAGATTTGAGAGGAGTTTAACATATAAGGAAAAACTGCGCTAAAATCGATTTTCGTCAAAATGTTTGGAACTTTATTGTGCTGCTCTCCTCATTTTCATACGGATGGGAATTATCTTGGTATCTTCATCTCATTAGAAGCTGTCCACATAAACAATTTAATCAATATCGTTAGAGCCGTTTTTGGTGGGAAAAAATTGGAGTTTTGATCACTATACTCAGTTTTGGATGGATCTTGCTCATTCCCTTAATTTGGCGTCCCATAGTGACCTGCCGGCTAGATATCAAGTTTGAGCTGATTTGGTTCAGCCATTTTCTCACAATCGCGTTCAGCTGTTTTCACACACACAGACCATTTTCCCAAATAGTGTTTTTAAGACTCAGTAGGGTTTGAAACGTAAAGACCTGAAGAGAACTCAAAATTGTTTTTCAGCTGATTACATAACATACTTTTTTCTTCGTAAAGCCAAGCACGTTTCTTTGCCATAATCTTCTTCACAAACTGGGCGAAACGGTTATAGGCTTGCTTTGTAGCAGTCAATGTTGGTAGGTTTGTCTACATGATGGAGTCTTTGAGAGAAAATAAGTGGAGCTGCCCTCGTCCAGTGGTCTGGCTCAACCCACTTTCTCCCAAGACGTTCACGGATGTTGAGGAAGAACTAATATGTGTCACGTCTTGGTGATCAACAGGAGTGCTGAGCTCTCTGGGATTGGGCCAATACTCCCTTTTGATTGACTGAGTTTGCGACCCCTGATAAGGGGACAGTAGCCAATCACGCCTAGATAAATGGCATTGTACATAAGGATGGTGTCATGGTCATACACTCCCCAAGTGTCCTTACTCATTGCACACAGTGAGGCAAACCTAGCAAGTGCCTTTGAGGGACTGAAGGTGCTGGCTGAAGCCCCACCTCTTTTGCATATTCACTCCTAAGTACTTGATTTGCTTCTCAAGAAGGAGCCTGTGTGCCATGCTGTGACTTGGTTGACTATCTACCTTTCTTTTTAAGAGGATTAACCGAGTTTCTTCTTCAGCTACCTGAAGCTTGGATGTGCTCACATCGCTGGATGACAGTTTGGAGCACATGGTGGGTTTTTGCCTCAAGTTGACGAATCAACTGTGCACAGATCAGCACAGGCAGATCATCCACATAGGTGTACGGCTCGCAGTCAGTCTTCATCAGTCTTCTGAGAAGACCTTCATAGTAGGCGTTCCAGAGTGGTCTGAAGTCTGAGGACCGAGCTGTGTGGGACCCCTTCTCAATTGTTCTCCGAACAGAGACATGCCAACATTCATTGGTTGCATAGAGTAGCCTTTGGTTGCGCTTCAACTTGGGGGGCTGGTGGCATCTATCACATGGGCTGCTGGGCGATTGCCCTGCACAGCTCCTCTCTCTCCACAGCTGACACAGTTTTTCTCAGAGGGTCTGGGGCTGGAGACAGAATTGCCCTGACGGCACTTATGGGCAGCGTTGTAATTTTGGTTAGTTAGGCAATGACCGGGTCACACATTGGACCCATTCACCACACCACTTTTGAGTTATGTGTAGGAGCTGGATTGCCTGAGCAACTAGAGGGGGGAAGGGGAAGGAGATGGGGCATTGCCTGGTTTTTTAGGCAACCACCAGTTTGCTCATCATCCGACAGGGAAAGTGACCCACTAAGTCAGTCACTGGGCGAGTTTGGTGAGCCCAAGGATGAGGCACAGGAGGTTGTTACCTGCATTACGGTTTAGCCATGTTTGTTACTATATTACTATAGGGGGGGGGGGAGACTGATGTAGTGTACCCTCGTGAGTTTATTTGTTATGTGTGTTAGTGGAATAAGCCAAAGGTGCTCAAAGCAGTATCCAGGGAGCTCCCCCACAGGCAAATTGATTGTAGCCCCTTTTGCTGGTTGTTAGAAGGCCAAGGGGAGGCCCCATATGCCATCCAGTGCAAGTATCACGCATGAAGCATTTTACAATGGCTGCTCAGTCAGCCCTCTGTCACTGGTGGTGTAAAGAGCGAGACACACTATCAGCCACCCTGGGAACACTCGAATCCAGTTTTCCCCTCCTCATTCTGAAGGCTGTTCTGCGATCCCACTTCAAAGAAGGGGGTTCCACAGTATGTTGTGTACGTGAAGGAAGTGATAACGCGGATAGCAAGTCAATTCCACCTCTTAGAGGCACGCAGGGAGTTCTGGAGTACAGTTCTGGCGAGTACAGTGTGGTGACAGTACACTGCGATGCCCACCCATAAGTTAAGCCTCGTCGATTGGAATCTGGCAGGGAGCAGCTTCGTGGCGAGGTTTACATTCTGGCTGAGCCCACTCATCCCAGACATTTTTTTCCAAAGCTCGCCAGAGAAACTAAATAAATAAAATCCACACACACACAGACCATTTTCCCAAATAATGTTTCAGTAGACTCAGAAACGTTAAGATCTGAAGAAAACTCCTTTTTTTTTCAGCCGATTACATGACATTCCTTTATACTTCGTAAAGCCAAAGAAAGTAAAACGTGTATAGTTCTGATGGGCTAATACTAGTATGAAAGTAATTACCCAAGATCGTCATCAATTTCTGGGAGGTTCTTGGGTTTGATGGCGACTCTATTGACATCATCATGAAGCCCTTCGAGTAAATAACGAAGAAATTCCTGTGCATCCTGTTGGTTATATCCCATGAAACGTGGGGCGTAGCGTTGAATTTGAGATTTGAAAGCTGCAGTGTTGGTGAGTTTACCTTCGTCGCTCCATAACTCAGTCACCACATCACCAAATGCTGCGGAAATACACCAAAGTCAGTGAGGAAAAATTTGGTAGGTCATTGTGCTATATATCAGGGCACATACTATTCTAAGTGATTAGGAACGAAAGTGTAGAAATGTAAGGAGTTCAGAAAGGGCAAAAGTATTTTTATAGGGTCTGGGATCAGGTTGGATCCAAAGTTGCGTTGTGTAAATAAGTGTGATTTCTGTAGGGAGAGAGGCTTCTACGAATGAAAGACTAGATTAAGCGCACCCTAATAGCACTGTGCAAGTGCTGAATTGAATGGCCATCACACTACAACGAAATAGAGACTCAGTTCACTAGCAAGAGCAACAATACCTGTGAATCCTGCAAGAAGTCCCTGCTGTTGAACGTCTACAACACTGTTACAGATATAATAGCGATATCGCGCTAAGTGAGAAGGGGAGTGAGTATGATATCGTCCAAATAGTAATTTTAAGAAGGGGTTTTATTCGCGAATTACTTTTCTCGACCACAAACAGGGAACTGGGGGGGAGGGAACACGGGCGACAGGGCGATGAGAGAACCGCTCAGTTACAACTGACGGCAGGGATATTTCGAGCAAATCAGGGCATTTGAGGTGTCCAGTCAGCACAAATGCCCCGGACGAGCCTCCACTGAATGGAAGTTTGGCTCGTCCCCATACAACAGTGTGTTGTGTATGTGTAAGTGTAAGTTGTGTCCCTTTAAGTCAGGCACATACGAACATGCACGGAATACGGCAGTGGAATCTGGACCCCCAACTGCAGGGTGTGGCGACAGAGTACACTGTGACGCCCAGCCACAGTTAGGCCTTGTTGGAGTATCAAATGATGAAACGATTACTTTCGCTGTAATTATTGTCCTCCAAATTCTTTCAATTAGTAGACTGTGGCTCACTTTGGGTCGCGGAAAGTAAAGTAAATAAGTAAATAGTTAGATCAGGTGGGAAACCGGATTAAGAACTCCTCCTAGATGGTACGGGATTCCACAGGTGGCTACCTCCACGCAGTAACACACGGGCAACAGCTCTCTACCGAGATCAGGATTCTAAATCTGCAATGTCTGCCCGCCATCCAGGCCGTTTTGTGCCTGTTAACTGTTGTAAATGGACTGTAATGCAAAATTGAAATGACGGAAATTGGAGATGGAAAAAATAAAAAATGAAAACCAGTTGGCAGCGTACCTGTTGCCGGCTGGCCACAACGAAGTCGCGGCAATTGTTCGACGGAATCACACAACTTTACAGGGGTTTTATAGTGGGGGTATGAATTCGACGACAGGTTGGCGCAGAAGAGGGCGAGAAGAAAAAAAAATTAAATCATCTTGTCTCCGCTAGGTGAAGAAACAGAGACAGTGCTGCCAACCTATTTCCATCTCCAATAATGGATTAACGCAGTTAACCAGTGCCTTTAATGTTGTCTTAAAAAATCCGTCCTTCCATACAAAAATCTCATTTGGTATCTAGTTGTGCCCGACATCTCGGCAATCCGATCGGACGAAACCCATGGTTGTTATGAGCAAAAAACGGTTTAAAAAAATTCACAAAAACGCAATTTTGGCAGTTTAATCACAAATACGCCGTGTTTGGTATCGTTTTCAAGTTATTTTTAGATCCTGGGTCGAATGGAATCAGTATTAGACGTGTACAACTGCGTGTAGTTACATTACAGTAATTATAGTGTGCCTAAGTCTACTAATTGAAAGAACTCGCAGGACAATGACTACAGCGAAAGTAATCGTTTCATCGTTTGTAGTCCCTCCCTCCCTTCAAAAACAGCAGCCCGCTTCTCTCGCCATGCCAATTGCCTACAGGCGCCTATGGATGACTGGAATATTTAGTTTTCGTCGGCAAGTTGTAGACAGGTCATGTTTCGCATGGTTTACTTGTATTTTTTGATGCTGAATAGAATGGGATGGGTCTCGGTTCCTCAGAATAATAAACCTTTGCGTGATAACTTGCATGGTTTTTTGTATTGTTTGTTATTTTTTGTAGACGCCAAAATAAGGTTATGGGCGATTTTTTTTTTTGGAAAAGAAGGGTGGGGGACAAAAATGTACAAGAAACTAGGTTTTTCGCATTTTTCTCGAAAACGGCTCTAACGATTTTGATAAAACTGTGAAATTATCTTCTACTAGTTAGTACAAAACATTTATTCCCTACACATATCATTTTTTAGGCTTTTGGGCAAAAAGCGGCATCAACTATCTATTGTTCTCAATAACTCTTACTCTGACAGTCTACTGAACAGAGAGAAAAATCAAAATGTGTCGAAAATAATGTTTTTTTGAGCATTTTTGTAATTTCCCGAGTTACTGGGTCACTGGATTTCATCAATCTTAAGGAGTGTCATTCAGCACCCTACACCCACATTTTGTTCTGAGCATCAATTCTGTATATATATCTGTTGAACGAAGAAAAGGAGGGAGATTTGTCGAATATTAATTTATCAGCTTTCCTATTTTCTCAAAAATGGCTGTAACGATTTCTATCCAACTCCGTAATACTCTCAGCTAAGTATTACCTACATTTTGTTTTCTATAAATGTTCCTGCACAAATCCGTGGAACGAAGATATAGCGCCGGTATGTGTAGCAGGTCGTCGAAGTTACGCGGATGTTGTGGAAAGCTGTGTTGCATATATTAATGCCAAATCATAAAAAAATTAAAATAAAACATTTTGCCCAAAAAATGAATAAGAAATGTTAGCAGTGGACTACCGATATCACTTAGGGGCGTAAAAAATTGTTCATGTCCTATTCTCAGACCTACTGAATATATACACAAAATTTCATATGCATTGGTCAAGTTTAGTTACAAAACACTGAGACACGATATTAGATAACCACGGCAAACAGATAACCCCGAGAGCAAACGTTCTGGGGATCCCGAGAGAAATAAATAAATGTTTTGCCAATAGTGACGAATGGGATGTTAAAAAGTGACGGAAGTGTGTACAACAAAATTGTACGCCAAAAATCTGAAACTGATCAACATAATCGCTTGAAACGCACCAAATTTTACTACAAATACAAGCCCAGCCCTGTCCTCGAGAGCAACTATTGTAAGTTGTACTGGGACTGAGTCATTATCATTAAGAAGGCCATCAACGCCAACTCACTGGGACTGACAAAAGTAGACAAGCACAACAAATTGAGACTAACGCTGACAATTACTCGTCACCCAAACAAGAAATGACCTTTCACTAGAGATACAGAAACAGTAGAGGATGAAAAAGGAGCAATTGTACCAATCACCATATCCACCACTGGTATCATACCACAAACGCTTCACACGTCACAACACACAGGTCTGTTTCCTTATTAAAAAAATTTCAGTTCTTGAATACATTCATTAGTGAGTTATATAGGTCGAAGTCAGTATGGGCAGGTCTGTTTCCTTATTAAATTACCGTTCCTAAACCAACGACGAGGGTTAGATCAATCTAAGTCACTATGCACACTTACCCTACACAAAAACACCTACATCAAATTACAAAAGGCCATTGTCATTAACACAACCCACAAAGTCAGAAAATTCCACAACACAGACAATACCAACATACAACCAAATGCTCTTGGTGGCAGCTCGACGTCATTTTATCCCCCCCCCCGAGAGAGAGAGAGAGAGATAAATCGACGAACAAAAATAATAGTAGTGATCATAATAATAAACGTAGTAAGACGTTCTAACATAAAAGCTAACTGCAGTCAAGCAAAACAAAGAAAATTCAACATAGCAATCCAATAACTAATTCGAAATGGCGTTAAATGTTGTTGATAACAATGCTGTAAACCGTTGGAAGAAAGTTCCTCGAACATCAGAGAAGTTGAAAAGCAGAAATGAAACTAGACAAATACACGAAAGTAAATAATTGCGGTTAAATGTACTAACATCTTATAAGTGACCCTCGATCATCGCTTGCTCTGATTTCCGATATGTACTCGCGATTAAGCAAATATTCCCTTAGCAGTCTGGTATTGCTTAAGCATTGCACAACGGAGTTTAAAAAGCACTGAAAATGAAATATACAAATATAGATTACATTGATTGTGAATGATTTTGATGGTATGCATTGTCAAACCCAATCTCAACCTTAAACGACAGGCAAATGTCATCTGGAGTTGGTGATAAATTTTAGTGTGGGTGGTGTTGGCACTCTTCAACAGATACCTGATTAATCGTTTCATAGTGCCTCGTTAAACCAAACATTGTTTTAATAACTGTATTTCCAACATTTTATGAATATTTTAATATGAGAACATCCGTTCGAATGTACAATTAAAAACTAATCGGACACTTATGCCGCCATTGAATATAATGAAAATTAATGAATCTGAATATACCTAATGAATAAAAATACTGATACTTACAGTATTTCCGATGTTCCTAAGGCCGCTCAGACCGTTGTTGGTATTACCAGAGGGTGGCTGATCTTTTTTCAGAGTCAGAGAACTCAAATTCCTCAAGTGACGGGGGGACGAATTCCCCTAAGAGGTGAAACAACATAAGGCAATATATAAATAATTGCAGGATAAACGAGGTACAGAAACAAATAAAATGGTCGAGGGGGAGAGAGAAATGTCGCTGGGATTTTGCAACTTGGTTACAAAACTGGCTTCTGACAAAACTGTGCTATTTGGCAAGGAAATTAATGTTTAATTGGGAGCTACAAGGGCGTGTTTCGAAATTGAAGACAACTCGAGCGGCTTCTCTGTTTACAGCTCGACACCAAGAACCAATAAATGAACAATTGACTGGTCGACATTGCCGCCACCCGCTGCGCTCCTCATAGTTGAGGGAAAAGGCCTTTCATAAACACCTAGCAGTAGGGGTCGGATTCATATATACATATTTACATATTATTTTCCGAGCAGTATATAGTCGTTTTTCATGTAAAAATGGTCGTATCGATGTTGTATTGATTTTATTACCCAATTTGGTTGTATGACACGCTCTAAATTATCAGAGTTAATAACAGCGAATAGAAGGTACCTGGTGACCCCATACCTATTATGCATTGTGCGTAATAATCCCCGTTGATTCGGAATTATTTTGTTCAATATGTAACCCCGTGAATTGGGAAAGGTCATTTCAACCTTGTAAGATGCTACCTTATACAACTATACTACGTCGGGAGGTAAAAATCAGTTTATTTATTATATCCCGACTGTTAAGAATGGTAGGTAAACTAACCATCAATCGCAAGTTATTTGGTATTAAAATGACGTATTTTTCCCGGAAAATCTGGGAGTGAAGTGATATTTCAAGCGGAAATCAATAAGGGCTGCGAACCAATAGTCACTTAGTTCATCAGTTCTGGTAATAAAATAAGTTTCGCTCTGCTTTTTTCGTAGCAGATTTTACACAACTTTAATGCCATAATGAGTAGTCTTATGTTGAATGAAATGCCGCGTCAACTACAAACAATTCAAATATTCAAAAATGTGAGGCCGCACATTTTTCCCTTCACGCGGCGATAAAATTATCAACGATAACGTTTCTGACGAAGTGGATCTCGTGAGTTTGAATGTGTGCGTTGCTGAGTCAACAAAAAGCGGCCCTCGCTGGCCACAGGAGGTTGAGGGGTAACAAACCGAGAACTGGGTTCTAGGAGGGGGGAAAAAGAGAGAAATAAATCTACCAGTCGTTGGGGCCGCCAGTTGAGTGATTGCGGAGCCGATCTGTTGAAGGAGGAAGAGGAGTGGGGTGGTTATGACGCGGGTTACGTTATTACGTCATTACACACAGGAATGTGAAACAGGAGTTCGAGATCGTTAAGTTGACCCTAGACTCATCTACCGACAGTCAATGATTGCAGGCGGAATCGAAAACTATTATGGGGTTGAAGAAACCCGGATCCAGGTTTCAGAGGATAAAGGCAAGGGCTTTTGGAAGGGAATGGAGATCCTCAATTTGATAAACCAAACAGTTCAAAGCTCAAAGCACGACATATTCGGCAGTTGTTCAGCAAAACCAAATAAAGAAAAACAAATGAAACTTTGGGGAAAGTTGATGGGAGGGCGATTGAATAAAAATTGTTAAGCAATCAATTTAGAATTGTGAAACAAACACATTAGGAATAAAAACTAGTGGGGGAACCTAGAAGAACTTATTGAAAAAGTAAAACATTGCGAAAGCGAGTAAATATAATTGGAAAATTCATCCAAGTACATCAGGTCGTTGGGATCGATTAAAAACTCAGAATATTGAATAAAACTGTTGCGAAATAGAATTTAACTCTTCAAACATGAATAAATAGTATTGAACGCTTAATAAAATATCTGGAGCGTAGCAACAAACAGCTTTCCACAACCCCCGTGTAAATTCGACGACCCACTACACTACATATACGGGCGTTCAACGGATTTCTATAGGAACATTTATAGAACACAAAATGTAGGTACTACTTAGCTGAGAGTACTTCGTAAGTTTGATCGAAATCGTTAGAGCCAATTTTGAGAAAATAGGAAAACAGATAAATTAATATTCGACAAATCACGTTTTTTCGAGTTATTGTGGCTTTTATCTACGTTCAACAGAGAGATACAGAAATAATTGCCGAGAACGAAATGAGGGTAGAGGTTGCTAAAAGACACTCCATAAGATTGATAAAATCCTAAGGCACTGTTACTCGAGGGAACTACGTAAATGTTTAAAAAAAAACATTATATTCGACACATTTTGATTTATAAATCTGCTCAATGGACTGTCAGGGGAGCATTCATTGAGAACAATATATAGGTATCATTTATTTGAAAACATTGTGAGTTTGGTGACAATTGTTGAAGCCGTTTTGTTGAAACCTACTTTTGCTATTAAGGCCATATCTCCGTTCACCGTATTTACATGGAGATATGTTTTTGAACAAGAAAAGTAAGGTACCAACTAGTAGAAGACAATTTGAAGGTTTAATCGAAATCGTTACAGCCGTTTTAGAGAAACTTTCGAAAACCCTTAGTTTTTGGTGCATTTTCGGGCCTCGACCACGCGCCCAAATTAGGTTTTTCGGACATGGTAAGCCTCAAAACGAAAAGATCTGATGAAAATTCAACGATTGTTTGACACGATCACTATAAAAGAGAGTAAAAACTGTTCAAAAGTCAAGTAAACTACAAAGGTAAAAATTATTTTAAAAATAATGTTAACACAAATGATAAATTAAGTAGAAACTTTTGAGAATATCTATTCAAAAAGTTGCCTAGTCTAGTAAAACTAATAGATTAACCAGTTGACAGTTGTTAGGAAATCAAATAAAAAATGTTGGGGAATTGAACCAGATCGATGAAAATGAGGAAGACTAGTTGGGAAACGACCTGTTAGAAAATCAAGCAGTAATTGTCGCAATAGTAGAAGAAACATTTCAAAATCGAGTGAAGATATTTGAGAAACGAGTAGTATTGGGAAATCTAATCAAGCAGAAAAGTTGAGGAAATGGAGAAGACGCCAACTTTTTTTATTTACTTTTTGTTTCAAGTTGTTCAGCCAGCTGTAAAATGGTAGTTTAGTACAAATTTCAAGTGTCAAAGTAACAGCAAACACCATTCGGAAAAACGCTCTGAGCGTGTCATAGATCTCAGGTGGTGCTGCCATGTCAAGGTCGCATGAACCCATTAATCACCGCCTCACATTCCTTGTCCCTACTAAGGAATGGGATTCTGCGGCTTCTGAGCAGATGAGACGAGTGAAAGAGGTTATGAGAATCCTCTCCAGCAAACTGGCAAGGAGGGCTATTTTAGGTGTCCCAGATAATTTGCGCTGTATTCGCCCACCACTGGGGGTACAGAACAACTGATGGTCTCAAATCAAGTCACTGCAACTGGTTATAGAGCAACTAATGATATGAGGCGAGTGGAGTACAAGCGTTTCATTTTCAGGAAAGCTGGGAGTTCCTATAATAATTTCCTTTAAATGATTCAACATGATGAAAAACACTTCATACCCCAAAAGCAAGCCGATTTTATTGGTTTTGACATTTGAGGGTTAGTAAGTCGCAATTGTGGTGGGATTCGTATGATTAAACCACATCTTCACTTTTCGTATTGACTAGTTAAAATAAGTTTAGTTGATTAACGTTATTTCTACCAGCCTTGTTTTGTTCGACCCTCACACCGCCACAAAACAACCGGGGGAGGGGGGGGGGGTCAATTGATGGCCAAACTTGCGGGCACGATAATTATAAAGCCCGGACATATCGCCAATAACAATGGTTGTGTCGCTGTTTTCAACTCTCGGTGTAACTTGTCTTCAAATGAGCTCATTAGGCACGTCCTCCCTCTCATCGGTTCAAAACAGTAAAGATTCTTCCGTTTTCCGTTACACCAATCTGGTTCCTCATTCAACTCTTGAATTGCAATTTCCAATCTCAACTCTATTCTCTTACCTCTATTCTTCAACTCTGGAGACAACCACAGTCTAAGGGTCGCTTCTTATTCTGAACTCCTTTCAGGTTGTTTTGAACTCTTTCTCGTACCTACCTCTCTTGTTTACATCACGTTGCACCGCAAACTGATATTAACAGAGATCATTTCGCTATCATTCACTTAAGGCTTGCCGCTTGATCCTTGCTTCAATCAGTCTCTTTTTGCAACTCACACACTCACTCTTGTTTCGCACAACCACCACCACGCAATTAGTGTAATGAACGACGTCTTATCCCTATAGGCAAAAGTATTAAGCAGTAAGATAATAAGAACCAGTGTCACACCATTGAAATGAATGTGATGGACAAATTAATCTTGAAACATCACCACTAAACACTTATTTACTGACATCTAACATTTCCAACCACTCACATTGTACGACACTCGAGAACGACGTAAGTTTCCATAAATTTTCAGCAAAGAAGAATAATATTAAGCACGGGAGGGAGGGAGGGAGGGGTACATAGTACATATCGATGTTTCTCAAATGAAGAGTCTCGGTTCGAACGAAATACGTAAGCACAAGGAACACAGAGAAGTAGAAAAGAAAACACAGAAAAGAGCACGAAAATCTCACAAAACTGGAAGAATGATGTGTTATTCTAGGAGGTGGACAAAACTCCCGTTCAATCTGTAAGAGTATAAAAACCAAACTTGAGAAAATCCAAGTAGATTTAATTCACTTCAGTGGGGGGTTCAGTTTTGTAATGCAATGTTTCCAAAAATTGCAATACTGTGGCTCAAATTCTGCTAGAAATGATAATCTTCGTTACAAGAGTAACGGAAAGAAAGCTGATTGTAGTTAGTTTTGTGTCATTGAATGAATATTTAGAAGTTTGTATATTAATCATTTATGCGCTTCGCATCACGACTGTAGCGCACAAGCGCTCGCGGTAAAGTTAAGCTAATCCTATGGTAAAATATAACGTGAAAATTGTACCGAATCGTAATCCGCCAGGTAATTGTCGGGGTACTGATGGTAAGAGAGCAGCGTTATCATATTGAGAACTGCGAAACAAAACACTTCACTTCACGGTAAGTACTGACGGGGCTACAGCTGAAGGGAACGAAATGATTAGGACATAACGACCAAAAGATGGGAGGGGAGGGAAAGGGGGAGGGAACAACCTTGCGCCTTCAATGCTCGAACAAGATGCGGCACAATCGGCCAAAAGGCTCCAGTTGGAGAGACAGCACGACCAAACGGCGCAACCTTGTCGGCCTTCACTTCCTCGTCACCCACAACATGCGGATCGCTTCCTCAATCCCTTCTTTTGTTGTAATTAAAACGAGATGCCTATTAGCTGGAGGGACAACAACATAAGGAATGAAGATTGTGCCTGAATTCCCAGAGGTTTTGCTCCTCCAAGACTCCCCTGAGCAGCAGGCGCTAATGCCCAGGCTCAGGGCAAGAACGCCCTCCTCAAAATACAAAATACCCCTCAGCTTCCCTCAACACCCTGATATTCGATGACATGCTACATATGCAGGCGCGTTACCATCGTTCAACACATTTCTACAAAAAGGGGTACAGAGGGATAAATATAGAAGTACCCTGCCCCGTGAATCTGATGAATACCATTACAGCCGTTAATGAGAAAAAGAACATTTGTCAGAAGTACTTTGGCTTATATCTGCTATTGAGGATTGCTAAGATTTATCAAATTCAGTCTGGCATTTACCATGGACAATTTAATTTAAAAACGAACTTTTTAAAGCACATATTGGTTGGTATCATCGTTTAACGGACTGCAAGAGGAAAATTTATGGAGAATATATAGATATTGATTACATTGAATTTTAATCTAAACCGTTGAAGCAGTTTTCGCAGAATGTTGAAAAAAATGTTCTTACTTCTAGGCCTTTTACCACCAATCATTGTATTTCAAAATAGATGTTTATTAAGAAGGAAATTTCGCTATTGATTAGTAAAAAATGCTACTCAACTAATCAAATTCGTTTGTAATTTTCAAGAAAAAAGGTTTATTATTCATTCTGGATGATACTTCTGTTTTCGGAACGTTTTACTTACTCTTGGTCGCAAAAAGTAAATTAGGTGGATCATAGGACGGATTATTTTCCATCAAAATTCTACGTTATTAGGCGAACCTCTTGCTGGTTTTCCCTTGGACTGGACGATGAGGTTGGACTACCTCATAACACAAGTGAGGATGATCGAGCAGACCACCACAGCTCAGTTTACATAAATCCATACACGACTTAATTGCAATAAAATTGCCAAAATTTCGTTTTCGTTAATTTTATGAACCATTTTTTACCTATTACAACCATGGGTTTCGTCCGATTGGATTGCTGATCAGGCGGGCACAAATACGTACCAAATGGGATTTTTGCACGAAAGGACGGATTTTTTAGATCACGTTAAAGGCAAAATATGACCCAGATGGCCGACGGACATTGCAGATTTGGAATCCTGATGCCTCGAAACGTAGTGTCAAATTTTGAGGGGAGTGGTGGGCGGGGGGACGATAAAGTGTCCTCACCAAAAACAGGTTATTATTCAGAATGAAGCGGTTTTTTTACTTTCTGCAGAAACTGCTTTTATGATATCAATAAAAATCAAAAAGTTTCTTTAATTATGCAATACCTGTACTTGGCTCTACATAAATATTTATGTAGAGCAATCCGCTGAACGAAAATATACCCAAAACGAGTTACATTTTTAACTTCAAATTGCACGCAGAAAACGCAGAATAAACTCCGACCAAAGTGGCAACCATCAGATTTCAACGTTATACGAGTACATCCACACTACTTACTACTATTTATTCTTCGACTATCTGCATAAATCACAATACACTAGAATATGAGATTCTTCGAATACTAATAAAACGTTTTTTTTTATTTTCTCAAAAATGTATTTTTGTAGGTTGTCTAACGAATTGAATCAAACTCAAAAGAATTCATCAACTAGTCAACCTCTACGGAAATGCTTCCGAACACCTAATGGGTGAAACTGCGAGCGAAATTTGAAGCAAAAATGTTGATCCCGAAACAACTCCAACATCGCATTTCGGCGATATAAAGAGAGACGCGATCTTTGGCGCTTCTGTTACCGTGGACAAATTGACTACGTCCCTACAGAACGAATTCCAAGAGGGAGCCTCACAGTTATTACCCATTTGCTAAAAACTTCGAAGTACCATTTTGAGAAGATAAAATTATGTAGTAAATGTAGTGGAATGCACATGGGCTTGCATGGTGCAAAAAGGAGGCACCAAAGCACATGCATAATGCAAGACTGTAAAAAAATGAATAAGAAAGTTATCGAACAGAGACCATGATTCTTCTTTTAACGCCAGTCCGTACATCGGTAGAGAGGATCTTCCTCGTGCATTGGAAGATATAAGATATTGTGGCCTACTGACACTGTAGTTAGTGTTGGGCCGATTTTGCACATACGTTCCATCAAATCGATGTCAAAGCTCGATATCAAATTTGTGCTGATTTAGTTACGTTACTTCAGTTGAGAGCAGAGACCATTTTGACAAACTGATTTTCGGATGTAAAACTTCCAGTTCGTAAGAAACCTTTCAAAAAATGTTCGATTGCGTAGGTTTCCTTCTTAATTCGTAGGGCTAAGGAAAGTTAAAATGAAAAAAAAAACAACAAAAAACGCATAGTTTTGGAACAGTCCCTGCACTTTTGGATGAAATATTGTGGGGCTTTTACCAGGGGTTGCAACTTTACTTTCTGGACAACCCCGGGACATTGGCCCTTCTGGCTCAGGGCAAAGCAAGTAAGTGTGGATTGCTCCATCATGATGCTCGGCACTGCGCTCCAATTTGTAGTCGCGTGAACTGAGACGTGAGAAGACGGCAGTCACTATCGTGTTAATGCACTAAATTACTCGTGACATCGCAAATAAACAAGTCTCCATCCATCGCGTTTTTGGCGACTCTCGTCGTGTTCAGGTTCACATACGAATTGGCTCGTTTCAATTCGACCGACCGTACAACAAAGGGTGTACGCGAATTGAAAAGGTCAGGCGCTCTGCGAGCTTCCCACAACTTGACGATCTTGAAAACGTCTACTTCAACTCCGTCGAGGCCTTGGAGTTTCCCGCTCCCTCTGTAAATCACGTTTACGCATAACGAGACTTTTTTTCTCGTCCCTCCCCAACACGGCCTTCAGAAGGTTAGCTACCCCAAGCCCAGTTGGGGAGTCGCTTGTAAGCTCTGACTAGAATATGTCCCGTTGTCTCTCGCAGCCAAGTGGGGGACAGGCCGGGTTGACATTAAAACTAGGGGATGTAGGAAATGAATGGTGACTTTTCTAAAAGGGACGTACAGAAATTGAAGTATGTTATTGCTGAAAATAGTTCTAACGAATATACAGAGGATGAGCCGAAACTTGTCATCACTCTACAAAGCGCGCGTGAGGGCAATGCACTTCGAGCGTGGATGCTGCCTTATTCATATAAACATGAGCAGGTACAAAGTGACCCAGCCAGGATAGCGTCTGACGACAGAGTGACACCAAGGGAGGAATTTGTGGCCGTACTCGAGATGCGTCGAATTCGTAAAACTATCGAACGACTTACGTATCATTATTATCGGGACGCAATAATGATAACTAACAAACTCTTCGAGCTTCAGTGATTAGGGAAATGTGATAATGAAGAGAACAATTAAAAGAGATAAGAAAATAGAGAACTTAGCAACCTTACAATTCTGCAATATAACATTTGTTTACTATTACGGTAATATTCTTAACGAGACCATTAGACCGCCAGTGTTAGGGAATGCCAGGCGGTAGTTAAGGTCATTAATATTTCTAAGTTCACCTCAAAGCTCAATACAAAAGCGGCATCTATGACGTCAAACGACCACAGAAGTTTGCGATGATTTATTCTCAAAGTTACTGGAATATTTCTCTCGCTCTTGAGTTTCTAAATAATAACTGAAATCAGTGTCTGGGTTTACTCCTGTAGTCAAATTACTTTACTTGTTTAGACTCTCAAACGCTCCTCGTAATAGGAATGAGCTGCTGATCACTGGTAAAATCGGAAACACTCAAATAATTCATTAAACAAAATCCCTACAGCCAAATTAGTTAGAACTTATTATATTGCACCTCAACAAAATCAACTCCTCTATTTTACTGACACAGCCCGTACGCCCAGATGGCTCCTTATCCAGTTTACCCCAAAAATGTAATAGCTAGAAAAAAAGTGAGAAAGGAGAGATTTGAATGTACGTCATACAGGACTCAGTGAGCTATACAAGCCTCCACATTGACCTACCTCCTTATCCTGACACCATACACGCTTGTCATGCTGCTATAGGAACACTGCTGTCTCAAGCCGAAAGTCTTGCAGTACTTTTCAATAGCCTCGACGCAATGACTGCTGGCTGAGCAAGTTCTATAGTTTTCAAAATTGATAGCAAAAACTAATGCTAGCACAACGTAAAAGTGTTGTCGAACAATAGTGGATTTCTGCAATTATGATAAGACAAATTTCAGAAAAATGTCTGCATAGCTGAATGGAAACCACGAGGAAATGATTTGAGTTCGTGAAACTGTTAACTTTGGAAAGTATCTTCAACGGGGAAGTGGAGAAATAATCAATCACGATTTACTGCCAATTTAAAAAGTTGAACACCATAATACCATGATTTAAAATGATAAGATATATAATCTAACAAAAGAGAACAATTCAGTTTTTGGTTGTCCTGTGGTTCTAACTCTCTTTCACTCAGAGTGACAATGTAGACTATTCGTATTGGATTAGCGACTCAATATTTTTTTGACTGGCAAAACCACGTGACCAAGAGGTAATTTGTGAGAGGGGTTCAACGATATCGAGCAGAGCATGATAACACTCCCATAAGTTATTACGCAACGAAAATTGGAAATATGCAGTTGAGCGTTGGGATATGCAGAGAAAAGGGCCTTCAGGCCATTGTAAGGATGAAAAGTACCTACTGCATAAAAACCAGTAATCATTCCGTTGTGCCTAAAAACGTTTTTCTGATTAATAAACTTTCCACATCTCTTATGCGCGAGGAAAGTGAGAACACATCTAACACAATTAGATAATTCGGTTCAGCCTTTTTCTAAATCGTCTAATAGGCTATTCCCCCACAGCAACAGAAACTTTTTTTATGACTCACAAGACTGACACGAGTAAAAGAGTTGCAGGAAAACTCAAAGAAATAAGCGTATTCCTCCGCTAAACGTATGCTTTGTCTTATTTATTAAACAAAAAATATGGGAAGAATTGTTCGGAAATGCAGTAAATATCGTTGATAACGAGATCTACTAGAAAACGGTCAGCGATCAACAAATTTTTTAAAACAGATAAAACAATGGAGACTGACACACAACACCACTTTAGTTGTCCCTAAGCAAATTCAGTGATTATCAAGGCTCTGATTACTAATGTTATCTGCTTTCATTCGGCTTGGGAGAAAAGATAGCTCAACATTGATTTTTTGAAGTGGTAGAGGGACATGTAAGAATTGATGAACAATCAATGGAGAATGGTGCATATTAGTACCACAGACACCAAGCTGTTCCTGAGACGGGAAAAGTTGCCCATTAAACTGGTAATTGCAGGGCGGCATTCCGGAATTCATCGGGTTGCCCTCACAACCAGCATTGAATAACTAGCGTGCAGGTTTACTGGACTGCCAACACAATTTTATTGGAAAACTTTGTGCTTGCTGTTCCAGAATCATAGGAATATGACTTAGAAACAAATAGTGAAGAATGCGACAGTAGTGGGCTTTCCAGAAATTCGAGAGTAGTTCCCAACTATTTTGCGACTGAATAAAATTGTCGGTAGTTTTGCTCTCGTTATTTTTCAACGGTGAACAATTTACAGCAACAAACAAATTCAACACTACCTATCCACTGCCAACTAACTATCCATACAAAAAACTTTTCCATGAAAATTATAAAAAATTCTACAACCAAAACTGTGGTAGGCCTTCAGGAGAAAACCAGGCGTTTTGATCGCAAAAGGGTAAATACCAAGCTTGAGTCGATTTTATATCCGTCGTCTCTCAATCGCGTTCACTAACAGATACACCATGCAAATAGTGCTGGAACACAAGGGACTTTAAAATAAAAAAATTTGAAGACAACTCATACATTATTGTTAGGGGATCACATAACGGTCGACTTTCTAGGGCTATGGTTCTTTTTAAATAAACAAATCGAATACAAAACATTTAAAACAAGTTCACCGTACCAACAACGTAAAAAAATAATCGAAGTGTATTCATAGGTAACATGCAAAACCAGCCACCAGAGATAATAAGTGGTCATCATTCGATTCGTATAACTCAGTACTCACCAAGGATTACATTGCCAAGGAGTCAACCACATCATTGAATAAACTACGAACCACCGAACAAGGCAGAATAGAAAATAAAGCTAGCACACAATTTCAAGATGAAAAAATAAGAACATTTTGACTAGAGCTCCGTGTGATAAAAAATAAATTACGGCGTTCAACTTCAAACAAAAGCGAAAAAGCGGATAAATTAACTGAGCGGGAAGTTCTCAGATATTTTTTTGGATAACAAACTAATTTTATGGCGTGCGTCGTGTAAATTTGTTGAAAAAGGCTATTGCTTTACTGGATTATTTAGCCACTAAGTGACGAAATAACATGCAACACAATCAACAGCCAGAAACTGAATACGCAAGAAAAATCTAACACTATACTTGAGAAATGTTGAAGACGTAGAGGCAACAGCAGCAGCTATGACGCAGTAGGATTCATGAAAATTCACCGAAGGCTTTGAATCTACTCGGTTGGCCAATTTATTTTTGACAAAGAAAACGATTTGATAGCTCAAATAAAAAACTACGCTGTTCAAAACGAGTCCAAAAACGAGAAATGGCAGCATGATTCTCGACGCCGGTAACGATTGCTGAACTTGTACCAAGTTGCTGAGCTCGCGCGAGGGAAAGTCAATTTCAACGAATATTGAGGTTCATACCTCTCTAGTCTGCCCCCGATCAGGGTCTATTTTAGGACTAGACAGAGATGGGACACTGCCAACCAAAAGAGAAGGGGAAGTTAAGACGTTCACGGTATAAATCATCAGAGCAGCGTTTTCAAACAGGCGAAGCGATGACGTCGTGAAAATCCTTCGAATCATAACCAGTTTATTCGCTCATTTCTTGAAAAGCGTGGAAAATAAATCATTTTTGGCTTATCAACATCCTAGTTGCTCTTCCAACTCTCTAATCTTAACTTGTTTGAACAAATGATGCCACACAAAACGGATTTGTGACCAGCGGACCTAGTCCCTTACCATTCTGGAATAGTCACCTCATCATATTGATATGACGTGATCAATTAATAAAAAATAATAAATATCTAGCGCCTAGCGTCCTTTCCGCAACCTTCGTAAATGCCCTAACTGCACGCTGTAGTTCAACGCATTTCTACGGAAACATTTATACAGAACGAAATGTAGGAACTAGTTAGCTGAAAGTACCTCTAAAATTTGGTAGAAATCGTTAGAGCCGTTTTTGAGAAAATCGGAAAAACGATCATTTAATGTTCGACAAATATCTATTTGCTAACTATCAAGACTTATATAACTGTTCAATGGATAGTTACAGAAATAACTGGGAACAAAACTATATGGATATGGATTACTACAAGACATTCTGTTAGGATGATCAAATTCAGTTATTGATCACTAGTTAGCGATTTTTGGAACATTTTGATTGTTATACGATAGAGAACAGATGCCCAGAGTGCTCAGTCCTCACACCAGCTCTTTTAAACACCTTCTTCAAATGTCTTTGCAGGAACTTCATTGAAACTGACTGTGAGCCATACGCCTATGTGCATGACCTGACTCACCAATCTGCACCGAACCACCAAATCGAGGCAAAACCAGAGCAGCAAATCGTGACCCAATGCGAGCACATCAAAACAGGTTATCCACTTGAAGGGAAAATCATATGGCCAACTACCAATACGTGGTGGCAACCACAGCCTCCTTCTTGAGAAGCAAGTCAAATACTTCAATGAAGGTAAGAGGTGGCAATTCAGCAAATAATTGCGAGGAGATAACAAGGGCACTCGGTCATTCAAAGAATGTGACAAGTACAAGTTTTTCCCCACATCTGTGAACGACTTGGAAGAAAATAGGTTGAATCAGACCACTGAACAAGCTAATAGCTCACGGGACATCGGGATTCCAATGTGCTCCACCAATATCTGTCCTGCACATCTTGTGCCTCCAGTGCAGAGGAAACAGGAAACCACGTGGTTTAACCTCCACTTTTATTGGAGGTGTAAAAATAAGGAAACCACGTGCTGCTCCACTTGGGAGAGCAGACAAACTTAGTAGCATTGACTGTTACAAAGCAAGCTTATAACTACTTTCCCCAGTTTGTGAACGTTGGGAGGAAGAACAAAAAAATGTGGTCACAGTTGCCAACCAAGTAAATTGTTAGGTCAAGTGTGAAAGCAGCTTAGGAACTCCTCTCATATAGTCCAGATTCCCCAGCATCATATCTCTGAACACATGGGCAACAGCTTCCTGTCAGAAGACTGGCTAAATGACAGCCTGCTGTAATTTTATAGTTCAGGGTTCTGTTGCAGCTGTGTGAGTGCCCATAACTAAAACGACTGATATCTCTCTTATCAGTGTTCAGTAACAGCCATTTGGATAAATTTTCAGAGATATTTATAAAAACAAAAAAGGCCAAATTTTCAGATCTATTTATAAAAACAAAAAAGGGGTATTGATTACGTCGATGGAAACTGCTCATAACCTTATTTTTACACCTCCAATAAAAGTGATCACAAAAGAACAAGCTCAATAGTTTCAGCCATTCTCCAGTAAATCTGAAAATGCACCTAAGTTATGTTTCCTCGATTCAGTAGGCTTCAAAAATTGAAGATCTGAAGAAAACTCAATTTTTGTTGCATGCAATTGCAATAATTTCCTTACTCTTTGGTAAAGTAAAAAAGATTGTGTTCAAACCAAAAGATAGAGAAACCTTTTCTTTAACATAACCTGGCTCTATAACAAACAAGAAGTCAAAACCTGTGTGGCACAAAAGTAATAGCAGACTCAAGCGTGAGGCAGTTAGAGGTAAGAAGCATCAACAAAATTAAAGCAGCAAAACACTGACCACTACATTTAGGTTCAAGTCGTATGTGACAGAATGCACAGCATTCAGGCAGAGGTAAAAGGAAGAGAAGTGAACAGCCTCAAGCATGCAGTTAAATACATTGATATCATACGAAGTTCTAAATTACAAACATTTGGAAGATTATGGTCCCAACCGCAACCAACAAAAGCAAAGGAATGCGTTGAAAAATTACGTTGGGGCAGACAATACTTACAGAATCCTCAGTGCTATCATCATTATCAGCTGTGCTGCTGATCTCAGTACCGAGGCTGCCTCTACTATTTCTATCTTTTGAACTTTCTCCTCCGTTAATTATCTGAGAAGCCAATGGTGTTATTACCTCCAGATTGGCAGATTCAGTGGTAGACTGTTTGTCTTTGGACGACAGCGCTGGCCTCAACCGTGCCAATGAAAGAGATGAAGAAGAGGTCGGAGGGCGTCCTGAGTCACTCACAGCACGGCTATGTGTCCCAACGATGTAATTATCAGGGCTGTATGTAGACAAAAACTCATTTACATCGTGACAAGTGTAGTTTGACTTTCGAGATGAATAGGACGGTTTGAAAATGGGATCCGGCGTGGATGAATAGCTTGATGTTCTCGAGCGAGAACTACTGACACCTCGACTAATACCACTATCTCTTGTTTGACTCCTGTCCCTCAAATCTTCAGTTAATGAGCTTGACCGTGATGTTAACCCAGTCCTGAAACAGCGAACAAAAAAATGCATGAAGTAGGAATAGATGTAACACTAGAAGGCTTCATTGCATACAGAAGTAACCAAGGACTGGAATTAGACACTGTCGCAAGGTAGGGCACTATTAACCAGGACAACAAACAACAGTACCGCCAAATATACCGAGGTTCGTTTCTGAGCATATTTCCAGCCGTTGAGAGTTGAGACGCTCAGCATAGTCCAAAATAAGTACAGGCAGAAAAATGTTGCAAATTATTACACAACGGCTTTTTATTCTCTTGGACAGATTGACTAGTCTCACACCTCCAAAAACCATCCCATTCGATTCAACATCGAAAAATACCAGTAAACCATACGAAACATGATCTAACTACAATGAACGATGAAAATTACATATTCCTAGCGCCTGTGGGAGCCTGTAGGCAAATGGCACGACGTTACGAGTCAATCTTACAGGTGGTTGAACTCAAACGAGAGAGAGTGCAAACGACGGAAGATTACTTTCGCTGTATTGTCTCACGGGTTCTTTGGCTCAGTTTAATTACTCTGGTTCCACTGTTATTGGTCTAGACACAGTCGTACATCTCTGAAAATTGTTCCATTCGACCCAGCATCTAAAAACATCTAGAAAACTATACCAAACACACCGTATTTGCGTTCAACTACCAAACTTGCGTTTTTCTCAACTCTTTTTTGCCCATAACAGCCATGGGCTTTCTCTGACCGAATTGCTGAGCAGGCAGGCACAACTTGACACCAAGTGGGAATTTTGTGAGAAAGAAAGGATTTTTTAGTCCACTTTAAGGGCATAAAACGGGCCCGACAATGGACGGACATTGTAAATTTGGGATCCCTGCACCTTGAAACGTACTCGTAAAGTATCAAATTTTGAGAGGTCGTAAAAACATTTTCCTGATCGAAAACATTGGGTTATTATTCAGAATAAACCAATAGTTGTCTAGCTTGGATTGGCCCCTAACTGAGCCATACTGTCACATTTTTGCACAATGTTCCCAATTCACTGTCAGTATTTACTCCTTTTACCAAGTATTTGCACTCTAGTTCGTAAATACCCTTCACTTCTTCAGATGTTAACTAATTTTATTCGATTTCTCGACAACTCTTGCAACTGTTTTTTCACTTTCACTATCAATAATTCCCCCCCAACGGTCGACTTACAATCGGTCCTCCACCCCCGTTTCCTAACTTTTTCAAATTTGTTGTAAATGACTGGGGAACAGTGTTTTTTGCTATTCTTGTTATAGTATTATTTGTTTGTTTTTACTATTCTTGTTACACATCATAGTTACCATACTATTGTTTTTTTAAACTATTCTGTATTATTATTGTATTTTACTATTCGCGAGTAAACGGGTGATCGCTGCATATATGTAGCGAAAGCTTCAAAAAGGCGGAAGGAAGTTGAAGAGATTTATTTCGAATCGGAGTTTCGTAGTCGACAAAAAGGTCACACTGGTCAATATGTATACAGTCAAGATAACGGACAGCAGCGTTTCACGCACCCGTACAGACGACTCCATCTAAACGAAGACCTTGAGCTACTCGGAAGTACAAAAACGCGACCTTTGAATCAACTCATTGCCGACGGATTATGTTTATTTTGTTGAGGGGAAGTTTCGTGAGCGCACTGGCGATCACATGGGAAGTGTCGTTAGAATAAAAAAAGACCAGGGGAAAATAAAACTTGAAGACACCAAAGAGAGATAGAGACTAAGCAAATGTGCCCCCTCCCCCTCCAACACCACCAGAGAGCCGATCAGGAAGATCGAAAGTGGGCGTCCTTGAAGGATAAGGATGAACACAAGACCGGGGAAGAGGAATCCACGCGTCGTCCACCTGTTTTCAAGAGCTCGGCGACGCAAAACTGAGTCAACTCCTCGCCGAAACACTTAGTGTTTTCGATTTAATCACAAAATTCGTTACTTTCGTGCGTACAACATTAAAGTTAGACGTACTAATAGTACAAAAAATTACCAGTGAACGAGTGGAAGATCGAGCAACATGATGACAAAAGGTGGAGCGACAACAAAAGAACAGGGGAAGGGGGCAGAAAGTGGAGGGAAATGAGATAACACTTTTATCGTAATAATCCGTCGCACACGATACGGATGAAATGAGTCCTGGTGTAACGAACAGTGACGCACGGAACGGAGAGCTCGATCCGACCGGAGCCTCAGCCCGTCTTATACTGAGCCGACTATAGTCACGACATTCCAACGGCCCGACCATTTGTTTAAATTTGCCTTTCCAAAGGGAATTTTCGAGCGATGACCGGTTTGTAGTGAGCGAATCGTCGCAGAGTTTCGGATAATTACGCGATGGTGCGGAGCCGATCAACTACGTGTAAAAAGAAATGCGTAGCGTGTAAATGTGGAAGCGATCGAGGACAACAAAAACATATGGTACGTAGCCGCCAACTCAACTCCCCTTGCTCCGAATAATTAGCCCGTTTTCGAGCCGCCAGGCGAGAAATTGGGCGTTTCGGCTTTCATGAATAATGAGAGGCAAACGCACAACTTGATATAACCTCGATTGCCCTTATCTCACTTCCACTCAACTATCAAGGCTACGTTTACCTTGGATGAGAGTTCTCACTAATTTGTCCAAACTAAAAACTACTTGGTTTGCAATGATTGTTTACGCTGGCAGCAATGAACCCGTCAGAACCAGTTAACTTTCAAACAAGTTTCATTTTTTCGTGTAACCTGATGTCTTTGTGAATTGGATTTCGAGTGATTAATACTGGTAAATTGAAAAGTCTTGTGTACCAGCACATGTGAGTGTGTGGGATATGAAATAGGCATTTCTCGCAAAAGAAAGAGCAAGTTGCTACAGAACTTAACATTAGCTGTTGTATGTAAGAGAGGGAGAGACTTGAGGAGTTTAATACATATGTAGAAAAGCTGAATGAGGTAGTGGACATCGTCATTTACACTTGAGAACAGAGATATGAGTATGAGAGAGTACAGAATGCACACAGCACAGGAGAATCTCTGGATGAACTGGTGTAGGAGGCAAGAGGTGAGAGCGAGTATGTGTAAATGGACAAGAGCTGAGAGTTGAATGCTGCTGTGAGCTCTGAAGTAGAGGCAGAGAAGTAGGAGGAAGGAAAACTGCTAGAAGAAAATTATGTTGTCAGCACGGGTCATAACATTGTGTTGGCAGGGCTCATAATGTCAAAGAGTTGATTGGCATAGGGCTTTGGGATTACTGAATTGGGGGCTAAAGATGAAAGTGAGGGAAAGGCCTAGAGCTCAAGATCTACTGTTAGAAACAAGGGTACTGAGCAGATTCAGTTGGACGTGAGACTAATACTAGCCACAAATACAATTTGTATTTTTGCGTGGAAAAGCTCACTTTAATTACGAAGGCATTTTTGTCTATTTTACCCTCAACAATATGGCTTGAAGAACTACAGATATTTACAGTATGTTGCGTTGAATCAGAATCTCAAAATCTTGACTTACAAAATAATATTTGAAGGTTTCTCTAGCCCCGCATGCAGTAATGGTTATTATTGTTAATGGCATTCATGTAATCCTAACTTGAGATGAATGGTAGAATCAACTATCTTCTTTCGTTCCAATTTAAACCCGTTTTAATAACGTTTGTCACACATCGTTAAAATGACTCTTGGCTCATGTGCTTGAAATCGACAAAAGTAATTGAGACTTCAAAAATCTAGATGAAAAACAATATCCAGTATCAGCTCTTCTCAAGAGGAGGTATAAGAGCCCACCCAGCAAGTAGATCATCGGTTGAGCAACAAAATTAGAGACTAAGACAAAATATTGACATTAGTTTTTACGCATGACAAACGAATATCAAGTTATTAGACAATTTCAATATGCAGAATTCACGAAAAATTCAATAGTTAGTTCTGGGTACATAACTGACCTCCAATCCCAAACCAATCAGAGGTCAGGAACCCGTGTTTGGTGAGACTGGGATCTGTCTCACTATACACAGCATCCTGACCAGTTTATGGTCATATTACACACTACTGTAGCTCTGGTTAGAATTAATTATTTCAATTTCATAATCATTTTACTTGTGTTAGGAAAGACGATTCATTTATCTTTCTGGCCATTACGAATTCGGTTGTACCTTTACTTATAACAAATTTCTGGTAATTGCATAGTCGACCCAACTTTTGTTGTTGTTGAGCAACATCACGGTTTTACACCTGACATAACAACGTATGTAGCAATACAAATCCAATTTCCATCCGATTACCCAAGTAGAAAATTCAACTAGCCACAACATACAGAATCAATTACAATCCATACCTTGACGTAGGATACTTGGAGAGGACGTCTGAAGAGGATGCACTGTTAGAGGTTCGGCGAACGTAAGAGTTGGAGCAGTAATTTCCGAATCGTGAATAATCTGGATCGAAAAAGCCACGAGCGACAGGCATAGTGGAGCTGTCGCTCCGGTAATCGACTGAAACAGCAGCTGAGCAGGGCATTATATCCACCTCTTCTCCTCTGAAAGAAAAAATGAAGGTTTACATCTGCATCAAATAGATAAAATATTGACCCTGATCAGTAAAAAATACGATAACAACACCTCCGTTAATAGTACCCGTATCTCAAGACTATTATACTCCAGAAGCTGGGATTTTTGGCTTAGGAGTAATCCTCGAATGTCCACCTTTAAGTTGCCTAGAAAACCCCATTCACCAAACCTTTCCATGTCCTTCTACAAACAATATTTCTTAACCCTTGACTAACATAACTGCCTGGGGAACACAGATTGAGAACAACACCTAGTTATTATACTCGTACCTCGTGAGACGGAGTGAAATATGCAGAAAGCCAACGAAATTTCATTTTATCTCTCTCTCTAGTCTCTCCATCCAAGCCTTTGGATGACAAGACACCAGCCTGCCAACCACGTCACAATACTTCATTTAATGGAGCCTCCCCCCCCCCCCCTCAGCGCACACACACACTCACTAAAATTGGAACTTCCGAGTGAGAAGATAATAATCCCGAAAAATCGTAGTACTTTTGTTACGCTTTGGTTCGAGAAAAGTAAAAACGCTGCACATTATTACATAACGGGTTATTATTCACTAACACAACATGATGTGAACAGTCACATTCAATCAAACGTCAACAAATATTAAGAATATAACATGGTTGTATTAACGAAACGGAAAACGCCAATGTTTGTAGAGAATCTCCGAGACTCTTACCATTCGATTCAGCATTGATTGAACCAAGCAAACGGTATGAAATATGATCACCACAACGGAAGAACGAAAATTGACGCTTTCTAGGCGCCGCTAGACAATTGCATAAGCGCTCATTTACAGACACACGATAAATCTCGCTACATTGTCCCGTCGGTCCCTTCAAGTAATAGAGACACCAGCTGGAATTTTTGTGCGAAAGAATTGAATTTTCATACAGCTGTAAAGGCAAAATATGGCCTGGACGGAAGACGGACAAGGAGGGGGGGGGAGGCTGACCGAAAATGTAGGTGTATTCTTTAGAATGAATAATAAACCAAAAACGAAGAGAAAGCTCCACGTGAATTAAGCACTCAATACCTGCACTTGAGTGTGTAATCCCATTGAGTGTGAAGATCCCACTTTCTTTGGACGGATGCCTCCCGATCCCACATCATAATTGAAATAATTGAAAAACTTGAGACGAAAATTCCGATGTGAGCTCTGCTGAATTGACGCTACATTCGCGACAGCTCACGACCAATTGGATCTTCGAAAGGTATGTCGTCCAGGAAGAGGATCTAAGTTAATTGTTGACACGACTGAGTCACGTAGTGAAAATGAAACAAGATACGAAAGAATGGAACTGTACAACTTCAGCGACTGCCAACGCCAGGAAAAGAGGTAAAAATTCGTGAATAAATTACAAATCGTAAAAAAGCACGCAGATTTCAACTTGATTTGAAATCGTTCACCTAAAGCAGATTAATTAATCGCTGTCTATCTTTCAACATAATGAAACTGATATCAGTGAAATCCACTGACAACAAAAGAAGTTGTCAGATACAGCCGACAACTATCCTCAGTCTCACGTACATTCCGTAGTTGTGTCGCTATAGCAAAAATCTGTTGTAACTCAACACAGAAATAGGTAGAGGTTCAACGCTATGAATTTATTGGGTTTTGTCACAACCTTCTTTATTCAGCAACCAACGTATGGGTATTTCATGATATTGAATTGATACTCTAAGGTTGGTCCTAATTATCTTGTGACGTCCATCGAGTAGGCAACTCATTCGATAACCAACGTGAATTTTGTATGAACTCAGGCTTTATGAGTGGTGTTTAAGATGAAAAACTACTAAAATCCGTGTACTAAAACCGACTTCTTGTCGAAATTTTGATCATTTATTGTGCTGCTCTCGTCATTTTACTGCAGAATATTATACTACTGTTACGTTTTCTGGACTTGACCACAAAATATTTAATAAAAAACGTTAGTGACGATGTCAAGAAAAAATGTGCCATTTAAAGCTTGGTTATCACTAATCGTACCCTTATTTTGGCGTCCCGTGTTAATTAGCATGCTGAATATCAAATTTGAGCTAATGCAGTTAAGCCATACTTTGTCAATCGTGTTCCAAGACCCACTCCTCCTTCTCAGGCCATTTCCTCATATGGTGTTCATCTGTCTTTGAAACATGAAAGAATTTTTGTTCAACCGATAACGTTGCTTTATTAAGAGCTTGGTATGGGGTAGGAAAAGTAAAATGCGAAATCGTGATAATTACTAACAGAACAAAGTGTTCGTGAATCGTCGCAGAGCCTGCTCTCAGGCTTCCACCTATTCTCCGATTTTGGCGGCCGATAGGCAATTCGGTACGTTCCCATAGAAAACCTCAGTGAAAGTACATTAAATACCACTGGAATGGTACGTCGCAAAATCCCGACCTACGAATTCAACTACTTCTCCAGTAGCAGCCAGCCGAAACGGTGAAAATATTGAATAGTTGACAGTTGTGAGCTGCTTTCGCCAAATACTCACTCAGTGTTTGTTATTCCTGTCGTACACTAACTAGAAAATGAGGAATTAACAAATAGCAAACATGACCAATTTGGTTATCTGAATTGACCTCGGTACTAACTGTGGAAATCACTACTCTGCTACATCCCGTTCCAGGCCACACCAAAATTGAGTAAAATGGGCAAAAAACGATAAATATCATTAGATCGATCCACCCAAAGAAGGTAAATATCACAAGAAAACTCAACAATATGTTTCTCAGTCAATTACATAACGTTCCGCTCTACTATTGCTGTGGACTAATAATGTGGATGATAATTATAACACGCAAACACGATATCCGTTTGTATAATACTGAATAGAAACACAAGAACAGCAACTAGGAGATAGATACACAGCTTACTAGGTAACGAATCGAATAATGTTAGTATCAACATCTTCCAATGAGTGGATGATCAGTCAGACCTAACTGCTTTCAAGCAAACCTTCATTCGTTTTGCCCCATTTGTGTAGGAAATAATGACTCAAAACCAGTGGTCACCGTTAAACCCACTCTGACTTTCAGTACAGGTATAGAACAAGATCAGAGGACAACCGAAATATTATGCACAGCATCACTACAGTAGCCAGTGCACAAATAGTAACAATTTCTCCCAAACTCAGCCACATACACACCAGTTGCTATGGGAATGAAACTGTGTAAGAGACAGTGGACTTGCTGCTATACCTGCCCCCTCTGGTTGCTGATGGAGTGCAATAAGCTCCAATGATAGAGAAAACCTGTTACCTGAAAGGGAGTTGAGGTCCTTTCACATATGATAAAAACTGAACCTGCCCCTTAAGGGTCCAATCCTGTGAAAAATCAATGAACTGAATCTGATATCAGGGTGAATATCATTCTGATATTGACATTTGTTCCCAGGTGATGGAGTGAAGAGCACTTGACTTCTTATCAACTCACAACCACTTCACATCTAATGAAATTTAATTTGAAGGGAGAAATGGTACATGGGCACTTGAAAACACATGTGACTGGCAGGCACTCATCTCTGCAGTTACAAATTATTACTAATTCTTGAGTTAGATTAATAATAATAATAACATTTTAACTCTCACGATCTACTCAGAAGCAGTCAATCATATCAGAAGAAACGGACTAGTGCAGACAATTAGCAGCATAGTATGGTTTTAATCCTCAAATCTCTGGGTAATGGGCACATCACACCTTGATTGAAACGTGATTCTCACTGGGGACTACCAATTCTGACTCCACACTGAGGATATACAGACATCCCTGATAAAGTTCTGAGGCTGAAAAATGTGTGGGAGGGGAGGAGGTCTTCTGACCTAAAATATTTTGAAAATCGTTTCTCAGACAATGCTGATATGTACGAGCTTGTACAGACAATGGAGGACGACGACCTGTTACAGAGGAGCCTTTAAAGGAGACTGACATTTCCAAACCTTCCCAACAAATTGAAGGTGAATCAAATATACGAAAGAAGGGGATTTAGCTGGCAGTGCCAATCCTTCTTTGAGAGAGCAAGATGGCTGGGCCGGAGTGTTGTTTGTTGGTGTGTCAGCTAGCACGTTAGTTATCACACAAGTTAGTGATCATATGTTGTCATGGTGACGTTTCAGTATACTTTCCCACCTTGCCAGGTTTTGTAGATTCATTAATGGTTTGCATGTATTGTGTTGAGTGACGACCTAGTGAAGGGCACCCAAGTAGACCTGAGAGTATATCTTCACTGGGAGATCCTTCACAAACACGAATATGGGTCTGGAGAAAATGATTTCGTCAGCCATGACTTCTTCACTTTCTTTGAGCGAGAGTGATTGCAGCCAGATGCGCCACATTTCAGGCCAACATTAGAGTATATCAAACAATGGCATCACCTCAAACATTGTATTCTTTAGGGCCGGTTTCACCAACTGCGATGATCCCGTTTAGACTCAATTAGCAGAACTGAACTGCCCACTGACACAAAAACGGGTTTCACCAGATTCCTGTAGCCCTGATCAAGCGTTAACCCCAAAAAATTGGGCAGTTAGGTCTGGTTAGCTCTTACCTTTCTTTATCATATCCTGATATTTGTCCGCCATTACCGTGCTTCATCGAGTATTCTCTTCTATTATTGTGAATAATAATAATAATAATAATAATAATAAACAAAGATGCTGTTTACTAGTGCACAGTAATTTCAGTTGCTTTTCCACTATGATGATCATATGTTAGGTTATCGTAATCTCACCCGACGCCCGAGATGTTGTTCGCGTAAAATGTGTGTTGAGCAGTTTTAGAAAACACTCTAGACATCATATCGCCGTGATAGAAAACCCACAGGCTTACCATATTCTCCCTTTCTTGTTCGTAAAAGTTGTAATTTCACAATTTCGGCTTTCATTATTTCTTGCTCAGGTCTCAATTTCTTATACCACTTCCGCTTTTTCCTGTTCACACAAAGCATTCTCCCAGACTAATTTGGCTTTTTCCTGCAGCTCTTGCAGTTGGAGTACACGTATTTTCACTTTATACTCCTCACCAGTTTCAGCTTTGGCAGAGGTTAATGTGGCCACTGTGCCTTCTGACAATTATTAGAAACAATAATTTGGTCAAACCTGAGTATTTGAGGGTTGGACATTTACGGGATGTATGGTTACACGGCTTAATCGCAAAGTAATCATGGCTTTCCTTACCGCATCCCACAGTGAGCTCAGTTTGGTTCTCGGTTAGGTGAGAACGAAACAGGCTAGCCATGATCAGTTGGATCACGATCAGCGTTGTTTTGGTGGATACAGGCCTAACCCATGGATATACCAACATAATGTACTTTAATCTGAGCTCTATCTTAACCATTTAATGTGTTCAGGTAACGATGCCCTGATAATTGATAAGGTTTTATAACCTTAGTACAGAAAAGTATTAAAACCTAGTTTGAATAAAAGCAAGAAGGTGGCTGTGTTATTTACTTTTAGCAAAGAAAACATGGTTTAGCCTTAACCTAACTACCCCCTAACTTAGGAGAGTTACGTGAGAGAAATAAGAATACAGCCTTTCTTTGTAGTTATTCTAACAACATACAATGAGTAAGAATTGTCCGATATTCTCCACTTTTCATATCAGACAGGCTTGCATGGATGGCTAAAGGACATGCCATGTTTTATGATAGCGCAGTAATCTCTAAACAAATAACATTTGGAGGTGCAGGGGGCAATCCACGTAGCACCATGTTTTCCTTTGAGTCAATCCTGTCGCCTCTTGTGTAAATAAATCATAAATAAATGATCCTCCATTCACACCTCTCCCAAGAGTATATTCCAACATCTCTCTGTCTCCCCCGGTGGCACCCTGGATTACAAGCGACATTTGAAAACTGATGGAAGAGCGGGATTGGGCTTACTCTAAATTCCTCAAAATGAAAAGTGGCGTGGATAAGAATATCTACAACTTGTAGAAAGTCTTCACTGCGCTCAACCGATTTCTCTAGGAGAACAATGTCATTGATCCAATGCAGCCGGTATACTGCACTGGTCACAGCACTGAGACTGCTCTCATCAAAGTTGTTGATGACATCCAGCAAGGCATGGATGATCGGAGAGTAACCGTGCTGGTCATGATTGACTTCTCCCAGGCATTCGATAAGAGTCTAACACAACCGACTAGTGGCAATCCTTGGCTCTGTAGAGGTATCTGGCGCTCTGCTCGAAAGGTTTGTGTTGTATCTTTGTTGGCGAACACAGAGTGACGAGATGCTATCTGCTAGTCTTGATATCGAACGGGAGTACCCCTACTCTAAATGCTTGCAATAAACACAGTGTCCAAGGTTTTAAAGAAGAGCAGATACATGTTGTACACAGATGATTTGCAGGTTTATCTGCCTGGAAAGGTCTTACGACTCGTCGAGCTGGTGCAAGCATTAAATTGAGAGCTTGAAGCGCTAACAGTCTGGTGAGGTAATCATGGTATGTCAGTTAACCCCCTGAAATGCAAAGCCATGCTGTCTGGGTACACTAGACTTCTCTCGGGGATCAACCTTAGAGAAATCCTCTCTATCCGTATAAGCAACCAGAGCCTGTCATACGATAGCCTACTTAGGAACCTTGGAACCACTATGACCCACACACTCTCTTGGTGGCCACAGGTATAGAGGACAATAGCTAAAATTTTTAGATCTTTCTACCAACTTCGACAGCTATCTACAGATTTTCCTCAGTTATGGGTTGGTGGTATTGTGTGAACTCAATGGTGAGCAACTGGTAGCTCTCCGGAGAGCACAGAATGCCTTAGTACGATTTGTATACAGGTTAAAGTTGGACGAGCACGTTAGACCTAACTATAGAAGATTTGGGTGGCTGAAGATCCAACAAAAATCAAATACGCTGTTGCTCCTATTTAACAGCTTGATATTCCATAATCCTCCTTACATTGCAGAAAAATTCGCATTTCTCCACAGAATGCACCAACACGAGGCACCATATGGAGTAACTCAAATACCACACCATCAAAATGCAATCTTCAATAAGTCTTTCACTGCCACAACTGTACGAATTTTTAATGAGAACCCGGATTTCATTGACATCTCTCTCTCTCTCTCTAATCTAATGAAAATATCGACCTGTCGCGCAATGTCGGAGCATTCAAAAATAATGTTCGCAAGATATTGTTGAGATTCTCTCTGTGAACTAACTTTCTTCATTTTTGTCATAGTGTGGAAGCGTTTTTTCTGTGTACGATTTATGTTTTTAGGTTAGGTTGTGTATCGTTGTAGAAAGGGAGCAATATACAAGTACTCATTAAGTTTAAAACCAACCACCAAAATTATTATGTTGTTTGGTAGCCTTTATATATTAAAGAAATTGGGTTATATCCGCCACTGTACTGACTTAACGGCCAGACGATGATGTCTTTACATCGAAAGCGCTTGCCCACAGTAACTCACAAGCCAGAGGAGACGGACTCACCTAACAGGTACGTTAGCCTTTATATATTGTTTAAAGGTTAATACTACGAGGAATTGTTGTGTTTAAGCTCCAGGGGAAATGGTAGAGAGGGTTCTATGGCCTAATTACCCCTGATCTATAAATAAATCAATCAAACACTCTCTCAAGCGTCAAGCTAGTAGATGAAGCAAGCATATCAAGTGAGAAGTTCCTGCCAAAGCTGGAAACTGTGTTGCTTCCTTATTTCCTTTAGGAGACAATGTACCATTCGATGATGTCAGAGTAAAATTTTATTGGCACAGGTTATCACAGAAAAAACTCTGCAAATTATTACACAATGGTTTATTATTCTCATGAACAGCTTGACCATGTATTACTGCTCCCCCATCCCATTCGATTCAGCATCGAATACTAGTAAACCATACAAGACATGACCTGACTATAATGGAACTACGGTAACAAAACGTCTGATGATTTTGCCCCGTCGGGTCGGGGAAATTGGGCACTTCGAGCGAACCCGTTGTGAGTCGAAAGGGGAGTTGAGCGGCGTCGTTGGGAGGCGAGCGAGCGGGTGGTTTTTTAATGAGACAGGCAGGGAGGGAGGGAGTACAAACGACAAAACGTTGACTTCCACTGTAGTTCCCGTGTTGTACTACGTTTTGTTAATTTTTTTAACCGTTTTTTGCCCATAACAATCATGGGTTTCGTTCGATCGGATTGCCGAGATGGCGGGCACAACTAGATACCAAATGGGATTTTTGTGCAAAAGAACGAATTTTTTAGACCACGTTAAAGGCACGAAACGGCCCGGACGAAGGACGGACATTGCAGATTTGGAATCCCCATGTCTTGAAACGTAAAGTATTAAATTTTGAGGGGGGGTCGTAAAAAATTTAACCCTTTAACGTGGTCTAAAAAATGCGTTCTTTCGCACAAAAATCCCATTTGGTATCTAGTTGTGCCCGCCACCATCTCGGCAATCCGATCGAACGAAGCCCATAGTTGTTATGGGCAAAAAATGGTTTAAAAAATCAACGCAATACTACTGCCAATTGCCGTGCGAGGGTTCACTGGAAGCCCTCGTCCCACCCTTCCATCGGATCAGACGTTTACGAGCGCCTGGCACCGGGGGAATATTTTTAATTTCCGTAGTTCCATTGTAGTCAGGTCATGTTTCGTATGTTTTACTAGTATTCGATGCTGAATCGAATGAGATGGGGGAGCATTAATGCTAGGTCAAGCTGTTCATGAGAATAATAAACCATTGTGTAATAATTTGAAGGGTTTATTTAACATAGCTGGTAACATTTGGCGTGACGACATTGCATTTTACTTTGTGTTACATACTCGATTTTCCATGTTTGTTTACATTTAGTTAAATGGCCTCAACTGTTATCGTGAACCATTTCCCTGTGAAATGTAATTGGAAACCCTGCAGTCTGAACATTACGAATCAGATGAGTTATTTAGGATAGGCATAAATTTCCATGAAGCCTACTGGAGTCACGATAGCTCTAGAAAGTGATTTTTTTCTATTAGCCACTATAACTCACTAGCATCCAGAATTGCTACCCCTACAGAGGATTAGTTGCAACTGGTCACGCTGGGGCAAGGGCCAAAATACTAATTCTCGAATTGAGAAATGGGCATCGGTAAAATTGCATTGTCCAGACTATAGGGTTCACAGCAATAGTTCACCATAACAGCTCACAGTAGCAGTTGAGGCCATTTGACCAAATGTAAGTAATAGTGGCACGCAAAATCAAATCAATAACAGAAAGTGAAATGCGCACAAAATGCAACGAAAGTATGTTGTCAACCCAAATGTAAACGTATAATGCCTCATTACCCTCACACCCCTGTGATGGCATCTTCCACTTTGTGACTGCCCACTCACCCTGTATGCTGTTGGTGTGGGCTCTATTATCAGGAGCCTTGAAATGCGAAGAGTGGTTAGCATCAGGACATGAATACTTGTCAGGAATCAAATCGATGTCCATACACCACTGTCAAATTTTTCGTTCATGCATTCTCAATTGATAAAACCTTGGCAGCAACTCGAGAACTGAAGGTTAAAACGCGTATTTGATGCTGCTAAAACGCAGCAGTTTTATTTAAGTTTAATCGGACCTTTGATTGCACAGAGCAGAAGTCCCACAGTTAATGTCGACGATAAAATGGGCTAATCAGGAAACAGTTGAGATGGAACTAAACTCGTGAACGAGCAAGCTGTACTCGTGAACCCTAGTGCGCGGTCAATGCAATTCAGCCTGGCCTTCTTCTGACGAAGACTGGGTTCCAGTTCTCTTCTATTCGGTAGTTGTAATGGTGGAAGTTACGAAATCATTACTGAAACCTATTCGAACGTGCTCTATTTTGTACCCACAATAAATTAAGCTAAACGAATTGAAAAAACTTGTTAACCAGGCAGTGGCCTCCATAATCAACTCGAGCAGTCAATTGACACTATCTTCGGAGATTGAACAATCACAAGGATGAACGAGAAACGCAAAATAAGAGACACCATGCGAGCAATTCACCCTAAATGTGATCCACAATAACACGACTTACCAAATATGAGGGGAAGCGAAGTACTTTGAGTTAAAACTCGCATCTTTCGCTGCAGTTTGACCCTAGAAACGACACTACTTTCAAAGCCAAAACTAAGTGGAGTAACTCGGGTTTTTTGTATTTCACGGAAACGGCTCGGTAACGATTAATAACGTTTGATGCAGAAGCTGTCACCTTCGCCTGTAAGCGGATGTCGAGGGTTACGGAAAGTATCGGTTTCCACGACTAACTAGTTGCGACCAAGTGGATTTATTCACTTAGGGGGCTACCCTCGATGAACTAACACAGGAGAAACAAGAATGAGACAGTAAAAATTAGTACTAGTCGGGGATACTGAACGAAAAACCGATATTAAAGAGTCAATGGTTAATTAACTCTGAAATGAAGCACCTCACCTCTAAGTAGCGAAGAGATTGACCACCTAGACGAAAAACGATCGTCTCAGACGTCGTAATTTCGGGGAAAACAAGCTCATTTGCAACAAACCCACTCCACTGAAAAGGTTGTCAACAATAACTGCACTTAAAACCGTGGAGTACAGGATCTGCATAGGAAGGGACGTAGTAAACTTCAAGTTGTATAAATATAAAACGGGTCAAAAGGGAAAAATATGTCGAGGTCAATATAAAATGATAGGGGGAGGGAGACGAGAGATGCGGACATCCAATACACCATTTGACGACCTTGGGCTCTGATACTCACAGGATATACGTTGCCCTTCCCGATGTCCACCCATCGTCAAAAGCCTTACAGAACGCGTAGAGAAACTTAAAAAACACCAATAGTTAGCCAACCAACTCACCTAATACCGAATTTTCTTAGAATTTGTAGACCTTTCTTGATCCATTTTGGGAGGAGTGACGTCACTGTCACGCCTGAATGTCGACTTAAGTCTAGTGGAGATTAGAACGAAGTAGAGACGTCGAAATGTCAAAATAAGGTTGATCTTTAGTTCTTGACTCCGCCGCTATCTTAGGACATTTTGCTTGGTTTTTATTTTCCATGGCTCCACGTTATAAATAGGAAAGTTATATAATCCTAACACGTTTTTTACATTTCTCTTCAGATCTTCACGTTTGACGGTCCGAAAAACTATATTTGTGAAAATGATCTGCGTGTGTCTGGATACGATTGAGAGAAAACGGCAAAACCAGATTAATATGGGATGGCCAAAGCGTAGTATAAGCAAAATCGGCCCAAAATAACTATAATTATCATAGTATCACATTTTCCCACCATAAAACCTTGGTGTTTCCCTGGTGTTCAAGGCTCCATTGAAGAAGAAGCAGCACGAGGCGCTACACCGTCTGTAAACGTACTCCTTGAAACAGTTGTTACAATTATTACTATTTCTCACAGTTTTACCCAATACTTCTAAAACAGTGAACACTATTCTTCTCAAAAAAATTATGTTGACAGTCTCATAAACCCTGTGTATTAATTTCTCAACAACAAGCAGGGCATAAGTAGCCAGCCATCATAAATTCCAGAGTTTTAAGCACCACCACTTGCTATGTATTATGTGAAGTTATACTTACCAACTGAACTGAGTGAAACGTTGATTGTATAAGTAGAGAAACCCATAAAACGAACTTGTGGTACTGGCATAGCAATAAAAAGTTTAAGGAATCCCTGAATCAACGATAGAACATTAAGAAGTAAGAGATAAAAACAAGAAAGTAACTATATTCGTATATATGTGTGGTCGAATGGTCGAATAATAAGTTTTGGAAAATATCTTTGTTCTTGCTAAAGCTGTAGGTGCTGTAGTGTAACTTTTATAGCCATGTTTGAAAGAGTAAAATAAGAAAAAGTTTTTGCATCATGGACTTTCACTTGCACCGTGTGTCTACAAAGATATTTTGTGGCCCTAATCTATACTGTTATGAAAATTCCAAAGAACTTCAACGAGCTCATGAGCTCAATTGGTTCGACCATTCACTGTATTCATTTAGTCACACCCATATCAAACCACATGATTGAATTCAAAGTTTCTCAGATCTCTCTCTCTCTCTCTCCCTAGACGTTAGGGCCTACCGAAAAATAAACTTTTTTGGCTAACTTTTCGTTCATTCGGGTTAAAGTATACAATAAAATTTCCTGTTATAGGAAATTTCCTATACATGTACCACAAGAACTAGTGTTACTGAAAATACATAGTAACCTGAACCGTAGAGTAGTCATTGATCAATTGTCTGGTATGGATCCAAAAAGAAACCTTTCACAAAACAAAAAGTTCTATTGGAGAGGTTCTATGGAAATCCTTTCTACGTGCCCCCGAACGGCAGGGGATATAAGCTTTCACATTTCGGATCCGGTGCCTGTGAATACCCGTGCAGTTGGAGTCAAATTTTGTTGATAATCTTGTTCAAATTTAGGTAGGAGGTTCAGTGGACTTTCTGTGTCTTTGATTTACGATCTGCTTTTATCTCTCAATTTGAGTATATTTTACGATGTTTAACCAGGTGTTTGTGGGAATTGAAACGTCATGACATTCACCTGTAATTTCCCCTTTTTCGATTTTATACCTGTTAATTAACATTACGAATTTTTGTTTGGGTACATTAGGTAGCGAAGGGGTGATGACTTGGTAAAATTCCAATGTCCGGGGCGCGACGTCAGAGTAAGGTAGCGTAGTTGAAGGAAGTTTGTCGTTGAAGTAATGTAAGCAACGTACGCGAAAGTTGCGGGGACGAATATGAACAATGACGACGTGCGAGATTTGCTATCTGTGACGGGAGGGAAATTCAAACAAACAGTGTGCGCAAAATACCTCACGTTACAGATATAAACATACATCTGAGCCAAAAGACAATAAAAATAAACATCACTCACCTCTCACGTTACGCGACTTAGGCCAAGCCACGACCTTTTATGAATGGAAAGTTTGGAGTTGATCCTTCCGACACCTCCATTCAAACGCATCTTTCTAACCAGCGTTTGCACACAATTTCATCCATGCACTATATTCATGACGAGCGGAAGATGAAATAAACATTTATAGACCAATCCACAACACTACAGTCGGGAAGCACCAGTGCAGGTGGAAGTGCTGGATGGGCGTGAAGAAAATGTGCACAGCGTGTGAGCGCAAAATGCAGTCGATTACTGTCACGACCCATAATCTGCAGGGACAGTAGGTTGAGTATGATCAAAGAAGTGGAGTATTTAGGAGTGATATGAGGAACAGAGTTGAATATAGGGAATCGTGAATACTACATTATTGCGGTCGCAAGGGATAAAATCTACATTATCGTAAAGATGGGAAGGGAAAATTGAAGAGTAAAGAGAGAGAGAGAGAGAGATCCTACACACCATTTATAGAGGGATGTGGCGGCAATAGTTACATTCACAGTTGGGGCTTGGTGGGATAGATGGAATGCACATTCGAGGAGGAGGCTGGCTAGTGGGCAAAAGGCAATGCTGATTAGATCTTCTGATGCCCTGAGTGTGATGGCTGGTGAGCTGCTCATTGATGTTGAAATTAAAAAGAGCGGGCACAAGCAGGAGATTGGAATGGGAGGATAGAGAGATTGCAGGAGAGCTGAGGAAGGCCTTCATCCACGAACTTGATGGATGAGTGGTAGGGAAGTGGAAAAGAGAGATACACGTTTCAGTGGCTGTCACGGTTCAGGGATAGGGTGAATGTGGTTTAATGAATTGTCCGGGGGGGATCGTTTGGTGGTTGGGGCAGAGGAAAGTTTTAGGTGCTCTAAGTAGTTTGGAGAGGAAGTGTTGGAAATGAGGGAGGTCCTAAGCCAGTTGGAGGGGGGGGGGGATCTGGAAAGGGTGGGTTAGGTATAAATTAGTAGGTTAGGATAGCACAGATAGGTTAGTAGTGGTGTCAGGTGTAGTCAAATATCGAGCAGCCCACCCCTGAACCACCTGGTGTGTGTGTATTTATAGACTGGAAGTATTTATTGTGTGAATGAGTTAGGTTATTTAGTTACCAGGGGGGGGGGGCAGGAATATTGTGTAGTCCGTCCCTTGGTCACTTAGTGGTGTGAATGGGTGTATTTATTGTATGTATGGTGATGCATGGTCGTTATAACCGGGCTAGGTAGAAGAAGGGATGGTAGTTCAGGTAGCTGACAGTTCAGGGTAAAATTGACTTCTATTATTTTTCAAATAGAAAAAGGCGAAAGGTTTTAGGCTAGAATTTGGAAAAGACAAGAGTTTTAGTGTGGGTTATGAAACAAAACACATTCTAAAGTCAGTACTGTATGAACAGTAACAGATAGGACAAAACAGTAGGATAGGAATGGGGTACATACAATTTCGGGATGGAATACATAGCCACCATTATTTACAGGTGGCTAAGAAGATACAAAAAAAATTGGTATGATAGAGGCATAAATCATCGTGCAGATCATTTAATTGAGATGGCGGTGTTAGTTTTGATCTTAGGCTGCTGTTTGGCAGCAATGCGAATTTCTTAATTTTTGCAGTAAAGGAACGAAATTAAATGTACCTGAACGTAGAAAATATGCAACGTGAGAATGAGATTATGTTTAAACAAACGAAGTACAGATAAGTCCCCGCTTGTGGATTTGTTGCTGTAAGGACCCATTGCCTCAACCCATGGGCTCAGAGGTGGTGGAGGGGGCAGTACAAAGATTGAGCTGAAGTCTGCTTGTGTAGCTTGTAAAGCCCCCCCTCCCCCCAACATGGGTCCCCCTATCCCACCAGCTGAACTTGTGACGCCGTGGGTAGGATTAATGCCCATCGTGTCATTACCTTTTCTCTTATTGATGCAGTTATTATTTAGTAGCCACATAGCATTTCATATAGGTGGGAGGGTGTCCTGTATAGAAGGATCTAGGGTCAGCATCTCTTTGGCTGCATTAATTCGACTAAATTAAAATAAGCTCCTGAAGAAGCTAAATGAAGAATGGTATAGGAATTTCAATAGAATTGTCTTAAGCGAAACTGCAACGAGGATCATGTGAGTTTAGTGGTTTGTTAAAATGTGGTAGGATTTATTCATGACAGCAACAGTAAATCCTGTAGTAGTTGTGATAAAAGTACATTCTTTATTACGAAACAAAGTATTAACTACTGCAAATTATAACATCTATGATATCAGTCTTGAAATATCATGGTGTTTGAGGTGGCCCATCAGGGAGTTTGGTTCATTGCATTAAAAGGGCCATATATTCTGAAATCTTCTCGTTTGTTCAGTCTCAGCTAAGGATTCCACTCAGATCCAGACACAGCTTGCTGAATGGGTGGTTTCAGAACCACTTCATTAACTCTTAGCCAAACATGCCTGTTAATGAGCAGCACAGTTTCAGGCGAAAGTGCCAGTTGACGAATAGAAGCGAACAAATTCTTCCAACCAGCATGTACTCCTGGCATGCTCTCAGGTTAGCTTATTAAAGCAGTTTGCCGCACTGATAGTTTATTCGCCCAACCAAAATTGGCCCAGCTGTCATGAGCAAATGTGACCAGTAGTCGTGTATACTGAGTGTGTGATGTATGGGGGTTTGAAGTGGCATTAGTTTGTTAGTGATGCACACTAACAGATATGTTGAGTGAACTGTTGCCAGGATTGATTGATTTCCACTTGTTACACCTCTTGGGGGACGTATTGTTCTCCACATTACAGGATTAGCACCCAGTCCATTGATTTCATTATGTGAATTATAAGCCATCAAGTGGTTGTCTTTCCGTGACCCCCACCCCCACCCCCACCCCACATCTGACAGCGTCTTCTTTCTTACAAGTCATGGAAATGAATTAAATATGGGTATAGGTACCAACGATTAAATCAGTTGGGGGGGGGGGGGGATTAAATCTTCTAATTAACATGTAGGAGTAAGGAAAATTGTGTTACGTCACCACATCCGTGTTTTATTTTAGCTCATATTATAATCTGTTTTTTTTTTTTTTAACAGAAAAGTCAATGCCTATTGGGACATGCATGTTGCAGACGTTTTCCTCCACAAAGCCACTAGGCGTAGGATCCGTGGCTACAAAGGTTGGTGTGGTGAAATCAATGATCCTCATAGTTGTATCCCTGGGCTTAATTTGCATGTTGCCTGCAATTCGTTGCAGGATTTGTCTGATGCTTGCTGCAGCACGCCCATTTGCTCAAGTTCACTCCCTATTCCATTTGGAGAACCTGCGCACATATCCAGAGATGTCGTCAATGGGCTGGACCCTGCACAGAAATTGGTTAGGGACAAAACCTACTACGATAGCCGGTTTAAAAAACTGCTCGAGTCCGTCACTGTGCCTTCAGACACGTTATTTAAGCAATTGATGGAAGTGAAATCTTCAGTCTGTCGTGTAAAATTGAATCCAGATGTAGCTGCTGTCGCTGAATTTGTGTCACAAGATCCTGACCCTTATTTCAAAGTGGGCCATAATTTTTGGTACGGAAACACTCTAGCAACGTTATCCATCAATGGAGAGCCTTACATCATTCATCCTACTGGGTATTGTGGTAGCACAGTATCAATTTCATGCCCGAAACAAGACTACATAGCGGATTTAAATCTCTTTGAACATGGGATGGATGACTGTAATCCGATATTCCATGTTGAATCTTGCTCTGATTTAGTTCTCCTTCGGCAGCGAAACGTTTGCGGGATATTCAAAGTGAAGCAAGAACATTCCAAACCTTCTTGTGAAAAAGTGTGTTCGGTTTCGTCTGAAAGCTCCTTCATAAAATCTTGCTTCAACAAGTTTCGCTTTGGCGAATTCGTTACTCTCTCTCCTACTTTCACGCTCGATGTTTATGATATTTCCAATTGTTACAAGCCAAAACGATCTCAAAACTTTAATTTTTTGAAAAATGAAGATTGTCAGTGCACAGTTCATTGGCATGATGAAAACGTTGTTGTTATCTGCAACCCAAAAACAATCAATTTCGTCGACCTGAGGAAACCAACCACTCAGAACAGCCAGCTAATGTGGAATATTGAATCCAAAACGGAAAAGTGTGAATCTATATATGCATCAGCCAAAGGTTTCTCGCTACATTATGTCAACACTAAACACAGTTTACTCTCGCTAGATATGAGAAAAGATTGGATTCAGAAATGGTCCCACGGATTGCCCATCTCCCCGTCCCTTCTCTCTGTGAAAGAAAATGAGTTAAGCGAAGATTTGTTGTTGGCAGGTTGCAGCACCAGTGGCTATGTGACTCTCGTCCAAAATACTAGGCAGTTAAGCTCTTCTTTTTTCAGAACCCCTCCATACCGCTTGTCATCTATTGACGACACGTTACACACGGCCAGGCTATCGGGGCATTGTTTGTCACCTTTTATCACATCGAGATTTAATTTGACGCTGACAGGTTTGAATTTTGTTGAAAATCACCGCGAACTACGCCTGTTTTTGCAAAGTTGTGTCGGGGACCTTTTTTTTCAACGGATTGACTTAAGGAGTGAGGGCCTAGTACGAACTTCTGAACTTAGTACCACAGAAGTGAATCAATTAGTCGCCTGGGAAACAGCATGTGTAAATCAATATTTGAACAGCGGTAATGACATCAAAGCTACTAAAATTGTGAATAGCGAAGAGTTTGCCAAATTGTTTGCTAAGGGGAGTTCTGCAGAGTCGGCTGACAAATCAACTGTGACTATGAAGCTTAAGAAACAACCTTGGATGATGTCGAAACAGAAGCTTTCGAAGTTCCAAGATCACCTTGCACAACCTCTTCTTTCAGTGTGGAACATTGACGATGATGAAGAGTGGTATGATGGCTCTGATTTAGATGAAAATTCAGAAGAAGGAAGTAGCGATTCTGACACCAGTGATTGATAGACTCATGATACCCTGGACTCAATATGGATTGAATATGCCCTGTGTAAGTTTTTACTACCTTAATATTTAAAGGTAATATGACTTCTTGAGTATCAAAATGTGGAATAAGGACTGAAGAATGGAATTAATTAGCTTATAAATAAAAATGACGATTGGCTGTTACAGTTTAATAATCTGACACTTTCCTGATTAAAACTACCAAAGATCTTCCTTTGATTAAAATAAAAAGCCAATTAAACAGAAATGTGGGAAAATATTAATTTTTCAAGGGTGATTCAGGCCCTAGGCTGTAGTATAGTGAAGGAGTATTAGGGGAAGATGAATCCAGCTCTAGTGGCAAGTTGGGTCCAACTCTCACTGTGATTTGTGCTACCTCAAAGAGCATGGTCAAATTCGTGCAACTGCTCTGATCAGAAATCAAATCAAAATCCTGAATCCCATCTTTTCAATAATGAAACTGGGTTTTATCTCCATATTGTTTGCTGAGAGGTCTGAGTGTGTCTAGAAACAATCGAATGTATGTGTACCTGGACGAACTGAACTCTTTCATTTAGCGAGGCCTCAAATGCCCCAATTCGCTAGAAACTTGGCTGTCGTCAGTCGTAACTGAGCGGTTCTCTCATTGAGGAATCACCCTTTTGCCCACGCTTGCACACAGTTCCCGGTTTGTTTTCAGAAACGTATATAACTTTATTGCCTATGGGGCATTATAGTTGTGCACACCTCTTAATATAGTAGGGCTTTGATTTACATTACATATGCACGTAAGTGCATTCCAGAAATTTCCCGACCTACCAGTAGAATATTTAATTAACGTTTACTGATCATATTAATAATAATATTATAATAATAGCTTAAAGTTATTATCACGGAGACACAACGTTAAATTGAGAACTAAAACTCTAGACTTATTGATAATATCACAAATTTTTCTTTTTTTAAATGTGTTTAATTGTTGGGATTGAGAGAATCTTGTAGTGTTTTGTTCAGACGCCAGTGAGATGGTGGTGGAGGGGACTGTTGGGCTATTTCTTGTATAAACATATTAGGATGATGAGTCATACAGGATCAACCGACAGTAGTAAATTCTTATGAGTTCTTCCGGTAGAGGGTTTAAAAAATCCGAGTGTAATACTGAGTTCCAAACATACCAAGGCGATTCTGATGACTTTATTTTGTATAGTTTTTACATTCTTGATGTATGTTTTTGCGGCAGAACCCCATAAACCCATATAGGGCTGATCAACATAATGTGGAGAATATGTTTTAGCTGTAAAGGTAGGGGTGATCGGTCATTTAAGAGCAACTTGAGCTGGTGTGTTCTTGAACGACACCTGGACACCAGCTTGTGTGTGTGGTGGGTCCAAATTAATTTTGGATCAAGAGTGATACCTAGGTATCTCACACAATCCCTGGTTGAGACTGAGCATTTAAGTTCTTAAGTTTTTTACTTTCCTTGGCTCTACGAAGTAGAAAGGAAAGTTATGTAATCGGCTGAAAAAAAAAAATTTGAGTTTTCTTCAGATCTTTACGTTTCAGACCCTCCTGAGTCCGAAAAACACAATTTGGGAAAATGGTCTGTGTCTGTATACGATTTTTAGAGGAAACCACCGTACCAAATCAGCTCAAACTTCATATCTCGCCCGCAGGTCATCATGGGACGCCAAAATAAGGGTTTGAACAAAATCCACCGAAAGTTGACTATAGTTATCATAGTGATCAAAACAACAAATTTTTTTTTTCTCAAAAACCGCTCTAACGATTTTGATTACAATTTTAATATTCGTAGCTCTTAACATGATAATTATACCATAAAATTCCCATTTGTGGGAAAATGACGAGAGCAGCACAATAAATTATCAAAATTTTCGACGAAATCGATTTTAGCGCGGTTTCTAGAGAAAACAACCGTACCAAATCAGTTGAAACTTAATGTCTAGCCTACAGGTTACCATGGGACGCAAAAATAAGGGTATGGGCAAAATCCACCGAAAGTTAACTATAGTTATCATAGTGATCAAAACACCAAATTTTTTTTCTCAAATACCGCTCTAACGATTTTGATTAAATTTTTTATATAGATAGCTCTTAATAAGATAATCATACCATAAAATTTCCATTTGTGGGAAAATGACGAGAGCAGCACAATAAATTATCAAAATTTTCGACGAAAAGCGTTTTTGCCGTGGTTTTTTCCTTTTAAACTCCGCTGGAATGTTTGTAGAATTTTAAAGAAAATTGGTACTGTAGTCCAATCCAATACCTATAGGATTATTTAAATAGTACGGTTTCAGCTTATAAAGCAGTCCTGGGTGCCATAACCTAGGCTTTCTCTGTATACAAAAGCTTTTTTCTCTCATACGCCTTGAGAACCTCCTCGGCCACTCAGAGGAGCTGTTGCAGACATGAGTGTTGAGGTCTGAATCCCAGTTGAGTGTTGGGGAGAAGTTGAGCAAGGAATGGCATTATTTTTGGGAGTAATAATCTTTCAAGAATTTTAGAGAACAGAGGAAGAAGGCCGGATTCGTCATTTCCTTATTTGGTTTTTTAACCATTATCACGGTTCTATGTGTGGGGGAGGTGTGTAGTTCTCAAGATAGCGTTATATATTTGTGTTAAAACCAAAACCTTACGTGGTAATGCCAAAAGAAGGGGTAAGATATGAGATTGTGGCCAGGTGCTTTTTTAGTAGGAGTTCGGCGAATGGCATTTCTTACCGTAGTCGTTAAAGAGCTGTAGCGAGAAAGGTGTTTGAAGTTGGTCTGTGACCTGCAGAGTAAAGTCGAGATTGTTATCCGGGGTTGTAGAGAATTGGTGTGTAAGTATGTCAGCGAATAGTTGGCTCTTTTCGTGGGAGGTAGCACACCATTCACGTCCATCTTTTAGTGGTGGTATCACTATTGTTTCATTGGTAAGACTTTTAGTTTTTTTCCATTGAGATCCATCCCGAGCTAATAGTGATTTCATGTGGTTACGTGCGGCTTCCTCTTTCTCCTTCTTTAGAGCTTGAGTTAATTCTTTTGGGGTTTCTTTTTGTGGCTTTGTTTTGTTTTTTGCCATTGTAGGCAGAATGACCTTTTAATAGATTTTGTACTAGTGGAGTGGCTGCTTGAGTCACAAGAAACGTCGTTGCATTTGATGCCGCATTAGCAGCAGATTTAACCAAGTTGGTAAAAGTCGCCACTGCAGCGTCTATGTCCTTTGGATTTTTAAGAGGAATTTGGAGATTAGTTTGTTTTTGAATTATAGATCTGTACGATTTCCAGTTAAAGGAGTAATTAATTAAACTTAAGCTCTCTCAAGACTGTCGAAGAAGAGTAGAGAGAGAGCTAACTTGTTTTCCTACGAAGAAATCTAAAATATCAGGAGAGCAATTGGAGTCGTGGGGGTAGTAAGTGGGTTCTCTCGAGTGTACAACATCTAAGTGAATGGCCATTATTGCACCAAGGAGAGCTCTTCTTCTGGGATTTGTTAATTGTAACCCCTGTCGGGGATGTTTGGAGTCAAAATGACCTCCCATCAAGAAGTCGGACTTCATTTTGTGTATTATTCCCCAAAAATCAGTTTGAGTCATTCGATTTTTAGGAGCTGAGTAGAAAGAAGTTATTTGCAGATTTTTGTGAAGGAGTAGTGGGCTTATGAGGGCAGCTTGTGGGCGGAGTATCCAGTTTGTGTTGGTAAAACTTAAACAAATGTAATTGAGAATGAAACTCCTTGTTCCAATTACTATTCGAACGATATCGTACTTACTCCTCTCCTCACTTAGTGTGATATCACTCTTAACATATAACGTTGGGGCACAACAAAAAGTGGTTGAGCTTTCACGGTTGCTTAACTTTATTAATTCGCGATGCCAGCCACTCAGAAGTATTAATGTTAGATTGAAAGGTGAAACCTCATCAATTATCTAATGGACAACCCGTCTGATGATGTGGGGTTGTTCCACTTACCATTCAGACGATGTCGCACTTACTACCCTCCCCACTTAAGGCAAAATCGCTATTCAAATGTAACATAGGGAGCGAAATATTGATGAACAATCGTGTGAATAGGAAATATTTGCATAATGATTGGAAACTTAGAATTAGTGGAACATATGAGGGGGTTTTAGTTCGTGGAGCAAGACTGTTAACAGATGAGGTGCTGTAGAATGAGTTGTGTGTATGTTGTTTCCAAACGTGGACATAAAAGGAGTCAACTGTTTCAACTAATAGCTTCAGCCAAGGAACTCCACCATCATTTATTAAGTTGTTGCATTGGTATATTTCTAGCCATAAGCTTTGCCCCTTCGCTTCCAGAATTGTATGCAATCAGCTGGGAAGTCAGTGCCAGAGATGATACTGAAATCAGTCAATGAAGGGACAGGCGAAAATATACCATGCTGTATAAATACAAATGGAGAACCCAGCAATACGCGTGCACTGGGAGATTCCCTACTAATAGGCAGAGAAAATGGTTTGGTGAACCTACTTCTCATTTTCCATTGAACAGGACTCATCCCCTCATGACAGAGGGAATGCTACCTCGCCAGGAGCTAGCCTCTAACAACTGCTGAAGGTAATTTTCATAGCAATGATAAATAACTTCTCTTTTTCCATATTAAATTATTTTTCTTCATTTTATCTTCTTATTTTTACCGATTTCCCAAAGGGAAAGGAAAGTATTGTAATTGTGTCAAAAAAAAGATCGGTTTTCTTCAGATCTATATGTTATGAGGCATACAGAATCTAAAAAACCTAATTTTGGCGTGTGGTCTGTGTGTGTGTGTTGGGTCCAGAATGCCGCTGCCTTATTCCTTGTGTGTCGTATGAGCCGACTAAAACAGGCAGCCAGGTGAGCCCAGCCAGAATGACAACCTGACCTCTACGAAGTCTCCGCAGGATTACATCCAATGAGGCTTAAGTCTGTCGCCACACTGTGCTCACCCTGCAGTGGGGGGGGGGGGCAGAATTCCACTACCGTACTCCCTGTGTGTTGGTATGAGTCGGACTTGAAAGGACGCAACTTACACTTCTTCCGTATACATGACACATTGTGAACTCCCTACCTCGAGCTGGGATCGCAGAACAGACCACCCAGGGCAGGAAGGGGGACAGAATTATCCTGCCGTATCCTTTCCATGGCCGTAAAAATCGGCCTTAAAGAGGCTTAAAGCTCACAACACTGACATACACAACATATTCCAGATACAAACAACACTGCAATGGCTTACGTGGCAGAACACATTGACTCAAAACACTCATAATGAGCAGAAGACAGACCTAAAAGTAGTTCATTAACACCTACGAGTGATCCCCGATATAGGTGCGGCCTTTGAAATGAGGAGAGGGAAAAACTGGGTTTGAGCATTTCTGGGTCCACCTCATCACCAGTGACTGAGGGCTGACTCAGCAGCAGCCGAAAAATCCCTCATGCGTCTTAGTCCTGGTGGTGGCCACAACTGGTCCAAACTGGCCATAAACACGTGTTCGATCCTGATCTCCGTCTTGCGAGCGCATCCGAGGCGACAAATGCGATAAGGTTTTCCCGCTCCTTTCCCTTCCTTCTTCTCCTCTCAAGACCCCCGCCCTTCAACAATTTTTCGGCAGTTCTGCCGATGCGACGCGAGCGATAGTGCCTCCTCCTTTTTTGAACCTTTTCTCTATCTTCGTTGGGCGCTAACTTTTCTCCTCCAGGCAGTGCATTTTCTCGTCCTGGAACACAACATCGAAAACGACGACTTCTCCTCAGCGAATACGACACCCCGTCGACGGGAAAGTGATTTTTCCGCTCATAAAAGGTCAGTTCCTTTTATTTTCCACCTATATCACATTTTTCATTGGTTGCGCCCCTCGCGACGGATTTTGGTTTCGGGCTTGCCCACCCCTCACAATTACAGTCCACACTCATTCTTTCGCTCTCACCCACCATATTTTGGTCACTCCGGGCCTCGATAGGAAACCATACACGTGCTGGTCAGTTGGGATCCATCTAGGCGTTTTCAACTTCATTGGGTCGGATCGGCTGAAGATCAGTAGCCTACGTTTGCTTGTTTGTTCTTGTAAAAAGGGAACAACTCCTCCAATTAGACTTCCCCTTCTTTCGCGTACGCGCCTCCGCCTCTCTCAAGATCCCCTCCTTATCGTCTCGGCTGTAACAGGTGTTTCTTTCCTCGTCGTTATCGGTGTTTTCGACGTTTCGCGCCAATAACAAAATGGGGCAAAAGGAATTTGCGAAATACACGGAAAAAAAGAAACGCCTCCTCTCCAGACTTCACGTCACCTTTGGAATGATTGCAACCCTCCCTAAACATCAAGATTTATTTCTGGCTAGAGTTGAAAAACTGGATGACATTTTTGTTGAATTTAACACTGTGATGGATAATTTAGCCGCTTTACAATTAGAAGACGCCACACTGGTGACTGACTGCATCAGTGAAACTTCTGCATTTGAAGACCTTTATTTTCCGGTTGTTGCCGCGTCTAAACGTTGCATAGCTCCACTTACGGTCAAACTTCCTGATCTCAACTCTTCGTCTTCTGCAGCTCATGCAACTCCACCTAAAGCAAAACTTCCCGAAATCCAGTTACCCAAATTTGACGGGCAGGTTCAAAATTTTGCTTCCTTCATTTCACTATTTGACACCCTGATTCATGAATCAGGTCTGACAGATATCGAGAAATTTACGTATCTTCTCGCCAATGTAGAAGGTCCGGCTCTTCAACTAGTAAGGACTGTCGCGTTTCGTCCCGAAAATTATCTGATTGCGTATCAATCATTGGTCAAACGATACACCAATAAACGAGTCATTGCTAATTTCTACCTGAATAAAATCTTAACATTCTCTCCTCCAAAATCAGACTCGCCAGCTAATATTCAGTCAACTGTAGATTTCGTGGTAACCGCTGTCGCCAGTTTGAAATCACTCGATATTCCAGATCTTTGCGATTTTGTGTTTTTGCACTTGGGACTACGTCTTTTAGACACCCGAACCAAGAAGGCTTTCGAAGCAAAATTTTCTGAAACAGAGTTCCCAACGTTTAACAACTTTCAAGAATTCATGAACAGCCAGAGTTGCATTTTCGATCTTGTTAATACCCCAACCTCAAGTAGCACATCATTTTCTCCCCCTAACAAAGAACGTAAACGAGTGCTGTTGGCCTCTAATGTTGTGACAGATGCCAAAACCTCCTCATTAAAGCCGGTATCACAACCTTCCATGTGTTTGTGTTGCTCCAAACCCAACCATAAACTCTCAAAATGTGACCTGTTTTTGTCCAAGACCATCCCAGAACGTAAATGTGTCATCCAGCAGAATCGACTATGTTTCGCATGCTTCGGTAGGCACTCTGTGGCCAAGTGTCAATCGACGTATTCTTGTAAGATTTGTAAGAGTAAATCTCATAATTATTTACTACATCCAGAGCTAGGCTCTGACCAGCAGCCAGTTCCCATTCCCTCCTCGTTGGAAGCAACTAGTTCCACACAATCTATTCCCGCTCCCAACACAATTGCTCTTACTAATGTTTGTCCAACACCCTCATCCACATCTGCTGTTGCTCTGTTAGGAACTGCACAGGCAACAATTTTCGATATTACAGGACAGCCACATTCGTGCCGTATTATTTTTGATTCCGGCAGCCAAGCAAATTTCATCACCTCCTCCCTGGCAGAAAAACTCCGTCTACCTAAACAGAACTGTTCATTCCAGATTTCCGGCGTGGGGCAATCTGCGGTCCATCACAAGGTTCACGGACTGGTCTCTTGTAAATTGACCCCTCGATTTTCTTCTAATTCAGCCATGTTTCTCGATGCAGCTGTTATTCCCAAAATAACATCAGATCTTCCTACCACTCGTTTATCGGATCAGCTTCGGGCTCAATTCAGCTTTCTCACTTTGGCGGATCCTGACTTTGTCAACCCAGGTCGGGTCGACCTGCTGTTAGGTGTCCAAGCAGTTTTAGATGCGACACTGGATTCTCCGGGACCTATCAAAGGTAACCCGTCTGCCATTCCCACTATATTCGGTTATGTATTAATGGGAACGGTGCCATCTCAATCGGCCTCCTCCGAGCTCAGCACTTCTCTGCTAGCCTGCTCACAACTTAGCTCTTCCTTGGTCAACTTGGAGCAAACAATGCGCGCCTTTGGGAACTTGAGGAGATTTCAGTTCCCATTCTTCCTTCTGATGACGACCTGCAGTGCGAACAACATTTTCAACGGACCATCTCTCGAGACACTACAGGTCGCTTTGTCGCTCGTCTTCCGTTCATCGCTGGCGTACCTCCACACCTTGGTTCCACTCGTGAACGTGCTCTCAATCGGCTTTTGTGTCTCGAAAAACGTTTCGAAAAAAATCCCAAATTTCGGGATTTGTATTGTGCGTGTCTCCAAGACTATGTTCAACAAGGTCACATGATCCAAGCCACCTCTTCTCTTCATTATTTCATGACGCACTCAGCAGTTATGAAAGGTCCTCCTGAAAATCCAAAATTACGGGTTGTCTTTAATCCTTCGGAGAGGGACTCCGCTGGTGCTAGTCTTAATGGTGCTCTCCTCGTGGGTCCAAAACTGCAAGGAGACATTTCGTCAATCATTTCTAAATTTCGAACGCACCGAGTAGCTCTCACTTGTGACATCAGGCAGATGTATCGGGCCATTCGTTTGCACTCGCAAGATCAACCGTTCTTACGTTTTCTATGGCGTTTTTCCCCTTCAGACCAAATCACGGAATGGCAGCTCACTACGGTCACCTTCGGCGTCACTTCAAGCCCCTTCATCGCACAAAGAACTATCGCTCAATTAGTCAATGACGAAGGTCATAGATTCCCCCTCGCCGCCACCGCTCTGCAGTCTGAAACATATGTCGACGACATTATTTCCGGTGCCAGTTCCGAAGCAGAGGCTCTTTTGTTAAAGGACCAACTTTCGAAACTCCTCCTGTCAGGTGGATTTGAGCTTGGGAAATGGGCTAGTTCTTCTCCCAGTCTCCTCTCGGATGTTTCCTCGACTAATGGTATTCACTTCTCTGATGACCGCTCAATGCAAAGGACCACAAAGTGTTAGGGATCTGCTGGGACCCGAAAGACGACGTTTTCCTTTGTAAAATCGACCCCATTCCGGCAAACGCTACTAAACGTGGTATCCTCTCAAAGGTCGCTCGTATGTTCGACCCAAACGGATTCTTCAGCCCCGTGATTTTTGCTCTCAAAGCACTGTTGCAACAAATTTGGATGTCTCAAATCGATTGGGATGACTCTCTACCACCCAGTTTGTCTTCCACCTGGATCCAATTGGAAGAGGAGCTCCCTCTGTTGGAGAAAGTACGAATCCCTCGCTGTTTTCTCCCTCAACCTTTCCAGGACCTTCATCTTGTTGGATTCGCGGATGCCAGTGAGCTTGGCATGGCTGCGGCTCTATACCTCCGGGTTGAAACTTCGACAGCTGTTCACGTCAACTTAGTAAAAGCCAAGTCACGAGTAGCTCCTCTCAAGTCATGCACAATCCCTCGATTGGAATTGGGAGCCGCTCTCCTGTTGGCCAAATTGATCCATTCCTGCACCTCTCTCAGCAGCCACTTGACAATATCTCACACAACTTGTTTCTCAGATGCCTCCACTGTCTTAGCGTGGCTTCGAACACCCCCCTACCGCCTCAAACCCTTTGTTGCGAACCGGGTCGTCCAGATCCAAGACTTGTGCCCTTCAGTCGACTGGCGTCATGTCCCCGGGGTTCACAATCCAGCTGACGCGGGGAGCAGAGGTTTGTCTCCATCTAAACTCATTGAGTACGAAGATTGGTGGAGAGGCCCGCCGTTTTTGTACCAACCTGTCTCAATGTGGCCCAACGAGCAACGTATTTCGGTTCACCCCGTACCCGAGTGCCGAGAGCCTACAGTCCTAAACTTTCTGTCTCAACCCTTCTACTCTCCTCTCATGGACGTGGTGGAGAAATCTTCCTCTTTACTCAGACTGCAACGTGTCGTGGCCTACGTATTGAGATTCATACACAATGCTCGTCTGAATGGTCACACATCATCTGCGCAGCTACGGAAAATCGGACCCATCTCTGCCTCAGAATATCGCGATGCCCTGTTGGCTGCAATTCGCTGCACGCAAGCGCATCATTATAGGGACGATATCCGTATTATTGAAAAACACAAGGAGTGTCCTCAACGTCTCGCTTCTCTTTCACCATTTCTTTCATCCGACGGTTTGCTCAAGGTGGGGGGTCGTCTGGCTTGGGCTCCTGTTCCAGAAAAGGCCAAACGTCCGTTGCTGATACCCCAAAACAGTCAACTAGCTCGGCTGTTGGTTGATCACTACCATCGTTGCACTGCGCACGGTGGACCTCGTTTACTTCAATCCCTTCTACATCGAGAATATTGGATTCCCTCCCTTCGAAGCCTAATCCGACATCGAATCTTCCGCTGCATACGATGTGCTCGCCAAGCCGCCGACGTTGTCAACCCCTTGATGGCAGACCTCCCAAAATCGCGTCTTTCCCTGGACGCTGCTTTTCTCACACAGGGTTAGATTTCGGAGGACCCTTTTCTCTTCGGTTGAGTGCCAGGCGAAACTCCAAAATTGAAAAGAGTTACTTCGCTCTGTTTGTTTGTATGTCTACTCGCGCCGTTCACTTGGAGATAGTCTCTTCATTGTCAACAGAAGCATGCTTAGCCTCTCTTGACCGCTTCATCGCTCGCCGAGGGCTACCTTCCCATATTTACTCGGATAACGGCAGCAACTTCCGTGGTGCATCGCGAGAAATCACCGCAATTCATCGTTTTCTCCGCGAAATTGGCTCGGACCTGGAATCTCACTTAGCCCAACGTGAGATACGCTGGATCTTCAACCCGCCCTATGCTCCAAATTTTGGGGGAGCTTGGGAATCAATGGTGAAATGTACCAAACACCATCTGAAACGAATCGTTGGCGATCGTTGTCTTCTGTATGAAGAATTCGCGACGATTTTGGCCCGCATTGAGGCCATTCTGAACTCCCGTCCCCTGTGTGCCATCGCTAGTTCTCCCGACGATCCTGCCGACTGCCTTACTCCTGGCCATTTTTTAGTGGGAGGCCCACTCTTAGCCCGGCCAGAAGCAGATCTCCTCGAAGAGAACCCTAACCGATTGAGGAGATGGCAGTTGGTCACGCAACTCACACAATCGTTTTGGCAAAGATGGAAACGCGAATATCTTCATTCCCTTCAACTTCGATGCAAATGGAACAAGAAATCTCCAGCTCTAAATGAAGGAGCTGTCGTCCTTCTGAAAGCACCGAACACTTATCCGACTCAGTGGCCTTTGGGACGTGTGGTCCAGTTGCTGCCTGGCGCTGACGGTGTAGTGCGCGTAGTTCGAGTCAGAACTTCTTCAGGGATAGTCACCCGGCCTGTCAATAAGCTGGTGGTTCTCCCAACTGACTAGCACGAAGTGACCACATAGCACCCAGTTTTTTATTTATTTTTATTTTCCCTAGTTTTTTTTTAATTTTCACTTTGCCGCAAGGGCGCCTGACTCTGTATACCTTTATTTTCTATAAAGATTCCCCAAATAGTTTATTTTCACATTTTTTGGTTGGGATGCCCCTTTTCTACCCAGTGACCCCTACTTTATTTCCTCCATGTTCATTTTCAAAATTTGTTATTTTGGGTGGGGGGTATGTTCGATCCTGATCTCCGTCTTGCGAGCGCATCCGAGGCGACAAATGCGATAAGGTTTTCCCGCTCCTTTCCCTTCCTTCTTCTCCTCTCAAGATCCCCGCCCTTCAACAATTTTTCGGCAGTTCTGCCGATGCGACGCGAGCGATAGTGCCTCCTCCTTTTTTGAACCTTTTCTCTATCTTCGTTGGGCGCTAACTTTTCTCCTCCAGGCAGTGCATTTTCTCGTCCTGGAACACAACATCGAAAACGACGACTTCTCCTCAGCGAATACGACACCCCGTCGACGGGAAAGTGATTTTTCCGCTCATAAAAGGTCAGTTCCTTTTATTTTCCACCTATATCACATTTTTCATTGGTTGCGCCCCTCGCGACGGATTTTGGTTTCGGGCTTGCCCACCCCTCACAATTACAGTCCACACTCATTCTTTCGCTCTCACCCACCAACACGTACAACAATTGAACTCACAAGGGTACACTACATTGGCCGGCTTCTTTTAGTCTCCCTCTCCCTCTCTCTATCTCTCCCACTCTCTCTCCAGGCAATGTGTCTTCACATCCCCCTTTCCCCCCCTAGTAGCCAGGTTGCCCGGGCTACTACAAGTAGTAGACACCCAGTGGAGCCTAAACAGTCTGATATGGAACAGATGTATGCCTACGTCCAGATTATCCACGGCCTCTTGGCGCGAATGAATTAAAACGTCAAAGCTGGCTGTTGTAGAATAAAGTAGAATGTTTCGCTAGACCATAGCTTCATTCGTTAAAAGCAACTGAAAGAATATATTGGGAATCCAAGGGCCCTGCTTTTTAGGGGTCTTTTTCCCACTGCGCTTCCTAGCCCTGGCAGGTTGCCATTTAGCCTCAGCTCCATGAGGGAGGGAAGAGGGCTCAGTAGCAGCTACTGGGGCCTGGGGTGTTCAGCTGGCTCCGTAGAGCTCGTTGAGCTTGGGGGGCTGGTGGCAATGGCTGCACAGGCTGCTGGGCAATCGCCATACGCAGCTCTTCCCTCAAAACAGCCGCCACAGTTTCCTGCAGGGGGTGATGTTGTTGGGGGTTACTCGCTTTGATGGCCATTGACATAATTATTATCACCCATGTGTCATGTTGTGTATCCGTTACTACAAACATTTCCCCTTGGATTCCCAATGTATTCTTTCAGTTGCCTTTGACCAATAAAGCTATAGTCTAGCGAAACATTCTACTTTATTCTACTACAATTAATTCGTCAAAAGCCATTCGATGGATTGTGTGCTGTGACCTCCAGTGTTGGACCTAGAGCCAGATGTCCCTTCACTCTGGCGCCACTGGCATTGACGGAAGGAAGAAAAGTTGTGCATCCTCATAAACTACATCTCTCAGACGTACAATGATGCAGTAGAGATTCTTCGTGAGATTTTTGAGAAACCACCAAACGTGATTGTTGTGCGCCACTTACTTTCCAGCTAGAGCCGACGACTAATGAGTCTGTCAATCGATACACGAATTCCTTCAGATTAATGAGCAGGGATTGCCAGTTCAGGGTGGTGATACGAGACTCATTCATTCGCGGACTTCTCAACAAAACTACTCGTCAACGGTTGCTTGAGAATAGGACGTTGACTTTGGATGAAGCACATCCAAGCACGGGCCTTAGAACTCACAGCTGCCCACGCCCAGGCTTACAACGAGCCCAGTCCAACTGTGAGCCCTGTCTCACCTCCAACTCAGGCGTTGGATGACACTGATCGAGCTGCCAATGAAACACCATATGTTAATGCGATGATTGGTAAACAATGCAATTTCTGTGTATGTTTAAGCACCCTCTCTTCTCCTGTCCAGCGTTAAAAGACAGGTGCTGGAACTGCGACAAGATTGAGCACTGGAAGGGTGTGAGGCGACTGCTAAGGACTTTGGCTTGGTAATCCATAAAACGTTCATCAGGCTAGGATTAGCGTCTAAGAGTCACCATGCAGACATCATCGGTAAGTGTAGGGCCAATATCACCATGCTTGGTCACTTCTACCCAGCTGTGGAGCTCTCGGTCATGCCGGATCTCTGTTTTGATCTGATTTGGGAGGGGGGGGGGGGTGTTGCCTCAGCACTACAGTGTTCTGTTCGATTTTGAGGGCCAAAAGACTCAACTACGTGTTTGTGTTGCAGCTGCTACGATCCAAATTCGACCCTCCCGTCCAGGAGCTTACTCTACTGGATGGAGGGCATGATTATGCTCAGATACGGTATTCAAATGGTCGAGACGCACGCCCCTAGTGTGGCGTCACTGCTTACAGCGGTGAGGTGTAAGAGAGGGGATCATAATGTTGTGAATTCTCGCTGTCGTGCCTGTAGGTAACCTGTTTGAGTCACTGAATCATGGGGTGCAGGTGTGTCCGCATACTCATGGGAGCCGTGTCAAGCGTCATGACGCAGTCTGCAAACAAGTTGCTGGTGCATTGTCATCTGAGGACTGGGAAGTGGAGAGAGAGAGTGGCACTACCGGGATGTCACTGAGGACTGAAATCGTCGCTGTTGGTCCCGACCTGTCTGCAGTGGTGTCCAGGTAGTATATGGCAAGCGAAGAAGCGCAAACACGACAGGACGAATTTTCGTATGGTGGTGTTGGAAGCTTGTGGAGTGGAGGCTGGTGTGTGTCTGTAGTTTGATTAGCGAGAGAACGGCTGAACTGATTGAGCTGGTTCTTTTTTTTGTTTTGTTCGTTATTTTTTGTAGACTCCAAAATAAGGTTATGGGCGATTTCAGTGGATAGGACAGGGAGTGGGGGACGAAAAAGGGACTAAAAACTAGGGGTTTTCGCATTTTTCTTGAAAACGGCCGTAACGATTTTGATTAACTTTCAAATTATCTTCTACTATTTGGTACAAAACTTTTCTTCTCTATAAATATATCAATTAAAAATACGGGTCGGAAGATATAGGCTTAAAAAGCAAAAATTGATTTTTAGGCTTTGGGGGAAAAAACGGCTTTAACGATTTTCACTGAACTCACAGCAATGAACCTTGTTCTAAAAACTCATATAAATCCTCACCAACTTTCATCGGGAGCTTCACTTCTGTCCAATTCTCATGACGTAACGCTGCCCATGTTGAACTAATTTTTTATAAAGATTCATTCCATTTTTTAAACCCGTGAATTCACCCCACCCTCTTCCCGCATACTCGCCTTCTCCTCACACCAGTCTGGCGTGGTAGAAACAGTAGAGGTATGAATGAGAATGGGGGGGGGGGGAGCAGCTTCCGTATCATATTGAGGGGTGATTTTGAAAAAGAGTTAGAAAATATCTGGTGCGTAGCAACACCCAACTTTCCATAAGTAAGTTTAAGCTTCAAACACCAGCTACATATGCGAGCGCTGTATCTTCGTACAACGCATTTCTACAGAAACATTTATGGAGAACAAAATGTAGGGACTAGTTAGCTGAGATTACTCCGTAAGATTGATCGAAATCGTTACGCCCGTGGGTGAGGGAAGGATGCAGCCAACCAGGTACTGCGAGTTGTGGTTTATTACCCTTCGTAACCCCATAGCTGGTGGTCTATCATGCGATGGTCAAGAATTGATTCGGTATTTAAGTGAGTGTGCGCGAGGGCAGTGGAAGGGGCTGCTAAGAATTTTTGTTTACACGTTTGTCGTACTGTTGTGTCTCCCCGTTTCTTTGGCAACGACGGAGCTTTGAGCAGCCGGGGAAGGTCAATATCTTTCCATTGAGATTTACCAATGGACTTGCTATTTCGTTCTTTGTTTTAAATGAAAGGAGATCGGGAGAGTTGGACGTCAAGAAAATGGTGTGGCTTCTACTCATTTTTCATGTGAGCAGAAGCACGGAAGCCAAATACGAAATGGGTTCTATTGTCACGAGCGAGGTGAGTCTCGGATCTCTCCAACATTTTCTGCTGAATATTTTATTCTGTTTCGACTGACAGTGACAAGTTGTTTCGTTAACGACTCCACCGATTTTCTCTTTAACATAATCCATTCAAATTGCTCTAGCAAGTTCATTTGCATTCACCAAGTACTTCGTCATGACGCGATTGCTGTGTATCAATGTCCTCTTTTTTATCCACACCATCGTATAAGTTGATAACATAGGAACTATTTAGTTACTTACTGCTGCCCGATTGTTTTTGATCGGGAAAAAAAATTTAATTAGTAGAAAAGTTAAAACGTACGTTCTGATCAAACTTACGGAGTGCTCTCAACTAACTAGAACCCACATGTTGTTATTTATAAATTTTTCCGTCGAACGAAGATACAGCGCCAGTATATACGGCAGGTCCAAATTCGTTCTTTTTTTAACGTTCAAGTAATGTCCACTGTAAATGAATAACTGAATTTTATATACTTGACGGATTGTCTGTACTCACGATTTCTGTAACCGTTCATTATCGAATATATACGCTGAAGCCCATCGAAAAATGAAATTTATCGAACGTTAAATGATCTTTTCCCCAACTTTCTCAATAACGGCTCAAACCTTTTATCAGGGCACTTAACCCCAACTATTTTCCTGAATTTCGTTCTTCATAAACGGGTTCGTTTCCATAGAAATGGGTTGATAGGGGATACAGCGTTCGTATATAGGATATTAGATTTAGAGGGGTTGGGGAAAGTTGTTTGGCGCTTCTCACTAGTCTCTTTTAAAGTTTCAATTACGTCACTATGTTTCTGTTGCATCCGTCTATGGTACTCTCCCTAATAGTCTTTAATACGCTACATTCGTTGCCGTAATCGAAAATCATGGGGTACCATTGTGCGGAGTATTGAACACCATTCTGGGTGATGTACGAATTCAAACTAATAGGGAACCATCCAGTGAGCTTTACGCATTAGAATTACGTCAAAATACCGCTAATGGTTTCAGGGAGTTCCACAGGCTATGAGAGTTGCTCTGGGTCTAAAAGTAATATGCGCCGTTGGGCGTAATTCGCTGATTGAGGGGCCAACACTAATTATGCTAAGGAATGTTATCGTTGTCAAACTGATGGCATCTTGGTTTAGAGTGACAGGGGGGGGGGGACTAAACTAGCGCAACTTTCCTTTCCTCCCTCCCTCCCTACCACATTAGTTCTACAGGTCATTGGCTGCTTTCATTTCCATTGCAAGAATTAAAATAACGTTATCGGAGAACAAAATTTAGTCATTGACCTGTATAAGACACCTGTAAGTGAGTGGGGTTTTACTTGTCCCTCATTATCCAGTCTCAAACGGGGCTAGAAAGAAAAGTGGTTTGCCGCAGGGGTAGGTGCTAATGCAAAAACTTGTGCAGAAGCTAATGATCCCATTATATTCTTGAACTCAGAACAGCCATGAACAATGTCAGTTTTCCTAAGTTGTTGACGCATGTTTGGAGTTACCCACATAAAACATTAAAAGAAAAAACTAATTTGTGAGATCCATAACCCCTTTGCCCCACTCAAGTGCTCAGTGCGCTTAATTTTGTTGGGCCTTTGTTTTTTCCAGAAGTGGGCGTTCATCACCAGATTCTGTTTTTTGTCTCACGAGGGCCAATTTGAGTACAGCATTCAATACGAAAAGGTAAGTTAAGCCTCTACATCGAAAAAGCAACAATAATTTTGAATTGGTCGTAAAAGTTGCAATAAAATGAAGAGTACTTTTCTTTACGTTTGTACAGGGACATGGGAGAGGGAGGGGGATCAAAACCTTAAAATTTGGGTAATTAGTCAAAAATCTCTGCCAGAGTTTAAAAAACTGTGCCGTTTCAAGTGTGACAGGAATTTGAGTGAACGTTGTTGAAAAGTTGAAGTCAGGTAAAGTAATTGGGAAATCGAGTAAAAATAATTGAAGTGTGGAATATTAGCCGGAATATTCAAGAATTTTAAGACGTCTCCCCTCCTCACCAACAATGTTTATCTGTTATAGCGATTGCACAGAAGGTGATGAGATGAGTGGGGGTACGCCAAATTAGTTGTAATAATTGTTCGTCGTGTGAAGAAGCTGGTGAGCTCACAAAGAAATTGCTATTCACATGAGTTAACAACGAAGGAAAACCTCTCCCCCCTTCTTTTCTCCTCTGCAGGGCCCTTGTGGCCTTAAAGCCCAACAAGTCTCCCGGGCCAGATTGAATAAGAAGCAATATGCTGAGGAATGCTGAGCAGACAATCTACAGCAGTCGCCTTAATTTATTTAATGACCTTTTGTGGGTCAGAGAGTTCCCCACTCAATGGAAGTCTGCGCGTGTCGTTCGTTACTCTTCAAATGGGAAGCGACCGCAATTAGTCAGACCCACGATCATGGATACTTATCAGCCTTCTTTCCATATTAGGGTAAACATGAGAAATCTTGATGCTGCAGTTACTCGAAGGAGCAATTCGACATGTTCCCCAAGAGCTCTGTACTGGGAGGCTGGCTAACGACCAAATACCTTCCGTACCTCTGAAGGTCTGAGTTCAGTGGATGGTGCAGAGGCCAGCTTCTTGCATCTTAGCGAAACTGCAACTTCCATGACTGATATAACCTTCGTCAAAGGTTCAGGAACAGCTATTTAATAAGAAAACAAACTCGAAACTAACTATAGTTGTCATAGTGATCAAAACACTAATTTTTTTTTAAAACGGCCCTAGCGATTGTGATCAAATTTTTTGTATAGTCAGCGCCTAATAACCCAACCATAAAATTCTCATCGGTGGGAAAATGATGACAGCACAGTAAATTACGAAACATTTCGACAAAAATCAATTTTAGCAGAGTTTATTTCTGATAAACTTCGGGTCGTGAATATTGTGGCAAAATGGGACACTTTTCCTCCAACTGTTGGTCGAAAAATAAAAACGAAGCTACGTTCCTTTCGGACATCTACCTCATGCTGGTGCTCGCTACTTCGTAACCTTCATAAACTAATTCTCCGGCTATACTCGTGTTTATTTTTTGCACCAAAAGAATGAAGTATTTGTAAAACTTGAAGAGCACAAAGCTGAATTTGAGAAATCAACTGGCCTAAAAATGAAATGTTTGGAGATGATGAGAAATCGGAATATTGCAATTCTAAATTTAATGCATTTCTAGAAACATGGAATTTCTCGCAGATTTGTTAGTACATATTCACCTCAACAAAATGGAAGATCAGAAAGGAAAAATCATCATCTTGATGTATCAACTAAATTTTTCCACCAATCTTATGGAAATCCCTACAATTTTAGAAAAATGTCTTTGTGATATTATTAGTGAAGAGAGTGAAAAGGATGATTAGCCAATATATTTGAAAGCAAAATCTATGCCTGGCGACCTGAAAAAGGGAGGAGATGAGAAAGTTGGCCTTCTCAAGAAGGCTGTTTACGGATAAAACAGTCTGGTAAGCTGTGGTTTACCAAATTGAATTCGAAGCTTTTAGATTTTTGCTTTTTCTCAAGTTGATCCTTGCATCTTTGTCTGTATACCAGGAAAATCCAAATAATAATTGCCATCTACGTCAACGATTTAATTTTATTTTCAACGTCTACAGCTGCAATGGAAGAAATCAAAAAGGACTTAATGAAGAATTTCAGCATGCAAGACCTTGGTACACTCAAGTACTGCTTGGGAGTGGAAGTAATAGGAATAAAATTGAGTGTTCCTGAACCTTCTGATGAGCCCTGTGATATTTCCCATCAGAGCCTAATAGGATCCCTGATGTATTTGCCCATTGCAACAAAACCAGAGATAGCTCATGCTATAAGCTACCTCAGTCAGTTTAATACTCGATGTTCAAATGAGCATTGGACAGCAGTCATAAGAGTTTTACGATATTTAGAGGAAACTAAAAATTTGGGAGTGTTGACTGGGATATAAGCCTTGCAAGACTTGGATCTTTTTTCCTGAGGCATCTACGTTGCGTTATCATATTCTGATAAGAACATTTGTGTTTTACAAACGTTAGTCATCAAAACTGGATAAACTAGCCAAGGCTGACTGAAAGCGAAAATAAATGAGAAAATGTGGAATGACGTCAGGGACGAAATAAACAATCATGAAGGGTACCAACATGCCAAAATTATGGGCATAACTAGTTATAACCTGCAATGAACCAAGTGGGTACTGAGTTTAAGCAAAGTAAGACTACGAAGAATCACTGGGATGTTATCTGGGCACTGCGGTGGGTATGATTCTCAGCAGGATCAATTTCAACATTTCAACGCTAGGTGCCCGTGTGGAGAAATAGAAACAGTAGATCACTTTCTTAGGGAATGGTTTGGTACTAGACTCAATAAACTAGGGGAGAGAATACTGAATAACACTAGTTTGAGAGACACAGAGTGGAAAAAGATCCTCGAATTTGTGGAGGGGACCAGTAGATTCCGAAACCCCTTTTAAGGATGCCAAGTCGACTCCCAATAACTCTGGGCAGATAGGAAATGGGCCTGACACTACAACTTCGGGCATTGTTCCCTCGGCCTTGGCTGGTGCCCTGATATCTTCTCTTCTAGAAGACCATAGAAACAGCGAACTACCCGATGGACAATAGGAAAACAACATACAAATTTCAGACGTATATTATCTCAGAAATACGTCCCAAAGAAACTTTGGAGAACAGAACACATGTAGAGGATGACTCCGACATAATATGCTACACAGATGGGTCAAAGGACCAAATACACGGCAATACAGGCTTGGATATATACATCCCTGCAATGGATTGGAAAGAATTCAGACCACTTGGCATCAATACAATGGTCTTCCAGAGCGAACTGTTAGCAATTAACAACTGCATCAACAAACTAATGACACTGAACATTAACAATAAGACAATAACAATGTACACAGACAATTACTCGTCAATAAAAACGCTGGCCAATCCAATAGTTAGGAGCCTACTAGTTGAGGACACCGATAACAAAGGGAAAGAACTTGCACAGAGAGGAAATACCCTGACTGTGAAATGGATTCTGGGACATAAGGGATACAGCGGGAATGAAAGAGTGGACATACTGGCCAAAGAGGGATCGACCGATCACTTCTATGGACCAGACTTCCATACAGCAGTTATGATGGCAACAGTCAAGAAGGCCTTAAATAATACCCTCTGGGGTAGGGTTAGCAATGACATAGACAACAACAGAGGCCTTGAATTCTCTAAGGGTACAGGGATCTCAAGGTACAACAAACAAAAGACGAAATGGGCGCTAAAACTAAATAGGAATCAGTTAAGAAGATTAATATGCATGTTAACTGGACATTACGCAGTCTGAAACACATTACACAAATATAACCCAACAATTGGGGCTGAATGCTCTTGCGGGGAAATAGAAACATTTGAGCATTTCATAGGTGAATGCCCAATATGGTTTAGAACCATATTAGAAAGACTTGGAGGACGAACAATGAATAGGGATGACATAAGACACAACGAATGTAGGAAAATCCTCAAATTTATGGAGGAAACTGGAAGATTCGGTACTCGTTCTAGGAGCCAAAGCTGAATCCCTTACATAACTTGGGTGATGGAAAAAGGGCTCATATTTGGCCACGACTCAGGTCGTTGTTCCCTTGGCTGATGCCCTGCAGTCACTCTCTCACTCTCTCTCTCTGCTTTTAAAAACTTTTATTCAATTAAAACCTAGCAAAAGACTCTACAAACATTGCCATTGTCATAGGAGTTGTCGTTTCCCAGATTGTTGGTACAGCCATCTTGTATTCTTAACATTTTTCGACATGGATTGATGAACGGAATGGTTCACATTCACGCTGTGCAAGAGAATGTAATGTTACGTGGTGTATGGTAATTAGCAGCATTTGTCGTATGAGAATCAGAAAGAAAATATCAATAAGGTCTACCTGGAATGATTCCCAATAATACCCCCTGGAACTGATGTTTCTACAGCTTCGTTCTTACCTTACCTTTCTAGTGTTTTCGTCAACATGAAGATCTTGATGAATCTGTTGTCAGAAATTGGATAAATTTTGCAATTTTGTACACACTAAAGGGATCCCTGTATTTTCCTAGCTAAATTCAATGGAACCCCTCCTGAATGCCTAAGTTTGAGCAGAGCAGTATATTTTGCAGACCAGCGTAGGAAATGCTGCCTGCTGTATAAAAAAATTGCTATTATTCTGTCACGTCTTAATGTATTTGTAGGTTTCCTTGAGGATATAGCAAACTGTTTTATTATTAATTTATTTATTTTTTACTGACACCTGTTAGAAAATGGCTAATTTCAATCCCAGTGGATAATTGCATGGAGATCCATGAAAAATCGCTCATAAGGATGGGGTGCCTCAGTGGCCTCTTTCCTTTTAGAAAGGTACTTCCTACACAATCATTGATCTCTCTTCTTTCTAATGCTTGTTGGAAGATGTAACTCAACCAATCATCGTCATTGGCATGTTGACATGACACGAAGGGGGTGGCGAAGGGGGAGGGGGTGGATGCATGCCTAGCTCTTCTTTTTTTTTCTGTAGAAGGTACTAAGTACAATGACCAGAATCATGATGACCTTATCGTTTTGAACGTACTAATTTACTTTTGTCCCTTTCAGTCTTATTCCACTCAAAACCTGCTACTGTACTACGATACAGACTCTCAATGGCCAGCAGTGTATCACTCGAATAAGGTAATCTAAGTACCTTTTGGGTTGTGGTTTTCTTCTCTTATGTCTACTGTAAAAACTGGTTTTGGCAGTACTGTAGGTAGCTTTGCAAATTTATCTAATATTTTATTGCAGACATGCCAGCAAAAGGAAGCAGTGCTAAGTAGAAGGTTGAATCAAATCATTCCTCTAGAAGAAAATGATTTAGGTTCAGGATGTCAAGAAAAGAAAACCAACACCTCCACTGTAATATCCTGTCATCAGTCTCGGAGATTTCATTCTGCTCGGGAGCGATGGTGGTTTTTAGCAGTTAGCAATTGCAATTCATCTAAGGTTAGTTAATACATGAATTTCAGGTAATCAAGCAGTCCATGAGGCCACTACTAAAGCTATCAGTAATAGCATAATGTGATATAATATTGTTATTAGTGGGCTTTTAAGCTCTGCTATTATTTCAGTAGGCGTTTAGACTGCAGAGGGGCTTTCATAATCTGGCCACCAATTACCCAAGTGGTAAACGAGATAATAAAACCTCAAAAATGTTGGGATTACTCTGGTTGACGATGCTGGCAAGCTGGTCAAGAGGAAGATGGTGCAGCATATGGCAGGGGCATGCATATGGTTGATTCCCAACGTTTACACAGATTAAACGGACTGGTGATTGAGATTGGGATGCTGACGATTCGATTATAGTGGCGACACTAATGGCTCAGTTACTCAAGCGAGGTGGACAAAAAGGAGAAGTGGGTGTGTGGTTGAACGAAAAGGTTGACAGTGGGATTTTGATTCAGTTGGGTGTAGGAGGGCTTGAAGAGAGGGTAGGTGCGTTTGAACCATGGCATTTCTATGGCAGTTCACAAGTCCACAGCACTTCTTATGTCTATGTTATTAAATAATCCAAACGACTAATTCCTAGATTGGCTATTAGTAACAGCATATGTTGCGGCTGGCTACCCTTTTCCTACAAAAGGCGGCTCGCTGGGAAGTCTGGCGACAGAGGAAAGACTCATCCTGGCAGAGGGCGCTAGCCATAAGCCATAGCCTACTCCTGGAGGGTAGAGGGGATAGCACGTGGCCAATGAGAGAAGACTCCCCCTTCCGAGAAAACATATATATAAGGGCCTGTCCTCAGCTGTCTGAGCAGGGATCTTCCCAAATTCAAACAGCCACCATCTCCAGTACAAGAGGCTACACTTGGAAGACTGCGCCAGCGGAGACAACGCTCTCAGCCTAGTACCCCGCTGCCTGAGGAGCTATGACTCAACTGAGTCCTTCGCCTCGCACCTCACCTCCTGAGGAGCTATGACTCAACCAAGTCCTTCCCCTCATTTCTCGCCAACCAGCAGAGAGAGAGAGAGAGAGATTGCGAAACTTCGTCGGCCCTTTTCCAGGCCACCTCAAAAAGGAGCCTGATAGCATAGTATGATGTAAAATTATTAATTATTTTCAGTGGGCTCACCAGTTATACTTTCAATTTCCCATAATTGAGCAACAATCAAGATCTCAGTGTGCTGACTTTCCCATTTTGTTTCACGATTTCTTTGAATACTCTCACCCTCTAGTTTCCAAAAATTATAATAGGGCCCCCGACAAATGAACCATAGGGATTTTAGGGGTTCCCACAATGTGATTTAGTAGGCTAGTATGAGCCAATAACTTTAGATTTATATTTTATATATATGCGTATCAGGTTACATACAAAAAGAAAAGGATATAAGCAAAACAATGCTATGTCTTCCATGTTCACTTAACTGGCGTCACTACATTGAATCTACGAGTTCTTGAAAATTGAGGGTCGTTATTAATTCCTCCCACTCTCCTGCCAACAATTCTCTTTCACTCTGCACACAGGCCATACGTTGAACATGGTGTTCCGTGATCAGCAGTTGTTTACTGGATTCTTACCACGTCTTAATCCATTTCACATATTACCTCCATTACTCTTATCGATGAATGTAATCATTTTAGTTTTGGCACCATTATTTTCTTGTCTCATTTTCTGTTGAGCATGTTGACTGCTGCATCTTACTTTCAAGTTTCTTATCGTATTCTATCACCATCAGTCAAGTTACCTTCTCCCTTAACCTGTGCCTGTGTGTCTTCATTAAAATAATGCTTTTTATCCTTTACTGAATGTGTTCTTTATCATCAATATTACCTCTTTTTCCTGCAGTCACCTCCACTATCCTTTGTTCTCTCCCCATTTCACACAAGCCTCCTTCTAACTACTCACACAACTTGATTTTTAATCGGCTGTCTTAGTCTTGGCTGGCGATGCCAATGGGCACTGCCTTTCTGTGTCTCCCATCAGACCACCAGACGATTCAGGTGACTTTTAGTCACTCCTACATAGGGGTCAGTTCCCCTTTTTGCAAGGCAGTCAGCCCTTTTGTTGCCCTCATGACACCTAGATCAGAGGGAGCCTATTATGGGCACCGAGTCGCTTAAGCACTTGAAGACACTCCCATACCAGCCTGGACCTGAAGGTGTAGGCTGCAATAGCTTTTAAGGTGGCCTGGCTTTCTGAGAATATATAGATCCGCTTGTCCTTGAGTCCTTTAGTCAGGATCTCTTCTGCGTAGATCTTTATAGCTAGGATTTCCACTTGAAATATCGTGGTATAGTCTCCCAGGGGCTTGGCAAGACTGTAATTGGGCCCTACAATGCCTATGAACATGGTCAATTTCAGGGCCTGGGGTTCTATGCCCCTAGCTTTGCTCTTGCCTCTATGGAGTTGAAGGAGGTATTATCAAAGGCACCTCCCACATCAATGAAGCAACACAATGCCATTCAGCAAACCAACTCCGGGAACAGAGAAGGAGGAAGAGGGGAAGTCTAGGAGGCACTTCCCTATAATATTGGTGTCTAAAGTTAACGTACCTGTTAGGTGAGTCCGTCTCCTCTGGCTTGTGAGTTACTGTGGGCAAGCGCTTTCGATGTAAAGACATCATCGTCTGGCCATTAAGTCAGTACTGGAGTCAGTCAGTTGGTCGTGGTCTTTATATACAAAGAGAAAGGTGAAAGGGGTGATGGAGCGTCGGGGAAGGGGGAGGGTGAGGAGGTCATGTACCTCTGGGGGAAACCCCCTAGAGATAAATGGAACGTGTTGGATGGTCTGTCAATTGTGGAATTTACGTCTTTTTTGTGTAGGGTGGTCTGTAAATCCGTCAGTTGGTTGTTTTCGTTTGTGTAGTGTTTTGAGTGGTGTGAATATGGTGTCGCATTTTGTGTTGATTTGTTCATTTATGATCTGTCCATTGAAGTTTTTTGTTTATAAATTTCCATGTTTTCTAATATGTTCAGTTTTCGTCCTTTGTATTGTTTGTGTAGTAAGATGGTGCAGTCCTGTATTTTGGTGGGTTCATGTCCAGTTGTTTTGAGGTGGTTGGCAAAGTTTGAATCGTCTTTGTTCCTACTAAGAGATTTAATGTGTTCTGAATATCTGGTCCGTATTTTTCGTCCTGTCTGTCCTATGTATGCGTTTTGACAAGTACAAGTTATTTTATACACCCCACTTTGGTCGAGTGGATCTGTCTTTTCAGTCTTTGCAGTTAGTTTGGTCCTAAGTGTGTTGTCCGTACGTAATGCAATTTGTATACCTTCCTTTCGGAGGATATTAGTTATTCCGTATATTTATGGTCCTGTGTACGTGAATGTGCAGCGTCTTGTTAAGGTCTGTGTATTTTGTGTTTTTGAGTCATATTGTCTTAATAATTTGTTTATTGTTTTTTTGGAGTAACCGTTATTTTCCGCGATAGTATTTATAGTATCAAGTTCTTTTTTGTAATTTTGTTCGGATAGTGGGATAGTTTTTAATCTCCGTATCATGTGTCTAACCGTATTGGTGTCTGTGCTCCCCAGACAGCGGTATGAGCGTTTGTGTCACAGCCAATTAGGAATTGAAGTTAGTGATCTTGGCAGTAACTTACCAACCTTCAGATTTCCTCAGCAGGAAATAGGCAGATCCCAACACTGTCCTAACTGCGCTTGCTGGCAAATTTTCCCTTACCATAATAGCTGCTACATCTCTAGAGATGAAGTCAGGCATGACAGTGTACTTTACATTATGTTTAACCAAACTTGCCGCATAGCATCGATCATTACTTTTATCATAGACTACCTCATCTGTCGTCTGCATTGGTAATTCACAAATCTTCTGATCCAAAGCACAGGGTTCTTGCCAAAGTTCCTGTTAAGAACGGCTGTGGCTGTCTGGCAGCAATGCAGGTTGACCTGGAGGAGGTGGATAGGGGGTCATCAACCCCTCCAATCGCCCCTCTTACCAGACTTGATGGCCAGTTTTATGTACATAGTTATATGGCTTTATGTAAATTAAAAGGAAACTAGGTGAACGAAAAAGGAGCGCGCTTCAGAGTAAGAATTCGACTATATTAATTCGCATTATAACCGTACACAGAAGGTTCCTATTCTACTTCCTTTTCTTTAGTTAGTTGTCGGACACAACAGCCAGCAATAAGAGAGGCGACCTCCCCACCATTGTTATTGATCAGGTGAGGATTGGAGCCTCCTACCCCTGTCCTAGCTCACCCACCCACCCAGCTTCGCCTCCGGTACACTGAGGCAGAGGAAGAAGAAGTGGATTTCTACCCTTAGTTACCCCCACCTGATGGCCCAGGTTGGCCCATTACAGATGGGTTGGTGTCTTCCCCTCTTTTGCGGCGCAGAGGATTAATGATGAGACTTGGCCATCTTCTGTGACGCATGCCCCCCTCCCCCTCCTGTGGAAGCTGTTGTAGCACAGACAGAGTTCAAGCTCCCGACCCAATGCACACTGCCCGAGGCCCCTCTTCCCGATCGATGCTGACGTTCCCTTCCGCCTCTTTCTTATTTTCTTTAAGCCTTGTCAGCCTCAGGCTGACAGTCCCCCACCTATAATTAGTTCGTTGCCTTGGCAGGGCTCTTATGGCAGCGGCTGGTGCCTCGTCTACTGACAAGGTTAGGACCGTACAGTCTTTTCCCTCCTCCCTTTGGATGAAACGCCCGAAATCACCAGCCAGACCACTGTTCTCAGTTCATAACATCCGAAGTATGAGGTCACTGGAGACCTCTTGTGCGTTCGGGCAGTATCCCAACACCCTGAAGTATCCCTCCAGAGCAACCTGGCCCTTACTGCGATGACCTGCAGCCAGTCGACAGTTCCCCTGTCCCGGCAATGAATCAACAGCTAGCCAAATCTGTGTACTGCAGTCTGAAAAGCTGACCAGAATCCTCTCGCCGCCGCTGACAGGACATGGTCCATAATGCCTTGATCCAGGCTATCCAGCTGTGTATTGGTGAGCAATGAGCCACAGTAATCCTGGTGTACCACACCAACCCTACCCCCTCCACAATGTCCCTGTAGCTTTGCCTACTCTGTGAACAGGTGGAACCCATCTGCTCCTTCCATCTTGGGGATCTGGCTTGAGGCCCTGCCCTTCTCTTCTGATCCCCACCCTTCTGGCTTTGTGAGGTAGATCCAGTCGAGGGTCTGGATCTTTTCCTGCCAGATTCAGCTCAGCTCTCTCTAACTGTCATGACAGAGGCCTTTAAGGCTTCTTCTGGGGCAAGCCCTCACCTGATGAAGTGATTATATATCTTCTTCCTTGCACCTCCAAACCTGACGCTTTTGAGTCTTGCCCCAAAAGTATTTCCTTCACCCTCATCTCCCCTCACTACCAGCCTCTGCTTGGTGGTCCACCACGAGAGCCCTGGAGGCCACACAGTCATCGACTGAGGTACCCTCTGACTGCAGGGCTGATAGCGACCCCTGGAGATGAGAACTTCTTCCTTCCTGCCAGGGCGAAGGATTTTAGGTCACCAAATAGACCGTCTCCACTTGCTAGAGACAACACTCCTATTTCCATTGAGGCACAAGCTTCTCTAGACGCCTTTGTGTTTTCATCCACAGCCATCTGATCGTTCTTGGACTGGTATGTTACTCAACAGAAGCTTCTCTTCGATCTCTGAGGCCTGGGTTTCATTTTTTTCATTTTTTTTGGTTTCCATACAGGTCCCCCGAACAGCTGGGGAAATAAACAGTTAACTGAGACAGAGCCTCGCATGCCTCAGGAAGGCTACTTTAGACTATATATCGCCCAGTGCCCAGTCAGCATACTAACGATCAAACTCCCGTTGGCCATGCACCCTTGGTGTATGCTGTTCCAACTTAGATTGGTTTTTGCCCTTGTTCATGGCTGCTTATTCAGTCAGCATGCTGATCTTATTCACAGCGGACCACAGCATGCTCTGGTCTGGTCACTCCACTATCCACAGCCTGTGGGCACTCCTAGTAGCAAGGATGTGCTCCTGGGAAGAGAACCCAGAACCAGGTAATTGACGTATACTTATACAACTGTAGATTTCAGCTGTTTAATGGAAATATCAGATTACAAGCTAGCGCTTGTATTCCAAGCGTGTAAAGACAACCTAGCGGAGGTCATCATGCAGGCCCACCCGGGGCCTCTTCACTGAGAGGCTGCAATTTTTGCTTCTAGCAATTTTTCGATAGCGCCTGGTAACCAAAACGATGTTTTCGAAAAGACTAACAGCTCGAGAAATCAAGTGGCCTGCCTACTATCAAGAACTCCTTGCATTTTACCTCTTTGTCCTGCATTATCGGCACATAATTGAAGCCGAACACTGCATCATTTTCACAACCCGCAAGCCTTCAACTTTTTCCTTTGAACAGACTCGGGAACGACTACCTCCAGTGCAGCTCAACTAACTCTCCTTCACTGCGCATTTCTCGACAGATATACGGCACATCATGGGTCACCTCAGCCTCTTCCATCAAAGCAACCTTTGACTTCCCTCAGCTTGTGTTCGCTCAAGAACAAGACGCCAAACTGCGCAAGCTGTCGAACCACTCTTCGGTTCTGTAGCTGGGGTGGCTTACCTGGCTCCTCAACCACACTGTACTGCGATACCAGCACCGGCCACTCCCGCCATGCGCCTCGAAAGGATCAGTTTGGCCTGCCAACAGAACAAAGTTTTGTATCACATGCACACTCCAATCGGAAATGTTCCCACAGTGTCTTTACGTTTATTACATTTTCACGTGGACATAATTGGGCCTTTCAACCATGCAGCGATCCCACCGATTTACCAATTATGTGATGGACCAAAGGTCATCCGTTATACTTGCTGAGGAGGTTGCTGATACACTAGTATGCTGCTGGTTCACTGTGCATTACCATGGATCAAAGAAAGCTGTTCAAAGCCCATCTCTTCCGAGCCCTATGCAACACCTTCGGTATTATTAGATACTGCACATGTGGCTACCATCCAAGTTCCAATGGGATGATCGAAAAATTTCACCAACATTTCGAAGTTAGTCTTTGTTGCCAACCTCATCTGTCGCTGTCGTTTCTCTGAACGCTTTAAGACTCGTTTTACTCAGCAGTGCAGTGAAAGAGGATCTGCAAGCCGCATAGACAGAGTTGGTTTATAGCAAAACCTTGCATTTACCATACGAGTTCACCCCTGTGGCTTCGTTACGACGATGTTGGCAATTTGGTCACTTCCATTCGCCGTCAGATCGCCTTTGTCTCGTTCCGGCTTCTAGACACACCACGCAGTCTCAGGTAGTTTGGAGAGTAATGAAGCGTCTCTGATAAGTGTTGAATGCTGCAACAACAGGGATAGATATATAAGATCCATCTTACTACAATATTCGCCACATTTACTTCTTTATATGGTTAACTTTTAACCATACGGTGAATCATGTTTTAGGGTCTGAAGATAGAGTACAGATTCCTCTTGACCAATGGGCCTTCGGGTGACTACTGGCACGAGCACTTTTCAGCAGACGAATTCCGTGAGTTGTTTTTTCGAATTAATTAGACCATCTCTATCTGTAGTCAGGTTATTGATTTATTGAAGTGACAGGCCCTCTGTTGTTTGTGTGAGTTGCTCTAAATAAGTGATAAGATACTTACTCATAAAGCCAAAGGAACGGGTTGTTTCTGACACAAAACAGGTTTTTAGTTTGATTAGTAACAAAGCAGCAGGGTTGCTTCAATAGTTGAAAGTCTCACTCCTAATGAGCCATTACTGTGTTCATTTTAACCATATTGTGCCTATTCTGGTCCATACTAGAAGCATTTTTCACATTCACAGTAAATCCATGCACGTGTCTCGCAGTGAAGCATTCTGAGCCTACATCAGTGCTTAGGTTATGCCCACGACTTTCCTAATTCCCCCAAGCAGACCATAGTTTATAGATGGGTCAGGTTACATAGGAGTATACTCATTTTGTTTATTAAATTAATTATTCTGTGGGTTGTGGGATTCATCTATTAGCTGTGAACGTTTCAATTTTGAAAAAGTGCAACTTCTTGGGTAGTAATACCACATAATATACAATTGAATTTTGTTACTGCTCCAACTTTTTCAGATATCCTTCCTGTGCTGATGTCGTTTTGTGTAGTTTACATGCTCCTTGTTCTCGCTGTTATCATGTGTTCTAGTGAGTTCATCCTTCTTCAAATCATGTCAAAATAATTTTATCTCAATTGTTGCACCAGTTGTTGAAATGTTTTATTAGAAAATGTTTAAATTTCAGTGGAATTGAAAACTCGTCAGCTGCTGCATTCTACATACAAACTCTTCGCTCTGTCAGTTTACCTTCAACAGCTAGGCATTTTCCTACAGATAATTGCCTACATCCGCTACGCGTCGGATGGTGTTGGGATACCCAAACTCCGGAACATTGGTGAATATAAGTGAAAATAAAGCCTAGTTACTAGTTATTCTGCGTTTTATCATCAATGGAGAGGATGTTGGGGAGGAAGCTGCAACATTTTAAAGATTATATGGTCTAGAACAACGTGATCAGCTCTTAAGAAAGAATAAATACAGATATCAGGAGTGGGGGCATTTTGGTCTTGGTCTACCAGGTTCTTTTCCCTCAGGCACTATAGAGTCCTGGTTTGGGCTGGATTGCCCTTTTCTTGTTGATTAATAGATCCTTGGTGGTTTCTGTTTGCGTTCACGCACTTAAAGTCTACTATACAATTTGTTCTACCTTTTGACAAAGTCTGGCATTGATTATTTGCTAGCTTGAATGAAAGGGCATGGGCCTGAGACTACTTATGTGCGCCACATTGGCCTCCTTGTGAGTGTTTCTAATCTCTCTAGAAGAGGCCTAGAAAGTTGGGAAGGAGAGAATCCACCAGTCAACCTGAGGCCCTGAAATCAAGGTCGAGTTTTTAATGAAGACGCTCTAATTAACTGTGACACTGGAGGTTCCTTAGTGAATCGGTAACACTGGTCTTCCAGGACTGATTCATTTGTTAATAGGCTGGGCCATTCATGTACTCGTGATGTGTATAACTGTCAGCTTGTTGGTCGTAAACCATCTCTTGGGCACCTTAGTTTGCTCTCCCCATTTACATGCAACTCGACCATGTTTCTTAGCTTGCTGCCATAGTGAGTGGAAGACAGGCAGAGGCCATTCATGTGCCCTACGTTTCGCTCCTTCCACCCAATAGTAAGATCTAGAAACATATCCTCCGGTAACATAGTGTTACCCTCATGTTGGCTATTAGGTTTTAGCTTATGTGGAATGGGAACTGGTTTACAGCTATTCAAGAGCCATCTTTCCATCTTGCCCAGATGACTCAGCCTGATCACGCCCTCGCCTTGCTCCTTCGTCCCACCAACTATATGTACAGCCACCACCTGCTCCTGGAAAATAGGAGCGCCTCCTCAGTTACCACCTACTGTGTTCCATGTTCATGTTCATAGGAATGTGATGTTCTCCTCCACTCTTCTGGATTGGCAGGAATGAGCATGAGCAGCCCCTATCCGGAATTAGAGCAGAAGTAGATGCTGGTCAAATCATTGTCTTCTTATGTGGGCTTTAGGTTTGAAAATCTCCTTAGGGCACTTATTGCTGGGACATCTACTACTAGCACTGAAACAGTGCTGTGAAAAATGCTAGCCATCCTGATGTGTCCATGAGCTTTCAATTTCTTTATATTTTTTCTTTCTATTTCTGAGTGACTTGATCCCGCTCCAGCGAGTTCTGATGGATCATTAACTAGATCTAATCTCTAGAAAGTGGTTTGGTTGACTTCACTTCCCACCTCAATGCAGAACGCTGAGTTGGCTAGTATCCTCTTGAGAGTCCTTGAAGTTGATTGCGCGTCACAATGCTTTTTTCATTTGCAGGTCGATTTAGTGAATCAGCCAGCGAGTCTGTGTTCCTCATTGTTCTTCTGCTTTTAGCGAAAGGATATACTGTTACGAGGGGCAGGCTTCGTTTAGCTTCCTCAGTGAAACTAACAATCTTCATGTGTATTTACATAGTTACCTACATCACCCTATTCGTCTATGAACATCTAGTAAGTAAATGACATAACGAGTACTTTCATGTTTACTCTGAATGTACTATTTGCTTACTGATTTGACTATTGGCAGGAAACAGGCAAACAAACATCACATCATAATTAGTTTTTACCAATTCTCAGGCGGCTTCAAAACTTAAGTTCAGCTCAATATTGTTATTGATCAAAAAGCCTTTCTATTGAAGCAAAAGATTCACCGTAGGTTGCACTTTTCGACTAGATTAACTCTAAGTAGGAAATAGAAACCTATAATTGTTCATTGTCGTAGTACGCTCTGCGTTCAAATTGTTTATAATTTTCAGTTCTTTGACCCTGGGGAAGTGTTGTATATTTATGAGTCCCCAGCTGGCTATGGACTAGTTTTCTTAAGAATAATGGCCTGGTGGTTGTTCCTCTACGCCACCATATTCACTTTGAAGCATTATCCAGAGAAGGCGACGTTTTACTATCCGTTCAATTTAATTGGAACGATGTGGTAGGTTGTAAAACTAACATTGTATTTTACATTTCTCGTAGGAACTTGCTCTAGTAACTGAATGTTCTGAATGTGCAGGTTTGTTGCTGGCCCAGCATTCATAATTGCTGCAAATAACCTCATAGACAAGTGGGTGAGGGAGAGTGTAGTTTGTGGAGTGCAGCACTTAATCGCCTTAGCTGGTCATGTGTTGTTTTTGGTGAGTTGTATTGGTCGTTGTCACTTGCCCTGTTACGCTAACCTCTAAGTCTCCTTTTTTTTAATCAGTAGGGTAGAAGTTTAAATACCATTGGGTGGAAGTCGGAGATTACTTAGGGTCTTCTAAGGTATAAGGACAGCTATCCAAAGTCCACTAATTAGCGATCCATCTCTGATGTGTTTTGCATCAGTTCTTTTATTTTGTTTGTGGTCATCACATTGTTTCTCAAAGATTGTCTAGGTTATTTTAAAACATCTTCGGCTCCTAACTTATGAATCTCTTCATAATATTATTTGATCCAAATTCGTTTATATCTATCTCAGCCACCTTCATCATGTTCTTTTTTCAATTCTTCTACATATTTTGTAACTTCCTTAAGATCGTGCTCCTATAATTTAATTTACTTCCTGGCACACCCATTCCTGCTTAGTGACAGAAAATGGCCAGCATGCTACACCCACTCGCCCAAAAAATTGAGCAGTGAATTTGTTAAGTGTTGCATAGTGCCTTCTAGAGTGGACTCCAGGATTTGAAGAAAGGTGGCTATTTAAAATGAGCAGGATCCCTGAGACTGATAAACTGATGGACTCGTAAAGCTATAGAATGGTTTTTGAATATTTAGCGGATTTAAGTGAATGCCCTTTGGGTTGCTCCTTGTGGTGGCTGGCCACCCTTTTCCTACGAAAGGCGCCTCGCCGGGAAGTCTGGCGACAGAGGAGGGGATAGCATGTGGCCAATGAGAGAGGACTCCCCCTTCCGAGAAAACGTATATAAGGGCATGTCCTCGGCTGTTGGAGAGGAAAGCAAGGAAGAAGGGATCCTCCCAACTTCAAACAGCCACCATCTCCATCACAAGAATCCACTTTGAAGACTGCGCCAGCAGAGACAAATGCTCTCTGCATCGCACCTCGCTGCCTTAGGAGCTACGACTTGACTGAGCCCTTCGCCTCACGTCTCGCCAACTGGCAGAGAATGAGGGAGTGGGAAACTTTGTCAGCCCTTTTCCAGGCCACCTCGAAAAGGCACGACCGACACTCCTGTTTAGCAGACCCTGCTTCCTCATGTTACACTAACAATGTCCCAACCCATATCATAGCGGAATCTGCGGTGAAGGACATACTTGGCTTCATAAAGGGGGTGGGTATGTACGACGCCTTTTACTAAGCAAGGGCCTGTGTCACAATAGGCCCATGTGTGGCTGCAGTGACAAAGGGACCATGTGCCGCATGCCCTGGGAAAAAAAACAATGTCCCAAAACGCCGAGCTTCCCAACTGCCCATAAGTCCCCCAGCGCTATCGCTGGCTATCTTCCCACTTCCTTTTGTCTGGTTAAGAACCTCCAGGCTGGCAACTGTGGAGAGGTAAGAATCCCACATTACCCAATTACCAATGCGAGTTCCAAACATGCTAAAACAGATATATAGCAGTCCAGATAAATTGGCTTGAGTGGAGTAGTAATCATCAACAATGTGGTTTAAGGTGTAGATTGTAAGACCGTTTGCGGAACAACAAGGCTTTCGAAATTTAAGAAGACACCCATCAGTCAAGCGTAGTGAAGAAAATCAAGAGCCTCACTGAGTTGACAGTTGTAGTCTTGGCCTAACGCTTGTGCAATGTTTTGTGTTTGAATAGGAATTTTAAGAACTAGTGTACTTTTTTTGGGTTGTCCTCTTCGGAAAGCATTATTTTAACTATCATTTTTGCAGCTCTTTACTTTTATTCATAAGTGTTACATATGTAACCCCATAAATTAAAACGCCCCACCAAATTATAGATACTGTACCATATCATCTTTCTTAATATATATTATAGTAAAAAATTTTGTTAATATTATTTAGGAAGCACGTTCGTAATATTTAGTTCCTTTATGGCTGAATTCCTTTTCTTTTGCAGATTCTCACTGTTCCCAACAGAGCCAACAAGAATTTTCCTTACCACGTGCGAACTACACAAATAGGAATCATGGAGACCACAAATGGTTTCACTGGGAATAATACAATGGATCATTTTGGACATCACCCTTATGCTCCAGGGGGGCCAATGCTGCCTACTATAGACGCTGAGTGGCCCAGAGTTCCAGTGGAGCTTTTCACAATTACTAGTACAATACATACGGTAATGAAATGGTTGCTGTTATTTCCAGTGATCGGGTCTCTTCCCCAACTGTAGAGAAAGAGATCAGTGTTCCTCGTTGTGCTACGCCCATGGTGGTGGTGGTGGTGGTTGGGCCATCCTAACACAATTATTCAAAGTATAACAAGTTTAGGAGAGATTTTCACGAAACAGATCTCGCAGAACGAGAGCTTTATAATGTAAAATGTTGCATACGTTAGTGCAACATACGAATAGTGCATTTTTAATACTTGGCACTGTCGGTAGAACACTCCGAGACACAGAGAATGTAATGCGGCAATAGGTGGATTCACAAGCTGCCCCACAGGACAGCCAACTGTTGAGTTTATCCTGACCTGATGAAAGCATACGCATAAGAAATAGGACAACTCTGTTTCAAATAAATGTTTTTATTAAAGTTAACGTACCTGTTAGGTGAGTCCGTCTCCTCTGGCTTGTGAGTTACTGTGGGCAAGCGCTTTCATGCGGGTTCATGTCCAGTTGTTTTGAGGTGGTTGGCAAAGTTTGAATCGTCTTTGTTCCTACTACGATTCCTAGACGATTCAAACTTTGCCAACCACCTCAAAACAACTGGACATGAACCCACCAAAATACAGGACTGTACCACCTTACTACACAAACAATACAAAGGACGAAAACTGAACATATTAGAAAACATGGAAATTTATAAACAAAAAAACTTCAATGGACAGATCATAAATGAACAAATCAACACAAAATGCGACACCATATTCACACCACTCAAAACACTACACAAACGAAAACAACCAACTGACGGATTTACAGACCACCCTACACAAAAAAGACTTAAATTCCACAATTGACAGACCATCCAACACGTTCCATTTATCTCTAGGGGGTTTCCCCCTGAGCTACATGGCCTCCTCTCCCCGCCCCTTCCCCGACGCTCCATCACCCCTTTCACCTTTCTCTTTGTATATAAAGACCACGACCAACTGACTGACTCCAGTACTGACTTAACGGCCAGACGATGATGTCTTTACATCGAAAGCGCTTGCCCACAGTAACTCACAAGCCAGAGGAGACGGACTCACCTAACAGGTACGTTAACTTTAGTAATTTGCCTACTGGCGGATATAACCCAATTTCTTTAATAAATGTTTTTATTATTTATTACTCGGTACTTTCGTGTTTATTTATTACTATAAATTCGATTTCTTGATTTCCTAACTATTCATAAATTGTTAGAGTTATCGTTTTGGTTTATTACTCATTCTGAGCAGTACACCTACGTTTTCGGTTAGGAATACTTTTTTTACACCCCCCCCCTCTCTCTCTCAAAATTTGGCAAATTACGTTTAAAGGCATGGGGATTCCAAATCTGCAGTGCAAATCTTCCACGATCACGTCATACCAACTGCCTAGTGTTCCCTAGAAAATTTCAATTTTCATTGTTCTGTACTAATCATGTTTTGCATCGTTTACTGGTATTTTTCGATGCTGAATCGGTTGGGAAGTGCTCTACGAACACCATCGTTAGCACAGGACTTGTCATTCCCAGGTTGTTGATACAGCCATATTATATTCTGAATATTTTTCGACGTTTGATATACGAAATAGAATATTTCACAATTGTGTTGTGCAAGAGAAAAATACTGTTGTGTAATAATTTGCACATTTGTATGTGCATGTGTGCCTTAAACCTTCTGTTGGATCGCCACCTACCTGAACTGTTTTTGTCCCCAAGGAAAGTGGTGATGGGCCCTGCGGCTACAGACTGATTATAGTATTGTTGTATTCTGCCTGTGGATGGTACTGCTGAGAACCTCACGATCCGGCAGACAGAAGAAACACAGAAGAAAAAGATGCAATTTCATGCGGTTGTCGTGGACGTAGCAAAGGTTTTTGACACAGTAAGCCGTCAGGCCTTGCCAGATTGCTTCTGTGGTGTAGGGGCTGCTGATGGCCTCGTTGATTATGTGAGCTCTCTACACTGCAGGGTGTGACGGCTCTACAGGTTGAAGGGGAGGTCTGACGTGGGAATAGAGAGTGGCATTTGGTAGGGGGACCCTCTGTCTCCTATACTCTTCAATCTTGTGATGCACTGGGTAAGCTGCCTCAAGAAGTAGAGTTTGATCTCGTCCCAGGTGTGTGAGTGGGCACATTAGCGTTTGTGGATGACGTCCTCCTTGCAGGTACCTAGGAGTGGGAATAGGGAGTAGCGTTTGGCTGGGGGCCTCTGTCTCCTATACTCTTAATCTTGTGATTGATAATGCACCGCGTAAGCTGCCTCAAGAAGTACCCTAGGTATGTTAGCCTTTGTGGATGATGCCTTTCTCCTCGCTCCTATCAATCAGGGCTTGAAGATCGCCCAAGATTAGTTTATAAGACAGCTAGGTATGTGTGGATTTAGAGTGAATCCTGAGGAATGTGGCTCCTAGGTGCTGTCCTAATGAGATTACAGTGTGAAGGTCAAGAGGCATCCTTGAGATGAGGTTGGCCTTGGTCAAGTTTCTTAGTGCAACCTGTTCAGCTGGAAGCCGTGTGTACCTAGGTGATTATCTTCAGAATGTTGCTAGGGCTCCACTGAAGCCGCAGCAAAAGCTATTCCTCCCTTGGATGTACTTGCTACTTGCCCTTAAAGCTAACCTATGGGCTGGTTTTTGGGAGGTTCATCATCCAAAGGCTAATAAGTATTGATAAAATGGTCCGCTTTGCTTTGCTTACACTTTATGTGGAGGGTTCATGGTGAAGAACCTGGTTTATTTATTGCAAGAGAACCCTTGTTTTGGGGCAAGATTGCTAACATTTGTTGGGAGTATTATTGCAAATAATTTAATACTAACGCGACTCAGAGTCTGGAAGTATAAGTCATTTTATTTTATGATTACATCGCATGATGTAGTGGTTAACTAATATTTTAAATCGTGATAATCTTGACAACTAATGAAGATAAAAAGAAACTCATTCTTAACTATAGCTGAACATTGATTCTGTATGTTCAGTCATCTTTGTCGTCAAATTCGATTGTGTATTCAGTGGATTTAAACTGCGTAGGCTTACTTGTTTGTGCTACTTTTCCAAATAAAAGAAGCACAGGGGAAATTACAGTGAAAACAGGGGGCACATTGGCCTCCCCACACTTGAAGGTTCGGCTCAAAAACCCCAAAATCGAACCGTCGTACCAATCACAGAAGAGTGGTGTCCCTTGGTCCGCGTAGCAAAGGTCTGTGAAGATGAGAGATTTGTAGCAGAACAGATGTCGAAAGTACGGAAATTGCAAACAGTTTTTCATGTTTATCGAGCACCAAGTGGAACGGCACGAGTCTATGGGAACGTACATTAGTTTGATGAACTTCATTCTTTTTAGTTTAGTTTGCCCCCAACCCGGGGCCAAACAAGGTCCTAGTAAGTGCGGATTTTTTTCCAACCTTTTCATGAACGTTCGCGTGTCTTTGAGAATGTTCACTACAGAACCTTCATAAAGTGGTAGTGGTAGTATGTATGGAGACCACTTGAGATCGTTCGCCAGTTTTAAGAAAGCTATGTTGAACGCAGCTCCATGTACATCTAAAGCAATATTAATGTTGGTCGGGTCGATTAACACGTCAGCATCGGCGATTGTGGAGTTCCAGACAACGTAGGGATCGATTGGGACGTAAACGTGGCTCACTTCCGTTTTCATAGCTGTAGTCTCTGTCTTAGTGTACTCCTCTTCATTTAACCATTTAGCTCTCGAGGCTCCAGCAACCACATAAGTGAAGGCTGGTACAATTTTTTGAGCCAGTTCTTCTCCATCAGATTTTGCTAACAGGTTGTCAATGTTTATTGAAACCCAAGATTTGTCGAAAATTGTGCAGGTTCCTTGTAACATGTTGAACTTAGGAAAATGGAGGCTGCAAACGTATGGGAAGGAGTAAACTCCTGTTTGAACTCCGAAAACAACTCTTGCTTCTTCAACACGGTTTCCTTTCCTAGAACTTGCAGTGGTCCTGGTATTATAAGCAAAGAGCACTAATAACACAAGAGTCGCAGCCTCTCTCGAGACGAATAGCTTCCTCCTGCAAAATACATGTACCCTGGTAACATTACCAGTTGACAACACATCGAAGTTTCATAGTGTTACTGGTTAGGGGAGCGGGATTTCATAGAACTGACAGTAGATGTAGGATTTGGCCTGGATTCCCGCCAACACAGGTTACCCTTGAGCAACAGGGCATGCAGACTGGGGATTATCCCCAGAAATGTTGCTCAGCCACTTTTAATCATCCTACTAAGACCAAGAAAAAGTCACCAAGGCTCATGTAGAGCTACTACAGAAAAACCTGACTAATGGGTTAGTTTTTGGGAGACTGATATTAAGGAGGCTTCATTCTTTGTCCCAACTCTTCACTCCCTAGAACGAACATCATGAAGCCCGTCAGCTGTGACCCATCTCAAAGAACCATACTCCTTTCAGTATGGTGGATTGCGGGGGAGTAGGGTGGGTTTGTAGGTTTATTTGGGTCTTACCAACCAGTAATTTACGAGTTCCCAATTGGTGCAGGAGGTTGGTCAGACTGTAGGGAGGACGATAGACTAGAAAAGGACAAGAAAAAATAGAAGGCACAACACCTCAAGATTGAGTCCCAAAGAAAAACCTGGGGAATGAACGAGGGAATGCATGAATGAGTAATCCATCACTCTACCTCGTGATAGAAGCAACTGAAACTTAATGTTCACTGGTAATGAAGATTTTAAGAAACTGCAACGGGGTAATGCTGTGTGTTTATGACTTCTAGTGATTGAGATTGAGCCACATAACAACAACGCCCTCTGGTTGGAACTAGTGGTGGTGGGGTGGGGGATTCTCCATGAAAAGTCAATAGAAGAGATAAACGTATTCCAAAAAAATTGGTTAATATAATCACAAAATATAATTCAATACATATAATCACCAAAATCGTTTTGATTATATATTAGCACTAACATCTGGTTATTAAAATTTGGTTTATATACGTTGCAACCAAATTTTAAAAAACTATAGTGTGTCACTACTGGGACGCTCAGCATCAATTGGCAAGACCACTGGAGTACTGTATAAAGCTTAGTAAACCAGGTGATTGAATGTTGTTTAGAATTACCTGTCGAGGGAGCTGGCAATCATTTTTACTTGCCTAGCAATCATTTCGTCTTGCGCAGCTCAAATCATCAATTCAATCACTTTCTGTGGAGAAACAGGATTGAGGTTTAGCAACTAACAAAACAATGACGAAGCTCCATTAGTTACTTATAATAACTATTAGATTTAAGGAGGTTTGAAACAACATGAAGGATTTAGTATTTGGGCTGAGCTCAGGTCTTATACTGTCTTATTACTGCCAGATTTTGAGAAGCATTTATCAGATCTTCAGGGGGAGTGGTGGGACCCATAGCGAGCACTATCTCCTCCAGTGAAGGGGCCTCAAAAACTTGCCTTTTTCTGCTTCGACCTTGTCTGAAACAAATTGTTGAAGTACAGCCGAGAAAAGAATATTGTATTATTGACATGTGGCAAAAAGCAACTGTTTTGAACACGAGGAGAGAATGGTACATAACAGACATTTCATGACCATACGTGAAATTGAACGTCAACTAGTGAGAATTGGACTGAAGATTAGTTTACTGGGCAGGAAGGTAGGTATACCTAGGCAGAGAAGATGAAGAAAACTCGCGAGCAAAGGACGGATTGCATATGATAACACAGAGGAAGTGTGGAGAGGATAGAGCAACAGAAAAAAGAGATGGGGGGGGGGGGAGATGATCCAAGATGAGCGTTGACCTTCGGTAAAACCTATTGTGAACTTCACGGCAGTAAGAAGATAACACGAGAGAAAAATATTAACCCATAATCTATCACACTATCTTTCAATTGATTTCAACGTAGGTGCTGGATGTACTCGTAGCATGGCACAAACAGCTGGCTAAAGTCATGATGATGGTTTTATTATCATCAAGTTACAAAAACCCTGCAAATTATTACTCAATGGTCTATTATTCTCATGAACAGCTTGACCTAGTATTACTGCTCCGAGATCCATCCCATTCGATTCAGCATCGAAAAACACTAGTAAACCATACGAAACATGACCTGACTACAATGGAACTACGAAAACTAAATATTCCCCCGGCGCCAGGCGCCTGTAGGCAATTGGCACGACGTTGCGAGTCGAGCGGGCACGTGGTTTTGATGGGATGAGAGGGAGGGTGTAGTAACGACGAAACGTTTACTTATTGTATGTGGGAGCAAGTACGAACCACTGAAGGGGAATCAACAGCTGCACTACAATTTTATCGGGAGCAAGTACACTTCCTGAAGGGAAGTAACAGCTACACCAGTTTATTGAGAAGACAAGTACACTCTACAGGGTAGAGTAACAGCTACACTCAATAAGCAAAGAGTCGTTTTCTTTTGGTTTATTATTCATTCTGAATAATAACCCTATGTTTTCGGTCACGAAAAATTTTTTACAACCCCCCCTCAAAATTTGATACTTTACGTTTCAAGACTTGGAGATTCCAAATTTGCAATATCCGTCCGCCATCCGTTCTTTCGCCCAAAAATCCGATTTGGTATCTAGTTGTGCCCGCCATCTCGGCAATCCGATCGGATGAAGCCCGTGGTTGTAATGGGCAAAAAAGGGTTACAAAAATTAACGAAACGCAGTACAACGCGGGAGCTACAGCGTTTTGTCGTTTGAACTCCCTCCCTCCCGCCTGTCTCATTAAAAAAGCAACCGCGCTCGAGGCGAGCCTCCCAATGACGCTGCCACTCAACTCGCCTTTTGCTTCGAGCGCCCCCGTTCCAATTTCCCCGACGTTTTGGTTTTAATACGATTCAATTTTGGTTTATTATTCATTCTGAATAATAACCCTATGTTTTCGGTCACGAAAAATGTTTTACAACCCCCCCTCAAAATTTGATACTTTACGTTTCAAGACATGGAGATTCCAAATTTGCAATGTCCGTCCGCCGTCCGGGCCGTTTTGTGCCTTTAACGTGGTCTAAAAAATTCGTTCTTTCGCCCAAAAATCCGATTTGGTATCTAATTGTGCCCGCCATCTCGGCAATCCGATCGGACGAAGCCCGTGGTTGTAATGGGCAAAAAACGGTTAAAAAAATTAACGAAACGCAGTACAACGCGGGAGCTACAAGCGTTTCGTCGTTTGAATTCCCTCCGCCCCGCCCGTCCCTTTAAAAAACCAACCACTCTCGAGGCGAGCGAGCAGCGCGCCTCCCGCTCGCTTCCCTCCCAACACTCGACTCCCGCCGGGTTCGCTTCGAGCGCCCCTGTTCCAATTTCCCCGACGTTTTGGTTTTAATACGATTCAATTTTTTTCGATTCTTTCGTTTCATTCTCATTTTGGTTTTTTTCATAGATTTTTGGTTAAATTTTGATATTAGTATTTAGCGTGCATGTTTTCATATTAAAATTCAGTTTTTTCTAGATACTTTCGTTTTTTTGTTTATTTTAATATTACGATTCAGTTCTTTTCGACCTTTTTTTGGGTTTAATTATGATGTTTTTCGATGCTGAATCGAACAGGATGGGTCTCGAAGCATTAATGCTAGGTCAAGCTGATTATCCGAATAATAGACCGTTGTCTAATAATTTGCAGGGTTTTTTAGGTTTAATTATGAAAAGAGGTTTTTGAGAGTAGTCACTTACAGGAGGTCGAAATGGGACTGGCTGAAGTGGTTAGACGCCCTTACGATATTTATACAGGTATTTATACCCCCTTCTTCGTGCTCTGGGGAATCCCCCAGTGTTCTCAGGGGGTTGACCTGGGCCCAGGGGAAAACTCAGGTGGTTTATTTCCAACGTATTTCCATAGTTTGATATAAAATATTATTAAAACATTTTATTTGTTGGTTGTGTACTTAAGCTAATTTGATTATAATAATTATATTAAAGCTAAGTTCACTACAGTTAAGTATAAAATTTCTAGGGGGGGGGGGGTTGTAAAAAAATGTTCCTGGCCGAAAACATAGAGTTATTATTTATTCAGAATGAATAATAAACCAAATATTATTCAGAATGAATAATATACCAAATATTATTCAGAATGAATAATAAACCAAAAACAGTATAGCTATTTGGAAGTGTTAATTTGAAATTGGCAGTCTTATGTGAAATGTTTTCAACATTGCCCCGGGTTTATGCTAATGTCGTCTTTAAAATCGTTACAGGAGGCTGCTTCTCTATCTGTGCCCCTTCCGTTTGGACCAAAACACCTTCAAAGGTCTTCATACACTCCTGAACATACAGTGAGTTCGAATCATTTTTCCCAAAAATATTTCTATTTTCGATAACACTCTACTTTGCACTGAAGGGGGGGGGGGTTTATTGAGTCTCTCCTTGACTATTTCATACCGCACTCAAACTTGGGGGCTCTGTGTTTGGACCTAATGACAGAATTAGTCACTGCAAAATATTGGGTGTGTGATAAGGCGCATAAACTGGAATGTGCAAGCAATTGCTAACTGTTTTTAAACAATTTCGGTTTCAGGTTTTACACCCTGAAGAGATATTACCCACAAACTACGCCATGTTGGAGGATCTGCCATCTGAAGGGCTGCCTCGACCTGACATCCTTCCACCTGGTCCTATGGCATATCCCGCCATCCGAAAATCCACAAGCAGCATTGTTCCTGCACCGCCGTCTGAAGTAGCAGAACCCACCCCACCTCAGCCACATCAAGATGTTGCTACTAATAACGCGTCTCATAATTCCAATGATGAAGACGCAAAACCATCAGATGGTGTGTTTTCCAGTAAAGAAAATGTTCTTTGATTTGCTGTTTTCTTTTCACTCGTCCTCTCTGTATAAACTCACGGTTTGTCATTTAAATAGAATCAACTTTCATCCACCTGGCAGTCATATTCACACAGCTCAACGTTGTTCAATTAATAACAAAAAATTCAGGTTCATAGCCTCATAGCTTGCAGCCTCTGATTGGGTTTTGCCAGGTCAACAACTTAAACTGGTGTCAAACAAACAATGTCAGATGTTCCAAACTGAACTATGAAATGAAGTAAATATCATCTAAAAACTCATGGTAAATTTGGTGACAGCAGTTAGGAACTGGGGTAAAAATCATCGAGAAATGTATGGTTATGTTCAAAAATCTTTTAAAAAATGTCTAGAAGGCAGCCAAACCCGTTGTGAAATTCAGCTAAAGTTGTACGGAAGCTGAATAAAAATTGAAGAAAAATACAATAAAATGGTAAATAGCGTCAAGCATGTTTCAAAAACTGATTTAAAGTTGTTGAAAATTGAGGTAGAAATGGTAGGAAAATTGAGTAAAACATCGTTAGGAAATTGAGTACCAACCTTGAGAGATCATCGGAACGTTTTTATTTTTTATCTTGGAATGTTGTTCTTGGCATTTGTAATCGATTTAAAACTGCTGGAGAACGGATTAAAGGTAGGTGGAGAAATTGGCGACATAGTTTGGAAAAAATTGAGTTCAATGCCGCTTCTATGAGTTATTTGTGTTTCTTTCAGTAGTACTTCGTTTCGTACCCAAATTTCATTTAATTTGTGACGAACCGAACCATTTAATTCGACGAGTCTTTAATTATATCCTGAACAAAATGTTTAAAAATGTTGACAGTTGCGTGGTTAGGCAACGGCTTTGTAATCCCGAAAATGACGATGCAGAAACTTCTATTTACAACGCGATGAAATTGTAAGTAGTTGCTCTTATCTAATCTGCAACAACGAATTAGTGATAAGTAAAGAAAGATTAATTGAAAAATCCGCGAAGAAGATCAGTTTTTCACTCAGACAGCTGTGCCTCTTCAACTCACCGTTACATCAGGTTTGTGCAGTTAATGAAATTGAAGTAGTACGTAGTAAGTAATAAATGAATATGAGCTATTAGAATGAAGTATTGCAACAATATACAATAACTCAAAATATGTACGACCAATTACAAAAACCCGCAAGTAAAACAATTGAAAACTACTTATTTTCTTCATTAAAATTACGCCAACATCTGTGTTTTAGTAAGAGCACTACTAGCCCACATTCACTCCAGCTTCGGGCTGGAATCAGTAAAACGTTATTTTCGATAAGAATGTAATTATTGAAGTAGGAGTGCGAAGTGTTTGAAATAATATGAATGTGCGGGTTCCATCCTTAATTTTATGAAAATATTGCTTCGGTTCACCTGTCGACAGCCAGGGGAATATGATGAAAAGAAAGGAATTGGGATGCAACGAATTCGAATAAATAAACTAGTATATGGATCGAAAGTAGAGCGATATTGAAATTTAACTCGTAAATCTGTTGAGATTTACTAAAAGAAGTTTTAGTACGACTTTCTTGCTCGAATTCTCGTAACGAAGTAGTAAATTACAAAGAATAAATGATTCAATGGTGCGGTAACTAACAAAACACGTAATTGATGTGAAGCCAACAAAAAAGTTTAAAAACGTCCTCAAACCACCACATCTCAAGACTTTCGCTCATTGGAGATTTTAAATGATCTTCACCCACGATCCCCAGTTCCTGACAGGCTTGGCAAGAGGCTTTGTAAACGCATCGGCCAGTTGAAACTTCGTTGCTATTTTCTTAACCACAATTTCTTTGTTCATAACTTGCTCACGAACAATAAAATGTCTAGTGCAAATATGTTTAGTGCACCGATGAAACTTTGGATTGAGAGACGAATGAATTGCAGCTTCATTGTCAACATGCAGAACTGGCGTTTCCTTGAGCAGCATTAATTCTGATAAGAGGCGTTATAACCAGATGACTTCTCTTGCAGCTAGCACTTCTACTTCGATGGTCGATATTGCACTTGATGCTTGCCACTGACTTGACCAAGAATTAGCTCCCCCGGTGTACATGCAAACGATGCCAGAAGTTGATCTTGGTTAGGTGTCTCCAGCGTCGCTCTAGCTATCAAGATTTCCCTATTTGAAGTCTCGGAAGTAGAACAATCCTTGGTTCTGTGTCCCCTTTAAGTATAGGAAAATTCTCTTCACTTTGACACAGTCAGCTTTTGATGGATTTTCCAGTGTCCTAGAAACAACTGCCACGGCATAGTCAATGCCCGGTCTCATAGCAGTTCTGAGGTACATCCTTGCACCCACTGCTTGATGATACGGGTTCACACAATTTTCAGCTCAATGCCCAGGCTTTAGTTTAGTTTTTTTTATTCTTTTTTCAACTTTGAAAAGAAATCCATTTATTGTCTGGCATTAGTACCAGCATACAGCAGGACCAGCATTTTCTCGTTCCCGTTTCGTTTGATGAACAAACTTGCTTGAGTCATAGTGACTTCGTTGCAGGCGACTTACTCGGTCAGTGCCATCTTCGTACCCCTCTGGTTGGTGGACATAAATTTTCTTCTCAAGATGACCATAAAGGAAAGCAGTTGGTTGACACGTCGAATTGTGAAAGAATCATTCCTTCCCTAGCAACTGGACCGAAGGTTTGGATGTAGTCTACACCCTTCTTCTGAACGAAACCTTTGACCACTAGCCTCGCCTTGTATTTGTTAATGGAGCCATCCGAGTTTGTCTTCACTCTGAGTACTCATTTTGGGCTAAGTGATTTCTTTCCAGGTGGTAAAGTGGTCACATTCCAGGTTTGGTTTTCCTTCAAGGACTCCATTTCATTGCCCATTGCTGTCTTCCATCTGTCCTTGTTGATAGTCTTCATTGCTTCAAGGTAGGATGTTGGCTCTGGAACAGCACTATCATTTTCAATAGCAGCCATGATGAAATCATCGAATGTTTTGGGTAGATTTAGAATTTATCGGTCCTTCAAACATATTGGCAGAGTACTTTTCCCTTGACAATTGCCTATTACCCCACAGATTGTCTATTGACTAAAATCAGTTAGTCGTTAACTCTCTAACTTTAATCTTTAACTTCATTTCCCGTAACTATTAACCCAGAAGACATTGGTATTTGTGGATTCAGTGTCCAGGATTTGCCCAACTGAACGTTTTTTGTTTAATCAGTCGCCAATTTATTCTGAACAGCCTCGTCGAGAGCACACAGATCACCGGACAGGCATTAGATTAAATCAAACCCCTTTGATCCCGTGAGTGCCCACTTCTTTGTCTCCTAAATCTCGTCACGTTATTAGCTTTTGCCACCTAAAATTGGTTAGATTGATTTACGAAACACTGGCAGTGCTTCTGGACACTAATAAACCTACTGACACGTGCATTACCCATTGGCAGACCAACTTACTTTCGTAACGGCTTATAGAGCATATCGCGGAAGGGGAAGGGGTAAGTTTAAGGTTACTAAAAATGTTTTCCTGCTTCAAATCTTGAAATATCTTATCAAAAGGCTAGAGTACTTTTTTTACAAGCTTTTAATAACATGTCCGCCATTTAGAAATTTTAAGAATGAACCCATCCAGGTTCTTATGCAACTTCCCATTAGTTACCCGATTTCCAATGATTTTTACTCCATCTTTGGACAAAAAGGTGCTACAAACTATTACATAAAGGTTTATTATTATCTTGCGCAGCTTGACGTAGTCTCATCTCCAAGACCGATTCCGTTTGATACAGCATCGAATAACCACTAGACCACGATCACGAGGGTGCCTTTTAATGGGAGTCAGTCAGTACAAAAATACTAGTAGAACACACGAAACATGACCGGACTACAACGGAATGACGAAAATATACATTTTCGAAGCTATAAAACTGTTAGTAGACGAGTGGATGGGTGGTTGAAGTGAGACGGCAGGCCCAACTAGATACCGAACGGAATTTTTTGGCGATAGAACGGGTTTTGTAAACCTCGTTAAATACAAGATATGCCGTCGACGGCGGACTGACATAGCAGATTTGGAATCCCCGCGCCTTAAAATGTAGCATCAAATTCTGAGGGTGGGGAGCTTATAAAAAGTAGTGTTCCATCCGCAAAAACAGGTGTAAAACAGAAAAGGATAATAAACCAATCATTAATATGCTGAACAGTTACCCCATTCTGAACGAAGAGGCCTCATGACTCTAATTCCTGCTGGTCCGCGGATGGCATTATGTTTGGGCATTCAACCTATCAATCGATTTTCTTTTTCCCATAATTGGCTTAGCAGGAGAAGGAACGTAGAATGACACAATTCAGAGGCGACCTAATTATGACCATCCCGTTCCACTGGACACGTGGATTGCAGCTTGGAGAACCAGGAAAGGATAGCTGGCTACACTATTTACAATCCCTAGGTGTTGGCGCAGCGAAAAGGGGTTAATGAGCGTAACCGCCGACTTTCTCAGTCCAACATGTGTTTTAACTGCTCTTGTATTAGGCACAAATGAAATAGTAAAATACTGGTACAAGTGATGGTTCAACGCCGTATGGGCCAAATTATAAAATCGGAAAAATCTGACCGGGAAGAAGTCCAAGGAAGTCTTGAAGGAGCTGGAATACAGGGATCCAGCAGCGGTAATAATTCTCGTGGAGAATGGGGAGTTGCACACGAGGGATGCAGGGACCTTCGGTGTCACTCACGTCGAAAAGGTTAATAATTAAAAATAGGGTTTTTTGAAAACTAAAGCGGGTTTTGTCGTCGCATGGAGCTCGGATCGGAATGACTCGGGAGCGGCGTCGCGCGTTGGGTTGAAGGCGTTATCTCGTTCGGCGGCAGGGAGAGGGCCGCTCTCCGCACGGCCGTCCTTCTACCGTGTTCGCGTCGTCTTCTTAGCTACCCTTCGTGTCATGTGCCGCAACACTAGGCAACCTTGCCATTCGGCCTTTTCGACACCTGAAGCTCTGGCATCCGCGTATTTGGTTCCAAAGAACCAAGGTTCATTCCTACGAATCTCTATGTAATTATCTCATGATGATGTGGGTGGTGAGAGGGGAGAGGGACATAAATGAGTGTTCATGAAAATCAAGAAATCTTCACTCTCATTGAAGGAAGTTCACAGTTTCTGAGATTTCTTCATTCAATCGAATTCCTATGGTTTTCACCTAGAAACTAGTGCAGTATATTTTGTAAAAAACTATGAGCATGTTTACTCGTCTTACAGCCAGCAAATATGCCGTTGTACAAACTGACATACTTCGACGTCAAGGGACGAGCCGAACCGATTCGTCTCCTCCTTTCTTACATGGGCAAACCCTTTGAAGACAACCGAATCACCGGGGCAGAGTGGGCAGCAATGAAAAAAGGTTCGACTTTAAACACTTCCTCATTACAGTTATGTTCAATCGACTAATTATATTTGTAGGTCTCACCTCACCAACGTGTGAGCCAATATTACCGAATAATTCCCGTGTTAACCAGGAAAAAATGTACTTGAGGTATCTTAAAAAATCGGTTTACTAAATTAACTGCTATTAATAAAACAATCAGCTAGAGCTATTACAACTTATTGAAGTACGGAAGTGCACATACGTAGAAGTACATAAGTGGGTTTATTGCGTTGCTCTCACTTCCCATGCCATTCTCTCTTATTTAGTATTCTAATTTCTCGGGTGACTTCTACAATCATTGTGACTCTCACCTCATAGTGGGTTGAGCCAGTTCCTCACGAGACATAGCGACTTCAATGCATGGCTCCACTTCTTGAGGAAACAAGAAACCGCGTGCTGCTCCACTTTAGATTCTACAACAGTGAGCGACGGTTACTGGGAGGACGTTGACTGCTACAAGTCACGCTTATAACCATTTCACCGAATTCGCGAAGAAGGTGATGCTTAAGAAACGTGGTCACAGTTGATCTGTCCCTAAGAAACTCGCCTCCCAAGTAAATAGTTAGACCAGGTGGGAACCCAGATTAAGAACTCCCACATGGTGTGGGGGTCCCCACAACATACGGGAGACAGGTCTCTATTGGAAGACTGGTCTGAGTTCGGTGGATGCTACAGAGGCCGGCTTCTTGCGTATCAGCGAAACCACAACTTCCATGACTGATATAACCCTCGTAATCGGTGGTGGTAGAAGTCTACCAAAGATCAATCTACCATCCTTCGATGGGCAGCTGCTGAATTGGTTGAAGTTTCGAGACACCTCATATCATAATGATAAACACATGAGTGTAATGAAGAAATACCATTACTGGTCTCTTCAAGGTCCAGCACTTAGTGTGATACCATGCCTTAAGTTAGGCTAGGCTAATTATTCGGTTGCCTGGCAGTCCATGATCGAAAGTTTCAACAACAAGAGGTTGTGTTAGCTTCAGCTTATTTTAATCAAATTTTGAATCTCAAGGCACTTCAAGGAAAGGCGACAACAGAGGCGCCAAACCATTTCCTCTCCGACGTCACTGATCATGTGGCAGCCCTCAAGATGTTGAACATCCAACATGAAGCAAAGTTTATACTGTTTCATCGTACCATCAGTTGCTTAGATGCTGGCTCATGCGAGCTGTTTGAAATATCCAACAGCAAACCCGACTGCTTCCCAACTTTTAATCAGTTGAGTCAAATCGTACGTGAGCGATCACTAGCTCCTACAACTTACTACCAGCAAGAATCCCATGGGTTCGAATACATCTCTATTAACAGACTCTTCACATAATTCCGTAAAGTCAACCAAACTTCCAAAGCCGAAGAGCAATTGACCAATTAGGCTACTGTTGGAAAGAGTGGGCATCTGAGTAAAATGGAGTTCTGGCAATCCATTATCCTGTATAATCTGTAGAAATAAATTTGACCACCTACTCACTTGCCCAATATTTCATCAAGCATCCCCTAATGAAAAAGGTAAGAAGTTAAAGGAATGGAAAGGGTGTTTGAATTGCGTGCTTGTTTGCTTGGTTGGATTGTTTAGTTGTGCATAAGACGGCAGATTACTCATCCAAGTGACATTGCCGCTTCTGGATAGAACGGCATCGTTCGTCTCTACATGTCACGCCAGCGTCCATGAGTCACATTGTGGCTTCTACAGAGGTGAAAGCTTCCCCAAGTTTCTCTACAGTAGTTCCACATCCAGAATATGATGAAAACGTCATATTAGGTACTGCTATCGCCCAAATTCTGGATGCCAGTGGCATATTCCAAGATGCTCGACTCGTAGTTGATTCAGGTAGCCACAACTTTCTGACTTAGCAATGCATTAACAGGCTCTAAAATTGGCCAAAGATGCACGTAAATTTCATGCATTGGACAGACTGTCTATGAAGGAGCCAAAGGCCATTAAGCCCAAGCGTAGGTCATCGTCCCAGACGCCATTGTGGTTCCTTCCATTACTTCCTACCTGCCGACATCAATTCAACCCGAGTCTGCCGTATCCCGTTTTAAAGGCTTGGAGCTTGCTGATCCTTCATTTTGGAAGCCTGGACCTATAGATCTATTACTCGGCGTGGACTTGTTCACGGATATTTGGACTGGTGTACGGAGGAACGGAAGATGAAGAATGATCCATCATTTGGTGAGAAATCTCTCGAATTCGAGACATGTATCTGGCTAGCTCACAGTGAAGTTCGTCATACCTCATCATGGCATCACGAAGGACAGTTCGGAAGGTATAAAATTAAAGGTAGTTTTTGATGCAAGCGCGCATGGCTGGTTCATTTCGGCCACCTTCTTACAGGTCAGGCTACAGAATGACATTAGGGGCATCCTTCTACGTTCCAGACATCACCAAATAGCGTTTACTGCCAATATAGCGAAAATGTTTTGGATGATACAAGTTCATCCTGACGATCGTAGTTTCATGCAAGTATGTTGGAGATTCAGCACTCGGGAAAATGTTCGACTTTATGAGCTGAACACGATTATTTATAGCCATGTCTGCGCTCCTTTCTTCAACGAGTTCTAAGACAGCTAATCTTGGATCATGGAGATGAATTTCACAAAGCGTCCCAGGTTCTGCTCAATGATTCGTACGTCAACGACATTTTGACAAGAGAGTAGCTGAGGCGCTCGTACTTCGTGATCAGCTCGTCAAACTCTTGAGCCTTGGGAAGTTCCCCTAGTGGAATAGCATTTTATCTGGTTTACGGGAAACTACCTGAGAAGGTTCAAAGTTGGTGGATCTCTCAACGCCCAATGAGCAATGGGTTAAGATACTTGGTCTACAGTTGGAGCCCCAGTCTGACCAGTGCCCTTTCTCCATTAACGAACCTAATGCTACTTACACTAAGCTAAGTATCTTGTCCACGGTGACTCAAATCTATGACCCATTGGGCTTTCCGTGGAATTTCCGTCTTTTTTGTGTAGGGTAATCCAGTAATTTTACAGATTCGGTAAATCTAGATCTGTAATTTTACAGATACGGATTTACAGATCACCCTACACAAAAAAGACGGAAATTCCACAATTGACAGATCATTCAAGACGTTCCATTTCCCCTGAGGTACATGACCTCCTTTCCCCGTCCCTTCCCCGACGCTCCATCATCCCGTTTACCTTTCTCTTCGTATATAAAGACCACGACCAACTGACTGACTCCAGTACTGACTTAACGGCCAGACGATGATGTCTTTACATCGAAAGCGCTTGCCCACAGTAACTCACCAGCCAGAGGAGACGGACTCACCTATTTTTTTTTTTTTTTGAAACGGTGGATGCAGGCAATACCCTCACTGCAGCCACAAACGGGCCTATTGTAAGGGCGTCCATGATACTCGGATCATGGCCCACCTGCACCACCCCCAGGCCCCACGGCACTGGTCTCACTTGGTGGTGGACTCACCTAACAGATATGTTAACTTTAAGAGGCGAATTATCTTTCTACTGGGCACTTCCTGATTGGTGGCCCACTCCTCGTTGCTCCGGAACCGTCCGTCCTGGATCTAAAAGAAAACCTGCTTTCACTTTGGCAGCTTGTATCGAATACGACTGACTCATTTTGGGAAAGGTGGCGGACAGAATATTTGTGCACACTGCAGAGACGACCTAAATGGCGCAGGATCACATGAAGGTTGGCGACCTGTCCCTGCTGAAAGGCAGCTCCCCTGCACTACAATGGAAACTAGGGAAAAAAGTGGTACAACACGCCCAGCAACTAGTCCCACTTGGACAGCTTTCCTTCGACTCTTCCACCGGATAGACGCATTTGAAATTTGAAGCACAAATTTGGTGGACAACATTTCATGTTTCATGTTGTTTTTTTTGTCCGAGCGAGATAGGCTCAGAAGTTACATCCTTCCGGCACGTTCTCTCTGGTCGAACCCCTCGAGCGCTATTAAAACGTGTCTGCAACAATCCTATAATTTTCGCTCTCGAATAATTGCCTGGACGCTTATTGTAGTGAGTCAGCAGCATCTCACCACGATATTTTCGAGTGTCTCCGCGAGCACACTCGCTACGAAGGCAAATAAGTCGGGATAGAACTATTTTATTCTCCAAGTCGGAAATTGTGGATTTCTGCTCACGAAAAGGACGGCACACGACGTGTTTTACGACTTCTACCGATACCTCCCGAACCTACACGAGCAGTACGAGATCTCACCTGCCGCTTCTTCTTCTGGCGACCTGTCTGTCAGCTACATCCCTGAGTCAACGTGCTACGCCTTCCACTCGCTGGTTCGAACCCATCTATAGACAATATTTTTTTATGATTTATTTGCTAAATTTTAGTTTGCAACTAGAAGATTATTTTATTTTGTTACCAACTTACTGCTATTTATTCGCCAACTACACCCCAATTAAGTTAACTTACTGGCATTTTATTTTTTGACAAATATGATATACAAATTTTGGTTGTTTGCGGTCTTCCAAATAAATCTAAGTTCCTTAAACAAGTACTGCATATGACGGAAACCAGATAGATTTTCACGTATCGTTGGGGAATATGCCAATGTTTTTGCCACGCTTAAGATCTTATCCAAGTTTGGTTTGTTTTGTAATAAAATTTGGGGTATAATTTCCATTATTCGGTGAACGAATCGCACTGTTCGAAGACCTACGTTACTAAAGTTACTCATGTCAAAGGTTATTGATGGTAATGAAGGATAGATACATATATGTGTGCGTGTGTGTGTGCGTTCGAGGTACCTAATCTACAATTAACTCAAACAGGTAAGTAATAAAAGTAACTTTTTGGCATAACTGCAGCAACTCCATTTTTTATATTTATTCAATTTAAGCTATTTTTATTTAATTTGTTTAATGCATACAATGACTGTACAAAGAAATCCAATTCTCAATTTGTAAAAAGTGGTAATGAGTTTGTACATTCTGGCAGTACACATGTCCAGAAAAATAGAAGAGTTTCTGAGGGCAAGAGAGGGCTAAATAGCCAGTACGTACTTCCCTATAAGTATAAACTTCTTTTCTTCTCAATCAGCGAATAAAAATATACGCATTTGCTAAGAATGAAAATACAGGCTGTAGGGTGCACGAGAAAGAGAGAGAAATATACATACGAATTGGGCGAGATATAGGTGTATTGATACACAATACAGCTTAATACCACAGCTTGCTTAATACCATAGAGCTTTGATTCCACGGTCACTTGGTTAGAACGATAGTTCTCTGAGTAGACTGAAGAAGGGGAACATACAGAGCACAAACTACAACTTGAACGCAAATTAACTATGAGGAAGAACAAGATGTGTCCAGGCTGTGAAAAGGGCCAGGGGCGAAGAGATAATTTGAACAGCATGTCAACCCAATGGCTACCTGGGGTTTTCCTGACTGCTCTCAGTTTGCCTCGACGGATGAGGCGAACACAGGCAGAGCTAATTAACATAAGCTCGTCTTCTTCCTCCTCCCTACCCTGCCACCAACAACATGTTGAGATGGGAAATTTTATACTTCTCCGAACACAACCCTCAAATTTTGGCTGTAGCGAATTGCTGAAAGTCGCATCTCAAGCAACTGTAATTTCCATCGGCTCTATTTTATACCGTTGCTGAAGTCAAGTGCACGTAAAGAGACCCAAGAAACTTTGCATTGTAATGTAATTAGGCAATACAATTAGTTCAGTATCGTTTCCTTTGTCGGTTGTGCAAGTGGATAAATTACTGTTTATCTTGGGTAATAATTGGGTTGTTCCTTTACTGTATCTGCAGTAGCAGCCATTAGACCTGTTGGATGTCTCCGCCGGTCTGAGTTAGGTGGATGCTGCAGCGGCTGGCCTCTTGCATATTAGCGAAAGATCCATGACTGATATAACCCTCGTCGAGGAACAGGGGTAAACAGGGTTTAGGAACAGTAATTTAATAAGCAAACAGACCTGCTGCGTACCTGAACTGTCTGTGCCACCAAGAAAAGTGATGATCAGCCAGGGGACTGCAGACCGATTTCAGTGTTGTCTGTGGTCTTTTGGCACTTCCAAGAAGTGCTGGCATCTCGCCTCCAGGTAGCAGGTGTCATTGGCTACATCAGAGGGCATTCTGACGAGTGGATGATATAGCTGAGAATCTCACAGCTGCAGTGCTGTCCCTGGTCCGGAAGAAAAAGAAGCAACCATATGGTTGCCCTTTACATCGCCAAGGTTTTTGAAATTGTAAGCCACCAGGCCTTGGCTGATTGCTTTCATGGTGTGGGGCTCCAGACCGACTCATCGATTATGTAAGCTCTCTGTAGTGTGGAAGTGGATCAACGTTAAAGCTTGGACGGGAGAGTTTTGGGGACGGTGTGGTGTTCGGTAGGGGGCACTATCAGGTTGTCTCTGGAGAAGAACTGAGGCCTAATATCGTCGCCAACTGTGTAGAACGCAATTTGTAGCAGGTCTCGCACACTAAATGAGACGCACGCAGCACTATTCGCTGGTGAACCCTCCATTGCCCTCCAGGAGTCAATGGTGGAGTATGAATAGGCTAAAAATTGTTCTGATCCTTCAACACAATATGAATAAGAGTTCCCCGTTATGGTAGAGTTGCTGCAAAGTGCAAGTGCACTCAACAAATGCTGCAGCGTTCTCACCATACATTAACCGTACATCGGTTCCAAAACTCTTGGTTTGGGATCACAGGCATGATTGGTGACTGCAGCAAGAATGGGAGCCAAGGTGGCAGTGGCCTATAATGACCTGAACAGCCAGCACTTGGCCACTGTGCTCAACCGAGCCCGCCTTGGTTGTAATATAATATTACAGGTAATTTGGCGAACCAGCGGCCAGCAGGCTTCAACCAGTCGAGCAGGCTCTATCAGCACGACCCTGCATAGTTTGTGCCGATGGAAACACCAGATCACCACTTTGGGGATGGAGATGAGGCGTATATAGAGCTGCTGCCAACCCCCATGACTGAGGCGATCTATGATGGGCTGGGAGGAAGGTCGTGCATCGATATCCCATGCCTCATATCCTACTGCAGAAACTGCTGAGTTGGCGAGTCATACCAGGCGCAACACACAGCGATCACATGGTTATTGACTTTGCCATTGCAGATAACAACATTCCTTCCAGAAACACGCGTGAAAAGCCATTCCACACAAAAAATGATGAATGGCCACAATTCTCTAGTGTACTGGAAGGTGAACTGCATGCAGCAGACACCGACCTAATAGTGCAAGCTGCCCCACTCAAAGAGGTGGACAGCAAAATGGACATACCAACCAAACACTCCACTCCGCTGGGCTATCAATACTTGGGCACATGGCTATCAAAGTACAATGGTGGACTGACGAATTTAATCCCTTCAAGCAGAGTGTAAATAGAGCCAGAAGGATGTACCAACAGACTCGTGACCGTGAAGCCAGAGCCACACTCTGAATTGCCTTTATACAAGAGAAGAAGACCTTCCACGATGCCATTAAACAAGCCAAGCGGCAGAGGCTGGCTAAATTTTGTGGAACCAGAGGGCTTAGAGAACCTCTTGGGCAGACATTACAAGTCCTTCATAGGAAAAGTGAACGTACAGCAGCGTTCGTAGAACTGTGATGCAGAATGAGTGAGGCCGGGCCTGCAGCATTGAAAGTTCGCTGGATACCCTCCTTGAAAAGGCGTTCCCTGATGACCAAGAAGCTCGAGATACTGAAGCCCAGAGGGCAATAAGGGAACTGATTATGGACCCTTTGGACGAGCCCGACATCCCATTGTGGACAACAGGCGACCTTGGCAGGGCCCTTGCGACCTTAAAGCCCTGTAAATCTCCTGGGCCAGATTGAATAGAAAGCAATATGCTAAGGAAGGCTGAGCAGACAGTCTCCAGCGGCCTCCTTAATTTATTTAATGACTGTCTGTCCCCACTCAGTGGAAGTCTGTGCGTGTCGTCACTCTTCAAAAGAGAGGTGACCGCATTACTGTTTTTTTGTTGCAGGAATTAAATTTGGCAAGCTCCCCATTTTGGAAATCGACGGAAAGCGATTGTACCAGTCGGAGCCCATTTGCCGTTACTTGGCCAAACAGGCTAATTTAGCTGGTAGTAATGACGAAGAATGTTTAGAGATCGACTCCATCGTTGGAAGTATTGGTGACTTAGGGGCAAGTAAGTTGAACGTTTGGCCGTATTGAAGTAGCAACATCCCACTGTTTGAGTAGCCTTTGAAAGCAGGGACCTTTGAACCTATTTGTAATGCTGTTTTAATATTTAGTGCACACACATTTAATTGCCCGTTACTCGAGTTGTGGTGTAACTAGGTGTTCATCGTCGTAATAATACTAAATAGGCTGAGGGAAAGGATCGAATCAATCTATAGGGCACTGGGAGTGACAATGGAACATTCTGACGTGTGAGAAGTTCGGTATTTTGTACCAAGGAAGGGGTGACTTGAGCATTGAAAGGGAGATGGAAATATTTTGGTTTAGAAAAAAAATTGAATGACAGTTTGAAACGGACCAAAGTTAAAGGGAATATTTTGAGCTTGATACGAAAAGTTATCACTTTGACGAGATCAAATTCCAGTTGAGGGAGGGATAATCTCTACTTGCTCCGCAAAATTGGAATTGGTCATTAAAATACTCGTACAGTTTAGAAAAGTCTCTATTTACTAGAAGAATGGGAAAAAATAAATAAATAAATTTCCGATGAATCTCATCTTTTTTCTATATTTATTATCACTTTGTGACCAGTACAATGGCGATCATTGGTTTGGTTACACACCTTCCCTTGCGGTTTTGCACCGTGAGTTTGCGCTTTATGTGCAAATGCGCGTGTCGTCGCGACCTCCAGTTGGGAATCAACTTGCGTGTATGGCTAAATCTGATGGTGGTGTTGGTTTGAAAAATAGGGGAACGCTTAGTAGCTTGTTTGTCACGTTTCATTAGAGTCTCATAAAACTTTGGTACGCAACAATATAGGTATCCAACCAATTGTATAACACGTTATTTACTATTCATCAGGTGTTGCTGCAACTAGAGGGATCGTAGATCCCAAAGCGAAAGAGGACGCCATCGAAAAAGTTAAGAAAGAGACGGTTCCCTATTATTCGAGCATTTACGACGAAATTGTCCAGTCCAGCGGCTATCTGGCCAACGGAAAAGTAGGTTATACGTAATCTGTATCTACATACATAGTTGTTTTTGAAGAAAAAAGTTGGTTCTTCGATCACCATGATTGCTATAGTTAGTTAGTTAGTTAGTCCCATATTGCTAACCAGGCTGAATATCGAATTTGAGCTGATTTGATTCACAATTCACAACAGTCACACAAACATGGCACCTTTGAAGATTAAACAACATGGAACGTTATCAGATAAACCATGCGGTCAACCTCATAAATTATCTACGAACTGGTTACTCAACGAAGATCGAGGGGTGATTACTGGCCACCCAATTAATTAAAACCTCAAGCCCTACCAGTTTCTACGTAACACGTTAAATTCTACAATGTTCTACGTCCCTTAAACTGGGGTTTCCTAGGTGTACCACCCCAATTGTGCATGGAGCTGTATAAAACTATGAAATAAAGTTGGCAACGTAATTGTACGTGTAAAATAAGTTTATTGAAGATTTGCATTTTCGTTTCAGCTGTCTTGGGCGGACTTGTTTTTCATCGGGTTTGTTGACTCATTGGAGTCCATGATTGGCGAAAGCTTCATAAACAAGTACCCAAACTTGAAAGCTCACAGAGAAAAGATAAGCTCGCTGCCTGGAGTTAAGGAATGGATTGCCAACAGAAAACCAGGAATGTAAATTGAGAAGAAGTGAGGATTTGTCTGCGAATCAACCATTTTGAATACCTGGGGTCGAACAACGATCTATAACAACGAAGTACAAGTAGTACGTGTGGAGGGGAGGGGGTAGTAGGAGGAGAGGGAGTTAGCTTCATCTAGGAAAGAACCGTACCAGGGAATAGTTTATCAACCTAGCGAATTATAAAACGTAAAAATCAAAATGTTGAAAAAAGTCTAATGTCATTAAAACACAATCCTCGTGCATACCTTGTCTACTCACTCACTGTCTTCGCATGCATGGGAACATACTACTCGCCCCGTATCACCAATGAGAAGCTTTGAGCATGGGAAGGGTTACATTAACCGAGCAGTGATCTGTAAAACTTCAAAAAATCACGATGGTCACGTGTATGAGTTCTGTGCGCGAACGCTTTTGTCTCCTTTCCTTTACAATCACTGCGACCACCGTAATGGATGTCCTTAACGACTTACAAGTTTTCAGAACAAAAAAAGTTTGAGGACGAACTGAAAAGGTTGTGTCTCAATGCAAAGCTAAATGGCTGAACGAGTTTTAATGCAGCTTCCCTCAGGAAGTGTAAATTGAGAAAACCACAACTTTCCTTAGCCCTACACAGATAAAATTCTGAATTAAATGTTATCGATTTGTCGCAGCTACTTACTTTTAGCAATTTCCTACGATTTTCATTCCAGTTGAACTATTATAGCGTCAGCTACACCTACGAACGTGAATTTTTGCTTTCCTCGATCTGTAGCGAAATGTAGCGAAGGATTCATTTTCAGCGGATCTTGACGTTTTGAAAATCAAAACTCCTGAATGAGAAAACCAATTTCCGAATGCCTGAGCAGATTGAGCCTGTTATTTCTTCACTCTGTTATTTATCTTTATGAGACTAAAATAAGGTTGTGGGTAGTTTCCGACGATGAACAAGAACAGGTTTTCGAAAGTTTTATATTTTTGGTTACGATTTAAAACTTTTGGTAACTCTGATAACGCAACACCGTCAGTAGCTGAATAGCACCAATTTTCATAGAAAAGGAATAACGTTAAGAATATTTCATTCAAAATTAGATGGGATCTGTAAACCTTTTAATTTTGTTCCATTGAATATTGTTCGGATGTGCTGTTTGAAACTTTTCGCAACATTGTTAAAATTTAAATGTGTTTAGTGTCCACAAACCTTTCTGACCCTAAATTGAGAATTGAACAAAACTCATTTGCTATTCTACAGCACCGCACAAATGATATTGGTGAGCAACTGTAGGCCTTGAGAAGAATCACCTCCGAGCAGAAGCTAGGAGGGTTGGAAGGGTTAGTTTTGAGGAAGCGTCCATGAATAACTTTTGTACTGAAACTTTTGTCCAACTGTACACGAATAGTTGGAGCGGGAAGAAGCTTAGATTTTCTCATTACCCAAGATTAGGGGAGTATTCTACGCGTACACCACCATGGCGCTTTGCTTTGAAAGTTTTTCATTAATTAATTCTGTAAATCCATGTTGTCCAAAGAAGGAGCTCGTATGGTCTATTTGCTCTATCATCATATCTGTGGTGTTTTCAGGTTAAACTTTGAGCCATTGGAAATGTACGTCCTGACACAAGAATATTCACGGCTGTCTTACAGAATTATTAAGTGAAAGAATAAATGTAAGCAAAACATTTTATCCAGTAAATTTAAATCCATTACCTTATTGGGTGTATTACCTCATTCCTCACAATCGAGAGTTCCAAACTTACTGCCCTATTCATAAGACTAAGGCAATCAATCCTTGGTATCTCAAGCCAGCAATCCTGTTCATTGAGAGTTACGCCAGCAATTTAATCTGAATACATCTGTATATAGTCTTCCATTATCCTGCAGCAGTATGGGACTAATGGGGTTTGAAATGGGTTTTGACAGTTCTGGCTCAATTGGAGTGGAGGAAGAAAAACACGCCTCGTGCTATAGTACAAGGTTTTGGCCACGACCCTGGACCAATCATGTTGCATTAGGTCATTATCCACCACTGCATATTTACCCATCAACATTAAGAGACTCCACAAAATTACCATTGCGCTTCGTGATCAAGTCAACAGAGTGATCAATTTGAGAGGAGAGACAGTCAACGTACGTCTTCATTTAAAGTGATAGGTCTTAACGAGGATCAATCTGGCTTTATATTACCTTCGCAATCGATGAAATCCACTAGACAGTTACCGTCATTGAAACCACTAACACTAAAATATTGTGCACTCCTAAAATCTCTCGGATTGACACTTGTCCAAAATGTTGGCTGTAAACACAAAGGCACAGTACGACAATACTATAACGTAGTATGAATATAGAAGTCACACTCAATTTACATAGACAACCTTCAACCCATGCGACGAAGTGAGAATCGCCATACAACAGCGGGAGGATTTGACTTTACCGTGTGAAAGTTACCTACACATCAATATTGTTATAACCAAAGCTGATAAGACGACTGTGGATCCTACGTTGCATTAGTAAGCCATAGTATTGCATTTCTGTTCGATGAAATCAGATATGAGCCGGGTGGAGAAACGGTAGATCGCAGTAAAAATGTGGGAATAACGTCGATAATTCGCAACTTCCTTTCACTTACACCGAAGGATTGATACTACACATATAATGCAGGATTGGCACAACCTAGAAATAATTACAATGGCACGAAAATATCAATGTGTACTCCAATGTGAATGCTCATGGGATTTTTGAGGATTATAAACGAGTTGTTATGAACCAAAAGCCCACGGTAGACATCCTCAACCTTTCATGAATCCCAAGACTCCCCTATTAAACAATTTCAAGAATACTACGCAGTTGGTATTGCCACATGACCTGGAACAACCTTGTGACCACCACACATCACTAGCGTCAGACAAGGATGATGTCAAGCGTATAGAGCGTCCAACTATAGTACATGAGGTACTGCATTGGTTGGGGGGGATACACTTGCCAGGAGGTTTGTTGAAGGATGCTGGAAGGAGGAGGAAAGCGTAAGTAAGGAGGGGAAAATTGGATGAGCGGTAGGAGCTAAGAAATGATGTACTGTAAGTTGTTTGGTCAGTGGTTGGGGTTAAAGATAGCGTTGTAACGTAGAAGTTATACGCGGAGCTGTCTTTAGACGTATGAGGAGCTGTCTTTCAAACGCCGCCGCATGCAGCTCCACCTCATCAGTCGTTCGTGTCACAGAATCTCGTTTCCCGCCAACCAATATAACCTGAGACGAAGGAACGTTCGTAGCAGATTATCTGCGTTTTGTCCCAATGCCGACATTTCGAAGTCCCGTATTTTTCCTCCCCTTTTCGAAGGATTCTTCTTCAAATCTCGCGTACTTCTCCATCGTCTGCTCTCATCGTCGATCTCCATACCATATCGACATCGCCGCCACTTGCCGGAACATTAAGTTTTTCCTTTCCGATTTATTCGTTTATTTGGACTCAGTTTATTTAGATATTTATTGTAATTATTGTTTGTGCCATTATACCCTGAGAAGATAATTGATTTTGTAATGTAATAACCTTTCAACTACACCCCGAGCGATGAGGATTCCTGGACAAGCAATACGTTCGAACCAAGTTGCTACCTGAACTAGGTATCTCGGTAAAACCTAGCAATGAGCTTTGGGAGCATGTCAGTTTGCAAAGGCACACCGACAGCCATTTGGAGCCAGACCTCAAGCATACAAACCAGGCGATTTTCTCTCGGCTGACATCTGCGGTCCTTTTGAAAAGTCGTTCAACGGGCGCCGATACTTGATAGTGATCATAGATCATTTTTCACATTTCCATTTTTGTTTTGTCGCGAGGTAAAAATCGGCCGTGCAGGAGCCATTCGAGAAGTATTGGCAAAAGCTAAACCAGTTGGTCATCAAGTGAGAGAACTTCTCAGCGACAATGGCGGGGAATTCGACAACGAAGACACTGCGCCGTATTCACCTCAGCAAAATGGAGCGGTTGAATGGGAAAATCGACCCATTGTCGAAATGGCTCGAACATTCAAATACTCCAACCCAGAAGTTGAGTTTCCTGAAGCCAGATGGACAGAACTCGTTATTACAGCTGGATACGTCCTAAATAGAACGGGAAAATCATCGATCCAGAACAAGAGTCCTCATGAAGTTTGATTCGGTCAAAAACCACGAATCAAACATTTTTTGTCAGTTCCAAGTGCTATGTACACATTCTTGCACAGAGAAGAAAAAAGAAGAATTCAAAAGCTATAGTTGGGTATCTTGTTGGGAATGATGGTGACGAACGATACAGAATATACATACCTGAGAAACGTGATGTCATATAATCCAAAGACGTTATCTTTCACGATAAAATAGGTGATTGTGAAGAAAGGGAGGAAGATCAAACTGAATGTGACGAATCAAACAATGTCGTTTTATCAGAATCATCTTCATCGTCCGAGGATGAAAGAGGCAATATTATGATTCCACACACCCGAAAAAGTTGCCGAAAACGTCAAATGACCTAAATGACTACATCGGAATCGGAGAGGCATTTCTCGTGTCAATTTTCCCTATCGTTCAGCTGTTGGCGCGCTCCTGTATCTAGCCAGAATTACTCGTTTAGGTGTAGCTTTCGTCGTCAGTGTTTTTTCCCGTTCATTGGATAGTCCTACAATCAAGGAAGTTGGGCGAATCAAAAAGGTTTTCCGATACCTTGCTGGTACGAGGATTTAAAATTATTATATCGCTGTCAATTTTGAACATTTTCTTTCACTTTTGCTAAATCTTGTCTCTAAATCATTCGTATAAGGGAAAGTGTTGAATTTTGTAATCTCACAATTTAGATTCGGACCGCTCATCTGATCATTATTATTAGCCCTTGTTTTAATGACGCTCGGCAACTCAGCTGTCATACGTTCTCTCGTTCGTTTTTGTAAAGTTTACTTTTTAAAACTATTTCTCCGTTCCGTGTTTAGTTGAGATTATAGACGATAAATTTAAAAATGAGTATAAAGTAAGAGTTAGCGGCGGATTGAAAGAAAGTTGAGTTTTGTAACCTGTTGGGTTGATTAGCTACTAAAAATGCAATGTACCTAAGCGCAGCAAAATCATTAATTAAATCTCCACAATCCAATTTCCTTAAAAAATAAAGTTGTACGTAAATAATTTTTTACTTGTCACAAACATGAAAATGATCGTTTTCCAAAACAGTTATTGGCGGGAGTACACCTACACATAAGAGGAGCAATAGCCGCGTTTGAGCAAATGGTTTGAAGACCAGTTCGCAACCATTTCTACAAACTGACCGCACTGTTCCGATCCTCATTTTTTTGTACTGCAGTGAGCACAAAAATGGAGACATTCTTCTAAAAAATTGTCTTCCAAGTCAGTAGAGTAAACCATTTGCAATGCTTTGGACTTTTCATCGACTTCTGGCGCGCTTAATTTCGTCAGTTTAGTAATAAAATTAAATTTATTGTAAAGCAATTTATAAGCATCTCGTCATTTTTGGAGTTTGGAATTCATTTGTTGCATTTCTTTACCTGTCTTAGTCTCGCCAGGAAGTAGCTTACGCTTTCGATTGCGTCGAAAATCTCTTTCATAATCCTGTACAAAGTACAAGTAACTTCTGCTCTTTAAGTATAATTATTGAGTTTTAATATTTCGACACCTTATATTGAAAGTGTTAGTTGACATGGGTTATCTGTACTATGAACAAGAGCAGTAACTTGTAAGCTTTAAGTATAATTACCGCAGATTTAAATGTCAACACTTGATATTGTGAACAGTTCGTTTGTTTAACCTACGAACGCACGAGCGAGTGTTTTTAAAGATCGCGCGCATAACAATATTCTCCCTAAATCACTTATATGTATGGAATAACTTATACGTACATTTGATATGAACGAAATAATTTTAGGAACAGGATGTTGCTAGCCGAAGCGGTGGGGTGCGGCCCATCATAATGTGCGCAAGGCTCAAGAATGTTTGTGTACTTTGAGTTATTTCTTATCATCATAGAATTTTTTGTCACGATTGGCCGCCCTAGGCCAGGGCCTCCTGGGCCTTATGGCAAATGCGCCGCTGGATTTGTTATTGCTTTCAACTTTGTTAATCAGTTTTCGTAACATTTTTGAAAACTGACGAGGTGAGCCCGAAGGTGAGTGTTGAATCGCTGACTGAGCATTACTGGCATTACTTCTTTTTTCTTCTGTCTGAATTGTGCAATGCTCTATTTCTTCAGGGTGCTATCGGCTATCGGCAGCATTCCCCTACGAAATGTGGTGAAAAGGGAGAGTGGTGTGAATCGTGAGAAGAAGGCGTTACTACACAAAATTGATTGATGTGGTCAGCAGCCTTAAGTCCACCAAAAACAGTGGCCATGAAATTCAACTTTTGCTGAGCATCGACCACACGAGCTGGGTAAATTTCATTGTCATGATTATTGAAATCGCCTCGCTTCACTTTTTAACACTCCTTCAGGAAACCGATACAATATGCAGGAGAACGGAGCAAAAAATTGATTCGTTCCCACCATAGTAGTGAAGAAGTTTAGTTTTATTCAACTTTGAGTGGAGTTTTAACCATCATGAGCAGTGCTACTGTGAAAAGTAACAGTTTCCAACTCCACAATTTTGAGGCATTAAAGCAAGTACCACCCAGAGGTAGGTTATCACTGCTAGCTCCAATTTCAAAGCAAGAATCCCTTCGAACCACATCCAACTGCCTTCAACTGGACATCAGCCATCTGATGTAAGAGGATACATATATTCACGTTTCTGAGGCTCCTAAGTTCAAAAACACAAAATGGTGTGGACAATGAACACGATTTAGGGAAAATGACCGAACTATAAACCAGCTCAAAGTTTAGATTTGTCCTGCAGGTCCTTCGCATGGGACGCAAAAATGTTCCGCGATCAATATCACTGAGTCAGTTGACCAAACGGTAGGAGAGTAGAATATAATGCACTTTATTGACAGAAAGAAACAGCACATGTAGGTTATGTTCGTGACTTCAAATATAACGTTTTTAAAAATTTAATTTATTTAAACAATTACTCGGAATGACAGGACTACGCAAGGACTGAGTTAAGACTGAACAGCTACTAAAGTATTCTGGGGGCTTTTATACTGTGTAGAACATGGGGTCTTTGTGGCTTTGCCGGGAATCACATGAAGCTGTGATGAGCAAGTGCAACATTTGCAGAACTGCGGAGGTGGCGGTACTGCGACCAAAAAAAGGATTGCGACGGGTTGCACAATTAAGGAGCTATGGCCGAGGTTGAGGAGGTCGTGATGATTACTTATATACAAATTCATAAAGGACTTTTCCGTGGAGCTGTGGATCGTGGCCGATGGAGCTGATCTTGTGTGTACCCTCAAAAAAGAAAACTAAGCAATGGCATACTTGTTTGTGAAGTCCCTGCCTGTTAGCTTGAAAAAACTGATCGCCCATAACTATGTGTATAAGTATGTGCATAGAAGCCGAGATTCTTGACGATCATTACTCCAAAGTACCGAATGGACAACAAGCGCAATTTTCGATGCCATACCGAAAGGTAACCATAGCACGACCACGGGAGATCATCTCCTGACACTTGAGTTCAAAAACAGAATAGGTAGCCATACACGAGGAGACATCTGCGGCAGATTTGGTCGCCCGATCTCATCTGACAGATATCGCTAACGATCTGGAGTGACCGAAGAGATCGGCCGGTGCCCCTTAACACGAAAAACTTCGGACGATCTTTCATGCCTGAGATATGTCTCCTGACCAGTGCCCCATGTCATCTGTTCGTTCGTGGAATGAAATCTGACAGATTCAGGTCTGTCACCCACGTTCGTCTGGCAGACTCGAGTTATCGGTCGAATCCGAAATTTTTTCCAGATCGTTCACCCATTCCGAAAGTTGATGCCATGGGTTTAGTGACTGTCCGTTGTAAAAAGCGTAAATTAGCGGCTTTTGTGGTGGGTATTGTTTTATTGCCCATAAAACGGCTAAGCCAAAAAAATACAAGTTTGGGAGAAGTCATGGGTTTCGGAAAGGAGAAAGTTCGGGCACATGAAGTTGTTGTAGCACCTTAGGGAGTCGTACCCGCGGGATTTCCACAACTACCTGCGGATGAACGAGGAAGACTTCGACGTACTTCTTGGTCAGTACCTATCTACAAAGTATATCTATTCATCCGGTGACCGGAGGTACTCCTTTTGGGAGGGCAGGTACCAACCAACTAAGTATGTACTTTTCGAGTTTGGGTCCTCACATATTTCTGAAAACACGAAAAGGAAGAAATTGTAGGTACTCCTTTTTTTAAGTGGTACTCCCAATGTCCTACTTTTGGAAGTTACTGGTAGGTGGTAGGTATGGGCGGACTCCGGGGTAGGATAGATCCCCTTCCGAAAGTTTTTAAAAATTGTCATGAATAATAAAGGTAAGTGGTACAAAATTTCTCATTTCTCTTTGGTTTTTACTTCCATGAAAAATGGAAGTATTGTGATAGGCTCTGGTAGGGGTACTCTGGAACTCGTTGAAAGAAGGGTCCTAGAGGGCAAAGGAGAGTGGATTTACATCGATCATGAAAGAGTCTGTGGCAAATTTTGGGTGTATGTATGTACGTACGTACGTGAACATTTTGCTAGCTCATATCTCCGGCTCCCGTAATTCAATTCATTTGGTTTTTTGCAAATAAAAAACTGGAACTAAATTTAAAATACTATCCCCCCTAATTCTGGGTAAGTATGCCACTGGGGGTAGGTGCCAACAAGTAATAATGTATTTACGAATTTATTAGGTTGTGGGGAGATCGTTTTTTGTAGTTACGAAAATTGTAGTTTCCTACGAATGTTTGCAGTTACGAGTTTTGAACTATTTTTTTTAACGCCCACTAACGCACAGATCTTTCCCACAGATATCGTTTAAAAACGCGATATCTGTCGCAGATATCTGCTCGTGTATGGCTACCTATTATTGCCAACTCACCGGTGGAACAAAGTGCTTAAATCAGTAATTCAGTGCCTCTTTAAACCTCCGCGACCTCGTCAATAATAAACCTCCAATGAGCATGAGACACCTCCACTGACGATCGTTCCAAGTGGAGTGGCGCGGCGCGAAGTCAGGCGATATTGGAAAGACGGAAAGAAGAGTCGAAAGTGGGGTTCATTCACGATCGCTCCACTCCACTCCAATCCACCAGTGCCGTTCTGTCTTTTGAAGAGGAAGTGGTGTATCAAAGTTGCCTATTACCTGTATTATCATTTGATTTATTAATGATAGTTTGAAAAGCGTCTTGCCGCAAGATGGACGAAGAAGAATTTCTCCTTTTGGCCACAGTTGTATGCTTGTACGCCAAACAAAGAAGACCCAAACGGAAGTGGGTGAAACAATGGTTTCTCAACAGAAGACAGCACACACACGTAAATTTACTTCAAGAGCTGCGGTTAGAACCATCTGACTGGAGAAATTACTTGCGAATGAATGAAGAGGCCTAAAAAGAAGACACCGTCATGAGACAGTGCATTACTCCCCATGAGAGGCTCACTGCTACATTACGATTTCTGGCAACTGGGATGAATTTTGAAGAGCTGAAATTCGTCACTGCAATATCAATGGTGGGATCTACAGTTTTGAAAAGATCCACAAGGCTTTGTAGAGCGAGGTTTCTTTTCACCTTGTTGTGGTAATTTGGGTCACTCGTTTTCCACGTGCAGCTATGTTCCTTGTATAAATCAATTACAGAAATTACGAAATCCTTGTTGGAAACACTCATTTTGCGGCGAAAAAACGTATATAACACAGGGCAAAAGGCGATAAGCGAGTTGTTCGATTGTGAATCACAGGAATGTGCCCGGTTTCCCCACTCACGTTCGTTCCATCGCGCCATCTGTCTTTATTGCCGGGTCGCGTTTCCCCATTCACGAGCAGTTGAAGTGATGATGTTTTGGCGCGGCGCGATGGCTTTTGGACTGGTTGGAATTCCATCAGGTCCCGTCACTCCACTCCATACCCGACGAGTTTCGCCATTCACGTCGTTCCATTGGCGCGCTACCTCGCCATTTGGCTTGTTGGAACAATCGTCCAAGAAGGATACCAATACATCCAGCGACTCTTGGAGAGCCGACTATATGGATATCTTATAACAATACTGGTTCGTTGCTAACAGATTAGAGTTTAAATTGTGAAGAGGAGAGGACTTAGACCGCGTAAACCTAAAACGTAAGTTACTGAAATCCAACTCGTACACAGAATGCGTATCGTAAATGTTTTCGTTTTGAAACTTGGTTAGTTTTGCAGTTCTAATTCAGATAATCCTCAAGTGGTTGGATTCTAGATTCCAACGAGGAAGAGGGAAACGTGTTGATGTTATAGCGGCATCTAGCGGCAGCTTGACGAAATAATTGCCAAATCCTCGAAACTTCCGGCAAGCGCTGGTCTCACGAGTCGCCGGGTAATTGATTATCGACGAGGTAAATGTCGAGGGCTCGAGTTGGCCAACTTGGTTCGGTCGTCGGTTGGTTGAGCTGCGGACCGCTAGAGCGGGGAAGCGCCGCCGAGGAACGAGCCGAACGTTGCGCATAACCGAAGTGCGCAGTGTTGGGTCAACTCTATGTGGGACATCTTCTCAGTGTCAACTAGTTAGGGGTTTCCTCGGAAATCCCATGTATATTGTGTTAAAATAATTAGGAACAACCGTTTGCTATCATGTCGTCCAACGCCCAGAAATTGTCGACCACCGCCCGCGTTATTCAAAGTAAGTCCGTTGACGGTTTTTTTTTGTTTTCCTCCTGATCCCCCGTCTCGCTCTCCTAGAGATAAGGAATTGATTTTCTGAGTCGCCATTGCTTTGCAGCTTTTATTGATTGCATTTCGTCGTGTTTTTACCGGACCGGAAGCCCGTCCGAGGGGCTCAGAGTTATCCCGCTAGTCGACTAGAGGCTCCGGAATCGAACCCTCACGGGCGTTCCAACCTCCGACGTTTTCGCCGGGGCCGCTCGCCTTAACCTCCTCGCTCTTTAACCTCCCGAGCCCGCCAGTCGGGAGCTACTTTTTTTGCGGCGGTGTGATGAGATAGGATGAGGAGTAGGAAGGGGGGGGGGTGTATTTCTGCGTTGAAGTGAAGTGCGTTTGATGAAAGGAAACGGCGGCGGTGACCCATATTCTCCATGGCGGTGGGTCGGGTCCGGTCGAATGCTCCGGGTGTTGCGACGGTGGATACCCCATAGTGGGCGACGGTAGGGGGTTTTTAGGCCGAATGCGAGGGTGGGAGGGGGCGCTCCCTTTTTTCGCCTTCTTTACGAGTATTTAGCGTGAATCCTCCTCCTAATTCGGAAACAACTCCCCCAACAAAACTCCAAATTTTACTAAAAAAATGTGACCTCTCACAGAAAACGTAACGTTTTTGTGTAGAATTCCTTTCTTTATGTTCTCCCTCGCAATGCGGGGGAAAAAAAATCGTAGAGTCTGCGGGGAAAGTGAATGTGACGTAGGGCGAAGGAGACGAAACATATGTTTACCCCTCGCTCTCGCCGACAGGTTCGGTCCTTCCTTGTGTAGCAGGTGTCCTCCTGTCATTCATCTTCAGTGCTCGAGGAACCACACTCCCCTTTACCTTTACCCGCTTTACTCGCCTTAACGCTTTGCCGCCTCACACCATTTTTCGTACTTTGTTTGCTTCCATCGCGACCCTCGGGGCAAGGCAATCACTCAACATTCTCCTATTTGGCCGCCTGACCCGTAACCCCTCCTCTTCTATCTCCTGGAAGAAGTTCGCGACGCCTCAATAACCAAGTACATTCACAAGAATTGTCTCTCCTTTGTGTCAAATGAAAGTCATAAAACGCACTGGGCACACAATTTGCTAGAAGCTAATGGGATCAATCAGGTATTCTGGTATACGTGTTCAGTCAACAAGTCCCCAGTTCCCAGCGTGACGTCATCAAAGACATCAGAACCTTCTGATCTCCCAGAGTGCACCTTCTCATGGCGAGCCCTCCTGGGGAGAACCAATTCTTTGGCAAACTGCGAAAAAGCCTTTCCAGTTCATGTGCAACTTACCTCGTGACAAGCTTTTCCTGGAAATTGTGGACAACTGCAGACGTCCCTCGTGTTTCATGTTCTAAGCCCCTATTAGTATTTGTGTAGTTGCTCATGGTGAACCTAGAAACCAATATTAGTATTCTTCTCACACGTGCGGCGTTAATTTATATTTATAATATTTAGATGTTTGCATGAGTACATATATTTACATTTATTTATAAATCAGCGAATGAGACCTATCAGGTAAATAAGGAAGAGGAAAATTAGAGAGGGACCCCTCTTAAAAACGATTCACAGATTTGTTGAGATTTCAGCTTGAAGATCGACTGAGTTGTGATGACGACTAAAAGTCGCAATATTATAGCAACGAGGGCGAAACACTTGAATGGTGATCATATTTGCAGTCGTGAAAACGGACAATGTTTCCATCAGTAAACAGTTCTGTTTGATAGCGGCATCTAGCTGAAAGCTCAGCAATAAATATGCTCGCCTTAATAATTTTTTACACACTTTCTGTTTTCCGCGCTTCAATATTGTGATAATATTAGTATTTTTGATCTTGTTGTTTGCAACAACATGACAATCAGCTTTTAGTGTTTGCCAACTGCTACCTAGCCCCCCCCCACTTTATCTAATCTGTGTTCATGTGCACGCAATCAAACAACTAGTCGCTCAGCACAGATTGGCTAATAAATGGTTACAGCGTTTGACGATTACCCGCGAACCACTAGGCAGAAGCAACCTGTTGGCCCCTTGTTCACAATACATAGCACCCGTGTAATGACGAACAATGAAAACTGGCTGTAAGTGAACTATTTTGTAAAGCGATATTCCACCAGTAACCAAGATTTATTAGAAGTTCTTGGATGGATGCCTCGAGGAATCAAACATTTCCAGGCGTGTTGATGTGAGTTTGGCCTTGTTGTTATTGAAGGAGAGGAGAGACGAGGCCAATAGGACGAATGAATGTGAATCTGGGTTTTCAATGATATTCTACAAAAATGTCTAAGGATGATTACGAGGCTTGGTCATGCTCACTAATTTCATTCCTTTATTCCAAGATGTTGATATGATCGGTAAACTTGTACGACGTTCAAGTCATCATCAGTAGCAAGAATGCAACCAACTTCGTCGCGAGTGATTTACGAGTAGTTCGCACCATCAGAACACTGTATACTGACTCTTTCATTCTTATCGATCAGTACTTTTTTGATTTCCTTGGCTCTTACGTCCTAACAACGCTATTTGGTAAAATGGTCTGGGTGTGTGTGTGTGTGTTTATGTTTCCTCGCCTGATTCATTACTTGGTTGGCGAGTTTTTAAGGGACAGATCAATTGCTCCTGAAACAGACATGTGTGTCTGTGAACGCGATTGAGACAAAACGAACCAAATCAGCTCAAACTTGATATCTAGCCCGCAGGTCATCATGGGACGCCAAAATAGGGGTATGAGCACAATTCACCCGAAACAAACTATGGTTATCATGGCGATCAAAACACCAAATATTTTCTTTCTTCAAAACGGTTATGAGGATTTTAATTAATTTTTTTATATCGACAGCTCCTAATGAGGAGACAATGCTATTGAATTCCCATCCGTGGGAAAATTACGAGGGCAGCACGACGATAATCGATCTTAGCACGGTTTCTTCCGTATAAACTCCGCTGAAATGCTACTAGAATGTTTAAAAAAATTGGTGTAGTAGTCCAATGCAATACCTATATTTTCCAATTTTCCTTATAAACTCCGAATTCAAATGAACTGAGGGAAAAATAATTTCATAGTTTACTGACTGGCTGGAGAAGCGATTCACGCCATTTTCAGCTGACAACTGTTCAGGTTTTTTCTTCAACTTCTGGAAAACAATATTTGGGAAATTCCATATTTTTAAGGTGGCAGATAACATATAGTAGTATATAGCGGTGGCGGTGTAACTCAATCACACCGTTTGCAGGTATTAACTAACTCGTCAATTTTTGAGCCAAATGTGTACTCGAATGAATCCTCAAAATTGTTTTTGTCGAGATCCATAAAATGTTTGTGGTAGACTCGGGTTTCACGTGATGCAAATCCACCATACGAATTTTTTCAACCAATAAGTCAAAATTTCACGTTTTTGAGCCGCCACAGAGAACTAATTGTTCCCTAACCATCTAGAGAACTTCTAGTAAAAGTAGTCCGCAACTTTCAACTAATGGGTCGACGTTTTGGGCCCTAGGCTCCTGGGCTGCTATGGTCATTTACACGACATGAATCTCATAGTGTCTCGTGCAGAATCGAGAAGTGATGAATTTTGATGGAACCACTGCTACAGGCTGATGGGATCCTCGTCATTTCTTGCTGGAAGCGGGTCAAGGGTAAGGAATGGCGAGGTGATGAATAAAATTAGTCTGCAATGAGACAGTACCACGGATGACAGTGAAGAGAAGAGGGGCATCGATTATCGCTCAGCTCGTTGACGTGAACTCTATGGCCCGACTAGAAGATTTTGTTTTCTTCGCTGACCGCAACCGATAGGCGTCAGACCGAACGCTTTTTACGACGAAATCGCACAGCATAGGTCACGTCATTAAACTACCAAAAATGTAGGGCTCTAATTAAATCCTAAAATGGTATTGAGTTCACTACTTTTCGCTCTTGAAGGGTCGGGGGGTCCACTATTGAGGACCTGTGGCTGAATGGTGGTTGAGATGTAACCACCGCATTTCCAGTGCACCGTTAACTCAAACGCCTGCCAAGGTCAGGGTAGGTTACCCAATCAACTAACTAGCACCACGAAGGGAAGAAAAGTACTTTGAACTATCATTTTGAGTTTTTATTTTCCTTTACGAAAAACCGGTTTTAGCACGGTTTCTTCCGTATAAACTCCGCTGAAATGTTACTAGAATGTTAAAAAAAATTGGTGTAGTAGTCCAATGCAATACCTATAGGGTGAGCGTTTTAAAAGCGCTCATAAGATATATGGGCGTCAATTTCAACTGACGCCGTTTCTCTTACTACCAGCGCTAAAAGTTTTTCCTCAATAACTCTGCAAAAGTAATCACTACCCTTCTTCAAAAAAATCTTTTTTACGGTCTCACTAATTCTCTGTGTACTAAATGCTCAATAATGGTCCGGGAATGAGTACGAGAAGCACAATGAATTCAGGAACCGTAAGAGCTACCTCTTTCTGCCGCTGTGAGGTGATGTTTTACCAAGTTCAAATGAGTTGAGTAATAAATAAATTGAGTGAGTAAGAAAAATGAATAATAAACCAAAACCATGTACAAAGTGAATTGACGTAGAGCTAAGGAAAGTTGTGTGTTGCAACGGACCGGATATTATTATCACGAGTGAAATCATTAGTGGGAGCGGGTCTTGGAAAGGTTCATGCGTTTCTACTCGAAATCCTGTATTCATAGCAGTATAGAGAACATTGGCTGAAATTCTCAACCTTCACTCGAGTGGGGTTGAACTGCTGTAGTACAAAAAAAAACAAAGTTTTCGTTGTTACCATTAAATTTGTACTGATTTCTCAATTATAACCGATCTCTAACTGTATGGTTACTATTGTGGGTCCTCTCGTATCCTTAAACATGTATCCCTCTTATTTTGGTTCATACTTACCGCGTAATGCGTTGTATTCCAATTTCTATGCATTTCTATGAGTTCGTACAATAATCCGGCTGTAATTTAGTTGTTCTTTATTAAACAATCTATCAAGGCAATTACGTCATCTCTATTCAACACCAATGCTCCAAATCCCTGTTGTTCGACCTCATGGGTAGTTTAAGTTTCACATTCATCTGAGGTTCCTTTCGCTCTTCACATTTTTGCATCCCTCCTGACGTCTCATATTCCGCCGTGTAAGCTGTTGCATGACTGAAAAATTCGGTACTGAACCCGTGGACTGCTAGTGTGTTAACAATTTGAAAGTGTGCGTGGTTTCGCCGGGTGACGGTGATTATGGGGCTGGGGGGGGGGGTTCACGGTATCTTTTGGGAAGTAACGCAGAACGCGGGCAGTGCAGCCATAAAAATCGCTTCGTTCGGGGGTAGTGCGTAATTTTCTATGTTGAACTACATAGTTTCATTAACATTTGTTTGAAATAGTTATGAGGGGCTTCGTAGAGAAGTTAATTCCCCGTGTACGTGGAAATCGAATAGCTGGAAGGGAAGGAAGTGTTTACATTCACCTCTACTGCTCAGAGTAGGCTTCGATCCGTTGCTACTCCCAAGTCCTCCAATGCCGTAGATCTAAATAGAACTGGCAAGTATTAGAAGTGCAGGGAGAACGTAAACACCCACTACCTCTGACTGACCCACAGTTAAGACGAGGATGAACAGGTTAACCATCCCAATACCCGCAGTTCTTCAACGACCCCACGGATATTACCACATTGTGAAACGAGAGCAGCTCTTGCCTGTTGTTACATCAATGTGTGTTTACGAGGAAACAAAATACGAACGACTATTTATACAGTTTTTGCTGCCTCTAATTACGCCTTTGTGTCAAGCGCCGTACTACAAAATCGCGTTATTTCTATATGATCAGGTGTTCATCTTCCTTTTCAGGTTACAAACAAATTTCATTTGCTCCATTATTGCTGGAGACTGTCAGCTCCCGTTTGGAGGTCAAAAACCCCTTTCTTTCGTATTCGTTAAATTGTAAAATTGATGCTGCTTCTCCTCAAAGGTGGAACTATCGAAAAAGGACCACGCAGCTGCATCACATTAGTTTCTTCATTCCCAAGCACATTCAACGATTTTTACTGCTCATTCATTCAATGTAATCAGCTTCCATGTAGCTCATTTAAAGGGTGTAATGTCCCACTGCATAACATGATCACCAGTGGAGAAAACACTTCGGGGGTATTAATTGGGCCTCTAGTTATTAAAAATTCTTTTGACAACTAATGTGAAGAGGTTTTCTGTCTTGTTTTTTGTTTTTTCTTGACGTTTCAGAGTCCCCTTAGTTTAAAAAAACATCGTTTGGCCTTACAAACTGTAATTTGCGCGTGTTGCTCAGTTTGTGAATGTTGGAAAGCGATAGGCTGAACCACCCTGAGCATTCCTATTTGTACTGTGCATTAGTGTTTTACGCTACCAGCAGATTATCAACGAAATCTGCGAAAAACCAAGTATCAAAAAAATTATAAGTTATTAATTATATTGATCGAAACACAACTTTTTTTGCCAAAACGGCCATAACGGATTTGACCGACTTTTTTATATGAATAGTTCCAAACATTTGTTAATCCTATACAATTTCATCCATGGGAAATTCACGAGAGCACCGCACCAGCCCTAACCGACCATAAATGTTTCATATTTTGAATTCTCTTCAGATCTTGACGTTTCAAGGGCTTCTGAGTCCAAAAAAGATCATTAGTGAAATAGTGTGTGTCTATGAACAAGATTGAAAGAAAACGGCTGATCCAAATCCACTCATTTGATACTTGGTCTGAAATAGACGTCACAAACGGGTGTGAACAAAATCTCCCTAAAAGTTATCATAGTGATCAAAAAACAAATTTTGTTTCTCTAAGACGGCTCTGACCATTTCTCCTATTTGGATGACCTTTAATGATAATGATGACTAGCATTCTCAGAAAAATAAGGTTAGTAAAGTACCTTTAGGATGAGTGCTCATAAGGTAGTTTGGAGAAATTTCGAAAGTCCACCAACGTAAACGCGATCCTTGTCATAAAAATCTTGTTGGCAGCCTTATGAACCGCTACGCTCTGGTTACTCAATAATGTTGACACTAAGGCTGGGTTTCGCATAATTTCTGTCGAACAAAACACTTTCCTGTAGGTGCTCTGGGAACAGCTGTGTGTGTTGGAGAAGGAGGTAAATCGAAGTTAGGGAAGGATATTTTGGAAAATTCAAAAAGGGGAAATTCCCTTTGTCTGTAGGAGAAGCCGAGTGAACAGACAGTTCTCAGACTTCCCCGCGGCAAACATGAGAAACGGCCCGATACAGTTGGGCTGAACACACCTGGGAAAGACCCGAGATCAAGATCCCAACTACTTTGGCCTGTGCCGAACAGAGATCCCCCTCACAAATCCTGCTATGACACTACCTTTCTCCCAAAACCTTGTTCGTGTCGTACCTACAGGATAGAAGTCTGGTAACTGTAAACTACGAATATAGTAACCTACCTACCTTACACCCTACCAAAAAATAAATGTATTGTGTCAAGAAAAAAGTTAGGTTTTCTTCAGATCTTTACGTTTTGAAAACTACTGAATAAAAAATAAAAAAACGCTTCACAAATTACATAACGGTTTATTATTCACTTGCACAGCACAATGTAATATCATCACACCTCTGAGACCCACCCGATTCGATTCAGTGTCGAAAAATACCAGTAAGCCATACGAAACATGACCTGACTACAATGGAACGACGAAAACTAAATATTCCAGGCGCCAGTAGGCAACTGACACGACGTGGCGAGTCGAGCTGGTGGTTATAATGAGAAGGGGGGGAGGAAGTACTAATGATGAAATCATTACTTTCGCAGTTGTTATTGTCCCGCGAGTTCTTTCAATTAGTGGACTTTGGTTCACTATAATTACTGCAATTTCACTACTTTCGGTCTAAACGCAGTCGTATATCTCTGAGAATGTTCCATTCGACCCAGCATCTATAAATAGCTATAAAACGATACCGAACTCGGCTTATTTCCCTTAAAACTGCCAAACTTGCGTTTTTGTTAATTTTTTAAACTATTTTTTGCCTCTAACAACCACGGGTTTCGTCGTCCCCCGTTTTATGCCTTTAACGTGGTCTCAAAATTCCGTTCTTTCGCACAAAACTCCCATTTAGAATCTACCTGTGCCCGCCTGCTCGGCAATCCGATCGGATGGGATGGGTACCAGGCCCATTTAAACTCAGTGAAATGTAGGTTGTATGTTTACTTGCCAGAGATATAATGATAATAATCAGTGGACGTACGGCTAATGCGAAGGACCAGACAGTTTAAAATTCTTTGAATGGTAGTGAAGCAATGTGAACCTAATGTTGGCAAACGAACTGCACCCTAAGGATTTTTGAATGTTATAAAGAACTATGTTGAATGGCTCCCACGGCATTTCTACACATACACTCAAGTTAGTTTTTGGACGTGAACACTATTGATCCATCACGAAGATATTACGACCATTTCGTAGGGCAAAACCAACAAACAACGCAATTACCAGGTTCTCGGAAGTTGTTTTCGCATTTGTGTTGAACGGTGGATAAATGCATAATCCTTGAAATAACGCAAATTGCCGCAGCCTGAGTACGACCACAAACGAGTGACAAGTTGTCAAGAGGGCGGGGGGAGGGACTCCTGCACCTATACATATTCATAGCCATATTTCGCGGGCGCTTATTAAAGTCGCCCCTCTAACGAGAGAACACGCAACTTTCGAATTGGAAACGCAATAGTCACTCTCGCACGCGCACGAAATGGTGGGCCCTTTGGTAGAAGCCATGGGCAGCAGTTCTAAGCGTCGGGGGATAGGGAAGTGAGTTAATTATCGCGTGAGACTTACCGACCAAACTGAAGGCAGGGAGACCCCCAATAGCTCGCTGATACCCCCCCCCCGGGTGCCTTTGAAAATCCTCAACCAATACAAATTCGACGACCTGCCATGTATCTTCGTTCAACGCATTTCTACGGAAACATTTATAAAGAACAAAATGTAGGGACTAGTTACTTGTGAGTACTTTATAAGTTTGATTGAAATCGTTAGAGCCGTTTTCAAGTAAATTGGAAAAACGTAAACATATATTTGACAAATCTATTTTTCCGAGCGTCATGGCTTATATTTCCGTTCAACAGATAGGCACAGAAATAATTATGGAGAATAAATGGGGATAAAGGTTGCTAGGAGACTGTAAGATTGATCAAATCCAGGGAAGCAGTTTCTCTGGAAATTACGAAAATGTACAAATAAAACATTATTTTCGACACATTGTCTCTGTTTAATGGACTGTAAATCAGAACAATATATAGGTATTGGCTATTTGGAAACATTCCGCGAGTTTGGTGTAAATATTTGCAACCGTTTTGCCAATAAGCGTAAAAAACATATGTTTGCTTTCCGCAACCCCAAAGGGAAAGGAAAGTATAATAATCGTGTCAAAAAAAAAAATTGGGTTTTTTTCAGCTCTTTACGTTTTGAGGCGTACTGAGCCTAAAAAACCTCATTTCGGTGCGTGGTCCGTGTGTGTGTGTCTGTAGTTCGATTTGCAGGAGAACGGCTGATCCGATTGAGCTGGTTCTTTTTTTGTTTTGTTTGTTATTTTTTGTAGACACCAAAATAAGGTTATGGGCGATTTCGGCCGATGGGAAGGTGGGTGGGGGTGGGGGACAAAAATGTACCAAAAACTAGTGTTTTCGCATTTTTCTCGAAAACGGCTCTAACGATTTTGATTAAACTTTCAAATTATCTTCTACTAATCAATACCTAAGTTATCTTATACATACATATCTCCATGAAAATACAGTGAACGGAGATATAACCTATGAAGCAAAAATAGCAAAAACATTTTTTACTCTTTTTGGTTTTTTTACGCTTCAGCGATTTTCACCAAACCCACAGGATTTTTCGAATAGTTAATACATATATATTGTTCTCAATAAATGTTCCTCTGACCTTCCATTGAACAGAACGTTATTATGCGCCGCATGATTGTTTTCCACCAAATCACTGAGCTATCTACTTCAACCCCATTATCAAGTTGATATCCCCGATACGCTTTCAAATCGTGTTAAGTCTAAGTCGCCCGAAAAATTGAAGTCTCCTCTACATTTTAACGAAGGTACGGCGATTTGGCAACGAATCAAATTGTTCCCGTTAAACCAGAATTGACAAGTTTAGTGGGGAGTCCTCCCCAATTTGGTGGCTTCGGGGATGGACAGTTTTTCAGCCGTTTCCGGCCTCGCAAGGTGATTAGAGCTCCCTCATCCAACCGTGTCGTTACGGGACGGGGATGTGCTCTGAGTTCCATTGTTATCACTGTACGTTGGAATGTTGAATCTCTGTACTTGTAACTAATTCGTTACGAATTTATTCGTACGGGAATGAAACTTGCGAGAGCGTATTCTGAATGTGAAATGTCTGTAGCATGACTGATTTTCTTCACACGCAAATTCGAGGGTACTCTGTACATACAGGAACTGTATCTTCGACCGTGAAGTTTCTGCGGAACAGTTTACACAAAATAAAATGTAGATGTGTTTGTTTCTAAGTATCAAAGTTGGTTGACCGTTATAGTACCAGTGCTTATTTTATGCTACTTTACATTTAGCGCTTTCTTCGTTTTGAGAATGTTTTCGGTCAGGAAAAATTTTTTACAACCCCCCCTCAAAATTTGATACTGATTTGATACGTTTCAAGACACGGGGATTCCAAATCTGCAATGTCCTTCCCCGTCCAATGTCCGGGCCGTTTTGGGCCTTTAACGTGATCTGAAAAATCCGTTCTTTCGCACAAAAATCCCATTTGGTATCTAGTTGTGCCCGCCATCTCGGCAATCCGATCAGACGAAGCCCATACTTGTTATGGACAAAAAATGGCTAAAAAAATTAACAAAACGCAGTATAATCGCAAACACGCCGTGTTTCGTATCGTTTTCAAGATATTTGTACATCCTGGGTGGAATGGAATGAGTATCAGACGTGTACAACTGCGTATAGTGAAATTACAGTAATTCTAGTGACCAAAGTCAACTAATGGAACTACATTCGGAAGTGAAAGTTTCGTCAATAGTACTCCCTCCCACCCATCCCATCAAAACCCCCACCCCGCTCGACTCGCAACGTCGTGCCAATTGCCTACAGGCGCATACGGGCGCCTGGTGCCGGGGGAATATTTAGTTTTCGTAGTTCCATTGTAGTCAGGTCATGTTTCGTATGGTTTAGTAGTATTTTTCGATGCTGAATTGAATGGGAAAGGTCTCGGGGCAGTAATACTAGGTCAAGATGTTCATGAGAATAATAAACCGTTGCGTAATAATTTGCAGTGCTTTTTCTATTTTTTTGGGGTGACCACTTGTACGTGGTTTGTCCATTTCCAACTGTCGTAACACACTGCGCTACTCACACTTATTGCCACACAATTTGTTCTTCCATTCAGCCGAATGATGTATGAGTCTTCATTCACATGTTCTCAGTTGTGTGTTTCACATTATTGTCTTTGTATTAAGCTTCAATTCGTTCAACTTTCCCACTACGTCGCTTCAAATTTCCACTCAACCTCTCTCGACTTATTCGCACAACCAAGTTATTAAGTTAACCAAACGACGAACTTTTCATCACCTGAAGGCTCAAACGAAATGATCGAGGCAAAATCTCCAGCGCTAGTTAGCAGCCCTCAAGAGGACAATTTTTAGAGAGGTTTCTTTTCTCCTTCAATTACACGGTGGGGTGCGCCTCTTCATGGGAACTTGATGAAGGAACTATAAACCTTTTGTGCGGTCTCAAGGTAGAAAAGATGGAAAATGAAGGTCCAGCAAAATTAATTTTTGGCTTTATTCAGTTCTCTAACAAGTGACTCTGTTGACGCTTAGTAAGTTGACGCCCTTCCATCATCTCTATCAAACAATTCACTTTGCATATTACGTTATTTCATTTCGACTATGATTAATTTCTTCTCTTCTACACGATCCGTGATTGCAATGCATTGTATGATGGTGTCCAGTAAACGGCATAAGTAAAAGATTTTTGTTTCTGCACGAACATTCCAAAAAACATCAAATTGGGCAGTACCATAAATACCCTGGTTACTATATGTGGGTCATGACGGAACCGCAAGACCTACCAATTCAAACATTACGCGATTCTATTAGTTAGTTGCCAGCGCTTACAATCCGCTGAATGTTCGCGGGGCTGAGGAAACTTATTAACTGGTCCTACCGGATACTTTCATATATGAAGTGTTCCAGTTCCCAATTCACGAAACTTTAAAGGTTTCAGTTCGTTTCGTTTAAATAAATCCTCAGGTCCGTTCAGGTCATTCTATTTTACTTTAGCTCGACGAAGTAGAAAGGAAAATCAAGTAATCGGCATCTGGTATTTCCAGAGAGGCACAGGGATCGACCTGCACAGGGACATCTGCGTCCTTATTCTTCCCCATTCTCCTACCCTACCTCTGTTTCTACCACCGATACAGTGGCTGGGAGTTCAGAAATGGTAAATACTTGGGAGAAGTTTCTTGTCTGAAGGAATGCTGAAAAATGTGTTGAAAAGTCAGCGTACGGAGGGGGTGTGCCCTGTCGACAAACTTCTAGCAGATCAGTTCCCTTCACGTACTACAACCACCATTAAAGCTAAAGCCCTGTTGAAAGCCCGAATATAGGCAGCTTGTGTTGAGTAAATTCTTCACAAATAGAGACCGGGCTTTGCCAGGCTCTCATATTGCAGACGCGGGTCAGCAGTCCTCTGACCTTAGCACCTCAAACTGTTTGTATCTTCGGAGGAGTAAGTGTCTGAGGCTTCCTAAGCAGAGTATGAGGTGGGTGGAGTACGAACATGTTCAGAAGTTGTGGAAGAGGTATCTGGGTTGAGTCACAGCTGAGGTGCTGGAGGGTGCGGAGCATGAAAAAGTTGTACGTGCTATTTGGGTGTTTGTGGCGTGTTGGGGGCCTCTCATGAGTGGGGCGCTGCTCTCTGCAGGCAGTCCTGGGTCAGCAATAGGCCTTACCTAGTCCTCTAGGACGAGGCACATGTCTGCTGTGTGAACAGTCAACAACTCCACTACTGCTAAAAATCTTCAACTTCATCGCAAACTGACTTTGCCCTCTAGAAAGGTGCTGTGAGTGCTGTGAAGGGGGGGGGGGTTACAAACTGTGTCGTCAGTGGCTTTACCGCACTTCCAAAAGGTAATGCTACCTCGAGGTGGCTAGTGTCGTCATTGGTGAAGTCTAGAGGGCATTCTGGACAGTCAATCTTATAGTTACGCATACAGTGCCCAGAAGAAAAAGAAGCAATCACAGGTTGCCCTGGACGTTGCCAAAGCTTTTGACAGGTTACGTCACGATTGCCCCCATGGCGTGGGAGCTCCTGATTGACTTGTATTAATGACTGGGGATGTGAAGTAACTACATGCTGAAGATGAATGGGTACTACTACATTCACGAAGGCATTAGGCGCTCGTCCGAGGTGAGATCTAACATTACTTCCAAAAGCAGCCTACCTAGTGCATTATCAATCACAAGGTTGAAGAGTATAAGGAGGTTGGGGGTTCCCCTACCAAACGCCACGCCCTATTGCCACGTGTCCTCACACTTCATTTTCAGCAGGTCTGTTTCCTTATTAGGAACAGTCAACTAGCCTCGGATGTGCGCATTAGCCTTTGTGGACGTAGTCCTCCTTGCAGGTACCTGCTAGACTTTATTGGAGTGGTAGAAGGCTGAGATGCACCTGATTTTTTTTTACAAACATTTATGGACGTTAGGCAATTCAACAATAGTACAGGTCGCACCGCTACATCCGAATGGTGTAGTGGTTTGTGGTTTATAGGATGCACCACCGTTAAAATCAGGAGCAAGTTAGGGAAATAACAATGTCGTTAAGTGGAAGTGAGAGTATTAAACTGAATTGAGCAAATCAAAAAAGTGCCAGTTGGTTGACGACTGAAATGGCGTAGTGAAACTGAAACTCAACCGGTGAACTTATCCACTGAAATACTTGTAGAGCTCCGGCGAAAAGAGAGGCAAAAGGTTATTATTTTGAGCAGAAAGAGTAAACACCGAAGGTGGAGTTTCGACGGGGGAGAAGGATGCTGATAGTGGTGTTGGATGATTGGGATGGCTGTTTTCAGGTTTAAACTGGTTCCCCGAACAGCAACAGGCAAGTTTGAGTTTGTCAACTCATGAAACGAACAGCCACACTAACCGAAACAGTCGAGTAAGAATCATGAGTGAAAAAACTAGACCGTTCTACGAAATGGATTATTTTGAGTGGTAACAGCTAAACATTTGCAAAGACTTAAGCAGATCAACAACTTCACACAGTGTATCCTTCTGATAAAGTCCTTCTGGCCTTGTTCCCTTCTCCCTCAATTCCTGATTGTACTTATAAATCTGTGCTCAGCGGCGTCTGAATATTGGAAAATAAAAGGAGAAGACTGGAAGCATTTGCTTCCTCAGAAAGATCTTCTATCTCTCGAGGCGTTCGGGGGGTTGAAAAGATGCCTAACATAACAGATTCAATTTGTAGACGAATAGAAGCGCGAGAAGCAAAGGGAGTGGCCATAAAGAGGAACGATGGCGAGTCGAAAAAGGGGGCTGGTGCCAGCGAGTAAAACGACAGGAATCAACAGAGATGGAAGGCAGCGGGAAGGAGCCTGGGTTTCTAAAGAATGATGCCGAAGATGCCCCATACATCACTATAGACCTCGCTTTTTCTTCCTGGACCCTTTCCCTCGCCCTTAAAAAAGCACCTGCCTTTCCCTTTCCATTATGGTCTTGCTCGTACGAATCCTCATCAAAATTTACAAACTTACTGAGGGAGCGTCGTACAGCGGGTGGAGAGAAGAAAGAAGAAAGCACTGGGGATAATTTCAGACTTCGAATATGCTAAAAAATAGTAAAACGTCTTTGTACAATTACACTTTTCGTCAACCAACGATCAGCAATCAAGGGGGAGTACAGCAAATTGAAGCAGCAGAGTGAAAAGCACGAACTGAAGATTCAGATCAAAAGTAGTTTGTTAAGCAAAACCCTTTCAGTTTTGTCAGTGCTGCTCCTCCTTCAATCGCCTTACTAAGTATCTCTATGCGTGGTCCCGTTTCAGACTGTATAATACTTATATGAAGTGTAGTAATATTATATTTCATTTTCGTAACATTTTATAATCAGGTCTGTACCCTTATTAAATGACTGTTTCTACACCCTCAACGAGGTGAAATGTTTAATAATTTATTGTGCTGCTCCCGTCACTTTTTCATGGATGAGTGCTTTGCAGTACTATTACGTTGTTACTAAATGTCCACACAAATGATGTAATCAAAATCGTCACAGCAATTTGTCAGGATAAACTTTTCTTATTTAGATCACTATGATGACTACAGATAGTTTTTGGCCGATTTGTTCATACCCTTACCTCCCGCACGTTGCTCGGGTCGCATCTAAACTGGTGGTCGTTCTATCGTGGAACATCCTACATCTTATCCTTCTTTCCATCCTCGTCCGTATCCTTCTATCCCTACAGCCAGCGTTTTTTTCCACTTGAAACGGTGGATGCAGGCGATACCCTCACTGCGGCCACAAACGGGCCTATTGCAAGGGCGTCCATGATCCTCAGATCATGGCCCCCCTGCACCACTTCCAGGCCCCACGGCACTGGCCTCACGTCACCTATGCGCCCCCACCATCCCCCCACAAAGCGGAGGATATCGGCAAGCCCTGAAACACACAACCGGCGCGTTCTGGATGCCGCGAGCCCATCACATACGCACAGCACATGCTCTGCCGTCTCTAGCCCTACCTCGCAGGACCTGCATACCTGTACCTCGCACTTGCCAATATTTGCAAGATGGTACCTCAGCTGAACAGGCCACATATGATCCTCATAGCCTTCCTCCCCAGTGCAAGCACCTCTTTGGACCTCTCCCTGTACAGCCAGCGTAGGGTAGTCTGGGCGCCCTCCTCATTTCCTTACTTATTATTTATTTTGTTTCTCCTTTTTGGGTACCACCGTTCTATTTACGGCGGAGAGAAAACGGCTAATGCGAATCAACACAAACTTGATATCTATCCCGCAGATCACCATGGAATGCCAAAATAAGGGTATGAGCAAGATCCGACCAAAACAAGTTCGCCAAAGTTACATTAATGATCAAAACACCAAAATTGTGTTTTTCTCTATAACGGTTGTAACGATTTTGATTGAATTTCTTTTATAGACATCTCCTAATGACGCGACGATACCATAAAATTCCTATCTGTAAGCAAATCACGAGACCAGCACAATTATTTCGGTATCGTTTTCTAGTTATTTTTAGATGCCTGGCCGAATGGAACAATTCTGAGATGTCCGAGTGGGTCCAGACTGAAAATAGTGAAATCGCAGTAATTATAGTGAACCGAAGCCCACTAATTGAAAGAACTCGCCGAACAATAACTACGGCGAAAGTAATCGTTTCACCATTTGTGTTTACTCGTATTTTTCGACGCTGAATCGAATGGGGCTGGTCTAGGAGCGGTGAGACTTCGCCAAGCTGTGCAAGAGAATGATAAACTGTTGTGTAATAATTTGCAGCGTTTTCCTTATTAATTCCACTCAAATGTTACTAGAATCTTCAGAAAAATTGTCGTGGTAGTCCAATCCAGTTCCTGTAATGAGCTTTTGATAATGCTCATGAGAAATATAGTAGCTACCTAGATATTTCATAATATCAACCAACACCTACCATTTCACCTACTTTAATTTCTCGCAGTTTTCACCACATTATTCCAAAATGGTGAACGTTAAAAACCCTTCTCAAAAACATCGCGTAGACAGTCCCTTATATCACCTGTCAACTGATTGCTGAATAATGGTCGTGACATTAGCTGGAGCATTACAATAAATTCCAGAACCATAAGCGCCTTCCGCAGTCATGTAAAACGATGTTGTTATAAACAGAAAGAAAGATTGATTTTATTATTCGCTAGAGCCAAGAGAATCGCTGAATGTACGTAAGGTCAAGGAAAGTTGTGTGATGCGTCGCACCAGATGTTTTACTATGTTAAGCTAAGGAAAGTAAAAACTCAGAACGCGATACGCAAAAGAAATGTGGTTCACCGTTGTGGGTTGAAGGATGACTATCCGTGATAGATCGGTTTTAGGTCACCAAAAGCGGCCGCCTCCGCTCTCTCTCTCTCTCTCTCTCTCTCTCTCTCTCTCTCTCTCTCTCTCTCTCTCTCTCTCTCTCTCTCTCTCTCTCTCTCTCTCTCTCTCTCTCTCTCTCTCTCTCTCTCTCTCTCTCTCTCTCTCTCTCTCTCTCTCTCTCTCTCTCTCTCTCTCTCTATCTATCTATCTATCTATCTATCTATCTATCTCTCTCTCTCTCTCTACTACATTCCACATTACGGTACTCGCTAACCGGCAGGAAGTAAATGAACACAGTAAATGCACGAATTAAGATGAGGTTAACCTCAGGAAACAACCAAGAGCTGCCAGAATAACGAGGCGTATTAATTCAAATCCCGTCTAATTTGTCGGCTAAGTCAACTTGAAACTCCTGGCAGAAGTTTTCCTTTTCAAGCAAGGTTTCTCAAACAAGGCGTCAAGAAATGGATCGCAGAACAAATGAGAGCTGAATTATAGAATCGCTGTGGGGAAAGTTGAATACTTTCATCGCCATCGAAGGAATTAGTAGGAATAAAACGAGAACTTGAGAATAAATTTGACCCAGTTAGACGCACAGAGACTATATTCAAAGAGATTGTTAACTGTTGAGCGCTAACTGATGGATGAAGGTGCTATTCCACGGACATCATTATCCGCCGATCTTGTCATCTCCAACGGAGGTATATCGCGTGAAACCATCCAACCTGCATAACAGGCTTAATGCTTAAAAACTTCAAGTATAGTAACCATTCAAAGACAGAGACTTCTGAGGCCCACTGAAAGCGAATGCTGTAACCACTAATGAGTTTCAGCTATAACTACTAATGAGCAGTCAGACATGCCTTACATTGCGGTTTATTCGTCAGCTCCTGCACGGCTTATCATCCACTCTAGTCCACTTGACCAGAGCCCCATAGGTTATTACAGCCCTAACAACTGCAGTGTACAGCCACCGAATCATCCTAGACCATAGCCCCCAACATCTTCTGAGCAGCCAAATCATAGCAGATTCCCACTGTAAGTTTTTCCATGCGTGTGTGGCCCAAGTGAGCTTCCCAGCAAAGAAAATTCCCAGGTACTTGGTCTACTGCAGGACCTTCACTTCCTGCCCAGCCTGTGTTCAAGCAACACAAGGCCGCGCTTCTTAGCGAATGGCACCAGACTCGTCATGTCTGGATTGACATACACTCCCTGCCCATTACACCATCTCTGCAAGGTATTCAGTGCATGCTGCGTGGACTCCCTGATTACACTCACGAATTTACCCCTGACTATAATTACCAGTTTATCCGCGTAGCGTAACCTATTCCTTGTAGCCCTCCTCCTCCTGAACTCCAGAAGGGTATCAGCTACCAGTAATCAGTGACGGGGGGGGGGGAGGCCCCATAATAGGCGCTAAAGAAAGTGCCCCCCATCCGCCACCTTTGAAAAGACCATTTTGCTACCTATCATCTCCCTGGTCCAAGAAATTAGGTGAGGATTTACACCCTTCCTACTAGTCCATTTAACCTTATTGAGCGTAAAAATTAATCTGGAGGAACTGTCACAATTGCTCGTGACAGGTTCCTCCCTTCGCACCTCACTGCAGGCGGGGGACCCCTGAAAATGAGCTGCCGAAAGCTCCTCCAATGTCTCCCTACTCCTCCTTGTGTCCGTTCCCCTTGCGGTTTGAATAGGGCCAATCTGCTCTGCGACCTCTCTTCCCTAGAATCCTCTACACCTTGGACTTGGTGGACAGGTCCTCCATGCCCCCATAGAAGTCTCTCCAGGATTTCATTTTTGCCTGCATTATAAGGTTACATAATACCTGTTTTCCCTTCAACGATTGATGTGATTGTGGGGGTTGGGGATGAATTAATAGTTTCCTTTTAAAGTTTTGTCCAGAAAGGAACGTGGAGATTAAAAGTTTTATATCGAAACCCATGTTCAGACATCTTCAAGTTAATTAATCCCTCCTTCTCTCTACTCATGAATGGGGGGGGGGGATCAGTGTGACGCCTTAGACAACCCTGGCGCATTTTAACGTGCCTGTATTTATGCAATAGGAAATGAAAACAATCTGAGATGCAAAAAAGGTATTTATAGACTTAGTTGAAAACATACCAGGGTAGCCAACTCTAAGTTCTCCTGAATTAAAAGTGGACTGTATCACCTAATACCCCGGATCCGAAATAATGAATTTCCCCCGTCCTTGGATGAAAGCTGTGCCTCCGCCGATACCGAGACCTCACCGACCTAGAAAGGAATAAATACAGGAACGGAGAAAAAAAAGAAGGAAATCAAGGAACTCACCTCCTTGCACACGACGGACGCTTTCCCCGGCCGGGAAACACTTCGTCGTGCCAAAACAAAACTTAGCGGAAGCTTCACTTCCAAATTACAAAAGGGTGGTGGAAAAGGTTTATAAATATCGCAGTTAACACATAAAAATTAAGGGCTCCGTCTCGATCGACCGCTCGATGGAAAGTAGAAGGTGAGAGGAAGGGTTAGGGTCTGCGAGAGGTGAGGTGGCCTTCGTGGAGGGGAAGAAGTCGACAAGGTCCGGCCGGCGGGCCCTGGTGGTTCGGCAGGACGAACCTACGTTTCCAATAGACGTTATGTGAAAAAGTTCTATAAATTAAACGCCTAGTATCGTCAAACGCTTAATACTGAAATATTGTAATCCTCGTGTGTTTCGTAGACAATCCGTTCATGGAAGATAAACACAATGTTTATCTTGGCGACGTGGCAACTCATATGCAAACGACAATGTGTGTAGATATTGTAGCTCTACCTCATTCGATTTTCATAACCGAATACAGGTGTACGTACCATCCAGAATGAATAATAAACCGAATGGAAGTAGTCAGTGAACTGTTGGTACATTTCTAGCACACACTGTGATCGAATCAGGCAAGTTGAGCTATTCAAGTAAGTTATACGATGACTGAGCGGATCTGTGTTGGTAGCTCAGCTGAGGTTTACAAAGCACAGATGAATTCATTAGAGCGCTAAAAAGCGAAACGCGCTAGTCGTTTTTTAGTACCAGGAAACTCAGGGGCTTGGGGAACGTAAAAAATGAGCGATTACTTCAATACTGGTGATATTGAATGAAGAGGGGCGTTAGAAGCAGAGGGGGCAGATGCTCACTTTTCAAGGGCCAGTGATTTTACATTGTATTCAATAATAGATTTCATAAGAATGCTCTTTGAAACCCATTTTACGTACTCACATGATTGTTGACAGCGTAACGGCGGCCCAGGTGTGTAAAAGATGCTGTGGATGGTCCTAGGGTCTATGCAGCTTTCCCTCGATGGGAAAGCCAAGGGCTTCAAATGGTATCCGTATAAGATATGTGTAGGTAAATGATTTCACGCAAACGGCGACTTATAAATATGTGTATATATCTCGCAATTACATCGGCGTGGGCAAACAGATCATGATGCGGCGACTCAATTAGGGTTAATTCCCCTTTCTGTTAATCAGAACACAAGGAGTGGCGTGAATTAAAACTGCAGGTTGGTTGTAATGGGTCCATGGTATATGTCAGTGACTAATTGAAACTGACGAGGCAACAATATTCGGGTACTCCTGCTTTCGAACGCGCTGAACACCACGCCACTACAAACGACGATCTTATTCGCAACTCAGGTAGTTTAGCTCTGACTTGAGCCCTTCAACCAAGGGCTGCTCAATCCTGTGATAGGTGGCACTAGTGGCTTCCACTTCCAGGGTTGCACTGACGTTCCACAGATCCTCTTCTCCGTGATATATATATACACATCTCCTCAAAAAGTCAAAAAGAAGTAAGTATTCTTTAACTTAACGTAGGAGAATAAGATTCTTCAAATACGGAAAATGCTTCATTCGAACTTTCCCAAAAAGCGCCTTTACGTTATTAATTGAAATGATGAAAATTGAGCGATCTTCAAACTACATGTTTTTGTCCAATGATGTATCTGACTTATAGTACTGAGTACATTTTGTAAAAGTGGCCTTCAAACATGTTTTACGTACTTTTATGGTTATGGGGACACCCGTAGGTTGGAGTTGATGTAAAGGGCCTCCCTTTTGTGGGCTTCCGAATATCTCGAAATACCGGAATTTACATTTTTGTCTATATCTTCACGTTCCGTTCGTAGTAAAAAGCGAAATGCAGGAATTTGACTTAAGAAACCGTGAAATTTGTGCGGGAGGTCTTAGCGAAGGAAATAATGGCATTCTTTATCCCGTCTGGTCGTTTCGACCTATTCCTAGACGCAATAAACCACCGGGGTTTACTCTGCTTCTCTTCGTTAGTTGAAATAGTTGGGGTTTTCTTCGAAACAGTTTCCTCGTGTCTCAAAAGTTTCGACATCATCAGCTATTTTTACGTCAGCGATAGAGCTCCGTTTAGTTTTTTGCGCTGCTCGATTATAATAAGCGTTTCTGGCGGCGAGAGCGAATAGAAATTATCCGCTGGGCGAGAAAGAGAGAGAGAGAGAGAGAGAAAGATTGCTGATCGTGAAGTATTGTACGTTCTGCTTGCTAAGCCATTTTTGTCTGAGATACCTTCCAACGAGATGGGGAGCCAAACGGCGGATGTATATTAATTGATTGCTTCTCTGAAATTTGTTTTGACGGGTCATTACTTGGCTCCTGCTCAGATCTTCTCAACTTCCTCACGGACTGTCATAGGAATATTTATTCTGAACAATATATTTAGCTATTAACTATTTGCTAACAGCCAGTGAGTTTGGTAAAAATCGTTTAAGCTGTTTTACCAAAAAGCCTAAAAACCCTATATTTGCTTCATAGGTCTATATCTCCGTACACCGAATTTTCGTGAAGATGTTTATGGAGTAGATAAGTGATGGACTAACTGGTAGAAGATAATTTGAAAGTTTAATCAAAATCGTTTGATCCGTTTTCGAGAAAAATGCGAAACCCCCTAGTTTTAGGTACATTTTCTTCCTCCACCTCACTTTCCCATCGATGGAAATCGCGCGTAACCTTTTTTCGCGTCTTCGAAAAATCATGAATAAAACAAAAAAAGAACGAGGTCAATCGGTTTAGCCATTCTCCCGCTAAGCGAACTACAGAAACACGCACTTCGCAATTGGGTGATATTCAAAGAGTTTAGTCGGTCCACGCCCCATCAACTCTTCTTCTTCTTGAAGTTCGTATTCAGAGTTTTCCTAATTTAAATTGCAGAAGGTATTAACACTTTCAACTCGAGTTTATTTTTACCTGTTTTCTCCCAGGACTGGAAGTGAAAAATACCGTTTCATTTCTTACATTCGTGGATATATATAATAGGACTTTATTTTTTTTAATAGATTAACATAGAACTGAAAATTGGAGAATAAACTAAGAATTGTTAACAATATGTACAAGAAATATTGTAAGCTAAGAAGTACAACAAAATGTGAACTTTGGAGAAGAAAGAAAAGTAAGAAATACCCGTAAGCTTGGTATAAGTCAGCTTTTGGGCTGGGTTTGACTTGCGCTGAGAAATGGAATAAATGAAAAAGTAAATAGTCCAATGTGGGGATAGTAATGCCGAAGATAGTTAGTTATGTTACCAACCAAACAAGACGAAAAAGATCCTTATATTGGTAGTGCTGCCCTCAATCTCATTCCTTTTTCTGTTGAACAAGTAGTCGACGTTATCCTGCTGACGTGCTCCATTCTACACGATGGAAAACCCCATTGCTAGGAAAATAAGGCTATAGGGGTGTTTGCGCACGAGAAGGAGAGATTCAGAACGGAATTGATAAATAAAAGGAGGGAACTCAGTGAGCGTTAGTGGTGATTGTATTGAGCGTAAGGCACGGAGTATGTAAGCACGAACACAAGGGCGCTCTGAATGCGTGTGAACTGGTTGCATGGGAAACTGGAGTGGAGAGAGAGAGAGTGAATAGAGCTATGACTGGTCCGAGAATTGATAGAGAAATGTATGTGGTGAGACCTGGGAAGAGCTGTGTGTGTGTTGGAGGAGGTTATTCGAGCAGGAGGGATGTCCAAACATTCTGGGGAGTCCAAAAGGGGAAATCCGTTGTCACTTTGGATGTTGAATCGAACTTAATCCCTGGCCTGTGCCAACCAAGGGGCAGATGGAGACGCCATCTCACACCCCCACAGCTGATCCTGAATGAATTCTAGACCTGCCACAGCGCGTACGACAACTCAGCTAGATGCCTGCAAAGCAAGCAGGCACTTACAGCACAAGAATGGAATAGCGTTAGAGGGAGTACCCCAGATCGAATGGGGGCATGAATGGGACGCTGTGGGAGACCTAACCAAGTGTATACAGCAGATCGCACCATTCTATCAAGCCTTATCAGCCTTCGGATGGTCAACCTCCCAGAACCCAGCCCGTAGGTCAGCTTTGGGAGTAAGTACGCCCGAAGGAGGAGCTTCTGCTGTGGTTATAGTGAATCCTTGGCAACTTTCCAAGGTTCTGGCCGAGGAGGTTGCAAATAAAAACTCGATCCTAAGCTTACGCTACATCTTGAGGATGCCTGTAGCCAGGACCCAGGATTCGCCAATGACAAAACCCGCATCCACGACATTCACGCTTTAACTTCCACAGGATGTCACCAAAGAAACCGAGCCATGCTTCTCAGGATTCACGCCTGAACTACGCATGCCTAGCTGCCTCACAAAATTGTGAAGGGCGATCTGCAACCCCTGTAATTGCCCTGCACCGTATGTAATTGCTTTCTTCCTTCTGTGCACCGTCAGCAGAATCATGAGTTTTCAGCCATACGACCGACAGGCGTCACCAATGACGCTAGCCACCTGGAGACGTGATGCCAGAATTTTTCGGAAGTGCCGAAAGACCACAGACTACACTGAAATCGGTCTGTATTCTCAAGGCCCATTACCAGTTTTCTTGTGGACAAAGACAGTTCTGGTACGTGACAAAGCAGCAGAAGGTTTTCCCATGAAATGAAAAGAAGTAAGTTGAGAACCAGTAGCTCAACAGGCTTCGGGGCCTTATTCCATTTGCGGGATGATATACCATCAGGTGCAGCTGAAGTGAAGTTACTGACATGGCACTTAAGCGCCTCATCCTCGAGGACCAAGGAACACATAATTCTGACTAAGGATTCCCTAGAGGGAGCAAGGGACGCTACACATACTTCAGAAATGTGGCTGGGAGCACTTATGAAAGGCTCCCAAAAAACCCACAAACTCTTGAAGAGTGGGCTGAACTTTCCCATGCACCCTCCAGCACCTCAGCCACGACTCTACCCAGATACCTCCTCCACAACTTCTGGATCTGCCTCACTCGTGTAGCTGCCCTGTCCGCTTGTGGGAGGCAGATTCGTGAAATCTCAGTCCCCCCCACCAATCGGGTTCTCAACTCAGGAAAATGCAGCGCAGATAACGTGCAACCTCGTCCACAGAAACAGCCAGGAACGAGGAGTCTGAGACTGCTAAATCTGGCCAGCTATCTGGGGGCTGCTAACTCACTTCTGCAATGGGAGAGCCTGGCGGAGCATGCGGAGGTTTGACCCTCCACAAGCTGCCTATACTCTGGCTTCCAGCACAGAGCTTTTAATGGCTGCTGCAGTAAGGGAAGGGAACTGCTCTGCCAGATGTTCATTGGCATAGCGTGTGTGTCCACCACCCGAACCATCTCATACTGTGAGGAATCCAGTTCCATCTGGGAGGAGTTCTTAATCTGGTTTTCCACCTGATCTAATTAATTACTTGAGCGGCAAATTTCAAATAGACAGATCAACTGTGACCACGTTTCTTAGCATTGTGCGATGATCACCTTCTTCACAAACCCTCCCAACAATTGTAGCTCACTGTTGTAGAAACTACAGTGGAGCAACACGTGGTTTCTTCTCTCCTCCGCACTGGAGGCGCAAGGCGTGCATGATGGGGAGTCTTTGAGAGAAAAAAGATGGAACTTGGCTAGTCCAGCAGCCCTGCTGAAACATATTTTCTTGAAAGACGTTCACAGATGTTGGGGAAGAACTCATTCGTGTCACGTTCCTTTGACGAGGATTCCCAACCCACTTGCCATTTCTCCAACGCCAATTCGTCGATGGCGGCAAGTTTCCTTTCTGTGGCGAAATCAGCTTGGAGTTCAGCCCAAAGCGGGGGGAGTTCCCGTTTCACTCTCCACTTGTTCTTCACGCACTACACGGCCAAGTGAACCGGTAACTGATCCGTGAGAACCTGGATTGCTTCTGTTGATAAAGTCTTATAGGCCTTGGTGATCAACGGCTCTCTGAGACCACCACGAGGAGGTTTGTGATGACTAGGGCCGCCTGGTCTGACCAAGACACGACTACACCTCTTTAGTCGATCAAACGAAAAGGATAAGGTTTTTTTGATTCAGTAGGCCTCACAACGTAACGATCCGCTTTACCCGGGAAGTAAAAAGTTGATTTTTCATCAGACCACTACTTTTTGAAGCCCCAGAGCCACAATTCTTACGAGACAAACCAAATATCATCGTGTGTGTGTGTGTGTGTGTGTGTGTGTGTGTGTGTGTGTGTGTGTGTGTGTTTGGTTGTAATATCATTTTACAGGCAATTTGGCGCACCAGTTGCCACCAGCCTTGAACCACTCGAGCGGGCTCTAGCAGGCCTATCAGGACGACCCTGCGTAGTCTGTGCTGATGCAAACGCCAGATCACCATTGTGGGGATCCCCAACCCTGGACAGGGCGGGCAAGGCGTATATAGAGCTGCTCACCAGGTACAACTTGGTTGTTGCCAACGACCCCATGACTGAGGCGACCTATGATGGTCCAGGAGGAAGGTCGTGTATAGACGTCACAGCCGTGTCTCACACCCTGCTACTCAAATTGCAAGGTTGGCGAGTCGGACCAGGTGCAACGCAGAGCGATCACATGGTTATTGACTTTGCCATCACGGATGACAACATCCTCTGCAAAGACATGCGTGAAAAGCGATTCCGCACAAAAAATGCTGACTGGCCACAATTCTGTAGGGTACTGGAAGGTGAACTGCGTGCGCAGACACCCGACCTAATAGCGCAAGCATCCACACCTGAAGAGGTGGACAGCAAAGTGGACACATTTACCACAGCACTGCACTCTGCTGGGCTCTCAGTACTTGGCCAACAGAAGCACAGGGCGATCAAAGTCCCATGGTGGACTGAGGAACTTAATCCCCTCAAGCAAAGTGCAAATAGAGCCAGAAGGATGTACCAAAACACTCGTGACCCTGATGCCAGAGCAACACTCCGAACTGCCTTCATCCAAGAGAAGAAGGCCTTCCACCGCGCCATCAAACGAGCCAAACGGCAAGGCTGGCGGGAAATTTTGTGGAAGCGGAGAGCTCTGAGAACCCTGGGGCAGACACTACAAGTCCTCCATAGGAAAAGCAAACGTAGAGCAAGTCTTAGCTGCGATGCAAAATGAGTCAGGCTGGGCCTGCAGCATCGAAAGCTCACTGGAAACCCTCCTTGAGAAGGCGTTCCCAGATGACCAAGTAGCTCGAGACACTGAAGCCCAGAGGACAGCAAGGGAGCTGATCATGGACCCTCCGAACGAGCCCGACATCCCATTGTGGACAACAGGCGACCTCGGCAGGGCCCTTGCGACCTTAAAGCCCAACAAATCCCTCGGGCCAGACAAAATAGAAAGCAATATGCTAAGGAAGGCTGAGCGGACAATCTCCAGCGGTCTCCTTAATTTATTTAATGACTGTCTGCAGGTCGGACAGTTCCCCACTCAGTGGAAGTCTGCGCGTGTTGTCACTCTTCAAAGGGAGGCGACCGCAATCAGTCAGACCGCGATCATGGAGACCACTCAGCCTTCTTTCCATATTAGGCAAAACACTAGAAATCTTGATGTTGCAGTCCCTCGAAGGAGTGTTTGGCGCAACCTCACAGGCAGGCAATACGGGTGTACCAAAGGAAGGTCCACGCAGGATGTCATTGTAGAGATTCGGCGTGTTTCCCTGCTGGCACCGGCTAAGTACGTCGTAGCAGTTCTGATTGACATCAGAGGAGCGTTTGACAACCTTTGGTGGCCCGCGCCTTAATGAGCTTAAAGGTAGGGGAATCCCCGCAACCTGTACTCGCTCGTCCAGAAGTTACCTGACAGACAGAACTGCTACGATCGAAAGTAGGCATGTCTCCGTCCGGAGAAAGATTGAGAAGGGTGCCCACAGGGCTCGGTCCTAGGACCAGCACTCTGGAATGCCTTCTTCGAAGGTCTCAGAAACTCATGGAGACTGACTGCAGGCGTACGCCTATGTGGATGACTTGACTGTGCTGATCTTTGCAGAGTCAGTCCGCCAAATTGAAGAAAAACTCACCATGTGCTCCGCACTGTCAACCCAATGGTGCGAAAGCATGTCAAGATGCAGGTGGCTGAGGAAAAACCCAGCTAATCCTCTTGAAGGGGGAAAGTGAATAATCCACCCACAATACGCTTTGGCGGCCACAGGCTCCTTCTTGAAAAGCACGTCAAGTATTTAGGAGTGAATATAGGTGAGAGGTGGGGTTCAACCAACACCTCCAGTCCCTTAAAGGCACTACCATTGCAAGGTTTGCCTCACTGCGTGCCATTAGCAAGGCCACTTGGGGTGTGTGTTACCACGACACCATCCTCATGTATAAGGCCATCTATTTAGGTGTGATTGGCTACTGCCCCGTTGTCTGGGGTAGCAAACTAACAGTCAATCAAAAGAGAGTATTGGCCCAATCCCAGAGAGCTGCGCTCCTGTGGATCACCAAGGCCTACAAGACTGTATCAACGGAAGCACTCCAGGTGATCACTGGTCAGTTACCAGTTGATTTGGCTGTCGAGTGCATGATTGACAAAGTGGAGAGTGAAACGGAGCTTCCCCGCTTTGGGCTGAACTCGTGCGGATCTCACCACAGAACAGAAACTTGCCGCCATCGATGAATGGGCTCTAGAGAAATGGCAAGCGAGATGGGAATCCTCGTCAAAAGGACGTGATACGTATGAGTTCTTCCCAACATCCGTGAACGTCTTTCTAGAAAATGGGTTGAGCCAGACCACTGGACGAGTCAGTTCCTCACGGACATGGTGACTTCAATGCGCGGCTCCACTTCTTTTCCCTGAAAGACTCTCCATTATGCACGTCTTGTGCCTCCAGGTGCGGAGGAAACAAGAAACCACGTGCTGCTCCACTGTAGTTTCTACAACGTGAGCGACGGTTGTTAGTAGGGCAAACGAACTTAGCAGCATTGACTGCTACAAAGGAAGCCTATAACCATTTGCAAAGTTCGCAAAGAAGGTGATGGCTAAGAAACGTGGTTATAGTTGATCTGTCCTTTTGAAACTTGCCACCCAAGTAAAAAGTAAGATCAGGTAGGAAACCAGATTATGAACTACTCCCAGATGGTACGGGATTCCTCAGGTGGTCAACCTCCGCGCGGTAACACACGGGCAACAGCTCTCTACGGTGAGACTGGCTAAGACCAAATACCTGCCGTACCTCCACAGGTCTGAGTTCGGTGGATGCTGCAGGGGCCGGCCTCTTGCATATTAGCGAAACCGCAACTTCTATGACTGATATAATCCTCGTCGAGGGTTTAGGTACAGTCACCAAATAAAGAAACAGACCTGTGTGTTTGTTTGTCTGTGTGTCTGTTAACTTTGCGTGAGAAGATTGAACCGAGCAATAATATTGTGTAGCAACAATTTTTTGAGACACGAAAAGATCATCAATTAACTCGAATCGCTTGGAAGTGCCATATTGGTACCGCTAAAATCAATAACTTATAATTACAAGTTCGTTGAGTTCAAGTTATCGGGTAACATATTTCCTTTCCGCAGTATCACGATGACAACTCAATCGACAACTATGACAAATAAGATCAAACGAGGTTAATTGGAGGAAAACAAGTCTTTCGTGTAGAGACACAGCTACTGAGAGAACTTACTGCCGGCGGAAGGCAGGGCCGTAATTCTGACAGAACAAATATTCATGAAGGGCACTTGAAAAGTTAACCCTTCAAAGAGGGTTTCTCCAAAGTTCCAGGACTCTCATTTAATTGAAGAATTCCCGCTGTCATCTTCTTGACGTTTAGAAATGTTTATGTGAAGTGGAACGGTGATTCTAGAGCAAATGTCGTGATTTGAAGTTACTGCCTTTATACTGAGTTGGATCGGGACATGCTGTAATTACAAAACCAGAGCTTGTGTTGAAGCTTGATTTAGTTTTAGTCGATGGGCGAAATTGGCTCTCCGTTCTTATCGTTGCTCTTTCGTTCATTGCAACGTCCCTGTTTGATGACCGCCTTAGCAGCTGCCCCAAGACCCCCTTCATCCTACCAGCGGTTGAATTTGGTCAGGCTAATGCAGTATAACTCATAAAACGCCTCCTGGCTGCAAACTGCGAACAATTTTTCATTCATGTTCACCACTTTGCAATAAATGGTTCTGCTATCGCAGAATGTAATTTATGACGATATTGGACTTGGATATTCGTATCGAGTTACAGGAAGTCGTATGTATTTTTCCGCATGTTTTGAGAAACTGGAAATGTGGGAGAGAGGTGAAAACGACGTGTTTTCGCCGTCTGCGGGGGAGTTGGGCGACACATAACGTAGGGATAGAAACAACAAGGGGATATATTTATACTGCCGAGGGGTCCAAGATTGCCAAGACGCGTCTTTTGCACTACAATCTCACTGAGTAATCCTTTATATTTTTAGAAAGGCATTACGTTATTATATGAGGTTCCTTCTACCGAGTTACTTGACATTTCTTATCAAAGTGCCAATCTTGTACAGTCATGTGAATCCTGCCTTAAAAATGTTTGTTTATTAATAACTAAGACACTGATGTACACGAGGTAAACACTGGTTTAATTCACGCGCGAGGAAATGAAGAAACCCATTCCAACTAAGCGGAGTTATTTGGACAATGCTATATTTGTTAATTTGAGTTATATTATTGTATCGATCTCGAAAGTATGTTGTCACCGTCAACAAATTATGACAGAATGTAGCCCTAGAGGAGCTTCGCTTGTACACTGTAAGGAGAAAAGAGACTGAGCCAAGGCGAAGCATTGTACTGCTTTGCGATGGCAAAGGGGTAGAAAAAGGGAAGGACGGGTTTTTGATGGTGCGTGACGAGGAGAAATACAAGCCTTCGTAGATGAACAACTTAGAGGCGTCCTTCATGGTATATATATTGTGCTTTCTTATTACTATTTCTTTTTTATTACAGTTTTCAACATTATTTAACATATTTTCTCTAAAGCAACTGTGGCTCTATTCAACAAACTTGTAAGCAGCTACGTCAAAATCGAAATTATGACATTTATTTTGATGATTTTCTACCAAGCCGGTAGATTTGCATATAACTGACGCTAGAGACACTGAAAAATACAAATAATCCTTAGAGCTCATCTATACGCTCAAGGAAGTAACTTGCTGCACCATTCTCATTTAAAGTTTCCGAAATGTGAACTGCTCGGGTCGAAATCAAAGAAAGTCGAAACCTGAACGCTCATATCACCCTTGAAATGCCCTGTTTGACCATCTTACGCACAATTTCCTTTACAGCTCTTCTAGTCAAAATGTGAGCCTGTTCGGCTGAAATGTGAAGGAACTAGCCGGATGGTCCTGAACAAAGTTGTTTTGACCAGGGTAGACTGTAATGAATCTCAAAGACTGGTTTTAGTTTAGCACGAACTTGTAATTTGAAGAGTTGGGGTATCACAAGATTTGAAGACTAAATGTACACAGAAGAGGTGACTAGAACAGGATATGATTTGGGTATATAAGCGCAGACAGGGGGGGGGGAGGCTCTGAAGGCGTGAAACTGGTTGTACGGGGAAGGAAGGAGAAATCCGAATTAGATGTCGATGACAGGTGAAACAAGTGTCTACTGAAAGAATTGGGGGACGATTGTATCGCAAAAGCTGTTAGATGATTGATTGTTGGGAGAACTGGCGACGACCGACTTTCGTGAGAATTCGTAGGTGAATGAGTTTGGGAGGAGCTGTCTTGTGAAGAGGAATCAAAAATTGAGGAGTGGGAAAAGATAGATGGGAAAGCAAGGTCAAGGGAAATCCGTTGTCACTTGGAAATATTGAGGAGGTGGAATTTCCATAGGTAACAAAAGGCGTGGAGGACGAACATGTTTGGGAAAACAATGATTTTCTGTAGGGCCAGGGAGTACGGTTAAGTGTGGACGTTCTGAAGTCAAAACCCCTTCTATTCGGCTTGTGCTGAATAATAGTTTTGATCCAAATTTTAGCCTTTTAAAGGATGTGCTACAGGACTTACTCGGCTAATCAGAACATAGACCCACTGTGCCATCTTTGCGCGCCACTCTATCAAAACCGGTGTTCTACATTTGAACTGCTTACATATCATAGGGAAGGAATCAGCCTCGTGACGTGCTCAGCTGTCAGGAGCACGTCATGGCTGATGGTGTAGGAAAGATGCACATTAAGCACTAAATTTGAATTTGCTTTCATAAGCAAGTTGGAAACGAAAGGAAACAGATGTACAGTTCACTCAGTTGATCATGGTAGATTCCCTGTACTTTTTTAAAAACATTATTTGCTTATAAATTGGGTAAAGGCTTACTTGATAGCAGTTGTTACGGGACGAACCAAACCCTTCTGTAATTCGCGAATAAAACTCTCTGTTCCAATTGCATTCGGCTTGATATCGTACTAACTTCTCGCCTCTCTTAGTGCGATATCGCTACGATATAAATCCACCCCCCCCCCCCCCGTAACACAGTCACAGTGAACAAGTCTGACTTCTCGTCCTTCATTGTTCCGAGCAGAACATGATTTCTTGTTTATTGTTACGTAGTATCTTCCAGCCTTCAAGTGCGTAATGTGCAAATTCGAAAGTCTTTAGGAGAAAGGAAGTGGAGCATTGAAGTCGCCCCGAATCCATTTCAGGTTTACCCAGTTTTTCTCAAGGCGTTCTCGCTAACAGTACTCGCTCATCCACCGCTGCTAATTTGGCATTTTGAGTCGCTGGTGGACATACACATTGACCTTCGGGATCCATAGGGCACAGTTAGACGGTTTCATGGGCCTCCAATTCCTTCTGGGTGAGTACGAGTTTACTACCCCATACGTTGCACCACACTCTTCCTTTCAAAACATCCGTTTTTCTGTAGGCCTTGGCATGGCCTGGTGCCACAACCTTTCTAGGCGTTGTAATTTGTTGGAATGCGGAAATTCAAAATGAAATAGAAACGTCAATTCAGGAGAACGGGCCGCCGGTAAAAGTACGCATTAAAACAAGAGAAGGGCCGAGTAGAACCTGTCAGTTTTCCCGGGCGAAGCGACAGACAACCGTAAAGTTTTGGCTCAATTCCCATGGCCTGGGGGGAAGTGCGGGAAACGCATAATCGAAACGAGTTTATTCTGTACGCGAGGTGCTCGTTCAGGATGAATTTGTTTTGAAAGTAGTTCTTGGGTTCGTTTGCTAGCGAACTTGAAACAATTTCTTTGGCCGACTCCCAAATTTCAACCTGAGTACTAGACCTGAGACTTCAGGGCTCACTCACTCCCTTGGGGCCATTGAACATCAAATACAATCGTAACCCACTTTGTTTATAAACAGTTGTACTTTGTTTATGTGTGTTAGTTAATAACATCGTCATCAAAGTCTCAAACTATTTAGAGCGTTCCCGAGCTCATTGAATTAAAACAAAAATATCCTATGCGACGCATCACGAAACTCCTTAGTGCATTCAGCGATTTTCTTTACTCTAGCAACTAACTAATTAAATCAGTTTCCATTCAGTTTATATCAACGTTCTACATGGAGGAAACTAGTGGCGTTTAAGGTTCCGCAATTGATTGTATTGCTACTATCTGAGTCCCGACAATTATTGAACCACACGAGATTTATGAGACCTTAATGCTCATGTGATTTTAATATCCTCGAGTAGTTTGTACATACAGCGTGAAGAAAACACCTGCAGGCTCGTGGCACTAATGCCTTTGCCTGATTGCCCATGACACTTTGAACTGCCTTCAGCCAACGACAAGGCTGACGATAATTTGTGGAAGCAATTAATTCCAAAACAATAAACACGATCCTTCTCAGAAGAATCAATTGAACAGTCTTATGGATCTTATGGTTCACCAGTGCATCTACGTATTGATTACTCAGTAATGGCCGAAGCATAAATATTAGCTAACCAACCATTAGCCAGCCATACACGAGCAGATATCTGCAACAGATATCGCGTTTTTAAACGATATCTGTGGGAAAGATCTGTGCGTTAGTGGGCGTTAAAAAATGATGAAAGATGTGAAAATCGACCAGAGATATCTGCGAGAGTTCAAATCTGGCAGATGGTAGTCGGGCGTCCCCCTTAACCTGCAGACTTCTCGGAAGCGATGTCTGTGGTTTAAAGAACTGTTCGATTGGATCGGGCAGTCACTTAACGTTAAGATGTTCTGCTGTCCACGAGTGTTTTCCCCTGTTTTCACATAAGTAATTCAAAACTCGTAACTGCAAACATTCGTAGGAAACTACAATTTTCGTAACTACAAAAACGATCTCCCCACAACCTAATAAATTCGTAAATACATTATTACTGGTTGGCACCTACCCCCAGTGGCATATTTACCCAGAATGGGGGGGGGGATAGTATTTTCAAATTTAGTTGTAGTTTTTTATTAACAAAAAACCAAATGAATTGAATTACGGGAGCCGGGGAGATGAGCTAGCAAAATTTTCACAATCCCGCGGGTTGTTCTCCCTAAGGTGCGTCAACAACTTCATGTGCCCGAACTTTCTCCTTTCCGAAACCCATAACTTCTCCCAAACTTGTATTTTTTTGGCTTAGTCGTTTTATGGGCAATAAAAAACATACCCGCCGCAAAAGCCGCTAATTTACGCTTTTTTTACTACGAAAATCACTAACCCCATGGAATCAACTTACGGAATGTGTGACCGATCTGGAAAATATTTCGGATTCGACCGATAACTCGAGTCTGCCAGACGAACGTCGGTGACAGACCTGAATCTGTCAGATTTCATCCCACGAACGAACAGATGACATCGGGCACTGGTCAGGTGACAGATCTCGGGCATGAAAGATCGGCCGATAATTTTTTCGTGTTAAGGGGCAACGACCGATCTCATCGGTCACTCCAGATCGTTAGCGATATCTGTCAGATGAGATCGGGCGACCAAATCTGCCGCAAATATCTGCTCGTGTATGGCTGGCTATTGAGCCCCATCTCAAGGCTCCAATTTCTTTGTGGAACGTTGTTATAAGCTTCATAGAAACGTATGTCGCATGGACCCTGTTTCCCAGTGTGTCTACTCGGAACTCAACCTCTATCGTGTCTCAAGTGATCGTTCAATACAGTCTTCGCTCGTACTGAATTTCGTAAATTTCCATCTCTCGCACTTTAACACTTGTCCTACCTCAAGGCTGTACTGAACAAAACAGACGGGCCTAATAGCTCGAAGCCTTTTAAGTGGCATCGGAGTACTTCCAATCCTTTAATGGATTACCATAATTTAATAGTGACCTTAATTGAAGAACCAGTGTGCAGGATCCTGAAATCAGTCTGTGACTCCCCGGCCCATGACCACTTTTCAGTTCGATTACGTGACATTCCAGCAGAAGGTTTTCCCAAGAAGAAAAGTAAGTTGAGAACCAGCAGCTTAACAACCATTCCCTCCACCCTCCAGCACTTCACTTGCAACTCTACCCGAATACCTCCTCCGCAACTTCTGGACCCGTTACTCCACTCGGCTCATCCGTTTAGCTGCCCTACGACCACTTGCAGGAGGCTGATTCGAGAAGTCTCAGTTCTGCGCCGCTACACCGGTTGGGCTCTTTTCAACTCATGGTAAAATGTAACGCAGATAAATTGCAACCTCGTCCACAGATACCAAACACCAAGACCAGGAACAGCCCTCCTAGCCAGACTCTGCTCAGCATGCTTAAAAATCTTATTCCTCAATAGGGACAAGGAGTCTGAGGCTGCTAGATCTGGCATACTATCTGGGGGCTGCTGGCCCGCGTCTGCAATGGGAGAGCCTGGTCGCTATTTGCAGAGGTTTGACCCCTCCACAAGCTGCTGATACTCAGGCTTCCGGCGCAGAGCATTTAATGGCTGCTGCAGTACTGGAAGGGAATCACCCGAATTTCGCAGTTTCCTTGTCACTAATTTGGTTGAAATCCTCAAATGATTCGATTAAATTCCCCTTCCTGATGCACCTGACAAAAACTCTATGTTAGAGGTAAATATCCTAAAGTGTTTTTCAGATTCGAAGAAAAGCTCTTTCAAGGCTCAATATGGTGCTCTTTCAATTAAAAAAGTTGGTTAATAATTTCGAAGACCGGGTCTCGGCTTCTAATTGCTCGGGCTCCATTCATCCGTCAATTTCCATTTTAATTCAAATTTCTTCGTTAATGCAAGACTTTTTTCGTTGGCTTCGTTATTAATTAGAGCAGCTTCCATTAAATTTAATCAAAATGACAAGAACGTTCCAGAAACTCAGGACGGGTCTAACTTGAGTTAACTGCTATAGGAGTTCACCCGAGTTGTGGAAGAGTTTTTAACCGACACGGAAGCATCATCAATTTCTGAGCTCGCGTGCTTAGTCGTATTATGTGAGGATGGTTCCCACATCGAAAGCGATGATACACTATACTGCTTCTACGTTATCGACTACTCTACAGGTGATCAGAGCGCTTTTCCCCTTTTATTTCCTAACGTGCTTTTCCGTCACAGTAAAAAATTCCTGTCGGAGCCATCTTTTCAACATTTAATCCCTTCTGTTTGTTATTATTACCTCTGTCACTTGATTATGACTCTCCTCGAATCGAAGGGTAGGGGACGTATTGCAATCTGCCTCAAAAATCGAGTATCCATTATTCAAGTTTTTAAGGAACATATTGTAAGTGATGTTCTCCGTACGTCAATAACTTTTTCCTGAAATTTGACTACCCTGAACTTTATTGTATCCTTCGCAATCGTTGACGTTGGACGATGATGTATACGAGTATCATCAAATTTCCCGTTAATACACTAGAAGAATTTTGTGTGTGTGTGGAGATGTGATGATAATAATCTGAGGGCGCTAGTGATTGAGTTCTGTCTTTTCAAGCTCTTCAGGTCTCGAATAACTTTTATTCCTTGTATTGAACGTGTATTCCTGATACACAAGATTCCTAAATATATTTTGGTTCTTTTCCGCTTGTAACCCAAAGCTTACATTCGAACAGCAATTTTTGCGGCATATTGTAAAAATAAACGGGAAGGACAAGGCGAGAATTGACATTGGGTAAATCTTTAATTCGTTCGGTCCCTGCTCGCTCGCAGGAGTCGCAATATTAGCCGAGGGGTTACGTTTATACCGAATACTGGCTCCGTGCCGAGATTTTTGCTCCCTACAGCATTTCCTGAATCATGAGTGAGGCCTTTTAGTGAAAGAACGACAGTCTAATAAATTTTTGATTAACAAACACGGGCGTTCTGTGGGTTTAGGGCTCGGAAGTATGGGCGAATCAAAATTCTGCCCTTAGAAAATATCTGGTGTGATGGGCCACCACTACTTTTGTTATGCCCTTGATGTCTCTCCTTCGACGACCATAATGTTTCGAAACATGCAATAGAAAGATACTGCAGCGCCTGAAAGTAGAAGTCCCTGGCGCAACGTAAATTGGCTTGTAGAAAGAACTTCAAAACGAAATCACTGTTGCAAGACTAAGCTGTGGTACATTAGAGCTGCTCTGATCTCAGAAAGTCTATTCCGCCATAGCCAATGTGCGCTACTAGCTACCGCTTGTATCTACTACATTCCATACCTACGATTGTTGCAATCCCCAAGAATCCTAACACAAGCTTCGACTACTCAAATCAAGATCAAATGAAAACTCAATTTTTTTAAATTTTCGATCGCACTAGTCTGAAATCTAGTTCTCAGACAATGGAGTTAATTTGACTGTATCAACGTTCCAGGTATTGCTGGCACCACTGTGGTGCATTAGGTATGGTGCCGCTTCAAATGTTACTAAGTTCTTCAGTAATTCCGGAATTTCAACCGCCGCCGTTTCAATTTCTGCCACTTCTAAACGTTTTTACCCGATAACTCTGGTAAAGTGATTATTATCCTTTTCGAAAAAATCGTGTATACACCCTCATTAATTCTCTGTATCCCAATTGCTCAATAATGAGAATGCACAGTATAATTAATTCCGGTTCTGAAAGCGCTATCGCATTCTGCCTCCGTGAAGTGATGTTTCCAGTGAACTGAGTGAAGGATAAATTCAGTTGGTAGAATACGCCATGAACACAAGTGAATTGATGTAGAGCTAAGGAAAGTTGTGGGATACGGTGCACTTGTTATTTTTTCTATGCTCCATTGGGAGTTCCTACAAGTATATTGAAACTCTCAGCATATCGGTTGAACGCAGGAAGTCCAGAACATCGCGATACTACTGATACGTGCACTGGCGACAAATATCCGTTCCTTTCTTTTCCAATAGATCGGCAATTGTATATTAGTTTCGTATCGCCAACGGAAGCTCGAAAATATGTGTGGTGTTAGGAAATTCCGCTGGCAAGCATTTTGTCCATCTCTCCCTGATAATCCTTGCTGAGAATGAGCAGTTCGAATCAGTTACTGAGTAGACCAGAACGTTGGGACAAGGATGCCGACTCTGTCCACGTAATCTAAATAAAACACGGTTTTCGCCTTCAATCGTTGAAGTTGAAACTAATTGAACGACGAAGCTCATGATGGAAAGTTTGGGGGGGGGGGGGCTAGGCGATCGAAACTTACTAAGGGTAATTGCGAAGTCGTTATTACCGGCAGCGCCCCTCATGCTTTCAGATCACGCTTCCAGCTCTGAACACATTCTGGCAAATCGAACTCAACTAGGTTACTTTTCCAGTTACACGCGACCTTCGTTTTGACCCTTTTTTAGCGGGAGGGCCCACCGCAAATGAATTCTCGTTTGTAACTTTGAAAATTTGATCAACTCTTCTATATCGATTTTTAGCCACCAATCACATATTTGAACTCACTAAACGGACCTTAGAATAATGGCATTGTTTCTAATCGTGTTATAACTGTTATTAAAAACCTGCTTCACTATATAATCGACGATTAAACCGGCACGTGGAATTCAACCTAGTCAATATACGTACGTAATATTTCTTCTTGATGCTTTTCTGACAAGAAAAAATGATATAGAGGTCTAAATTTACCAAAAGACTTATTTTTCAAACTTCGTACATTGTTTTTCGGCAATTTCAGTAACAATTCAGAGAAACCTGGATATTTTTGTTGTAACAATCTGCACATGCATTCCGTCCTCCGCAGTCATGTCTGAGATTATAGGTTGAACGGTGATATAAACTCGAAAAGTTACGAAAGCTCGTATATCCTTGTAATGCCCCTTCAAAAATGGTCATAGCCATTTTCATTTTGAGGTTTCTTTCGTCCAACCACACATTGTTCGTCGTAAATGTATCTAAAGGGCTGAATTTTTTGATCTAAGATACAGCACATGTGTGTATGGCATACCATCCAATTCTTCTGGGCGAAGGAATTGTGTTAAGTGCCTCTCACCAGATGTTTTTTGATCAGCTTCCAATAAATAATGTATGCTTCAATGACTATTGTTGTATTAACCACTTAACATATACTAATGCATTGTTTACAGCGCCGGATTTAGGTTTGTAAGGGGCCTCCTGGGTATATTAACGTCAAATATTTTATATTTCTATCAATATTCAAGTACACAAATAAAGAGCCTTAATTGCTAATTTTTTTATCATTAATACCCACATAACCTATAAATTCCATGTAAATAACAGCAATAACTACGTCAAACTAGAAGTCTTGAAGAAGTCACATTAAATTACCATGTCAATCCACCTGACCGAATTATTGACAACTTACACCACTCACATTGTGGGTGAATAACGTAAGAAATTAAAATTCCCCACATTATTAGTTTCATAAACTGACGCAGACTTGAAGAAATCTCCTACTTTTCGATGTGTTTTAAAATTAAAACTTCCTCTTTTGCTGTTTGCAGCTTCCGTTTGAAAGCTCCACTGGCGCTATGAGTACCGTGATTCATAATAAAAACAAAAAAATACTGAAATAAAAGTCAGAGTAACTACAACATTAAATCCAAACAAAAACAAAGCCTTTGCAAAGTTTTGACAAAAGTTAGCTAGATGTCGTGGTCAGTTATTTTCCGCTTCTACAACCTAACGCACTAGTGAAAATCCCTCTCTCTCTTCCATCAATCTCTTTATAAATGAGGGCTTGCTGATCATCAGCACTATGAGTATTAGCAGCCAATCTGACAGGGTTAATTAGGTTTTCTGAGTTTGGTGTATAATCTGATCGGGCTCGTTTGAAGTCCCATCCTGCCTGACTTACCAGTGAACGCACATTTATTGGGCGGCGTGGTTATGGCTCTTATCAAATGTGTACATTGCATAAGCTGGATACAAAACAATTAGAAAGTAACAAACACATCGAAACCTATCTGGCGGTGAAATGGTCGAAGGTTGGTAGAAATTCAGAAAGCTAGGAACAGTTCAGAACAACGCGAAAGGATTGGTCACCTACTTTTTAAGGCGTTTGTTTAGTAATAGAACTCATTCGGGGACTAGTTGGAGTTAAACCACCCCGACCGACTGTTCGGTGTCGGTTAAATGAGTTCCGGATTGCCTATTGTGTGTGCAGTTGTTTCCAGAGGCAAATGAAATTGAGACGATGCATACTTGTGAGGAAATTGAGGCTACATCTTCCTTGTCAGAATGCGGTTACGATCCATTGCCTAAGACCTCTAGATAATGGTAAAGGTAGTTAATTTCAACGGAAGAAAATATATGGTCCTGTTTTAGGACTTACTTGGCATTACCGAATAAAAATCAAAATACGATGGTTGGTACACAATATATGAACGTTTTTCTAGGGGACTTTATTTCCCGTTAATGTTATTGTTTATAGGGTTCCGGAAATCTTTCTTCCATATGACATAGGCTCCCGCCTTCATTACTGCATCGGTATTACAGCCCCTGAAATCTAAAGAGATGTAGATCAAAGACCCTTTACTTCTTTGTATTTTCTCATGAAAACTGCCACAATGAGGACGCTAGGCTGACTATCCTGAATGCTTATTTCACACACGGTTTCTCCCGTCTTCCTATTTACGTGATGAAGGAATGACTCTTCCATTACTACAGAGCTACAATTGCCATTTTATTTTTCAGTTTACCTAAAATCACAAGGTTAGTATGCCATTAATCGTGATTGTTTGACACATCGCATGAAGCCCCTAGCTAATTCATTTAACGCGGTGCTAATTGCCATTGATGGACAGGTGATTAGGATCTTTCCAAACGGGCTTTCAGCCCATCGCTCTGCCGGTTGGCCTTATCTTTTCCCCCACCTCCTGGCAAGAATTATCAGGTGATGTATGTATACAAGAAATCTTCTTCTTGAATGCCGCCTAACTTTCAGCCCAGTCCTTACTGCCGTCATTGGAACTACTTACCCTGACTTCAGCCCGAATCGGAATCCTTCCCTTTCCACTCCCTTCGGCATCGTATCTGTTCACAGTGCTGGGACTAGTAATTTGATTTTGCCCCATTGAAGTGAGACGAGGACTGTGTAATTTTGAATGATTACTGAATCAATAAGTTGTAATGTGATCTTAGTTCTTGTTCATGCGTTCAAGAAGGTACAATGGTGCTACAACACAGGTGAAGGCCACCTTGATAAAACACGGATTAGCCGAATGTCCAACTATACCTCTAATGGACAGGTGATCATTACTAGGTGAGCCGTACCTGGGCTACGCACTTTGTATAATTTATACTGTAGTTACCCGAAGAGATGAAGGTTTCGTCCCATCTGATCTTTCATCATTCACATGATACAGAGCAGTACAAAGAAAGTTCCAGCATGATCTATGGTGCTAAGTGGCTTCGGCACTGTTCATCTTAAACCAGAGATTTCTAACACTGTCGAACTGCCCATCCGTTTATAAAACAAGTCACCCTTTTCGATCCTTTCCCTTTCACTGTTCTCGGCCCTGTGATTGACGTTTGGTTTTATCCCCATTCTACTCTAGACGATAGCTGCTAACTTACTGGACAAGCTTCTTACGAGTACAATCCCTCTTCGTTCCTACACAAAGATAGATGACTAGTATTAAAGCAATAGGGTTATGTCCGCCAGAAGGCAAATTATTAAAGTTTACGTATCTGTTAGGTGAGTCCGTCTCCTCTGGCTGGTGTGTTGCTGGTGGCAAGCGCTTTCGATGTAAAGACATCATCGTCTGGCCGTTAAGTCAGTACTGGAGTCAGTCAGTTGGTCGTGGTCTTTATATATGAAAGGAAGGTAAAACGGGTTGATGGAGGGTCGGGGAGAGGAGGTCATGTACCTCAGGGGAAAAACCCTAAGGTGAATGGAACGTCTTGAATGATCTGTCAATTGTGGAATTTCCGTCTTTTTTGTGTCGGGTGGTCTGTAAATCCGTCAGTTGGTTGTTTTCGTTTGTAAAGAGAAGAAGAAGAAAACCCATTGCCACCGACACGACCATACACTTTACATCAAACCACCCACAACAACATAAACTAAGTGCATTTAGACACATGATACGGAGACTAAAAACTATCCCACTACCCGCACAAAATTACAAAAAAGAACTTGATACTATCAATACCATCGCAGAAAATAACGGTTACTCCAAAAAAACAATAAACAAATTATCAAGACAATACGAATCCAAAACACACGACTCAAAAACACAGAATACACAGACTTTAACAAGACGCTGCACATTCACGTACACAGGACCAAAAACATACGGAATAACTAATATCCTCCGAAAGGAAGGTATACAAATCGCATTACGTACGGACAACCCACTTAGAACCAAACTAACTACAAAGACTGAAAAGACAGACCCACTCGACCAAAGTGGGGTATATAAAATAACTTGTACTTGTACAAACGCATACATAGGACAGACAGGACGAAAAATACGGACCAGATACTCAGAACACATTAAATCTCTTAATAGGAACAAAGACGATTCAAACTTTGCTAACCATCTCAAAACAACTGGACATGAACCTACCAAAATACAGGACTGTACCACCTTACTACACAAACAATACAAAGGACGAAAACTGAACATATTAGAAAACATGGAAATTTACAAACAAAAAACTTCAATGGACAGATCATAAATGAACAAATCAACACAAAATGCGACACCATATTCACACCACTCAAAACATTACACAAACGAAAACAACCAACTGACGGATTTACAGACCACCCCACACAAAAAAGACGGAAATACCACAATTGACAGATCATTCAAGACGTTCCATTCACCTTAGGGTTTTTCCCCTGAGGTACATGACCTCCTCTCCCCGACCCTTCCCCGACCCACCATCATCCCGTTTTACCTTCCTTTCATATATAAAGACCACGACCAACTGACTGACTCCAGTACTGACTTAACGGCCAGACGATGATGTCTTTACATCGAAAGCGCTTGCCACCAGCAACACACCAGCCAGAGGAGACGGACTCACCTAACAGATACGTAAACTTTAATAGATGACTAGTACCTAGTTAATTAGGTTTTCAATCGGTCGCGGAGATGAAGCAACAACATTGAGAAATAGCAGAAAAGGAATTTTAGGACGTATTAGGCAAACCGTAGATTAGGTTTTAGTTCTTTTGTCTTAACTTCCGAGCCCTATTCTCTTTCACGAATAAGGGGAGCCCTTTGGCGGTTGCTGTTGGCGCTATGCTCTGAGCTCCCTGTCGTTCCTTCAAAGTTTTAATATCCCCCCACTCCCCCCTTTCATTCGCCCCTCTCCCCTCCCCTCCTGTTTTCTTTGCAATCCTCGAGCGAAGCGTTTTCTCCTAACAAATGTGTAATGGCCCGTGAACTTCTCGACCCGTTTGTACCCCTCGGATAACCCCTTTCAGTTCAGCGCATTAATCCCCGGCATTACCCTTAATGGAAGTGACATAATTATCTCTCTCTTGAAACGTTACCACTCCCGGATTTTCTTCTTTCTTTTTTGTTTTCTGCCAATGAAAGCCAAGTTTGACCGCCAGAGCACTCGTCGTTTTTTTCACTCTCTTTTTCGAACATTTCCAAATTACTGACGGCAAGTACGAGCATTCGTTCACATTTTCAGGCTTGAGGATAGAGAAGCTCTGTTCTCGAAAACAAATGACTCGTTTTCTAATGAAGAAATGATTGAGGAATTAAACGCCATACCCTCTAACGTGGACATTTTATCCGTGATATGACCAAATTCCGAGGGTGGGATGAATAGAGGAAAATTTGTTTGTTAACATTCTTACGGCACTGCAGAAACATACGGAAGCCTACACTTGAGAAAGTGGTGTGATCTGGCCAACTCTCGGATAATGGCCGGTTTTCTTGCACACCCACATCCTTACAAATACGTATTTACTGAGAAACTTTTGTCCATCTCAGAGCGAGCGTTACTGCATGGAGGGGTTTGCACAGGTGCATTAGGAAAACAGGGTTTTCAGTCTGTTTCTGAATTCTTAGCGTAACAGCTACTTCAAAGGTGCCATCTTCTCAATCCTCGCTCGTGAGACGGCAGCAACCCCACATTTTTGTGCCTAGACAGCCTTGAGCATCAAAGCAGACGCTGAAGTTTTTACAGTTTTCTTACAAGTTTCTTTTACTTAATTCAGGTGATGGACTGTTGGTTAGAGCGTAGTTCAAATTTATAACTTGACTTACGATTGACCTCACAGTTTTTACTGAATTTCGAAACTTGGTTTACCTCATTTCCTGAACGGTTTAACGGAAGTTGTCACTTTTTCACCACTTCTTTGCGATATTTACTTCATTCAAACATTTGCTTCCAATTTCCCATGCATGTGTGTTCTGTCGCTGAATTGCTTTCCCCGATTCTCCAAGTACGTTTATTTGACTTACTCATTTTTACGTACAAACTTTATCCTCGTTTCCATTATTACGTCGTCCTAACTACTTGCCGATATATCAACTATTTTCACCCAACTCTCAACATTTTTTACTCCATTTCCTTACCATTCTCTCTAGATTGTCCATAAATTATTTGTTCGATCATTTCCCCATTTACTCATTCCAAAAAAGGTTTCCCATTATTTTGTCTCCGTTTTTTCGAGTTCTTTACTTGATTTTTCGACAGTTGTCTCCTGTGCATGTTTACTTGGGTCCACCCTTTGCCATTTTTATTCGACTCTCCGCGCATTTTCAGTTGATTTCATTCATAGTAAGTCAAAATAAAAATTTGAACTACGTTCTAACGTACAGTCCATCTTTTGAATTAAGGCCCTAGTATTATTGTCATGAATTAACGTATTGATGGCGCTAATCAAATAAATCATCAACACATACCTCATCTGATTCCGTTCGAATTTCGATTCACAGATTTGCTATTTACCTCCAGAGCGGATTACACATCACATCTGGTGGATCCAGAATCTTTCTTTCTGCGACCTCCCTGCTCTGCTTTTCTTTTCCTTGACGGTTTTTTTGCGCCCCTTGTTTCTTCTCTTAAAAATTATTCTGTCATCGTTCACTTCTTCAAGACTATGAATAATTCATTCGGACGAACATGATTCCTATTGTAAATTACCTAACGCACCGATACAACTCCATCATTTTTCATTTAAGCGAAGTTAGACGAACGTTGAAACATTTCTTTGATTTTCCTCCCTTTATTGTCCTGTAGGGAAATTAATGGTTCCCTTTCTTTCAAAAGCTGGATAAGCTGGTGATAACATAATTGGTAGGTGCATTTGAAGATTGCATTTCTGAATTCTAGCCAGAGTTAATAAATGGGAGATTTCAGGATCTACGTTTATGATTGCACTAAAATGGTTTGTAAAGAGGGTGTTTGTACAACACAAAATACATTTTCACAACCAGAACAGCAGGTTCGGAGCGTCTGTATAACTTCCTCAGCCAAGGTGATGAAAATGGTTCCATTTCCTGTGAATTGATTGGGGTCACCTCATTTTACTCAATTAGGTCTCATTCCGTTTAGTTTTCACAATAAGAGTTTTCGCTACTCAAGGTCCTTTGAGACGTAACAATTCACTTGGAGGGAGCACTTGCATGATACCTTAGAGCCGAGGAAAGCGAATTAGTTACGGGGTAACTTAGGAAAGAGGTCAATCCTTAAAGCTTTGTAGGTATTGAATTGATTGAATCTAGAGTGCACCACAACGCTGTATAAAAACGGTGTATATTGATTGACTTAAGTGGTGAAAGTTTTGTCTGGACTTCAACAATTTCAAGTCTACAAAATTGTATCGAGTGGCAAATTGAATAGTACCCTTTCTGTGGGGCGTCAGAAAACCACATCAAGTTGAATGAGTCTTAAGAATTGATATTGAACCGGAGATGAGGAAGTGGTTGGATGAACTCACTCGATGCCGTTTTTGCAATTGCATCTGGCGCTCGGTCATCCCAGCCGATCATAGCCTTCCACGTTTCGTGGTGAAGGCACTTAGCATAAAAGATGACAGAAGAGAGAGAGAGAGAGAGAGAGAGAGAGAGAGAGAGAGAGAGAGAGAGAGAGAGAGAGATTTTCCAATGGTATATGTGAAGCTCTGGGAGTGCAGATGACAGCACGAAATGACCAGTGCTGCAACGCCTATAGGACTCGATGAAAATGAAACTACTAGAGAGTCAATCTCACCATGAGTTAGACATGACCCTGTTCACGAGCAGAGTCGCATACTAATATCACATAGCATCTGTCGATAAAATTGATGATATTGGTGGGTTGCCGAAGAATGATTCCTGTAAGTATTGAGTTGTTGACGAGGTCCTTGTCTAGAAAGGTCTAGAACTCTGGCCTAACTGACGAGCAACTGTGATGAATGAATACCGGCTGCCCTGGTCGAGTAATCGATGAAACTTGTGCAGCTTGCCTGCATTATCAGTCATATGGGCATCCACCGAGCCAAGTACTAGAGATTGGTAAATAAATAAGCCGATAATATCAAATAGACTTTGCGAAAACAATAACAAGTTGATGATAACAAACAATGGTGACTGGATTTATTGATACAGATGTAACTAAATTCTTTATGAATGTGGAATCATGTTTTCTGATGGTTGCTCCTATCCGGGAGGAATGCGTTGCTTCCCGAACAAGTGGTTTAAACGCTGCACGACGAAACTAAAAATTCGTCACAACGCGGTTCTTTCGTCACAAAACCAAAAGCGCTGCAAATTATTATTCTCTTCGCAGCTTGACATAGTATCACTCCTCTCATCCCATTCGATTCAGCATCGAAAAATGGCAGTAAATCAATTGAAATGTTCTAGGCAGGCTGGGCAATTGTCATGACGTGACGAATCGAGCTGAGGTGTAGTTTTAATGAGATGGGAAGGAGGGAGTACAAATGATTACTTTCGCCGCTGGTATTTTCCCGCGAGTTCTTTCAATTAGTGAACTTTGGCTCACTATATTTACTGTGATTTCACTGTATTCGATCTAGACGCAATGGTACACCCGAGACTCATTTCATTCGAGAAAACTGTAGAGAACAAGACGTAATTGAGATAAAACTGTCCAAATTTCGTTTTCAGCTAATTTTTGTAACCATTTTTTTCATCATAACAACCAAGAGTTTCGTTCGATCGGTTTGCCAAGCGAGCAGGCGTTGACTAAATCCCAAACATAATTTTATTAAGAAAGAACGAATTTTTTAGACCACGTTAAAGGCTAAGTATAGCCCGGACGGTGGACGGAGATGCTTTAATTGAGCAGGCATTCCCGAGGCGGCTCTCCTCAGCCCTCTCCCGATACTGATCTGTTCTCCGACCTCAACATACCTAGGCCGTAGAATGGTGGTAAGTTAACGATTAATAATAAGGAATAAATATGTTCAAAAGGAAAGCGGAACAAACTATAACAACAACATTCTGGAGAAATGTTTTGACTAGTACCTCCTTCATGTGATTTTATCCGTGTGTGAACTCAAGGAAGCCTGAATGGACAACTAGCCGTATCTCTCTCAAGTCGTGTATCCTTAACTTGATAATTAGAGAGTGTATTGTTGGTATCTGTGTAATTGCTGTACTTCTAATTGGGCCGTGCTATCACAATTAGGGCCCTTGTTTATTATTTATTTTCCCTAGCACAATTTGATTAAATATCTCTAGTGTTTCCGACACTTGATAGTATGCAAACTATCCTTTTCAAGTTCGTGCATCGCACCAAGTATCACGAGGAAGTTCGTGAGTATCAATAAGTTCGCTGGGGGCATTTATAAAATTTTTATGCAGGTCGCTGGGAGAGTTTACCGAAATTAGTTATGCCTACTTGCTGACCAAGTTAGCTGGTTCCTTTAAAGACCACTCAAAAGTTGTTCGGGACGGGGAAGCGCCTGTATTAAATTTTCCTTTTATTGTATCAATTAAATACATGATCGTTGGAGTGATGGGATTATAATAAAATGCAACTATTATTAGAAAATTACCATTTCGCCCGCTTTTAAATAAATTCAATTGTCGCTCTACCTGTAGTGTTCCACAACCGGAATGGACCACACACAGTCGGAAGGAACTGCACAGTGGAAATCCGTACTTTGGTAGTTCACGAGAAACGCCCTTGATAAACCTCTGAAAGCAGTGATTGTCGCTGTCGGTACTTACCAGTTTTCAGTGATCCTGGGTGCTGGCGTAGTCCCTGAAAGCCTCAGAGCTTGAGCTCAATCATGGGAGTACAATGGTAGAAAGGTTGCTGCCGATTTATTGCAATTTACATGATTACAGTATCTTTTTATCAAGTGGTGAGGAATGTTTAATAAGAAGTTTTGGTCACTAACCCTAATCACGAGTTCGATTCATGAAAGCTAAATTGTGAACTATAGCCCTAGTAACCCAAAATTCACGCCGCAAGAATTAGGTTGTAGCAAAGGTGAGAAATAAGGGATAATTAAATTACGCACCAAAACGCTGTTGAGTAGAAGTGATATAGGAGGGACAATCGCGAGGGTCCATTGAGGATATATTGGGGCAGGGGATTTCTCGTATACCTCATGAACAAGAGTACAGTAAATCTTGGCTCAATAGCTCTCACGACCTTTCCCTAGCGTGCAATCCCTTACCTTATCAAGGTTGTTCTCATGTGAAGGAGTTTCTAGCAATCGACAGAAGTCTCTCAAAATCTGGATTTCCTCTGAGCGGTTCCGTTCGACACAGTATGCACCTCATAAAGCCAATATTTATTGGTACATCACAGCCTTGGTTCGAATTTATCGAAAAGCGAACGAAATGGTTACTTTCTGACTACGGTTACATGATAATCCAGTAATGAGCACACTCCAGCGGACATGCGTTCTTCAATGAATTATATACGAGTGTGATAGAAAAAAAGTTAGGGCAAGGTGTTTCAAGGCAGCCATATCGCAGCCCCTTACGGCCACCAAGGCGCCCTTTTAGGTAACCCACTGTCTGAGAACTAGAAATAAAAAATGCTGATGTGCATACGGAAAAGCATAAGGTGCGAATTATATCCAACATTAACTAGCAAATGGTTCACTCAGCTTCTTTTTCTTATGCTCCCCCTTTGCCTCGTAACTATGGGGACTATGTACTGAACACTTGTGTAAGACTTGTGCAGTCAAGAGCATCACAATGCCGTAACGTTCCGTGAGTTCATTCATTCGGGAAACTTCTGTTGAAATTGGGTTTCGCTTCTGGTTCCTCGAAGTGCTCTTCCTCTTATTGAAGCGGAATCAATCCGCAATACTTGTCGATTATGTAACTCCGCTGGGAGTTCGTCCTCTTAATGCACACAACTCCTGAAGCTAAGTTCTATTTGGCAACTTGCCTCAGTTGAAAACTTGGATGAACTAAAATCGCATCGGAAAGGAATGCTTTTTACTGTCCTTCGGCGGTGTGGTAAAAATGACCTAGTTGGAGACACAACCAAAACACCAGTTAGTGTTTTCAAGCGATACGTCAAAAATTGAAACATTCTCGAGCTGTTAAACCCGGATTTAAACAGAAGACCTGGTTTATACGCGATCACGTTAGTGGGAAGTTAAATAGTATGTAGTACAGGTAGTAGGTTGAATACATTTCCAGGAACTAGTTGGCTGGGCACTAGTCGATAATAGATACCTATGAGTGAATAGATGGTTGGCTTCAGTCACCCACTTATTTCTATGGCATTCTTGTCAGGTGTTGAATGAGGGAAATATATGCCCAAGAATGTACATGGTGGGAAGTTGAACTCCCCTATTAGGCAACGTTTGTGAAAAGCTGTCCAGTGCGTGGTTCCCTTCTGCAGCCCATCTACTACACTATGCGTATTAGTATTGAACTGTTTCGTCGATGGGTAGCGTTCCTACGTGTCTGTCGCAGTCACCTTGACAATCCAGTCCGAGGACTTATTTGGAAGATATTGTACCTTCAAATTGCTATTAGTACTTATGTTCAGTTACCTTCGTACCTAACTATTGTAAGCTACTACTCTACTACCTTGGAAGAATGTTAGCACGATACTGGTTTCAACTTAAGGTCGTAAATTCTCGACTTTTCAGATCACTTGGATTCTTCGTCAGGGGTTCACCTATATAAGTCTTGTCCTCCTCGAAAACTCATCACTCTTCCACCATTTAGAGGTAGAAGGAAACGCTTTCTTTGATCGAATTTGGCACCGGCTAACTCACACCGGAAGTTCTTGGGCCAGTAGGTCGGCTCTGTATTCAAAATAGAACTGGCTGTGAGCAGCCACTTAAAATGTATGGTCCTCTTTTTCTTTTACCTTCCGATTGTTGTTCCGTCGAGTTTTTAAAATTTCTATATATCTTCTCCCACGGGTAATGGCTCTCGAAGAGAAGTCAGGAAGAATTAGATACGTGCCTAGTCAGTTGTTTCTGGTTACAGTTGTTGCCTTGAATTCGTAGAACCCGCGCAAATGATCCCATTCGTGTTCCGATCAGCTCTTTCATTTGATAGAATTCGCTTCTAATCCCCTCTTAAATCCCGTATTTAAAGCAGTAATTTATGGATATGTAGTATGTTTTGAGACCATCCACTATGCAAAAAAGGGAGCTCTCTCGTGCTGCTCTAAACTCTAATAGTATTCACTATTAGAGTTTAGTCCACGGATAATTTCGCCATTGAAATTTCTTCAAAAAAGCGGCTGTTCATAAAATTATTGCATCCACGTCCGCTTCCAGGCATTCCCTAATGAATTCTCGGACAACCAGGCCGCATTAAAGGCCATTGCAGCCGATAGCTTCAGGTCCAGGCTGGCATGGGAATGCCTTCATGCGCTCAAGCAGCTCGGCGCCGATAATAGGATTTCCCTCATCTGGGTGCCGGCTCACATCGGGCATGAGGGCAACGAAAAGGCTGACCACCTATCAAAGAGGGGCACAGAAACCCTACCCATCGGGCCTGAACCTCACGTAGGTATGACTAAAAGTCACCTGAAACGTTTGGTGACCCGATGGGAGATACAGGAAAACAGCGCCCATTGGCATCGCCAGCCACGACTTAGACAATCGAAAAGGCTTGTTACGCCTTCCAGTCCAAGGGCAAAGGCGATGCTGACACTCTCCAGATGAATCCTAGATTCTAATGTTTTTGGATAAGATTGTTAGCATAGTTATAGTAATTTCCTACCAAATTTCAACTAAATGTGAGTGTTCGGTTCAGTTATGGCTGAATTAGTTCGTTGCTCTTGGCCCTAACTGGAAAGCCCCGGGCACTGCATTTTCCCTTATCTGATTAGGAGTTCCATTAGCTTTCCAGCTAACGAAAGGCTTTAAGGATTATTTCCGCAGTCGACAGTTACAATTCTTCATTTGGGGATATCTGTATGTAACGTACCTGTTTGGTGAGTCTGTCTTCTTTAACTGGTGAGATACTGTGGGTGAGTGATGGTGTAGCATTGGTGAAGGGGTGAGGAGGAAGGAGGTCATGGACCTCCGGGAAAAACCATTTGAAGTGAAGGAAAAGAATGTAAGGGTAGTATGTACGTCTTAAATAGTCGGTTGATTGTCGATTCCAAGTCTTTTTTGAATAGGGTGGTTTGTAAATCCGTCAGTTCGTTGTTTTTGTTTGCGTAGTGTCTTGAGTGGTGTAAATATGGTGTTGCATTTTGTGTTGATTTGTTCATTTATGATATGTGCATTGAAGTTTTTTGGTTTATTTCCATGCTTTCTAGTATGTTCAGTTTTCGTCCTTTGTATTGTTTATGTAGTAAGGTGGTGCAGTCCTGTATTTCGGTTGGTTCGTGTCCAGTTGTCTTTAGGTGGGTGGCAAAATTTGATGGTCTTTGTTCCTACTAAGAGAATAAATGTGTTCTAAATATCTGGTCCGTATTTTTCGTCTTGTACTATGTACGCGTTTTCACACGTACAAGTTATTTTATACTGCCCTTCTTTGGTCGAGTGGGTCTGTTTTTTTTTTTCAGTCTTTACAGTTAGTTTGGTTCTAAGTGTGTTGTCTGTACGTAATGCAGTTTGTATGCCTTCCTTTCGGAAGATGTTAGTTATTCCGTGCATTTTCGGTCCTGTGTATGTAAATGTGCAGCGTCGTCAAAGTCTGTGTATTTTGTGTTTTTGGATTGTCTTTTTTTGGAATCATATTGTCTTAATAATTTGTTTATTGTTTGTTTAATGTTCCCCACCTTAGCCTGCTATCGTCTGTTTTCACACAAACGGTGAAATTATAGGCATTCATTGTTGTTACATTTGCCATCGCGTGAGCACTTTTCGTCACGAATAATATTTTTGTGACCAAATAAATATTTCTTCGAATTCGATCGATATCTGTTTGTTGAAATGCGATGTTGTGAGATACTAGTTCGCAATTGTCGTTAGTTCCTGAGCTAATTTCCGGATATTTCCATGATGCGGTGATTTGGTACTAAACGGCACTCGATTCTTCTTACAAATTTATGTAGTTCGCGAATATTTATGGTTTTTTATGGCTTACTGTAAGAGTTAAGAGAATAATGGCTTATTGCCTTTTAATAGCACATGAGTTGTGTATTTATTCGATATCATTGGTGTATCACAGAGATTGAAATATAACAGAATAGGGAAATCAGCCAGAAGGAGAAAGAGTGAAATGTGTGAGAATGGCAGCCCCATCATAGATGGCCCAAGATGCGCGTTGATGCCATTTTCATCATTCCAGCAATCACATTTGTCGAAGCGCTGCAGCATGAGCGGGCTTAGGTCAGCACAGAACAGGCAGGTGCAAAAGTCAGTGCTTTAGGAGAACTTCTAGGGAGTGGTTCTGACTGAGTTGGGCGAATGGACTGTAGACTCGAAAAGGTTTGCTGTTAAGATCCAGGAGCCCCTTGGTGATTGTGGTATGGTTAGGACCGCCATCCCTCAGACGATTCTTGAGATTCGGGTTCTTGACAGCGCAACGACACTGGAGAATGCTTCAGCTTAACTTGAGAGGGCGGCTTGTTATGGAGCCGATTTGGTACGGTGGTTTTCTCTAAAAATCGTTCACAGTTTTGTCGTCGTAAATGTTTCGTTCAGTGTTTTTACTTTCCTTGGCTCTACAAAGTAGAAAGGAAAGTTATGTAATCGGCAGAAAAAAAAATTTTGAGTTTTCTTCAGATCTTTACGTTTCAGACCCCCCTGAGTCCGAAAAACATTATTTGGGAAAATTGTATGTGTGTCGGTGAACGATTTTTAGAGAGAACCACCGTACCAAATCCACTCAAACTTGATATCTAGCCCGCAGGTTACCATGGGACGCCAAAATAAGGGTATAGGCAAAATCCACCGAAAGTTGACTATAGTTATCATAGTGATCAAAACACCAATTTTTTTTCTCAAAAATGGCTCTAACGATTTGTATTAAATTGTTTATATTGATAGCTCTCAATAAGGCATTTATACCATAAAATTCCCATTCGTAGGAAGATGACGAGAGCAGCACAATAAATTATCAAAATTTTCGACGAATGGAGTTTTTAGCGCGGTTTTTTCCCTATAAACTCCGCTGGAATGTGAGTAGAATGTTTAAAAATATCTGGTGCGTAGCAACACACAACTTTCCGCCACCCCTTAAGTTCGAACACCACCTACATAGGCGGGCGCTATAAGTTCGTTCAACGCATTTTTACAGGAACATTTATGGAGAACAAAATGTACGTACTAGTTAGCTGAGAGTACTCCGAAAGTTTGATCGAAATCGTTAGAGCCGTTTTTGAGAAAATTGGAATACCGATAAATTAATATTCGACAAATCTCCTTTTCTGAGTTAACTTGGCTTATATCTCCGTTCAACATATATATAGATACAGAAATAATTATAGAGAACGAAATGTTGGTATGGGTGACTAAAAGACACTCCATTAGGATTTATCACATCTGGTGAATAAGTACCCTGGAATTTACGGAAATGTTCGAAAAAACGTTATTTTTGACACATTAGGATTTTTATCTCTGTTCAACACATTTATTGAGAACAATATGTAGGTATGAGCTATTTGAAAACATCCTGTGAGTTTGGTGAAAATCGCTGAAGCCGTTTTGCCAAAAAGCGTAAAAAACCTATTTTTGCTTCAGGGGCCCATATCTCCGTTCACCGTATTTTCATGGAGATATGTATAGAGAAGAAAAGTTAGGTATTGATTAGGAGTAGATAATTTGAAAGTTTAATCAAAATCGTTAGAGCCGTTTTCGAGAAAAATGTGAAAAACCCTAGTTTTTGGTACATTTTCGTCCCCCACCCCCCTTCCCATCGGCCGAAATCGTCCATAACCTTATTTTAATGTCTACAAAAAATAACGTCAAAACAAAAAAAGAACCAGCTCAATCGGATCAGCCGTTCTCCCGCAAATCGAACTACAGACACACACACGGACCACGCGCCGAAATTAGGTTTTTTAGACTCAGTAGGGTCTGAAACGTGAAGATCTGAAGAAAACCCAAATTTTTTTTTGGGCGATTACTATACTTTCCTTCCCTTCGGGCAGCGGAAAGTAAAAATTGGTATTGTATTCCAATCCAATACCTATAGGGTGAGTGTTTCAAAACGCTCATGAGATACATGGGGCTCACTCCAGAAATTCTTGAGTTTCAACTTCCGCCGTTTCGCTCCATGATGGTCCTGGAATGAGTACGAGCAGCACAATAAATTTCCGCTTCCTGTTGCTGTGAAGTGTTGTTTGACCAAGTTCAAATTAACTGAGTGGTAAATGAATTGAGTAAGTGGAAAAACCATGTAGAAAGTGAATTGACGTAGAGCTAAGGAAAGTTGTGTGTAGCAACGCACCAGATATTTCTTGATCAGATCTCAAACGAAAAAGTACTTCCACTCAATATGCTTGGTGCAGAAGTGGAACTCAGAGTTTTCCTTGCTGATTCATAGTCGATAAGTAGGATGAGAAGATCAGACATGCCAGGTAGGTTCGTGCTGAGATTAGCAGCAGCAACTATTTCTGTTTCCTATATAGAAACCGCAAGTAGCTCTTGACGACGGCTTAACCAAGTTATCGCTGCGCCAGCAAATTTGACAACCACTCCACTGGTTGAACGCATAGTATCTGGATATCCTATAGCATTCGAGCAAGTCCATTTTTGAGTCATGGTAATATATCAATTTGAGGTTGATAGTTTCAGCCAGGTAACGTATAACCCTCCTCAATATTACCGCGTCTTCATCCGTAGGGTTTTTCAACCGTTGTGATAGAACACTCACGCTGAAATCTACGCCGATAAGCTACGAGCTACGTTAAGCAGAGCTTCAATAGCCGAACGATAGGGGAATACCGTTACTTCCCCCGATTCATAAGCGATGAGTTTCTTAGTTGGAGTAAAAACTGGATCGACTGGCGTTACAAGGATCTTCACGACTCTGAAAGGATCCTCGCCAATCATGAAGTCATTAAAAGTCTTATTCCAACAGCGTGGAGCCTGCTTGCGACGACCGTATAGGCTGCGTTTCAGGAGGAACACACGATCAGTGCCATCAGAGAAGTCTTAGTGTTGCTTCATTAAAATCAATTCCTCAACCTTTCCGTACGGAAATTCAGTTGAGACGTCAAATTGCTGAAGAGTCATCTTTACAGCTGTGATGGACAAAAGTGATCGAATCACTTCCAAACGAGCAACTCAGCTGAAGGTTTCGGTAATCTGGTCGTTGAGCACCAATCCCTTCATGACCAATCTGGCGTGGTACTTCTCTACACTACGTCGGGATTTCGCTTAATACTATAGACCCTTTTATTGCTAATCGCCTTCTTTCCCGAAGGGAGATCCGTAAACTCCCATGCGTTGTTCATATGCATAGGGTTGATTTCCTTCTCCATGGTTGAACTCCATGCTTCTCTGTTGAATTCACCTTCATCGCTTCCTCGAAGGAATGTGGTTCGTTTTCTGACAGAAACTTCCGTGTAATTGGATGTGATGTAGTTAGTCATTCATCCAGCCTGGACACTTTCTTTCCCAAAATTGTAATTTCGCAGAGCGTTTGTGATGAGCTTCGCCAACGGATTTCTGGCCGATATTCAACTAAGGAGGCATCGGATATATTAGTCGAGCAGTTCGATAATAAAGCGGAGCACCAGTTTTTTTGGCATGTAGTGGGACGAAACCCAAGAACTATGTTGTCTCGATTGGAAAGGAAAATCAGCATCGCGAATTCGTTGGTGGTCTGAAAACTCGTAACATTCAAACATGTCAGTCCAGCGTCGAAATTAGATGTTTGGTTGATGGACACAATAAACGCGGAGGTCACAAAAAACAAATTAGTGGACCGAACAAAACCAATTGTAAATATTGTGTAAAACCACCATATTAAACGCGTGCTTGCGGATGCAAGGGAGCCCACTGCCAACCTCGATTAGACTTGCAGCAGTGTCAGATACAGGAGTTGCCCTCGTTTCGATTAGTAGCGACGTCAATGGAGCTACCACGAATGACCAATGGTGGGTTGATAACGGTGCAACTCATCTTGTTACATCAAACCTTTCAACTCAAATCAAATTTTCGTCCTTTTTTTCATTTCGCAAAATGGAGTTCGTAGTGAAGCCATCAAGGTTTAATCCACGATTAGATGAAAACGCTGCATCTCGCTGGTTTGCGTGGGTGAATGAATTCGAGGTTTTTATCACAGCTGTAGATGTAACTAACGATTTGCGGAAAAGGGCTTTGTTTTTAAACTCCGCTAGTAGCGAAGTACAGGAAATATTTCGTAATTTACCGGATGTGAAAACACCACTTCATGTGGTGTGTCTTATGAAGATGTGAAAACTGCATTGACAAACTATTTTACCCCTAGGAAGAATATTCTATTTGAAAATTTTAAATTTCGTAAGACGGAGCGAGAACCGTCCGAATCGATAAAAGAGTATTATGTGAGGTTAAGGAAAAGGCTTGTTCCTGCGACTTTCATGAGATGAATTTTGAGATCTGTGTACAAATTCTTATGGGTACGTTATCTGATAGACTACGTAAAGAAATGTTGAAGAGAGGAAACATGACTCTTGACGAAGTTCTTGCATGTGGGCAAACTGAAGAGGTAGTGAAAGTACAGATTGACTCCTTTGCTAAACGTCACGAGTTCGTTCACAAATTGAATACACCAAAAGCAGCTACATGTTTCTGTTGTGGCCCCTGTGACCAAAGTAACAATGCTAGGTACAAAAATTGATTTTATTGTCGACACTGGAAGCAGCGTAAATATCATTTCTGACAATACCTACAACTCATTAATTGGCGCACCATTACTACGCCAAACAAGTTGTTCGTTACGGGCTTATAATAATAATAATAATAATAATAATAATAATAATAATAATAATAATAAGCGTTATTACTATTGGGGGAATTTATCTGCCAATTCAAATTTAAGAATAAGTGTGCAAGAGGAAAAGTGGTTAATGAAGGGGACTCGTTGTTAAGCTGTGAAACTTCTAAAGAATTAGGAATCGTAGCTCTAATCCTGACAATTGATGATGCATCCACATCTAAACCCAATCTCATGCCTCTTGCCAATGATTTCAAGCGCAAGTACCCCAAGGTATTTAATGGAATTGGTAAGTTGGAAAATGTTCAAGTTAAATTGCATATTGACAAAGATGTTCCGCCTATTGCAGTAGTTTTTAGAAGAACACCATTTCATCTCAGAAAAATTGGAGACGGAGATCAACAAATTATTGGAGGATGACATTATAGAGAAAACGGTGGGGCCTACCATATGGGCTTCTCCTGCTATAATTGTCCCGAAAAAAGGGGGTGAAGTGCGGCTATGTGTAGACATGAGAAATGCGAATAAAGCTATTAAAAGAGAGCGCTATCCTACTCCAACATTCACTGAAATTGCTACTTTAATTAACGGATCAGTTAAATTTTCAAAATTGGATTTAAATAAGGGATTTCACCAGCTGGAGCTACATCCTGACTCTCGTCCCATAACATCATTTTCAACACGTATGGGAATTGTTAATAATAAACGCCCAAGATTTGGAGTAACGTCGGCACCTGAAATATTTCATAAAACAATAAAACAAATCATCTCGGATACCATTACCATCAATGATTTCACGGGATACTTTATCAAAGGCAACGTTGAAAGATGAACAATTGTGTTTAGTAATGAAGGCTATTGAAACGGGAGATTGGTCAAATCCAGTTATTGAAAAGTTTAGAACTGTGAAAGAAGAACTGGCAGTAACTACAGATGAAATTATTCTCAGGGGCGTTCGTCTTGTTATCCCACAAAGCCTGCAGGCGACAGTCATAGCTCTGGCTCATCGTGGCGATCAAGGTGTCACCAAATCGAAAGAGTTACTTCGAAGCAAGGTTTGGTTCCCTGCTATGAACACTTTAGGGGAAAAGGTGGGGAACAGTTGTATTCCTTGCCTAGCCAACAGTACCAAAACCAGGAGAGATCCGATTAGGCCAACACCTACACCTTCCGGCCCGTGGGAAAATCTTTCGATTGATTTTGCAGGACCCTTTCCAAATGGAAAGTATATTATGGCAGTTATGGACGATTTTAGTAGATATCCAGTTGCCGAAATTATTCCCTCTTTGGAGAATGAACAGGTTACTAACTGTTTATTCAAGATTTTTTCTTTATTGGGCCTACCTCACTCACTTCGGTCAGATAATGGTCCTCCTTTCAACGGAAAACAATTCGAAGAATTTTGTTCATCGTTACAAATTAAACACCAAAAAGTTACAAGCTGTTGGCCTGAAGCTAATGGACGGGTGTAATGTTTCATGTCTAGCTTGAACAAAACTGTTGGAACTGCGATTGTTGAACAGAAAAATTGGGAGGAAGTTCTGCCAGAGTTTTTAATGCGATACCGTGCTACACCTCACTGTTCTACTCGTATTTCTCCAGCACGGGCTCTCTTACGAAGTAACTTCAGATCATTTCTTCCACAGATTGTTTCCGACGTTTATGAAGAAGATATCGATGAAAATTTAAGAACCATGGATGAAGTAAATAAGGAAAAAATGAAGCAGTATGCTGATTCCAGAAGAAACACGAAAACTCATGACTTACAGGAAAGAGATATGGTGTTAGTAAAGCAAAGAAAGATTAATAAATACGGGTCAGCGTATGATCCGAAGCCATTGGAAATAAAGAAAGTAGAAGGCACCAAGATAACAGCGTGGAGAGATGGAAGAGTGGTAACGAGAAATTCATCTTTCTTTCAAAAATTACCACAAAAAACAGTAGCTCTATCAGAAGATTCTTCTCAACATCTTCACCATGAAGAGGATATGTCTCAACCTCCCACAAACCAAGAATCATCTGTACCTGAATCATCCGTATCAACCTCTGTGAATATGGATACGGGTATAGTCACAAGAAGCGGTAGAAGAGTGATACTACCATCAAAGTATAAGCATTTCGTTGTGTGGAAACATTAATGATATTTGGGGAAGGGATGTAGTATCCTACTAAATTATTATATTTATCAGCTGATGTAAGGAAAGGGGACTTTTGTAAAAAACATCATGACATTGATTGAACCGCTTTAAATGAAGTGCCGTTTTATTATTTAATTATAGTACACATAATACAACAACGAACACAATCATTTCAATGAACGCCGATTCAAACAATATAAAAAAAACGATGGAACACAAATTTACGACAAAACGGACGGGAAAACTAGACCACATCTGATCTTAGAACATATGTTTCGAAGTCTCGAGAGTAAAAATGCGAGTGGGCCTATCTCCAACAATTTTAAGTACTAATCTTAAGGTCTGGCCCAGAAAATAAGTTTGTAGTTTTGAGCACAAAAGGAAGTGATGGTAGAAGAGGTAGTAAGTTTCGAGTTCACAAAATGAACTGTATTCGCAAAACTGTTTTATGCTGATTGTAGCTCTAGAAAAGTGAAGATCTCGCTCGTTATAACGTACAAAGTTCAACTTCTGTGAGAATTGTCTCAAATTATTGTGAAGTGCTTAATTGAAGTTGAGAATAAATGGGGAAAACTGGTAGAACGGTTTGGGCAAAAATGCTGACTGAATATTGATTAAAATTTTACGTTGTTGAGAGATTGAAGCGTTGAGCAGGCACCTTATGTCCTTGACCATAGGCAGTTCTATAGATACGTGGAATCCTTGTTACGCCCAGGATCAGTTATCCTATTCCAGTATTAGTATGTGGACTGAATAGTTTCAATGTACTCAATCTCTGAACATAGCTTAGACATATCGATCGGCATTACTGTCGTAAAGTTGTCTTTCAAGTTATTACTATTAATACTCTCAAGATTTCCAGAAAACCGTGCCCTCGTGGGAAGGTCAAAACAAACCAAGTTTAGAGGACGTTAGCCTTTCCAGCTAAGACTACAGTTTGACGAATAAATCTCATTCTAAATGAGGTCAACGGAGCACGAAAACGTTCACCTACGGCCAGCTAGGGATCTTCTATTAATACACATCGACGGTATCAATCCAAACTATATTTAGCCCCTCGCGCTCTAACAAGTAACTGCTCTTCATCAGCGGCTTCATTGGGCCGACCGTAATTGTCTGAATAAAGCGCTTTGTTGTTGGCGTTGAGCATTGTATCCTAAGAGCCAGTGATCCAACAATTTGTGTGAGTGTGGTCCTTCTCTTGCTCTTAAATGCATCATTCTCATACTAGGTGAATAGGAGACAATAGCGAGAGTGCGAAGAAGTTGGGTTGACGTGCATCAATACGTGTAAAATTGTGAGAATTGGTTTAGAATAGTATTTATGTATGTAATGCTGGTTTTTTTATATGTGTTAGAGCGAAAGTGCTGCTACTCAAAGTAAACATGGTGGCAGACGACCCTGAAGAACAAAAACGGGATCTAATAATAAGTCAATTTCGTATTTTATCATTGCCAAGGATGGACGTACAGTTGCACAAACATCCTCAATCTGCTCAATAACATGTTCACAATACGTAAGGTTGTCTTCATTCTACACTCCTAACAGCAATGAGAAGTTGTCCTTCCATGCTTACTAATATCAATGCATTTACATGCAACCAGGAGACTCGATTCAGGCATATATTGCATATCAACCTCCCACCACAACCCCAATTACCTGGCCACTGCACAACTACTTAACCTACACAGACCTGAAAACCAAATGCAATGTGACACCTTGCCCAATCGTGTCGTATGCAATAGCTCCTCACTTACCTTGGGCATCTTGCGTTTGCTGTGAGCATGTTCTTCGACCCGTGCCCTTTTTTAGCGGTTTTTGAGCCAATGCCCTCCCACCTTGATGGCTTCAAAAATTTCCTAATGTTCATCCAGGGGTTTGAGAGCCGCACGGAGGTATAAAGTAATGTAATGCTGGCTGATAGGCAGGTGGGATTGCAATCGTTTCCCTTCGGCAAGTTAACTCCGTCAACACCCCCCTTTACCTGCTAGTGTAAGTGTTCAGCACAGACCGAAAGCTGGAATCTGGAGCATGGTAATTTCCTAGGTGCGTTCATTCCATCTATTTCTGACCTGGACCCTTTTTCAGGTTAGCCGTGGGAAGGTCTGAGAACTGCCTGTTCAGTCAGCTTCTGCTCCAGACAAAGAAATTAAGTTCGGTTTAACTTCCGAAGCAACAACGGATTCCCCGTTTTTGGAATTTCAAAAATATCCTCCCCTCCTCACGATTTTCCTCCTTCTCCAACACACAGCTCTTCCTTGACACACTCGTCTCCCAGTTCTCTCTATAGACACTGCTCTATCAACTCTTGGGCCAGTCACAACTCTACTCATGCTCTCCCTATCTCCACTCTAGTTCCCCACGCAACCAGTTCATGGGTATTCTGAATCCCTTAGTGTCGCACTTGTACACTAACACTCAAACTCATATCGTGTATTCCTTTAATGTGTAATATAGTCCTTTGCTCACGTTTACCGAGTTCCCTTTTATTTATCAACTCTGTTCTGAAGCTCCCCCTCTCGTGTGCCCAACGATAAGCTTCTTTTTTTTTTTGATGATTACATTATAAAGAACACTGTGCATAGGTATTGCGTTACTCGTTAGAAGTAAATATTTCGATGTGTAGGTAAGCCTTTACAATACGCCATTTGCAGTCAACAGTCAACCGAGTCGAGGAAAAGAGTAGTTGCTGGACTCCTCTTGCAGATGACTAGGTTGGACTAGGTTGGTCCTTAGGCCCACTTACTCCCCGTCACAACCCTGCTGCAACTCGCTGACCGTGTCCCTGTGCTCAGCTTCCTTCTATGTTCATTACTTCCCCTTCTCTCCGTGACTCAATCTATTGATTTTGATTTAAGTTACCTCATACCTTCTGCTAATAAGCAGCTATTTTTTGTTTTCTGTTAACATTTCTGCCCTCCTTATTGTAAAAGAGTGATACAGGCCCTGCAGAGCAATAATTCCACGCGTGCGTGCTTCCATCCTCACACCATCCATTACCTGAATGCTTGGTCTTATTAAAATGCAACTTAGCCTCTCAAAAACGGGGCCTTTGTGTAGGCGCGGCGGTTGTTAGTTACACTTAACATAGTTGGTGGGTCGTGGCTAGAAATACGTGACTTGATTATTATATGGACTAATGTTGTGAAATGTAATAATGCCATTATTATATCCCTTTTAATTGAATTTCGGCGTGAGGTTAGGATTTTAATGATTGAACGGCGATGCATGACACAATACAAGTGGTGGACACTTCTCGGCGTACTGTAGCATATGACACTCGGCTGGAGACCATCGCCTGCTGTGAGGAAATGCTGATTTCTGTGCGTGGCTTTGTTATTATTGAAATGTCCTGTTATACATATTTAAATTTTGACAAACTCAATTTAGGGAACCTATTATTTCCCTATGAGTATAGTAATGCTCTTTATTATGTGTGAGGAGAAATAATGCAGGGTGGGGCCGCTTTGAGTGTATCCACTTCATTAACAGTAGACACCAGCGTTCGGCTCTAACCGAATGCTTAAATAGGTTCTTGCCATTCGTTTCTAAGGACGTGACTTCCTATTTTTTCCTTCTCTGAAGCGGTTTCGAGTCAGCTTTGTCAACGCGAGGCTCTCAAACGGGGTAGCGCCCATCGTGTTCTACAAAAAGAATTGGGGCTTGCTTTTTCTTGGCGGGATATCATAATGTGATTTGTCGAAGTTACGGCTCCTGACAAACAGAACTGCTACGATCGAATGCAGACACGTCTCAGTCGAAAGAACGATAGAGAAGGGGCTTGGTCCTAGGACCAGCACTTTATAAAGCCTTCATTAATGGTCTTTTCAGGAGCTTCATGGAGATTTACTGCGAGCAGTACATGTGGACTACCTGGCTGTGCTGATCCGTACACAGGCCACTACGGGAAATTAGTAAGGCCACTTGAGCTGTGTGTTATCATGACACAATCTTGATGTACAAGGCCATTTACCTAGGCGCGATTGGCTACTGCCCTGGGTAGCAAACTAACAGTCAATGAAAATAGAGTATTGGTCCAATCCCAGAGAGCTGCACTACGTTGGATCACAAATGCCTACACGACAGCATCCGCCGAAGCACTCCAAGTCGTTACTGATCGGGTCATGACTTGTTCATTGAACGCATGATGGACCAGCGGAGGTTGAAAAGAGAGCTTCCCGCTCTGGGCTCATTGACGACCTCTCCATCGAATGGAAGCTAGCCAAGTTGGATAAATGACAATCGACGTGAGAATCCTTGTCGACGGGTCATAACGAGTACAAGTTTCCCCCAACGTACGTGAACGTCTTAGAAGAAAGTGAGTTGAGCCATTTCCTAGCAGGACATTGCGTCTTCAATGTGTAACTCCACTTTCGCCCAGCTTACGAAGACGTTTATGACAAAAAAGCGTGGTCATAGTTGATCTGTCCTTTTGAAACTTGCCTTACGAGTAAATGGTTAGATCAGTTCGGAAACCTTATTAACTCCTCCCGGCTGGTACGGCTTCCCCTGGGTCATACCTCCGCGTGGTAACACATAGGCAACAGCTCTCTACTAGAAGGCTTGCTAAATGGCCACCTGTGTGCGGTGGCTGATGAAAGAGTGCCTGCAATCTCGCATACTAGCGGAACCTCAACCTCCATAACTCTGTTATGAGTGTTAAGGAACAGCCATTTTGATAAGGAAACATACATGTATAAAAAGAACCCTATGAAGACGTAGCAATAGATTGGATAGTACCGAATATCTGTATAGGTATCTGATTTTGGTTTTTTAATAAAAATGTAATATAGGTTCCACTGCTCCATCCTCAAATAGACATGCCCGGTTCGGCCTCGCCTAAATAGCTATACACGTCTTTGCCAGCAGATAAGTCTGCATGCTTTCTTCATAACATCATAACATCGAGAGGGTGGAGCTGGAATGCTCATTTACCTCATGTGGTGGTGTACGGTTAATGCTTCCATGATCGTCTACCATTTTACATGTTACGTGTTGGAGGACCAGAAAGTTGTAAGCGAACACAGAGATCTTCATAGTGAATTTTGCCTGTTGAAAAGTTGAATTGGAGGCAGTAGAATGAGGACCACACGCGAGGGGGTGAGAGCACGATGGTGATGGGGGAGGCGATTTGGAGTCATGTCTCTCGTGTGGCGCTTAAGGATACAAACGCATTATATTCAAAGTATAAACATACGTTCTTCATTTACCGGCCTTACGTGCTGCGTTGCGAGTTATCTCACATCTGTTTAGACGAATTTAGTGAGCTCTTACTATTTACTAAATTAACAAATTCGTATCCTAATGGGCGTAGAAGCGGAGGAATTTCAAATACCACAACCAATGTTATCTCTCAGGTTCTGCGTTGCTTCTCTCTGCTGTATCATTCGTCGAATATGGAAAGATGGGGTGTGTACGGGGAATTTCGGGCGCTGCATAAATATTCACCTCACGATCTTCAAGATTCTCACAAAGGCATACGAATTAGGTTTCCAATGCGTAAACAACGAGCAGCACAAATTTCCGTGATTTTTGCCTCATCTGACTAGCCTGGCTCAAAAATAACCGTTGGTTTCTGTCGTAAGACGAATTAACGAAATGATGAACCCAACAAATCAATTATAACACGTCACTTAGAGAGTTGTTAGGATGGTAGGCCTAATGAATCCTCCCTTATAGTTTCGTAGACGGTTTACTCTATTTTTGGGGGATGGTCTGCTCCTGGTGACCCCATGAATTTACACCTGGACCGTTTTAGCACATTGATCTAGTTGGTCATCGCGCCTCTCTGGTATCGCAGCTGTTTTGGCCTTTTTGCAATTCCCATACATTCAGCCAGGAAGTTAGGGAGATTCATGAGCGGTATTTCCTTCGTGTCTTCATTGTTCATCTCTGCGAGATACCCGAATCAGCAAGCTCTTCTGGGTGAGCCCTGCTCGCGCAACGTTGTTCAATTTGCTCAGGGGTTTGTTTAGATTATGTTTTCTACTGCGAAAGAGGAAGTTTTCTCCAAGCTGCCTCAATCGCTTTTCGCAAACGACTTCAATCTTTTATGGACGAATTGGTTCGAATCGGCTTGTTTTTGTTTTTTTTGTTTGTAAGCAGAAGCAACGTGATTACAGGGACTGACCTCAATTCACAAAATTATCTACGGAACTGTAACGTTTCCAAAAATATGACAATTTTCCCTAGTTCAATCAGTGCTAATGTCGTTCATTATGTCATTTGCTGCTTAATACAGTCCACTTGAAATAACCATCTCAACGTAGAGAGTTCCCTCTCAGGGGGAGATATAAATGGGGTGTTATTCTCGGACAGTGGTACTACATAACTTCGCCGAAAAGAGCTACACAATAAGTACACTCTCAATAAAATCCAGAATCAACAAGTACTTCACCGGGGAGCGGCGCACGGAAAGTAGGGAAACGGTTGATTCACATATCGATTTGATTTTGACGTTCCAGAACAGGCAGAGCCCAAGCCCAAGGTCGAGGAGTTAGACGTCGCCTGTGCCCGAAGTAATTCTCTCGTCAGGCTTCATAAATCGAACTGTCTCAGGCAAATGGAGTCCGAAATAATTTCTATTGAACAAGTCGGAGGTCTCAAACGACAGCGAATACTTCATCTCCGATGTCGACATTTATGAATTGAACTGAGTCGATTTACTTCTCAATTATTTACTTTGAACCAAGATTTCCGGGTGATTAGACGAACGAGTTCTTTAATTCATCATTTTCACGAACCCCTTCGAGACTTGAAGGTGAACAATTACTCTTGAACAGATAGAATACTGCGCTCAGTTCATGCCAAATGTATGGTTTTAAAACAAGCATTATGGACAGGCCTAACATGAACGCGATATCTATAATCAGAGTAAGTAGTCAGAAATATTTCGGCCTAGCGGCCTTCGACGAACAGACGTGCAGCGAGCGCACAAATACGCAGTTAGCCACTCATGTATTAGGGATATTTAGTCACCTAACTAAAGATCTTGAAGCGTTTGGAAGACTGTGGTGTCAAGCTGAAGAACGGTAGTAATATAACATTCTTCTTTTAAGTGATTCCATATAATATATACACATACGTAGACATTTTTGTTATGCAGGTAGATTATACAATTACAAACACGCTATCAAAGAACGAAGAGAACTGAACGTACGAATGAAACACAAATGGAGATAGTGTACGCAGGAAATTAAGCTTTTGGGAGCCTTTCATTAGTAGGCTGACATAGTATCTTATGTGATGGAACTACCCTCGAGCTTTCTTTAACGCAGCTCACAACAGACAATATTCGTCCTATGGTGCACACGTACCTTTAATTCGTGACATTTTTTTAAGGCTGAGGGCTCTTTCAGTCAGCAATCTAGTACTCAATCGTATTAGAGATAATCTGGTCAACTGTTATTTTATCCAGAATTTCTATATCTAGGGATGTACCTGGCAATTATTTTATGCTGGTTAGCCCGTCTTAAAAAAAGAATGTACTAATATGAATAATTTGGTCTTCCCGTTTGGGTCGTTGTCGTTCCACATATGTTGCGATTGATGTTAATTTTCATTACATATCTGTTGTTTCAGACGTGCCTTTTCCTCCGTCGCACAAGTTGACGGCATCCGAGGTTTTCGAAAGTCGGGGGGGTCGACCCAGGCCAGATGTTCTTAAACAGCATTTTATGGCTGAAGGGCGGATCGACGAAGCCGCTGCTCTCAGGATAATCAATGAAGGAGCCACGTTGCTGCGGTCCGAAAAGACCATGATTGACATCGAGGCTCCTGTCACAGGTAATTCACTTCAACATGATTTAATGGATTCACAATATTTATATGAGTGATGAGGGGGGAAGATTCCAATATTAGTCAACTCTCAGAATGGGGAACCAACATTTTGAAGTAATGATTATGGAATGTTGTAACGCTTTTGCAATTTTGTACCTTCTTTCTACCTGGTATTCTTACCTTTCATTTTTCTGTTATCCTCAACGCGGTCGTCAGCTGATTCCACTTCGCAATAGAGTTAAACTCTTTGATTCTCTTGTTGGGCTTTGTCTCTCTTTCCTCAGGGAATACCGCTGCTCCTTTATCACCATCTCGACTGGTGGATACGTTCTCCAAATATCAAGTTCAACGGATCACACAACTTTCCTTAGCTCTACGTGAATCCACTGGTTTTCAAGGCTTGTCCTACTAACTCAATTTAGTACTCACGCAGTTCATTTGAACTTTATAAAGCACCACTTCACGTTGGCACAAAGTGAATCGCTTACAGTGTCGGAATTTATAATGCTGATCGTACACATCCCCCAACCATTAATGAGAAATTGATACACAGAGGATTGATGGTGCTTTGTAAGAAACTTACTGCGCTAAAAAATATTTTCGTCGAAATGTTTGGTAATTTACTGTACTGTGCTCGTCATTTTCCCGCTGATGAAAATGTTATGGTATTGCAGTGTCAATTTTATCTGTTTATAATTAAAAATTAATCAACATCGTTGGAGCCGTTTTTGATAAAAATGTATTTAATGTTTTGATTAACTACAGTTAGGTTTTTGGCAGATATAGATCATACCCTTATTTTGGCTGGCGTCCCAACTTGACCTTTTCAGACGAATACATGAATTTCCTTTTGTTTGGTAGGACCGAGAAAAGTAAAAATCGACAGCCTAATTGCAATCTTCAATTTTGTCGTGATAATTGCATAAACATTTTAATTGTTTCTAAGATGTTAATTCACAATTTAGAACTAGTAAATCCCACGTGTGTGTTTATATCCTAGGCATGTAGTTTACCAGCAGTTAGGTGGTATCAGCTCGTCCACTGGTCTTTCATGCCCCTCCTTGCTCTTAAGTAATGGCCACGGCTTTCAACGTCTCCTTTGTGGCTTCCAAGTTGAAAACGATCTGCTGCTTCGATGAGGCAGAAGTTAGTCATCTTATATGGACTTGACCTTAGGAGAAACACTTTTTATTGTACAGGAAAACAAACCCCCCCCCCCCAGGCGTTGGCTACCATCACGTGTGTGAGTCTCAGTATGTCATGTACTCCTAAAGAACCGGCTACATTTTTTTATCATTGGCACTTACGAGTATGTCACAGATGTTGCGCCATCTGTCCAGCGCTTGATCCAGAAACAACCCCCCTGAATAATTTTGTTCTGTGATTATAATATCCTCTTACTTTTTTCCTCTTCCAGGAAGCCTTGAATCTCATTTCTGTCCACACAAAAATCGTTTCATTAGTGCTAAGGCATATTTGCCCTACGTTACGTTAGCTTTGCGTCTGGAGCTGCATGATGGCGAATCGCAAAAGTTGACAGAAGTAGAGTGATTTTTTTTACAAACGTATTATTGACGGATAACGTATTATTGTACCGGGACGAACCAAACCCTCATTCAGAGGAGGATTCCTGGGCATTTGTGCTGACAGGGCACCTCAAATGCCACGATTCGCTTGAAACTTCACCGCTGTCAGTTGAAACCGAGCGGTTCTCTCGTCGCCCTGTCGCCCGCGTTCGCTCCTGCCCAGTTCCCTGTTTGTGGTGGTTAAACCTTGGTGGTTCCCGGAGTGTAATTGCGAATAAAACTCTGTGTTCAAATTGCATTTTGTTGATATCATACTCACTCCCCAATTCGCATTGTGTGATACCGCTTATCAACGTACGGATGACACAGTTCTTTCACTACGAAACATCTGGTAGTTCGCCTCCAAGGTTCACCTTGGATTGTTGAATTCTTTCAAACCCCCTCCAAACATTTAGTGGAAATATTGATGCAGCAAACCGCCCGCCGAGAGTTAAAGCTACGGGGCATGAAATCGATAGTTGTACGAAGGGGAGACGAGATCCCAACCGTTGGACCAGCTCCAAGTACACCCAGCAAGAGCCACTGTGGGGCATCTTATTATCAACTTATGTTCAACTAACGCCGTAACAAATAACCAATAGTTCCTAACAATTAGTTAATAGTTATATTGTATTCACACAAATTGCTTCACAGCTACCTGGACACATCTTATTTTTCCTCTTATATAATTTGCGCTCAAGTGTGGTTTGTGCTCTGTATGTTCCCCTTCTTCAGTCTACTCAGAACTTCTAACGTTCTAAACAGGTGACCGTGGAATCAAAGCTCTATGGTACTAAGCAAGTGTATGAATGCAGTCGTATATCTCGTGCAATTCGTGTTTATATTTCTTACGGAGCGAAGAGATAAGTTGAATGAATTTTCCAGCCCAGTGATTACCTGGGGTTTTTCTGGTGATTGCCCTCAGTTTGGCTCGACAGATATGGCGAACACAGGCAGCGCTAATTAACATCAGCCCGTCCTCTTCCTCCCTCCCTACCATACAGCCATTAAACATGTTGAAATGGGACATTTTATACTTCTCCCAATACAACCCTCACAGTTTTGCTGTAGCGAATTGCTGAAACTGTAATTTCCATCTACTCCATTTCATTCCGTTGCTGAAGTCAAGTGAACTTAGAGAGACCCAAGAAACTTTGCATTGCAATGTAATTTTCCGGCTGGCTCCTAAATCGCTGGCGACTGTCGGTTTAATTTCGTTAGTCTACCCGGCCTTTGTCACACCACCCGAAACACGCCTTTCCGATGCCTTTCCCGAGGAGTCACGCCACGAGTTTTTCCTTTTGATCCATTGGCTCAAGTCATGCGAGTTGTTTCAGATAGGACACCTGTTGGTCCGACGGCAATTAGCGTTTAGAGAGGACACGATTAGATTTGGCAACACTTTTAGTTCAGTATCGTTTCCTTTGTCGCTTGTGCAAGCGGAGGCTGAAGCATCGTTTTGCGTTTTCCTTATGTAAGTTTGAACTGCAGTTCACTACCGACTAGTGAATATCCCTGTAGATAGGTCCAACCCTTCCTCTCGTCTACCAAAGTAATAAATGATATGAGGCGGCAAAGATCTACTTTCAGTCCACTTCTTGGCCGACACCATATCTCCAGAGCTTGTTACTGTAGCACTGGGCTGTGTTACTGTTTGTCTAGGCTAACAATCGGGTTGTTCCTTAACTTTATCTGCAGCAGCAGCCGTTAGACCTATTGGACGTTCTAAGCTTTAGTCCTTCTTAAACCACTACCATTTTATTGCTTTCTCCCATGTCCTTGATTCTGCTGCCCCTGCCAGTGAGGTTATGGTTCCCCGTAACTAGAGAGTGATGGCAGGATGATGAGCCGATAGAACAACTGATTCAAGTGAATATTGATGAATTGTTCTATTCTGCAACTCCTGATTGTGCTTAGTAGTATGAAATGTTCCCCTGTACACGTCTCTCGTTGTTCTGACTTTAAAAGTGTTGTGAAATTTCTTTCGTACTTCCCCCAATTTCTGAAACTTGGGTATCAGTTGAGAAATAATTTATTCCTTCTCTTCGGCTTTCCTTTCATTTCGTGTCTCTCAGCTATGATGGCGCCAAGTCCCAGCTTTGGTGTCGAGACAACTCCAGCGTGTAAGAATGGTGGATGATTGGAACAAAAAGTTGATCACTGCCACGTTCACCCACAAGGGAAACTATCAAGTGAGTCCTATGTTGCTGAACAATAATACCGTTTCCCAAAAGTAAAACGTAAAATATCTTGGCACCAGGGTCGATAAAAAATTAGTTTTTAATGACCACATTGGCTACTTCGTGAAAAAGTTGAGAACCCGTATTAGTTTTTTCGAAAGGCAATGAGAAAGTCGGTGGAATCGCAAACAAGGGAAAATTTATAATGTGGACTGCACGAAGTGTCAGGGAAGCCTGAAGCCGAGTTTTGAAGACTCCCTGATGTTGAACGGACGTTGTGAGTCTGAGTGGAGGGGGTGGGGGTGGGGGCAGCTGAACAAGTTAGTAGGATTTTGACACTGAGGATAACGTGAAAACAGCAGATTCAGCAAAATCCGTTTCTGAATACCATGGGGGGACTGTAAGTTGACGGGTCAACAGTCGTAGGTCATGGCTGAGTTGGTGCAAAGTGAAAAAAGACTCCACACCAAAAATGCTGACTGGCATGAATTTTCCAAAGTATTGGAAGGTGAACTATGTGCTCAACACCCTCCTAATAGTGGGAGCTGCCTAGTTTGTAGAGGTAGACAGCAAGTGGACATTATCACTCACACCAGCGCGAGAAGAAGACGTACCACCGCACCATTAAAAGAATCAAACGGCATGGCTGGCGGAATGTTGTGGAGCAACCATTATAAGTCCTACATTGGAAATGCGAATGTAGAGGAGGTTTTAGCTGCGATGAAAAGTAACTGAGTCTGGTCTTGTGGCATTGAAGATTCACCTGAAACTCTACTTTCGAAGTCGTGCTCCTGCTACCCAGTTGCAGATGCAGAAGCCCAAAGGGCTTCACTGACCCTCCAAACGAACCAATCATCCAATTGTGGACACAGGTCCTCGACAGTTCCAGTGCGACCTTAAAACCCACCACATCAAACCCAGAGGAGATAGAAGGAAAAATGTTAAGGAAAACTGAGCGAACCATCATCTGTGCAACGGAGCTTTTCCCTCTTCAAAACGAAAGTGGCCGTGAGGATGAAGGCCATGAAGACAGCTCACCCTTCTTTCCGTATTACACAAAACCTTAGAAATCATGATGTTGCAATCCTTTGAAGGAGTTTTCGGTCGCTATCTCACGTGCAGACGATATGGGCGTACTGATGGAAACTGTGACCAGCTCAATGAGCTTAAATGTTGGGGAGCCCCTCCAGGTAAAAATCAGTCAAGTGCTTTAATCTGCCACCTAATGGTGCGAGCACAGCAAGCTGAAAAGGGTTGAGGAAAAACTGTCCTCTTACAGGGAAAATAAAATATCCAATCGTCAATACATTTCGGCGGGTAGCGGTTCCTTCTTTGGAAGCGTGTTAAGTACTTAGTGCCAATATAGGTGAGAGGTTCAGCCAAGGTTGTGCGTTACTGTGACAGAACCCTCATGTACAAGACCGATTACTTAGGCTTTATTGGCTAGTGCCCTCACAGCCAATCAAAGGAAAGAACTGGCACAATTTCATAGAGCCGCACTCTTGTCGATCACCTTAGGCACCACAAGTGAGGCCAGCGTTTTTTCGCCTTAGGAAAAAGTGGGATGAGAGCGATCACTGAACAAGCCAATTCCTTACCGGGCATGGTGACTTCTACACGCAGCTCCACTTCTTTTCTCTCATAGACTCTCCATTCTGCTCGTCTTGCGCCTCCAGTGCGGATAAAACAAGAAATAACTAGCTGCTCCGCTGTAGTTTCTAGAACAGTAGCGAAGGTTGTTGGTAGATCAGCCAAACCATCCAGGTTTGACAGCTGCTAAGCAAGCTTGTAACTGTTTCATCCAGTATGCAAAGAAGGTTATGACAAAAAAAACGTGGCCATAGCTTCCACTCTACCTTTGTAACGTACTTGGGGATTGTCTCACGATTCAACCGTGTACAGAACACGCGTGAAAGTCGTGTCTGGGTCCAAAAGAAAAGAACAAATCAAATACGCTCAATTATACTCACTTGATGAAATAAATAAAATAATGGATCTCAAGAAAGTAATGGGAAATGAAATTATAAAGCGATTAAGACCCACTTGAATTTAATCAGCAAAAACTCGAAATGAATGAAATGAAACGAACTCCTTTTAGAATGAAATAAATAACCTATGCTCGGATTGTATTAATAACAATAAAAGGGACAATGGGGAAAATGAAACACCAAGCTCTGATCGCTTACCTTACTTCACACAATATACAGGGACGTTTAGGAACTGATTCACTGGCTTAGGAAAAAGGGACGATTCGTCTGCGAAGTCGGTAGCCACTCTGAAGAAGAAATGTGGCTGCACCGCTAATATAAACAGCGGCGAACTGCACAGGTGGCGGTCAGTGTTGCCACCTCCTGCAGTCCGCCGCAAACCATTACACCTTTGAAACTTGCCTCCTTAGTAAATAGGGGGAAATCAGATTAAAAACTCCTCCCACATGATACAGATTCTCCAAAGTCATGCCTCTGCATAGTAACACATGGGCAATAGCTCTTTACTGGAGACTGGCTACAGAACATGACAACCTGCCGTATCCCCACAGCTTGGGGTTTGGTGATGCTGAGTGTTTGCCCGGGCTCTCGCATGCATGCAAAACCGCAACATCAAGGACTTTCGACCGATATAACACTCTTATGAATATTAAGGAACTGTCATTTTGATCAGAAACAGACCTGTTATCCTGTTCGATAGTTATGCTTCGTTAATTATTACATCCTGCACGCACCGCCTGGCTGTGAGGTTGTCTTGACCAGTAGTGACTAACTCGAGAAGGAGGAGAGACAATTGACAGTGGATCAGCTGCACGAACACGCAAATCTGTTGCTGTCCTCCCCAGTGAATCAGCAATTTTGCTTGTAGTAGATGGATTGCCCAGACTACTGGTAAGAGGAGGGGCAGGAGCAGCTCTTGCTCTGCTCTGCAGCTGGTTACCTTTGCGTGTGTGGACGACTTGAAACATGTTCGTCGACAAAAGAGGGAAGGCACGCACAGGCTATTCTTCACAATGGTGGTTTTCGGATTATGTTTTCCTTGAAAACCTAAACGTCTGATAGTACCGAAATAAAATTTCAGCCCTTTTTGTCATCTTTTTTTTTTTAATACTTTGTAAAGCTAAGGAAAATAAAAAGCTACTGAATGGTTTCAACTTATACTACAATTTGGGAAGTACGTTATAGGTAATGGGAAATTTTTAATATATTTTTGTGAAAAAGATATTACAAAATTGTTGGAAAATGTTCAAGCAGCGTACGAATGGTAGGGAAATTAGGTAAGAATTATTGAATGTTGAAATAAGAACAGCGTTGATAAATTGTTGAACGATTTTAAACGGAAAATGTTGTAAATGAGTTCGCAACGGTTTATTATCTTCTTGTACAGCTTGACGTTGTCTCACGCTTCCGAGACCCATTCCATTCGATTCAGCATCGAAAAATACCAATAAACGATACGAAACATGACCTGACTACAACGGAACGACGACGTGAAGAGTCCCGCTTATGGATGGTTGAAATGAGACGACATGGAGGGAGTACAAATGTTGAAACGATTACTTTGTCTGTACTTATTGTCCTGTTAGTTCTTTCAATAAATAGACCTCGGTTCACTATAATTACTGTGATATCAGTAGTTCAGGCTCTTTTCTAGGCTCAGTAGTTCATCTCTGAGACTCGTCTGTTCAACCCAGCATCGAAAAATACTTAGAAACGATAACAATGTTACAAAGGGTTTGGAAATGTTGGGGACTCAGGCAAAAATGTCAGCAATCCCAAGCTCTGATCCTGTACCCGAGTCCCCTCTGGAATATGAATCTCCGTCTTTGAACACTTTACTACGATCACTGAGGTACCTACAATGAGAGCCAGGGGTTGTACGTGAAATAGTGTGGTTTAAATTCCGGAAGTTCTGGAGTCTCTCCTATACATCCTATGAGCTTTATAAAACTATCATCGTAAATCTACTCGATTTCGCTACCACGTCAATTTTTCTAAAATTTCAAGTAACAATTGACCTGAGTTTATGGTTTAAAACGCTGCAAATTATTACACAACAGTTTAGTATTCTCTTGTACAGTTCCACACCTCCGAGACCCATCCCATTCGATTGAGGATCCAAAAATACCTGTAAAGTATACGAAATGACCTGGCTAAAACGGAATTTTGAAACAATTACTTTTGCTGTATTATCCTGTGACTTGTAATAGACTTTGGCTCACTATAATTACTATGATTTCACTTGTAGATGCTGTCGTAAACTTGAGACTCGTTCCATTCGACCCAACATTGAAAACTATCAAGAAAATGATTCCAAACACGCCTTAATTGCAATAAAACTGCTAAAATTTCATGTTGGTTTATTTTTTAAACCACTTTTTGCCCTGAACAACCATGGGCTTCGTCCAATCGGATTGTGTAGCAGACAGGCACAACTAGATACCAAATAGGATTGTTGTGCAATAGAATGTCTCTTAGACCACGCTAAAGGCACATAACTGCCCAGATGGCAAATGTACATTGCACATCTGGAATCCTGATGCTTTTAATCGTTAAGTATCGAATTTTGGGAGGGGGTTGTGAAAACAATCTGTGAAAAGTGTAGAGTGGGGTTGTTGGATTTGGGAAATTGAGATGAAACCGTTGGATAACGCAGTAATGACAGTTGGAAAACGTCTGGAGTAATGACAGTTGTAAAAAGGCCGGAGTAATGACAGGAAAACGTAACAATTTGTCTGTAAGTATTCAGAAAAACTACGAATTTAAGGGAAAGTAATGCAAAATCGTAGGCCGGAAAATTGAGTAAAACATGCCAGTTCTGACACATTAGAAAAGCTAATCGAAATACCGTGCAGCGCTTAACTGTCTTCCCTCTTGGTTTATTATTCACTGTAACAAATAGACCTATGTGTTTGACCTGGAAAATTCGCTTTATGTTTCAAGGCAATCGGGATTCCAAATCTGCAACGTGGTCTAAAAAAATTCGTTCTTCCTCACAAAAGTGCACTAAATTTGGTATCTAGTTTTGCCCGCCTCCTCGGCAATCTGATCAAACGAAATTCATCGTTGTTATGGTAAAAAAATGTTGGCAAAAATTAACGTAACCGAAATTTTGGACGTTTGATCGCAATTAAGTCGTGTTTGGTATCGTTTTCTAGGTATTTTTCGTCGAATGGAACGAGTCTCGGACGTGTGGGACTCCGTCTAGATCGAAAACAATGACATGAATATAGTGAGCCAATGTCTACTAATGGAAAGAACTCGAGGGACAATACAGCGAAAGTTATCGTTTCTTTTCGGCCTTCTTTCATTTCCCCACTGCCTTCCGTCTCATTCCACCGAGCTGCGTGCCAATTGCCTACAGTGGCCTGGAGTATGTCATTTTCGTCGTTCCGTTGTGGTCAGGTCATGTTTCAAACGGTTTACTGGTATTTTTCGATGCTGAATCGAGAGGATGGGTCTTGGAGGTGCGAGAGTTAGAACGAGTTGTGCAAGAGAATAATAACGTTTTTTTTGTATTGCTGGGTTATTCTTGTGTGTTTTTTGTTAGTCTGAATTTGTATCCATGTACCCTTGTGATGAAGGTCTTAAATTACAATTTAGTTAATATTTGTCTTCGACGAAGCAGAACTCCTGAATGATTGTTACCTTAATCAAGGAGCCATGCCAAAATGTGTGAGAGGAGATACGAAGAGGAGTTCGGCACCTACATGAGAGAGCTATGAGATGAGAGTTGATAATTTGAGGGCCACGATCTACCTCTATTTTTCTTTGAGTGGCCTGACTGCCGCTATTTTTAAACATTCGGTCGAGGCTTCCTTTCGTAAAACTCACCGATTGTGGCGAGAGGGAGAAGCTTTTGAAGTGTTAGCATTATTTGCTGTACGTCGTATTAACGCACATTACTCTCAGGGATCTTCAAAAACACGGTCGTTACTCAATGAGTGACGTAAAATAAGAGAGATTTCCGGAACAAGATAACAGGTTGAATGCCCTGGCTCTGGTGGAAGTCTCTTCATTCGCTTGGAATAAAACTGATGTGGGATTGATCTCAGTTTTTCGTAGTCGCTTTGGATTCGTGTCGACATTCCCGGCGCCTTGCTTGATTTCTCATCTGTTTATCTGTTCATACACGCGTCCGTATTACTTGATTTCATCGATCATCAACTTTCTGACATTGACAATCAAATTACCGATGTTGAAGTTTGTTTGCGAACGCGTTGCAACTACTTGGGCAGTGTATGTCTGGAAGTTCCTATCGTATTGGAAGGTGGAGAGGGACACTAACGTATCGCAAATTTAGCAATTTAGTAAACGAGGTGGGAAGTCGAAATTATTCAGAAGTTGATCGTGGTCGCTAGTTAAATTGACGAGACTTTATTGAGACAAGATCAGTGAGGAATTGCTAAAAAAGATAGTATGCGCATCATGCAATAAATCAGTTGCTACCACGCCAACAAAAAATGCAATTCAGCTGTTGAATTTGCTGATATAACTCCATAATCTCTTCAAGTACTTTTTGGAGCTCGTAGTGCATGCAATTGAGATTGATTAAAACTGAGTGACTTATTGAGAAAGACTAGGCCTCAAAACGCGCTTGATGTTCACCTCATAAGGTTCATGAGGCTCATGAAGTGTGCTGAGTAAGTGGCATGGAGATTGACATGGTGGTCAAAGAAGATTCTAAGGAAGTTTGGGCATTGGATGGAGTTGAGGATAGCTGTAATTATTGACTGAGTCCGCGGCTCTCCAAACCCCTCCTAGCAAATGGTGTGAGAAGTTACGGAACTGCAATGCTCCTTCATTCCAAGAAAAGAAGAGAGCCAGAAAGAGAAAGAGACGAATTTTCGGGTCCGAGATTCGCTGAAGAGTGAAGTGAAGGCTACTACAATGTGAAGGAAATGTTGGTGCCCTTTCCTTGTTGCCCCTCTTTGACTGGGCTAAAAGCTTCGATGTACCTAAGCATCGTTGTTCGAATCTTTGATCGGATTTTCCTGTACCCGTAGAAAAATATAGGATTTGTGTTTATTGGACTTCGAAACCTAGAATACTGAGGGAACAAAATGTTTGGTCCGTTTACATAAAATCACACACATTTCGTGGGAGCCAAAGAAGTGGTAGTAGTTGGAAACAGTGTGATAGTTGCTATATTTTAAAACAAACGGAAACGTTGTGGCATTGATTGAGTAATTTATAGTAGTATGAAGTGTTCTGCGGATTCAGTGCAGTTCATATTGTTCGTGTGTTATACAATTGTAATAGTAATAAATTCTGATTAAAAACAGTTTGTTGACAAATAAAAGATAATATGAAAGTCGTGTTGAAATGAAATGAATGTCATGTGGAGTTGGGTAAGAATAATGGAAGAACTGGGTGAGAATTATTGGGTTTAAATACGAGTACAGTTAGGTATAAACTGTCTGGAAAGTGAGTAAAAATTCATGAAACACTAGTTCAAGAGATGAAGTCGCACTGAAGTTTTAAAAGCTTTCCACCTTCCTCATTCCTCTCCCCCCTTGCGTTCAACTTGATTGAAAGTCGGAAAATTGACTGAATGGTCGTGCGTGCATCGGAAAAGTGGCGATGTCCACAAATGTGTAGCAATAACACGAGGTTAAAGGCGAATGGGTACTTCCTTGCACAACTTAAAAAGACTTCCAACACTGACCAAATGGAATCCAAATCTCTCATTATATTTTGAGTGACTCAGAAAGCACAAACAATTAATAGATATCAGATCTTTGTTGGCCTAGATTTGTGGTCTGAAACTGGTACCAGAATGTGCTTATGGATGATATAGCTGAGCATATGTTCTATTGTTTGTTTAGCGCTTCTTTTACGGCGATGGCTATATTTCGTTGGTTTTGGAGTGCTGACCACAGATACCCGTAGTGCAGTTTCTGTTCAATCCAGCATCTTCTTACAGCCGGCCACTTGCCGTCTACGCCTAAACTTAAGAAGGCTTGACGTCGGTTTTGATTGGTTTTGTTCGGGCTTGCCTTCTTTGCCTTTTTGTCGTTTTCGCAGGCCTTTCAAAAACATTAAAGACCTGATCATTTCTTTTCCGCCAATCTTCATTCTTCTTCCGTTGGCAACGCCTTGAGAATGACATATTTCAATCGCGTGACTTGCGCTGACGTATTTCAAGTGACGACTTCCGTACGGCTGGCGTTCTGTTATTAATGACTGTCATCACTCGCACACCTCCCGGTATTCTTTTATGTCGTCTCATACATTTCGTATTAATATGAATATTATTCCCGCCGCGTTTTTAGCCCTAGGGTCGGTCAAAAAGAACTAAGCGATCATTTATGATAACACGAAGACTTCGGGCTTTTTCATTAACCAGCGGCAAAGCTGTGTTGCTCCGGAGGATGTTCTGCAAAGAGAACATAAACTACAACACGAAAGGAAGAAGGAATGTTCTCGCGAGTGTTTGGAACAGTCATTTTATAAGGAATGAAGTGCAGCCAAAAGACCAGTTGCTGCCTGTGGGAGTGCAGCGAACATTTACGCAGACGTGATCTGCACGAAGAGCTCGGGAGCCAATTTCTTTATATCAGAACCTACCAGATTCAAATTTGGAATAACCTTTCATAAGCATTCAGCGTAAGCATAGCAAATCGGGACTGCTCCGATCAGGTGAGTGAGCTGTAAGGGTATGTGTTCGCTTTTTCAACTTCGTCTTGAGTTTGAAAGTTCTTATTTGGGATGGATTTTTCTATGGTATTCCGTGTAGTGGAGTCAAAAGGGTGCTCCGACCTTTGATCAGCTGAAAGAGAGCTGGTTCTAATTACTATACAAGTAACTTTACTTCCATAACTTTCATACTTTACAACCGATTACCTAACTTTTTCCCTATTTCTTTGGGGTTCGAGATGTAAAGACTAACTATTAGTGCATTGATATGATGTGTGTTGTGAGCTCATGAATATGTACTCGCACCCACACGTCGGACAACTACCGTCAAAGACTGGTTGCATAGAAACGTGGTTAAGACCTTGTAAAATGATGTAATGTGGAATAGCTCGCTTTTCTTTGTTATAACATATGTTACGCAACAGGTTTCAGCCAAAGCGCCTGATTTCGTACTGTTGTCTATTGTTTCCTCATCCTTTTTCGCGTTAATGTATCGATTCTAGAATTGCACAACTAACCTAGTTTTCTTCCTTTTTGAATGTTACCTACAGAATTTTGTTTCTTCTCCCTAATCTAATCTTTCTCCTTTTTTTGTTTCAGGTGAGTGTCATCTTAGCTCTAAAATTTATAGTAAGTAAACTCCACCTCCGAAACATTTAGTGTGTGCGAGCTTGTTATATTACCAAGCAGCGTGACTCCTTTTAGTTTACTCTTGTTGGCTTGAGTTGACGAATTAGGCATCTATCATTCTTCAGAAAACTGCGCTAGTTATGAACAAGCACATCATATCTAATGCGCTTTCACCTTCTTTTCTTTGTAATGCCGAATGTCTTGACAATATTTCGGTGGAATGTACTTTGAGCTAAATCAGTGTTGTCGTCAACGATAAGTTTGAGTTGCTGCCCGGCGAAATACGATCTGTGTACAGGCCCAGCAGTTCTATTTATTTTTCGTGAAATACATGGGTAGTCAGCGGATTTGGAATATAATCCTGATTCTAATGATCCCCCGAGCAGTTATTATTGCATCTATGCACATCCACAGCTGACTCATGGGAGCACCTCAGCTAAGTCGATACCAATCAATTGCTTGTACGAGTCTTTCTTTTACTACTACAATGCACCTTCTTCCATCAATATGGGTACAATAGAAATTAGGTGAGATGAAAATTGGATCGCTCGTCTTCAGGTCCCTAGAACTCCCCTTCTCTACTGTACCGCCTGACTCCCTTTAAAGGCAAGGGGTTGATCGTGGTCTAGTGGTCAAGACACTCGATTCATAATTCTCGACGTAAGTCGAGGATTGTGGATCGAGCTCCGGCGCGATTGCCGTAATTTTTGCCTCGAAAACGTCTCGAAACCCCCCTCGTAACATTGGTGGCAGCGATATGGGAACAAGTCCACCCTCCTTCATTCCAAGAAAAAGAAGAGCGCCTGAGAGAAAAAAAATTAGAAAATTAAGAGAGAAAATAATGAGACGAGTTCTCGGGTTCGTCTTTAAAGAATATTTAAAAGAATTTAGCCAAAACAGGAGATTTTCGGGATTTCCAGTCGATGGCGATTGCTTCCAGAAATCCAATAACGAAATTGGCAAGTTTTTCATCTGTCTGTTGCCAGGGCACTGACATGGCCATAGTAGTGCTCAGTCATCTTGATGTGAAAGAGCAAAGTGGTTTCCCGTGTGTTCAGGACGGTATTAATCTTTTCTTTTCGCGTTTCAAGAGCGCCTTTCTCCTCAAATCCAACACTAGAAAAAGTCTGTGCAACCAGCTCTGTTTGAAGCACTGAGAGTGAAGAATTAAGTTTCCTTTTTTTCCTCTTGTGTAGAGAACCCACCTGAAATGCGAATGGTATTGTGTTGTGTTCTTTTTATGTGTTACGCCTTTTCCTCCTCATTAACCCTAAAAATTACTGCTGGCTACGTTTTGTGTGCCGTCTACGAAGAGTCTGGTTCAGGACCATTTTGCAATCGGGCGCCAGAAACACCTCTTTCGGAGTAACAGGTGTCAAACATTTCAAAACTTGACCAGGCTTATTTGGAGACAAGTTATCTTGAAGGTTATAGGGCAGCGTCCTTCAGGAATCCAAGCCTGATGGAACAAGCATGGGAGTGGAAGTAGTCATAGTTATAACATATAGATAAAACAGCACTGATCGTGATCCTTCTGATCACGGCTAAATGAGTAAATCAAGGCTAACCTGTTTCGTTCCACAACGCCAGCCGAGATCATTGTGGGATGCGGTTAGGATAGCTGTGATTACGCTGTCATTTAGAGCCATATCGAGAAGACAGTGGAATAATGAGGTTACAATAAAGTAAGAAAATTGGGCGCCTGTTCAACATCCCGCCCCGTAAACAAGTGTCGTGTAACTGTAAATGGCCCCGTAACCGTACATCCCTCAACAATCCATTTTTTACCAAATTATTGTTTCTAATAATTATCAGGAGCCAAAGTGGCCGTATTAACCTCTGTTCGCAACGGAATTTAAATTCATAAATCTCAAAGTCGTCGGAACGCTTCATATCCATCTGAGGCGCCAGGTGAGATGATAATAACCCAACATATTAGATAATCATCGTAGTGTAAAAGCAACTGCAATAACTCCTTATTCGTAGTAATAGAAGAGAATACCAGACGGAGCACGGCGATGGAGAACAAATATCAGGATACGATAAAGAAAGATAAGAGCTAACAGGACCTAACCGCCAAATTTTTTGGGTTTAACGCTTGATCAGGGCTAGAGCTTAACCCAATCTGCTGAAACCAAGCAATCCATTTGTTTATTAGTATAAGGTTCCCTGTCGTAGAGTGATTTTGGCGAATGGATTGAAGGCCTGATCAATTTTGGTTTATTTTCATTCTGAATAATGACCAGTTCCCCCCCCCCCACCACTTCAAAATTAGATACTTTAAGTTTCAAGACATCGGGATTCTAAATCAGCAATGTCCATCGGCCGTTCGGGCCGTTTTGTGCCTTTAACGTGCCCTAAAACAGTCGATCTTTCTTACAAGAATCCCATTTGGTATCTAGTTGAGCCCGCCTGTTCGGCAATCTGATCGGAAGAAATCCGTTGTTGGTTTAAAAATGCTGCAAATGATTACACAACGGTTTATTATTCTGATGAACAGCTTGACCTAGTTGGCGTCGTGCCAATTGCCTGCAGGCGCCTGGAATATTTAGTTTCCGTCGTTCCGTTGTAGTCAGGTCATGCTTCGTGTGGTTTACTGGTATTTTTCGATGCTGAGGGGTCTCAGAGCTGTCACACTCTGTCAAGCTGTTCAAGAGAATAATAAGCCGTTGTGTAATAATTATACTTAAGGCCTCCGCAGTTACTGTGATGTCTAATTGGGATGAAAGACTGCATGAGGCGCGATTATAGAGAAAACAGCTTTGGCCCGTGGTACTATTAAGGTTCTAGTAAGTAGAATCACGGTATGTTACATATAGATAGAGCGTAACCCAATTACAAAGAGATCCTCAATCCATATCATTTTTCGTCAACCGTCAACGAAACGGGCCTGTCAAGTGATTTGAAGTGACGAAAAATAAATATGTGTGTATCTAAAAATATATGATATAAAAAAATGTTTGAAGTTGTATAACATTCATGTTGCTTAGCTCTCAACACTTTCGTTAGTCATCCCTCCTATCATGCCGCTGCAGTCAGTGCCTTATTTGTAATACGCCCATTTCCAAAAGGTTTTGTTGCTACCTTAACGGTGAATGTCATTTCATTGTAATTTATACGATATTAAGTTTTCAATGAGCGTCTCTACTCCGTATACTTCGAACGAACTTTTTGATGTGAATGGAGGAGAAATATTTTCAGTAGCGCAAGTATAAAGAGGAGTTTTCCGGTTATTGGATGCGCTAACGGCAGATATTCCTCCAGCTCCGGAGATGAAAATATAATTTGATTACCGTGAATGGTGCAGCGGAGTGCCGATAACTTGGAAAAGCTGTTAACGTTGCCTCATGGAATAGGACGTGATAAAAAGACGGCTTTTGCGGTTTCATAAAGTCGAGACTTTCCCTGAGAATCATAAAATCCTCTGCGAACGTATTGTATGTTATAGGTCTTAAGTATTTATTAACGACCCTAACTTTCATCATACATTAGGATATGGTCTAGTTTCTTGTTGGCTTTCACGTTAACCATAAACGATTATGATCCACTTGGGTTCATTATACTGAGAAGCTGGGTATTCAGAAAATATGTTCTAAGTGGGTCAAACCCATTTCTTTTTAGTCTCGTCCCTAAATCCCCTCAAATGGCTGGTGGAGAATTATTTCGCCACCCCTTAATGCCCCATCGTTAATATTTTCCAAAACATCCCTGTCTGATATCACTCCTACATACATCAGGCGTTAGCTTCCTTCTTTAATATTCCATTCCCAATGTTTGTACTCCTATTTTTATAGCTCTCCCTCTCCGCCTATGGTTTCGTGACACATTGCTTCAATAATGATCAGCGTGTCAGAATTTGGTTAATCGAGTTGTTGGGTATGTGTGTTGCCAATTTACACCAGTCATTGCCATTTTGTTGTTTTAGGGTGTTTTCAATGATGGGGCATTAACAATGAGACATATCCAACAGAATCTCCTCTTGATTTATTATTCATTCTGAATAATACTTCCGTGTTTTGGGTCAGGAAATTGTTTAACATCTCCGTCCCTTCTCAAAATTTGATGCTTTACGTTTCGAGACATCGGGATTCCGAAATTCCGTTCTTTCGCACAAAAATCCTATTTGGTGTATAGTTGTGCCCACCTGCTTGGCAATCCGATCGGATGAAACCCATGGTTGTTTCCACATGGGATTTTTGCGCTGTATTTTCCGTGCGTAGTCACGTGGGCCGTTGTTACTTCGAAAGTACTTAATCCTTGAAAAACTGTTCTATGCACTTGGGATGGATAAAACTACTGGCGCTTCCCTTGTCAACTAGAATTCTGATATTGTAAGGGGAAAGTACTAAGCACAGAAGGGGATGTTTGGTAGGATCGAGATGCATCAAGTCGAATGTAGGGTTTCTGTCTTATCCTCTAAAAAATAGTTGTCTCCGGCATTTTCCATCTCGACTGTAAATTTTTCGTTAGTTTCTGTATAATATTGTGGTTCTGGATCGTTATCCAAAATGAAATTGAAGTTTTGATTAGTCGTCGGCCAGGTCATAGGGTGCGTGCCTCTATTCGTGTTTTGATGGGCTGGTACCGGCCTACTATTGCTGAAGAACCTATTCATCGGTGGTCCTGATGGTTTGAAATTTTGATTAGGGGTCTTGCGTTAGGTGCCGTATTTTGGTTAGGAGTGTATTGTGGTCAAGGATTTGGGTTTTGATTCAGCGTATATTGGGGTCTTGAATGATTTGAATTTTGATTGGGAGTGTATTGAGGTCTAAACTGTTTGTTCCATTCGTTTGTAATCGGATGAATTTCGGTGCTGAGTTATGAAACGTTCTTTGAGGTTTTGGGGAGTTGATGTTCTTCCGACTGGACCAAGTTTGGTAATCGTTCGTCATCCATGATAGGGTTTGTCCCAAACTTCCTGATTGGCGCGTCCTAAGTTGAGTTCCAAGGGGCTCTCTGCGATGAAACGTCAGAGTTCTTAATGCTAGTTTTTCGTAATGCTCTATCAGAGTACTTTTTAAAAATTCAATTCCACATGATTTTTTCTGTACGCCAGGGTTACATTAAGAATGTTTTTGATCCTTTCATGGAATGGAAAAGGGCTTTCATTGTCTCCCTGTCTCATCGCGGTTTAATCGTGACACAGGTCTCTATTGTCTGTGTATCCTTCGATTAACGCGTTTTTAATTTAATCAAAGTTTTTGAATGAGTAGTTTTTGATGAGATTGGCAGCTGGTCGTAGGATTTTCGACGGAATTGTGCCTATTACTTCGTGGGTTTGCAAACAGTCTGGGACTTGTTTGTCTACAAAACGACGACCAAGCCAGTGTTTCTCACATGTAAATGGTTGTAACGTTTCCGGTTTTCCATTAAAAATGGGAATCATGTCAGAGTGTGAATCAGTTTACGGTTTAGCGTATGTAAAACGAATTTTTTGAGTGATTTGGGAATCTTGGCAAGTTGGTCAGTCACTATGTGACGTGTGGGTACTAACAGCTCCTAATTTTATCCAAAACAGTCAAGATACAACACAATAAGAAAATAAATTAATCAACAAGTAATAAGCAATCAAGCATACGTATTTTACAATAAAATGAGATTTTACAAGTATAAATCTCGGATCCTACGCCAGTTAACCGGGAGGGTATGAAACGAAAGAAACCGATGGGCCTAATTAAAATCTTTTCAAAATTTTCTGGAGACTTTTCGCTAGGTAATGGGGGGTATGAAACGAAAGAATTCCAAGGGATTTGAAAAATAAAAATCAATGCTTGTGTTTATCGCTTGAGTATTTCGCCAGTTAACCGGGGGAGGGGGGGGGGTGATATGAAAGAACTTCAAGGGATTAAAAATAAAATAAATTCTTCAGATTTGTTGTTGAAAATCTTTCGCCAGGTACCAGGGGTGTTTGATGCAAGTCAAATTAGTCTGAGTTTTTGACCTTGGAGTTCCCCACACCTGCCCTAACAGGACTCCCTGGCCCTTAATGACAAAGTCATTGTCTCCCCATACCCCCTCGTACCTGCGGAAATTCCCACAAGTACTTTGCAATGCAATACAAACACACGAACTACGGAGATGGAGTGAAAAGAAGTTAACTGGACTGTTGGAGGGGAACGACTACCCCAAAAGTTGCCAAAGGGAGGAAAAATGAATTTCTTTTTTTTATTTTGTGCTCAGCTTTTTATGACAATATAACTTACGAGTATGGAGTTTGGTCACTGCCTTTTCCCATTTCTTTTGTATAGCTCTTTCGTCTATCATCCATGTACTACGCCAGTTCGGCCACCAAATTTACTCTCGTTCATACACCCTGTTAAGTGTCGCATCCATTCTCGAGTGACGTTGCTCCACCGTGATCTCAAGTAATCGAAGCACTCTGTATATTTCGAATTTTTTGAAGCGGTTTGTATTCACAGTTCTGGAACTGAGGGGGAACCACCGCGAAAAAAAGTTCGCCTAACAATCGTTGTTGGTTTGAGTTCTGGAATCTCGGAGGTTGCCCACAATTCAGGGACTTTGCACGCTACAATTTTCTGCGTAAAAGTACATAAGAGTTTATTTTCTCTAACGTAAGACGTCCTGTAGTTGTTACTAATAGCGAGGACAACATATAATTTTATGCCTTAACAGTTGCTTTCATTGATACCTTTAACCAAAATTGACGTGTATGAAAATTAACAAAACTACTGTGCAATATCACCCCATTGGCCCCACGTTCTTTAGGCGATTTTGACGGCTCCTGTTACTAATTCAATATGTGTAATGTTTTAGAGTGTGAAACTGTTCTAAAATTTATTGCTTTGCTCCTACTCATGTCAGGACCATTATCGAGTGATCCGTGTATTTGACGAAGTAGATTAAGTAAAGTTAACGTACCTGTTTTGTGAGCCCGTCTCCTCTGGCTGGCGAAATACTGTGGGTGTAAAGACATCATTGTCTGGCTGTTAGGTCAATACTAAAGTCAATTAGTTCTTTATATACGAAGAGAAAGGTAAACAAGACGGGAGAGCATCGGGAAAGGGGGGGGGGGAGAAGGAGGTCATGCACCTCTGGGGAAACCTGCTAGAGATGAAAGGAAAGGAATGTAAGGACAGTTTTCATTTTTTTTTTTTTTAGAGTTACATTGTTACAACAATGTGTTGACGTATTTTGGACGAAAAGAAAGCAAGAATATCCAAAGCTGACGTGGGAAGCTGTGAAATTATTAGTGCCACTTGCCACTGTACACTTGTGTGAACTGACAATCTCTACAATGGTGGACAGTAGCACTCCACCAACAAGCAATGGGAAACAAATGAGAAATGGGCTTCAATTTGAAAATCGCCAAAACGTCAAAATAGCCCCACGGTTCGAAAAGCGTTTTAAAATTAAAAAAGCCCAATCTTCAAATTGTGTTTTTATTGTAGTGTAGAACCTTTTTCTTTTTACCAGCGACCCCCCGAGTAAGGCTCTGCGGCCCTCCCAGGGAATAACAAAACACTTCTTGAATTATTGGATTAAACACTATGAAAAAAGTTAGTCGAATGACGATACTCGTGAGTTCAGGATTTTATCAGGCTTCTCCCAATATTATTGTTAGGGGTTATATTCTGGGACGATATGAGCGGAATTCATGAGGAAAAAACCTTACCTCTGGTCTTGGTAGTGTAAGTTGCTCGTTCCGCCGATATCCTCGATGCGCTTTCTTGGAATTCGGCCTCGCATCTTGTAGTAATTCCACTGTGGCAGTTAAGTGAAATGAGTTAGAAACAAATTACTTTCACTTGAAATTGCACAGCTCGGTAGGCACATATACAGGATACATGGAGATCGGGAATATACTGCAGCTGTTGGCTCAGACTGGTTTATATTCCCATTGGGTTATTAGTCAGCGAGTTTGATAGTTGACTTGACATTACTCTAGTTGTTTATGCGAAGGTCTTCACCATCATGTTATGCAACTATCATATATTGTATACATATTCGTAATATTTAGGAATTGTCAGAATTAACATAAAATTGATTCTGGCGACACATTTACATCCGCTTTCTCGTAGGAACAATTATTTCGTTCGAAGAGTAGCCGCTTGTAGTGCGTTACTTTTGCACACTAATCCCAACCTTTGCGGAGTATAGAATCAATATTCATTATCTACAAATGAAATCAAGTCCAACTACGGAGTTATAAAGTCCCTTTAACCTCGTTTTTTTACTTTACTTTTTTCTGTATTTTTCTCTCTCTCTCTTTCTCTCACGGCTCCGTCCTTTTTTATCGCACGAATTGATAAGACCGCCCTCTGGGAAATTAAAATATAAATATGCAAATCGGTTGCGTGATAGATCCTCGCCAGTTGTAAATAATCATGAGCTCCCTTCGCCATTCTTTTGAGCTGAAAAGCCTTTTCTCTCGCTTTATCATTTTATATGCGAAACGCTATCGGATTGAATATTTCGGAAGAAAGGTGGAGAGGGGCTTTGCACGATCTGAAAACCTGGGTTAAGATTTAAATCATGGGCGGTCATGATTCTTATTGTGGCCGGCTTTTATTTGAGTCCGGCTATTTGAATTCGATTGAAAATGTCTGCTACCGAGTTTCATAATTTTCGTTTGTCCACCACTCGTAGAAATCTGTGCACTCATAGGCAATTAGACGGAAAAATTAAATTTCAAGCTTGTCTGCTCAAAACTAAATGGATATTATGATGGTATTAGAAAGACCCCACACAAGGCATTGCTCGGGTCACTATATGTTGTACTAAGCAACATTATCAAATCATTACTGAAGTGGTATGAAGACTACTACAGTCATATTACTGATATTCTTACTAAGGTTTTACAATAAATATTGCCACCGTATTTTTGTGAGTCATATAAGTAATCTATAATAACACTGTTGAAGAAAGCGATATAACCGCTACTAACGCCACAATATGACGAAGTTACTAAAGCTACTAGGTAATATTGTTGAGATTCTAATGTAATGATATCAATGAGTATGAGTGAATCGGCAAATAGAAATTAAGTATGCTACTAGTATGGTATTATTCCTGCGTTCCCTTTTTCCAATGCTAACACTTAGATCCCCGTTCAAAGTTAGCGTGAGCACATTAGTGATCAACTCTTTCATATTCGTTATTCGTTGGTCGTGAATCCTTGTGCTAATGTTCGCAATGGAATATCTAACTTCGTATTGTGTTCGAGGGTCGTTATGTCGTTTATTAAGGAACCGTACAACTTCGCCACCCGCGTGGCAAGTTTTCCACATGTGAGTTTGAAGAGGAACGCCGAGAAACGCGCTGGTACGTCGAGAAATGTATGCATCAGTATGAAAGTGCGGTATCATTTTAATATATTATTTCTTTCAGTTTATCTGTATCACTTTTTTTCAAGTAGCCGTTCAGAGTCACCATCGTTCTGAAAGTCGTACTTCCTAGTGAACTACTCACTCTCCAGTATTAAGTTCTTTTGTTTCAATTAGTTCGCCTAGAGGAGAACAGTTCAACTTCATAAAATCGCCACCCTCGTAACTATCTTGTGAACGTTAGTCATCATTTCGGGGTCGAGGAGTATGTAGTCAAAGCCAGGTTAGCTTTTGTTGCTTTAGTAGAGGCCAGCTTTCAGCTCATGTATGATTTATATGTATAACTTCGTTCATGTGATCTCAAGGGTAGGACGAAAACCAGGCAGTACGAGTTTGTTGAAATGAACTTCTTTGGAGTTTAAACATTTACGTGACTTTCAGAGGCTTTTCCAAACCCGTGCTACGTCAAAGAAGATTCATCTTTCACGCACAATAAATGGGAGAATGTAATGGAGGGATTGGACTAATACCGCACGGCGGGAAGCTGGGAAGACTCAAGTTGAGCGTGGAACCAGAGCGAGTGAAAAGCAGGCAGCAGGAGGTTGGGACGATAATAGGTTTGCTTTGTCGTTAGCTTTGTTAAAGCCCCTCGTTGAAATAATGATGGAATACTTCTCTCACTCAAGGGAGGATACTCTTAGAAGGTGAATCAAAACTCTTCAATAACTTCCCAGAAACTGGAAAATTGCTCGTTCCTCTAAGGAACAAGCCTAATGAATTCCATGGAAATAACGACTTCTCAGTCGTCAGGATGGAGTTCAAGGTGTTAGGCCCATGTCCTCAGACTGAGCAGCGTCTGAGGGTTGGGATCAGGAGGCTGCAGCTCTTGGTAATTTGTTCAGATTCTATTTAACGACACATTGACGAATGTGTCGTCGTCAACAAAAAACAAATGTTTCCCATTCTGCCGATCTATCTTCTATCAACAAGTGGGTGCACACAGCTAATAAGTGTGGTAGTCCATCTTTTCCGAAATTCCATCAGGTATGCCTGCTACAAACATAACCACCAAAATAAACACGGGATAACAAAAAAGAGTAAATGTCCATTCAAACAATTGGATGACCTACATGACTTTCCTTGAAATCGTCCACACGGTTCCAATGAGTCACGCGAGCTCAGGGTTTAGCTGTTATGGAGAACTGGACTGGTCAGAAACCTTCTCATCGGACAAGTCGAACGGTGCGACTGTTTTCTCTGTGCTGACGTGCCAGTGTACGCCAGTGGTTTTTAGACCAGTCCAGTTACTAGCTCCAGTCAACTGTACCATCTACTGGTCTCGTGTAATCGTGGCTTTAGGGGGGAATCCCTCACAACCTATGCATGCTGCTCAGGAATTGATCAATTAACTGTGGACAGGCGACAATACAATAAATAATATATGGGCACTGAAACTGGGCTGATTGAATTCTATTTGAACGTGAAGTTAATAAATGTAACTAAGTTAAGCTCACGGAACGTTGTGTCATACCAGGAGCCAAATTTATGATCTTACAGGTTAGAAAATTGATGGAAACTCCCTCGTTAATTGTATCAACTGGGTCTCCAATCGGGATGGCAATTTTCAACAGATTGGGAAGAGGGCTATAGCATAGTTGAGTTTCCGTAACAACCTTGCCAATGGCGAGGGCAGCCGAGCAGGAAAATATCTCTCGATTCGCGTAGATGAAGCCCTAAAGTCAATTGCTGGCAACCGAATCAGCTTTCTGAAGGATTAAACTTTGCCAAGCGGATTTAGCTGAAGAATTAATCTTGAGTTTCAAGTCACCCCCTCGAACTCAGCAGGACGACGCCTGTAGTCTCTCCTGACTTGTTGGGCAACGTCATTACTTGTTGCTCCTGACGTCTAAACCGTCCGCCCCCTGTTCAAACTCAGTTTTTGATGGAGAATCCGAGGTAAAACTGCAATTCCTTTAATTTAAAATGAATACGCTACCATCCTAGTAAACAGGAAGTAATAATAAATTTTAATTCGGTAAGAAGAGTGTCTATTCCTGTTGAATGATGTTAAGATAGAGAACTTGGTTTCTTTTATTCTTTGAGAGGACGAATTAACCTTAAAATGATTAAAACTCACGATTTTCAATCGTTTTGCCTATAACGTGGTCTAAAATATCATTTCTTTCGCAAATCTTCCATTAGGGATATAGTTGTGCCAGGCCACTCGGCAATCCGGAGGGATGGAGTACTAACGACGAAACGTTTACTTTCGCTGTAGTTCCCGCGAGTTCTTTCAATTAGTTGACTTTGGCTCACTATAATTACTGTAATTTCAATATACGCAGTTGTACACGTCTGATACTCATTCCATTCGACCGTTTCATCAAAACCACTCACCCACTCGACTCGCAACGTTGTGCCAATTGCCTACAGGCGTGTACGGGCGACTGGAATATTTAGTTCTCGTCGTTTCATTGTAGTCAGGTCGTGTTTCGTAAGGTTCACTGGTATTTTTCGATGCTGAATCGAATGGGATGGGCCCGGAGCAGTAATACTAGGTCAAGCTGTTCATGAGAATAAATAATAAACCGTAAAGTGACAAATTTTGAGGAGGGGTTTGTAAAAAAAATTTCCTGACAAAAAACACAGGTGTATTATTCAGTATTAATTATAAACCAAAATTAAACGTTCTTTGTTAGTCTTGTAAAATGAAGTTTGGTAGCTGGGGAAATGGTTTCTATCGAGTCAACGACCCATCTAAGTCAGTTTCGCGCGGTCCCAAAGAAAAACCAAGTCGGAGCTTCCTCTCCACTGTATATTGGAGGAAGTAAGCCAATTAAACTGACAACATTGATAGCCTAAACATGAGGAAGCCAAGTTTCCATTTTAAAAACAACAGTGTAGAGCCCCCTCCCCGTTCCCCGCCGTCATAATCCGATTAACATGGACTGAGCCCTAATTTTCAGGGGTTTGACGTCCTTGGCGTCCGTAAGGTTCGGGTTCCATCCCAGGGGGAAAGGAAATAATATTTGAAGCAATATTTGCGCTACCCCTAGAGTGACTTAGTGTACGATATTTGCAATATTTCAAGTCCATGAATGAAACATCAAATGTGGTGTCTCACAAAATAATTCTTCCAAATGTTACGGGCATGATTGGAATGACAAAGGAACAGAACGGGGTTTAGTTCCAGGGTACTTCGGACGGCATGAACCAAAAGGCCGAGGACCAAGTCGACGGAGAATTGATGGAAGGGGGGGGGGGCAACTTGGGTCCGCAAATTGGTTCAGTCCCATTCTGATTCCTATTGTATTACGAGTCGATTATGGGGCTCGAGAGAGGCTACTTATATACAGGGAAAGGACCTCGTGCATTACATCTCTATTACAAAGGAAGTGGCCTAGTAACTGCTTTACACCCGGATATTTCGCATTACACAAATAAAGTATGGCGTTTTTTTTTTGCCCCCGAGCCAAAAGCACAACGTTTATGTTAATGTTTTAAACGTTTTCTTTCTCTAATTTCATTCTGACCGATAACATGAGTATATTATTCAGAATGGAAACCAAAGGGAAGCGCAGAATGATCCGTAAGTCCATTCATTTTAACGGCTTCTTCAATCTTCTGGAATGCTGCGATCTGCAGTTCTTTTATTGACTGGGATAGTTAACATTTTTGGAAAGATTCCGGAAAAAGCATTAGATCTCTTCTGACGGTGTATTGGGTGGAGTGAGGGCGTCTGTGGAAAAAGTCGGTAGGATGGTAATTTTGATTGATAGGGTTTTGATGGTAGAGGGAAGAGGGGATACGTTTTGAAGACTACGAGGCGAAAAGGCATTATCCTCTAACCGCCTTTATTCCATTATTCTCACTCCCTCCACATCGCTAAACATTCTAATGAACCCCATGCCCCTTCTGACTCTTCACTCTTCTCCCTTTACCTCCGTAGCCTTTGACGGGTCTATTGTGAGAATTCAACTCGCTTTGGCCCCTCTTGCCGAGCAGCCACTTCTTGTTTTCCTTTCTTCTTCTTCCAAAACGCCACCGCTCTTTCTCTCGTTCTTCTTTTCGTAGTTGAGTGGGTTTGTGGTTGAGGGGTAGGGGGTGGACTGCGGTTCCCTCTGCAGTGGTGCAAAGTGGTTTTGAACGACGAATATCCCAGTTTAAAAATTGACCATAAAAAGTATTTAGGATGCGTTTCTACGAGATGTTCTCATGCGAGGAACATATTTGTTCCGTGAATAACGTGACCAATAATACTTCAACTTCCAATTCCTGACTTCAGCCTTTCTCATTGTGAATTTGAGTTGATTTAATTGTAATAATTAGTCTTTGAAATATGTTCGTAGAAAAATGTTGGCCAAATCCTTGATGCAGTTAGCTGGAAGTTCACTAACGTACGTCAATAGTTTTTGGCGGCCATGAAAACCAAACTTGTTGCCTGAAATTTGACGCTTCGAGAACGCCGCCCACCCATATTTAGGACTCCTAATTTAGCACAAGGAATAGTCGTTCAACCGTGGTCTTCGGGTTAACCAGTACAGTCTTATGGGAACCTCTCTTTAATACAACCTAACACGGTTCATACTCTAAACTCCGACTGTTCAACCTCTGCCCCAACCTGTACCAAAGTAAATTGACTACTGGATTTTTTGTGCGCTTGCGACTTTTCTGGCAACTCTGTAAAATCACCAACAGCAACGGTTCTCAGGAAGAAGCTTTCATTTCACAGTGTCGTTTGCATTTATAAATCCATGGCTTCTAATGAAGTAAACTGTTTTATTTATGATGATATACTGCAATAAAGTGAAGTTATTGAGGTGAAGGAGAAAGGATTGGAAACTATTGTAAGTCAAACGTGCAAGGAAAGACAATAAACATATACTTTTGGTTTCACGATGTGTGTCGAAAACGATATAATAATGACAAGTTAATCGTTGCAGTTTTGCGTAGGGGTCTTCTCAAGTACCTGTAGTACCGACCATGCGGAATCACGAAAAACTGCTTCAGTAGATATTCTTTTTGACAAAACAATGACTCCAACTGTGTCACAAAGTATTCCTGGGTAATGATGCAAACAAAAACCGCGTCATTGCAATGTTGAAGACAAAGTTTGATGCTGAACACTAACGGTTAAACAAGCCACCGAAGATGCACATTCGTTAATAATCTATACCGCAGTAAGCGTTTCATCGGTATTCGATTTTGTAGTTGTCGGGAAGTGCAGATCTCGTTCTTTTGACAGCGCTATTTACGCATCCAAACATATTGTGACAAATATGGTCATAAAACGTCGACGGTAAATTTATGTCTTCACAATTAGCGATCGAACTATCAACTGCCCTCAACAACAACAACGCGACAATGGATGTCGCAGCTGTGTGGGACGAAAACGTACGATCTACAGAAGATGTGTACCTCAGAGACATTGTGAGGTGACTGTTTATTTGTAGTACTTTATTCTATACTTTTAATACTTTATTCAATACTCCCACCACAAATATGAGCACCCTTTTGGAACTTTAATCAAAATTCTCTCTCTCTCTCTCTCTCTCTCTCTCTCTCTCTCTATGCTCAAGATTAGGTTCCCCTTTGTTGGGTGGACAGCAACCCCCTGAACTGCGGTGTTCATGAGTGCTTGAGGACAGGCACTTCATTAAGGACGGAGCGTTGTACCGGGACGAACCAAACCCTTCCATTCAGTGGATGCTCGTCTGGGTGGGGCTTTTGTGCTGACTGGGCACCCCAAATGCCCTGATTCGCTTGAGACTTCGCTGCCGTCAGTTGAAACTGAGCCAGTTCCCTCGTGGCTGTGTCGTCCGTGCTCGCCTTTGTTCCCACCCAGTTCCCTGTATGTGGTTGTTAAACTACCCTGACTATAATTGAGAATAAAACTCTGTTCCAATTGCATTCGGCTTGATACTCCCCAAATCTCTCAATGCGATATCGCTTTCAATATTTGTTCCCCCTGTAACAGAAGATTGTAGTAACAGTTCAGCGGAGTTTATTAGGAAAATATCACGCCAAAATCTGATAATTAATTGTGCTGCACTCGTAATTTTCCCACGAATGATAATTCTACGCTACAATCACCTTATTGAGAGCTGTCTAAACAAAATAATTGATCAAAATGCTCCTCATTTGTTTCCAAGTGATTTCCACCTTTCACCACCCCTCTTTAACTTTTCTCTCCTCAACAAACAGCCTTTTCTAATCGTCAGTTATTTATCAGCTTTCGTGAATGTCAGTCATCTACCAGTTCTGCCAAGTTAATCGTTTCAAGTACTTTTATAAATTTCATTTTTCCTTGATAAAATATGGCTGATGGGGTATCAAAACCACTAAAGATGATCTGTGGCTCCAATCAACTAAACATAATCCTGGCGTCTCTTCACAGCCTAAACAACATGTTGTGATTGCCATTTCAATTTTTTTTTTAACACTGTCGACAACGATATCGTTTTTTTCTGGTCCCAGAAGTCTCAGTAACAGTGGGAAACTGTGCTTTAATAATAACACTCATGTTAGGATTACGGCTGTGGGATGGGAGGTTGGTAGATGAGGGATGAGGAACGTCACCACAAAGGTATGAAACTATTGCTGAGCGGAAGTTGTGTAAAACAATGTGTTTCATAGTTACGGCGAATCGGCGGTACAGGAGGTAAGAATTTAGCAGCATTAGCTCAATAATATGGAACGACATCTTCTTATACCAACCGACCACAGCTGAGGGATTCCCGCAGGTGAGGGGCAGGTATTGAAATAGTTGGAGACAATTAGGCGGTCAGGGACGCGGGGAAGTCCGAGGTCAAAGACTCTAACCACTTCGACGCTTTGCGTCGAACAAGGTTTTCCCCCAAAAAATAAGGGTTTTTCGAGATTTTCAGAATAGAAGTGAAGATATCAATACCATAATTCATTTTAAACTTGACGGAGATAGTAACAATAAAATGAAATGAAACTTACCGACAACAATCGTCCTTCAAGGTAAAAAATTGAGGGTGTCAGAAATGCGTCTGTCCAACTGGTCTGGAGAGAGCTACGTACAAACGGAAAAATTCCTCAAGCAACTGAGACATTACTGAAGTCACTTTTACCTGTTACGGACCCTCGAGTGGCTTGAGTCTCCCTCAGCTAATTTGGGATAACTCCGAGTGGTGCCTGGCCAGCGCGTGTCTCTGAGGACACGGCAGTCAGGATGAATGGGAAGGTAGGTACGTGACCTATCGGTCACGGCCGCGCTGAATGTGTTGACTTTTTGGAAGGGTTTGGTTCGTCCCGGTACAACGCTCCGCCCTTAATGAAGTGCCTGTCCTCAAGCACTCATGAACACCGCAGTTCAGGGGGTTGCTGTCCACCCAACAAAGGGGAACCTAATCTTGAGCATAGAGAGAGAGAGAGAGAGAGAGAGAGAATTTTGATTAAAGTTCCAAAAGGGTGCTCATATTTGTGGTGGGGGTATTGAATAAAGTATTATAAGTATAAAATAAAGTACTACAAATAAACAGTCACCTCACAATGTCTCTGAGGTACACATCTTCTGTAGATCGTACGTTTTCGTCCCACACAGCTGCGACATCTATTGTCGCGTTGTTGTTGTTGAGGGCAGTTGATAGTTCGATCGCTAATTGTGAAGACATAAATTTACCGTCGACGTTTTATGCCCATATTTGTCACAATATGTTTGGATGCGTAAATAGCGCTGTCAAAAGAACGAGATCTGCACTTCCCGACAACCACAACATCGAATACCGATGAAACGCTTACTGCGATATAGATTATTAACGAATGTGCATCTTCGGTGGCTTGTTTAACCGTAAGTGTTCAGCATCAAACATTGTCTTCAACATTGCAATGACGCGGTTCTGGTTTGCATCATTACCCAGGAATAGTTTGTGACACAGTTGGAGTCATTGTTTTGTCAAAAAGAATATCTACTGAAGCAGTGTTTCGTTTCTCAATTACGTTCGGAAAGTTTTACCACCACAAACAGGGAACTAGGTGGGAACGAACGCGAGCGCGGACCACATGGCGACAAGGGAACTGGCTCGGTTTCAACTGACAGCTGCGAAGTCTCGAGCGAATCGGGGCATTTGAGGTGCCCAGTCAGCATGCCATTCCAGGGTATTTGTGCTGACTGGGCACCTCAAAAGCCCTGGAGTGGAAGTGTTTGGTTTGTCTCGGTACATTTCAAAAAAATTGGTGTGGTAGTCCAATTCAATACCTACAGGGTGAGCGTTTAACAACTAATATATTGTGGTGTTCCTCTGACAGTTTGTTCCACCCACTTCAATAGTGGTAGAAAAGCAATTAATTGAACCTCCACAAAAAAATAAGACACGCCACGGAGAAAAACAGGGCTTTCGAGGGAAATGGGCACTTAAGAAAATTTAAAGAGAAAAATAATTTAATCCATCCAGGCAAATCAACAGAAAAAAACGAGGAAATCACTCACTGGGGTTTGTCGTGATTGGGAGGATGTGATGTTTCTTTCGTCTCACGGGTCGTCACTTCAGCATCTTCGTTTGCTTCCTAGCGCTCTAATGACGCGCCTCTTCGTTTGCTTCCTAGGCTCTAGTGACGCGCCTCTTCGTTCCGCTCCGTCTTCGTGCGCCCTTCCTCCACCTTCTTTGATGCGAGTGCGATTTATCGCTATCTAGCCGAATGTTCTTAAAACGATCCTCCACAATATATGGGGGTCCCTACTATTTCTAAAGTTTTTACCCGATAACTCGGGAAAAGTGATTATTATCCTCTTCAAAAAAAAAAAATCGTGTTTACAGCCCCATAAACTCTCTGTGTACCAATGCTCAATAATGGCTCGGGGATGAGTACGATCAGCACGATATATTCCGGAACAAATTCAAATGAACTGAGTAATAAATAATAAATAAATTGGGTAAGTGGAAAGAGCCATGAACACAAGTGAATTGATAGAGCTAGGGGAAGTTGTGTGATGCGGCGCACTTGATATTTTTGTTATCATACGTGGGTGCTTTCCAGTTAGAGCTCCCCCCCCCCCCCCCGAGACTTTATTTCGTGTTGTTCTCACCCTTATAGACCGAGTCAGAACTACCACATCACGTACCTACTTCCATTTCTGTAGCGTCAATGGTGAGAGGTTGATTTAGCAGACGCATTCTAAAGAGACCCCTTGCCCCACTGTCAAAGTGGAACTCAATGAATGTCAATACGCGACATTGTGAAACTGACCGTGGTGAAAGTTTTCGTAATCATCATTTCTCTATTTCGGAAGCCCAGTAGTGGAGAATATTGTCCAGCAGTGATCTTAGGCGTGACGCTTTCGACAAATTATGGGACGAACTGACTAGTTCGATTCCGTTCTGGGTTTGTGGTTTATTCTCCGCGGCGTTGGGCCATATTCCATTTTTTCCAGCCGTCTCTTGTTTCCAAAACCCTTTGAACTCCCATTTATCGTTTATGAAACAATTTTTTGGCGGTCGGCCAACAGCAGGAACTATCCTTGACTCGTCATACAGCTAAAAATATCCGCACAGGGCGCTTTTGTTGGATCTCTCTTTTATTGTTCTTCTCTCCTTTGTGTCCACGTCTTCAGTATAAATGGTGCGAATCAAAGGGTTTTACGAGCTAGTTTTATGGTGGTGAATGCGCTTTCCAAACTGCTCAGGACTGTTCTGGGTTTTTTTGTCTTTTTTCTTATTGCTTCGATTTTCTGCACCTGAAACTAACCGTTTTCTCAAAAATTGCTTCTCACTTCACTCATCCCAGTTCTTATTCTCACTATGTATGAGGCTGAAAGATGGCCTTGGTAATCTTATCTTAATGTTAATTTCTTTCTCATATCATTTCTCCTCTAAGCTAAAAACAAAAGAATTTAGCCAACGAACTCGCTGAGATCATCAGAGTGCGAACCCACTCAGCTATCCTTGAGCTGCCCTCCCAAAACACAGGTTTATTTCCTTATCCTAATGAACACTGCTCTGAACACGTACATGAGTACTTGGACAGAGCATCAGTCATTCTTGGACTTTCAAAGGTTGCGGTTTCACAAACATACTAGAGCACCGTCACAAGCTCAGCATATACAGAACCCAGACCTGAGGAGGTGCATACGGCAGATAGTCATTTAGCCAGGCTCAGGGTAGAGAATTATTGCCCATGTGTCATCATTTGCTCTGCCTCGCATTTCACTCCAACCATCAGTCAGCTCGACTCATCACGTCGTCCCCATTGATGGCAAGCGCCTGGAACATGTAGTATTCGTCGTTTTGTTGTAGTTAGTTTATGTTTTTATGGTTTACTGGTATTTTTGGATGATGAATCGAATAGGATGGGTCACAGAGGCGCCAAGCTACGTCCAGCTGTGTAAGAGAGTTATAAACCGTCGTGTAATATCATTTTATTCTTAATGTGGATGTTAACTAAGTAGGGTTAGCTAATTCAGGAGTTCAGAAGAGAGGGCCTTAGGCCTTATAGCGCTAAGCCTCCTTGATAATAAAATTTTAGCCTCCTCACACTTTCTCTCTCTCTCCCCCCTCTCGCTTCCTCCCCCCCCTCTCGCTCTCTCTCTTCTCTGTTACCAGGAGAATGTATATGGGTAATGGACGTGTTATAAAATGAGTAAATAAATAAAACTTCACATTTATGTTTCAACGAATAATGCACTAATGACTAATAATGCAATAATGGCGATGGAAACATCAATGATCACTAGTTGGAATGAATGAATGAATGACGGCTTTATTAATACATCTGGCGAGATTTGGTCGTACTCGACCATTCTTACCCCTAATCAGAGAGAGGGAGGGTGTTGTCATCTGCAATAGATGTTGATATTTGAGTAGAAGGGTCCACAATGGGATGTCGGGCTCGTTCGGAGGGTTATTTGTCTCCCTTGCCGCCCTTAGGGCTTCAGTATCTCGAGCTACCTGGTCGTCAGGGCACACCATGGCTGTGACGACCATACGTTTTCTAGCACGAATCTGCAATGTCTGACCGCCATCCCCCGTCCGCTGTGCGGGCCTTTTTGTGCCTTTAACGTGTTCTAAAAAATCCGTTCTTCCGCTCAAAAATCTCATTTGGTATCTAGTTGTGCCCGCCATCTCGGTAATGCAATCGGACGAAGCCCATGGTTGTTATGGACAAAAATGGTTATAAAAATACACAAAACGCAGTATAATCGCAAATACGCCGTGTTTCGTATCGTTTTCAAGGTATTTTTACATCCTGGGTCGGATGGAATGAGTATCAGACGTGTACAACTGCGTATAGTAAAATTACAGTAATTATAGTTAGCCAAAGTCAACTAATTGAAAGAACTTGCGAGAACTGCAGCGGAAGTCAAAGTTTCGTAGTTAGTACTCCATCCCACCCGTCTCATCAAAATTACCCTCTCGCTCGACTCGCAACGTTGTGTCAATTGCCTACGGGCGCTTACAGGTTCCTGGCGCTGGGGGAATTTATAGTTTTCGTAGTTCCATTGTAGTCAGGTCATGTTTGGTATGGTTTACTAGTATTTTTCGATGGTGACTCGAATGGGATGGGTCTCGGAGAAACAATACTAGGTCATGAGAATAATTACCCATTGTGTAATGATTTGCAGTGTTTAAATTGACCTGGTGAACTGTTTCATTTGTTTTGTTGTGATACTCACTGTTTAAATATTTGATTAAAAATTTGTATATTCAATGTACAGTTGCAAGCTAACATTTATTTGATTATGTAAGTGAAATTTAGACTGATTGTTGAATGAAGTGACGATTTTATTTAACTTGAAATTTGTTTTCATTCAGAACAAAACCAACTATTATGATTTTTACGAAGGAAGAGTGTCTTTCAAATGTACCGTTACGTATGTACCGAAGTTTTCGAGCGAACCGGAACATATGGTGCCTGATCAGCACAAATGCCCAGAACGAGCCTTCATCAAATTGAATAGTTCGTTTGGTCTCACTCGAACCTTGGTGAAGTTCCCGTCCCCAAGTACTCTTGAACACTGCAGTTTCTTGCCGTGTACTGCATTCAGAGCAGTGCTGTCAAACCAACAAAAAGGCTTCACCCGACCTTTTCGAAACCGCATGATTTCCCCGGACTCCTCGTTTATGAGGAACAGGCACGCAGAAAGATGAAGAGGCTCGTTTGGAAGTGATACATCCGGGGCTTGCTCTTGAAACGTTCTGCGCGTCCGTAAGTCACCGGCCATCTGGTTGAGGCGTGGAACGAGGTAGGAGGTTGGAAAGTTGTTTGTACATCACTCCACCCTTGGTGAAGTATGAGGGGGATCGTCGAGAAGAGAGTTGTTAGACGATTATTGCTTGATAGGGTCAAAGTGTGTTTGGTAACTGAGCGACGGTAACTTTAATATGGAACAAATTAATTTCTCTAGTTCAGCCATGTCGGAGAGAAGGTATACTTCACAATGTTATCGGAAATTGAACATGAACCGCTGTTGATGATCCATTGACACAGAAAATGAATTTTTTGGTGAATATTGAATCTCTTGGTTCCTGTCCTTCGATTCACCAGTCGCACGTTCAGTTCTCATTAGCGGTGTGAACCAGAACCAGAACACTACAACTACGCATTTATTAGCTCCCTGTAAAATTCAGTTGTTGGTTTCTACATTTCTGACTGCGATGTCTTTTTACTTCCCCGTGTTGCGGTGGGTGTGTGTTCAACTTGTGCGCAAAGGCACTCAGTACTACACTCAGTGAGTACAGTATTCATTCCTGTTACAAATGAAAGTATTTCATTAGAATCGGAACACTTTGATTTTCGTCACATGTTCACGTTGCGACGTCTCGTGAGCCAGAATACTGAATATGCACGCAATATCTATTTGTGATTACCAAGGAGCGTCTCATAGAGAAGTTGCTGCAGAAGTAAGTATAGAAACATACTTGCTCTCAAAGCTCGCTGTGGTTGAGCGTCCACATAATGGTTCACTCCTGTGTGCAAATTTGGCTAGGAATTCCATCTATTGTGTTCGTGCCTATTACTATTTCTTTCTTACTGTTACGGGCACGACTGGGTTCAGCAGGGACGTGGAATACGAAAAAGCCGTTCTTTGAAAGCAGTACCGAAGAAGACGAACCGTGAGAGGGGGGACCGTGTTGCCGCGATCAGAGAGGTTAGGAATCCTGTGATCACACTGCGCGTCGAAAATATCGGTGTATTTCTTCTCCGGACGCCTTCTGCACCCCTTCGCTCTTCCGTCTAACGTTCTACTGTGGGCTGTACGACCTATATTTGTGGAACCTCAATATACTAATTGGCCACAGAGGATTGATTGATTGAGAGACGCTCGAAGTTTATTCCTATAACATTGGCGCCCGAAAAGCGTTTGAACTTCCACTGCATTAGTTCGCGATTCAACGTACACGTGTGAATGGTGTCAACACAGGCATACACCCCATGAGCCAGAGTCCCACGCTTGTTTCCAAAAGTGCAACTAATCAATGCATGGTAGTCACAGCATGTTCGCTCAGAAGATGTCCTCTGAGGAGGAGGCAAACTCCGACTCCCCCTACGGATAGAATCATTTTTCGTCAAGAGATGGACCGATCCCCTGAACCCTGGATGTCGCAGCTGTGTGGAACGAAGACATACGATCCACAGAAGATGTGTACGCCAGAGACTGTGTGAGGTGAATGTTTATCTGTAGACCTTAATCCAATACTGCCACCACAAACATGGGCACCCTTTATAATGATTAGAAAGGGAGGATTGATTGATTGAGAGGCGCCCGAAGTTTATTCCTCTAACATTACTCTGCCGAATGACACTGGGAACAGAAAGATAAGAAAACTCAGGTAGTAAAAAAATATTTCAGCAGAAGTGTCTTTGTATGATGAGATTCTTCCAACAGAAATTTCCGTTCCTTTTTGTTTTCTGCTTTTTCCGTGGGTTGTTTTTGTTTTTTGTTTTTGGCTTGTTTGTTTGTTATTCCTTCTAGTCTTTCTCGTTCTTGTTATTACATTGTTTGATCTAACGTAGTAGATACTTGTTCTCACGATTCTAATTCGTGTATCCGTGGTCTCCAACCTAACTCCATTGGAAGTTGGTTGCGTGGGACCTTTTTCATCTGACGCTCCTGGTGTTGCGCTCCGCAGAACTGCGAAAACCCCTTGTAATGCAGTCTCAATCTACCAATTCTAGAACCATTCTTTCCATCTGTTCAGCTTTTTCTTAACTCGCAGGTCCGTTATTCCCCTTCGCGGTTCCCCAATGAGTCATATACGCTGCTGGTTACCACCTGAGGCCGAAAAAATGGGTTCAATACTGTGTTAAGAAGTTGAGCCGAATAAATAAACGCTTTCTCTTCTCCTTCGTCGACCTCTACCACCCCTTTAGTTGAACTCTTAACCAAGCTTTTTTCCTGAGGGAGCCGAATAACGGGCATCGATAAATAACCCCGAGGGAGTTGGGTGAAAACGCAAATAATTACTCGACGATTTATCATTTCTCCATCTTTCCAAATATTTTTCTTCAAACCAGTGGTTTTTCATTCCAAGGCGATTAGTTATTATTAGCTGGATTTAATCTCTTGGACTGTGGCAGTTTTGGCCGATGTGTATTTTTGGAGAGGATCTCAACTTGTTTGTTCCTAATATAAAGTCATCAATGGTTGACTATGACCTGGCCCACCACTGTGTCACTCTCCGACTCTTGGTATCGACGACCAATGGCGTTGTTCTGAAAACTGTCAATGGAGAAGTTGATTTCTAGCTGTACTCGTACATTTCATAAATTTCGAATTCTTGTCTGTATCCCCCTGATTCTTGTCTTCCGTGCGTTCGTCGATGCGTTCTACGATCTGAATAACCTGTAGTATTTCAAAAAACTAAAGAAAGTCCCGTCTTGATATTCCTCTCCTGATTCTAAATACGTTTCATGTGCATGTGGTCGACCAGCCATGACTTCAGGGCAATCATAGATGGCCAATTTTGAACTAGGCCAAATTTCGAAAAACTAAAAAGAGTTCCACTTAGATTCCCCCCCCCCCCCACTGATTCTAAATATGTTTTGTATCGACGGCTGCGACGGACCATCCAGAGCGGCTGGGCAAACGTTCAAACTTTCAATTATGAATACGTAGCTAACTTCAGCCCAGTTCATTAGGCGGCAATGCCGGCCACTCTGAAGTATTCAAGGTCGAAAGGCAAAACCTTATCAATACCCTAATATACAACCCGCCTGATGGTGGGGTAGTTGGCGTAATCAGAAAATACCCTCCTGAACATCCTCTTCTGATAATTCTATGCCCATATACTTAGAAATCCACGCTGAGAATGAAAGACCCACAAACAAATCAAATATTTAAACAATGAGTACCACAACAAAACAAAAGAAACCGGCAGTGGCCCGCATTGACCCGTCCATCGACATGCTCGTACTCACCCACCCGAACAGCCAGCACTTGGCCGCTGTGCTCATTCGAGCTGGTGGCTTTATGCTGGTTGTAATATCAGTTTACAGCTAATTCGGCGCACCAGTGGCAGGACTATCAAGACAACCCTCCATAGTCTGTGCCGATGCAAATGCCAGATCACCATTGTGGGGATCCCCAACCCCGTATGGGGCGGGCGAGGATTATATGGAATTCCCCACCAAGTATGACTTGGTTGTTGCTAACCACCCGATGACAGAGGCGACCTATGATGGGCCGGGAAAAGGTCGTGCTTAGACAACGTATGGTCGTCACATCCATGGTGTGCCCTGACGACCAGGTAGCTCGAGATACTGAAGCCCTAAGGGCGGCAAGGGAGCTGATCATAACCCTCCGAACGAGCCCGACATCCCATTGTGTACACTTCTACTAAAATATTAACATTGCTATTGCGTGCACTCTCTGAAGAGACACGCGTGAAAAGCGATTCCCTCACAAAAAATGCTGATTGGCCACAACATATTTACCACAGTACTCCACTCTGCTGAGCTCTCTGTATTTGGGCAACAGGTGCACAGGGAGATCAAAGTTTCATGGTGAACTGACGAACTTAATCCCCTCAAGCAAAGTGTAAATAGAGCTAGAAGGATGTACCAACAGACTCGTCACCCTTATGCCAGAGCCACACTCTGATGATATTTTCTGTGTCAATGAATCATCGCAGCGGTACATGTTCAATCCCGATAACATGGCTGAACTGGAGAAATTAATAAGTTCCAGATTAAAGTTACTGTCGACTAGTTACCTAACACACTTTGACCATATCGTGTAATAATCGTCAAACAACTCTCTTCTCGACGACCCCTCTCCAACTGGTGATCATTGAGGTTTCCATCGCCTAGTACATTACTCGTTGAAACAGAAATGTGAAGTTTTATTCATTTTATAACACGTTCATTGCCCATCTGCACTCTCCTGGTAACAGCCTGAACTGAACCAACAATCTGACATTGCCAGGGAGGGAGAGGGAGAGAGAGAGAGAGAGAGAGAGAGAGAGAGAGAGAGAGAGAGAGAGAGAGAGAGAGAGAGAGAGAGAGAAAAGATTTTGGTAAAAAAATGTTTAAAAATGTCGGTTTAAGGAAGCGGAGAAGGAAAGCACGGCGTTGGCGGTATCGACGGTGAGACAGCCGGAGCCACCCCTAGGCGGTGTTCTTTGAGAGAGTGCATGTGGCCCCCCAAAAGCCTCCCTCCCGTCGTGTCAACGTGGTTACTGATCAGTTATCGACTGCCGAGAGTAGACAATTATTAAAGTACTAGTATCGCCATTAAAAAATACAGAGGTGGAAGGATCGCCTGCGAATCTCTGTTTCAGAGGAGTTTTTACAAGCACAGTGACACGAGAATTATATCATGCCCTACAATACGAGTAGACATAAAAGCAAATATAAGAAACTTCAAGTCACGTCTGAAGCTAAAGCGGGAACTAAATTATCCGAAATCTACTTGTATCTTATAAGTTAAGTAAGCGGTATGAACTGAGAAAACTAGGTATATCTGATAAATTAAGAAAATGATTTGAACGCTGCAGTGATCGATTCCTACTCTTTGACACTTACTAACTCGAGATAAACCATAGCAATTCAAGAATTTTACGAGGTGTCAAGTGTACGTGACGTTTCTCTGCTGATATCAGAAAATGAGATTAGGAGTACAATAAAGACTGGTTTATCACATTTTATCCAAAACGGATATAACGATTTAGGGCAAAATAACAGATTACGTTCAGCCAACGATAAGTACTAACAACAGCGTTTCCGTAGATATGCTTTGAAAGAGGATACATCGCCAATGCGTGTAGTGTATATTCTAAGGAGGTTTGAGGAATGTTGCATGATCTAACGTGAAATTTTACTCTGCTCCGATGAACGTTTCAGAGGGAGAGATGAGGATTTAAATAAATACGAGGGATGAAAATGACGATACCCCGTGTTGCAATGATGGATAGGGGTAAGAACCTGTTGGGAAGGTCCAGAGATATTGGGGGCTCTACTATTGTGCTGTCGGTGGTGCGTGGCGGGGGACAAAACATTACGGGGGCACTGGTAGTGGTAGGGTAAGTGGGAAAGGAGGACAAGGAAACCGAGGAAGACGATAACGTCAGCTGTCTATCTAAAACCGAGGGGCTGATACACCGCGGACTTCTCCCACCGCCAATTGTTCAACGTTCCAATGAACTACTACGGCCGTGGCACTGCGGTAAATGCTTCCAAGTCCCCTGGAAACCCCACAAAATCACACACAGCAATAGCTGCCTGCCTCTCGAGGAGATCGCGTATATCAACTACTGACCAACAGACTAACATTGGCTTTGGCCCCTCGTCCATGACGTTACACCAGCCATTTCTTGTTCAAACTGTCAAAAATATTGTTTACCGTTTTAATTCCAACCTTCCGGGGCCAGAAAGCGTAAGATATTCGGGTTACACAACGGGAGTTTGTTTTGCAAGAGACTGGAGAAAAAACAGTTGAACACTAAGTATTTACTTTTCTCAGTCCCACAATGTATTTGTAAAATTACGGATGCGAACACTTTTTGAAGTAACTTAAAATTATTTTGTTGAATCCTCTTAAGCATTTTTATTGACGCAGTTGCACGAAAGTCGTCCAAGAGTTGATTTGTTAGCTTAGCCCCGATGCTGGACCCCCCCCCCCCTAAACCTGTCGGAGAGAAGACATTCTTAACACTGTAGGGACACCGCACATACCCATCAAACCTGAGGTGGTAGGAAGTAAAAGCTCTCGGGTCCTAGTAGCCTATCATAGTTAAACAACTACCTAATGAGTTAGAGAACGTAAAGAAAGGTGCTAAATCCTCCATTTCAAGTTTTCGGGAAAGTTTGCGTCGTTCCTAATCATCGCTGGGGGCATAAAACATTGACCGGGAATTGGGCCTTCCCTTTCAAAGAGAAGGCTGATTTTATGGCAGCCTCTTTACCGCTGGCCAGCGATACGAAAACATTGGCTTTCGAGGGAATTGAACCCTTGGTGTCTTCTCTAGAAGCAGCGCACTCTTGCTGCGGATCCCCTACACCTCTCTGGATTGTGATCGTTTAATGGAAGCAATCCCCGAAGTCATCACTCTGTGAGATCCGGCAACCACCTGGAACCTATCTAATAATAAACTTTGTTTTTTTATGATTTGCGAGTAGAAGCATTTGACGCTCTGTTAAAACTTCGTGATCAAGAGTTGGTCAATCATGTGTACCCCAGTTTGACCCACACCGCTTGCTGGTTCGGTTGGATTAGAAACTGTGTCGTTAAAAAAGGCACGCGGTCAAACGACAGTGAATAATCTACTTGTGGGGCATGTTGCTATTGATGAGTTGGTTGCCAGCCCTGGACAATTGAACGCAGAAACACGTACAGTAGTTTTGGATTGTGTCTGTAGAGTCTGAATCTGCTGAAGTGCAGAAACTAATGAGCTGTGTTATAAGTTGTGTAATCCACAGGCGGATGATGAAGAATCCATCTGTGTATTAACCAACATGAGCGTGTCCCAGCCAATCAGTGAGGCATCAATGATCTGTACCAAAAATATTTATTGTGCCTATCACAAATATAGAGTGCTGGTGTTAAATATTTTAATAAATTCAGACAGATAACAATTAATTAAAATAACAATATTCCGTTATGAAGACCAAACAAGAACTGAATTATATTTTAAAATGTAAACATCAACAATAACTAGGTAACAACTTTGCGGGTCCCCTGATATTCATTACATTTACCCCCCTCTTTTTGTTAAGTGGCTTGATCTTCGAACTCTTCAAAAAAAGGAGCTAGCTGATCGATATGGACCACTCGTCTAGAACCGCGAGGTACAGCTATCCTAATCACAACGTCGGTTATAATCTTCAGAACCTTGCAAGGGCCTACCCAGGGTGATTGCAATTTAGGATTCAATCCTACTTTTCGTCGAGGCCAATAGTACCACACTCTGTCACCTGGTTGAAACTTGGGATTATCGCTAGCTTTGGCGTCATAACGCCTTTTGTTGTTCACAGTAGCTTTTTGCATTTGCTTCTTAGCCAACTGGTGAACGACTTGCAACTTTTGTTGTAGCTCTTGTGCATAGCCTGGCCTTGTCGTCTCATTAGGAGTTGCCCCCTTAAGCAAGTTTACAGGAAGGGTTAGGGTTCTACCTAGATTTAATTCAGCTGGGGAGAAACCTGTTGACGCATGATCCGATGCTCGATAGGCCAGCAAGATGCAAGGAAGCCAGCGATCCCAATCTCTCTGGTTGTCAGAAACAACTTTGGCCAAAAGGTTCCACAAAGTTCTGTTGAATCGCTCAACAAGACCGTTGCTTTGAGGGCGAAGAGGAGTTGTACGTGTTTTTCGAATGCAAAGCAAATCCATCACGCTTTGAAAAAGAGCACTTTCAAAACATCTTCCTTGATCGGAGTGTACTTCGCGAGGAATGCCAAATCGTGAAACGACAGTCTCTACCAGTCCTCTAGCTACTGTATCTGCTGAAATGTCTTTGGTGGGGAAGGCTTCGGGCCACTTGGTGAAGTGGTCTACTGCAACGACGATATATCTATTGCCTTCATTGGTAACTGGAAGGGGACCTACAATGTCAACAGACAACCTTTCAAAAGGAGCACTTACAGTCTGCATTTGCATGGGAGCTCGTCTTTTCGTGCGTTTATCTCCTCGACGTCCACATACGTTGCACAAAGTACAAAACCTCTTCACTGTCGTTTGCAATCCTGGCCAGTAGAAATGTTTTCTAATTTCTGCCAGAGTTCTTCGGAATCCAAAATGACCGAAGTTGTGAGCAATCTCCAGTACCTCTTTCTGATCCTTTGCTGGGACAAGGATTAAGTTGGAAGCAGCATCTCCTTTATTATTCTCCCACTGTCGAACCAATACTCCATCCACAAGACGAAGACGATTGAATTGAGCCCACAGCGATTTAGTCATTTCATCAGTTTCTGCAACCTCGCTCCACGAAGGTCGTTCTCCCTTTTTTACCCAACCACGAACTTGTGAATGTACTGGGTCAGACAACTGTATTTCTCCCCAATTCTTGGCTGAGGGTTCCAGAACAACTCTATTGGCGTTTTCTGCTTCTAGTTGCTTCAATTCTTGTTTCGTGCAATGAGCACAGTTGGATGCCTCACATGGTCGTCTTGAAAGAGCGTCTGCGTTGAGGTGGTTTCTCCCAGATCGATGTTCGACTCGAAAATTGTATGGTGCCAATATTTGCAGCCAACGGGCCAGTTGCCCATCTGGATGTTTGAATGATCTCAACCACTGTAAGGCTGCGTGATCTGTTCTGACTATAAACTCAGCACCACTATCCAGGCCAAAAGAATGAAAATGCTGCACAGCTTTCATCAAGCTGAGAAGCTCCTTCCTTGTTACGCAGTAATTTCTCTCTGGGTGGGACAAGCACCTACTGAAATAGGCCAGCACTTTTTCTTGTCCGTCTTGTAACTGGGAAAGTACCGCTCCGACAGTTCGTTCACTTGCATCAGTATCTAAGATGAAGGTGCACCCAGGGACTGGATGACTCAAGATTGGAGGTTCTGTGAGCGCAGCTTTTATGTCGTTGAAAGCAATATCACATTCAGGTGTCCATTGGAACGCTTTCGTTTGGTCTTGTAACGCGTAAAGTGACACCATTCGTTGGGCAAAGTTAGGGACAAAGCAACGATAATAAGAGCAAAGACCCACAAAGGTTCTTACTTCTTTGGGGTTCGTTGGAACGGGCCATTGTCTAACTTTGTCAGTCTTCGATGGATCAGCAGCAATACCTTCACCCGAAATTACGAATCCCAGATAAGTTACCTTCCGTGTGAAAAGCTTACACTTTTGGGTTCAGCTTGATTCCTCCGTTTCGCAACGTGTCAAAGACCCGTCGTAACCAGTTCACATGATGATGAAAATCGTGATTATCGATAAGCACATCATCCAGATACACTTTTACTCGACCCAGTCGAATTTCTTCCCTCAAAAGCCCAGTCATCGCCCGTTGAAAGGTGGCTGGAGCATTACACAGACCGAAGGGCATTACATTGAACTGCCAGAGGCCACGGGCGGTGCAGAAAGCGGTTTTTTCCTTGTCAGCTTCTTCCATGGGTATTTGCCAGTAACCTGATTGTAGGTCTAGAGTCGAGAACCATGTACTTCCAGCTAAGGCTCCAGTCAGTTCGTCGATCTTGGGTAATGGGTATGAGTCCTTTTTCGTTACGCCATTAAGAAGCCGGAAATCCACACAAAATCGAGTAGAACCATCTTGTTTTGGGACTAGAACAATCGGGCTCGCCCATGGACTCATTGAAGGCTCAATTACGCCAGCCTCCTCCATGTCACGAATCATCAGTTCCACTTCCTGTAATCGATGAGGTGGTATTCGTCTTGGGGATTGACGAATCGGGGGATGGGCTCCCACATTTATTTTATGGGCGCAACTACTGATCTTACCGATATCTTTGTTACTAACAGCAAAAACATCAGGATAGTCAACAAGCAACTGTTTTACTTCTTGCTGTTGCCATTGTTCTAACCCTACAACAGCTTGTTGAAATACGCCGTTCAAGTGCTCAGGGACGCCGTTTGGGAAGACCGTGTTTTCTGACTCAACTGTAGCCAGTGGCCAAAGTTCCTGAAGAGATCCTTCGTCTAAATATTGTTCTTGTGTGAAGCAAACATCATTGAGCAATCCACCTAAAGAGACTCCGTCAACCAATAGCTTTCCTTCTGCAGGGCTCACCACGCATCTGTGTGCAGTTAGGAAATCCAAGCCAAGGATACCATCTTCTCTTATATCCGCCATGAGTATTCGATGCTGTCTGTTTTTGCCATCTCCCAAGTCGATCACCACGTCTGCTTCACCAGCAACTGGGATCAGTTCTCCAGATATTGAGCGCAGCGACAGAGGGCAACTTATTAACTCAGTCACACCCGCTTTTCGGCCTTTATGAATGTTCAAAATTGTTTTTGTTGCGCCAGTATCTACGATAAAGTCACAAGACACTCCATTCGCCTTTCCATGAACTGTTAAAGACGCACTAGATACACGATATGTCACAATAGGTTGTGTATGTCGATAGGCTGGTTGTTTGGATAACAGCGGCCTCAGACTTTGATGAGGCTTCTTTGCCACGGTTGGTATGTGCCTCCTCAATCCAACCGAGCAGAGTTTCCCGAATGCGTGTTATGTGGACGAGGACAATTTTTTGCCAAGTGACTGGATGAGGAGCATCGCCAACAAAGCAATCTCTTTGATTCGCGGGATCTCTTCCAATGTTCATCCACTTCTGGTTCTACTCGAGCTGGCACTCTTCTGGTTTCATGGGTTCTAACTGATGAAGCTGCGAGTACTGCTGCTTCAAATCGCAAAGCAACATTCAAGGCGTCCTCTATGTTTCTTGGCCAGATCCCAAGAACTTTCTCTCGTACAGCCGAATCACGTAGACCAAGCATAAAATGGTACACAAGAATTTCTTCAGCAGCCCCACCTTGCAACGCTCCACGCCAAGCTTGTCGGGCTAGGCCCTTGAAAGCAGTGTGGTAAGCTACCACATCTTCCTCTACCTGCTGCTTTCTTGTGAGGAGTGCTGTCATGAAGCGCTGAGCATGTCGTTCGTTCCCATACCGTGCTTCTAATGCATGAGACAACACTGAGTATGAGCATGGCTGCGGGACGTCTAACAGAATGTCGATTGCTGAGCCTGTAAGTGCAGTAGCTAACGCCACCACTTTTTCTTCTTCATTCCAATTATTTCTTAAGGAAACCAACTCAAACTGCATACGATAAGCGTCCCAATTAGTTGATCCATCGTATGGCTTCGGCTTCACGTTGGCTTTTAGTGTATTGTGAGAACCTCGCATATCATCAACTCTCCCTTCTGATTGTGCACATTGGTTGGCGTTTTCCGTTCTTGTTGATGTGGACAGTTGTTCAAGTAAAGGTGAATTCTGTACTGTTTGTTGTTTGTTGTTGGTCCATGACTGTTTCATGGTTTCGCACAATGCTGTCCAGTCTCTCAACATCTGTGCTCGCATATCCCCCAAGCAAGCACTCCACTCGTCAAGCGCTTTCTCCATTAGTGTATTTCGCGATGTCGTCATGAAGTCATCCTGAGATTCAATCCTGAGTGGATCGTTCTTGTTGCTCGACGATGGCTTACTGAGAGCAACTTCTTCGTTGCTTCTCTGACTAACCGTCGTCGTAGGGACTGAGCTTTCCTCAGATGTAGTTCTCCACTGGCGAGTCGACATCGTTCGTTGGGGAACTGAAAGTTGTTTTCGCCTGGGCATCCCACCGCTGTCACCAATTTAATAAATTCAGACAGATAACAATTAATTAAAATAACAATATTCCGTTATGAAGACCAAACAAGAACTGAATTATATTTTAAAATGTAAACATCAACAATAACTAGGTAACAACTTTGCGGGTCACCTGATATTCATTACAATATGGTGGCCCATTGTACCCTTCAAGGGGTTTCTGCCGGATTTGAATGCTACGCAATGTCTGTTCTCACAACCCTCATATGGAAAATGCTGGATCGTTAATCAGGAGGTCGCATGATTTCTTCGTCAATTTTCATTGAGTAAAGGTTAGACAAATGTCATCAAATAGTAACACCAAGTTAAATTGTTCAATTCTGACCTTGCGCTTAGTAATTCTTGGAGCCTAATCTTACTGAACACTAAAAGCGTCTCCTCAAGGTCGTGATTTGTGGAAGTAGTTAAAGAGTAAAACCTATTTACTACCTAGTCCATTGTCCTCGCTACTTGCTACTGAAGCAAACGCCAGGTGGCTGTATTGTAATTTTATCTCACGCAACGCATCTTAGATAAGAAGAGCCACTGTTAGAAGCTAACTGGAATGCCAGTTGCCTGTTCGTTACTTGTCTCCTTATATAATGTTATTTTGAGAGAAGTGTAGAAAATTATTACTTTCAGCAATTATTCCATGGGCATCCAAACGAATTAAGACCCTCGTTTCGAGCTTCGCTTGTTAGTTTGGTACGTGGCAAAAAATGGAAGAGAAGAAGATATTCGCAGTGTCTCCATACCTGCTTAGTGCCACCTTCTACCGCTTAGAAACTAGCGATTCTGCGTCGTGTAGTTAATTAACTAGGAAAGAGGTGCATTGGAGAAATACTATGAAGTAGGTTACTCGCGTTTGAAACTTTCAGAACATGCTCAACAGAGTACGTCTCTCCACTCAAGCGCGGTCATTGAATATCTATTTGGTTTATTATTCATTCTTCGGCCGGGAACATTTTTTTACAACCCCCTCTCAAAATTAACGTTTCAAGGCGTCGGGATTCCAAATCTGCAATCCGTTACCGTTCGCCGTCCGTTTTATGCTTTTAATGTGGTCTGAACCCCCCCTCCCACACCCTTTCTCACAAAAATCCTATTTGGTACATAGTTGTGCCCATTTCCTCGGTAGTTGAATTGGACGAAGCCCATGGTTGTTATGGACAAAAAATGGTTATAAATTTAACAAAAACGTAATTTTTGCGGTTTTATCGCGAATACGTGGCGTTTGGTACTGTATCTTCGAATAGAACCAATATACCATGTCTAGACCGAAATCAGTGAAATCATAGTAATAATAGTGAGCCAAAGCCTACTAATTGAAAGAACTCCCGGGACAATACAGAGAAAGTAATCGCTTCATCGATGGTACCCCCTTCTGTCCAATTAAAAGCTAAAAGCACCCGCCAGCTCGACCCGTCACGTCTTGCCAATTGCCTGCGGGCGCCTGGAATATTTCATTTTGGTATTACCAACTGGTATTTTTCAATGCTGAGTCTTGGATGTGTGAGACTACGTCAAGCTGTAGAGATTAACCAACCGTTGTGTAATAATTTGCAGCGTTTCGGTTTATTACTCATGCTGAATAATATCCCTATGTTTTCGGTCAGCAAAGTCCGTTTTTTACAACCCTCCCCCCCTCCCCACAAAAGTTGATACTTTACGCTTCAAGACATCGGGATTCTAAATCTGCAATGTCCGTTTTGTGCCTTTAACGTTGTCTAAACATTCGTTCTTTTGCAACAAAAAAAAATCCTATTTGGTATCTAGTTGTGCCCGCCATAACGGCAATCCGTTCGGACGAAACTCGTGGTTTTATGGGTAAAAAACCGTTATAAAAATGTACACAATCGCAATTTTGGCAGTTTTATCGCAAATACGCTGGTATCGTTTTCAAGGTATTGTAACAAATGAAATAACAACAAAAAGCAACAATTAATTTCACGATTGGAATCTCGTGAGAATCCTATTTTTTAATGACAATAAAGCAACAACTGTACCGCCTGACTCCCTTAGAAGGCCCTGGTGGATCGTGGTCTAGTGGTCAAGACACTCGATTCATAATTCTCGACGAAGATCGAGGATTGTGGATCGAGCTCCGGCGCGATTGCCGTAATTTTTGCCTGAGTCAGCGGATTCCCCAAAACGTCTCCAAACCCCCCTCGTAACATTGGTGGCAGCGGTGGGGTGAGCAACCTCGCAATCAGGGTCGGGGTTTTAAGCGCTATTCCTGCACTCTGTGTCGCGTGAACGACCACAGAACACATGAGTGTGACTACCGCATGGGGGGTCCTCGATTTGGCACTATACCCCCAACGAGGACTGACATAATTCAGCAAGCGCGCACGTCCCAGCCTGCCCCACGTTGGGCGCCATTGTTGCGGGGGGGAAGGAAATTTGGAGATGCTTTTGAAGAGCTGCTGACTAAGGCAAAAATTACGGCAATCGCGCCGGGGATTCGATCCACAATCCGTTCATTAAAAGTCGTCCGCTCCAGGAGCAGCGGCTAACGGTGAGGGGGGAGATGTACCGCCTGACTCCCTTAGAAGGCCCCGGTGGATCGTGGTCTAGTGGTCAAGACACTCGATTCATAATTCTCGACGAAGATCGAGGATTGTGGATCGAGCTCCGGCGCGATTGCCGTAATTTTTGCCTGAGTCAGCGGATGCCCCAAAACGTCTCCAAACCCCCCTCGTAACATTGGTGGCAGCGATATGCAAACAAGTCCACGCTCCTTCATTCCAAGAAAAAGAAGAGAGCCTGAGAGAAAGAATTAAAAAAATTAAGAGAGAAAATAATGAGACGAGTTCTCGGGTCCGAGATTCGCTGACGCTGTGAAAGTTCCAGCGGAGAGAAAAATGGTGACGCGCCTACTACAATGTGAATGAAAAAGTAAGCGCCCTTTCCTTGTCGCCCTCTCGTTCCCAGAATCTTTGATCGGATTTTCCGAGGATTCGCTCAACTCTCAAAAAAATCCGTTCATTAAAAGCCGTCCGCTCCAGGAGCAGCGGCTAACGGTGAGGGGGGAGATGTACCGCCTGACTCCCTTAGAAGGCCCTGGTGGATCGTGGTCTAGTGGTCAAGACACTCGATTCATAATTCTCGACGAAGATCGAGGATTGTGGATCGAGCTCCGGCGCGATTGCCGTAATTTTTGCCTGAGTCAGCGGATTCCCCAAAACGTCTCCAAACCCCCCTCGTAACACAACAACAAAACAAGCAACCTAGCTGAGATGTGGAGTTGGATGACTCCACACTATCACCTCTTCTGTTTTCGGACGAACATGAGCGTGTGCCAACCTGTTGGCATGCGGACGTATTTTCCTTGCTCCTTAGCGAACGTCAAGCAGTACATCGTTGTCCCGCTTTTCAACGATCCACGGTAACGTCCTCGATGGTTGAAGTTTCGGGAATAGCCCTCGTTTTCTTTTTGGCTCATAAACCCAAACCTAGTCTCCTCGTTCAAAGCAGGGCACTCTAGCTCATCTATCAAACGACTCCTTCTGGTGTTTCATGTTTAATTTTGCCTCATGAAGTGGGAACCTTCTCATGGTTTCTAGATTGGTTCTCAGATCTAAAGCGTATGTCCTGTCAACTGGTATTTGTTTTGTAGGAGGTCGAACCAATACCTCAGGAAGTCTTAAATCCCGCCCATACACCAATTGGTCTGGGGAAAACGCTGTTGTTTTATGAGGGGTGGCTCTGTATGCCACGAGAAACCTCGGAATTTGGGTATCCCAATCGTCCTGTTTATAGACGTGCATGCACATATGCTGGGTTAGTGAGTGGTTCAACCTCACTACCAATCCTGCTGACTGTGGATGTAATGCAGTAGTATGAGTACGGTGGAATCCGAGAATGGCACCCACTTCCTTCAAGAGCTTGGACTCAAAATTCCTTTGCTGATGCGTGTAGTTCTCCGGGGGTACTCCAATCCGACAAACTCGTGGTCAACTAGAGACCTGGCCGCTGTCTCAGCTTCTTGGTTTGGTACTGCTATTGCTTCCGGCCACTTGGAGATATAGTCAGTGGCCACCAAAACGTACCTGTTACCTTGTTTTGTCATTGGAATAGGTCCAAGAATGTCAACTGACTTGATGGTGTCCAAGGCCCATTCCGTCAAATTTCAGTGGACATACTGATGGAAATGGTTTATTGCATCAACTACAGTCAACAACCCTCGGTGGCTCGTACAGTAATTTCCTTCTTGCCGAAATAGTGTTCGGCTATGGCATGCAACAGTTTGTTTCGTGCCATCGTGTTCTTGTTCTTGTGATAGCACTGCGCCAATTGCGTGAGCACTCGCATCACAATCTATGAGAAATGGTCTACTCAAATCAGGAAAAACTAGAATGGGTGCCGATGTCATAGCTAACTTCAAAGACTCGAAACTCTGCGCACAGGTCCATAGACAACCAAGTCATCTAGGTAGGTCAATGCTACTTCAGGTGGCATCAAGTTCTCCATTAGATTTTTGAAAGTGGCTGGAGCATTGCACATTCCGAATGGCATGAATTTGAACTGCCCGAGCTCCCTTTGGTAAAGAGAAAATGCTGTTTTCTCTCGATCTTCTGCACGCAGAGGAATTTGCCAGTAGCCACTCTTAAATCTAACACACAAAACCACGAGGAACCACCGAGGGCATCCAACAGCTCCTGAATACATGTAAGAGCATACGAGTCCTTTTTGGTCGTCTTGGCCTCCTGGCCTTTTGGTCAGAATCTTGTAAATCCATCTTTTTTGGGAACCAATACAATAGGAGACGCCCATGGACACTGAGATTCCTCCACGACACCTAGGTTTATCATGTCCTGCGGTAAGTCATTCACAATTGCTGAGATTATGGGATTCGGCGAGGAGGCTGCTTGATGGGTATTGTATCACCAGTGTCAATTTTATGTTCTACAATGTGTCTTTAGCGAAAAACCTTTCCATTTGAAGGTTTGAAGGTTGTTGACTTGTATGTCCTTGAAACAGCAGCCAATGCTCCCCATTCTCGTGAATTTGACGTGAGGTCAGTTGATTGGAGAAAAGGGAGTAGACAACTTTCTTTAGAGCGTTCAACGCTAACCTCCAGGACTTTTTGTGTCACTGCCATCTGCGTTTTAGAGGAAATCTCCCATTTAATAAATCAAGAATCGACTCTCTCATGCCTGTTGGTGATTAAGAAAATCCAGACCAAGGATAGCTTTGTCTCGGATATTCGCAATTTGGAAGCAGACATCAAATTTTTGCGTACCTAACGCAACTGGAACATTGCACTCCCTGTACAGTTCAACTTGCTCTCCAGATGCCGTCTGTAAGCCTGAGTACTTAGAGGAAGAGCATTTGAGTCTACTTCGCTTAGCAACACCAGACCTAAGAATTGACCCAGACGCACCAGTATCAACCAAAAGGAAAAGTGTTCCACCAACCACTGTTCGTGTGGTTCTAATGAACACCGAGGGGCCAGATCCTCGAGGAGTCCCAGGTTGCCCCTTTTCCTGGACTCGCTTTAGTTTTTCGAAGACTTGGACATTCGTACTTTCTCCATGAATTGAACTGATGTGAGGGCTTCTTGAAGAGAGTTAGGATGAGTAACTGGTAATACTCTTTTCAACGTTTAATCCCTCAGACCATTCATGAATACATCTTGGAGGCCAATCAGGGACGGCAAATCGAACAAAGCGTTCTTCAGTAGCAAACTCTACCACATTCTCGCCATGATTGGTTTTCGACTATATAGTTCAGACTTCCAACGTAAGGAGAGGGTGGCAATGCAGCCGAGACCACCTGTAGTGCTGCACCTCGCAAAGAAACTGCTAGTTTTCACCTGTTTGCTGTACCGTCCAGCAATTAGCATTGTCAACAATCATCAGATGGCCAAGATAGTTCTCCCAAAACGAAGTCCCATCATAGGTTATTAAAGATGTATCGTGTCAAGAACTAGGTACATGAATTTGTTGGGCCACACTAATACCAGGAAGGGGAAAATTATTTGTTAACTCTAACTTCGGCTCTCATACACAATTAATTGCTCTCTCATGTTTTCATGTATTACATTGGGGGAACGGCCCAATCATGAAGAAGATGAGATAACAACAAAAAGCAACAATTAATTCCACGATTGGAATCTCGTGAGAATCCTATTTTTTAATGACAACAAAGCAAAAAAAAAACAAAACAAGCAACCTAAATGCGATGAGGAGTGGATTGACTCCGCAGTATTTTCAGATCCTAGGTCGAATGGAGTGATTTTAAACGTGTAGAACTGCGTATAGTGTAATTTCAGTAATTATAGTGTGCCAAAGTCTACTAATTGAAAGAACTCGTGGGACAATAACTACAGCGAAACTAATCGTTTCGTCGTTAGTACTCCCTCCCTCCTGTCTCATCAAAACCACCCACCCGCTCGACTCACCACGTCGTGCCAATTGCCTACCAGCGCTTGGAATATTTAGTTATCGTCGCTCAGGTGTAGTCATGTCATGTTTCGTGTGATTTACTGGTATTTTTCGATGTCGAATCGAATGGAATGGGTCTCAAAGCTGTCAGACTCTGTCAAGCTGTTCAAGATGATAATAAACCGTAGTGTAACATTTACAGCGTTTTACTTTGGGTGGCTCCACGAAGTAGAAAGGAAAGTTATGTAATCGGCTGAATAAAGAAATTAAGCTTTCTTCAGACCTTTACGTTTTAAACCCTACTCAGTCCGAAAAAAAATCACTGTTTGGGAAAATGATATGTGCGTGTGTGTCAGTCACCCTGCAGTCGGGAGTCTAGAATACCGTTGTCGTATTCCCCGTGTGTCGTAGGAGCCGACTAAAAGGAACAGCCGGGTGGGCCCAGTCGGAATGACAACCTGACGTCTATCCTGACGTCCCCACAGGATTATATCCAACAAGGCTTAACTGTGGGTGGGCGTACTCATCCTGCAGTTGGGGGTCCAGAATTCCTCTGCCATATTCCCTGCGTGTTTGTATGACCCGCACTAAACCCTTGACGAGGATTATATCAGTCATGGAAGTTGCGGTTTCGCTAATGTGCTAGAGGCTGGCTTCTGCAGCATCCACCGAACTCAGACCTGCGGAGGCACACAGGTGTTTGGTCGTTAGCCAGTCTCCCCATTGAGACCTGTTGCCTGTTGCACGGAGGTAATCATCTGAGGGATCCCGTACCATCGAGGAGGAGTTCTTAATCTGGTTTCACACCTGATCTAACTATTGGATAGGCTTCCTTTGTAGCAATCAGTGCTGCTAAGTTCGTGTGCCCTCCCTACAACCGTCGCTCACCATTGTAGAAACTACAGTGGAGCGGGTGGCACGTGGTTTCTTGTTTCCTCCGCACTGGAGGCGCAAGACGTGCAGCGTAGCCTTCCTTAGCACATTGCTTTTTGTTAATACAAAGGGGGGATCCCAAAAGAAAAACCTTTCCTTTGTGCTACATTCACAGGTTTATTAAACCAGGCAAATGAAAGGGGAAAAATTGCTCCTGAAAGTTATGAATATAAAATAAAACGTTCTAACGAAACCGAAATGAAGAGGTGATGTATCTTTGACGATCTTGATACGATGTTAACAGAAATGACGAACGGTGTAGGGATTAGAAATGTTGAATTCTTCCGGCCGCGATGTGGTGTCAGAGGTATGCATGAAACTCAACACTGCAGTAATAGATGGGAAAAGTAAGTTAGTGAGCGGAATACCGATGTCCCGAGAAAAACGAACGATGAGGCGTAAACGAGAGTTATAGATGATTAAAAAAAAGATTACTTGCGTAGATACGGAGAAGGAAGTTATCTTCCCCCTTACTTCTCCTAGTTCACCCGCTCACTTTGGTCTTGACAAGTCGCGGTTTTGTCTTGGATTTGTTGTTTGTTGTGAACGATTGATGCTAACAAACGAAACAAACAAATAAATAAAGTAATCTTCCAATTAATAACAACAATGGGCATTAGAGAAATGGCAAGCGAGATGGAAATCCTCATTAAAGGGTCGTGACACGTATGAGTTCTTCCCCAACATCCGTGAACGTCTTTCAAGAAAATGGGTTGAGCCAGTTCCAGCCACTGGATGAGCCAGTTCCTCACGGCGGCTCCACTCCTATTCTCTCAAAGACTCTCGATCATGCACTGCGGAGGAAACAAGAAAGCACGTGCTGCTACACTTAAGTTTCTACAACAGTGAGCGACAGTTGTTGGGAGGGCAAACGAACTTAGCAGCATTGACTGCTACAAAGCAAGCCGATTACCATTTTGCGGAGTTCGCGTTGAAGGTGATGGCTAACAAACATATTCATAGTTGATCTTTCCTTTTGAAACCCTCCAGTTAATAGTTAGATCAGGTGGGAAACCAGAGTAAGAACTCCTACCAGACGGTACGGGATTCCTCAGATAGTCACCTCCGCGCGGGAGAATGGCTAACTATTGCGGCTTGCACATAAGCGAGACCGCAACGCATGACTGCTATAACCCTCGTCGAAATGACGATAGCAGCACAATAAACTACCAAACGTTTCGACGAAAGTCGAGTTTAGCGTAATTTTTTCCGTATAAACTCCGTTCAAACGTTATTAGGTTCTTCAGAAAAATTCATATGGTACTCCAACCAAGTACCTATACGATGAGTTTTTAATAACGTTCATAAAACATACCATTAATTCTGCAGTTCCTCTCACTTTCATTTCTAAACGTTTTTACCGGATAACTCTGAAGAAGTGATTATTATCATTTTCCAAAAAATGAGGTCTATATCTCTTTAATTTTCTGTGCACCAATTGCTGAATATTGGTCGGGGAATGAGTACGAGCAGCACGGTATATTCCGGAACTGTAAGCGCTACCGCTTTCCGCCGCCATGAAGTGATGTTTCAAATGAATTGAGTGAAAAATGAATTGAGTTAGTAGAATAAGCCATGAACTCAAGTGAATTGACTTAGAGCTAAGGAAAGTTGTGTGTTGCTACGCACCAGATATTTTCATTTGAAACAATAATGTACTGCTCTGTACTAATTTTTAACTCTTCTGTTCACAGTTTGCGGTGACATCCACGGGCAGTTCTACGACCTCATGAAATTATTTGAAGTCGGTGGTCCTCCTGCGTCAACAAAATACCTTTTTCTCGGTGACTACGTAGACAGAGGGTATTTTAGTATAGAGGTGAGTGGGCTATTTACTACAAGTTAACTGCGTATAGGTAGTGTGGTACTAAAGAAAATGTTTTATAATCAAATCTATAAAGCGTTGTAGGGGATTTCCTCTGACCCATCAGGTTGTGTCGGTGCCGAGTTGATGCCCCAATAGTACACTCCCTGCGCGATACCTCCTGAGGGTTTCACCCACCCCTAAAGTGTACCCTGATTTCATTGGCCTCGTGCCGATTTTCTGGGTTGCCAGATGAATGCAAGAATTGGGCTCTGGTGTCCATATAGAGTATCATCGGAAACTGGTAGGGGCCGATCACAACGAAGTCTGTCGATTCCATGAGATAAGTACTTCACCCTCTCGCTCCCATCACAGTGCCTAGCATCATAATATTTGAATCAGTCCTCGTGAATATGAGGTTAAATCATATGATTCAGAGACTCAAAGATTTATCCTCAAGAATAGCATAGAGCACATGTACAATGTTACTACCAAAGTTTCTCGCTTACATCTCATTGTAGTAGGGCTGTTACCACATGAATAGAATAAAAGTACCCCTTGTTACGGTGCCCTCTGAAATCCATGGTGAAAGATATTATAAGTTACCTGAACTCCACAGGCTTGCTGGGCTTTGGGGCAGTGGGTGTTGCTGTTATATTAGTAGGCCTAGAGAGAGCCGAATCCCTCAGGCCACCGCGATGAAGCGCGTTGATGTGAGAGAGCAACGTACCCTAGCTGATTGGTCTAGCCAAGCATGCAGATCAGAGTCGCGTTTTGTCTTAAACATTAGTCCGTCAGTTAGCGTTGTGAGTGAAAACGTCATGACACGCGCTTATTTTTGACTTTTCATGTGAGTGGAAGGTTCACTGTAGTTCAGGTTATCGTGCTAGGATCGCTCCTACATCCCCAGAGTGCTACAATATTCTCTTCAGCCGGTCCAGTTATGGATGTTGTTAGACTGTAATATTGAACGATGAGGAACGTGGCTCGTGGCAAATAAACGAATATATGAAGTATTTCAATAAAATTAAAATTGAAGGAAATTGGAGATAGAAAAAATAATTGAAGGATAGTTGGCTGCGGACCTGCTGCGTTATGGAAGACGTCACTCCTCTCAGACTGGCCACAACGAAGGTGCGAAGACAACCTTGAGGGGTTTATAGCGGGTATACGAACTCGATGACGGTTGGCGGGTAGTGAACTCAGTAGGGTCTGAAACGTAAAGAACTGAAGAAAACTCAAATTTCCGATGACATCCAGTCAGTCATTGACCCAATGGCTGCACTGGAAAAGGAAGAGGGCTCTGGGTCTTCCACACCCGAACCCTTACCACGCCCCGCAGCTGGGAAGTTTCCAGCTGATGACACGCCAATAGAGATGGAAGTATCTCAAAAAGATGGAGAAGAAGAGTTCCACCCCTACTCCCATTCAGAGAGAAGAGAGGGGAACTCCTGCGCCTGTGAGTGGGAAAGCAAAGGTTAAGCGTCCCAGGGAGCCAAAGGTTACTCCCTCCTCTCACAATGAAGGGGTGAGAAGGAGGGTAGAACTTGGTGGCCTCAATCCAGAGGAGCGGCGGTGTACTTCCGAGGGCACTCCCTGCAGAATGGAGGGCTGGTTGTGAGCTGTATGGATGAGCTGTCGGAGGATAGGCTCACACAGAGCATCACACAATGTCCCCCGTGGGAGGGTGGCCTGCTCAGGACATACGACCCAGGCCATCTGGAAGGCTACAAGAGGATTGGTGCGTTCATCCCTAACCCGGTGAACGACATTCAGGACTGTTTGAGGCTTATTGGCGCCCAGAACACCAGCCTCAGGTTGGAGCACTGGAAGGTTCTGGGTAGCACGAACAGAGAAAGGGGGCTTTATCTGGTAGCCTTCTGCTCCCGAGTCTGAGTTCATGCTGGTCTTCGGCCTCTACCACGGGTTCAGCAAGGCAGACGTCAGAACCCTTAGCAGGGACACCAGCCTGGACGCCTGGATGTGTGTGTAGTATAGGAGTAGTATTTTTCCATAATTTCAGGTCACACAAAGCTTTCTTCCCCACAGTGATTGTACCTTAAGACTGGCAGAAGACCATTGGCGACGGAGGGGGCTGATCTGTGCTGCGAACTCGATATACTCCATGTTGTAGGGTTAAGTAGTCACTGAACGATACAGACCAATTTGAGATCACTAGGAAGGGGTTACCGGTCCTACTTGGGGCAGGTATTTCGATTGAATCACGGTATAAACAACTCACGCATTAATACAATTCAAGCCAGTGCAAACGTCAGTATACACTGAGTGTATGAAAGATATGGTGGTAGACGTGAGCCTGCAGTCGGGGGTCAAGAATGCCACTGCCGTATTCCCTGCCTGTCTGTAAGAGCCAGACACACTTTGAACCCACCACCACGAGCTGGACTCACAGAACAGTCCCCCTATCCACCCAGGAATTCCCCTGCTGTATCCTCAACATTACTGTAGTAACCGTCCTCAATGGTGCTTAAAGCACACTACACTGAAGTACGCAACATATTACAGATTGCATCACTGCAATGGCTTACGGGGTAGAGTATGAGCCAAAGCCCCCCCTCCCCCTTCAATGGATGATGAGCACCCCGCGCGTCGCCCCAACAAACAAGGACGGAAAGAACTAGGAAATGCGCCTTCTCCTCCCCCTTCCAGCTGACACGCAGTAGACATGGAACAGTTGAAACAGAATTTGTGCCTACGTCCAGAGTTATCACGGACGAGGGTCAACGTGACTGGACCAATGCATGAAATGAAATTTCGAAGCTGGCCATCGTGGCGAGTGCCCCCCTAACAACACACGGAGTATGAACGGGTTAAAAACATTCGGAATTCCAAAACCGGTCTGGTATCACGGGCACGAGTGGTGGAAGAACAGGAGCTAGGGCCCCATACTGTAGCAGCTATTAAAGCCCTGTGCCGGAAATCCGCACAGCTATTATGACGCTCGTGGACGGTCATAACTTCGCAAACAGTGACCAGATTCTGCCAGGCTTTCCCTAAGTGCGCATGGATCAGCAGCCCCCAGGATGTTGCTAGACATAGCAGCCTCAGTCTCCTTGTCCGTTTTGAGGAGTGAGATTGTCAGGCTTGCTCAGCAGGTGTGTACTGAATGGTAAGGGGTTCAAGGAATTTTAATTGAGCCTTGTTTCTCAATCCAAAACAAAATAATAGATATATTAAAGAAAAATAAAGATATGATCTCTATAAATTAATCATTTCTTCGCCATAAAACTAAACGGAAAGATCTGACCGGGATTTCCAACGAAGCAGCAGTCGAACTAAGGTGAAAATCCCCTGATTACAGCGCAATTTCAGAACGAATTGAAATACGGGCTACGACGTAGCAGTCGATTAAGATGTCCCGAATTTGCCGCCTTTTATTCCCCTCTTTTTCTCTCTATTTCTCTCTGTCTCTCTCTCTCACACACACACACACACTCTCTCTATCTCACTCTTGCATTGGAGTGTTTGTAAGGCCTGTAGAATTACCGCAAAATTAGAAAGAAATGAGTGAAAAAATAATTCGAAGCGGGGTTAAGGCAGAGAACTTGGATGAAGGTGAGCCGTAAAATACGCCTTTTGTGCAGCGGCAATTCGGCGGGTGAACGCCCGCTGAACCCGATCCTCGCTACCGACGCGCTGCTACGCTACCGACGCGCTGCTACGCTACCGACGCGCTGCTACGCTACTGACGCGCTGCTACGGAGAAAGTGGCACGTTGTATAGGGTTTCCAAGAAATCAGGTCCCCTGTGCTTGGAACACTTCGGCAGGCTTTCGTCAATTTTTTTCGTTGATGCCTCGTACTCCCTTTTCCTCCCGACATGGAAAGTCCCGAACTCCCACGACGTCTCCCGCTTCCCAACTTTCAGGCCGTTCGAACGAAGAGAGAAGACAACGCTCTTGAAATGGGTCATTTATTTTGTTTACTTAGTTCCGGCATGCCATAGGCAGGTTTAGCAAGAAGGACACTTATTATTTTAGATTCATTTTAAGCCAAAAGGTCAACTATTATTTATTTGTCCCAAATTAAATTTTATTTTATCTTTAGTCGTTCATGTTGATTTGTTTAAGTTTACTCTTTTATTATTGGTTTATTATTCATTCTGAATAATAACCCTATGTTTTCGGTCACGAAAAATTTTTTACAACCCCCCCTCAAAATTTGATACTTTACGTTTCAAGACATGGAGATTCCAAATTTGCAATGTCCGTCCGCCGTCCGGGCCGGCCGTTTTGTGCCTTTAACGTGGTCTAAAAAATTCGTTCTTTCGCCCAAAAATCCGATTTGGTATCTAGTTGTGCCCGCCATCTCGGCAATCCGAGCGGACGAAGCCCGTGGTTGTAATGGGCAAAAAACGGTTAAAAAAATTAACGAAACGCAGTACAACGCGGGAGCTACAAGCGTTTCCTCGTTTGAATTCCCTCTGCCCCGCCCGTCGCTTTAAAAAACCGACCGCTCTCGAAGCGGCTCGCTTCCCTCCCAACGACCCCTTTCGCCTCCCAACGACGACGCGCTTCGCTTCGAGCGCCCCCGTTCCAATTTCCCCGACGTTTTGGTTTTAATACGATTCAATTTTTTTAGATTCTTTCGTTTCATTCTCATTTTGGTTTTTTTCATACATTTTTGGTTAAATTTTGATATTAGTATTTAGCGTGCATGTTTTCATATTAAAATTCAGTTTTTTTCTTTGTTTATTTTAATATTACGATTCAGTTCTTTTCGACCTTTTTTTGGGTTTCATTATGATATTTTTCGATGCTGAATCGAACAGGATGGGTCTCGGAGCATTAATGCTAGGTCAAGCTGATTATCCGAATAATAAACCGTTGTGTAATAATTTGCAGGGTTTTTATTTCGGGTGGGGGTTTCCTTTGTTACTAAATTTTCGTTTATTATTCGTCACAAAGGTAGAAGGAAGGAAGGCCGTAGTTTGGTCTTGGCGTAGTAGTGAGGTTACGGTGAAAAGGTCGTAGATAAGCTCGAAAACTGTGAGCGTTGTATCAGGAGTGTGGCGCTTCTTGCTTCGATTCACTTTACTCGCGGACTATTTATGAATAATATCGAAAGCTTGGGTGGACTCGTTAGACGGAGTTCAGTATCGTGAACAGGTGAGGGGCGCAGAACCGAGATTTCTCGAGTCATCCTCCGGCAAGTAGTCATGGGGCTGTTCATCCGATGAGGGGCGGTCACCAGCAGGTTCAGAAGTTGTGGAGTGCTTCCAGCCCCATCCTTAAGGAGTGTGTGGTTCCCCCGTCCTTTAGCCCGTTTATAAACCCCTTGCACCTTTAACGTGTTTTAAAACATCCGTTCCTTCGAACGAGACCCCCATTTGGTATGTATTTGAGCCCACCTGCTCGGCAATCCAATTGGACGAAGCCTATGGTTATTATACTACTTATTATAAACCCCTTGCACCTTTAACGTGGTCTGGAAAATCCCGTTCTTGACCAATTGTCTGCTGGCGCTCACAGGCGCCTGAAATTTGTAATTTTCGCCGTTTCGTAGTAGTCAGGTATTTCGTATCGTTTACTGGTATTTTTCGAAGCTTAATCGAACGGGATGGGTCTCGGAGGTGTGAGACTAGGTCAAGCTGTTCAAGAGAATAATAAACGGTTCTGTAATAATTTGCAGGGTTTTTAATACTTTGGCCTTATACGGCCAGAAACCCCCTCCTTAGCCTCTTCATCGTTGATTAAGGTTTCTCACTCGAGAATCCATTACATTGAAAGTGTAAAAAGGTGAGCCGTGACTGGGTAATAATTATCTCGTGTAATGGTGCTGTCATGTGGGGTTTGGAAATATTTGGAGAGCCGCTGACTGAGGCAAAAATACATTAATCACAAGCTCCGATCCAATCCCAACTTTCTCCGGATTATGAATCTTCGTAACCACTAGACTACGATCACTGGGGTGCCTACAATGAGATTCAGGCGGTACAGTGCATTGAGTCTATGCCCTGATTTAGTAGCACGATTTTTCTGTCGCAATTACTGCTTCTACAGGCAGAATCTAAGGTATTTGTCACCCACACAATTTTTTTCACGATAAGAAACTGGAAGTTAGTATATGTGGTATTTTCTCGCAGATTTTCTTGACTGGAGTGTGAGGAATTTCTTTATGTTATTAATATTTAACGTACAACAACTTATGAAAGTGAGTGAAGCAATGTCATCTGAAGTACTATGGAATCTAGTAAATACATACAGGGGAGGTTTGGTGAGTTGTATCATGTCAAACATCCCGAAGGTAATATGGTTGATTAGACGAATCTTCTGCGATGAGAACAACTTCTTGAAAACAATATCTAATTTACATCGATTCTTGGCATGTCAGCGTAATATCTTCAGTGCCAGGGTGTTGAGCGGGTGTGGAACAGCGTGATTAGGAAGCTCCACATGTTGCAGACTATCGGCGGCTGACTGTACCTTATAAGTTTGATAAATCACTTTTCCCAAGTTTGTTCGCTGCGCAATTTGGAAGCTGGCATTTTCTTCGGGGTTTCAGGAGGGAAATTAATCTTCCAACCTCAGCGAATTTTCTTTATGAAGGGTGGTCTTCTCATCTGCTCCAACTCAAACCATTAGCGGGGGAAGCACCCTTAAACCTGTTTGACTAATATCACCTCTTTCGAGAAAACGCGTTCATCTGAAATTGGCTCCGTTTGTTTCGGTTATACATTCTCATTTTTCGTTTAACCGTCTTATCAGTCGTCGATTCCCTCATTTTTCCGAAAGCCAAATGCTTCCTTGAGACAACCACTCCATTCCTTACTACTACGAGGTATTTTAGTAAGAGAAATGCTAAAAGTATGCTCTGAGTTAATTCTCAAGGAGTTCGCTGCGAGAAATCGTGTGTCCATACTACTTGAATTCAATTCTCTAATAGTTTTGTCAGTTTAACGATAAATTGGACCTTCACTAAACACGTTGTGGAGCTTTCAGAAACATCAAATGTCACACAGACCTCAAATAGGAATTTATCCCGTTATGCGGTCGTACGATAAATGTCAGCCTCTTTAAACAGAAACTTCAAACGTTGTCGCAGTACGACGTAGTCTTCTTCTTCTACCAAGGCTGAAGGGACGAGGAATAGCTTTGAATTAAAAACAATTAAAGGAGCAAGCAGAGTAGAAAGCAGTCATTTCTAATAGGATCCCTTTCCCCCCACTCCGTGAACCGCTACATTCCTGTCTCCAATACCAATATTGGATCGCCGCCAAATCGAACGGAAGGATTTCGTCGCTCAAGGATCCTTCTGAATATTAATCGACGGCTAGGAAGGAGAAATAACTGAAAACACATTAGGAAATGCCTACCGCGAGAGACAGAACATTCAAAACGGAGACATAAAGCCCAATTGCTAGAATGGAACTTCAACACGAGATCGATGATTTCTATGAGCAGGAAATCCATATTGGACAGTGTTGCATACGCTCGTTGATGATTATACTATCGAGGGCTCTGCAATGTGAAACTAACGAAACTTGATTTATGCTCGTAGTAAGACTAATTTGATTTCTGCGACCAAATCCTCATTTTCTAATCCATTATACAATATCTATGAAAATGCCATTATACAATATCTCGATTGCTTCGATCATTTTCAGTCTGTTCATTAGAAATTAGTCGGTTGGTACAAATCAGCCTACTCCTTAGAACTTCGACGTGAAATGGGTATTGTAATTGATCAACCTGCGCTCACGGTCTTTCGGAGATTCCTAAATGATGCGTTGTACGTGCTCCAGGGTGATGTGAATCTTGACTGAAAATATTCCTCCAATGGAATATTATCTCATATCACTTTCTGTACCAATATAGCAAAGGCTTCCATCAGTTCTCAAGATGTTCTAGTGTCTTAACTAGTTCATTCCCAGGAGAATGCTTACATTGAACAGGAAATATGGGGTGCGACGCTACACACAACTTTTCTTAGCGCTTCGTCAATTAACTGGTTTTCGTAGCGTTTGCTACTTGTTTAATTCATTTTTCACTCAGTTCGTGTGAACTTGATCAAATATAACTTCACGATGATAGAAAATGATAGCGCATATAGTTCTGATATTTATTGTGGTGCTCCTACTTGTGCAAGGCCACTATTGAGCATAGAGTATACAGAGTTAATGAGACTGCAAAGACGATTTTTACTTCCCATGGCTCTTCGAAGTAGAAAGGAAAGTTATGTAATCGGCTGAAAAGGAAACATTTGAGTGACCGCTCGCAGAAGGTTAAAAGGTCTCATGGCAACCTGTCAAAATAGTCAGTCACCGAAAGTGGAGTCCCTCAGGGTTCGGTATTATCAGATATTTAGTTTGCCCTAGCACTTGATTCTGGAACCTGTCTTCCGCCAGTGCATATTTATAGTTCGGGTCACGACAGTATGTTGCTGAGAAATTTGCATTCCTGGAGAGAAATCCAGCATCACACCCAAAGGCACCTTGATTTTACCAGGGTATGCTTGTAAGAAGCACTGAGGCGGGTGTTGAAGAGCGGGTTGGAGAGTTGGGAGATCACAACAATACTAGAGCCCGTACAGATACAAAGATGAAGTGACTAGAATAGGGTATGAGTTTGAGTATACAACCACGAACAAGGGGGCTCTGCTCTCAAGGCTGATTGTACAGGGGAGAAGAGGAGAAATCGACTTAGATGTCGAAGAGGGGTTAAACGAGAGTCGGTCTTGAGAACTGGGAGGCGACTGTCGGTTCGCGAAAGCTGTTATATGACTGCATTTGCGAAGAGCTGTATATTTTAGAGAGGAATGTAAATTGGTGGGGGGGGGGGGGAAGGATGTTTTGGAGAGTCCGCAAAAAGGGAGTCCTTTTTCATATTGGAAATAACTAAAGAGCTGTACTTCCCACAGGTACTATCAAAAAGAGCGCAGTGCTCGTGGAAACAATGACTTCCCGTTAGGGCCAAGAGGGGACGTTAGGAAGTCAACGAACCCAGCTAATTCACTTTAAATTTTCATTCTCAGTTAAAATTTGCATTCTCAGTGCATCTCTCTCTGTCTCTCGGGACCGCTGGCATTGATAAATACGTGTTATCATGTGACGGCTTCCAACTATTTTATTTGACTGTAAGCGGTTGATTCCTATTTCCGTAGGAGTTGAGTTATACTAAGCTTTCACGACTAACCAGAGAGGAGGGCTAGAACTAGCTAAAGCCTGTTGATTTGCACGGTGGGTGGGCAAAATTGGACGGTTATCTCAATCGATGGATATCTGTGATCAGAGTCATTGCATGAGTGATTTCACTGCACCATTTTAATAAATATGTCGGCCACGAAGTACGCTGAAATATGTTACCGTCAAGTAATACAACAATCTTGTTATAATAATACTTTCCATCTCGACATAACTTCTAATGGAGTTCATGATAACCTTTAATTTTTGTTATTACATTGCATGACCTAAAAGTTTACGTGTGTGGGGATTATGGGACGCGAACCCTTTACCCTCAGCTGAACACATTTATTATAACAATTTAAACGACAATACAACGGATTCAACGACTTTACAATGGTTTGTTTTCAACTTCCTAATCAGACTCGCTCAGCTCGCGATTCTCCGGAGCGGTTACCTCTCTGCAGGTACGATTGAATAAGTATAAAACGTGAACTATTATTTATAATGAAAATATGTGGATAATATCAGGTACGCAAATAATGAAAGCATTACGCGTGACCCATAACGCAAAATTTTTGGATAAGCTGTTTTTTCTCGTACCGTGTGTGCCTGTTCGGTGCTTTACCATCTCCATATGGAAACAAGTAATTCGCATAATCTTGTCCATCATTCTATAACCAAAAAAAATTAAAACTACCAATACCACGGTAATATCATTGCCAAATTCGTGAAACAACTGCTCGAAGAGGAGGGGTAATTGAACCCCTGCCATATTTATGAATAATACTGTCAACCTAAATGTGGCTGTTAAACAATTTGCAGCTTCGAGCCGGAAACGTTCAAATATGTTTCGTTGACCGATAAGATGAAAGTTACTTTCGTTACAAAAGGCGGATATCGTAGAGCAATTGACAATCATGAAAAAACACTGCAAATTATTACACAACGGTTTATTATTGTCATAAACAGCTTGACCTAGTATTACTGCTCCCAGACACATTCAGCATCGAAAAATACTAGTAAACCATACGAAACATGACCTGACTACAATGGAACGACGAAAACTAAAAATGCCCCTGGCGCCAGGCGCCGGTAAGCGCCTGTAGGCAATTGGCATGACGTTGCGAGTCGAGCGGGCAGGTGGTTTGATGAGACGGGAGTGAGGGAGTACTAACGACGAAACGTTGACTTCCGCTGTACTTCTCGCGAGTTCTTTCAATTAGTAGACTTTGGCTCACTATAATTACTGTAATTTGACTATACGCTGTTGTACACGTCAGATACTCATTCCATTCGACTCGACCCACGATGTAAAAATACCTTGAAAACGATACGAAAGACGGCGTTCATTATTTCAACCATTTTTCGTCCATAACAACCATGGGCTTCGTCCGATTGGATTACGGAGATGGCGGGCACCACTAGATACCAAATGGGATTTTTGTGTGGAAGAACGGATTTTTTAGACCACGTTAAAAGCCCAAAACGGGCTGTTGCCCAAACGGTCCGGGCTGGACGGCGGACGGACATTGCAGATTTGGAATACCCATGTCTTGAAAAGTAAAGTATCCAATTTTGAGGGGGGGTTGTAAAAAATTTCTCCCGGCCGAAAACATCGGGTTATTATTCATAATGATTAATAATCCAAAATCAAGCCGAGTATCACACTTTCTAACTCAAATGTGAGCGCACCGAGTGAGAAGTTAGTGGTATTGTCCTGATGTAAACATCCTTGAAGAATCTACTGCACAGCTGAGAGCTGAGGCACCCTGTAATAGGGGGTCCAGAATGCCGTTGCCGTATTCCCTGCGTGTCTGTAAGAGCCAGACTTGAAGGGACACAATTTACAACTCTTTCACATAAACGACACACTGTGAACCCCCTACCTTGAGCTGAGATCGCAGACCACCCCCACCCCCTCACCCGTGGGAAGGCACATGTGGGGGCCAACCCCTTTGCCCTCAACGCACCAGTGGAAGGAGCCAGAATCAATATAACTGAGGGGGAGCAGCGTGAACCTGGTACTGGCAAAAATCATCGGGGTCAACTTTTTTAAGAACAAATGATGTTAATGAGAGTTAAAATATTTGGATGAGCAGTTTCTGCTGAGGCTGTCCTTATTCGCACTGCCTTCTTCTCTGGCAAACGAGTGAGAAATTCCTCGTTGAAAATTGTAGTTGATGACACAGGTTTCGATTTTTCTTAGTCGTTGTCATTATACCTGGTTGGCAACAAAAAAGAGCCATTATTAATAAGCGCATTTCCCCACTTTTCCCTCCCCAACTATTCCCTGTCCCAACTATTGGAGGACTCGATAAAGGTGCGTTTTGGTTGATGGAGGCGCGCTAAGAGTTAGATGAGGTTGTGAAGTGAGCCGTCACGGAAAATAGGGAGGATAGGACTTACTCGTAATTCGGCCTGAATATCCTCAACTTTTTCTTCCCCTCCTTTCTCTTTGTTTCCCCTCTGGCGTGTTGAAATAATACTAGGGAACGACGCGGTTTATAGTCAAGATGTTTTGTCAGACTGTACCTGGGCGACCCCCGCTGCTTTGCTCCCCAACCGGTAGCCTGTGATAAAGCATGCATACACATGTGGATCCGAGTATGATAGACATGCGTCTTGTTTGTACGAATGACTCATACTACTCTCCGCTCCTAACATGGGGGCCTCAGACGCTTCATCCGTTCAGGTTGCCTTAGATTGCCTAACAACTGTTTATGAGACTGAACGATATTCCGTTTTTTTATAACTTCTAATTTTTGCTAAAGCATCTATTTATGGTTGTGTAACTAAGTGTGTGTCGAGTGTAAGAATAATGTTGAAAAGGGTAGTGTGAGTTGGAGAATACTGAAATTTGCTTCAGCCGTATCTAGGTTAATCTAGTCAGCGAACTTCCGTGTATTCTAGTTTTGTATTTCGAATGTTGAGAACAAGCTCAGCCCATGAAGAGGTCATTCAACAGATCATCATGCACCTTGCAGCTGTCCCACAGAGTCTTGGCTGCCTATCTAAGAATTGGTGGTAGCGGTTTGGAAATCCTGTATTACACTAATAAACGGGGGTTCTTTCTTCCCCGGAATTGGTTTCAGTATATTTCAAATATTTCATGCTCGTCCTTTTAAAACACTGAATGCAAAATAGGCAGGTTTGGTTGCGGCTTCTCACGGGAGTGAGGTGTTATAGGACCAATTTAGAAAATTTACCAGTAAAGGCGGTTTCACACATCACCTCGCCGACGCCGGAGATCGGCTCCCTTTGTTTCAATGGGCCAATTCAAACAGGCATCGCAGACGTCGGTGAAGGCGGCCGAGGTCGCCGAACTGACGTCGCCGAATGCTCTGAGGGCGTTCGTTTGGAAAACGTCGGCCGACGTTTATCAAGGCGCATGCGTAGTTAGCGAGCTTCACAGGGATGACAACCTTGCAACCCGTAGCAGTTTTTATCTGAAGTTTTTTGTTGTCTCCGGCTGTTGCCTAACACGAGCTCTTCATCACTACTTGAACTCTCCCCTTCTAGCAACCATGGTACGCAATTATCAAAAGCGGAATCAGACCATGATACCGGCTCCATCCTGTCGAAAAGAAGACTGGAGGAGTAAACGTAGGCTGGTATCACTGCTCCCCCCACATTTCGTCGGCCGACGCTTCAGCGGCTGTTTGAAATGTCACGTCTGCGAGCAGATTAAATACCCACCGTCGGCTTCATCCGCATCCGACGTCGGCGAGGTGATGTGTGAAACTGCCTCTAGTCGTTTGATTGTAAGACGCAGACGCGTTACCTTGTTCCTTGCGTTTGAGCATATTTATTGCCAAAAACAAATGTAGACGTTTCTAGTTCTAGAAACGCTGAAGTGGAACAAAAATGTCAGTTCAAGGAATTAAGATCAATTTGCCAAATGAAGACGCATTACTACAAAAGCTGATTGTGAAAATTTCAATTTACTTCCGATTCGGATAAAAAGATCGTTGAATTACTAAGTAGGTCGTATTTGGCGAGTCTCATTTTGTCCACCTTATTCCATAATTTTAAACGCTGTTCCTTCTATTTCGATTATGCTGCTCCATTCGTCCTCTCTGCCACTCGTCGTATCTTATTGGAAACGCTTAAACGGCGAGTGTTTATTTGGAAGACCTGAAAATCACGACATGGGATAACAATGAAGTTAGAAAGGGCTAACGGTAGTTTGTGGATGTCGAAGGGGTGGGGATGAGTTAAGGGTTCTCAAATTTTGTGGGTTGTGGCATAAAAGTGGAGGAGGGATTAACGACCAAGGTTTCATAATTGTTTCCTTTGTGAAAGAGGGTTCTCCCTTAACTTGATGTATATTTCTGCGGGGAGCCACCCCGTTATCCCCGTCACTATCAAATGAGTTTACGAGATTAATCCTCGTTAACATTAATTTCATTGCTTCCACCGTTCACTCCCATATCCGGTTCCAGTCTCCTTAAACAATTTCCTCTTCCAAAACATTGGTGCTACCCAGATTTCGTTGGCACATAACCAAACCAAATAATGACAGCGTTGTTTCAGATAATGCTGAATATCATGCGGATATAGACGATACTAAGGACTATCAGCATACCGAGTGTTGTGAAATCCAGACTTGTTAATTCAGAATAAAGCTTGTTTTGTGAATTTCACGAGTGAAGTGTTGTCATTTAGAGACTAGAGATGATATCGCTTCAATCAAAGATTGGTAATGGATTCATGACTTCAGGTAGTTGAAAAATTGAGTTGTAGGTGTATTAGGAATTCACAGATTACTAACAGTTTTTTTTGGAATTGAATAGTTGTGACTTCTGAAAACAATAAGCAGTGCTGTGAGTCCCTACCCGTATTGTGATTGCGCCCACAGAACCGTTCATTTTTTCTTTTCTTGTTAACAGTTTCAGACTCTACTGAGCCCGAAAAACACTATAGAGGAAAATGTGTGTGTGGGACAATCCTTTCGCTGGATAGTTTCATACCCGAACTGTCTGTCCTCAAGAAAAGTATTGATAGGGCGGGAGGCTACAGATCGATTTCAGTGTCGCCTACGTTCGAAATCTTAATGTTGCAGTACCTCGGAGGAGTCTTTGGCTGCAACCTCACGGCAGGCAATACGGGTATACCAACGGATGGTCGATGCAGTACGTCATTGTCGAAATCCGCGATGTTTCCTTAGAGGCACCGGCTAAGTACGTCGTAGCAGTTCTCATTGACGTCTGGGGTGAGTTTGACAACTTGTGGTGGCTAACACTCCTCAATGAGCTTAAACATAGGGAAATCCCCCTACACGTGCTCGTCAGTTGCTCGACCTACCATCAAACGTATGCCTGTCTCCGTCCCCAGAACGATTGAGAAGGGATCCACAGAGTTAAGTCCCGTGACTAGCGCACTGGAACGCCTTCTTCTAAGGTATTCACAGGAGACTCATGGCGACTTACTGTGAGCCATCTTCCTATGTGGATGATCTGACTGTCCTGATCTGTGCACAGTCGATCCGTTGATCGAAGCGAAAACCCACCATGTGCTTCAAACTGTCAACCAGTTGCGTTGAAAGTAATATTTGTTTGAACATTTTTGGTAATTTACCAAGTAATTGCGTCATTGGATTTGATCAATCTTACGGAGTGTCAGACTTATTGTCCTGCTCTCTTCACACATTCGTTTATGTTATTTTTTTAAGAAAGACTTAACCGTAGAAGCGTGTCTGAGAGGAGACTCCCAAGTCCTCCTACTGATCGGATAGGCCCTTTAGGGCTGAACATTTTCCCTGAAGCATGGTGAGGTAATGTAAGGCTGTAAGTTCTACCGCTTTCTGCCACCGTGAAGTGGTGATTCACCTAGTTCATTTGAAATTAATGAAAATGCATTCAATTAATACCGAAAGACACGAAACCAATGAATTTAAGTAGAGCTAAGGAAAATTGTTTGTTTGCTAAATGCTGATGGGTTTCTTCTAAAGCTCAGAGCTGCAATGGGCGGCACACAAGAAGAAAATCACCAAACAAAAATTAAAGAAACATATAGGTCGACTGAGATCGCTGCAGTATGTGATAATTGGTGAAAAAAAAAAATCATTTCTCAGCTTCCCTTCTTGCTTTCCTAATTCGCAGGTCCAAGGACAGTACAAGTATTGAGAATTGAGCTCGTAAGTATTGAAAGTGGCATACAAATCATATTACGTTGAGTACAAATATCGAAGACCATCTCCCAACCTATGGAAACATCCACGGGCAATCCATCTATTTCATTTTACGTTAAAACGATGCAAGCTGCGAGGATCTCCGGGTTCAGGATGCTTCTCACGCTTCGATGAGGAGTGTGCCCCATTCCCTGAATTGCCTCGGGACCAACTAAGTTCCCCTACGACAACCGGCCTCACCCGTATAAAATTCCCTCGAAAAACGTTTCACTCTTTGAACATACCAAGTGTATTCTCTATTAGTTATTCAACAGCAAGATGAGAATGGAGGACGAGCATGACCGTAAATAATTTGTTGGTTAATATCCCTGAGTAACGTGCTTCCACATTTCACTGGAACTAATCCGCCCAGGTCTCTTTCTTGGCATATATCTTCTTTGTGATCGAATGCCGGCAATTGGAATTCCAACCTGGATTTTCTACCTCCTGCGAATAGCTGCTGGTTACCTCCGGATGGAGTCCCCCTGTAAGCCAATCAATTGAGGTCTTGGAATCACGTCTCAACGTCATTGAAGGACGGTTGAAGCACGTTTACAGCAGGTCTGCTTCCTTATTTGATGACTGTTCCTAAACCCTCGACGAGGGTTATATCAGTCATGAAAGTTGCGGTTTCGCTAATGTGCAATAGGCCGGTCCTCACAGCATCCACCGAACTCAGACCTGCGGGTATTTGGTCGTTAGCCAGTCTCCCGGTAGAGAGCTGTTGCCCGTGTGTGACCCCACAGAGGTCACCACATGAGGAATTCCGTACCATCTGGTAGGAGTTCCTTGTCTGGTTTCCCACCTGATCTAACTATTTACTTGGGCGGCAAGTTTCAAAAGGACAGCTCAACTGTGACCACGTTTCTTAGCCATCACTTTCTTCCCGAATTCGGCGAAATGGTTGTTGGCTTGCCTCTGTAGCAGTCAATGCTGCTAAGTTCGTCTGACATCCCAACAACAGCACGTGGTTTCTTGTTTCCTTCGCACTGGAGGTGCCATGACGTGCATGACGGAGGGACTTTGAGAAAAAAGAAGTGCAGAGAGAGAAAAAAGAATACTCTGGCTCAAGCCATTTTCTTGAAAGACGTTCACAGATGTTGGGGAAGAACTCATACATGTCACGTCCTTTTGACGAGGATTCCCATCTCGCTTGCCATTTCTCTAACACCCACTGGTCGATGGAGTCAAGTTATTGTTCTGTGGTGAGATCCGCACGGAGTTCAGCCTAAAGGAGGGGAAGCTCCCGTTTCATTATCCTTTTGTTAACAATGCACTTAACGACCAAATCAACTGGTAATCGACCAGTGATCACCTGGAGTGCTTCTGTTGACACAGTCATGAAGGCCTTGGTGATCCAGAAGAGCGCAGCTCTCAGGGATTAGGCCAATACTCTCTTTTGATTGACTGTTAGTTTTGTATCCCACACATTGGGACATTAGCCAAACACGCCTAGATATATGGCCTTATAGATTAGGATAGTGTCATGGTAGCACACACCCCTGGTAGCCTTAGTAATTGCACGCAGGGAGGCAAATTTGCAATAGTAGTGCCTTTAAGGGACTGGAGGTGCTGGTTGAAGCCCCATCTCTCACCTATATTCTTTCCTAATGTGCTTTTCAAGAAGGAGCCTGTGTGGCCAAAGCGTATTGATGGCGGATTATTCACTTTTCCTTTCAAGAGGATTAGCTGGGTTTTTTTTAGCCACCTGCACCTTGACATGCTCGCACCATTGGGTGTCGGTGCGCAGCACGTGGTGGGTTTTTTCTTCGATTTGACGGACTGACTCTGCGAAGATCAGAACAGTCAAGTCATCCGGACTTGTAATATCTGCCCCAGGGGTTCTTAGAGCTCTCTGCTTCCACAAAATTTCGCCAGACTTGCCATTTGGCTCGTTTGATGGTGCGATGGAAGGCCTTCTTCTCTTGGATGAAGGTAGTTTGTAGTGTGGCTCTGGCATCTGGGTCACGAGTGTGTTCGTATATCGTTCTGGCTCTATTTACACTCTGCTTGAGGGGATCATGTTCGTCAGTCCACCATGGGACTTTGATCGTTCTGTGCTTCTGTTGCCCAAGTACAGAGAGCCCAACAGAGTTCAGTGCTGTGGTAAATATGTCCACTATGCCGTCCACCTCTTCAGGTGTGTCAGCTAGCACTATTAGGTCGGTGTCTGTAGCACGCAGTTCCAGTACCCTACAGAATTGTGGCCAGTCAGCTTTTTTTGTGCGGAATCGCTTTTCATGCGTGTCAGTGCTGAGGATGGTGTCATCTGCGATGGCAAAGTCAATATCCATGTGATCGCTCTGCGTTGCACCTAGTACGACTCGCCAACCCTGCAATTTGAGTAGCAGGGCGTGAGACATGACTGTTTTCGCAAATAGTGTTTTCTGCATTCAGTAGGGTCTGAAACATCTGAAAAGAACTCATTTTTTTCCTTTTTCAGCCGATTATATATCCTAATTGGTGTAACCAAGGAATGTAAAAACGTGTGCACATCTGTCCTTTTCAATACGGGTTTCGTAAACTGCAATTCAAGACGAGGGAATGTTAATCAATTGACACTAGTAGTTTCGGTTGTTGGTCCTAACGGGTGGGGGATTCATCAAACTTCGGTTCAGTGATTGAACAGAATTAGAGACACTTTCGAGTTAGAAGGACGGAAAATTCGATCTTATGATTTCCCAGTTTATTAGAATTCCAGGTTATTGATATACCGTACATGATATATTTGTATCGTGTACCATTCCATACTATAATTAGAGAACTGGAAACAATCACTAGAAAAAACTGTGTTCATAGGTGTTGTTGGTATGCTCCTGGATGTTGTTCACGAAATCGTCCGGGAAAACACTCCCGTGTTCTTGAAATTGAAATTTAGCCGTTCTCTGATCCTCCTCATTGCAAATTTCAGATTTATGATACTCCAACAAAGTGAAATCCGAATGAATGGTGGAGTTCGGGCTGGTTAGGAGGTATCGACCACTTGGTAAGGAACACGAAGCCAAAGCCCCGTAATCGCAGCTCCTTCTTCAGGCTCTTTCCTCCTTTTCACATCTAACAAACTCTCGTTCCCGGCCGGATTCCACGAATCCTCTCTTCGTTATCCCCAACTCTCCATTGGATGACAGGCTCTGGAACGTATTTCTGCAGTTTCCCTCCGTCAAAGAATATTTCAGTTATTATCGAGGAATACGACAGATCTTCGTTCCTCAATTTCCCAGTATTATTATTTTTATAAATACCTTAATTGTTCCTTGTACAACGGAATCTCATAAGAAATTAAGTTATTACATTCGACGCACAAAGTTAGACCGCGAATTCCTTTTGCAGGATCCTCATTTTCCTAATTTTATTTATTTAGTTTTCTTTTTGGGTGCCCATTAATGGTGAACTTCAGAAGAAAAAAAAGTGTATGTGTGTCTGTGAACGATTTTAAGAGAAAGCGACCTACCACATCGGCGCAAACATGATATGAAACACGCATATCACCTTGGGACGCCAAAGTAAGGCTATGAGAAAAATCCGTTCAAAACGAACCATAGTCATCAGAGTGTTCGTTCTAGATAGTATTTATCTGTGCCTGCCTGTTTGGCAACCCGATTGGACGAAGCCCGCGGTCGTTATGTGCCAAAAATTAAGAAAAACGCAATTTTGGCAGTTATATCTCAAATACACGGCGTTTGGTATCGTTTTCAAGGTATTTTTATATGCTTGATCGAATGAAATTAGTCTCTCAGGTGCACGACTGCTTCTAGATCGAAAACAGTGAAATCACCGTACTGAGCCAAAGAACCCGCGCGACAATACAGCGAAAGTAATGTTTATCGTTTCACTCTCCTCCTGTCTGTTCGACTCGTAACGCCGTGACAATTGCCAACAGGCTAAATTGGGCGAGTGGAATATGTGATTTTACTCGTTCCGTTAATGTTACGTCATGTTCCGTATCGTTTACTGGCATTTTTCTATGCTGAATCGATTGCAAGAGAATGATAGACAGGTGTGTAATCATTTGCAGCATGTTTTATCAAATGTCAATATTCATTCTAAACTCGTTGTCGAGGTTCATTCAGGTTGCTATGGGGAGGAAAAAGACCCCGATAAAGCAGGACATGCCGGCTGAGGGCAGCGTTCTCACGCCTCCACCTAAAAACAAGCACAAAAACAAAAATATAAGGGCTCCTCCCCTTAACAAACTCTATCCTAAATACCCACAACAAAACGTGGCAGAAGTAAGGCCTACATGATATTGTGCCGACTGACCTACTAAAAGAGGACATGGCCCAACAGATCTCGCACTCTACACACACGCTGTACCATTCGTCAGCGAGGGATTGCCGTCCAGGAGTCACGAGTGGATTATGAATAGGCTAAAAACAGTTCGAATCCTTCAGCCCAACACAAATAAGAGTTCCCCAGTCATGGCTGAGCTGCAAAATATACTCAAGAAACGCTGCAGTGTTCTCGCCGTACAGGAACCATACATAGGATCCAAAACTCTTGGTCTGGGATCGCAGGCACGAGTGGAGGAGTGGCTGGAGCATGAACGGGAGCCAAGGCAGCAGTGGCCTGCATTGACCCGTCTATTGACACGCTCGCACTCACCCACCTGAACACCCAGCGTGTGGCCGCTGTGCTCATCCAAGCTGGTGGCATTGAGCTGGTTGTAATATCATTTTACAGGCATTTTGGCGCACCAGTTGCCAACAGCCTTCATCCACTCGACCCTGCATAGTCTGTGCTGATGCAAACGCCAGATCACCAGTGTGGGGATCCCGACCCTGGATGGGGCGGGCGAGGTGTATATAGAGTTGCTCACCAAGTATAACGACCTCATGACTGAGTCGACCTATGGTGGGCGGGTAGGAACGTTGTGCGTAGACGTCACAGTCCTGTCTCACAACCTACTACTCAAATTGCAGGGTTGGCTAGTCGTACCATGTGCAATGCACAGCGGTCGCGTGGTTATTAGCTTCACCATTGCAGATGACAACATCCAGATGCCACGAGCCCATCACATAGGTACAACACATGTTCTGCCATCTCTAGCCCCACCTCACAGAACCTGCATACCTGTATCTTACACTTGCAAATATTAGCACTCACCAGACAGTGACCTGCAAACAGGCCACATATGATCCTCATATCCTTTCTCCCCACTGCAATCACCTCCTTGGCCCTCCATCCGGAGAGTCGGATGAAGAGTTTTGACTGGCTAAGGCTGGGCAACCCCAGCCAATGAACAACTCTGCACCTATCCTCCCATTTGCCAACCTCTCCACGTAAGTGGCTCCTATTAGTCGCAACAAAGGGCTCAGCGCCGACAGGGATCTGCGCTGATCCCGTTCGTTTTCTTCTATTCTCTGATGCCTGGCACCCTACACAGTGTTACGCTCTTTTCCTCGGCCTGGGCCTTTAGTCCAGTCAGACACTTCCACACCTGCAGCGGCGTAAGACAATATGAGGCTAAGGCCTTAAGAGTGGCCTGACTGTCCACCATAATGTAGATCTTCTGCCGCTTCAGTCCCCTTTGCAGCAGCCGCTGCACACAGACCGTCACCGCAGACACTTCTGCCGGAACACTGTGGTCAGTGACTCCAATGGGATCACTGCTCTAATGCTCGGCTCAAAGGTACCTGCCCTTGCCAGGCCACCCTGCACCGAGCCATCAGTGTAATATACCAGGGCCCCAGCTTCAAACGTCCCACGTTCTTCTTCCCACCTGGATCGCTCATGGATGAGTATCCGTCAGGGTAGCACGAAATAGAACTGCGCGGGCATTGAGTTTACCACATGCAGCGTGGGCCCTTCCACCTTCACCTTGTCAAAGATCAAGTGGCAGGACCCCTCCTCCCCTGCATGATCAGAAGCAACTCCAACATACACATAGCCTGGAGATACACCATACATTTAACATGTATGTGGAGTGGAGCTAAATCTAACAAAACCTCCAGTGCAGCCATAGGGCATGTTCTTGTACATCCTGTAATGGCCAGACCCGCCCTACCTTGTAATTTATTAATTACGTTTAATTTTAATTATGTATTAACTGCATCTGCACGACTTTATATTCCACCCTAGTCCACCAGACCTGGGCTCTATAGGTGACTACAGGCCTAACAACTGCTATGGTACGGACACATACGGGTAACAGCTTCCTACCGGGAGACTGGCTGTCGACCAAATACCTGTTGTATCTCCGCAGGTCTTAGTTCGGTGGGTGCTTCAGGGACCGTCCTCTTGCACATTAGCGAAACCGCAACTTCCATGACTGATATGACCCTCGTCGAGTGTTTAGGAACAGTCATCAAATAAGGAATCACACCTGATTTCTATAAGCAATTGAAACTATTTTAACAACGTCAGCTGATACACCCAGTAAACGGGGAGAAGTACATTTACTGCGGCTACCTGTTTACGAACTGCTCCATACTGTTTTGGTGGACATTATTATATTATATATTATATTATGTTATATATTGTATATGAAGGCTTACGGCTCATAGATTTTTGTGTGTTTTTGTTCTAGTGCGTGTTATACCTTTGGGCTCTGAAATTGTGCCACCCAACTACGCTATTTCTTCTTAGAGGAAACCATGAATGCCGACATTTAACAGAATACTTCACTTTTAAACAAGAATGTAAGTCAAGTCGTCTTTCATCCATCAAGTTTTCATTCGTTCAGTGTAATGATGCATTTCATTTAAATTATATGTGTGCTGGGGCTGCCCTTTGACGTGGTGCTAACTCTGTCGTGAAAACGAGAGCATTGGCGTAGACAAAGTGGTAAATGAAGTTGCTGTAAGAACAACGAAAGTGAACCAATAATTACTTAACAGTGATTGATTATGAGAGAGGGGATATTGGTCTCAGCTGAAGGGCACATTTTGGCAGGTGTGTTAACTACTGGTATCCATGATCCAACTTGTTTGCAGCTTATACAATAAGATGTACAGACAGACAGAGCCACGACTAGTCACATCATAGCTCATGTCTCAAAGTAGTAACAACATCGAATTTAGTGCTATTCAATAGTAAATGGCACTAGACTTACTCAAACTAACAACTTGTCTGGTAACGAAGAATGATAAAACCGAACGAGCAGGTCGTGCATAGATCCCACTCAAAACAATTACACTCAAGGGTCGCATTTTTTAAATTGTATCGTTCCCTTCTACTTAGCACCAACAACCCCTACCATACAATTTTTCAGGCGATGGTGGCGCAGCGAAAAGGGGTTAATGAGCGCAGCCGCCGACTTTCTCACTCCATTGTGTGTTTTACTGCTCTTGTATAACATTTTATTTGTCACAAATGACATTTTAAATGCTGTGGTACAAATGGGCCAAATTAAAAATCGGAAAAATTTGACCGGGAAGTTTTCGAAGTCCATGGAGGTCTTGAAGATCTGGAATGCTGAGATCCAGTACTGATGAATAATCTTGTGGAGAATGTGGATGGGCACACGAGGAATTCAGGGACCTTCGGTGTCACTCACATAGATAAAAACTAATAAAAAATGGTTTTCGAAAACAGAGGGCTTAGTCGTCGCACGGAGCTCGGATCGGAATGCTGGAAGCGGTCCACGTCGGCCTGAGGGCGTTATCGCGGTCGGAGTTAGAGAGAGGGTCGCTATCCCTCTCAACCCCTGTCTAATTTGCCGAACGGGCGAAACAGCTTAAAACAAGTATAACCCTGTATACCACTTGTGCATTAGTTAAATTTGGCTCAACACTAGGCTGGGAGTATGTACCTGGTCTTGTATCTTGACTTGATGGGAGCACCGAAAGGATCGTGAATGAATGATTGAATAATACTATTTATTGAGAATGAGTTAGTCAAAGTAAGTTTTGGTATCCATTGATACTGATTGGCTGTTTGGATTTGCAAGGAGGAAGGGAAGGAAAGAAAGGGAGGTGGTGTTGAATTGGAGTGCGGTGAATAGAGATGGTGGTGGTACCTGGGTTGGCGTTCTCGTTGATTGCTCCTGGCCAGGATGGATGCGATGATTCCAGCTCAAACCCGTTTATGCACCGCACTGAAGAAAAAATAAAGTTCGCGTGCGCGCAGTGCTCGCGTACACAGAAAAAAAAACACGCAGAAAAGGCGAAAATAGTAAGAATTTTGGTTCACAAAAAGGACAGGTGGTTGGTGATAGTAAATACGGCGGATAATAATAATTGTGATAAGTGGATTGTGATAGCGATTAAAGTAAAAAAGGCGGTAAGAGATCTCAGGTGAGAAGACAGCAGAGGCTCTTCCAAGGTCGCTATCCTTGCCATCTCTTGTCCGACTCCAACTCAATACGGGATAAATAATTGGTAAACGGAAAGGAGGGACAGGTGATAGGAAGGGAAGTGTGGGGTAAATTTTCTGACTCAAATATTGGCTTTTACCCTTATTTCGGAATTTTTTAACTAGCGACCAATAGTTTTTCGTATTACTAAATAGTTGTCTAACTTGTTCGTTGTATGTAGTTTTGGCGAGTTTTATACCATTTGTCCGCCATTTGGTCAATTGGCGAGCCGTTCGGTCTTAGAGGTACCTGGTTGGGGTTCCTGACCTGGCCCTCCCTTTGAGGTGCCATCCTCCCTTATACTTCTCATTCCGACAAAGGGATTAGTCATATTTGCAAGCTCAACTACGCATTTTTCCCTCTTTCCACCCAAATATTCCGTTTGTTTTGCTCCTTCCCTTCCCCCTTCCCTCTTCCCACCACTCTCTGGAACTCAAAAAGAGACATTCGTGCTACGCGCTCTTTCGCGCTCACAGCTCAAAACAGTGTCCTCTGCTAACCTTCCGTATATTCATTCGGCTATTTATCTAGAACATTACGTGTTTAATACAGTCTTCTCTCACGTTCACTGAGTTCGCTTTTATTTTGTTCTCAAGCTTCCCCTCTTGTGCGCCCAACACCATTCTTGAAGTTTCTTTTGGAACATAGGTACTCGTGCAAATCTCTCGTGTTATATTCGTTTTTCCGCCATTTTTTGTAGCACTGTTTCTTTTTCTTTGTCGGACTTTACAATGATCGTCAACCATTAGTGTTTGGACCCGAGCTAACTGATATTTTCTTGGGGGCATTGACTCCTTGTATCAGTACCAAATTAGGTCCACCACATTGCAACCGTTATACGAGACGTAAGTAAACTCTCCATTACGGTCACCAGGGGTCCGACCATTGAGGGCAAAATAACCAAAATTGCACACACCTCGTCATGGGTCGAATCGCAACTAATCCCGTCCAGAAATAAAAAACTCGAGAATCTCTTCTACACCTTGATTGCTATTAGAATTCCTAAAGTTCAAGTCACCTCCAACAAACACAGGAACATCAACATATCCAACAAACACGCGCATGTGCACGTCACCCAATAAACCTAATACCTCTCGCAGGTTCGACGAAGCCCTGCTTACATACACGCTACCTTATATATACGAGTAATCCTTAATATTTACGTATATGAGAATCCAATATCTTGAGGTATTAAGAACTTCAATAAGTATATATTTAAAAAAAAACAAAACAAATATAGTGATAACTTCACTCGCTCTCCCCATTTCTGGGGGCTTAATTCTTCCCAGAGAGTAGAGCAGTGGTTAAGGTCCTGTACCTTGACTTGACGGCAGCACCGAAAGGAGTGGTTCCAATTTCCAGTACGATTTGCGATTTAGGCTTAGGGGAGCTGTTGAGGAGGGAGAGTTGTACGAACGGGAAGTGTTTATGCATTTTTAGCTTGAAGACAGGGGTTGTTGTTACGCTCCTACTTATTCTGTGAACTGGAGAAGCTCGTTGTTCAAATATTATGTCAATTTATCCTTTCAATTCCCCGTTTGCTCTGTCCCCTATACTCTACAGTCGTGTGATCGATACTGCATTTGGTAAACGGCATCAAGAAGTAGGTTTTTATCTCACCACGAGTGAGCGTGTGGGTGCATTAGGCTTTTCGAATGGTGTGGATTCAAGCTGAATCCCTGGAAATGTGGCTTGGTACCCTTCGTGCCGTCCTACCACGATTCAAGTGTTTCTACATTGTGTGTGCATCTCCAATGTTCTTCTCCTCGTATTTTATTTTCATCCTTTTCAAATTTCCCTGAAATCATTCCTCATTGGGTTTTTCGTTTCATTAATTCGCTGAGCCTTTTCCTAAGTAACGCAAGAAAAGCTGCAGTCAGACACCCCAGGGCCCTGCGATGAAGCCACGAGGAGGTTGCACGAAAGGAATTTCCTCTACTTCTCATCCTAAAAATTATTTTCTTTCAGGATTGTCTTCGGCTTGCTCCGTTCGCGTCTTGGAAAATCGCTTGGAGTTGATGTGCAGTATCCTCTTTTTTAAAATACAGACCTCTTAAATGAATCTTGCACACTGTCTTGCAATGTTTGAGCCTCAAGTAAGCGAAGCTCGCCACTGAGCCATTATGATCGCAGGGCGTACGAAAGGATTCACATCTTGAAAGTCCGACTGCGTCAGTTGGCAATGCTTGTTCGAATTAATCAAAATTTTTGGAGTTTATTGTAATTGTTGTCTTGAATTAATTGTCGTTGCAATGGCAAGGGCGCGTAAACCCTTTCCTCCGCTTTCCTGGGTGATGTATTGCATCATGTTGCGATCATTAGGGAAGGCAATCGTGAGGGATAGTCGAGAATAACAGCGACACGTTTGAATAACGGCATTTACGTTCAATTTCGGTTTGTTCGTCTTCCATCACCCTGGCATTTTGCGTGTTCTATCTTTTTATGTCGATTCATCGTCAGTAAGATCATATGTTGTCGACTAAGTTAGAGTGTTAGCTTATGTCTCTAATGTGTACAGCAGAAAGAGACAGAATAGCAGCCTGATACAGGGCTTTTGGCCAGGCATTGTTTCCATCAGCTAATCATACCTGCTCATCTTGACCGCGTTTCCTTTAATACCCGCGTCAAAGTTCAGTGTATCAAACATTACTGTGGTAACTTCCTCTTAAGTTAATGGTCTTTTGAGAACTCGCTCTTCTAGAGAGCTACGCTGAGGCAAGTCACACATGCCACATATGAGTCTCATCACGATGGAGAGCTTCTCGCTAGTTCAGTTGTACTGTAGCGTGAACCGTTCAAACTACCTTTGGGGGGTGTTCACGGCAAAAGAGAAGTAACTTGTAATAGTGATATTAGTGATAGTAACCATGGGTTTAGGATTTTCCCAACGAAACATTCCCGAATTAAGCATTACCAAGCAACTGTTCAGGGCTGCCACCGTTCAAAAATTGTAAACGCTTGAAATCTGGATGTTTACACATTACCTGCAATAATTTATGTATAATCGTAAGTGGGTCAAATGTTTCGTATGTGTTGTTTGTGTGTATTCGTATATCGAGTAAACTTTTACATATTGCAGCAGTTTATTCTTCGTTATTCCTCACTTTCGTTTTGTTTCGTGTGTTACTCAGTTGCGCGCAGTTGTGTTAACGAGTTGCGCGTTACGAAAATACTCGCCTCTTTTCTGCCCCTGTTTTCCAAGATGGTGTTTTTGTTGTTTGTACCCGTCCTTGTTATACGTGTAGAAGTATTGGTGGATACAATTATGGGATTCCAGGTTCTTCTAGGGCTTCACTTTCATTGAAATTCTTTAATCGCCGTTGCCTGGAAAACGAAGGAAGCCGTAATTTTCGAGACTTCGATTTCACGAAGGAGGTCGTAAATCACGGAAAATTACCTCTATTCTGCCGAGTGTTGCCTGCTGCTACTGTGCTGCGCCTTGGAGGGGGGTAGCGGAGCTGTTCGATGTTTAAGCGCGATTACGGCTAAGTAACCCTGTTCTCATTAGTTCACTATGCATTTTCATATCTTTACCGCAATTTCCACTGGTAGGTTTTTTTTCGCCCTTTTCTGGCGTGAGTTATTAAGGACTCGATAAAAACCACGTTTCATGGTGCGAGGCATGTCAGCATGAGTTCAAGGTTATCGGCCCTGGCATCTCATTCGGTTTCTTAGTCAGCTTCCCTAAACCTCCAGTGGTTTGTCCCATGAAGAAGGTTGCGTGAACGTGTTCCATTTCAGTCCTCCATTTATTCTCAAATCGCTCCGTCCGCTCAAGTAATTGTTCTGGTTCAGATACGGCAAGTGATATCGTCTTACGTTTTAGTGTTGAATAAGAGCTTTAACCTAAATAAGAGGTTACGAGGTGTGTAGAGGCGAACTCGAACTGCCCTCTTGCCGATATTGGCTAAGCGGGGGCTAGCGAGATTGGTAAAAGTTCACGTAGCATTTGGTATGTGATACGTCTAGAAAAACTGTGATACCTAATGCGTCTAGGGTGCGCTGGATCGAAAATAATAGAGGGATGAACTGTTAAGATTATAATCATATTTACTGACAGTGCCGTAATAATGTAAGGAGCTAATGAAGCTCGCTGAAGAACTGGAAGTCAGGAAAGCAGGAAACGTCAGCTATTGCACGGTGGTTTATAGGCGGTTATTGTAATTATTTGTACGTCGACACTATCCATGATACTTGGGTAATGAACCAGGGCGGAAGACTCATCGGAACATCTTAAATGCTCTAGAAATAAACTGAATTGAGTCAGAATCCCTGATTATCATGGTAAAGTCAATATGCCCAGTGTACATTAATATAACGGAAGACGGGTGTTTAGTTGCTAGGATTTGAAATTAGTCACAGTTAGTGAAGCAGTTTTCCTTTGCGGAGGTGTGGATGGGTCCTGAATGCCGCTGCCTTACTCCCTTCGTGTCGGTAAGAGCCGAACGAAAAAGGACACAATGTACACTTCTTCCACGTACACGACACACTATGAACCTCCCCTTGGCCCTCAATGGATCAGTGAAAGGGTGTAGAATCAATATGCCTCAAGGTGAGCTTCCAGGGCACTGCTTCGAGCACCTCTCGCTCATACCACAAACACGTGCAACAATTGAACTCACAAGGGTACACCCACAAAACTTTGATAACTCTGGACTCAGAAATAATTGATCCGGGCTCGTTAGGCAAGACTGTGCTAGCATTATTAACAGATAAAAATAAGATAATAACCAAGTTAAACGTATGTACACATTTATTTTTGAAAGAATATAAATATTAAAGAAAATAAATTGATTCTGAGGAATGTCTTATCTGAGAGACGACTTCGGCTATGGGTTGCGGATTGGGTAAAGTCCGTCGAGAGATTTGACGATAGTGACGAAGTGAGGTAGGAGAATCTTAGGGAGACGCGTTCCCCGAAGATTTGTGTCCCTTTTTCGGCGATAGCTCCGGATAAATAGAAGGGAGTGTGGGATTAATCGAAATCCCGAACACAAAGGAAAAACACTTGAACGTTTGACGCTGTGACCAAACCGAACGGCACGTGGATCATAAGTCCCGCAGTCTCGTCGAGGGGGTTCTTCTTTCAGCCGCCGGCCGATACGATCAGACTCGTAGCAACATGACGCGGTGATAGAGTCAATTGAGGATCGGATCGGAATAAACAAATAACAATCGGTCGGTCCTGAACAACATCAGTCTGCTTCTTTACATTTTCTCTCCCTCCTCCCCCCACCGTCACATGACTAAGTCAGTAAATAGCAATGCAGGCAATAGAAACGCCACCTGCCCCAGCTCCTTCATATGCAACAGCAACCACTACTGAGCCCTCCTCCCACCATCAGGGAGGTGAGTCCAAATGGTAGCCTGCCAAGGCCAGAAGCACAGGGGGGAAAAGACTCCAAAAAAGCAGGACGTGCAGTTCCCCACCCACGCCTCCACCCAAAAACAAGTCGCAACCCAAAAATAAAAATAAGAGGGCTCCTCCTCTAAAAACACAAGACTAGTCGTGGTAGTAGTGAGGCTAGTACCGGCAACCTTAATACAATGGAAGCTCTGATGCAGGGTATCCCAGCTGAGGACCTCCAAATACTAAGCGTCCGGGTCCTTGACATCCGCCCTGTAAGAGGTGGTAGCGCCTTCGTCGTGACGGAAACTATGGAAATGGTCAAGGCACTTACCAGCCACATTTCCACCATGCAGGAGTTAAAGTTACATGTATCAGCCCTACTACGTCGCTTCCAACGCCTGTCATATTCTCACACTCTACCTCAGACACACGCTGCACTATTTGGCAGCAAACAATTGGCGAACGAGTCACGAGTGTATTATGAATAAGCTAAAAATAGTTCGAACCCTTCAGCACCACAAAAATAAGAATTCCCCGTTTGCTGCAAAGTGCACTCAAATAACATTGCAGCGTTGTCACCCTACAAGAACTGTACAGAGGTTCCTGAACCTGCAGGCATGAGTGGTGGCTGAACCAAGAACAGGAGCCTAGGTGGCAGTTGCCTGCATTCACCCGCCTGAACAACTGTGTTGATCCAAGCCGATGGATCTGAGCTGGTTTTAATATCATTTTACCAGTGGTCGACTGCAACCAACTAATCTAGTAGGCTCTAGCAGAACCATCAGGAACTACCTGCGCTGATGCAAACACAAGGTCATCATCGTGGCGATCCCTGACACTATATGGGGTGGGCGAGGCGCATATAGAGTTGCTCATTAAGTACTACTCGGTTGTTGTCAACGAGCCCATGACTGGGGGGGAGGAAGGTCGTGCATAGACATCACCGCCGTATCTCACACCCTGCTACTCAAATTGGTGGGTTGGCGAGTTGTACCATGTGCACTCACATGGTTATTCATGTTGCCATGGCAGATGACAACATCCTCTGCAAAGATACGCGTGTAAAGCGATTCTGCACAAAGAAATGCTGACATGCCACAGTTCTTTAGAGTACTGGAAAGTGAACTGCATGCTCTCCAGTGGCCTCCTCAATTTATTTAAAGACTGTTGGCAGGTCAGACAGTTCCCCACTCAGTGGAAGTCGGTGCGTATCGCCACTCTTCAATACGGGTGTACTAAAGGAAAGTGTCTGAGCAGGATATCATTGTCGAAATTCGGCATGTTTCCCTGCTGGCACTGGCTAAGCACGTCGTAGCAGTTTTGATTGACATCAGGGGAGCGTTTGACAACCTTTGGTAGTCAGTGCTCCTCAATGAGCTTAGAGGTAGGGGAATCCCTTGCAACCTGTACTTGCTCGTCAGAAGTTACCTGACAGACAGGACTGCTATGATCGAATGCAGGCATGTCTCTTCCCAGAGAAAGATTTAGAAGAGTGTCCACAGAGCTCGCAGGGCTCGGTCCTTGGACCAGCACTCTGGAATCACTCTGGAGGTCTTCTCAGGAGGCACATGGGGACACAAGATGCAGGTGGCTGAAGAAAAACCCCAGCTACTCATCTTGGAAGGAAAAGCGGCCACAGGCTCCTTCTTGAAAACCACGTCAAGTATTTTGGAGTGAATATGGAGTGACATCCTGTCCATCAAAGCCATTGCAAGGTTTGCCTCACTGCATCATGCAATTAGTAAGGACACTTGGGCTGTGTATTACGATGACACTTTCCTCATGTACATGGTTGTCTATCTAGGCCTGATATTCTGGGTTAGTAAACTAACAATCAATGAATCCAGAGAGCTGTGCTGCTGTGGACCACCAAGGCTTATAACGCTGTGTCAACAGAAACACTCCAGGTGATGAATGGTTAGTTACTGGTTGAATAGGCTGTTGGCTGCAAGTGGAGAGTGAAATGGGAGATTCCCCCGCTTTGGGCTGAACTTACGGAGCCTACCACAGAACTTACCGCCATCGACGAATGGGCGTTAGAGAAGTGGGTTGAGCCAGACCCACTGGACGAGCCAGTCCTTCACGGAACATGGAGAGTTCAATCCTCGACTTCTTTTCCCTCAAAGATTCTCCATCATGCACTTCCTGCGTTAGGTCAAGTGGGAAACCAGATTAAGAACTGAGAAATGGTACGGGCTTCCTCACGTTGTCACCTCCACACACGCGGTAACGAGCTGGCAACAGTTCTCTACTGGGAGACTGGCAAACGACGAAATACCTGCCTTACGTCCGCAGGTCTGAGTTGGATCGTTGCTGCTGTGGTCGGCGTCTTGCATAGTAGCGAAACTGCAACTCCCGTGACCAATGTAACCCTCGTCGAGGGTATAGGAACAGTAATCAAATGAGGGAGCAGACCTGTTCTAGACCAACTCGTGGTGTGGTTCTCAAAAGAAATAGAAATGGTAACCTCCTCGACAGAAAGCTTTTACCCAAAAAATAAATAAATTGAAGTTTTTCCAAAATCACGGACAATAAAAATTTCAGGAGGCATCACAACAGAAACTCGTTTACCATCTTGCTAAATTAACTGCTAACAGTAAATAAAATAAAAATGGCTCATTATGAAATTGAATGAAACGTTCTGACCTTCGCACAGATGACACCTAAAAGAAGGGTTACGCAATTTCGAAGGCGTTGAAGACGATGGCGAAGAAAAGACGAAGGTTCCTGCCGAGATTTGGTGTCAGAAAGATAGTATCCGCGAAGCACGACACGACTGTAAAAGACAGGAAAAAACCCTACAAATTATTACACAACGGTTTATTATTCTCATAAACAGCTTGACCTAGTATTACTGCTCCGAGACCCATTCCATTTGATTCAGCATAGAAAAATACTAGTAAACCATACGAAAATGACCTGACTACAATGGAACTACGGAAACTAAATATTCCCTCGGCGCCAGGGATTTTGATCTCCGCGATCATTTCTGTGCCTATCTGTTGAACGGAGATATAAGCCTCAATAACTCGAAAAACGAGGTTTCTCGAATAATAATTCATCGATTTTCCAATTATTTCAAAAACGGCAATAACGATTGAAATCAAACTTACCAAGTACTCTCAACTATTGTAGTGCCTCTTGAAGCGCAAGACTGCCGCCCGTCTTCTTTCACATGAGCGGCGGCGAAAGATGAGTCTGCTCGATGGCAGCGATGAGGAGCGTCCTCTCGCGACCTTTGAAGTTCATTGCAATTAAGTAATGGCTTCTCTCCTTTAAACCAATGACATAAACACCTTTCCACATGCTTTAATCATTTGAGGAGATTTGGAAACCTCTTGAATGAAGAATAGTTTCAATTAGGTGAACAGTGAATCGGCTGAAGGACGTATTTTTACTTTCCGCTACCCGAAGGGAAGGAAAGTATAGTAATCGGCCCAAAAAAAAATTTGGGTTTTCTTCAGATCTTTACGTTTCAGACCCTACTGAGTCTAAAAAACCTAATTTCGGCGCGTGGTCCGTGTGTATGTGAGTCTGTAGTTCGATTTGCGGGAGAACGGCTGATCCGATTGAGCTGGTTCTTTTTTTGTTTTGTTCGTTATTTTTTGTAGACACCAAAATAAGTTTATGGACGATTTCGGCCGATGGGAAGGGTGATGGGGGACGAAAATGTACCAAAAACTAGGGTTTTTCGCATTTTTCTCGAAAACGGCTCTAACGATTTTGATTAAACTTTCAAATTATCTTCTCCTAATCAATACCTAACTTTTCTTCTCCATACATATCTCCATGAAAATACGGTGAACGGAGATATGGGCCCCTGAAGCAAAAATAGGTTTTTTACGCTTTTTGGCAAAACGGCTTCAGCGATTTTCACCAAACTCACAGGATGTTTTCAAATAGTTAATACCTACATATTCTATTCAATAAATGTTCCTCTGACGGTCCATTGAACAGAGATAAAAATCAAAATGTGTCGAAAATAACGGGTTTTCTAACATTTCCGTAAATTCCAGGGTAACTTTTTCACCAGATGTGATAAATCTTAACGGAGTGTCTTTTAGTCACCCATAGCCACATTTCGTTCTCTATAATTATTTCTGTATATATATGTGGAACGGAGATATAAGCCAAGTTAACTCAGAAAAGGAGATTTGTCGAATATTAATTTATCGGTATTCCAATTTTCTCAAAAACGGCTCTAACGATTTTGATCAAACTTTCGGAGTACTCTCAGCTAACTAGTCCCTACACTTTGTTCTCCGTAAATGTTCCTGTAAAAATGCGTTAAACGAAGATATAGCGCCCGCAAATGTAGGTGGTGTTCGAACTTAACCCATTAGTGACCGTAATTTTTTTCGACCGAATTTCTTCACCAACTTCACTGAAATGGTTCTTGGAGCCTCCAGGAGGACCAGAAAAATATTTTAAAAATTCTACGTGTCCTAGAATTTTCAAAAAGTGGTGTTCCCAAAATAGCCCACTGGTCACTTCCTGGTAGTCCGGGATAAATATAGGATTTTTTTATCAAATGGATTTTTTATTGAAACCACGGCTTAAAATTATATATACAAGCAATAAAACGCAAAGAAAACTTTTTGTTATAAACTTATTCTAGTTGAATGGAGTCAGTTTCCATGAAAAATCATTATGCCTTGGAGTGAAATGACTGGAAACAGTCAACGCACAGCCCAACTTTACATTTGCTGCATTTAGTGTTCACTCTTGATTGGCAGCCAGTTCCAGCACACCTCTTTCTCTTCTTCTCTTCGGTATAACACACCAGATGATCCTCGTGGTCAAAGCGAATGTCATCAAGAACACGGGAAGTTGAAATGTATCTCCCGCTTGGTCCAGGATGTCTGCGAGCAACTGCATATCGTGTGAGGTATACTTGGGCCAATTCTCTTCTGAATTGAAGCTGAGGCATTCGGTTTGTCCCTTTTCTTGATAAAATCCATGCATTCTGAATGCTGACGTCAATAACCCAAGAAAAAATGGCCCACCACCATTTCTTGTTTCGTATGCCAATCCTGTAAACGTTGACGTTTTGGTCCATGAGGTCAGTACCTCCCATCCCATGATTGTACCTGAATATAGCTTGTGGCATTTGAACCACTATATTCTTCCTCTTTTCACTCGAATACCTCTTCACACCAACAGTTTTTTCGACTCCAAATTTTGTTGAGCCGACTGTTACAACACCATTATCCTTCCATCTCATGAAAATTACACGCAGTTCTCCTTTCAATACTTGAAAACACTCGCTCCTTTCTCCTTCTTGTCCCACTGCGCTTTGGATGGAAAATCTTTGGTTTTGTATGTTTTCAGCACTCGTCTTTTCAGGACTTTACCTTTCGTATTTTTCAGGGCACGTTTCTTCGAGTTTTTATTTTGTGGTTTCCCCACTGCAGTTTTGATGACAGGCACTCTGTTCTCTCGAAATGTGCCTGTAGCCGAATAGCCCTTCTCCTTGAGAAATTGGAAAAGATTCACCCCACAAAACAGGTTGTCAAGAAATATGTTATACGGGAGAGATCGGGCAGTACCAGGCAATTCATCCAGCATTTTCACGAGTGTTGCTGCTGCTTTCCCAAACAATTGGCCATGAACGGGTTCAATATTTTGGAGCTTTCCCTGGTAGAGCTGGAAGTTCATAAGGTAGCCATCGTTGGAATTGAGGGACCACATTTTGAAACCGAAGCGGGTGGTTTCCCTCTGATGAATTGCTTCATTGGGTGGCGACCAAAATACCGCACCATACTTTCATCGTAATTGATGTTCTCTTTCGGTATCATGTGTGCCAGGAAATTGTTTTTGACCATTTCCATGTACCTCCTCAGTTTCCACCCCTTATCGTTTCGATCCAGTTTGGAGTTATCTTCACAGTGGAGGTACCTGAGTATAGATACAAAACGATTTTGCGCATTGCATTACTGACCAGCTCATTGAGAACGTCGGGTGCCTGTTCCCAGAAACAACGGTTGTTGGGGAGCAAAACATAACCACTTACAATCAAAATACTAACAAAGCATATCAGCTCCTCAACGGATATAGGAAATAGTGGCATTCTTCCCAGCAGCGTATCTTTGGGTCTCTGTATGCAAAAGTTCCCAGACCTCATCTGTAAAGAATTTTTCGAACAATTCTATCGCTGATTGAGTGGACGATTCATTGTGATGCTCATGAGGGAAGCTTTTCCCAGTATTGTTCTCAAAATCTCCCTCTATCCATTGGGGATTACCACGTTTTGGATCTTTTAGTTTTTGAGTGCACCATTCATCTACGCTTGCATCGCTACCCACGGGAAAGTCGTTTTTAGAAGAGGTCGCTAAATTTTCCTCAGGTTCATCTACCAGCGCTCCCACCACTGGAGTACGACCGAACGATATTACTGCAGGGGCTTGCAATTGTTTGCCTGGTAAATGAAGAATGTCCCCCTCCTCATCATCTTCATTACCTGAATCTTCAGGAGACTGTAATTCTGGTTCAGGCGGTTCCACGTATACTCGAATATCAACGGGACTTGAGGCGATAGGATTGAGATCCTGGGTATCCTGGTTCCCCATCAGAAGTTCAATGGCATCTTGGAGTGATAGGCCAGGTCTGAAAAAAGCAGAAAACGTGGTCAAAATCTCAATAAATACTGGATACGTGAGCCACGGAACGTTTTGACAAATCCAACTTCTCAACAGAAAAAATGCGGGCGAGTGACCAGAGGGCTAATTTGGGAACACGCACTCTCAATGCGCTCTCTGCTGCACAATTCCCGGATTTTCCCCGAGCAAACTGTTCCTTTCCATCACATATCTGTCTAAAAACAATGAAAAGCACTAAATAACAGGATAAAAATACATTTGGAGTACTTACTGTAATAAATTTTGAAGCCCCTCAACATCGATTGCATCACTCATTTTAGGAAATATACCATCCGCACTGTTCAGCAGATAAAACACAACTGAAAACTCCCCTAACATTGTGAAGGTTTAAACTTACTGTAAACAGCAAGAAACACGGCTCAAAGTCCAAAATACAGCGAGCAGAACTCGAAATGTCAACACAAGTCTGCTGTTCCCGGAATGACCACCTGGTCACTAATGGGTTAAGGGTTGGCGGAAAGTTGTGTGTTGCTACGCACCAGATATTTCTTGTTGGTTACGTATTTTCTGTGATGGGGTTCAATCAAACGTACTGTAATTGCTGCAACTGCTCAGTGGCATTTTTCTTTACAAACTCTTTTCTGCTTGTTCCAGGTAAAATAAAATATTCGGAAAGAGTGTACGACGCGTGTATGGAAGCTTTCGATTGTTTGCCCCTCGCCGCACTAATGAATCAACAGTTCCTCTGCGTACATGGAGGTCTGTCGCCCGAGATCCATAACCTCGACGATATTAGAAAGGTGCGTTCTATTCAAACGTTATATTCCATATTTATTTAGTACCTGTCCTTTACCTTTTGTGGTGTGTTCAACGAGGTCGGGCTGTTTTGTAAGATCCTTATACATTTCTGTATGCGATTTAAAAGCAGCTACTGGTGAGTGACTAGGCCGAAGTGTTGAGTCAACCTCTCACCCTGCAGTCGGGGGTCCAGAATACCGCTGCTGTATTCCCTGCGTGTCTTATGACCTCGACTTAAAGGGACTCAACTTACACTTCTTCCACATAGAAGACACACTGTGAACGTGTGATTGAAAGACAGTCCTGGAAGTAGCTCACTAACACCTACGAGCGATCCCCCATATAGGTGCGGCCTTCGGAATGAGGAGGGGGGAAACCCAGGTTTTAGCATTCGTGGGGCGGCTGATAGCGTGTGTCCCACTGACCTCATCACCAGCGGCCGAGGGCTGGCTCTGAGCTCTGAGCAGCAGCCGAAAAATCCCTCATGCGTCTTAGTCCTGGTGGAAGGCAGAACTGGCAGCTGTGGCGCATGTGGGGACCTCCCTTTAACCTTCAACGGACCAGTGGATGGGCAAGAATGCCTGAGGGGGAGCTTCCAGGACATTGCTTTAAGCATCTCTCATTCCACTAACCCACACAGCAAATAAACTCACAAGGGTACACTACAACCTTACAGGCAGGCAATACTGGTGTACACAAAGGAAGGTCCACGCAGGATGTCATTGTCGAAATTCGGCGTATTTCCCTGCAGGCACTGACTAAGTATGTCGTAGCAGTTCTGATTGACATCAGGGGAGCGTTTGACAACCTTTGGTGGCCAGCACTCCTCAATGAGCTAGGGGAATCCACCCACAACTTGTAATCTCTCCTCACAAGTTACTTACTGACAGATCTGCTATTATCGAATGCAGGTATGTTTCTGTCCAGAGAAAGATTGAGAAGGGGTGCACACAGTACTCAGTCCTTGAACTCTGGAATGAAGGACGAAAAAACCCACCACATGATGTGCAGTGTCACCCAATGGTGTAAGCATATGAAGGTGCTGGTGGCTGAGGAAAAAACCCAGCTGATCCTCTTGAAAGGAAAAGTGAATAATCCACCGTCAATACGCTTTGTCCACCACAGGCTCCTTCTTAAAAAACACATAAATTATTTACGAAAGAATATAGATGAGAGGTGGGTTCAACCAACACCTCCAGTCCCTTGAAGGCACTACCACTTAAGGTTGGCCTCACTGCGTGCAATTACTAACGCCACTTGGGGTGTGTGTTACCATGGCACTATCCTCAAGTATATGGCCATCTACCTAGGCTTAATTGGCTATTGCCCCATTGTCTGGGGTAACAAACTAACAGTCAAGAGAGTATTGGCCCATGCCCTGAGGGCTATGCTCCAGTGGATCATACTGCATCAACAGAAGCACTCCAGGTGATCACTGGTCAGTAACCAGTTGACTAGGCCATTGGGTGCATGGTCGACAAGTGGAGAGTAAAACGGGAGTTCCCCCCACTTTGGGCTGAACTCAAGTGCGGATCTCACCACACAACTAAAACTTGCAGCTATCGACGAATGGGCATTAGAAAAATGGCAAGCGAAATGGGAATCCCTGTGAAAGGGTAGTGAAACGTATGAGTTCTTCCCCAAAATCCGTGAACGTCTTTCTAGAAAATGGGTTGAGGCTGACCCCTGGACGAGCCTGTTCATGGCCTTCAATGCGCGGCTACACTTCTTTTCTCTCAAAGACTCTCCATCCTGCACATCTTGTGCTTCCAGTGCGGAGGAAACAAGAAACCATGTGCTGCTCCACTGTAGTTTCTACAACAGTGAGCGACGGTTGTTGTGAGGACTAACGAAGTTAGCTCCATTGACTGCTACAAACCAAGCCTATAACCATTTTGCCGAGTTCGCTAAGAAACGTGGTCATAGTTGATGTTTGGACCAGGGTAGATTTGAATGATTCTCGGAGACGAGTTTTAGTTGTGCACGGATTTGTAATTGATGAGTAGGTGTATCACAAGATTTGAAGACTTGAATGTACAAAGAAGAGGTGACTTACACAGGACATGAGTTGAGTATATAAGCACGAGCATGTCGGGCTGTGAAGGCGTGAAAGTGGTTGTACTAGGAAGGAAGGAGAAGTCCGAATTAGAAGTCGATGAGAGGTGAAAGAGGTGTCTGTTGGGCGAATTGGAGATGACCGTATCGCGAAAGGTGTTAGAAGAAGAGTGTGTTGAGAAACAGGAGAGGACTGACTTCGACGACACTCGGAGAACGCTTGAGAGAAGGTGTCAGTTGTGGAGAGGAATCTAAGAGAGGAAGAGAGGGAAAGAATGGGATAACCATCGTTGGAAATATCTACGGAGGTGGTATTTCCGTAGGTGTGAAGAACCCCGGAGAAACAGTGACAGGTGAGACCCGTTGGGCAGGAGCGGAAATTTCGAGGTGGAAAACCTGTACAGTTTCGACGCTTTGTGTCGAACAGTTGATCTGTCCTTTTAAAACTTGCCACCCAAGTAAATAGTTTGTTTTTTTTCTCTTGAAAATGGTGGATGCAGGTGATACCATCACTGCAGCCACAAACGTCCACGCAGCCACCACGCAGCGTGTGTGCAGTCACGTAAGGGCGTCCATGATCCTCGGATCATGGCCCCCCTGCACTACCCCCAGGCCCCACGGCATTGGTCTCACTTGGTGTGAGGTCACCTAGGCGCCCCCACCACCCCCGTACAAAGAAGAGGATATCCCAACAAAGGATGCCGCGAGTCCATTGCATACCCTCAGCAGATGCTCTGCTGTCTCTAGCCGTACCTCGCAGAACCTGCATACCTGTACCTCTCACTCGCCAATATTTGCAGGTGCCCGCTGTTAAGCTTTTTTCACGTGTGCGGCCCAAGTGAGCTTCCCATCAAGGAAAACTCCCAGGTACTTGATCTAGTGCTGGATCTTCACCGCCTTGCCACCCAGCCTGAGTTCCCGCAGCGCAAGGCTGTGCCTTCTGGTGAATGGGACCAGGCTCGTTTTGTCTGGATTGACAAACAGTCCTTGCCCATTGCACCATCTCTGTAGGGTATTCAGTGTATGCTGCAGGCATTCACTGATTTCACTCACGAATTTACCCCTAACTATTATCACCAGGTCGTCCGCATATCCAGCTACCTTGTAGCCCCCCTCCTCCAGCAGCTCGAGAAGGGTATCAGCTACCAGTAACCAGAGGAGAGGGGTGAGCGCACCCCCCCCCCATGTGGGCACCCCTTGGTAGGCACCATAGAGAGTGTCTCTCCCCCCAACTACAAAAGACCACCCTGCTACTCAGCATCTCCTTGGTCCAAGAGATTAAGTAAGGATCTACTCCCTTCCTACCAGCCATAATTGAGGCATACGACGTATTGTCGAAAGTCCCTCAACATCCAGACAGCAGCACAGCGTGATCTCTCTGGATCTCAGAGTATCCTCCAGCACTGTCGCCAGTTCCTTCAGAGCAGTCTCAGTGGAACTCCCCCTCTGATAGGCATGCTGGGAACTCTGAATGGGGTTCTGAGTAAGATAGTATTGATAGGCACACTATCTTCTCCATTGTATTCAACACGAAGGACATGAGACTGATGGGGAGGTAGTCCTTAGCCAGGGCCGAGGAGCCACCTGGCTTTGGTATAAAGACCACCTTCACCTTCCTCCACATAGTAGGTATGTACCCAAGGACATAGCTCTCCCTGAAAAGCCTCACCAGTATCGGACTCAGAGCCTCCCTACCATGCTGCAATATGGCTGGGAAGATCCCATCCACACCTGGCACCTTGTAAGGTTTAAATGAACCAATTGCTCATTTAACCTTATTAAGTGTGAAAATTTCCCTGGAGGCAGTAGCTAGCAGGGGGTTCCTTGATCGCCCATGACAGGTACCTCCATTGGCGCTCAGCTGATGGTGGTGGCTATCTCTCGCTGCTGGCTATGAGACCCCGGGAAGTGAGCTGCCAGTAGCTCCTCCAAGGTCTCCTTGCTGCCCCTTGTGTATGTTCCCCCTGCCTTAAGGAGAAAACCGATTTGCGGCCTCTCTTCTCTAGAGAGGATCTTCTGTACCTTGGACATGGTAGACAAGTCTTTCATGCCCCCGCAGAAGTCTCTGCAGGATTTCCTTTTCGCCTGTCTAAGGGCTTTATTGTACACTGTGAGGCATCCCACTCACCCCGCTACTCTGCTCTGTCAAAGAGCCTCCTCGTTTCCTTCCAAAGCCTTGTTCCACCAAGGAACCTCCTTATTGGATCTCCGGGTTTTCAACTCGCACCTTTCATCATACGCTTCTACCGTAGCTGCACAGATCTCCCCTGTCGCCCTTTCCACACCTTCGACAGTTTGCATTTCACAGCTGAAGCTCCTCAAACTGGAGGCCAAGACAAAGCTGTACAGAACCCAATCCGTGTTCTTGGGGTTCCGATATGTCTCTGTCACAGTTTCCCTAGAGACATGCCAATCTGTTACTCTGCCGGCATAGAAGGTGCTTTAGATCGTAATGTCCAGCACCTCCCTCTGCCTGTGCGTAACAAAGGTTGGCGTGCTCCCCCTATTAACCACCAACATTTCATTGCATAGTAAGTAGTCAAGAAGGGACTCACCTCTTTCATTTGTGTCTGTGCTGCCCCATGCCATGTTATGTGCACCCGACAATCAATTGAAGGGTTTCCCCTCTGCAGTAATGGATCAGCTGCTGTATCATCAGGGGGGGACCTCAGCGTCATCACCTGGGAAGTAGGCTGATGCCACCACTGTCCTCGGCCGGAGGCCATAACTGTCTTGAACTTCCAGCATTACCTCCCCAAATCCCTTTGACAGAACTTGGGAATTTTAATGTGCAAGTTGTGTCTTACCATAACAGCCGCCCTAGGACGACCTTCTGTGCCACAGTAGACCAACTTACCTGTACTAGCAGGTATCCCTTTTACGTCCCTGCTGTCTGCCCATGGCTCCTGCAGTAGAGCCACATCACAGCCCCCCCCCCCCCCGCCGCTAGACAAAGCTCCTCCACATCACTGCCATAGCTGCTTTGGCCATGTGCAGGTTGAACTGGAGGAAGCCAATGTACTGCGTGGTCATCGTCGCCCACGCCGACCCCCCAACCCTCGTGGGACCTTTCGTCCCTGCAGAGCACCCACGAGGCGAGCAGGCGCGACTTGCTTGCAGTCTCTCTGCAGTTTCAGCCGAAAGGACCTTGATGTCTTTCCTGCCCTCCCTGCCAAATCTGGACGAGCCAGCCCCCCACCCCAGCCCACCCACAGCCACTAGGACCCTAGCACGGCTGTTTCCAGGAGCGCTCCAATGACGCTCCTGCCAGGGGAGGGCCCAGCGCCAGCACCCCCAACCATCGGGAAGCGCCCTGGCACCAGGCCCCACACCGGCAGCAGGGACCCCCAGAAGCCCCCCACTCGCAGGTTGTGACCTGGCGTCTCCATCCGCCACAGATCTGTTTCTTTATTTCATGACTGTACCTAAACCCTCGACGAGGGTTATATCAGTCATAGAAGTTGCGGTTTCGCTAATATGCAAGAGGCCGGCCCCTGCAGCATCCACCGAACTCAGACCTGTGGAGGTACGGCAGGTATGTGGTCGTTAGCCAGTCTCACCGTAGAGAGCTGTTGCCCGTGTGTTACTTGGGAGGCGACCACCTGAGAATCCCGTACCATCTGGGAGTAGTTCATAATCTGGTTCCCTACCTGATCTTACTTTTTACTTGAGTGGCAAGTTTCAAAAGGACAGATCAACTATAACCACGTTTCTTAGCCATTACCTTCTTTGCGAACTTTGCAAAATGGTTATAGGCTTCCTTTGTAGCAGTCAAAGCTGCTAAGTTCGTTTGCCCTCTCAACAACCGTCGCTCACTGTTGTAGAAACTACAGTGGAGCAGCACATTATTTCTTGTTTCCTCGGCACTGGAGGCACAAGGCGTGCATAATGGAGAGTCTTTCAGAGAAAAGAAGTGGAGCAGCGCATTGAAGTCACCATGTCCCGTGAGGAACTGAAACCGTCCAGTGGTCTGGCTCAACCCATTTTCTAGAAAGACGTTCCGCGGATGTTGGGGAAGAACTCATCACGTATCCACGTCCCTTTGACGAGGATTCCCATCTCGCTTGCCATTTCTCTAGAGCCCATTCGCCGATGGCGGCAAGTTTCTGTTCTGTGGTGAGCTCCGCGCGAGTTCAGCCCAGCGAGGAAGCTCGTTTCACTCTCCACTTGTCAATCATGCACTCCAACAGCCAAATCAACTGGTAACTGACCAGTGATCACCTGGAGTGCTTCGTTGATTCTGATCTTGTAGGCCTTGGTGATCCACAGGAGCGCAGCTCTCTGGGATTGGGCCAATACTATCTTTTGATTGACTGTTAGTTTGCTACCCCAGACAACAGGGCAGTAGCCAATCACACCTAAATAGATGGCCTTATACATGAGGATGGTGTCGTGGTAACACACACCCCAAGTGGCCTTAGTAATGGCACGCAGTGAGGCAAACCTTGCAATGGTAGTGCCTTTAAGGGACTGGAGGTGTTGGTTGAAACCCCACCTCTCACCTATATTCACTCCTAAATACTTGACGTGCTTTTCAAGAAGGAGCCTGTGGCCGCCAAAGCGTATTGTGGGTGGATTATTCACTTTCCCCTTCAAGAGGATTAGCTGGGTTTTTCCTCAGCCACCTGCATCTTGGCGTGCTCGCACCATTGGTTGACAGTCACGGAGCGCGTGGTGGGTTTTTCTTCAATTTGGCGGACTGACTCTGCAAAGATCAGCACAGTCAAGTCATCCACATAGGCGTCGCGGCTGTAGTCAGTCTCCATGAGTTTCCTGAAGACCTTGAAGAAGGCATTCCAGAGTGCTGGTCCTAAGACCGAGCCCTGTGGGCACCCTTCTCAATCTTTCTCCCGGGACAGAGACATGCCTACTTTCGATCGTAGCAGTTCTGTCTGTCAGGTAGCTTCTGACGACGAATACAGGTTGCGGGGATTCCCCTACCTTTGAGCTCATTAAGGAGTGCTGGCCACCAAAAAGGTTGTCAAACGCTCCTCTGATGTCAATCAGAACTGCTACAACGTACTTAGCCGGTGCCAGCAGGAAACACGCCGAATCTCGACAATGACATCCTGCGTGGACCTTCCTTTGGTACACCGTATTGCCTGCCTGTGAGGTTGCGGCCAAAGACTCCTTGAGGGACTGCAACATCAAGATTTCTAGTGTTTGCCTAATATGGAAAGAAGGCTGAGTGGTCTCCATGATCGCGGAGTCCGACTGATTGCGCAGTCGCCTCCCTTTGAAGAGTGACAACACGGCGCAGTCTTCCACTGAAGCGGGGAACTGTCCGACCAGCAGACAGTCATTATATAAATTGAGGAGGCCGCTGGAATCGTTCGCTCAGCCTTCCTTAGCATATTGCTTTCTATTTTATCTGGCCCAGGAAGTTTGTTGGGCTTTAGGTCGCAAGGGCCCTGCCTAGTCGCCTGTTGTCCACAGTGGGATGTCGGGCTCGTTCGGGAGTCCATGATCAGCTCCCTTGCTGCCCTCTGGGCTTCAGTGTCTCGAGCTACTTGGTCATCTGGGAACGCCTTCTCAAGGTGGGTTTCCAGTGAACGTTCGATGCTGCAGGCCCAGCCTGACTCATTTTGCATCGCAGCTAAGACCTGCTCTACATTTGCTTTTCCTATGGAGGACTTGTAGTGTCTGCCCCAGGAGGTTCTCAGAGCTCTCCACTTCCACAAGAATTTCGCCAGCCTTGCCGTTTGGCTCGTTTGATGGCGCTGTGGAAGGCCTTCTTCTCTTGGATGAAGGCAGTTCGGAGTGTTGCTCTGGCATCAGGGTCACGAGTGTTTTGGTACATCCTTCTGGCTCTATTTGCACTTTGCTTGAGGGGATTTAGTTCCTCAGTCCACCATGGGACTTTGATCGCCCTGTGCTTCTGTTGGCCAAGTACAGAGAGCCCAGCAGAGTGCAGTGCTGTGGTAAATATGTCCACTTTGCTGTCCACCTCTTCAGGTGTGTATGCTTGCGCTATTAGATCGGTGTCTGCGGCGCATGATTCTGCCTTCAGTACCCTACAGAATTGTGGCCAGTCAGCATTTTTTGTGCGGAATCGCTTTTCACGCGTGTCTTTGCAGAGGATGTTGTCATCCGTGATGGCAAAGTCAATAACCATGTGATCGCTCTGCGTTGCGATCCTTCTACAACTGGGAGGTCGCAGCACAAGTCCATGACCTCCTCCTCCATCACTGAGGAGGGACTCTATAGTAGTCTCTCTTCCTCAGCTAGGGTAAGCTCCTGAATGCTCAAATCTAATGTTTTTTCTTCGTCATTCATGTTCCCACGAGTAGCTAGGGTAATCAAGAGTCAATCACGGCAGAGCCCCGCATGCCGTGACAAGGTGACTTACTGCAAGGATGTCCGCCGGCGACCGCCTGGTATCTTGAGGCTCCGTATTGGGCACAATCACCCATGTGCCTTCCACCCTTCGCCACGGTTCGCTTTACAGCTTGGGTTGGGGGCGCCAGACGTGGAAAAAATAAATAAATAATATTAAAATAAATAAAATTTTAAAAAAAGGAGGCAGGGAGCACAAGCAGGCGCCACCACTCGCCTCCCTCACCACCTCTCAAGGAAAGCCACCCACCTCCCTGAAAGGGGGGGGGGATAACCCAACATTGCTCCAATCCATAGCCCACTCCAAAGGATATGGGCACTAACAGGCTTGACCGCGTGACGGTTTGGAGATGTTTTTAAGCCTGGCTATGCTAAGTGCCATCCCCAAAGGTAGCATAAGCCACCGAGAAAATTCGGTTGCTCGCAAAATACCAGCTTACTTCTAGCCCAAGTAAATAGTTAGATCAGGTATAAATCACGTCGACTGTCGACTCTTGTCTAGTATTGGGGCTTGCCTACTGTTTTTAATAAATTCCTCATACCTATAATTCAAGTTTGGCCTGTCCATTGTGATCTGTTGTATATCAATTACCCCAGTTTTTGTTTGTAAATTAAGATTTTATTTTTCATTTTTCTCAAAAATGAAAGTATTCGAGTTTACCAGAGAAAAGTAAGTAGAGAAATAGGACTCGAGAAAAATAAATTACCTTTCGGTCTGAAGACGCTCAGATCCGCGAGAATCATAGCGTTCATCCGTGTGGAGGAAAAGGATGAAAAAGGAAGTCAGGGTAATGGCTGGAGGGGTTGGGAAGGTTTAGAGAGGGGAAGATATCATGCCCCGTTCCATCAATCCAAAGACTAATCCTTTTTGAGCAATACAGCCGGAGCGAAAGTGAAGTCGAAAACCGCAGATCTTCCGTAGAAATGGGGAAAAAAGGAAGCCTTGCGGAAAATTCCTTTCGTGAGAGATTTACTGGGAGGAAAAGAAGATAAGGTTAGTGCTTCAAGGATAACACTATTTCTTGCCGCTTCCTCCTGAGACCTTTCCTTTGGCGTTACTTTATCGACATACGAACGCCGAAGGGACGTACTTACGAAAGGGTTTAGCCTTCTGTCGGACACCTTTATACCCTTCAGTTGATGGAGAATTTACGGCTGTGAAAGATATTTCTGAAAGGAGATGTGTGCCAAATTTGACTTTGGGGTTATCGTAGTGCTTTTCTCAGCTCTTCTTGACCGGATGGACCCAAATAAGATCTAGTAGATCTCTAGTGGCAGCACGTTGTCTTCAAGTCCAATACTTTAAATTGCTCAGGTAATTTCCTGAGATTTTATTGATGGAAATGATCTAAACTGATGAGTACATCCTTCCATTCCTTACAAATCCTCGAAGTGACGTCCCAAACTCAAGACTAACGTACATTTGAAACAACGCATATTTCACGGTCACGCTTAAATCCGATCTGTTGTTTCAAGAATTAGTAGGATGACAATGACGAGATTGCAATGGCGTCAAAAAGCTTGAAATGTCAGTTTTGACAATTATTTTCATCAATTTTTACTGTGGCAAACCCATATAAATCAAAGATTTGTGTATGCAGTTATACACGAAAGATAAGATACAAAGAAAACATGAAAGCAACGGCTTACTCCCAACTTAGAAGTAACTAAAGTAGCTGGAACGATTTCAGGGGGACCTTTTTTGTGTCCTTCAAAACCTCTGCCTGTCCTTTCCGCCAATTTTTCAGTGAATCAATGTGGAATTAGTACAATGCCTTCGAATTTCCTTCCCTTACAGGTATATTGGCGTGTCGTGGTAGTACCCAGGAGATAGAAGAGTTTGAATCGCCGTTGATGATGATTTAATTAGTAAAAATAATTTAGTTACCTATAGGTTGCAAATGATTAATTGGTGTACGGAAACTGTTTGGTGCAAATCCAATAGCTATATGAAGAGCTAAAGGATTGTCCTCGGAGTTGAGAGCTTCCCGTAATGTTCGTATTCCTGTCTGTTAATCCTCCCGCCGTGGAAATCCTTTCTTCAAATCATTCTGATTGTCGACAGAGGTTTCCGGTGTATCTGTTTCTTTTGTTCGCAGAACAGTTTTCGTTCAAATATCGTCCAATTTTCAGGTTACGATACATGCATTGCAAACCATTAGCGTGTAGATTGTAAAGATTGATGGTAATGTCAATGAGGAGGGTGGGAAGTTAAGAAATATCGCAACATCCCGAATCAGTTTCGCTCTGACCATCATAAATGACGACTGCTTCACAAGCGCCAAAGATTTCAATCTGGTTACAATCGGAAGAATGTTCCGGAGCTCTGTTGAAGGAATCCAACAACACTTAAACAAGGAGCTCGAACTTTGAACTTTGGTCTCGGTGTCCTGCACTTTGTAGAAGTGCAATTCCACGATCCCAGCAAATGTAGGGAGGCGGCCCACGCTTAGATTGGGAACATTTGAGGGCGGAAAGAAGAGAGGCTTCCAGGTTCTTCCATGCTTTAAATGGTTAATGTTGTTGAATAAATTGCGATCTTTGCAGTCGCTTTCCTCTTGGGCCAGGAATGTGGAAGGAATTGAATTAAGTTCTTTTCCAGGGAATCGTCGAACCTTTTTAAAGCGTAATTTCATGAATTGACGTAATTTCAGAAATTACCGAGCTTTTTGTGTGACACGATAATAAACGTCAAATTTTTTCATGGAATATTAAGTTAATAGTTATTTGTACCGTTCCCTTCTTTTTCAGGACTCAGTAGGAAATTAATTTTTTGCAATACGTGGGAAGCGAGAGAAGGCCGAGAAGAGTCGATAACTTTCACTGTAACTTCTTTGAATTAGTCGACTTTGCCTCCTATAATGACTGTGATTTCACTATATTTTCGATTTAGATGTCGTACACTTTTGAGAAATTGTCCGTTCGACCCAGCTTCTAACAATGCCTAGAGAATGATACCGAACAGGGCGTATTTGCGATAAAACTGCCGAAATTCGTTTTTGTTCATTTTTACAACCATTTTCTACCCATAACAACTATGGAGTTTGCTCGATCATACTGCCAAGAAGGGGAGCTCAACTAGATACCAAAAGGGGTTTTTGTGCGAAAGAACGGATTTTTTAAGGCATGATTCAAAACGACTCCGGACGGCGGACGACGTTGCAGATTTGGAACCCTGATGTCTAGAAACAAAGTATCAAATTTAAGGGGGGGGGGGGTATAAAAACAAATGTCCTGCCAGAAAACATAGGATTATTATTCAGAATGAATAATAAACCGAAGTGTTACAGCGTTCTCGTCATACAAGACCCGTACATAGATTCCGAAATCCTTGGTGTGGGATCGCAATCACGAGTATTGGCCAGAGCTAGAACGGGAGCCAAGGCGGCAGTGGCCTGCAATGACATTTCCATAGACACATGTAGATGGTCTCACTGTGCACACTCGATTCGTGAAATCGAGACAAAAAGCCGACATGTGACCCAATGGTGGGAGCACGTCAAGCTGCAGGTTTAAGAAAAAAAACAGTCAATACTCTTTAAGAGAAAACTATACAGACAATCGGCAATACGATTTTGCGGCCACAGGCTCCTTCGTGAGAAGCAAGTCAAGTCCCTGTGCTGCCTGTGGGGGGGGGGGCAACCTCCGTTATCTCAAAGGCACTACCATCACAAAGTTTGCCTAACTATGTGTGTTACCGTGACACTATTCATATGTACAACACGCAGGATGTCATTGTCGAAATACAGCGTGTTCCCCTGCTAGCACCGGCTAAGTGCGTCGTAGCAGTTCTGATTGACATCAGGGGAGCATTTGACAACCTTTGTTCGCGCTCCTTAATGAGCTTAAAGGTAGGGGAATCCCTGCAACCTGTACTCGCTCATCAGAAGTTACCTGACAGACAGAACTGCTATGCTCGAATGCAGGCATGTCTCCCGGAGGGCTATGCTCCAGTGGATCAGACTGTATCAACAGAAGCACTCCAGGTGATCACTGGTAAGTAACCAGTTGGCTAGGCCATTGAGTGCATGGTTGACAAGTGGAGAGTGAAACGGGAGCTTTGGGCTGAACTCCATGAGGATCTCACCACAGAACAGAAACTTGCCGCCATCGATGAATGGGCGTTGGAGAAATGGCAAGCGAGATGGGAATACTCGTCAAAGGGACGTGAAACGTATGAGTTCTTCCCCAACATCCGTGAACGTCTTTCTAGAAAATGGGTTGAGGCTGACCACTGGACGAGCCAGTTCCTCACAGGACATGGTGACTTCAATGCGCGGCTGCACATCTTTTCTCTCAAAGACTCTCCATCCTGCACGTCTTGCGCTTCCAGTGCAGAGGAAACCAGAAACCACGTGCTGCTACACTGCAGTTTCTACAACAGTGAGCGACGGTTATTGGGAGGGCATACGAACTTAGCAGCATTGACTGCTACAAACCAAGCCTATAACCATTTTGCAGAGTTCGCGAAGAAGGTGATGGCTAAGAAACGTGGTCAGGGTTGATCTGTCCTTTTGAAACTTGCCGCCCAAGTAAATAGTTAGATCAGGTGGGAAACCAGATTAAGAACTCCTCCCTGACGGTACGGGATTCCTCAGGAGGTCACCTCCGCGCGGTAACACACTGGCCACAGCTCTCTACAGGGAGACTGGCTAACGACCAAATACCTGCCGTACCTCCGTAGGTCTGAGTTCGGTGGATGCTGCAGAGGCCAGCCTCTTGCGTAATTGCGAAACTGCAACTTCCATGACTGATATAACCCTCGTCGAGGGTTTAGGAACAGTCATCAAATACCGAAACAGACCTATTCATATGTACAAGGCCATCTATGTAGGCGGGATTGGTTACGTCCCGTTGTCTGGGGTAGCCAACTAACAGTCAATCAAAAGAGAGTATTGGCACAATCCCAGAGAGCTGCGCCCCTGTGAATTACCAAGGCCTATTAGACTGTATCAACAGAAGCACTTGTCGCGCTCATCTGTTGCTCGCTCTCAAAGATGAACCCAAACACAATGCAGCAACAACTTTGTGTGCGCAACTGCTTGCGCTCTCAAGGTGGTGTATTGAAGCGTACTGTAGCAGTGGCTAGTCTCGCTTCCGGCTTCCGTCGGCCTGGTCTAGTCTTTTTCACTGCCTTTCTTTTGGAACAATCGATCGTGTTTGTGAAAGTTATTTCCCGAGGAGTGTTACGATGGAGAAGTGTTGTGCACAATCATCACGGTATTCCCATTGACGAGTCCCAACTGCAGCATTGGTAGTCCGTTCCGATTTGTGGTTTCGGAGTCCCGAAAATCTCTCAACAATGTGTAGGGTACAACTTTCTGAATAATGAACGGTTCGTTTAAAGTTGCATTCGTTGCGTTTTCCGTCCCTCGTAGGAACGTGCTTTACACACTCCAGGTGAACTCTGGTCAATTTCCAAGTGACTTCGCTATTGCATGGTTGAGAAGTGAAGAGTGAAACGGGAGCTTCTTGGAACTGAAACCCTCGCAGATCTCTCTAATGAACGATTTCTTGCCATCATCAAGGAATGAGCATTAGGGAAATGGCAAGCGAAATGGAAATCCTCGTCAAAGGGATGTGACACGTATGAGTAGTTTCCCCAATCCATGAACGTCTTGAGAGAAAGTGGGTTGAGCTAGAGCACCGTATGAGACATGGCGACTGCAATGCGCGGTTCCACTTCCTTTCACTCAAAGACTTTCCATCCTGCACGTCTTGCGCCTCCAATATGTAGGGAAACAAAGAACCACGTGCTGCTCCATCGTAGTTCCTACAACGTTGAGAGACGGTTCCTCAGTTGGTGGGGTAGGTAGCAAAAATCGGTTTTTTGAATTTTTGGCCAAAACGGCTCTAACGACGTTGATCTAACTCCAGGTGGTCCCACGAATTGGTAAATTGATGCAAGCTATTTAATGATAGTTTTCTCGAAGAGATGGTAGTTCATTGTGTTGTAAATAGGAGAACTCCCTTTTCGCTCAATGGAGGGATGAACTGCCCCGGTGAATTTGAATTGGGAATGAAGAAATTATTCTATAGAGACAGTTTAGTTTCAATCAAAAGAATGACGTCAGCGGTATATGTCTTGAAAAACAATACGAGCGACTAGAATTTAACGGTTGCTCCTCTGCAGTTCCAAGCGGAACCATTGAGTATCCCGGTTGTGTTTGTGTGTGTGTGGGGAGGGGAACCGCCATGTAAGGTATCTGGTTCTAATCTGGTTGACACGAGATTCAGGGTGACTTGGGAAAGAGTTGGGATTAGGGCTCTTGACCGCATGAGCATTTGTTCCAGTGGTTTGCTGAGTTGGGACCTTGTTATAGGCAGTCTCGTTTGGAATATTTTGCAATTCGTGAAATCTTTAGAGGAAAGGCACTGCTCCCACTTTTTGCATGAGAACATCCACAATAATTGGCTGTGTGAGCTCTTCGACAGTTCACAACTACTGGGGCTGGATTCGGAGGCATAGTACGTGATACGAAAAAACTGGTTCGATAAACGTCTGGGTGGCCAATGCAAGACCCACAGATGGTATCGAGAGACCATTGAATTCGAAATTTTAATCGCCAGTCTTGAGGAGAGTCGATTTATAGTTTGTGTCCTCAGTTGCTAGGTGCTGTGGCTTCCTCACTAGGTCTTGGTTTTGCCTTTGCTTGGTTGCCTGCAGCAAGTGCAATTCAATGGTCTGGAGGGAGCTGGCCCAGTTCACGGTGTGTTTAGGCATGTAGCGGTGATGTCTCGTCTTTTATCCGCGCTACTAGAAGCGGCGGGAAGCTGCAAACCAAACAGAGGTTTTAGTGCTTTATTGTATACACCCGTGCCTACCGAGAGAATTGTACTCGAGGTCACGATATCCGAAAAATATAAACTTGTCGAATTACCATTCAATAGTGGGTGAGGGAAACGAAGGCAGGGAGAACGGCTGGACGAATTCAGCTGGTTTCGTGTGGTTCGGGATTTTTTGTAGACGCGAAAATAAGGTTTTTGGCGATTTCGACCGATGGAAAAGGGAGGTGGGGGACCAAAATGTACCAAAAACTAGCCTTTCCTGGATAGATTTTCGCATTTTTCTCGAAATCGGTTCTAACGATAATGATTTAACTTTCAAATTATCTTTCACTAGTTAGTACCCAACTTTTCTACTCCATAAATATCTCCATGAAAATTCGGTGAACGGAGATGCAGGTCTATGAAGTAAACAGGTTTTTTTGCGCGTTGTGGCAAAACGGCTTCATCAAACTCACTGGATGTTTTCAAAACTTTAATACCTATGTATTTTTCTCTATGAAAGTTCCTCCGGAAGTCCATTGAACACATATTAAAATGTTTTTGGGAGATTTTTGTAATTTCCATCGTAACAGCTTCACTGGATTTGATCAATCCTACGGAATGTCTTCCAGCAACCTATATTCTCATTTTGTTCTCCGTAAATATTTCTGTATCTATGTATCGAACGGGGGTTGCTTGATGCTTGGAAAACGTGATTAGTCGATTATTAATTTATCGGGTTTTCAATTTTTTTAAAACGGCTGTAACAAATTCAATAAAACATACGGAGTACTCCCATCCAACTAGTACCTACATCTCTTTCTTCATAAACGTTTCCGTAGGGATGCGTTGAACGAAGATACAGCGCCCGGTGCATACGGCAGGTCGTCGAATTTACGGGGGTTACTGAATGTTGTGTGTTGCTACGCACCAGATGTTTTACATTATTTCAACTTTCCTATTTGGCCATACAGCATTGTGACGGTATCTTGTTACGGGAGCTGGTGTGTACGACTTACTTCAGAAGGGCGAGTTGCATCACATTGTCAAAACTTAATGTTTCTTCGCTGCCTATCCAGCAATCACTTCTGATTACATCCATGTGGAGATGCGTTTCCTTAATCATATTCATAATCAGGGGAGGCGTCATTGTCACTATTCACCTTCTCCCTCCACCCCCTGAACATGTCAATCGGTACTGTCTTAACGAAGTGGCTGATGTGGACTCTGTTTCCGTGTGCCCTTGGTTCTGTGTTTCCCTGAAGTCTACATAGGCGTTGAGGAACCACGCATCTGATGATAGCTGTTCACCTACGACTGTAAACCCTCCATTCTGCATGCCAAAGTCTTCCATTATTCCCAAGAGCTGCTGGGGGAACAAATTGTAGTATTTAGATCTGATTTCATTATTGAAAAGAGCAGTTATGAGCAGAGATTGAAGAAACAGCTCTTCGAGTCAGACAGTTTCTCATTTGAAAACATACGAGACCTCTGGCTGAGAAAAGTAAGGAGATTGAAAATAACACTCTTGTCAGTTCCCGTATAGTGAGGAGAATTTTCTACTTGAAGGTGTTCGGCCGGGTTCGTGAGGCTTCATTGAACGTGGTTGCGGTGGTTGGTGTTGGATTTCCTTGACCCCGGAGGTAGTATCCCCACAAGATGCGAGTGCTATAGATAAGTGAACTAATGGAGTTTTTCATCCGCAGATATTTTGGTCCCATTTCATTGACGGAAAGTTCAGGTACAGAGGAAAACTGCGAGAAAATCCCGTAGGTTAGACTGGTTGAAACACAGAGACGTGGGAATAACCTGATGAGTGGTGTACCTTGCTTTGGAAAGTTGCTTTATTGTATGCTAACGGTTTCCATAAGACGGTAATACGTAGTTATTCACTCTCATTATCCTTTAAGGCCACGTTCTTGAGTTTTCTTTACTCCTATTTTCCTAGTTTTCTTTGCTGTAATTTGGTCTTGAAACTCCCAAATTTGCTCGAAACTTAGGTGTCAGCAGTCTGAACTGAGCATTTTGTCATCCTGTCGCCCGTACTCAGGTTCGCTCCAACCCAGTTTGCAGTTTGTAATGGCGAAAAAAGGCACTTTATTCCAATTGCATTTCACCCTGCAGTTGGGGGTCCAGAATTCCGCTGCTGTGTTACCTGCAAATCCGTAAGAGCTGGCCTTGAAGGGGCTGAATTGAATCTCTGCAAAACGCATGAAAAGCAATACCGCAGAAAAAATGCTTACTGACCACAACATTCTTGGGTACTGGAAGGTGAACTGCAGGTGCTTCGCAACGTACGCAGTGGGGCGGGCATGTCAACGTACAGGTGGTTGAGGAAAAAAACCAGCTAAAATTAAATAGCCATCCCTCAATAAGCTTTGGTGGAAAAGCGCGTTAGGTATTAGGAGTGAAAGTGAGAGGTGAGGCTTCAGCCAACACCATGTACAAGGCCATCTATCTATACGTGATTGGTTATGTCCCCATTGTCTGGGGCAGTTGCACTCCTGTGGATCACCAAGGGCTATAAGACTGTATCAACAGAAGCACTCGAGGTGATCACTGGTCGGTTTACTTGGCTGTTCAGTGCATGGTTGACAAGTAGATAGTGAAATGGGAGTTAGAGAAATCGCAGGCGAGATGCGAATCCTCGTCAGAGGGATGTGACATGTATGAGTTCTTCCTCAACATTCGTGAACGTCTTGGGAGAACGTGAGTTGAGCCACACCACTGGACTAGGAAGTTTCGTACATGTCTCTACTTATTTTCTCTCGTAGATTCCCCATCATACACGTCTTGCGTCTCCTGCGTGAGGGAGACAAAAAACCATATGCCTCTTCACTGTAGTTTCTACAACAGTGAGCCACGCCAGTAACACACAGACAACAGGTCTTCACCGGGAGACCGTCAAACGACCAAATACCTGCCGTACCTCCGCAGGTCTGAGTTCGGTGGATGCTGCAGAGCATCTTGCATATTACGAAACTGTAACTTGCATGAGTGAGATAACCATCGTAGAGGGTTTAGGAACAGATTTAATAAGGAAACAGACCCGTTAATGATCGTGATCGTAGTTGAAAAGGAAGAAGGAAGAAAGGTTGCGAGCGGTTTGAGGATTCCGAAAGATTCCTTGAAGCATTATAGGCAATCTTGAATGTTCCCTGAACTCAACGGACTGGTAGAGGTTGATGAGTTCGTATTACTACTAGTATTGTTTTGTCAGAGAGGTCTGCGCACCAGTTGAGCGTGTCAGCATTTCTACTGTAGAAGATGCTTCTCGGAGTGCTTTGTGTACATCGACTGGGTATGTGCATTGCACAATGGATAATCCGTTAACTTTCCAGACTTTCATCGTGAAGAAAAGTTGTTTAGCGTCTTGTTACCTTATAAGCCGTGCATCAATTGGTGAGGAGATTTGTGAGCACCTGCAACGCATCATCAAACGACTTCCAGCACTCTGGCTGCTCTCCTGATCGCAAAAGGAACGCTCCAAGTAGGGAACGAGAAGAGTGAGAGCCAAATTTGGTCCTAATACGTCCTGTGTCAATAGCTATTTCTCATATGTTCAAAAGCTTTTCAGTTCATGACGTTAGTCTTGTTGTACGTCTCCGTACCCTTTTTCTCGCCACTCTACGAGTTCTGGTCATCCTCACGTCCAGGCTCCTGATCCTCTCATTCCTGCAATCTTCAGCAATGTGTTGAGAGTAGTTCCAGATACTTGATCCATGCAGCTTTTGTGTGCTTTCCATGTTTTAGTACATGCGATTGAGCTTGCCATAGCCGATTTGATGTTCACAATTAATTTTTTTACTTTTTGAGCGTTCAGTTAACTGAATCAAAGTAGTTGCAATTTTCAAGGTTTTCCCTCTCACAATAGTTTGCGTTAGTAACGTCCCTGAGATTTGCCATGATGTTACCTTACTGCTTCCTGTCGATCGTGATATCATCGCACGTTTTCCCTTCTACTGGAGACGCGTTTAGGTAGTTTCGTTGTATATTAGCAATGTCATTTAATTGCCGTAATGCCGTGTGGATGTTTTGGGGTAGGCAGGAATTTTAAAGAGTTGATCCAGTCTGGGATGAGCATATGTGGGGACTCATTCTCCTGTGCTCTTGCAGTTATATCAACGAAATGTGCTTTGCGTAAAGCGGTGTCGTTTCAGCGCAATTAACCTGATAACCCTTTGTCCTTGGAAATAAGAATGAAACGACGACTTCCAGGGTTAATGAAGCGGAAAGGTTGTTACGAAGTACTGAAAAGGGGGTCGCGGAGACAGTTGTCGATAGAGGAGCCACCTTGAAAAGGACCAGGAGGAGAGGACGTGGAAGCTATTGTCTTCTCCAAAGGTCCCTTCTACTGTTCACCTCGCCCTTACCCTCCTGTTTCCTTATTTCCAAAATACTCTTCCCCACATCCTCTTCGTCACTCTCTGCCTTCGCCTTTTCAAACAAAACTCTAATTGGCCTTTGGGAAACTTACCTTTTATTTCCCCACCCCCTCTTCTTTACCCATGTTCTTCAATTCACGGTGCTATTTCTTCATCACTTAAGGATTAGTCGTTTGTTGAGCAGTTTTGCCAGTTGCTGGCCTTTCGCTTGATTGGAGAGATTATTGTTGAAACAATCATTTCTTTAGATTCAGGCTCAAATACCCAAGTACGCCGTTTCTTCTTGCCACTTCAAATGCACTCCTGAAAATCGCATTCATCAATCCGCGTACACGGAACTGTTGAAGTAATGAATCTCGTGAAATCCGTTTTTTGTTTATTATTCATTCTAAATAATAACCCTTTGTTTTCGGTCAGGAAAAGTGTTTTACAACCCCCCCTCAAAATTTGATACTTCACGTTTCAAGACAGGGGGATTCCAAATCTGCTATGTCCGTCCGCCGTCCCCCGTCCAGGCCGTTTTGTGCCTTTAACGTGGTCAAAAAAATCCGTTCTTTCGCACAAAAATCCCATTTGGCATCCAGTTGTGCCCGCCATCTCGGCAATCCGATCGGACGAAGCCCATGGTTGTTATGGACAAAAATGTTTTAAAAAATTAACAAAACGCAGTATAATTGCAAATACGCCGTGTTTCGTATCGTCTTCAAGGTATTTGTACATCCTGGGTTGAATGGAATGAGTATCAGACGTGTTCAACTGCATATAGGGATATTGCAGTAATTATAGTGAGCCAAAGTCAACTAATTGAAAGAACTCGTGGGAACTACAGCGGAAGTCAACGTTTCGTCGTTAGTACTCCCTCCCTCCCTGGAGTAGCCCCCGTCCCAATTTCCCCGACTCATTTTGCCCAACGGGGCGGTGGAAGGTTAGAGGCACTTCCTCTGCACACCCCTGCATCATAAATGGCTACATACGCTTACGGGCGCCTGGCGCCATGGGAATATCTAGTTTCCGTAGTTCCATTCTAGTCAGGTAATGTTTCGTATGGTTTACTAGTATTTTTCGATGCTGCATCGAATGGAATGGCTCTCAAAGCAGTAATACTAGGCCAAGCTGTTCATCAGAATAATAAACCGTTGTGTAATAATTTGCAGAGTTTTAATGGTGGATCTGTTCGACGTTACGATAGTAACGACATTAACAACCCCCAAAAACAAATGAGATACGATAATTTACATATGCGTACAAGAACGTACATCACTTCAATTCATATTACTCAGTTAACAACCTATCAAAATACCTAGTGCGTACTAACACACAACGTTCCTTAGCTCTACGTCAATTCACTTGCGTTCTAATACCAAATGAGTTTATGCAGCAGGGGGTATAATACTAACTCTCCTTATATGTCGTATATTATGCCACGTTATCGTCCAGAGCATCATGTTGGCCCTGGTTTACAACATAGTTGAGACGTACACCTCCTTTTCCAGTGTGCTGAAATGTTCAGAAAAATATCTTGTGCGACGCATCACACAACTTTGCTTACATCAATTTTAATAGCTCTAGCAACTAATAATGATCGTTTTTCTTCAAGTTAATAACAACGTTTCACGAAGAAATTAGTGGCACTATTTATTGAGTTGCTCCAACATTAGCCACGGTTATTATTGAATAATCAGTGTATGCATAAGGCTGTCAACTTAATTTGTCTATGTTCAGTAATTATAGAATAAATACCGTGATAAATGGTAGTCAGTTAATCGGCAGGGGCTCGAATTTTAGAACATCTCGGGTTGCATCTAATCATCAAGCCACGATTTTGCTGTGGCTCTCTACATTAACAATTTAATTTAAATCGTTAGGGCCGTTTTGTCGTTATATGCCGATTTTGCTCATACCCTTATTCCAGCGGCTCACCGTGACCTGCAGGGAACGGCGGACGGACATTGCAAATTGGGAATCTCCATGTCTTGAAACGTAAAGTATCAAATTTTGAGGGGGGGTTGTAAAAAATTTTTCGTGACCGAAATCATAGGGTTATTATTCATAATGAATAATAAACCAATACACTCACGTTCGGTTGTCTTGAAACTGGTGGCCCAGAAGTACATTATGTAGTGATGTGTACGCCAGCTAATGGTTTCTATCAGTGTGTGGTTTGATTATACGTGAGTGTTTCATTAGAATGCCAAACAAATTGCCGAATTGCCTACTTCGTACTATGACTAAGCTGTGAGGGAAGTCGTGTGTACAAGTTTGGTTTCAGTGGCGTTTCGCACGATTTCTATGGGATCGTCCAATTTACGAGTATATCCACGTGATTAACAACTGGAAATTCCAGATCGAGGTATATGTGGTGTGCGGTTTTCTGATGATCCGTGAAACTCCGCGTCAGCGGAACTGCACCATTGAATTTGTACAGAATCAATTATTAGAGGCCAGGGCCGTTGCCCTTCGCCGCCTCAGTTGGTTTGGGTAACGGAGGTTTTACGACATTCTAGTAAGCAACCCAAGCTATATTGGTTCCCCTTGCGCCCTCTCACTTTTCATCGTCCGTCCGTCCAATTTCTTGCCCCATTGGGGTTTTACTTAGTGTTGTTGAAGCCTAGAAGGTATCGTATTGTTTTTCTGAATCCTCCGTCTTCATCCCTCTTCTCCGGAATTGGAAAAGTTTCACGGCGCCTCCACCCAAGGATACACACACACTTTCGGGACATCCGATGCTTGAATTTTCTATTGGCAGGTTCCGAGTTCGGCGGATACCATACCATGCCATATCATACCATGGGGCATTGTGACGAATACGAACGTAGTGTGCTACATACACTGAGGGTCTAGTTAGTATGCCTCCATAAGTTAGGAGGCGAATTTGTACACAGGTTCGCTCAGAGCAATCTACTCATGTGCACGCTAGCATTGTCAACTTCTACTATTATGTTTCAACAGAACTAGCATGGAACTGCACTAATCAAAAGCCTGCTCCTCGCTGCTTAATCAGTTTTAGACGCCCTAGATGTCGCATTGGATGTGATCTAATTTCAAGTCTATATCTATAAAGTAATCTAATTTCTATTGTTGCAGGTATGTACCGAGTCTATTTCTATGCGAATGGATAACGTTTGAAGGTGAGAAATTTTTCAGATTCTGGTTCGTCTAATAATATTGTAGTTGAGAAGAAACTGAGAAGCTAGTTTAGTTTTTCATGATACGTATCTACTATAACAACACGAAATTACGGACATTCATTAACCGTCGAAAAGTACCGTTTTCGTAGTCAATCCTCGCTTAGCCTTGGACATCCAGTGTAGGCTTCGAATTCAGTTGGGAGATCGGGCTTGTGCCTTTCTTCTATTACCAAGTCACTATCTTCCGTAGCGTATTAGCCAAATCCCAGTGAAAGTTCAGCCCGCGCGACTTCCACTTTGAGACAAACGCTACACAACTGATTGCTTCAGGGAAGCTCTATCGAATACGCTAGTTGAAACCATTTGTACGTTGATGCTCAAATTTGTTGAGTGAGGCTCTCTGGGTTCAAGAACCACGTTTTAAGCGCAGAACGATCAATCTTCTTCTCTGACGTTGCAAAGGGAGCGTGAGATGCAATTAGTTCGACGGTGCGAGTTCGTCACAGGAAAAAGGTTGACAAGCCACCCCTATGTGGAAAGGTGGTAGATCTTGCAGTCAAACGGCTAAAACGACCATTCAGCAAATTGTGTTAAACAGAAAGAGCAGGAACACAATTGCTTGCTACTCGGGCCAGGCGAGTTCGTTGAGCCATCGCCCTCGTTTGATTGCTGTAACCTGGTTCCGCTGAACCCGCCTTCCCTCGTCGGCCGTGGTTCTCTAAGCATCTAGCTGCGTCTGAATCTCAAATCTTTCTGTAATAAAAATTTTTGATAGGACAAATAAATAATAACTACTTGAGTTCTCGTCATTTTCCACGAGCCTGCTTTGTCACTGCGCCAAAATCCGTTTTGGTTTATTATTCATTCTGAATAATAACCCTATGTTTTCGGTCACGAAAAATTTTTTACAACCCCCCCTCAAAATTTGATACTTTACGTTTCAAGGCATGGAGATTCCAAATTTGCAATGTCCGTCCGCCGTCCCCCGTCCACCGTCCGCCGTCCGGGCCGTTTTGTGCCTTTAACGTGGTCTAAAAAATTCGTTCTTTCGCCCAAAAATCCGATTTGGTATCTAGTTGTGCCCGCCATCTCGGCAATCCGATCGGACGAAGCCCGTGGTTGTAATGGGCAAAAAACGGTTAAAAAAATTAACGAAACGCAGTACAACGCGGGAGCTACAAGCGTTTCGTCGTTTGAATTCCCTCCGCCCCGCCCGTCTCTTTAAAAAAGGTCGCCTTTTTTAAGCGCACGCTCGCTTCCCTCCAAACGACTCCGCCTCCCGCTTGCCGCTCAACTCCCCACTCGCCTAGTTCCAATTTCCCCGATGTTTTGTTTTAATACAATTCAATTTTTTTAGATTCTTTCGTTTCATTCTCATTTTGGTTTTTTCATAGATTTTAGGTTAAATTTTGATATTAGTATTTAGCGTGCATGTTTTCATATTAAAATTCAGTTTTTTCTAGATACTTTCGTTTTTTTTTTTTTTAAATATTTTAATATTACGATTCAGTTCTTTTCGACCTTTTTTTGGGTTTCATTATGATATTTTTCGATGCTGAATCGAACGAATTACGTCTTACCCGTTTAATAAAACCTTATTAAGGTAACACCGGTAATTTGAAAAACCGGTGACGTGGAAAACCAGACACAAACACTGTGTTCGATCCTGATCTCCGTCTTACGAGCGCTTCCGAGGCTGCAAATATGATAAGTTTTCCCTCGCGACCCCCGCCGGTTAACAATTTTCCGTCAGTGCGACGCGAGCCAAAATATTGCCTTCACTTTATTTAAAGCTATTTATCTATCTTTGTTACGCACAAACTGTGCGTTTTTACGTACTGGAACTTCTCGAGGTAAAGTACGTCCTTTCCTCTAGGAATACCAGGCCCGGTCGACGGGAAACGGATTCTGCAGATCCTTTTCGTTTTCCGCCTCTACCATATTTGTCATTGGTTGCGTCCCTCGCGACGGATTTTGGTTTTGCCCACCCTCCTAATTACAGTCCACAATCTAATTTAGTTCTTAGTCACCATATTTTGGTCACTCCGGGCCTCGATTGGAAACTGCGCACATGCTAGTCAGTTGGATCCATCTTGGCGTTTGCAACTTCATTAGCGCTGATCGGATCAAGATTAGTAGCCTACGGTTGCTTGTTTGTTCTTGTAAAGGGGGAACAACTCGGAGCTTTCTACCTCCTTTTATACCCTTTCTTTCTCGTACGTACTTCCGCCTCTCCCAAGATCCGCTCCTTATCGTATCAGCGGTTTCTTTCCTCGTCGGTATCGGTGTTCTCATAGTTTCGTGCCAATAAAAATGGGCCTAAAGGAAGATTCAGCCTCTCGATTTGCGAAATTAACGGAAAAGAAGAAACGTCTGCAAGAAGACACCTTTGGAATGATCGCAACTCTCCCTAAAAATCAAGATTTTTTCTGGCTAGAGTTGAAAAACTTGATTACATTTTTGATGAATTTAACATCGTGCTAGATAATTTGGCCGCTTTACGTTCAAAAGAAGCCGCACTGGTGACTGACTGCATCAGTGAAACTTCTGCATTTTGTGACGTGATATCTGACAAAATCAGTTTCGGGGTTGGCAAAACCCTTGAACCGTCGTAGCTGCAGGGAACAAAACTGTTGAGAAAGGAACCAGGTCCATGGAAGGTTACTGAAGGAAGGTGAGGCCGTTTTTTTCCTTCTCCCGTTTTTCTCTTGGATTTGCCCTGGTGCGTATTCCCGTTGAAATTTGGTTCTCCGTCAATTCCCTGCTCCCTTCCCGCGTGAGTACGTTCCTGCAACAGTTCGAACGAAGAGGAAGAAACTCGAACGTATCTGCAAGTCTGTGGTCCTGGTTTCGTTTTTGGTTTATTATTCATTCTGAATAATAACCCTATGTTTTCGGTCACGAAAAATTTTTTACAACCCCCCCTCAAAATTTGATACTTTACGTTTCAAGACATGGGGATCCCAAATCTGCAATGTCCGTCCCCCGTCCGCCGTCCGGGCCGTTTTGTGCCTTTAACGTGGTCCAAAAAATTCGTTCTTTCGCACAAAAATCCAATTTGGTATCTAGTTGTGCCCGCCAACTCGGCAATCCGATCGGACGAAGCGCATGATTGTTATGGGCAAAAAACGGTTAAAAAAATTAACGAAACGGAGTCAACGTTTCGGTCTCATCGAAATCGCTCGCTTCGACTGGCAACGCTCGCCCCGCCGCCCGCTCTACTCGTTGGAAGCCCCCGACTCGTGTTTCGTATTTCGTTCTCGTCTTCACCTCCCCGAATGACTGTTTCGCTCGTCTCAACAATTTCCGTTAGCAAAATATCTGTTATCTTCGATTGAGCTTTTCATTATTCGTTTATTTTTGGTTTATTTATTTAATAGTTCGTTCGTTTCATTTTTTTTGGTTTTAATACGATTCAATTTTTTAGATTCTTTCGTTTCATTCTCATTTTGGTTTTTTCATAGATTTTTGGTTACATTTTGATATTAATATTTAGCGTGCATGTTTTCGTATTAAAATTCAGTTTTTTCTAGATACTTCCGTTTTTTTTTGTTGTTTATTTTAATATTATGATTCGGTTCTTTTCGACCTTTTTTGGGGTTTCATTATGATATTTTTCGATGCTGAATCGAACGGGATGGGTCTCGGAGCATTAATGCTAGGTCAAGCTGTTTATCCGAATAATAAACCGTTGTGTAATAATTTGCAGGGTTTTTTCTTTTGGCATGCCATAGGTAGGAGAGGACGTTTAATTTATCATTCCATTCCTCTTTTGGTTTATTATTCATTCTGAATAACCCTATGTTTTCAATCTCGAAAAATTTTTTACAACCCCCCCTCAAAATTTGATACTTTACGTTTCAAGACATGGGGATTTCAAATCTGCAATGTCTGTCCCCTGTCCCCCATCCGCCGTCCGGGCCGTTTTGTGCCTTTAACGTGGTCTAAAAAATTCGTTCTTTCGCACAAAAATCCCATTTGGTATCTAGTTGTGCCCGCCATCTCGGCAATCCGATCGGACGAAGCCCATGGTTGTTATGGGCAAAAAATGGTTAAAAAAATTAACGAAACGCAGTATAATCGCAAATAAGCCGTGTTTCGTATCGTTTTCAAGGCCCGCTCGACTCGCAGCGCCCTTCGGACTCGCAACGTTCTGCCAATTGCCGTGCGAGGGTTCACTGGAAGCCCTCGTCCCACCCCTCCGTCCAATCAGACGTTTACGGGCGCCTGGCGCCGGTGGAATATTTTTAATTTCCTTAGTTCCATTGTAGTCAGGTCATGTTTCGTATGGTTTACTAGTATTTGATGCTGAATCGAATGGGATGGGGGAGCAGTAATACTAGGTCAAGCTGTTCATGAGAATAATAAACCATTGTGTAATAATTTGCAGGGTTTTTTTTACCAGTAAATATTTTTCTTTTTTTGCTGTGTAGGAGGCCCCATTTCTTTTTAATACTTAGTTCCCGAATAAATGTATCTCAGTTGTTGTTTTTTGGCTTTTCCTTCCCTTAAATGCCTGGGTTCATCCCCACTAGAATTTATTTGATTATTCGCCCCTGTTGGTTTATTATTCATTCTGAATAATAACCCTATGTTTTCGGTCACGAAAAATTTTTTACAACCCCCCCTCAAAATTTGATACTTTACGTTTCAAGACATGGAGATTCCAAATTTGCAATGTCCGTCCGCGTCCCCGTCCCCCCGTCCCCGTCCCCCGCCCCCTGTCCGCCGTCCGCCGTCCGGGCCGTTTTGTGCCTTTAACGTGGTCTAAAAAATTCGTTCTTTCGCCCAAAAATCCGATTTGGTATCTAGTTGTGCCCGCCATCTCGGCAATCCGATCGGACGAAGCCCATGGTTGTAATGGGCAAAAACCGGTTAAAAAATTAACGAAACGCAGTACAACGCGGGAGCTACAAGCGTTTCGTCGTTTGAATTCCCTCCGCCCGCCCGTCTCATTAAAAACCAACCGCTCTCGAGGCGAGCGAGTGCGGCCTCCCGCTCGCTTCCCTCCCAACGACCGGTCTCTCCCCATTCGCCTTACTCTTCCAATTTCCCCGACGTTTTCGTTTTAATACGATTCAATTTTTTTAGATTCTTTCGTTTCATTCTCATTATGTTTTTTTCATAGATTTTTGGTTAAATTTTGATATTAGTATTTAGCGTGCATGTTTTCATATTAAAATTCAGTTTTTTCTAGATACTTTCGTGTTTTTTTTGTTTATTTTAATATTACGATTCAGTTCTTTTCGGCCTTTTTTTGGGTTTCATTATGATATTTTTCGATGCTGAATCGAACAGGATGGGTCTCGGAGCATTAATGCTAGGTCAAGCTGATTATCCGAATAATAAACCGTTGTGTAATAATTTGCAGCGTTTTCCTTATTTATTTTTCGTTACAATTTAAAGACCTGTATTCTGTCATTGTACACGCTTCTAAACGTTGCCCTTACGGTCAAACTTCCCGGAATTCCAGTTACCCAAATTTAACGGGCAAGTTCAAAATGTTGCTTCCTTGATTTTATATTTGTCACATTGATTCATGAATCATATCTGACAGACTTGAAGAAATTCACGTATCTCCTCGCCAACGTTGAAGGTCCGGCACTTCAACTGGTAAGGACTGTTGCGTTTCGTCTCGAGAATTATCAGATTCCGTATCAATCACTGGTCAAACGATACACCAATAAAAGACTCCTTGGGACCCCCTAAATGTATTTTATTGTAAAGTTGTCCTCACTGAGACGCTCCCTCAGACTTATACGAAGATTGGCCAGATACTTCTGTTTCATAAGAGTTTTATATGAAGAGGCAGAGAACACAGGTAGCGAGTCGAACGTGATCCTCCATGATCACTAAAACTAAGGATACGTATGTGTGAAGACCAGGCTTCAGTGCTTGTAGAAATTTGCTACAAGGCATTCAATCAAACTAAGCACACCTGCCGCCAGGGGAATCTTCTCGTTCCTGACTCCACGACTGAAGGAACGTCCTCGACACATTTCGCAGGTCATTCCACCAGAAATAGACTGATCCACCAGCGCCAGCGCCTTAATTGCCAATTATCATGAATATCCCAGTGTCAAACCAGCTTAACCGAATTTTTCAGTGTGTACAATTCATTCTTTCCCCGCCATAAGGAATATTATGTTGTAATTGTCTTATGCCAATAAAGTTTTCTTTAAACCAAAGGTGGAAACATGCAAGGCAGTACAGCTGGCGAGGATGGAGATGGTTGAGGAATTACCAGGTTCAAAATATAAACACGAAAGAAGAGCAAAAAAGAAACCTTTTTGACTATTACTCTAAATGATTTTTCTGGCCTTAACATGCCCCCCGGCCAAAGTTTCCGGCTGGCGTTTTGCCGCCAAGTTCAAAACCGCCTCTGCTCGTCAGCCACCTGTTTTCTCAGTGACGCCGCACAGACTGGCGGATGAGCCGGGAAGGTGAAACGAAAGCCGGACCCGCGGAGCTCTTGTCCCATGCCCTTGGGAAGGCCCCAGCAGCTTCACCTCTATTGATCTTCCAGCCGCTCCCTCCCCTCTCTCCATCGTTCTTCCTCCTTTTCGGAAATCAACAGGTGAAGAGGTGGTTTCATCCCCAGAACCAAAACTGCCAGGCCACTGCACCTTCTCGGCCGTTCTACCCTTCTCCCAATGCGCCCCTGCAACTGAGGGTATGCTTGTCCCCCTGTCAATTTCGCCTCTTCATCACAGCTCATTATTTCTTTTAATGCACTGGTATTGTAAACGCCTTTTCGCTCGTTTTTTTGACATGTCGCTATTTTTTTTCTATTGATGTAATGCAGGGAAAACGTTAATGATACAATGTCGTGTGTGTGGCGTTCGGAGCATATGTCTGGAAGGCGTAAAAGGCACTACCGCAACAAAGTGGAAGGCAACATCATACACGAATTCTTGAATTCTCACAGATTTGAACATACGTTTTTGTTACTTTCGTAAGAGATAAAAGATGAAACGCAATAGTAAACCCCTCCTATAACATACCAAGTATTAGCAAAGAAGTACATTTCCTGCCATGCTTGAAAAGGAATTATACCTTCTGCTGAAACACTATTATAACGACATCGTACGCCTCTGTTGTAATCGTTTGAGCCCAGTTTTTTTCCCCTTCCCCTTTCAACTGGAAGAATCTAGGGCCATTTCTCTTCTTTTCCATTTACCAAGAAAAACATACTGTGACTCCACACGATGAGTAGAATGTGACTATTGACCATTCAATTTCTCTCCTTTCAACCGAATACAACGAACGTTTGGAAGCAACTGTTATGGAATCATCTACAATAACGTGAAAGAAAGGGGTGGGCGACCTTAGTTCCAATTTGGGTTGAGCTTGTGTTGGGAGAATCTGCCGATATTACTTTAAAGTGGTTTCCTGTCCCGATGCAGTGCTGAATTCTCATTTTGATTGATGACCATGATAGAATTTTCATGGTTTTTAAACTGCCAAGTGGTTTGATACTGGAAAGGGTGTGTAAGGACGGTTATTAACTATCAGAACATTTATTTAAATCACTAATCAATTCATCGACCACTTTAACAATATACGGATGTTGTCACGGCATTGTTGTTTAACGTATCAAAATTCAAATCTCGCGTGTACTACATGCATATCAATCAGCCATGATAGCGCCATTTTAATTTTCTCTTTCCGTGTTATTGTCTTTGTATTTTTAGCTAACTACGAGTATATTTTCCGTAACTGTGTACTCCAAATCGGTACCGAAACGGAATCAATCGTATTTACCAAAATATTTAGCAGCAACCCCCTTCCCTGCTTCATGTTTGTACGCCAATCATCGAGAAAAACAATTCTTTTCGTGTTTTACGTCGCTTATATTTAGCTATATATTTTATGTACACTCAATGGATGAACTGGCTTTGGTGAAAGAAAGTGGTGCTACTAACGTAAGGAACAGAAATTAGTACGGAATGAACCATATCAACGAATTACAGTAGGAAGTTTATCAGCATCATGAAAATTGTTTCACACTCAAGTATTTGAACAACGTTAAAAATCACCACCGACAAATCTAGAAGGGAATTTCCATGAATGCATTTGTAGTCCGAATGGGCATTGAGATTGAAAGATCAAACCACCCGGCAGCCTAAAGTTAATATTTGGCCTCTCATTGGATAGTTGATGTTGCAGAATTTCTGATCCAAGTCGAATTCACTTGTTGATCTGAAATTGGTTTCGTTGATAAGATGCCTCACGGCTATTTACCTAAGGGTGAAAGGCTCGACCGAAAGGCACCCGAACTCCTATGAATAACTGAGTGTTTAGTGTTTCTTCCCTTTTTCCTTCGTCGGTATGTTTAAGGGCGAGAAACGGAGATGCGCCCTTCTCCTAGAGCATCGAGGAGCCAAAGGAAATGAGAGCCTGGAAGGATGAAGAGGTCTGGAGGGGGTAGGGCCTATGTTATTTATTCATTGGCAGATCCTTCTTGCCAGGCACGTAGCTTCGCTTATTATTATTTACGCCATTCTTTCTTCTCTCTTCGGCGAAAATCTTCTTCTTCCAATCGTTATCCTTTCTAACCCAATTTTTATGTTCTTCGACGAGCGTGAAGTTATTCATTGTTCTTCCCTTTTATGCGACTTGAAACTATGTGCCTTCATTGTTCGTATGGTGCGTTATCTTCTCGATCCGTTTGACGAGTCGTAAATTCGCTTCACTTCCGTCTACTGGGGAAGAGGAAGAGGATTCCACGTCTCTCGACGCTGAGTTGCTGCTCAAATTCTTTATCATGCTTTTGAGTTCTGAACTGAGGACGGTAGGACCCGTGAAATCGTTTTAGGCGATTAACCTTTTTGTGTCTTCTTTCCGATTTAGATAATATGTATTTGTTTTGGTTTGGCCTATCATGAGCCGTTGTACAAAAAAATGTTGATATCACGTGTCACTTATGTTCTATATATTAGCATAACCTTGAAAAAAAAACTTACTGCAGAGCATTCCGCCCTCGAAACTCTCGGTAGCCTCGAAAAGGTCTGGTGATAACAGAACTCCACCGCCCGATCCACATCCCTGCCCTATCTGCAGCAAACATCATGGGGTAAAAATTGCCCACGATTTCTCAACTCCAGCCAGGATGCTCGAAGAACCTGCGTGGAAGTGCACAATCTGTGTACGAATTGTCTGGCAACCACACAAGCAGCGTCTGGCTCTCAAGAGCTGAAAGTTTATATGTAAATCTTAATTCAATACTCCCGCCACAAACATGGGCACCCTTTTGTAAATTAAACTTCTCTCTCTCTATGCTCAAGATTAGGTTCCCCTTGGTTGGGTGGACAGCAACGCCCTGATTGCAGTACATGGCATGAAACTGCAGTGCTCATGAGTAGCTGAGGAGAGGCACTTCATTAAGGGCGGAGCGATGTACCTGGACGAACCAAACTCTTCCGCTCAGCGAAGGCTCGTCGGGGGCGTTTGTGCTGACTGTGCACCTCAAATGCCCCGATTTGCTAGAAACTTCGCCGCCCTCAGTTGTAACCGAGCAGTTCCCTCGTCGCCCGCGCTCGCATTCGCTACCACCCAGTTCCCTGTTTGTGGACCTAATTGCATTCGGTTGATATCGTACTTACTCCTGAATCACTTAGCGATACCGCTAAAATATACCTGTAACAGGTATAACAAATGTACAATTCTCCGAAAATGAGCAGAGCAGCACAATAACATTTCTACATCTATTTTATTCACGTTTTTCCTCATAAATCCTGCACAATGCTAGCGGTGCTCACAAAAATCGTGCTGGAAGTCCAATGTACTACTTATACATATGCCATTAAATGTTTACGATGGCTGTAAGATAAACAAGCAACCCAACAAAGTTCTGAATTTAAACACTTTCAGTCCATTGACCAGCTCTTTTCGTGGTTTGCCCGATTAATCCAGGACAATTGATACGAACCTTTCCAACAAAAGACATCACGTTGACAGTTCCATAAATTATCTACACAGTCTTTACTCAATAAAGGTAGCAATTGAAGCATGCGGTTGGCAACCCAAAAAAATCCAGTACCCTTAGCACTGCCAGCTTATAGATAAAGCGTTGAACTAAGTCTACCTAGTTCATATGCACTTAGCAGAAAACTGATTGGATTTTGCTGTTACAGTGATGGGAATTGGTTCAACCATGTGGAGATGATTAAAATTGAGTGATGCGTCGCATCAGATATGTCCATTTTAAACCGAATGGTACTAAGTGATTATAGTGATAGTTCACGTTTTTGTGTATTCTACAGTTGAACCTTAGTTTCAAATTTCATTAGCAGGGTTATCGTGTTATCATGAGAAGGTACACCAAGGTTTTTTCGACTGACCACATTCGACGAAGTGTCCAAGGTCTGAGGCTGGTTCTGCCGTGATCACGGAATTCGCACTTCAGCGAGGCTGCGCTCTAGTAACTTTTTAAAATGTTATTAATACCGTTACTTACACGAAGAATGAATGAAGTAATAACGTCAGACATGAAGGCGTTGGCAGAGCCACCTCATTGCTAACACTCATTTGGGTTAATTAGAATGGGAGGATGGAACGACGTGTCGTCTGTTAGATCAATAATGATTATAAAACTCCTCTAGATCCGAGTCTTGAGCTCCCCAGACGCTCCTACTGTGAAATAGTTTCTTGAAAGGCAAAGTTGGAGAGTAAGCGGCATCCGAAAGGAGCTCTAACGCAAATGCTTCCTTTGGGACCCTCGTTGGCGTAATATTATAACAGTAGTAGAACTTTGCCCAACGTGGAGACTGGCTGGCTGTAAGCGCCTCAGCCCAACGAGCCGATTCAGCTCGAAACTTAGCGATTGACAAACGGCCCATTATATACCTGCTCCACTCAGACTCACTTCAGCTCCACGAAATTGTGTGTAAATGAAGATTAACTCGCTCTTGTGGGGTCTCTTCCTCTTTGAAGCTTTTTTCAATTTAATTTTGCAGAGGAACACAAAGTTTCCTCCGCTCGTGGACGTCCCTAGACCCTGTCTCCGTCTTCCTTCCAGTCAAAATTAAATTGCCTCTCAGTCGTTCCGAATTTGTCAGACTATCTTCCAACGGACTTCAAAAATTGTTACGAGTGGGAATCGAGTATACGGTCCCTGAAAAAAAAAAGTTTTACGCGGAGACTAATGCACAAGTACAAATGTTTTCAAGAGGAACATTGAAAGAAATATTGAGTACGATGCATCACACGACGTTCCTCGCTCCCACTTATAATCGATGAGTTTACTTCTTACATCTCCTCGTAGTGGGGACCTGCAACAGAATAATGTATGGAGTATGAAATGCAGGCACGGGCCAGTGAAAACCGCGATAGTCGAAATTATCAAGTTGGCCGTTGAACACGAAAGATACGAGATACGCCTCCGAGAGCCATCCCATTCGATTCATCATCGGAAAATTGTAGCATATGATACGAAACATGCCTGATCGACGAGAATTGATTTTTCTAAGCGCCACTAAGCAATCGAAGCAACGACAGCCCGTTCTATTCGACTCAGTATCGCAAAATACGAAACGATACCCAACACGACGTAAGTGCAATAAAATTGCCAAAATTTCGTTTTTAACTAATTTTGCGAATCTATTTTTGCTCATGACGACTATGGATGTCGTTGGGATTGAAGAGTAGGCGCCCATAACTAGATCCCAAACGGAATTTTTGTGTGAAAGAACGATTTTTTTTTTACCTTGGACGGACATTGCAGATTTGTTATCCCCATGCCTTGAAACGTAAAGTATCGCATTTTGAAGGGGGGGGGGGGATTCCTGACCGAAGACATAGGTGTATTCAGAATGAATAATAAACCAAAATGTGTGCGAACTCAGCTCTCTGAAAAATTCTAAACATAAAGGGATTCTAAATTGAAGAGTTGCTGAAGTTGGTTGAGCTCATGATAGATGTTATTTGTGATCGACGTCGAGGTAATCTGTCAAATCCCCGGTTCTTCTGCCGACTTGTGACGGCACAACTCTCGGTTTGAACTTTACGTAGGCTCACTGACAAGTTTGTGGTGTATAGCGCACAGCCGCTAACCTACTGCAAAAAGCCGGATAAGTTAACAGACCTTAACGTATTTGCTCCACAGCAGCAGTTACACTCATCAACCGGTCAGTGATTGGGGCAAACGCTACAACGCACTTGAATTGCGCATTGGTTGTGACATTGAAGTGAACGTGTTATTGTTTGGGAATTGGAGGGCGCTTGCAATTTATGACGTAAAGAAAGTTGTGCGGGGCTGCGATGGCAGGGAGGCTTTTTCTCCTCCGATCGGACCTCCTGTCAAGTCTGTTGGTGGAACAATACCGATCGGCGGGAAAATGACGGTCGACGGGTCGTAAATCCTCATTTTGGTCGAAAAGTGTCCTCTAGCGACGCCATAGTTGATGTAGGATGGCCAGGTTTTTTTCCGGCCTTTTATCTATGAGGTTTCTGTCAAATGCGGGAGCTGAGCGGCCTGATTGGATGAATAGCCGTTTTCTAGATCGCCGAGCTGGGTGGTGGTTATCTCACTGTCTCTCTTCCTCTCCCTTAACATGTGGATTTTCCCTCTCTTCCTCGTTCTGTTTTCTCGTTTGCCCTCCTCTGCTCGGTTATCGAGCGCCATCATTTTGACATCACGGCTGTTGGCTTGACGCCTCGTTGTTCAGAAATCTCATCTCTCGACCTAAGTTAATTATCTGCCCTCCCTCTACATTCCCGCCCTGTTCCATCTCCCTTCACTCGTGAATTAGCTTCGTTCACCGTCGTGCATCCCTCCTAACTCATTCTTCATGATTATATATCTGCTTCAACTAACCAGCTACGGACTAAACACTGTTTGCCTTCACTTCACCGCTAATGCTTTCCATTCGCACGTACTCGGAGAACATCCTCTTTCTCCGTAAGAGCTGTTCAACACCTTCACTTACCTGTAGGGATTTTCAAATTGCCCTCGTATCATTGTGCGTGAAATCCGAGAATAAAGACCTTTAATTTATCTTTGGCTTTGATGGATCATAATTTTACGGATGTTCCGCTGATAGATCCTACACTCGTATTTGATAACTCTCCATCCCTTGCCAACATCTTTCATATCCCCCTAAGTGTCCTGTTGCCCATACACATACTCTCTTGTTTCATCTGTACCGTGACGAACCAGACACCCCAGTTTAGCGAGTGACCGTCCGGGGCTTTTTGCGCTGGGTCGCTGTCTCGAGGTCCCTGTGGTGTCGCTCTCAATATATATATGCCAGATTAGGAAATGGAAGGCCCACATGCAGTGCTACCAATGTGCCTTCAGCATGGAACACGCGGGGTTTCATCCAACACCTCCAGTCCCTTAAAGGCACGACCATTGCAAGGTTTGCCTCACTGCATGCCATTACTAAAGCCACTTGGGGTGTGTGTTACCATAACACTATCCTGATGTATAAAGCCATCTATCTAGGCGTGATTGGCTACTGCCCCCCTTGTCTGGGGTAGCAAACTAACAGTCAATCAAAAGAGAGTATTGACCCAATCCCAGAGAGCTGCGCTCCTGTGGATCACCAAGGCCTACAAGACTGTATCAACAGAAGCACTGTATCACACAAAACAAGAAACCACGTGCTGCTCCACTGTAGTTTCTACAACAGTGAGCGACGGTTGTTGGGAGGGCAAACGAACTTAGCAGCATTGACTGCTACAAAGGAAGCCTATAACCATTTTGCAGAGTTCGCGAAGAAGGTGATGGCTAAGAAACGTGGTCATAGTTGATCTGTCCTTTTGAAACTTGCCACCCAAGTAAATAGTTAGATCAGGAGGGAAACCAAAAAGAACTCCTTCCCGACGGTACGGGATTCCTCAGGTGGTCACCTCCGCGCGGTAACACACGGGCAACAGCTCTCTACCGGGAGACTGGCTAACGACCAAATACCTGCCGTACCTCCGCAGGTCTGAATTCGGTGGATGCTGCTGAGGCCGGCCTCTTGCATATTAGTGAAACCGCAACTTCCATGACTGATATAACCATCGTCGAGGGTTTAGGTACAGTCATCATATAAGGAAACATACCTGTACGATTAATCACATCTGATGAGGCATTTTCCCGAGAATTTACGGAAACTTTAAAAAAATGTTATTTGCGACACATTTTCATTGTTTTCTCTGCCCAATGGAATTTCAAAGGAACATTTATTTAGAAAAATATATAAGTATTAACTATTCGAAAACATCCTGTGAGTTTGGTGAATTCGTTGAAGCCGTTATGCCAAAAAGCGTAAAAAACCTATGTTTGTTTCCTAGGCCTGTATCTTCGTTCACCGTGTTTTCATAGAGATATGTATAGGTAAGAAAAGTTAGGTATTGACTGATAGAAGATAAATTGAAAGTTTAATCAAAATCGTTATAGCCGTTTTCTAGAAAAATGCGAGAAACCCAAGTTTTTGTTACATTTTCCACCCCCACCCCCCTTTTCCATCGACCGAAATCGCCGATAACCTTATTTTGGCGTCTGCAAAAAATAACGAACTTTTGATTCGTTGGAGATTTTTTGAACATTTCCGCAAATTCTTTGGTAACTGCTTCCCTGGTGTGATCAATCTTATGGAATGCCCTCTAGAAACCCATACCAACATTTCGTTTTCCGTAACTATTTCTGTGTATATATATATATATGTTGAACGGAGATATAAGCCAAGTTAACTCAAAAAAGGAGATTTGTCGAATATCAATTTATTGTTTTTCCAATGTTCTGAATAACGGGCCCAACGATTTCGATCAAACTTACGGAGTACTCTCAGCTAACTAGTCCTTACATTTTGTTTTGCATAAATGTTTCTGTAGAAATGCGTTGTACAAAGGTATAGCATATGTAGCTGGTTATTTGAACTTACGAGGGTGGCGGAAAGTTGGGTGTTGCTGTGCACTGCTCGTTCCTCCGAAGCGACCGAGACAGCGACAACGAACTGAAGCCTTCCATAACATATAACACCCATATTTTGTTCTTCGCGACTATTTCTATATTCATCCGCTGAAGAGAAATACTCGCCGTGATAATTCGGAAAATGCTGAACTGTAAATTATCGGTTTTCCAATTTTGTCAAAAACGGCTTTAACGATTGCGATTTAACTTACACAGTACTCTCAACTAACTAATATCTACATTTCGTTCCCAATAAACGTTTCCATTGATATGCAATGAACGAAAACAGAGTGCCCATATACTTGTATACAGCCCATCGTCGAATTCACGGCGTTAACTGAAAGTTGTGTGTTGCTGCGCACCAGTTATTAGGAATAATTTGTCACGAAATCTTCTCCAACTCATAAGTTGACTTTTCCAGTGGTTGGGCATACCGCCAGTGAATGTTCCAATTGACTGTTCTACTTCCTGAGGCTTCAAATGAAAGTCGGTGAATTATCGTTTTGAGACTTAGCTGCTGGGGTTTAGATGTCGTAATTAGGGCGACGAGGTATCGAACTTCACGGCATAAGGTTTCCTCACTCACCTTTTCCATCGCCCGTCCCTCGCCATCGAACAACCAACCCTATTCTAAAGGGGGAGCACCGTCAGTTGACTGGACGGGGTGAGGGATGTGATTCCAACTAAGTTCCCGACATCGCCTCTCAATTACCTCACCATTGAATGAAGCAGTAACTGTGTTTCTTAATTAGCCACAGACTTCCATCTTTTGAACGCAACCAGAAAGCAAACCCTCTCTGTAGACCTCTCTTCACATAGTCGAATTAACAGGGTTTGCCTCAGTTAAGAAGTTTTCGTCAACTCGAGAAACTGATTTTACTTCAATTGCTCTTAATTTGCGCCTTCTGTGTGATGTACGTGCGCAACGTTTACTATTATTCAAGATAGATTATTTCATGCACACATTCCACAGGCCTACTCTAAAAGGGCCAAGTTATTGTTATCTCTTGTCATTGTTCTGTTCCGTTTCAAAAGGTACACGACCAATGTTTTCGCCCCATGCTTTTCCTTCGCAAAAAATTGAAAAAAAGTTATACTTGTGAATCGGGTCGTGTGTTGTCGGGAGCAGTCGGAGTTAGAAAGAAAGAGAACTAAAGAAACACAAATTAATGACTGGCACACTATTGGCAAAGTTGAGACATGAGTTTAAACGGGAATCAACTGCGAAGATGACAGATGAAGTATTCCCGTCTGGGAAGGGACTGGCTGCAGGCTAGGAATAGAAACTGAGACGCAATTTTGCCAATTTAAGACCAAATGCACAAACTTTGAAATTAACAAAAAAGGGGGGAAATGAACGGATATAGTAACCTTCCTGCTTAGATACAGTAACTAAGAAATTAAATTGAAAAAAAAAAAAAAACAGTTTAAGTTAAGTAATAGTCCGAAAAGAAACTTCTGTGTGTGTTACGAGGGGTTTGAAAATGTTTGGGACAGCCGCTGACTCAGGCAAAAATTACTGCTATCACGAGCTCCGATCCGATGCCCAACTTTCGTCGGGTTATGAATCTTCGTCTATAACCATTAGACCACAAGTCAGGCGGTACAAGTCTGTGATACCTTTTAGAGAAACCTGCTGAACCAAATCATCTTGAATTTGATGTCTAGCCTGCAGGTCACGGTGAGTCATCGGAATAAGGGTATGAGCAAAATCGGCATATAACGACTAAACCCTAACGACCTAAATTACATTGTTAATGTAGACAGCCACAGCAAAATCGTGGCTTGATGATTAGATGCAACCCGAGATGTTCTAAAATTCGAGCCGCTGCCGATTAACTGACTACCATTTATCACGGTATTTATCCTATAATTACTGAACATAGACAAATTAAGTTGACAGCCTTATGCATACACTGATTATTCAATAATGACCGTGGCTAATGTTGGAGCAATTCAATAAATAGTGCCACTAATTTCTTTGTGAAACGTTGTTATTAACTTAATGAAAAACGATCATTATTAGTTGCTAGAGCTATTAAAATTGATGTAAGCAAAGTTGTGTGATGCGTCGCACAAGATATTTTTTGAACATTTCAGCACACTGGAAAAGGAGGTGTACGTCTCAACTATGTTGTAAACCAGGGCCAACATGATGCTCTGGACGATAACGTGGCATAATATACGACATATAAGGAGAGTTAGTATTATATCCCCCGCTGCATAAACTCATTTGGTATTACAACACGAGTGAATTGACGTAGAGCTAAGGAACGTTGTGTGTTAGTACGCACTAGGTATTTTGATAGGTTGTTAACTGAGTAATATGAATTGAAGTGATGTACGTTCTTGTACGCATATGTAAATTGTCGTATCTCATTTGTTTTTGGGGGTTGTTAATGTCGTTACTATCGTAACGTCGAACAGATCCACCATTAAAACTTTGCACAACGGTTTATTATTCTGATGAACAGCTTGACCTAGTATTACTGCTTCGAGACCCAACCCATTCCATTCAGCATCGAAAAATACTAGTAAACCATACGAAACATTACCTGACTACAATGGAACTACGGAAACTAAATATTCCTCCGGCGCCAGGCGTCCGTAAGCAAATGTAGGCAATTGACATGATGTTGGGAGTCGAGCGGGCGGGTGGCTTTGATGAGACGGGACAACTAGATACCAAATGGGATTTTTTAGGCCACGTTAAAGGCACAAAACGGCGGACGGCGGACGGGCATTGCAGATTTGGAATCCCCCTGTCTTGAAACGTGAAGTATCAAATTTTGAGGGAGTTGTAAAAGCTTTTTCCTGACCGAAAACATTGGGATATTATTCAGAATGAATACCAAAAGGTGCGGTACACATTGGCTGGTTAGGAAGCAACCGGTACACGATTCCTTTGTGGAGGGCTGCGGCGATTCTCTGTGAATACAAGGATCGTTCGCTATTGTTTTGATCCCTTTTGAGGTTTTCGTTAAACCGTCTTACGAATGGAGAAAATTTCATTCGCGCTGCAACAAAGTTTTGGGGAATAGTCAAACTGACAGCATCAATTCCTTTGACCAGGGACGATGCTTGTCAATCTGTAGTTTACTGATTTGTGATCACGTGTATGTGTATTGCTAACATATGTATTTAATGCGATTTAGAACATGAATTTACTTCCACCTCTGCAAAGCCACAAAAGGAATGTATTTCTACCATTAATTGTGCATTGTTATTCAATGTGCATCGGGCGTCATTTTGTGCTCCTGCTATTTAGCAGCACTTACCCCTTCCTAATAGGCTCTAATCGCTCCTCGCTGGTTCCTGCAGGGCTAACTACAGCTCATCAAGTGCTACAATGGTTCCACCTGTCGTCGCCAATTAGTTCTATCTCCAAGCCTTATCTCGTAGCCTGGTTTTCGATTGTGGGGGTATTGAGATGGTTTCCTGCAATATTTGGTTACCACAATGCCCCTCTCTGGACGTGATCAATCCACTAATAATACTATTCTGATGTTCAAACACATTATTCAGTTACTCACAATTGATTTTCGCTGTACTTTGTAACGTAGCGGTTATGGAAGGGGTTAATAAGGAAACAGACTGTTATGGCAGTGGTGTCGAAATGCTGATAAGCCATTCTATGGCTCTACGACGTCGCGTACTCCGCATTTACGTCAAACATATCCCTTATAACCTGATTTTCCATCGTATGTGGTTGTGTTATGTAAAACATAAACGAGGAGTTTGCTGCCGGAGGACGGCGGATTGAATTATATTCTGTAATGTGAAGAGGACAATTGGCTACAGGAATTCTAGAATTAGTCGGGAAAGAAGTAAAGTGCCTGTAACAGATAGAAACGACACTGAAAAGGAAGGATATGTCGCAGCTGTGCGATCGTTTTTCCTACGACTCGTTCAAAGTTTTAAAACAAACCGACATCGAATACCCGGTAAGCCGTCTTACGAGAGAAATTCTCATACTCCTTCACATTTCCCCCCGTTTTTACGCTTCTGTTGTTCGACCGAAAAGTTGGCCACCTAAAGGTAACCAACTACTTGTCAACGTCCTGAGTAACTCCCTGTAGGTTCGAGAACAACAAATTGTTTCTTCATAGCCATATAAATTCTCATAAAATCTTTGGTCAAATAGTGTGCGACGTGATGGCTTAACACTTTGAAATGTTTCTTCAACTCAGAACAACCCATTTCTCAACACTACGCTTCTACTTTTGAATCGGCTTTTCTGACGGCTATTTTATATCTCCATATTCACCAAGTCTCTGGGGTAGGTATATTTCCGAACGGGACAATGGCTTATTTGAATTTTTCAGAATATTCCTTTCCTACCAAAAGCAGACAGTCGTCACTCAGCTGCACTGCTGTTCAGTAGCTCTCCACTCTCGACTTCATACCAGTTCACATATCTTGAGACTCATCTTGTCGCATGAACTAGCTCTACTGGCTGCTTAATCAGAACTCAATCAAGTGACCTTTCTAGCAGAACTCTATTGTGCTAATCAAGTAATCTTTTCATATTTATAGTGGTAATCAAGTGATTGTTTATTCAAAGGGTATCAATACATTCCTCTATCACGATTGTCTCGTTCGTCAATCAATTCAAGTCTTCATTGCTCTCTCTTTCTCTTACGCCCAACAATTATTGTACCGCGTACAACACTTAGCGTAACTAACATCTTCCGGATAGAAGACATACAAATAGCATTACGTACGGACAACACACATAGAACCAAACTAACTACGAAGACTGAGAAAACGAACCCACTTGACGAAAGTCGTGTATACAAAATAACTTGTATGTGTAAAAATGCATACATTGGACAAACTGGACGAAAAATAAGGACCAGATATTCAGAATATATTAAATCTCTTAGTAGGAACAAAGACGACTCAAATTTTGCCAACCACTTCAAGACGACTGGACGCGACGCAAAATACAGAACTGTACCATCTTACAACATAAACAATACGAAGGACGAAAACTGAACATGTTAGAAAACATGGAAATATATAAACAGAAAAATTCAATGGACAGATCATAAACGATGCAAATCAACACCATAGCGACACCATATTTACACCACTCAAAACACTACACGAACGGAAATAACCAACTGACGGATTTACAGACCACTCTACACAGAAAAGACTTGGAATCGACTATCAACAGAAATACAAAACTTCCCTTAAACTCCTTTCCTTTCCCTTCGAACCCCCCCCCCCCCTTCGAGACGCAACACCATGCCGTTACCTTTCTCTTCTTTTATATAGACTACGACCAACTATTACTTTAGCGCTGACATGACGGCCAGACAATTATGTCTAACCCTCTAACCCGTGATGATAATGAACCTCTAACCCGTTTTCCTGAAGGAAGTGAGTGCCAGCTAAATACACTTAGCCCATGTCTGAACTTATTTTTTCATATTTTACCACCAATGTGTGAATAGCTATTTAATTAAAGAAAGTCTTAATTAATGATGCAAAAACAATTTCATCAGTATGTAGATCAAACATTCAATACAAACCCTGCAAATTATTACACAGAGGTTTATTATTCTCATGCACAGCTTGACCTAGTCTATCAGCTCTGAGACTCATCCCATTCGATCCAGCATTGAAAAATACCAATAACACATGCGAAACATAACCTGACTACAATGGAACGACGAATACTAAATATTCCAGTCGCCTGTAGGCAATAATTGGCACGACTTTGCGAGTCGAACGTGCGGGTAGTTTTGATGAGACAGGAGGGAGGGAGTACTTACTTTCGCTGTAATCATTGTCCGTCCCGCGAGTTCTTTCAATTAGTGAATTTATAGCGGAACTTCTTAAGATATCGAAAAAAACGTACCCTTTTTAAGGTAAAAGATGGCAGAATGTGTTGACCAAACCTGTAATTCAAGCTTGTCACCATTTTCGCCCTAACGATAAAACTGATTTGTTCATATCTAATACTGCAGTTTATTTTGTAATAAGTGTTTCCGTTTTGGCGTGGAAGATGAAGAATAACCTACTGTGAAGAGACGCTTTAAATGTAGTGATGTCTATAGTGACAAAGGAAGCTGAGGACTTGAGACTAGAAGACTATGTTGCGGTTGATTATGAAGTATTCCTGGTCAGATCACTGAGATTGAACAGGAAGAAAAAAGCTTCATGTATAAAGTGCGAGTGTATGACTTAATCGGGATCACATTGGAAAAGGCCGAGACCCCCGATGAAATATTTTAGACAAAGCAAAAAAAGTTAGGAAGATTGACTGTATTTCTGTAATACCAGTCTCAAGTAGAAGTGCTTTCAAGGAAGTAGACAAAGTTGCAGTAGCTCGGTGGAGGAAGACTGGACGAAAACAACATATTAGCATATTGGCCTCAGATGCATTCTTCTTCCCCTCAATGTGCAAGAAATACTGTGTGCAAATTTTACTAATAGTCTGTCAAATTCTTTTAAATGTAGGTTTTAAGGCCTTACACATAATGATACGATATAGAATTTTATCTTGAGCAAACCGTATGACGTTTAGAGACACCTGTACTCGTTTGTGGGGTCAAAGTTTTTCTTTAATGAAAAGTTTATATTGGATTCACTTATTTTAGTTTAGTTTATAAATATCACTGTCGCAGAGATGTCTCTAGCGGTTATCTAAAAATATAAAGCTAATCGAAATACCATACAAGTGTTCAGTGTCAACGTGAGTGACGGTGGTCGTTGAATCACTTCTACTAGACTTCAAATTCCGAGACAACGTAGTTATACAAACGCGGGAAACATGACTTTCACGATTACTTGACGTGCAGTGAACTTTATCATACCTCAGATGGCAATCCGCTACTTGATCGTTCTTTCTTGCCCGGCTCCTGCACAAGTCCTGAATTCCCTGTGCTTTATAACCTATGCGTTAACGACTTCGGGCCCGACCTTTGCGAACATGAGGACTTGGTGAGTGATGTCGGTTGGAAAAACGATGTTGTGTGACCTAATACGAAAACGATTATTATAATCACGGCGTGAGCGATGAGTCGAACAGGAAAGACGGTATGTATCACTTGGGTGGGACGTGTAGCTTGAATTTGACGGTTTTGACAATTCTGAACTCTCGATGCGTGCTGCTTTTAAGGTGAGGGCTTTAGTCAAACTTTGATAAAAACTTGTGGCTGAACACTGTAGTAGCTTTTCCCTAAGCCAATTAGCTCGTAACCCTCTGATGAATTGAGCTCTCAGGAAAATATCATTTGCTGATATTATGGTTTGTCTTCCATCAACAGCTCTAAACTACAGCAGTACATTCCACTCTGAATTCACAGTCAGCTAGGTCTTGTGTCAATGCTGTAACGAATTCTTATTTCATCTGGTTTTCTTTCCGTGATATGTTCAAAAAATAGTGTTGGACACGACTACACTACGTTTGGGCGTCAACATCGTCTTGAAATGAGAAACAACCGTTTTATATTCGAGCGTAGTGATTGAATTTTCAGGGCCAAGATATGGCGTGAGGGAGTTGTAATATGTGCTGCCCAGCCCACAGAAGCACACAACAATTGAGCTTTTTTGGCTTGGTCGACTAGGTTTTTCATCGTAAAATAATTCTCAAAACGCTCAACGTAACACGAAAATGTCTCCCTCTGACTTTCAAAATTTTTCCGACGTGAGAACTCCCATGGATTGAGCGGCACCCATTTTGAAAATGTCTCTTGAAAATACAAAAACCGATAGAAGAAGAAAAAAAACACCTGAAAAACTCGCGAAACTCGTAAAAGAAAAACACTGCGAATTATTACACAACGGTTTATTATTCTGATGAACAGCTTGACCTAGTAATACTGCTGCGAGACCCAACCCATTCCATTCAGCATCGAAAAATACTAGTAAACCATACGAAACATTACCTGACTACAATGGAACTACGAAAACTATATATTCCCCTGGCGCCAGGCGCCTGTAAGAGCCCGTAGGCAATTGGCATGACGTTGCGAGTCGAGCGGGCAGGTGGTTTGATGAGACGGGAGTGAGGGAGTACTAACGACGAAACGTTGACTTCCGCTGTAGTTCCCGCGAGTTCTTTCAATTAGTTGACTTTGGCTCACTATAATTAGTGTAATTTCACTATACGCAGTTGTACACGTTTGATACTCATTCCATTCGACCCAAGATGTAAAAATACCTTGAAGACGATACGAAACACGGCGTATTTGCGAATTATATTGAGTTTTGTTAATTTTTGTAATCATTTTTTTGTCCAAAACAACCATGGGCTTCGTCCGATCGGATTGCCGGATGGCAGGCACAACTAGATACCAAATGGGATTTTTGTGCGAAAGAATGGATTTTTTAGACCACGTTAAAGGCACAAAACGACCCGGACGAGGGAAGGACATTGCAGATTTGGAATCCCCATGTCTTGAAACGTAAAGTATCAAATTTTGAGGGAGGGTTGTAAACATTTTTTCGTGACCGAAAAAAAGGGTTATTATTCAGAATGAATAATAAACCAAAAGATAAATTAGGTTCGCCTACTCTTATCACTTGATTTACGCGGACCTAAGGAAACGAACACGTCTTACGTGCAGCTCGATTCGTATAATACTGAACTACAAATTCTAACTCATATGTAAACAGATCATATGTTCATATGATATTATGAAGGCTGATACAGCGACACCAATTCTTTTTGTAGCCCGTTGTCGTAAGCTGAATGAAAAAAAGTTATATTGGGTGTTGGAAGGATTAATATCGTTGAATGCCCGTGAGGCTAAGAAAGGTCGTGTGATGAGTCGCACTAGATATTTTCGAGGGCCTGCAACAACACACTTCACTGTAGATTACGTAACTGGTGATCTGGTGATGAGAGTTAGTTTTAAATTCAGAACTACGTAACGCGAAACACGTGCGGGGCATAGCGGACGTGTCACGAACAGGAACAGCAGTCGACATTTAGAACTGCACTAATATCAACACATTGAAAGAATGGGCGTGAACACATCTAAAACCGTAAACCATGTGCATTGACCAAAACACAGAAGGTGCACTTAGAACTTCACTAACAGAAACACCTCAGTGACAATGAAGTTCAGAACACCTAAGTTTACACGCCTGAGCTCTCCATCGACATAGATGGCACAAACTACCAAACGGGGATTAGATCATTGACTATATGCGATTGGGTGTAGTGTAAAACAAACCAAGGAAATGGGCGTTCAGAAGTTCGCTCAAAGTGACAACAATGTTGAGGTTTACCGGTGCGTTTCAGGCAAGCGACGACCACTCCACTAAGAGCCACTAAGTCCTGGGTGTACTTTTAAGCGTTCCGCGGAAACTCCACCTAAGTTGTTGCAGGGCATTTCTTGAACCGGAAATACGTGAATCAGTACACTGGAATGACAATAGGCTCTTGGAACTACACGTTTAGAACTAATCAAACCAGTACATATCGGTGACGGTGGGGTGGGGTTACAAATTCAGGAGCTTGCCTTTTATTTTCCTGTCTGATGTTCAATTAGTTCCCGAAGTTGGAATGCGTTTATAAAATCGCAGGAGGGTGCCCAAAGAATTTGTATCGTTCGACAGCAGTACTCAATTTCAGCGGTGGATACTCAATTTTCATAAATGATTTTTCGAGGAACGTGAACTATGGAAATAACTCGCTGCTGGCAGTTCATTGAGTTAATCAACTCGGGTCATTATTTTTTCCGGTGTTTCTAGAGGCAGCGGTGAGTGCAGAGCTCTTTAGGTTCCTGCATAAGTAATTACTTTACACCGGCCGGAAAGTCGATTGAAGAAATAAAGGGTGAAGAACCTGGGACGTGTACCTGCTTAGGCGTCACTTTTAAGTAACTGCTCGTTCAGCTGCTGCCGTATCCTTGGAAACTTAATTTCTAGACTAGAGTTTTAAATTTATGTTAAATTACTAGTACTAGCAAATTTACGTGAGAACGGTCTCCAGAGACTTTAGGACTTAATAAGTAATGCTCGTGTTACCCGTTGTCGTGACTTCCGTCGTTGATCTAAGTGTTCATGTTCTGTGCATTCTACCGACAGTACTTTGGTATTTTTTGAAGTTTCCCGTGTTTCAACCATAACCTCCGATCAATTGTAGGCTGGTTACTGGTGCGAACGTCGTGACCCCTTGGTTTATCATTCATTCTGAACAATACACCAATGTTTTCGGTCAGTAAAATTTTCATAGAAAAGTGAGGTAAATTCTACTACTTGAAGGAACTCGCGGGAACGATATAGTGAAAGTTATCGTTGCCCCCAGTCTGGCTTACTGTCTCACTGCAACCACCCGTGAGTTTGACTCGTCTTGTCCTGTCGATTGCCCAGTGTCGTCTAGAAAATCTCAATTTTCGTTGTTGTGTTGTAGTCATGTCATGTTTCGTGTCGTTTACTACTTTTTTTTATATTTGATGAATCGAATGAGATGGGTGTGAGTCAGCGTGAAGCGGGATACTTGGAAATTACCGGAATTATTGATTGAAACATTGTCTGTCTGTCTCTCCATCGAATGGGTTAAGTCTAAGAGCTGTAGTGCCGCACCAAGGTTGATAACGGTGGACTCGCTGATACTACATATCGAAAACTCAAATCTTGTGTGATATTGTTATGTCGTGCCAATTGCCTACGGCGTCTACGGACGCCTGGAATATTTAGTTCTCGTCGTTCCATTGTAGTCAGGTCATGTTTCGTATGGTTTACTGGTGCTTTTCGATACTGAATCGAAAGGGATGGGTATGTGTGAGACTAGGTCAAGCTGTTGGAGAGAATAATAAATCTTTGTGTAATAATTGGCAGGGTTTTTCATTTGTTGGGAGCGAGTGAGTTCAAGGCTAGTGTAACGATCTCCTTCTTCGATTCATTCTAGCGTATCCGTTTCGTTCCAATGTTCGTTATTTGATAAATCCATATGGCAAGTCCGAACTCATTATTATTCCGCTTTTGGTTTATTATTCATTCTGTATAATACACCTATGTTTACGGCCAGAACAATGTTTTTACAACCCCTCTCAAACTTGATACTTTACGTTTCAAGGCATCAGGATTCCAAATATACAATATACGTCCATCGTCCGGGCCATTTTATACGCCTAACGTGGATTGAAAAATCCGTTCTTTCGCATAAAACATCCATTGGTATCTAGTTGTACCCACCTGCGGTTGTTATGGACAAAAAATGGTTTAAAAAATTGACAAAAACGAAATTTGGCGGTTTTATTGCAATTACGTCGTGTTGGTATTGTTTTGAAGGTATTTTTACTGCGAAATTAGTTGCAGAGGTGTACGACTGCGTCTAGACCGAAAACAGCAAAATTAAAGTAATTATAGTGAGCCAAAGCCTAATAATTAAAAGAACTCGCTGGACAATACAGCGGTAGTAGTCGGTTCATCGTCTCACTCCATCCATCCATCCATCAGCTCGACTCGTCATGTCTTGTGAACTGCGGATAGGCGCCTGGAATATGTAATTCTCGTCGTTCCATTGTATTCATATGATGTTTAGTATCGTTGGCTCGTATTCTTAGGTGCTGGACCTCAGAGGCTGTTCAAGAAAATAATAAATCGTTGTGTAATAATTAGCTGCGTTTTTGACTTAGGGATACTTGGTTTACGGTAGTGAAAAGTCGTTACTGCATGCTCAACTTTCAACCGAGTAGTTTCAGTCAAGCAATTCTATTTAATTTATTCGTTCGATTAAATGTGTGTTTATCGAAATATGCGTGCTTTTGGTCAGGAAATTTTTTCACCCCCCCCCCCCTCCCCCCAACAAAATTTGATACTTTACGTTTTAAGACATCGGGATTCTAAATCTGCGATGGCTGTCCGACGTCGTCCCCCGTCCGGGCCGTTTTGAGCCTTTAACGTTGTCTAAAAAGTCCGTTCTTTCGCACAAAAACCCCATTTGGTATCTTGTTGCGTCCGACTTCTCGGCAATCCGATCGGACGATGCCTATGGTTGTTATGGGCAAGAAGTGAAAAAAATCAAAAATGGAATTTCGGTAGTTTTATTGCAAATACGCCATGTTTGGGTTCGTTCTCAAGGTATTTTTAGATCTGAGGTCCAATGGAATGAGTGTCAGACACGTACAACTGCGTATAGTAAAATTACAGTAATCATAGTGAGTCAAAGTTTAGTAGTTGAAAAATCTCGCGGGACAATAACTACAGCAACAATTAAACTACCAGTGATGTATCCGCTTCCATTACACTTTCAATCAATTACACCTTTTGAGTAGCAGTAGATACCCAAATATGTAAGCTCAATTTATTCGATGCTTCCTTCATTTCAGAAGGTGTACAGTTATCAAGAATTTATCCGCTGTCAAAAATGAAGTATCGAGTTGATATTAAAGTACTGGAAAAATAATTAATGGCTAATAACAAGGTAACTCTCTCGCGTTCGTTCAGAAGTTGTTGAATCGGAGGGACACTTCGCAGATAAAAAGTAACGAAGTCCTTTAACATCTTGTGAAGTTGCGTAAGTGAAACTTCGAACTTTTTTGGTTTCTTACTTCCGCAAGTTCTTTCCAAGTTCGCTTAGCGCCTCGAGGCCATCCTTTCTTTTTACTTAGAGCAAACTTATTAGAGCAACTTCTTCAGCATTCAAAGCAGTGGTTCTATACTGTCGAACTACTGTCACGAAAACCTTCACCATCTCCATCCCTCCCAATAATAATTCTGTTGTATTGCAGAAAATGTTAGCCATTAGGAGTTCAGAAGAATTGCAGGTATCTGGATTATTAAGAACTTGAGTTGGTTATGAAGGATCGAAGAATTGGAGCCGGATTGGTGATGTTTTGCGAACGTTGAAATAAGATTTGAGGTGAACATGTATTTATAGGAGAGGAAATTTTGTGTTGAGTGGGGTGTTGATGGCCGGAGGGGGGGGGGACGAAATTACGAAGATATCATTGAGGCGGATGTAGGGATCACGACAATGTTAGCTAAAGGAAGTGGGTATGACAGATTATCCATGGCCAGTTGGTGCAATGACTGTCTATGTCACCTCATCACCCACTGCCTCTTCGAAATTTCGACGCAAGTGTGCCTCCCCCCCCCCCCCCTGAAAACAGAGGAGGCATTGCCCTGTAGCCATCACCACCAGCCTCCCATGCTCAAGGAGCACCAACGAACTAACTAATTGCTCCAGACCCCTCATATGCAACAGTAGCCGCTACTGAGCCCACTAAACTACTAAATGGCAGCCTGCCAGGGCCTGGAAGCACAGAGTGGAAAAGACCCAAAACGCAGGACATGCAGGCTAAGGGCAGTGCCCCGTCCGTGCCTCCACCTAAAAACAAGGCACTGCAACACCAAAATAAAAATAAGAGGGCTCACTTGCCTCCTCATGAAAAACTACTCTGTATAAACCCATGACAAACGGATTTAGTAGTGAGGGAGGGGAGGCTGGTCCCTCCAACCCTAATACAATGAAAGCGCTAATTTTTTGCACAATTATGCCACAGTACAAATACGTTATCGGGACTTGATACTGCTATTTAGCGTGTACTGTTGGGGGGGGGGGATTGATAAGGGAGATTCAGAAGTTAGAGTGGCAGAGGGGTTGTTTGAATCCAGTCAGAAGTTACACAGTTGGAGGGGTATGACTTCACATGATGATGTAGACGAGAGGGGGGAGGGGGGGCTGAAGTCATATATGGTTGGTTGAAGGGGTGTGGAATGACCTCATCAGCTCATCAGGGGGAGGGCCCAAGGTCATCCTCTCAGGTGTGCCCCTGCTTTAACTACTGACCTCCAAGTGCTAAGCGTCCAGGTGCTTGACAAACCGCGGTAGGGGGTGGCGCCGCCATCATGATGGAAACTCAGGAAATGACGAAGGCGTTTACGAGCCTAATTCCCATTAAGAACGAGTTGAAGTTGCACGCATCAGCCCTCCAAGGTCGCTTACACGCCTGCTATTGTGTGACATGCAAAACGACATACAAAAAGAGGACCTGGCCCCACAAGTTGTTGAGCACAACCCTGCATCAGGCTTGCAGCCGCAATATGTGAGGCCCCTTTTCACAAAAAAGCGAGGCAGGCAAAAGGATTGGGTAATTCAGGTGTCACCCAGCCTTCACCAAAAACTAGAAGGGGCAAGGCACCTCCAAATAGCCTGGCATTGGTGCGCCATCCGCAAGTACCAAGCGCCCCACACAGTGCCACAAATGCCAGCATTATGGCCACCTGGCAGTAGCTTGCACGAGACCTGTGGTGGGCGCCTGGTGCGCCATGCAACATCTTGGCAAAAAGTGTGCCAGCGCGAGGTTCCCCTTAAGTGTACCAATTGCATAGAACGCAAATTGCAACAGGTCTCGCTACATGAGACGCACACTATACCATTCGTCACAATTGTATTATGAATAGTTTGAAGCTAAAAACAGTATCCCTCGCTATTCCGAAAGACCCTCCAATATAGTATAGGTACTCGTAGGTGTTAGTGAGGATACGGCAGGAGAATTCTGTCCCCCTTCCTGTGGGGGGGGGGGGTGTTTTCTGCAATCCCAGCTCAAGGTAGGGGGTTCGCCTTGCGTTTTGTATGTGGAAGAAGTGTAAGTTGTGTCCCTTTAAGTCAGGTTCATACGAACCACGAAGGTAGTACGGCAGTGGAATTCCGAACTCCCAACTGCTTGGGGAGCACAGTGTGGCGACAGTACAGTGTGACGCCCAGCCACAGTTGAGCCTCGTTGGATGTCCTGTAGGGGCCTCGTAGAGGTGAGGTCATTCCAGCTGGGTCCACCCATCTGTCCCTTTTAGTCGGCTCATACGACACGCAGAGAATACGACAGCGACATTCTGGACCCTACGCACACACGGACCACGCGCCGAAATTAGGTTTTTGAGATTCTGTAGGCCTCAAAACGTGAAGATCGAAAGAAAACCTCACTTTTTTTAAAAACTATTACAATACTTGCCTTTTCCTTTGGGTAGCGGAAACTAAAAATCGCCCTAATCCAATAAAAGAGCCGGTGGTTCAGTAACGCACACGTTTTTTTGCGTAATGTTTGTTCGGGGGAAACCCCGAAAACCTCGAACGATGAACCCGGGTTTGCCCCGCGCAGCCCCCAGAACGTGGGGACTTCCCCGTTACACCGAATCCAGGTATATATGGACACTCTGGCCGCCCGTCATCATTCTGCTTTCTATCGCCCGTCCGTCTTGTGCGCGATTCTAACCCCATAACCGAGTCTCGTCAATTTTACCCTCGTTATCCGCCCAGTGAAACGTGTCGCGTCTCCGCCTTAATTCTTAACATTTTCCTGTGATTAAGTGTTTACGTGTTCATTACAGTCGTCAACAGTTACCCTCGGCAGTTCACGCATATTACGAGTGTGTCCCCCCTTTGTACAATACAGTCCTCCTCACGCTCACCGAGTTTATCTTGTTTTTCAACTCTTACCCTCTCGTGCACCAAACAATGTTAGTCGCTTATTCATGAGTGTAATTCGATTTTCATGTAACGTACATTGTAAAAAGTTGTGTGGGTGCTGGCATCGTTGTTGATTCAGTTGTAATGTATTTGTTGATTTGTTGATAGCATGACGTGGCATCAAACTTCGCGACGCTCTCTCAAGAAAACAATCTAGTGGTTGTTTCCGCCTTCATCCAAGCAACATGTAAAATTTCAAGTTTGCCCTGTTTCGGAATTTTGTAAGACATCGGATCCGTTGTTGTTGGAACTACCTCTCTCTCACACGATGATGAAAGAAAAGTTAACAAACTGAGCTTAGGCAGGAGCTAGACTGAATGACAAAATGAGGGTTTTTGTAAGGGTGGAGCCTTATGTTAGTGGGAGAATACCCTTCTATCGCCCAGGAGCCCATGCTGTCGATGCCACCAGGCCCCCAATTTGGAGCGAGTGCCCGAGAGCCTTATATACGACAGAAGCTGTTAGTGAGCCCTCTCCCCATCCCAGGTGGCCGAGGCCAAATGGCAGTATGCCAGGCCAAAAATCAAGAGGAACTAAAGGACTAACAAAACGCAGGACAACCAGGCGAGCGTCACCACCACCCGCATCAGGCCGAATGAAAAATGAGGGGGTCCCCCCTTAAACATCCCCCCAAAAACCCAAGTCGAAACATGGTAGTCGTAAGGCCCCACTCAACCAAATAGCTCTTAGTAATCCTCCCAGCTATTGACCTACAAGCATAAGTGTCCGAGTGCATAGACCTCCGCATTGCAATGGGGGGTAGCGCCGTCGTTGTGATGGAAACGCTTGAAATGGCCAAGGCACATACGCTCAATATCTCCACTTAGAGGGAGTTGAAGCTTTAGCATTAGCCCCCCTAGGTCGCTTCCCACGCCTGCTCCCGTGCGAACTGTGGACGGACCTTCAAAAAGAGCACCTGGCCCAACAGCTTGACAGCTTGTCAGCACAACCCTGCATTAGGCTTGGCCACTTGTCACCAATAAACGGGGTAGGCAGAAGGACTGGGTGATTGAACAAAACTGACAAAACTGAACAAAAATTAGAAGGGGCTAAGCACCTTCAAATAGCCTGACAGCGGTGCACCATTTTTTCAACTATCAAGTCCCCACCCAGTGCTTGAATGTTCAGGATATTTCACGAGATGTGAGGTGTGCTGCACCTTTCGTCAGCGAGAACTTGCCCTCTAGGAGTCACGAATGGATTATGAATAGGCTAAAAACTGTTCGAATCCTTCACCTCAACACGAATAAGACGCCTGGGTTATGGTTGAGTTGCTACAAAGCGCTCAAAAAACACTGCAGCGTACTATGTAATGTTTTATCTTGTCTTAGGAATCAGTTCTATATGTTGCCCTCTTCATTCAATGTATTAGTGAATTTTTCTCCCCTCGAAAACGATCGAAATCCATGTTGCAAGACGAATGAGGAAAACATTAAAAGGGGTAAATTGAGATTTATGATCTACCGAGACGAACCATTCAGAGGAGGCTCGTCCGGGGCGTTTGTGCTGACTGGGCACCTCAAATGCCCCGCCGATTCGCTCGAAATTTCGCTGCCGTCAGTTGTAACTGAGCGGTTCCCTCGCTCCCACCTAGTTCACTTTTGTGGTGGTTAAACTTCCCCCGAGTGTAATTGCGAATAAAACTTGTTGTTCCAATTGCATTCGGTTGATATCGTACTAACTCCCCGACTCATATAGTGTGATATCGCTATTATATCCGTAACAATGACAAAACTTACAAAAAACCGTATTTTTCTAACTTTTCAAAACTTAAACGCCAAACTAACGTTTATCGAACTTACCAATTCATAAGTGCAAACCTTCCGTTTAATGGCGATGTAAACCAAAACACATCAAAAGTTGAATTACCCCAGAAAAAATTGGTTTGCCCTATTTTCTTGAAAGTAGTTCGAGTTTATTTTGATTACACCCACGGGGGTACTCTCCACTAACCAATCCCTACATTTTGTTGTTCGATGCACATAACTGTAGAAACTCGTTGAACGAAGATACAGCGCTTAAATATTTACCATAGAATTTCCTTGGCGCGAGGAAAGTGGGATGGTACCTCGTATTTCGTAGTCGTATGATGTGAACTTATTGCTTGAGTTCATATCAAAGACGTTTAAAGGGCTAAACGATCCACACTGTAACTCGCAGGGAACGTTTAGTTCTGATCACATCTGTTGGTTGTTATTTGGTTGAAGGACTTCGAGGAAAGTACGGATTTTCCAAACCCGTTTTAGACTACGCACCTTGACCTGATTATGTGGATTATTCAACCTTGTGTGCTGGAAAGAAAAACTGGTTCGAATTCCAGAATGAATTTGATGTTACCTCACCATCTTTTTATCGTCTCGCGTTTCTCTTTCTATAACATGAAGTTCGCAAGTAGGTTAAAACCCCCAACTTAGTAGACATTTATTTTTTTATCCATTCTTAATATTTTTCCTGGTACAGATTCCTCTCACTCCTGTGTTATCATATAGTTGTTTTATGTAACAGTACTTTCTCAACATCGAGTTTCTTTGTTTCAGTTGGATCGATTTAAAGAGCCCCCGGCGTTCGGGCCGATGTGCGACCTCCTTTGGTCTGACCCCCTTGAAGATTTCGGTAACGAGAAAAATGCGGAACACTTCAGCCATAATAGTGTCCGGGGCTGCTCGTATTTCTACAGGTAAACTGTACCTAATGAGTTGACCGACTTATTTCCATTACTTCATAAAGTTGAGAAGTTAATTGTCTAACGTTCTCCTACGGTGTGCTCTTTGTGTCCTATTTTTCTGTGTGAAGTATAACTGTATAATGCTCCCCTGTACGACAGGTTAGTGAACCATACCCACTTACTTTTCACACTTCTAAGGGGGATCTTGGTTCGGCCATCCTGGAGTTTATGTTAGTTACTTCCGAGAACCCTCCTGACGAGAGATTTGATTCCAGGGCAGGGTGGCGTGAACCCTGCTACTGAGGGTCTGACGCCACTACTGACAGTATCGATTGTGATATCATTTTCCTGATTTCCGTGACCACCGCAAATAGTTAACAAACCGGTGTAACGAGGATTGGCAAGTTGTCAAATATTTGTTCCCAAATTGCCGTTTAGAGAACCAATTACTTTTAACCTCGATAAATGATGAGTCCCCTGAACGCTGGGGTGACAGTCTGCGAACAACGCAGAAGTAGAAGGTCGAGCGGTCTCGAATTCCATCGCGTTCTTGGTCGAATTCAAAGGCCTCCAGCGTCCCATTCACACGTTTCTCGTGCCTTGTTCTCTACTGGGTGAAAGCAATAGTACACTTCTTAGTTCATTGTTTGCCTTCAAACTCAGTTCGTATAATTTTTTATCGTAATTTTAGTGTCTTCTCCATTCTTTGTTCTGTTGAGTATATTGTACACTACGTATATCAAGAAGATTATAATGATAATCTACTGTATGGCACCTATACGCCACACGGTTACTCATTACTACTAATACTTCAGCGCATCAGAGCCCATAAATGTTCTCACTTCACTACAGCTCAGTGAGGTTGTGACAGATGTGCTGTTCACGCCTAGTTCTCCTCTGTCATTTGTCACTTGGTAAAGAATTTTAAACATTGCTCAAATGTGTCAATTTAATTTTCAACTACTCTAGCCAAACTCAATTCATACTTCTTTTTCTTTTTGATTCGTTTCTTCGTTCCAAACTCACGCGAATTAGAATGGGCTGGTAGAAAGTAACAAACACTCGAAGGAAGGGCTGCAGAACGTTTCGTATGGAGCTTCTTCTGAGTGCCATTGTGTACTGTTTCTCACTTTTTGTTGGTGTTGCCCTATTCGGATAGCTCCCCTTCTAAGGTGTCGTAGTGAACGAGAGTATAAACCGTACTGACCAGCCCCCTGTATCGACTGATATAACTCTGCTGTGAGTGTTAGGAACAGTCATTTTGATAAGGAAACAGACCTATCTGAACGGGGTGTACATTAAGCATTTTTACTGTAGTTTAATCATTTTTGAAAACTTTCTCATGTTCTGTATAATGAAATCATCAGATTATTAAAGAAAAAGCAAGATACGTCTTCGTGGACAATCTAAAGAAAAACGGCCCTAAATGCGTAGAGAGAATGGGCATTGAAGCTACACATGAACATACAAACAAAAAATATCTCACTGACTGTAACAACCCTGTACAACGTAAATTCCTACTTACAGTAAAAGCTGTTGTCAAACTAATCTTTGATGCATAAAAACGATTTTAAGAAAGTGAGTTTCCTAAAGCCTATGGTGGTAATATGAAATATGCTAACCGTTACATTTGATTATAACCTCCTCGTTTCCACTCATGCTGTGAACACCGCAGTCTGTTTTGAGCTAAGTTGGTGTAGAATTTTCCGCGTTTTTCTTTTCAGTTAGGTACTTGTGTGGCATGAAGATTTTATTCTTCAAATTTCGTATTGGACGAGCCAAATTTCGAATTGCTCCAAACACCCATTGTATTTAAGTTAACGTACCTGCTAGGTGAGTCCGTCTCCTCTGGCTGGTGAGTTAGTAATTTGCCTACTCGCGGACGTAACCCAATTGCTTTAATACCTCTTGTATGTTGCAAGAGAATTAGTTAGTGAACGGTAGAGGACTGTAATGGTCGGAAATACTTGAGATCACAGTGGAGAACGTTCAGAGTAAAGTCACTGGGGAACAGTCACTTTTTGGTTTATTATTCATTCTGAATAATAACCCTATGTTTTTGGTCAGGAAACATTTTTTACAACCCCCCCCCCCCTCAAAATTGCACCCACCTTACGTTTCGAGACATGGGGATTCCAAATCTGCAATGTCCGTCCGCTGTCCCCCGTCCAGGCCGTTTTGTGCCTTTAACGTGGTCTAAAAAATTCGTTCATTCGCACAAAAATCCCATTTGGTATCTAGTTGTGCCTGCCATCTCGGCAATCCGATCGGACGAAGCCCATGGTTGTTTTGGACAAAAAATGGTTACAAAAATTAACAAAACTCAGTATAATTCGCAAGTACGCCGCGTTTTGTATCGTTTTCAAGGTATTTTTACATCCTGAGTCGAAGGGAATGAGTATCAGACGTGTACAACTGTGTATAGTGAAATTACAGTAATTATAGAGAGGCAAAGTCAACTAATTGAAAGAACTCGCGGGAACTTCAGCGAAAGTAAACGTTTCGTCGTTCGTACTCCCTCCCTCCCATCACGTCAAAACCACCCGCCCGCTCGACTCGCAACGTCGTGCCAATTGCCTACGGGCGCCTGGCGCCGGAGGAATATTTAGTTTCCGTAGATCCATCGTCGTCAAGTCATGTTTCGTATGGTTTACTAGTATTTTTCGATGCTGAATCGAATGGGATGGGTCTCGGGGCAGTAATACTTGGTCAAGCTGTTCATGAGAATAATAAACCGTTGTGTAATAATTTGCAGAGTTTACTGAGCGTTACACGAGAGTAAATTTGGTAAAGAGTCGGGTTAGTTGAATTGACGTAGCGCACAAATGATGGACTAAAGATATTCAAACGAAATGACTTTAGGCGGGGATTAGGCTACATATATATTGTCGGGGGGTTGAGAATTAAGCGTGGTCAGTGGGAAAACACAAGGAACGAGAAGTCCCTTAGCCTCAGCGGATTAACAGATTGGCTCAGGGGTGACAAAAACCGAGCTTTGAAAAGTTTCAACGAACGATTTCATCATCTTAAAATAAACGCGTACTGCCCTTTCGACAAAATAAGGGTCTCAGTCTTGTTTGTTGTCCCAACTATTTTGTTTGGTCTAGTAAAAATGAATAAATAAAATCAAGACAACCAGCAGTAATAAATAGAAATATACTGAGGCAGGAGTGGTAACGTGCGTTAGTGTAATCATAGAAGAAGTGAATGTAATAAAATAACACTTCGATACTAGAATAATAAAGTAAAATAATATCCTTTGTATCTCGCTTATCCTGCTTGCTGCTCTGGGAAAGAAAGTGCACTTGCGGCGATCGGTATAGTTCCACTTGCGAAGTATTTGGAAGAAGATTGGAATAAAAAGGAACAAGAACGTAGCAGGGTAGGGGGAATATCCTGGTTTTCCGGACGGAAAGGTACAGTGGAGCTGCGGGGTTATCCGAGTATGAATCGGCAGGTGAAAAAAAGTTGAACGATAAGGAGTCAATGATAGGGCGGCGATATAAAGGTGGCCATCGCCGATTCATTGGCGTAACCACAGTAAACTGCGATTGGACATTCTACTTATGAAAAAAACCTGCAAACACAGTGAAAAAAACACAATTATTATTTATTATTATCTCTTGCACAGCTTGACGTACTCTCACACCTCGAGGCCCATTTCGCTCGATTCAGCGTCGATAAATACCGGTAGAAAGGAGCGCCGATCCAGGCGTTTGTGGGGGCCTGTAGGCGATTGGCGCGACGCGCAAAGATGAAACGATTACTTTTGCTGCATTGCCCTGCGAGTTCTTTCAATTAGTAGACGTTGGCTCACTATAAGTATTATTATAGGTAATGATAGAGACGAATGCTGGAAGTTTCGGCATGGAAATTATATTTCAAGTATTAAACGTGGACAGAGTAGAACGGATCGAATTTGGTAAAAACGCAGCTGGTATGACTGTGGAGTTACAAAGCCCCTACACTATGATTTCACTGTTTTCGGTCCCGACGCATTCTTACTCCTCTGAGACTCGTTCCATTCGCCCCACCATTTGAACATACCTAGAAAACGATACCAAACACGATAAAACTTCCAACATTGCGTTTTTGTTATTTTTAACCCCATTTTTGGCACATAACAACCATGAGCTTCGTCCTATCAGATTGCGGAGCAGGTGGGCGCTCATAGATACCAAATGGGATTTTTGTGCGAATGAACGAATTTTTTTTTTGTCCCCGATAATGGCAAGGTATTGCCCGGATGGCGGACGGGCATTGCAGATTTAGAATCCCCATGCCTTGAAACGCTAAGCGTCAAACTCTGAGGTGGGTTGTAAAAAAATGTTCCTGACCGAAAACATAGCTGTATTATGAAGAATGAATAATAAACCAAAACGCACGATAATGTTGCCTGCCGTATGCATAATTTTATCACTGAAGTGTCAAAAATTAGCAAAGGAGCCGGTAAACAGTTCTGCCACAACTTTGAACATTTGCTCTGTCAAGTAATTACCGTAATTTTTAAATAAAAAATTAATTCATGATTGCTGACTAACACTGGGTAATTAAATGCCTCTTTCCAAGGGAACAGTAAACAACTACTATTGATACCCAATTACCATATGCCGAAAGTTGTCTACAGTTTTTATATACTATTTAATTCTTGCATAAGAAAACTAAAGTAGACTGGCTGGAGCTGAAGATTTCGTCCACATTAACTCTCTCCATTACGTGTCAATCTATCTCACGCCGTTTACTAAATATTTTCGTGGAGCGGGTATATTACAGAGCTTACAAAACATATTTTTTGCCGAATGTGGACACTATATTGACGTATATTTAGGATATTTATAGAACGAAGTGGGCGATGTTGTATTCTTCGATGTACTGACGATGGAAATATACTCATAGTTTTTGCATTGATCGTACTTAGTGTTGAATCGAAAATAAAAGCAATGAAACTGAAAGAGGTGGACTGTAATAATGATAAAATGAAATTAACTTTAACTATTCAACGAGAAAATAAATGAAAGGCAGGTTACGTTGAACAAAGAAACAAACAAACTGAAAGCTCTCCTGAATCTGTCAAAATGAAGGAGTGATGCACTGTTCAGCTGCAGTCGAACTGGTCACTTTGGTCACTGAAGTTATAGTAATTTGGACGAACTTGGCTCCAATCCCACAAAATAATTAAACTGGAAATTTCGGGGCGCGAAGTCGTAATGAGCATAACACGCTGGTAAAGCTCGGTAGCAGTGACGCTGGCGATCCCAAACGGCAGACTGGTCGTGATCAGTGAGGCTGAACCAAAAGGAGATTAGGATTGCTCGAGGTGTAGAGGAGGCTGGCTGGCCAAAGGTTGCTGCAGATTGTTGAAGAAGGCGAGATAATATTGACGCGTGAACACTTCGATATAATTGTTGTGCCCTAAATGGTCCCCCTAAATGATTTGATAGTTCCATAATACGATCGAACGACATTCTTACGCGTTTTCTATCAGAATCAGTAACTTCAAATTGCCTCTCGAAATAGGGTTGACAAGCAAGTTGTACAGGCCTTAAATGAAGATACTCGAAAGAATCAGAAACTCTAAACCTAACTTCTTTATCATCTCTCACCTGTCACTCGAAAGCTAATCGATATCGGATCTTTTCGGTTCTGCTCGCTCTCCCCTCACTTTACCTAGTGAAGCATTTCCAACAGCGTTTTGAGGCGTGTTTGTTCCTGAGATTCTTGTAAGCCGTCATTGGCTTTATTTTATTGTTGACGTCGGTATACTACGTCTATATACTCACTTATCTATAACCGGAGGGTATGTATTGTAACGTGATGAGATGAAGCAGGGGCAGTTGAAGCCGCGACTTTTTCTTTAGCTATGTGCGTACATACGAGCATTTGTCGCGTTATTTTATGTGTTAGTACAAAAAATATCGCTGTCGAAAATGTACCTTAGAATATCTTAGCTGTTGGTTTGACTGCGATAGGCTTAATCTGTGCACTCCTTCGCCATACTGCTCACACCAGAAACTACTGTGCTTACGAAAGCGCATGTTTGGATTCTGTTAACTCTTCACTCGATTGAACCATCAAAGCCTCACGTTGTCACGCCCCAATTGTTGCAATAATTCTAAATCTACTAGGAAGGCCGAATCTCTTCTGAAGGCCTAATATATATATATACATAGATGCGTCACTCACCACCATACAGGGGATAAATATATATAATTTTCCACAGCCATTTCTCCGACAACCCACAATGTCAAAATAAATGGAACAATCATTCGTATCACCCACAGATATACCCACAGAAAACGTGAGCTGAGCTTCTGTATCACTCTCGATATCTATACTATGATCTCACAACTGTTCGTGTAACACATCACAACTACTAAACAGCGGAAAATAGATTATTCAATCATTTTTGATGTTCTATCGAATTTTTGTGGAAAACTGTGTTTAATTTGCTTGGCAAAGTATACAGAAAAGTTATGTGATCAGCTGAAAAATAAATTCTCTTCACATGTTGACGTTTCAAAGGTTCTCTTTTACAAAATGGTGCGTGCGCATTTGTACAAGCGGCCGGGCTCATAACGCTGTGGATGCTCACTTTTCACCCTTTGGTAACCAGTTCGAGTCGCTGTGTCTGAGTACTCATGGAGGCTGTGTCCAACGTCATGATGCGGCCTACGAGCAGGTATTTGTTGCACTGTTATCCAAGGGCTGGGAAGTAGAGAAAGAGCAGCACTGCAGGGTTGTATCTGGAGAAGGGCTGAGGTCTGACATCGTTGCGGTTGGTCCTGACCGATCTGCGGTGATCCTGGATATCCTGTAGTATCTGGAATCTTGCTCTCACATGGCAAGCTCTCTCTAACGCAGCTTTCTTATGAAATTCCTTTTGAACTGCTTACAAGATTCCTTAGCGAATCATTCAACATTTTATGCACTATATACACCGTGTATTTTGGACTCTTGGTCTTTGCTGGGAGTCAGGCAAATGGGTCAACAACATTACCAATCAGCCGAAATCAAGGTACATAGTGGACATGTGCAAAAATCAGGGATGGATGAGAATGGAAAAAGAAAAGGTGTTTTTTTAGAAAATCAGCTAATCACCTTAAGAATAGCTTTGTGGAGAGCATTCAGGTTTATCAACACCCCCAGACCCATTCCACCCCAGTCAACGATTTCGTGTTACAGCATAGGCTTGCACCAAACCATAAAATATGAGCTTCAAATGATCAAGTCTCATTACGTTTCGGGAATTGTAATGAGTTGGAGTAAATGATGTTGATGTTTGAGTTTGGGAAGAGCTGTATGTTGTGGAGAGGAATATAAATTGAGGGGTGGGAAAAGTATATTTTGGAAAGTCCAGAAAAAGGGGAAATCAGTTGTCACTCGGAAATAACTGAAGAACTGGACTTCCCGCAGGAGAAGAGTTCTATATTCAGGGAAACAATGACTTCTTGTGAGAACCCAGTGCAAACGTTCAGAGGTCAACTATGGGGAAAGCTAGAGCACAGGGTGATAACAGGTGTTTAGACACAGGTTAGGAGACAAATGATAGGGTAGTGAGTTGAGCAGGGCAGCTGAGAACTTGAGCTGAAGTACAAAGGTGAGGGTGAATAAGTGAGCACATGGGGAAACGCAGGGGGTCGTGCAAGGAGAATGAAATAGCAGTGAGACAGAACAAGCATGAAGTCAGGGCAGGATGAAGGTAGGGTCGAGTGGGAGTATTTTTCATAAGCTCAGTCGAAATGGTAAGTTCATCATGTAAGCTCATCGAAAGGTACTGTAAGGATATATTCGGGGGGGGGGGGGTATGCACACAGGGATGGTGTAAATGGGCACTTGAATGTACTTGTAGGAAAATGGTTGTGGGTTACGTGAATTGAATGGGAATGTACAGGTAGCTGTAAAGGGCGTTGGGGGGATAGGGTACTAGAGATGAAGGCTGGAAAAACAGGTAGGAAGAAGAGCCGAAAGGGGTTGTAGACAAACAGTTTGCTGAGGGCTGCCCCTGGGCTCCCACCTATGTTCCATTGTGGGGAACCTGTCACACGAATTGGTGCTTGAATGGAGAAGCGATTCGGTACTGTAACGAAAGACTAGGAGGCTTTCTAATCCGGTTAAGGCACAGACATTGTACTAGTAGTGCGTCCCTGAATGGCGGTGAAGAATGAGCGGGTGTCCCAATGGATGATTGAAGCGGAGAGACATATCATGAGGTTCGAGCCCTTAGTGTAGGTGAAGGGACGTTGAGATGGCATCTTCTTTGACGGACGGAAACGAAAATATCTGGTGCGTTGCAACACACAACTTTCCTTAGCTCTACGACAATTGACTTTGTACATGGCTAATTCTATTTAATCAATTCATTTGTCACTCAGTTAATTTGAACTTGGCCAAATAACGCTTTACGGCAGCACGAAGCGGTAGCGCTTACAGTTCCAGATTTTATTGTGCTGCTCGTACTCATTTCAGGACCCATATTGAGCAATAGGTACACAGATAATTAATGAAGCTGTAAACACGAATTTTTTTAAGTGGATAGTAATCACTTTTGTGGAGTTATTGGGTAATAACTGTTAGAACTGGTAGTAAGCGAAACGGGCGTAGTTGAAATTCAGGAATATCTGGAGTGAGCCCCATGTATCTCATGAGCGTTTTTAAACACCCAACCTTTAGGTATTGGATTGGACTACAATACCAATTTTTTTAGCATTCTACTAACATTCCAGCGGACTTTATAAGGACAAAACTGCGCTAAAAACGCTTTTGGTCGAAAGTTTTGGTAATTTATTGTGCTACTCTCGTCGTGTTCCCACAGATGGAAATTTCATGGAATCATTGCCTTATTGAGAGCTATCAATATACAAAGTTTAATCAACATCTTTAGAGCCATTTTTGAGAAATAAAATGTTTGGTGTTTTGATCACTATGAGAACTATAGTTACTTTCGATGGATTTTGTCCAAACCCTTATTTTGGCGTCCCATAGTAACCTGCGGGCGAGATATCAAGTTTAAGGGCATTTGGTACGATGGTTCTCTCTAAAAATCGTCCACAGACACACAGACCATTTTCCCAAATAGTGTTTTTCGGACTCAGGAGGGTCTGAAACGTAAAGATCTGAAGAAAACTCAATTTTTTTTTCAGCCGATTACATAACTTTCCTTTCTACTTCGTAGAGCAAGGAAAGTAAAAATCGTCCTAGAGTCGATGGTCTTTCTGAGGGTCGGCGACAGAGTGGATGGAACACTGGCGATGGGGGTTGGCTAATTAGCCAATGGGGGTTATGATCGACGGAATAATCAGTGAAAGAATGTGTAGTTCAATTATGGACAACATATCGTAGTCCTTATCGTTGATTCTGATAAGTTGTCCTTTCTGCTCTTCTTCGATTGAACACCGAGCAGGTTGCTCATCATCCGAAGAAGGGTCATCGAGCTTGGTGAGCCCGAGGAAGAGGTGCAGGTGGCATTTATTACCTGCCGTTTTCTCAACTGACTTCGTCATGTTGTTCTCTAAACGTGGAGGGGGAGGGGAGTATAGAAGTGGACTGATGTTGCGTATCCTTGTAAGTTCAAATGTTGTGAGTGTTGTTCTCGGCAACATTGATTCTAGCCCCTTTCGCTGGTCCGTTGGGGGTCAAGCGGAGGTCCCCACGTGCACTGCAGCTTCCAATCTGGCCACTCACCAGAACTAAGACGCATGACGGATATTTCAGCTGCTACTCAGAGCCAGCCCTCGCCCACTGGTGATGTGGTGAGTGGAACACACACTATCAGCCACCCTGGGACGCTCAAATTCGGTTTTCCTCCTTCCTGATTCCAAATGCCACACCTATATAGGAGCTCGCTCGTAGGTGTTAGTGAGTTACTTCCAGGACTGTCTTCCACTCATTATGAGTGTTTTGAGTTAATGTGTTCTGCATATAAGCCGTTGCATCGTTGTTTGTATCTGGAATATATTTCACATGTCAGTGTCGTGTGCGTCAAGCCCCTTCAAGGCTGGCTATTACGCCCACACAGAGGATACTGCAAGAGGATCCTGTCCCTCTTCCTGCAGGGATGTGTTCTGCAATTCGAGATTGTGGTAGGGGGTTCATAGTGTATCGTGTATGTAGAAGAAGTGTAAATTGTGTCCCTTAATGTCCGACTCTTACGAACACGCAGGGTATATTGTGCTACTGGAGCATATTGCAATGGTTTGTGAGAGCTAGTCCTTGGGAAGCTCACCCACATACCTCACAACCAGCCCACCATTCTGTAGGCACTGCTCACAAAAGTGTATCGCCCCTTCCCCTGGTTTTAGGCATACTAATTCAACGATCAGGTGGAGCATGATCTTGTTGGTGCTGTTTGGCATCAAAAGGCTGGTTGGGTAGTTTTCGTGGACCACCGCCACCTTAATCGCTCCCATCATTCAACTGTTCAGGGAACGTACACTCCTCTTCTTCACCACGTTTTCAGGGGAGCGAGCTCCCTGTGATCTTTTGGGCGCTTGGTACTTTTGTTCGGTGTATTAGGAGCAGGACTGTCTTACCCTTCTCCCACAAGAGGAATAGAAGTCGCCGTCTGCTGCTTCCTTCTTGTCATGTACTTCTTTCTCTGTTGGTGAGTCATCTTTCTCTACACCCTGTTTGGAAGTCTTTCAGTTACGAGAGGCAGCATGGTTTCAGGAATGGGTTCCACTCCAATTCCCTCATCAGTCTCCTCTTATTTTTCCAGTACAGCCATTGACTCCATGACTGACTGAATACCCTCATCTTTGGGGTCTTTGGGGTGTCGTCAAGTTGGAGGTTTTTTTCTTGTACATTGGATTCCGTTTTCGTCCTACGGTTAATATACAATCGGATTACTAGTTAGATGGTTGCATTCGTTAAGCAGTGTACTTAAGACTATTGGCAACTCGTCATGTGACAGGGTTGATTGGCTCCACCTAGCGGGATATCATCCAACCTCCAAAAATTGCAACCTTCGTTTGTTCCAAGGCAATGGCTGTTATTAAATAACAGGTGGTTGGTTGGCTCAATTTAGTGTGATGTCGCTCAAACTAGAACCTTTGTGTGTATCAATGTGGGGATGTGGTGACCGAAGTCTGGAGCGGTTACCTCTCTGCAAGAGGATGGCAGCACATCCATATTCCACACCAATTCAACCATTAAGTGACAGGAAGTTGGTAGACTCAATCCAGTGTGATGGCAAAAATAGCAACCCTCTGTTGTAGGAATACATCTAACCTGTGTCCATTATATTATGCAGTTCAGAAGTTCAGTACACTGCAGTTGTAGAAGTGTGGTTGAATGACGTCAGTGTCAGCTGCGAGATGACTATTTCTGTGGCAATTTGGCATTGGTGGAAACTGCTAGAAATCGATGTTCAACACATTCACATCAAATCGGCAAAGCTTGAGCAGACAACGCCTTTGTGAGTTAGTGAGCTGACATTCGGACTGATTTTGCTCATGCTCTTATTTTGGCGTCGCATCATAACTTGTAGGTTAAATATCAAATTTGAGTTGATTTAGTTCCGCCTGTTTCTCTCAATCGTGGTCATGAACAATCATGTTTCGGTACACCAAAAAAAAAAACGAAATAAATATAAATTAATGAAATGGGGAGGGCACCAAGACTGCGCTCTAGAGGGCATGGGTCTGTGGATAGGATTGTGAGGAAAAAGGAAACGAGGATAAGAGGATGTTCTTGGACAAATCGACTAAAAATTCAACATTTTTCAAGCTGTTGACATATCTTTCCTTTCTACTTCGTATAGTCAAGTTACATAAAAATGCTGTGGATGCGATAATGATCTGTATGAACCCCTGTATAATTTCTATTGAGTAATAAATAAGTGCGTATGTATTGGTTTATTATTCATTCTGAATAATAACCCTATGTTTTCGGTCACGAAAAATTTTTCTATTTCTTTTCGTAATCACATTTTTCCTTTACAGTTACGCCGCATGCTGCGATTTTCTCCAAAATAACAATCTATTGTCGATAATACGAGCTCACGAAGCACAAGATGCGGGGTGAGTACTCTTCTGCCTTGTTCCATTTAATCAATTCAGTTCCTCGTAACTCAAACCCTATTTTCGGTTTATTTAGGTACCGAATGTATAGGAAGAGTCAAACGACGGGATTCCCATCGCTAATTACTATATTCTCCGCACCGAACTACCTGGATGTATATAACAATAAAGTAAGTTTATTGTGTTTTTTTTTTTCATCTGAATCTGGTTTATTTTCTTTCATGTCTGTTTGGCTGAGAGATCGAAACCATTAAGATTTTACTATCCCCACTGTAGTATCACAAGATTAACGACGAGAATTTCCAGCCATAAAAGTTATAGTTTCCAATCATCCGTTACACGTTACCACGGAGTATGTTTACTTTTGTAAATTGATTTTACATTCCTAAATAAAATGTGTTCCGTTCATCAACCTGGAAATTCATTATACTAAAATCAGGAACACGTAGGTACGTGATACTACAGAATGGTGAAGAAGACAAAAACGAAAGCTCGGAAGGACAGAGAAGAGACAGTACCGGAGGTGAAGAGATCTATTTCGTTTAGAGATTTTAATGTTGACAGTTTTAACCCGGATAGTGAAGAGTGGGAATATTGGTATTCCAGATTTAATATTGCACTTAGATCATGCTATGTTAATGAAGACGATGACAAACGTAAGTTCTTACTTGCCAAGGCAAATGGAAAACCATTCCGCGTATTGGTTGACTATTTTTATCCCGAGGAATTGGAGGATGTCGACTATATTGACCTCATTGATGTTTTACGTAAAAATTATGGAAGAAAAGACGTTTCATTGAGTGAGAGCATGGGAAATTCGTAGCATGATTACGTTCACAGGCTACACGATGCCAATTTAAGACTTTGTTATAGGAACGATTGCGGGATCAACTCTTACTAGGAATTAATGAGCCAGGTGGGCAACAGGAGATATTATGCAAATATCCGTCTGTCAAGAGCACGTTTGACGACATTGAAGCATATTCACAATTACTAGAGAATGCTAAGGTTCAGCAAAATAATATTCAGACATCCAAAGCTGATAAATATAATACACATAGTTCCAAGTAACCAAGTTCATCATCACGAAATATGTATAGCCCCACAGTTATTTTACAGGAGGGCGTTCATTGTTTCAAATGCGGAGGTTCATTACATAGAGAAGGGAGTGAGTGCCCTGCTTCAGGTTTAGAATGCGGTATTGTAGGAAACTGAACCATTTCGCTCGCGTCTGTATAAAAACTGGGAAGGTAACATTAAAAAAGAAGCAATTGAAGGCTCGGCAGATCGGAGAACATGCAAATTCGGACTCGGATGAAGATCAAGTTGAACTTATTCGAAACATTGAGAGAGGCTGCGAAGCTTTTATAACGGTGGAAATCAACAACGTTTCTGTTAATATGCTTTTTGATTCAGGAGCATCTAAGTCAGTCATCAGCGAGACAATTTGGCGGTCAATTGAATCACCCAAGTTAGGGAAAGCTTCGAATCTGGTAGCTTACACTGGGTTAGTGGTGGAGACATTGGGTGAAACATTTGTAAGTGTGAGAGGGTTCAACAAAACTATCGAACTCCCAGTAATTGTATTAAAATCTACTGATGTTCCTTTATTCGGAATGAATTGGATTTTAGCTTTTCAATTACCACTGCCTAAAGGAGCTAAAATCAGGAAAACAAGTGATCAGAAAAGTGCAAACATCAAATGGATAGATGATAACGTTAAACAATTACAACAGGAGTTTTCAAACATATTCAAAGAGGGAATTGGTACAATAAGAAACCATAAAGCAATAATCCACTTGAAAAACAATGCCCAACCAAAAATTTTTCGGCCCAGAAGAGTGCCATTTGCGTTGCAGGGGGCGGTTGAACAAGAACTCAATCGGTTGTTAGATGCCGAAATTTTGGAACGAGTAGATCCGACGATCACACCAATTGAATGGGCTTCTCCACTCGTGATATCTATGAAATCAAACGGGAAAATAAGACTGTGTGGTGATTTCAAAGTCACCATCAATCCCTGCATACATTCGGACCATCATCCGATTCCAACCTTTGAAGACTTAGTGACTAAACTCAATGGAGGAACTCAGTTTACAGTCATAGACCTTCGTGAAGCATATCTTCAAATGGAAGTGGAGGAAACATCTCGGAAGTTATTGGTGGTGGCTACGCATAAAGGATTTGTCAGATACAGACGGCTTCCATTCGGAGTGTCTTTTGCACCCGGGTTGTTTCAACGGACTGTCGAACAAATTTTATCAGGAATTCCATGGGTAGCCAACTATATTGACGACATTATTATAACAGCACCTACAAAAGAGGAGCATTTGTCACGTATGAAGCAAGTTCTCGAACGTCTCCAACAATCAGGGTTTAGGACACAACAAGAAATCGACCAAAAGATCCTGAAGTTCCGCTATTTTCGTGGTCTGTTCCACGAGAACCATGGAGTAGATTGCATATAAATTTTTGCGGTCCGTTTCTCAAGAAATACTGGCTGATTGTGATTGACGCGAGTACAAAATGACTCGAAATATTCCCAATGAAGAAAATTACATCGTTCAAGGCCATTCAGCTTTTAAGAGAACTGTTTGCAAGAACTGGGCTCCCTAAAACTATCGTAAGTGACAGTGGACCACAGTACACCAGTTCCGAATTCAAATCGTTCTGCCAGTCGAATTGTATACTCATATTGTATGTATCACATAACTTCAACCCCATATCACCCGAAAACCGGGAAGGGTGGGTTGGCGGAGAGGGAAGTAAAGACATTCAAACAACGAATGAAAGCGATGAGTGGAGTAAACGATGTTAATCTGAGGCTACAACAATTCCTGTTTTCATATCGCGTCACTCCCCAGCGTACCACCGGACGTTCACCAGCAGAACTATTTTATGGCCGGCGAATCAACTCAAGACTAGACTTGTTGCGTCCCAACGTAGAGTCGAAAATAGATAAAGCTCTAGTCCAACAGAAAATCCAGCATGACAGCAACGTGAAACAACGTTCATTTGAGGAAGGAGAAATGGTGTGGGTCCAGGATCCACATAATGACAAATCCAATCCAGGATTCATCAAAACACAAACGGGACCGTATTCATACATTGTTGATGTCGGTGGAGTCGAAAAGAGGAAACACGCCGATCAGTTGAGGAGAAGACGAGGACTTTCCAAAGGGGGAGAAGATGTAGTATCACATGATTAACGACGAGAATTTCCTACCATAAAAGTTATAGTTTCCAATCATCCGTTACACGTTACCACGGAGTATGTTTACTTTTGTAAATTGATTTTATATTCTTAGGTACGTGATACTACACCCACACTCCACCATCGCCACTTTTTTTACTTTCTGCTACCCAAAGGGTAAGGAAAGTATTGTAACCGCGTCCAAAAAAGAGTTGGATGTTCATACCAGGCAGCCGTAGCCATCACTAATGTCCTCGTGGTGGCCGATGGTGGTTTCCTGCTCGGGTGAATGGGGAGGAACTATCAGGTCCCCCGCCCTCATCATTGCCCATCCGGTGCCATGAGTCAAAGAAATGCCTAGCTTCATAGCCCCTGGCTGTCCATCAGCACCCTGGGTTTTCAGGGAGGGGCACAGAGTGGCCCTGGACAGGGATGTCGGTCCCCTTTCCCATCCTCTTCCTCTTCTTCCTCCTACCCTTCCATTATCTCCACCATGATAGATGACTGCCTCAACTACAGAGTCAGGGTAGGAGGGCACTGCATTTTCCCGAGAGTTAAGAACTGAGTGGATGGTCGGTGTAGGGGTGCAGAACCGAGACGTCTCGAATCTGTCCCCTGCAAGCCGTTATTTGGCAGCTACTCGAATGAGGCAGGTCAAGAAGTTGTGGAAGAGGTATCTGGGTAGAGTTGTGGCTGAGGTGCTAGAGGGTATGGGGCATGGGAAAGTTCAGCCTATTCTTCAAGAGTTTGTGGCGTTTTGGGAGCCTGTGATGAGTGCTCCCAGCCACATTCCTGAAGAGTGTGTGGTGTCCCCTGCTCCCTCTAGGGAGTCCTTAGCCAGCGTCATGTGTTCCCTGGTCCTTGAGTACGAGTTACATAAGTGCCGTGTTAGTAACTCCACTTCAGCTGGACCTGATGCTATTTCACTCTGCAGATGGAATAAGGCCTTGAAGGCTGTTCAACTGCTGGTTCTCTACTTACTCCTCTTCATGGGAAAACCTTCTGCTGGATTTTTCCCAAGAAAGTGGTGATGGGGCTGGGGACTAGAGACTGATTTCAGTATCGTCTGTGGTCTTTTGGCACTTCCAAAAAGTGCTGGCATCTCGTCTCCCGCTGGCGTTCTGGCCAGTGGATGGTACTGCTGTTACGAAGTGACTGACGAAGTTTGGAGATGCATTTTGAAGAGCTGCTGACTCAGGCAGCCTTAGTCTTTTTTCTTTCGCATTGTAGTGGGCGCGTCGCCCATTTTACCTTCGCGCTGGAACTTTCACAACGTCAGCGAATCCCGGACCCGAGAAATCGGCTCATTATTTTCTCTCTTAATTTTTTAATTTTTCTCTCTGGGCCTCTTCTTTTTCTTGGAAAGAAGAAATTCGACCACTAGTTGGGCGCCTATTGTACTGAGGAAGTTTGGAGATGCTTTGAAGAGCTGCTGACTAAGGCAAAAATTACGGCAATTGCGCCGGAGATTCGATCCACAACCCTCGACTTGTGCGCGATTGCCGTAATTTTTGCCTGAGTCAGCAGCTCTTCAAAATGCATCTCCAAACTCCGTCAGTCACTTCGTAACAGCAGTACCATCCACTGGCCAGAACGCCAGCGGGAGACGAGATGCCAGCACTTTTTGGAAGTGCCAAAAGACCACAGACGATACTGAAATCAGTCTCTAGTCCCCAGCCCCATCACCACTTTCTTGGGAAAAATCCAGCAGAAGGTTTTCCCATGAAGAGGAGTAAGTAGAGAACCAGCAGTTGAACAACCTTCAAGGCCTTATTCCATCTGCAGAGTGAAATAGCATCAGGTCCAGCTGAAGTGGAGTTACTAACACGGCACTTATGTAACTCGTACTCAAGGACCAGGGAACACATGACGCTGGCTAAGGACTCCCTAGAGGGAGCAGGGGACGCCACACACTCTTCAGGAATGTGGCTGGGAGCACTCATGACAGGCTCCCAAAACGCCACAAACTCTTGAAGAATAGGCTGAACTTTCCCATGCCCCATACCCTCTAGCACCTCAGCCACAACTCTACCCAGATACCTCTTCCACAACTTCTTGACCTGCCTCATTCGAGTAGCTGCCAAATAACGGCTTGCAGGGGGCAGATTCGAGACGTCTCGGTTCTGCACCCCTACACCGACCATCCACTCAGTTCTCAACTCTCGGGAAAATGCAGTGCCCTCCTACCCTGACGCTGTAGTTGAGGCAGTCATCTATCATGGTGGAGATAATGGAAGGGTAGGAGGAAGAAGAGGAAGAGGATGGGAAAGGGGACCGACATCCCTGTCCAGGGCCACTCTGTGCCCCTCCCTGAAAACCCAGGGTGCTGATGGACAGCCAGGGGCTATGAAGCTAGGCATTTCTTTGACTCATGGCACCGGATGGGCAATGATGAGGGCGGGGGACCTGATAGTTCCTCCCCATTCACCCGAGCAGGAAACCACCATCGGCCACCACGAGGACATTAGTGATGGCTACGGCTGCCTGGTATGAACAAAGGATGAAGGCAAAAATTACGGCAATCGCGCACAAGTCGAGGGTTGTGGATCGAATCTCCGGCGCAATTGCCGTAATTTTTGCCTTAGTCAGCAGCTCTTCAAAGCATCTCCAAACTTCCTCAGTACAATAGGCGCCCAACTAGTGGTCGAATTTCTTCTTTCCAAGAAAAAGAAGAGGCCCAGAGAGAAAAATTAAAAAATTAAGAGAGAAAATAATGAGCCGATTTCTCGGGTCCGGGATTCGCTGACGCTGTGAAAGTTCCAGCGCAAAGGTAAAATGGGCGACGCGCCCACTACAATGCGAAAGAAAAAAGACTAAGGCTGCCTGAGTCAGCAGCTCTTCAAAATGCATCTCCAAACTCCGTCAGTCACTTCGTAACAATGGCGCCCCACGTTGGGCGCCAATTGTACTGAGGAAGTTTGGAGATGCTTTGAAGAGCTGCTGACTAAGGAATTATGAATCGACTGTCTTGACCGCTAGACCACGATCAACCGGTTGCCTTTAACAGGAGTCACTCAGCACACTGCCGAGAATCTCACAATTCTTCAGACAGCGCTGTCCCTGGCACAGAAGAAAAAGAAGCATTTGTATACGGTTGCCCTGGACATTGCTAAGGTTTTTGACGTGGTAAGCCACCAGGCCTTGGACGATTGCCTCCATGGTGCAGGGGATCCTGGTTGACTCATGGATTATGTGAGCTCACTGTGCTCTCAGTGACAGCCTTGCAGGTTGGAGCAGAGATGTGGCAATAGGGTGTGGGTGTGGTTCTCTCTGTCTTCGAGACTCATCAATCTTGTGATTGATACTGCGCTGGCTAAGCTACCTCAAGAAGTAGGGTTTCATCTCTCCACAGGCATGTAAAGATTGTGGGTGAATCTGGAGAAGTGCAGCTCAGTTTCATTGGTGTCGTCCTATCGAGACTACAGTGTGAAGGTTTCACCATTGGCGAATCACATGCCCTGGCTAGAGGCATTCTTGAGATGTGACAGTATCTTGGGATCGAGTTTCTCAGTGCAACCTCCTCAGCTGGAAGCTGTGTGGACCTTCTTGATTATCTTCGGGAAGTTACAAAGGCTCCACTGAAGCCACAGCAGAAGCTGCATCTTCTTCGGACATACTTGCTCCTAAAGCTGACCTACAGGCGGGTTTTTGGGAGATTGGCTGTCCAAAGGCTGATAAGCCTTGATAGAATGGTGTTCTCTGCTGTACGTGCTTGGCTGGACCTCCCAACTAGCATCCCATGTGCGTACATTCATACTTTGGTTCTATGTGGTTTCCATCTCTCTCTGCCACAATTCTGTTCTTGCGCTGTAAGCGCCTTGCTTATGCAGGCATATTGCTGGGATGTCGCTGGTCTTTGATTCATTCAGGATCAGCTGCGGGGATGACCCCATCCTAGGCCCAGTAAGCCTTCAGAGTTTGTGACTGTTCTGCGTGGTAGGGTGCACGAATGGGAGTTGAGGCAACGTCCCGACTCCCCTGTGGTTCTGAGGGGGTGGAGTAGGCTTCAGACGGCGTCCATTGATGGAATTACTGGTATATTCACCCCATTCATGTGGCGTTATGCCTACAGCAATAAGGTGTACTAGAGGCTGGGATCGTAGCGCTGTGGGATGTTGTGCCTTTGGTATATATAATCTTCTGACTGTACTCCCCGTGATGGGGTGTGCACCGCGGCCATATGACCTATTGTGCCAGTCCTAGTGTCTTACAGGTCTATGCCTAGCTTTCTATGGAAAGCCAGGTAGTTCCTGAAGGAGTCCTCGTTGGTATCCATCCTGGGAGAAGTGGTGCCAAAGACCAAAAATCGCTCCCTCTCAAGTCTCCGGCACTGGGCCAGAACATGGTAGGGAGTTTCCTCATCCGTGCCACACCACCTGCATAGAGGGGTTTCGGCTATACCCATAACATACATGTGTTTGTTCATTCTGCAGTGTCCTGTTATGATACCAACAACCTGCCTTAAGTCCTTCCTCTCCATCCTCAGGAGGGTGTCTCTTGTCTCACCTGTTTGCTCTGAGACAAATCGTTTGGAGTGTCTTACTCCTGCAGCATTCCAGATTGTCTGATGCAGTCTTCTGGCATGTTCTTTCACAGTCCTCTTGACTAGTGACAGAGAAATCCCGCAATGGGGCGGTGGCCCAATAGGTACTGTGGACGAACCACGTCTGGCCAGATGGTCCGCCTCTCATTCCCAATGATCCCACTATGTCCTGGAATCCAATACACATTAACTCTATTTGCACTTGCTAGGGGAGTTAAGCCACATCCTGCACTCTCAAGCACCAGTTTTGACGTCAGGCAGTAGTTCAGTAGCGCTTTACACGACGCTGACTATCGGTCAATATATTGATAGTTCTATTGCTATAGCCTTTCTCATGCATTTGGATTGCCCCGGCAATAATAGCATAAATCTCTGCTTGAAAAACTGATGGAGTGGAGCCTAGGGCAGTATAAGTCCCACTTCCTCCAGAGCCACTTATCCACACCCCAGATCCTGTCCCCTCTGGGGTCTTTGATCCATCAGTGTAGACATTGACGCCACTGGGAGGCCGAAACTGGCGGCTATCGCTGTTCCATGGACCTCCCACTGGCTTAACATTATATTTCCTCTCGAGCTCATACATGGGCACAATTGCGTCTGTGATCATGCTGAGCTCCTCGAAGGTCTCCAAGTCCCTAAATATAGCCAGGTGTCCATAAGTCGCCTGAGGCACCTTAGCTATTCCGAGCTTAGTGAGCCTGTAAGCCACCTTCATCGCCTCTGCTTTGACATAAATGTCCAGAGGAAGAAGATCGAACAGTTTCTCCATGGTGACAGTGGGTGTAGTCTTCATCACCCCTGCTATGAGTAGGCAACCCAGTCTTTGTACTTTGGAAAGACTGCTGCCATTCACTCCAATGGCGCTCTATGCCACCACACGATTGACCCATATGAGATTATTGGTCTCACTATGGCCTCGTAAAAACCAGCAGGCCATTCTGGGCTTTACACCCCATGTCCTCCTCAAGACATTCTCTGACACGTCCAAAGGGCCGTTGTCGCCTTCTTGGTCACGTATCGGATGTGGTTGTTCCAGACTAATTTTCGATCCAGAATCACACCCAGATATTTGACTTGCTCGCTGAGCTGAATTTCTCTGCCCATCACTACCTGCGGCCTCAGTCCTGACAGTTGCCTGAGCCTTGTGACACGATGACCGTCTTGGCTGGGTTGATGGATAGCCCCATCTCCCCACACCATAGGCACACCATCCGCAAGGCCGCCCCCATCAGGTCCGACAGCACGCTTTGCACCCTGCCCCGAATGAGCACAACCACATCATCAGCGTAGCCTTGGGCGTAAAACCCCGCCGCATTAAGTCTCCCTAGTAAGGAGTCAATCACTAGGTTCCAGAGGAGCGGAGAAAGGACCCCTCCCTGAGGGCATCCCCTCACAGTCCTCGCCCTGATTGTACAGCGTAGTCTGGATCTCTCTGCTTTCCAATACAGCGATGATCCACTTTATTGCATTGCTGTGTACATTAAATTTCCTCAACGCCCTTTCAATGCTACATATGGAGGTATTGTCAAAGGCCCCTTCTATGTCCAGAAAGGCCCCTATGGCAATCTCCCTATTACCCATTGACTCTTCTAGTCTCCTAACTAGTGCATGCAGCGCAGAGTCACATGATCTCCCTGCGCGGTAGGCATGTTGGCCATCTACCAGGGGTCAGTCTTAAACATCCGTCCCTCAAGTACTTGTCAAGGATTTTCTCCACGGTCTTGAGCAGGAAAGATGTGAGGCATATTGGTCGGAAGGCCTTGGCTTCCTCGTATGAGTCCCTGCCAGGTTTGGCATATAAGGTTACTCGAACCTTCCTCCAGCCCTGAGGTATGTAACCATGCGCTACTCCTAAATAGCCTTAAGAGGCTGGGTAGGATGCGCTCTATCCTTTCTGTAATAGGATCGGGTAAATACCATCCGGTCCGGGCGACTTGAATGGTTTAAACGAGTTTACTGCCCAACGTCACGGCGTCTCGGGTTATAATAGCCCTGGCGAGTTCCCAGTCCGGCGTTCCTGTCCGCCTCATGGCAATCCTCGCGTCTGCCAGTAACCCAGGGTCAGTTCTACAACCAGGAAAGTGTGTGTTCAGCAGAGCGGTAAGTGTATGGTGACAGTCCAATGTGTCACCATCTTGCCCCCTAATGAAGCCTACTGCCTGATGTATATTCCCTTTCGAGAGCACGTTGCTGAGCCTCGCTCCCGTTTGGGTATCGTGAAGTTCTTGGCAAAACCTCCACGCCTCTCGTAATTCATTGTTATACTCAGTTAGGGATCTTTTGTACAGTTCTCACTCTCTTGTTCTTTTGGCTCTGTTAAAGAGTCTTCTAGTTCTGGCTCTTAATGCTCTCAGCTGATTGCTCCACCAGGGTACACATTATTGCTGTCCGCCCTCATGGTTTGCCTGCAACTGTTTTCAAAGGAAGACCTCACTGCCTGTGTCAGTGCTGTATTCAGTTACTCGTCCTGCAATGGGCGTGTGGCATTATTAGGGCAGCCTCTCAGGGCATCCCCCATACATCTGCCAGTCCGTGTTTCTCAGGTTCCTGTACCTGATGGCTTCTGCCCTTGCCATTTCTAGATTGAACCTGATGTACCTGTGATCAGATCCCGAGAACTCTGAGGAGACATGCCAGTTGGAAACATTAATCCCCCCAGACAGTTTTAGAGCTAGGGTTAGTTCGATAACCTCCTCCCTGTTAGCAATAACGAACGTGGGTTTATTACCCTGATTCAGTATATCCACATTGTTAGTAACGAGATATTCAAATAGACACTCACCTCTGCGGTTAATGTCCTTACTTCCCCAAATGGTGTGATGCGCATTGGAGTCCACCGCCACAATCCCTTTGGATATCATTGTCCTGGACTGTATCGACTATCTTCCCTAATCCTGTGGTTGGGACGTTCTTCATAGGGGAGATAGACCGAGGCTACCACTACATCCCTATTTTCATGAGTTAACCTGACCGCTGCAGAGTCCCCGGAAAACAGCGACCACAGCGGAAGGAACTTAATACTAGCCGTAATGAGTATGCAAGCCCTGGGGCGCCTGCTGTTATGGTACAATACCTTACAGCCCGGCACCCCAAGACCCGCCACCCTGCTCTTAACTATCCAAGGTTCTTGAATCAATGCAATGTCAATATTTTGACTCACCATGTATTGCTGGAGGGCCGATGATGCACCCCTGGAGTGGTGCAGATTGACCTGAAGCAGCCTAAGCATGCCTCAGGTCCTCTTCTTTCGGGGTGTCCCCGCCTCGTCTACCGTTCTCTTCCTTCGGGGCAAGCAGGGGACCGCCGCGACCCCCAGGCAATCATCAGGGGCCCCAGAACCTGCGGCCGCTAACTGGTGGGCCAATGCGGCCATCCTACCAGCCGCAGCACCTCCAGGCACCGAGACCCCGACCCACCCGGGCACAGACGCCCCCACCGCCCCGCAGCATCGTCCGGCGGCTCCTCAACATCCATCCCGAAGCGTCCGGGTTGGCCTCCTGCTGAGGGTTCTGACATTCACGCTGCTGAAGCCATGGTAGAGACAGAACCCCTCCCTCTCCATCAGCGTGTGTTGAGACTCGGGGATGGAGGCCACTAAATAAGCCCCCTTTCTTGTTTGCTGCCCAGAACCTTCCAGCGCTCAACTTTGAGGCCGGGGTTCTGAGCACCAATATTTCTAAGCAGTCTTGGATGTCGTTCACCGGGTTTGGGATGAACGCACTCAACCGCTGAAGCCCTCCAGATGGCTAGGGTCACAGGTCCTCAGCCGACCACCCTCCCACGGGGCATCGCGCGACGCTTTGTATGAGCCAGTCTTTTGACAGCTCATCCTTGCAGCTCACGACTAGCCCACCATTCCGCAGGGAGTGCCCATCGAAGCGGACCGCTAGCTCCTCCGGGTTGAGGCCCGCGCAGTTCCACCATAAGGTGGAGCATGATTTTGTTGGCAGTGTCCTGTGTCAGGAGACTGGTGGGTAGTCTTCATAGACCACCGCCACCTTAATGGTGCTCACCGCCCGACTGTAAAGGGTCCTACCCTCCTTTTTTTCTCCTCATTGCGAGGGAGAGTCCCTTTCTGGTCCCGGGACGCTTTGTCCTTGCTTCCCCGCTGAAAGGTGCGGAGTTCCACCCCCTTCTCTCCTAACAGGTGCAGGAGTTCTACCCCCCTTCTCTCCTAATAGGAGCAGGGTGGAACTCTTTCGCTTCCTCCTCCTTTGAGGAACTTCCGTCTCTGCTGGTGTGTCATGGCATCCCAGGCCTCGTCCGGGAAGTCTCTCAACTGATGAGCCTGGCAGGAGTTTAGGTTTGAGTGTAGATTCCACCTCAACCCCCGCTAGAGCCTCTTCCTTTTTCCAGTGCAGCCATTGAGTCAATGACTGACTGGATATCATAGGATTTCTCCGCTGTTGAGGCGTCCTCAATATTTATTAATTTTTATTATTAGAATTGGTCTCCATTTTTGGTCCCACAGTACGGGGAGCTAAACAGTCACCACAGGCAGAGCCCCTATGCCCGTGGAAGGCTACAATGCAATGGGGTGTCGCCTGGTGCCCCAAGTGGGTCGTTAGCGATACACATGTTTAAACACCCTGTACCATTCAGCCTTGGCACGAGCTCCCTACACCTTGGCTTGGGTGTTCCAATCCCTGTTAGCCTACTCAGTCGTAAGTGAGCGTTTCCCAGGGGACACTGCGTGGAAGTCAGGATTGGTTCGTCCCCCTGTGCCTTTGGTAACCAGTTCGAGTCAGTGAATCATGTGGTGTGGGTGTGTCCATTTACTCAATATGGCTGTATGTACTACCCTCATGTTGGCTGCATGAAACGCTATACTATACTCAGGGGGAACTCAGCCAGAATGGTTATATTCATGGTGGGCTCAACTAGAATGACAATCTCACCTCCAAGCCAGTCCTGGCTGAGTGTCACAGAGTAATGTTGCAACATTGTGCTCACTCTGCAGTTGGGGGTCCAGAATTCCACTGCCCTCTGTGTCCGTAAGAGGCTGACATAAAGGGACACATTTTACTTACTTCGCATACACAATTTAGTGGAATCCCCTTGTTTTTGGTGGTCCTGCAGCACACACCCCTGATGGGATGCAGGACAGATATCTTCTGCCGTATCCCATCTCAGACAGAACACTGCTCCGACTTTTGCGGCTGGACACGTAGATAACAAAACACTCATAATGACTGGAAGACAGTCCTGGGAGTAGCTCTCCAATACCTAGAAGTGATCCCCTATATAATGAATGGAGATATAAGGCATGATGGCTCGGAAAACGAGAATTGTTGAACATTAATTTATCCCAATCCAACTTATCGTTTTCCCAATTAACTCAAAACTACTGTAACGATAAATGTTTCCGTAGAATTGCTCTGAACGGACATTCAGCGCCCGTCCATATAACACGGTCATCGAATTTACAGGGGTTGCGGAAAGTTGTGTGTTGCTACGCACCAGATTTGGTTAGGCTTTCCTTTTGTCACAGAACTCGTCTGGAACTGATAGTCCGCACTATGTCAACTGTTGGATTTACGTTCTAGAATAAAATTTTGGCAAAATAAACGTCGACAGAATTTCTAAACAATTGTCATTTTTTGTGATTTGTGAGGGCGTAAGAAAATTTAGTTGGATATCCGGGGTTCACTGTCGCCGAGAAACTTGAATAATAGTTAATCTCTTACAGGTTTGAAAGTAAGAAGTGTTTGCAACGATTCGATGTATTTATTCCTCTTTTCAGGCTGCAGTTCTCAAGTACGAAAATAACGTGATGAATATCAGACAATTCAACTGCTCCCCTCATCCCTATTGGCTTCCCAATTTCATGGACGTCTTCACGTGGTCTCTGCCATTCGTTGGTGAAAAAGGTCGGTTCCTTTTCAGTTGTTTCATTCTCTCATTGAATTTTGATTAATTGGCCAACAGATCAAATTGTACCATGTCACGTAACCACTTTGTATCAGGCAGCTCTGTCATGAAAACAAGGTGAGGCCTGGTACTGTAAGAGTTGTTCTTGAGATATTGAAATCTTAAGCTAAACACGTAAGTTGGGTTGTTCACAACTGGGTTTGTTTGATATTTGTGTGCTTCGGTATGATGCTTGCAGACTGTGGTGATCGATTAATTCTTTACTACTCTTCGTCATTCAGAACATAAGTCACTCAAAGCCAGTATTCATAAGACAGGCTTCTTTTTTCTCATATGTTCCTCTATGATCAGTCAGTGTTTTGAAGCCTCTCATCAGGTGACAGTCTGCTGCTTGCTTTTTAAAAGTCCTGAGTGTCACAGAAGTGTAAGTGAGGCCCTCCCAAGAAGACAACGAATGACGCTTCAGCAAAAGGCTTGGAGAAGTTGGAAGAAAGATTCCTTTTGAAACATAAAGTCAACGCTATGTTGGAATCCAAGCGTTTCATGAAACCCAAATCACTGCACTTGTTTGGTATTGATTGAGAACAACCATTCAAGTAGCTTCCTGTTTTAACCGCCAGACTCCCATTGTAGGCACCTCCAGTGATTGCAGTCTAGTGGTCACAGACGAAGATTCATAAATTGACAAAAGTTGGGCAGTGGATCGGAGCTCCAGATCGCTGTAATTTTTGCCTGAGTCAATGGCTCTCCTAACATTCTCAAACCCCTCGTAACATTTTCATTAGATAACCGGTGCAGGAACTACATTTGATTCTTGTAGGAACATCTAATCAACATTCCAATCGATAGGCCTTGCCAGAGAATTAGGCGTCAACAATGTAAGATGAATTACTATCCCTCACTTCTTTCTGTATCTACCTCAAATGTTGGAAATGTTTGAGTCTCCTAAAACGAGGTTTCTATATCGTCCTTGACCCGTTTTCTATTTAACGTTTTGCAGTTACTGAAATGTTGGTCAACGTTCTCAGCATCTGCTCTGATGACGAGCTGATGTCTGATGGTGACGACGCCCTGGAAGAAGGTAATTTCACGAATTCCCATAAGTTTTTGTACCTTTACATTTTCTTCTGTTTATTTGAATTTCCCACCAGAGTTACAGCTCTTTCGCAGTCGGCCTATTTCTTCTATGCTTTACATTCAGTCTCGACCTCATGTTTGTCTCTTTCTGGGCAGTACTTTGAAAGCTTACCTGTAAACAGGCGGATTTTTCTTTGATGTGGCTATGTTTTGTTTTTGGCCAAATATTGATCGTAATTTGCAGCTCTGCCGCAATTACTTTGTTCGCCTTGAACCTTTCTTTCTTATTTACTTCTTATTTAAGGCGCCTGAAAGGCTGTAAATTGCTCGCTCTCACGCATTAGTTTGCTTCGTTCACTAGGGATTGGTCATGTCATGGAGACCCTAAGAAAGGCCAGGTAATGAGCACATAGGATAAAGGATCCTAATCGCATCATTGTATGATTATGGATACTAACAAATTCAGATTAGGTCGATAATAATAATTGAATCGCAACTGGTTTTCCTTGTTAAGTCATAGCACTGAGAAGCTCGATTGTGTGCTTACAGTTTTGTGCTCTTCAGTGTGTACCAATGTTTCTGTAGACGATATATGATGTTGCTATACTCAACATGGGTGAGGTGAATTTATCGTCCACTGTTAAAGTCACAGTTGCTTTTTACTGATCATTGTTGCTGTTGTCTCTTGTTGATAATAATTTAATCAGTCTACAATAGATCAATGGTTATATCTAAACCCGCTTATAATCAAGCTCAATTGCTTAATTCACAAATGAAGAAAGATAATATGGGATTCGAGGTAAAATACTCAGTTCATGATCAAGGATAAGATATTAGAATCCGCTTAGGATCAATAGTGGTATTGAATCAGATGAATAACAAGAATAATAATAGCATCGTACTCGTATTTTGGTGAAGGGAAATAACTGAATTTGCTTTGGTTCAAAGATCATGATAAAATTGCTTCTGGCTTATGATCAGAATCACAACAACCATTCATAATAGTTCCTGATCAATGTAACCAAAGAATATACTTATCATTCTAAACAGTACCTCTATCAGTTTTCCACCTTGTGATAAAGGCTTATTATTAAGTCTGCTCTGATATAGAACCACAGTTACATTTTCCTATGATCCAAACCAATAATTGAATATCTTCTTAGGATCTAGTGTTTTAATTAAATCGTATTGCAATCAAGGGTTCTAGTGGAATCTGTTGAGTATCAACTTAACAGTGAAATTAACTGGATATCAAGAATAAAAAATAGTATGGGCACAAGATCGAGGGTAATAATGATGTACTGAAAGGCAAAGGAATTATCGTTTGTAGTCCATAATGAAAATCCATTGCCTGCCCACGCTTCTTAGAAATGAAGGAGGTGCCACTTCAAATGAGTTGAATTGCCAGGACTAAACCATTTTGGTTGTCATCTCGATATGTGGTCTATTCTTAAAGAGCGATCTTTCGTCACAAGTCGTTAATGTGTAGCATTTTAAGGGCTGCTCGCGCCTGAGTTTAAACCTTTTAATTATATCAGCATGGACAGTGGCAAAAATCAAGATGCCTAAAAAATGTTAATACCTTCACCTGTTCTCAACTCTGAAGTATTGCTGTAATATCCTAATGCACAAATAAACTAAACACATTATTTTAACGCTGCCAAGATAAACTTGGCTGCAAGCATTTTCTAATTAATAGCCGACTGAAGTGGAACTAATACGTGAGAACAGGCATCCAGCACTGCTCCCTTGGCACATTAAAATAGTGTTTTTGGCAAATGTTAAACGCTTGCCTAATAACTTCGATTACTGTTGTCTTTTTTCAAAGCAGACTTCGCCGCTTTTCGTGTACAACTAAACAATGAAATAAACAAAAATAGCCCCACCGCCCTACTAGTGAGTAAGCGCAATTCTGAGGTATGGGACTGCAACATCGTTAATATGCGAAGGACATTATTTCGCGTTTTCTCCTTCAGCGCACTTGAAGTAAAACTTATGTGTAGTTCTCGTTCATAATGTTATCATACGACTTAACTTGTAATTATTACTATCAATATTGTAATCTATATAATCCGTATATTTTCTTTTTCCTTTTCTTTTTTCTCCTTCCTTTTGTTTCTGATTTCCTTTCTTCCTTTCAAAACATTTATAAAAAACAACCGATTCTCTCTCGCTCCCCCCCCATCTCTCTCTCTCTCTCTCTCTCTCTCTCTCTCTCTCTCTCTCTCTCTCTCTCTCTCTCTCTCTCTCTCTCTCTCTCTCTCTTTCTTTCTTTCTTTTTCTTTATCACTTTCGTATTGCTGCTGAAATCTTGCGATGGATTGGGGATCGCCACTTCAGCAGATGGTAAGAATCCTGACCGCCTCAATATGTGTCGTAGTTATTTTTATCTCCCTTATTATTGAGTAGTAGAATGTTTGTCCCTTCCTTCCTCCCTTTGGTTTAACGGGCGAATTGACGAAATAGTATTTGACCCACGTATGTTTTATATAGTAATTTTGATACAAAAAGAACGTGCGACCCCTTTTTCTTGCTTGTTTTTACTTGTTAATTTTAGTGTGATTTTGGCTGAGTGCTTTGAGAATTTAGATGATGTGACGTGGGTTGTACAATTTTGAACTCCCCACTGACTTACGTTATATAGTCTTTCTTCTAAGTACAATTGGGTTTAGAAGACTCACAAGAATTTGTGTACGATCCACGTATAATGGTGCAACTTTTTCCTAGGAACGACATTTAAAGTTATGCAGTATTAGAAATGCCCTGTTTTACTCTCATTGAAGACAATGTTAGAGATGTACTTCTATGGATTAGCCCGAGGAATTGTGTTTAGGTGATAACTATAAATACAAATTCAGGGCTGGAGGTGTCTGTCTTTTTCCCTCATAACAATGATGTTAGAAAGACTCAGACTGTATAAAACTCATTCAATGAAAGAAAAGGGCGAAATAATGAGAGAGAAAAGAAACGAAACCACACGCTTTTTGGGTCTGATTCTCATATGTGATGTGAGATTCACCCTCTAATATTCAGGGCTTCTTCTGTGTGTTCCCTGGATGTTAGAAAATGGCATGTCTGGCGTTCTTGTTAAATTACATTCGTTTATTACGTTCGTGACACTGTGTTGTCCAACGACCTATTGTGGTTCACTGATTTTAAAATAGGAAATCAAATCGGTGTTGGTATCTTTGGACTAAGCCCTAGACGAATTTTCTCAACCCTTCGTGATCCATATAACTGATTATTTCAGGTCAAAGTGTAAGTAAACAAGAGATGCACTGTCACATGCATGTCTGAATTCTTTAAGAAATGTTAAGAAAAGAGTTTAAGAAAAGCCTAAAATGTTGACTTCCTGCAATCAGCTATGGGCTGCTCGAGGAACTGATGTCAATCCACATGCTCCATATTAAATCAAAATCACAGCAACAATGTATCCCTCGAGGTGAAACTCAAAAAGGCTCCATAGTGGACATAAAAAAGCTGCTGCTAAAGTAATAAGTAATATGGTGTTGCTGACGGATTATTGTGGGCTAGGCCGGAAGGACCTCGGTATGGTTAGGCCTTTGCTGTGATCCCTCCAGGCTCACAGTAGCAAACCCACGTCGTAAGATCTCATCTTCTGTGTGTGTGTGTGGGGGGGGGGGGTTGAAGTTATGTTGTGTATTTGTTCTTTGAAATAGTCATCTCTCAACTCTCAGCCGAAATCTCTTTTCTTGGAAGGCCTTATTTATATTAGTTGTGTAAAATACAAATGAAGAAAGGAACAACTCAATACTGAAGGCTGTAAACTCGTAGATGACTAGTTCAGTCTTCTTCCCCATTCTTCACCCCTTACTCTCACCCTTGCCCCACTCCACCTCTATCCCCAATGAGGGTCACTCCCATTTGTATTTTAGCTTGTTTTTAATTTTTTGGTTTTATAATACCTCCCTTCCACATTTTCTGTAGTTTCCTTATCAATTTTAACGGATACACTGCCTGAATTATACCCGTTATTTCTTCTAGTATGCACCGCTTTTATACTTTTTTGCGAGTTTGTGGAAGCGAGTGTGACGTGTCATTGAACGAACAATTGTGAAAGTCTTTAGATTTTGTTCGCTGCCTAACGTTTGTTAATTTCTTCCCAAATTTGTTTTATTCTTTTATGTACAAGTTTCGTTTGGTTTAGAGGCTCACGTTTTGGCTGCTGAATTGTTGTCTTTCAGCGATTATTCGTTTTTATTCAAAATTGCTTCTTCCCTTTTATTTGCTTGCCGTTTGTTGAGTTTACAGTTTGATTCCCCTGCCCCCCACTACTGAATCTTCTCGAGTCAAATAGTCGTCCTTAGGTTGTACTTCACGAGAGGGGTTATCAATTTAGTTTAAGTATTTTGGGACTTCCGACCTATTTTTTTTTTTACTAACTGTGTCCAACGCAAATAATGAATTTGTTTTTATTGTCAATGTTCAAGTCCAATCAATCCCGTCTTCCTTTCGTTTAATTCGCTCATGTTATTTCGAACAGACGTTTCACAACTTTCAAATTTCATTTCGCATTAAGTAGTATATATATGAGCTAAACAATGGAATTAGTAGCGGGAACTTTTCGTATTACTGTGAAAACGGTTTTTTTTAAATAAAAATAAAAAATCTGGGAGTGTAGAATGTTTTCGTTCTTGTGGCAATATCTACCCATACGTTCATTCAATCAACACGATCCAAACCACTTTATTTTCTGTCTGGCTTCTATGGATTTGTATCTGTGATCTAACGTTTTGCTAATTTTTATTTATTTTTGCAAAAATATACTAAAAGTGGGACATTGGCGCTTGAGTAAGAAGTGGGATTTGTAACGAATAAAGTAAGTGCCATTTCATGAATGTAAATGGCAGTGGCGTTTTCTGAGCCACGAATTTGTGGGTTAACGTAGATATTTTGCTGGAAAAACACCTTTTAAAAATCTTTAAACAAATCTGAGGGAGTCAGCCAGATGACTAGTTGATTTAACACTGTCCCTCGTATGGTAGAAGTATCGTCATTCCTGCTAGATTAACTGCTTATAGTTTATCACGACAGTGATATTTTTGCTATGTAGACTTAAATTGTTCGGTGCTTTATGTGAGGGATACTAGATAAAATAGTGCTAGGTGTTAACAAAAAATTGTTTGACTGTCGGCGATGCTTTGTTTCACTACCTAGTAATTTTGTTTAAAAAGCATAATATGGGACCTTCTTTTATGGCAATTTTCGCCTAAAGGCATGGCCTGTGTAGAACCTGAAACAAGAAACACAATCGACTCGGGAGACTTATGAGTGTAATCAATATTAAATACCGTGTGGGTGGAGAATGGAAATTAACCCTACATAAATACGTCTCTTGTAGCTTTTGAAATGCAAGTTTGACCGTGCCTCAAGTGAAGAGTCTGTTTCTTTTTTCTCTACCACTGCACTGAATTGGGCTATACCTGTACTATTTTTCGAAGACCTATCGCCTGGACCATTTAGTATAGTTCATCAGGCCCAACAGTTACTATGGAGAGGCGTTTGGCCTACTTTTTTTTATAGCTTTACTGGTATAGTTGGCAGGTTGTGGAGAGTAATTGGGGATTGGGATTATCGCATGTTTGCACACAGCATTCGTCAGAATTCCCTAAGATGAGGTAGGGGGACACTACACTTTAGTCAATGTTGCGGATATTCCTGAGCTCCAGTGTTGATGTAGTACAGTGAAGGGACAAGAGTCTAATGATCTAGCCAGTCAATGAATTCTCACTATTCACCAGGTTGCCAGTGTTAGGTACAAATAATATTGTCCCTACCAAGATAGAGTGAAATGGAAAAACTTTTCTTATCATCAAGTTATCATTTCAGTAGACTAGATCATTGTCTATGTGATATTTACGAAGAAACCTTCATTTATATAACAGTCAGAGGACTACTGTGTAAATTGGTAGTAAGATGGAGACCAGTTGCAAGCGAATGCTATTGTGGAAAAGAAGTTATTGAATCTCTGCATTCTTGGTCTGGATGGCAGGAGGGAAAGGACGAGGTGAAACTCTTGAATGGTATTTAGTACTTGGAAGATGTTGTAAGATGAGTGCACCCACGTTACTACAGAATAATGGGCGGATCGTTTTGAAGAAGCGTCCAGGGAAGGTACAGAAGCAGGGGGGGGGGGGGAGTGTAGACAGTGGGGGTAGATAGTAGACATTTAGGAAATTCTAATTGGAGGAATAAGGTTCTGGAGCTGGGTATTTTCTCATCGTGGGGATTTTACAGAAACAGCGAGACGTTTGTTTTATACAACTCGAGAAAGGAACGAGCGTTCACTGCATCCAATTAAAATTTACTTGGTTCGCTGTTTCTTCTTCGAACTTTGTAATCTCTAGTTGCAACTGCAGTCTAACAGTTGCGCTCTCGTTCTTAGTGAATTCCGTTTTTATTCAGCTGGCATGCATATGTGTGATCCCAATTTATTGCCTTTGGAGTATTATTTCGTTATGTAATCACTGACAAACAACCGAGTTTTGTTATTTGAACCTAATACCGCATTTCCACATGAAACTATGTAATACATCGTTGCATTTCGTCTCCATTCCATTTTTCATTAGCCACTCAACAAAAATGTCCCCACTCCCTCTCTTTAATTTCGAACAACCGTGAGTAAAATTAAATGATTTGTGGAGGTCCTTGAGTCGGCGATAGTGAGTTGCCTACTTTAGACTTAGTATCATTAGCTATTGATTTTGACACTTGTGAACAAACTTCAAGGTACTTCCCTGTTCCCCCATCTTCTAAAGTCATCTTCAAGTAGATATACTCTACTCTCTACGAACCTAATTTTTCTTAATTCGAACAAATATTTAATTTTTTAGCAACTTTATTGAATATGTTTAGTTTTGGCAAAAGTACTAGTGTTTGAAAAACGTTGTTTAAATTGTGCAGTTTTTATGGGGTTTTGTTTTAGTTTTAATCCATCAAAACAATTCCCCACAATTGACAAATCCAAGACCAACACAGGTGCCTTTTTATTCAAAATGTAGAATACATTTTTTCCAGAACACGACCTGTTGAGTCGGTTGGTTGCATCCTTAAACCCCCAAGAGCAGCCAATGATGTGTCTGTTCAAGACATTTTTAGTACATACAATGGAGGGGGAAGGGGGAGAAGTGAACTAAATCACTCGCGACGAATTTGTCGAAGCCGGTTTCAAAAATAAAACAATGTTAGGGCGAAAATCTATTTCCATTAAATTTTAAGTACAGTGTTATGTAGATTTTTGCCGTTAGATCGTTATCAGTAAAAGAAGGCATATTGTTAATGATAGTGGCATTTAACCTTCGAATTCGATATAGCATTGTAACTCGAATTTAAAGGAAGTAGGCAATTCTTTTAACTCCGTTTTATTATTAAATGTGTTTCCACAACATCTTTGCGCGTGATTTAGTTCGTGCTTACACATAAGTTGATGTGGTTTCTATCTAGTGAGAAGAGAAATAATATGAATGAATTCAAGGCAACCATTCACTGGCACTTGACTGAAAAAGTTAATCCTGCATTGAACACTCAATCTCTGCTCTTTATAAATATAATGTGGTAGGCATTAGCTGGATTGAAATGGCAACTACACCCACATGGCAGCTAGCCCAATTTTTTCTGGGGATCCATTTTGCGGCTGGGTGGCTCTCATTGGATTAAGCATAGTATAGTGTGGAAGCGCTTTGAGAATGAGTTTATAGATGAAATTGTCATGGTCTGGCTCATTATTGGGCAATGCCTTAGTGGTGGGTGCTAAACAGGTTACAGTTCAGAATCAGTTACACAGACTGCAAAACCAAGTTTGCTAAAATGGTTGCAATGCTCACATGTTCCAATGGCGGCATTAGAAACCCGTTTGTACCTAATGTTGATGCGCGTTTGAATCCGACGTGTGCATTTTCATCGACTCAGTTCTCACTGACCTGTCAGAAATCCTATGCACTTCACGCACCATGCCAAACTACTCCAGACCATTCGAGATACTGATAATGGTAGTGGAAGAGTATGCCATTCGAGTCTTGGTTTTCTCCTTGTATGGTTTCTTCCCAAGTTAAAAACCATTAGGATCGCTGATGTTAATTTATTTCTGTGCATATATTTAGTTTATGAATGACTAACTAGCGAATAGTAATACTGAGAATTAGTTGAAAAACAAATTTTTCAAAATGTGTTCGAGATGTGTCATGGTGTCCCTGCCTGATGGTTCAATGGATTTCGTTGCACTACAACGTGCATTGTGTACGTTTAAAGCGCTGTAGTATTTTGACTCACGACTGAGAGTTAACTAATGAACAACCTATACAGTCAAATTCTTAAACGAAACTAACTAGTTAATTTCGATCACTGTGAGAATTCGTCTAGACATGTGTTATGGCGTTGTCACCTATCTTGTTAACGCACATTCTGTTTAATCGACCCTTTCCCCACCTTCCCCCTCTTCCACACCCTCCCACCCTTACGTTCCTTACGATTATTTTCTCTTCTACCGCCTCTTTTCTTTGAACCTATTTCTCTACTTCTGTCTTTTTGGAAATGGCACAACTTACATGCACTTTTACCCTATTTCTCTCTTTTTTCTCTTTTGTCTCTATTGCCATGCCATGGGCATTACGTTCTACAACTCCAGCCAAAGTTATTATTAAACAAAAGAATGGTAAGTTCCAATCCTCCTCTTTATCCGAAAAAGAAGTTTGGGTTTTCATTTATTATTTATTTATTTCCATTAAGAATTCATTTTTTCTCGTTCTTTTCGAATGATTTGTTTTTGATTTCTCTAAAATTGGTTTTGTCTTTTGTTCAGTTGTCCTTATTTTGTGTTTATTTTGTATTCACAAAATTTAATTTTTGAGTTTATCCGTTTTATAACAAATTGATTTGGAGCTTCTTTTTCCACTTTTTTTCGTTTCATTTTATTCCCCACCTCCATCTCCAGTAATTGAATCTTAATTTCTGTTTTTGTGGTAGTTTCACCCATTGAAATTAGTGGTTATAGCACCCCCTGCTTCGCAAACTAAAGTTCAGCTTAGTGGCCTGTATGACAAATGGGTGCAGTCTCATCGTGACAATGTTGCCGACGAATAATAAGTTTGAGGGCGCTGAGAAGGAGAAGGCGGTGTTATTGTAATTGTCCATAGACTTTGAGAGTATTTCGTGCATGTGCTAAATAATGGTAAGAATATTTAATGAGCCATATTAAGAACTTGAATGAGGTTCTTTACTCTGAGAGTCTTGCAGTATAAAAAGAACGCTGTATGAATCAAGGCAACCCTCTGTCTGTTCAACTTTCTGAGGAGGAACACAGTTCACACAAAATTTTCCAATTATGTGATTGGATGGACACAGGATTTTTTAATTTTCTCCTATGATGATAACAAAATAGCAGCTATCCCATGGAGGGGTGAGGTGATGGAAGGACAAAGGGAATAACATCTTTGCAGAGGTAACCTCCCTCCGCTCATCATCATTTAATGAGGAGATAGCTCCTGGCCTTAGTAGGCAATGGGAAATTCCATGCTCTTTTTTTATTCAAGTAGTATTTTTATTTTTTTAAATTTTTGTGGAACTTACTAGCTGCAAAAAGTATTGGTACCCACGAGCAAAAAGAACATGTGATCTCTCACTTTTGTCAACCACTGCTTTTAGAACAAGTTTCTAAGAAACCCACAGTTGTATAGGTTTTCGAATTTCCCTGCAGCAAGCGATGTTTAATTTTCTGCCATCGAGACATAGGAAATCAAAATTTTGGTAGGTTGAGGAAAGTTTCTCACCTTATCATCTTTTTGGAACACAAGACACCATCCTCCACAAGACATCTCCTGACACCATTGTTCAGTTTTCCAGGTTCCCTCGATTCGATTGAAAATATCCATGCCCATCGGCCACTCTCCTTGAGAACTTGAACTATGTGTGCCCATCTATGGGCATTGCATGCGCTAGTACAGATTTTCCCTCATTTCCTCAGTCCATCCTTTCGGGGCAACTTTCTATCAGGTATAGTTCGTGCATTGTTTCTCAATTATTCGGCTAGACTGAAGAGGGATTGTTGTTTAAGCCTGCCAATCAATACATTCGGCAAGCAGTCCGAATTGGGAGAAAGGCGATGGTAAAGAAAGTGTGACTAGTGCGGTTGCGTTAAAAATGCTCTGCTCTCCTCCTCTCCACTCCACCCCCTAGCGTTAGCAATTGATCCCTATCTCCTGTGAAGAAATGGCTCATCTTGTTTTTCTTTTCCAACTCCTCAAAGTATGTGTTGCGTACATGTGTGTGTGTTGTAACCCAAGAGCTTCTGTTATTAGGGTATAGTTGTTAACGCCCACAGTGAAGTGAATTCTGTATGAAAATCCCATGAATAAATTTGGTTCTATCGCTACTTTGGCCGTGGGGGTGACTTATTGGAAGGGTAATGTACTCGCAGACGACTGTGGTAACTGCTCCATAAAGTCTCTACTACGTTCGTATTTCTCTTTCTCGAGGTTTTTTGTGTCAAGATCAGTTCTGTCTTAGGATTCTTGATCTCTCGAAACTTGAGTATGCGACATTCTTATTGTTATACCCAGTGCTCTTTTTCCCTGGATCGTCATTTTAATCTCAATTTTGCCATTTAAAAAACTCAGTTGTGTTGTTGCCATCTCGTGAAACATTTATTTTCCTCTTCTCATAACCCCTATTCCACATCCACTGTCATTGTGTACATGCTGGCTGTATCACTTTGTCCAAAGTTGAAGCTCCTCCTCTCCTGAAGCATAGTGTGTGCGTCCACACGCTTTTCCAAACACTCCCCTCCTTACAACAATCCAGTTATACACTGACATGTCATTTTACTTTCAGTTTCTGCATTTACATTTGGAATATTTATTTACGTCTTCTCCCCTTTATCAAACAGTGTTGCCTCATTTTCGTAATTTAAAAAAAAACAGTTCACATCTTGTTCATCGCCCATTTGTAGTCAGTATTCCCACTAATTCTCTTTATTTTCCGCCCACTGTTCGTTTACTTCACTCTTCACGCACCCTCGTACTGTTTTGACATTTTGTTGGTTCTGTTATTTCACTCCTTTTCTCCCTCTATTTTTATTCCACGCGTTCAACCACAAATTCTGACTGATTGCAATATTATTTTCAAACTCTGGTGTAGATAAGTCAGTCAGGATAAAATAAACAGCTTCTCTAGGCCGACATTTAGCTTAATTTATTAAGCATCATTTGAGCTAGGGAAGTTGGTAAAAAGTTGAAGTTGCTTAAACTAAAAGTCTGTTGTTAACCATCAAGGTCTGCCTTTCTCTATCTCCCCACACTTTTTATTATTACACAATCTACAGAAAATTATGTCATTAGTTTAAGCAACCACTACCAACTTCCCGAGCCCAGATGATGCTTAATAAATTAAGCAAAATGTCAGCCTAGAGAAGCTGTTTTATTTCATCCTGACTGACTCAAGAATCCACACCAGAGTTAACTTCTACAGTCAAGAACAATCCCGCATCGCAATTATACTCAAAGGCATATCTTTCTGTATTTTGGCAGGGCTTTCCTCCCCACGCTCGATTTTTCCACAGTTTGCAAACGCTTGATCCACTCTCAGTCACTTTTTTTCATTTTTTATTTGTTTGGTGCTCGATAAATTCAGTGTTTAGTAAATTTGAAGGACGCTCCCTCAATACGAAGAAACCCCTAATAGATACAATTTCCCCCAAAATTAGACTTTTATTTTATTTTTTTGTACACGTTTTTTATGTTCCTTTTCTTTTAAGTTGCTGCGCATGACCGAGTGTTTCGTTTTATTTAATGCGTTTTTTAAATGGTACTATCATTTAGTTATACATTAAACCTTTTGTGGTGTTTTAGCATCTGTGTGTACAGTAGTAGTTGTATTTTAAGTGCGTCTCTGAAATCGTTTGCTGTTGACAAGTTTTTTTAATGCGTAGTTATAAATAGTGTGCATTGGTTTCCTTTTTATTTTACACTTGAGTTCGATGAAATGTGTACTTGTTATTTATTGTATTCGTTTGTAATATTGTCATGCTCTGCTACTTCTTCTTGACCAAAGTTGAGCTACTTTGCCTTTAAGTGTTTTAAATGGTAAGTCGTGGGAGGATCACCTTTTTCAAGGTGTACAATTGCTTTTTTAAATTAATTTTTAAAATTGTAACGTTTTTTACGCTTCAATATTATTTGAAAAACTGGTGCTTTTATCATGAGTTTTTTCATAAGTTGGTATCTATTTATTTTTGTGACACGAAATATTCTGTGTGTGCATTCACTTAATTCGAGTTCTCGCATGCGAATATTAATTTTATTTGTGCACAACTTTGAATAGGCCTAAACCAGAGATTGGGGATTGTTACTGCGTGTATTTATGGAGCGTGTCTATTGCAGTGTCAGGATGTTCAAGCTTCAAGGGGGGGGGGGTATGGACCAAATTGAGGAAGGTGACTGTGTAGCGGGGTCGCACTGGCATTCTTTATACTTAACAGAAGTAGGAATGTGTAGATGTGATGCCGCATTACTGTGTGTGAGGGAGAAAAAATGGGGCACGCAATTGGCTCTAACAGAATGAACACAATCATGAATCTACCAATTTATAGCCTAGAGACTCACCTACCTTTGCTCCAAGAAGGTGGCCCAGGTGCCCAGGGGATGTCTTTTATGAGTTTCCTTGGTCCCTTCCCCTACCCATTCTAGCAGAACAGAAAACACGCAAAAGGGCACACATTAAATAATCTGCAATTGAGTGAGTACAACATTAATTCAGCAACTTGTTGACCTGCATTGGACGTAGAGTCAAGCTTGGAGGATCAGTAATGGATTCATCTTATGAGAAATGAAGCTAAACGGTGGTGCACCTGGATCGTCCCTGCAGGAGGTTCAAGTCCTTTGTCTCTTCTATTTAACTGTATGCCCTGGAGAATGGCGTACAGGTCATTCAAGGTCCAACTGAAACTCACTCAGTTTCTCACCGAAATTAGATCGGCATTTTATATGGCGACAAATGAGTCACGCTAGATTCAAAAATTTATATTTGTATTGCGTTTAGCACACTACAAACAAAGCTACACTTTCTTGGTGAAGTGCAAGACGGAAAAAGAGGTGCAAACGTGATTCCTTTGATCGTCAATATGACAAAATATGACTGGAAACAAGATATTTTGTTGGTTTTGGTTGATAGGTTCGCGTGTTGTGTTGCTGCAACGAGTAGGTTCTCCATTAGAGCATAGCATGTTATTCACGTTGCATGTGTGGGCTGACTCATCGAGGGTCGCAACTTCTCGCCAAATCGATCTCCACTAAATTTCACCGTTCAAAATGTGTCTCACTTTGTTAACGTTCTTTTTTTTCAGAGTATCTGCTTGCTTTGATGAACATTTCAAGGAAATGCATGTCTTGCGATGTTTGTTCTCTCTCTTAGTTTGTACATACTAATTTGTATGACCAAGATTTTGACTTACTAATTCAAAATATCTTCAAGTTATTCATTCATTGAAATGCTGTATTCCATGAGTCTTGAGAATTTTTAAGCTCTTTGAAGAATCAGAAAATGTGTTGAGCGCGAGTACAATTCAACTATGCTAATTAGAGAGCTGACACTTGAGTGAACTACGCTTCACATTTGCGCGTACGCGTTTCCAGTTCTTAGACCAACTTGAAAAAATATTGCAATACACAAGTCAAGTAAATGTACCGTTTGAGCGTGGAAACTATTTCAACCACACTGTAAAATGGCAATTGTTCTGTTGTAACGAAACTTTTGTAGGGGAAAAAGGGTCAGGCGGTTCCACGGAGTTAACTAGGTGTAGTTCTTGTATAGTGAGAACTGGCATCAGTTGAATCGAAATCGTTATAGCGAAAAAAATGAAAAAATATGAATGAAAATTTTGAAAGTTAAAAAAATCTCATTTTCTGATCCGCTTTTGGCATGGTTTTGGATATGACTGGATAGGTTTTTGGTATGTGCTATCATTGTTCATCGGATGGTTTGAGAAATGGTCGTCTGGAACGAAATATTTGCATAAATTGACAGAAAGTACGCCATAATTTTCATCAAAGGAGTCAACTTCATTCATCAATGAAATTGGGATGAATTGTCAGAGAAAAGGTTATTAAGAAACAATATGAAGGCCTAAATGATATGTGCCTGAAATCTGTCTTGCCCTATTTTGCAAAAAGTAAGATAGATATCTTCTTAGTCGTGAGATAGAGATAGAACTTCTTAGTCCTGCATATTCCTGTACCACCTGATTCCCATTGAAGCCCTAGAACCTTAGTGATCGTAGTCTAGTGGTGGTTATAGATGGAGATACATTATCCGACGAAAGTTGGGCATTGAATCTGACCTCGTGATTGCTGTGAAATAGAACTAAGCCATCTTGGATGACAGGTCTGTTTTCTTCTCATGTTGACCGTTACTGAACCATTACACAGGAATCTTACAGCCTATCGTTCATGAATATCATCCAATTTGCAACTTGGCTAGCGTGAAATAGCACAGGCACTCAGCACCCAGTGAACCCAGAACTCCCTGGAAGAAGACTGTCGCCCACGCGTAGTCACGCTGAGGTATGATCCTGGGGAAATCTTCAACATACATGGGAGCTTATTCTGGGTTTCCATTTGACCAATGATTCAAATTGTTTAATGTGCAGAACTTTACCAAAGGGAAAATTGAGTGAGGCGCCGGTTGAAAACAACCACAAAAAACCTATAAAGCAATATTTAAAAAAATAAATAAATATTAAATAGGAGGGGCCTCCAATAGTCTTGTAGCCTTTATTACTTGGTTAGCAAGTATCAAAAGCAGAGATCAACTGGGTTCAAGTGTTTTAGCCAGAACCTTCTTTGCACACCGGGCAAAACCGTTGGGAGCTTGTTTAGTGGCAGCCAGAGCTAGAAGGTTTGACTGTTCATTCAGCAACTGTGTAGTTCACTGTTGTAAGAACTGCCATGGGGCAGTATGTGATTTCTTGTTTCCTTATCACTGGAGGCACAAGGTGTGCTGAATGGATAGTCTTTTTGAGGCAAGAAGTGGTACCGAGCATTGTGTTGCTCTCTAAGGAAGAATTCAATGGTCAGGCTTGATCCATACTCTCAGATGTTGGGAAATAACTCATATGTAATGTATGTGTTGCATGGCCAGTTTTCGTTCAATAAGGAGGTCTACAGAAAGTTCAGCCCTGAGTAGAGGAAGCTCTTTTTTCATTCCACTTTTCCACTATGCACTCAATGGCCTAGTCACTTGCAATTACTCAGAATGAGACCAACCAAACGAGGGTAGCACCTTTAAGAACTGAAGGTGTTTGCTAAAATGCCACCTCTCACTTATAATTACGCGTAAGTACTTGATTGCTTTTCAAGAAGAATCCTGTGGCCATCAAAACGTATTTTTGGTTGGCTACACAGTATTTCTTTTAAGAGGCTGAGTTAGTTTTTCTGCCACTTGCAACTTGATACGTTCCCACCACTGTGACAATGTGGAGCGCTCGATAGGTTTTTGGCTCGATTTTGCAGACTGACTGCGAGCGGATCAGGACAGTCAGGTCGTTCACATGGACATATGGCTCGCAGTCAATCTCCATGTGGCTCTTTAGAAGACCTTAGATGGCGTTCTATAGGTTGGTCCGAGGACTAAGCACTGTGAACGCCTCTTCTCAATCACCCTTTGAACAGACATGCCTTTACATTCAATCGTAGAAGTTCTATTGGTCTGGTAACTTCTGATTAACGAGTATATGGTTTTAGGTATTCCTCTAACTTTTAAGCTCATTTAGGAGCCCTCGCCACCATTGATTACCAAACGCTCCTCCGATGTCAATGAGAACTGACACGGTTTACTTCACCTTTGCCAACAAAAACTAATTACGTCCGTCAGTTAAGCAGCTTGGACAACATCGGTCTCGTGGCACACTCACCACATGCTCATAAAGACTCACGCCGAGAACTATAGGTGTAAGTAAAAGATACTGAGAATTGGAGACACTGAAATGGATATAGACGGCTATGCTACTGTTTGCGAGGCTACGTGAACGATAAAGCGAGTTTTGAAATGTACAATGGTCGCCAACATGAGAAAGATAAAGTAACCTTGTAACTATGTGGTTTGTCCACTTGCAAATTAATCGTGATTTTAGCCCTAGTACAGCTAAATCAAAGAAATTGCTGATGATACTAAAATATTCTTGCCCACTCATGGAATAGCGACTCGTGCATGAACTTGAGTTCTGTGTATCTCTCAATTCAGCTTTCACAATATTTTTGTTCGAATTACCACAATTTACCTTGTACTGTTGTTTAACGATTTTTCGTTTTTTCAATATTCTCTTTTTTAATTAGCTTTTTTGCAGCTTATCGATTATGGATTACCACTTTCAGCCATGTTTACATCTAACTTTTGAAATGCACAATTTTTCCATTTTTAAAGAGGTTTTGTTTGTTCTTTCTTTCATTTAATTTGCTCGGACCGATCGATGGTGTGATTCTACCACTCCTCTTTCTGCCCAAATTCGGAATTGTTCGGTGAGTGCCCAACAGCGCCAATTCGTGTTGACGCTTTATATTGTACGACATTTAGTTCTGTGTATTTGTTCATTAACCTTCCCCCTTAGTTTAGAGCGTCGTCTCTCTTCTTTTTTTTTTGTTTTTTTTTGTTTTGGACTGTGCCTTAATTTACAACCTGACCTGGCTGCTAATGTTTGTTGGAAATGGTTTTGATTTTTGCTGTTATTGTATTTCCCTGTGTTGTGGTTTTAATTTTATTGGTGTCGTTTATTTTTTCATCTTGAATTCGTTTCCAAGTTGACTGAATCCTCCAACATTTTGTTGTGACTGAGACTTTCGTACATTTTTTTCAACATACATGAAACATCTTGATAACTGTTGGACAATACTTCATATCGAACCCTTAGAACCGACTTTCGAGGTGTTTTATACCATGGTGTATAGTTTAAGTTTCCAGGTAGGCAAGTGGGCCTGTGGTGGAGTGCTGTATTAGTAGATTAGTGCATTTAACAGTGTTCTGTTCTCAATTCAGAACGTAAAATCCTTTTTCCTGAAATACTGAAGTACTGAAATAATTTTTCCAGAGACTGTAGAGTCGGAAGCTACAAACTGTAATTCGCTTCTTTGAAGGGCAGAAAAAAAAAACGAACCGATCTAAACACGAGGCAACAAGGAATTCTCCTGATCTGTTAAAATCGAGAACTTTCTTTGGGTGGGAACTCCTGTATACTGTGCCATAGCTGGTGAAACTCTTCTTTCTTCTTGTCTAATTGATTGGCAAAATTTCGTTAAAAGAGCATTTAAGACTGAAAAAATTCATTTTACCATGAGGGGAAGTTAAGTGCAGCCCTCTTTTCCACTTCTTTTACTTGAACATTTACTATACAAACACCTCTACAATCGAATTTTACATGACGTTCCAGTCCTATATAGTACAATGACAATAAAAAATAACCTTCAACTTCGTGTCACTCTTCAAATGTATATATCGCCAATAACATAACTCATCAACGTTCATGCCAAATAAATTACATGCATTTCTAGCAATTATACAACACACATAAAGCAGACATACACCGTTCTTACCAGCCAGTCGGGGTGGGTGAATGAACGCCAGCCAGCCCCAAGCCCAACCCTCTTAACAGATCTCACTCTGAAAAGTGTGAATAAATGAAATAACTGAGGCACAGTCTAATCCTATCCCGCCTCCTCGGGGTAGGGTGAGGCCTCCTACTCACTCGCTGTCATTCATACACACTGTGATACCCACTCATAATTAACTGCTTAATTTGAGAAGGGTGAGTAGTGGTATATTCCTCCCTTTCTCAGCATTGACATTCCTAACCGAAACTATAAAAAGCACATTTCGTAACAATAAACATACACTACACAATTAAATTTAACTGGAACAATACTGCACAGTAATAAGTAAGTAACATATAATTAATATATTGTGTATACACACAATTGTGTTAAGAAGGGTGAGCGCGAAGGACTTACATACGTTTTTAGAAAATTAAATACTGCAAGTATTAATTTACATAACAAACTTTACGCAAGTTTTGCTATCTTAATCTGCATAAAATATTAGTAAGTTAATAATCTTAATCAAAATTTGTCTTCAAACGTCTCCAATCTGCGTTAAATGAAACAGTTCAACGTTATCATTAAACAGTTTATCTCTCTGCAGAACAAAGAATCTCGCAGGCATGGAAGTCCTATGTCTGGGTCCTATTCTCAGAATTTTGTATCATGCTCTTTCAGAAACTGGAAGCACTTATACTAGTACTGTGGTCTGTGGGTCTTCAAATTCTTGAACACCAAGGCAGTCATCTGGAGTCGCCTACATTTCATATCTTGAGCCATTGCAATCTTTTATAATGCGTTGTCGCATGCTCGTACAGCATCCTGGGAGCAGTGCAGATGTCCAGTTTAGACAATATCTTAGGATAGGCAATCAGCATCACATTCGTTTTCTCCACATTCACCATCCCATGGTCAGCACACCATTGTACGACGTTACCGAGATCCTTCTTTAAAACGTCAACTGCTTCTCCCAGGCTGTGTAATTCGCATGACCAATAAAAGTGAAGGTCATCCACATAAGATATATCCTCAGCAAATACTCTGGGCAATGACGTCATGTACTGGATGAAGATGAGTGCTGATAGCACAGACCCCTGTGGAGTATCAACATTCAGGGCTCTCCAAGGAGACATCTCATTCTGGTTTCCTTTTACTGCTAGGTAACTTCCTGACAGATATGACTCAAACCATACCAACAGATCACCTGCGGTTCCAATCTATCTCAATACTGCCAACAGAATATCTATCTGGATAAGATCAAACGCAGCCGAGAAGTCGACTTCGTTTGGCATTTTATACCAAATTAATATCAGGGATCACTGAACAATTATTTTTGTGTACTGCTGCATGGTGTGGTGGTGTAAGGTGTGCTAGATAAGGTTTTGGTCTACTCCAAACACCATTCAGCATCTGTCCTACAACCTCATCACTGGCACAATGCAAGCACCACTCTAACTGTGGTGCTGCTGAGTCCTCCCTCCCCCCTCCTATCATGTTTATTAAAGGGGAGGTGTCATTCACTATGAAAATTGTGGTGCACTGGATCGTAAAGGTATTGCGACTTGTTTGTTAGGTAATATGCATCCACAACTGATCTCTAGATGGATATGTACAGGAACATTACAGACTGAACCACTGGGATCTGGGGCATGCTCAGGCAGCACCTAGCTATTGAGCTGTCAATGTGCTGCTGATGGTCAGCCACAGGTTTCTCAGCATGGTTACGAGTGTTACTCCTCTGCATCTTGATGGCTCAGGTATCAACCATTCGTTGGCTGAAGTGAGGGCATCTCACATAACGCAGCACAATCTGTGATTCAGGTCAAATTCCATATTCAATTTCTGCGTCGATTGGAGTTGCCACACTAAGGTTAGGAGTGACACCAAACAAAATTTAGTTACAGTTGTTATTGCAATCTAAACCCTGTATACTATAGAGTTACAGTACCAAATGGAAACAACTCATTGCCTAGAACGGTTTAAATGTATGCTGTAGTATTGACGCATCATATTAACATGTGAATGGGTGTAATCCTCTTCTAAGCTCAAATCGTTCATAATGCTACCGTCAATGCTGCGGTTGGTTTTTAGTGCATCAGTTACATGGCGTTAAGTACAAAGTATTGGCGAAAGGAGTAAGCAAGCAAGCAGTTCTCCTGGAAGAAGGAAACATAATCTCCTTGTCTGTGGAGAAGTCCTCACTAGCTCTATAGCCTATATCAGTTAGTGTAGGATGCAGACAGTAGAGTTGGCTACTCCTTGAAGCACTCAACTTAGGGGACCTCAAGAGGCGCTTGATTCGAACACAAAAAAGAAATGGAAAACACAAACTCTCGGCAAATTACTACACAGCAGTTTAATAATCTCTTGCACAGCTTATTCTCACATCTCCAAGACCCGTCCAATTCAATTCAGCATCGTAAAAGATCAGTAAACGATACGAAACATGACCTGACTATAACTGAACGACGAAAATTACGTATTCCAGACACCTATAGGCAGTTGTCAGAACATGACAAATCGAGCTGACGGGTGGCCAGAGTGAGACCTGAGGGAGTGAAACGATCACTTTCATTGTACTGTGACACGAGTTTTCTCAATAAGTAGACTTTGGCTCACGATGTGATTTCACTATATTTGGTGTAGACTCAGTCATACACCTCGTTCCATTCGATCCAGCATCGAAAAATACCTAAAAAACTATACTGAACCCCGTGCAATGACGATAAAGCTGACAAAGTTGCGTTTTTGTTGATTTGTCAACCATTATTTTCCCATAACAACCATGGGCTACGTCCAATCGGATTGCCGATCAGGCAGGCACAAGTAAATATCAAATGGGATTTTTGTGTAAAAGAACGAATTTTTGTTTTATGATCACGTTAAATGCACAAAACGGCCGTGGTTGCAAATTTGGAATCCTGACCGAAAACGTAGGTGTATTGTTCAGAATGAATGATAAACCAAAAGGTAAGAGTATGCACCATCACACCTTCTAGCTAAATTCTGTCCCCTCTACTACCAGTGAGCACAGAGTGAAATCATCTGAGGCTATCTTTTGCCAGACATTGGTGACAGGGCGATGTAATGTTGGAAGTGGTCTTTGGCGGTGGGAGTTAAGTATCGTCGTTCTAGTGCCACCATAACACCATGTTTCCCCTTTCAACGGTAACATTAATATTGATTGCACTTGTCAAAATAATCCCAGACTAGGAGGTTGAGGTTGAAAAATCCGACGATATTATTTGTGTTTTACATTAATTATTACTACTAAACCATCCAAAAAATAAGTAGCATTCCTAACACAACAAACGTAAGTCCTTCATAATGTGTTCATAACTCACTAGATTGTTAGCTGTGTGAGTGAGTTGAAAAGCTGTGTGCCATTATTGAGGTAAGCATAGCACTCATGCCACTTCCTTTCTCGCCTATTACATCAAGCTTACAGCGATTTAGTGGTGATCCTGTTTATCGTGTTGGAGGATTCAATTCATAGAATGTTTGTGGACATCGTGAGAAAGCAACTCTTAAATACATTGCAGCCAGATCTTGTGTTGACGAAACCTGTAATTAGGGAGTTACCATATGAAAGAGTAGCATGTTTGTGTTAGTCGCCATCTGATAGTAATACGGTTTGGTGACGAGAGTCGGAGTGTATTTGTTGTCAATTGTGGACCACCATTGGCGAATCCAATTGAAAAATGGTCGATACCTCATATTTATTTCGCGTGTGTTTCAAGCTCACCATCGGCACCCATATTACATTGGTGGAGGGTCGTAAATTTCCTGATTGATTGTTCGTTTTTCAATTCAATTCTCAATGATGAAAAATCCTATGCACACTTCGATTTTTTGAACTTGCTTAGTTTGAATGTGGTTTTGCAGTTTGACTCGAGTTTCGCTTTTTTTAAATGCATGGTATGAAGAGCTTGTGCATGTTTTGGTTTAAGGACTGGATTTCGTGGTTATATTTTAGTTCTAACCTCATGATCTAACTAATATTTACCAATTGAACTGATGTACATACACCCAGTCTTGTTTCTTTTTCACATTACTGATTTTATGGTCGAATTAAAACCAGAAATCTATTGGTGACGACACATCAGAGCTATTCAGTTGTTATGGTGTGAGTTCAATCCTTTCCAAGCGCCATATCCATCAGCCCTCGTGGCTTGAAGGGAGGTATAGGTATTTCATTTGTCGCAGCTATTGCTGCTCTTTTGTTATCTGTGAAGTTTGCAATTACATTCCACACTTTGTGTTTCTATAGTACGTTTACTTACTGGTTTTAATTTGATTATAGTTGTTTATTGATTTTAGGGGAAACTAGATTGTAGGGATTATTAATAAACTTACTCATGCTTTCAATCAGCTGATTCACTACTAGATTTTTTAATTTGATTTTTTAGTGATCGATTTTGAATAAAATGGAACGTCGATATCCTTTTCATTCACTTTTTTACTTAGGGTTATTTGCCCTTGAAGTAAGTTTAATTTAGGGATTCCTTTCTGTTTCTTTTTTCATCTTTGCCATCCCCAGTGTATTTCATTTGCAACATCCCATTCAATTAATATAACGTATATACGTAAATGTTGGAATCCAGCTCATAATAGGGTATTATAAAAATATTCATGGGAAGAAAGAAAGAAGGACGTATAAAGTACTTAGATTACAACTATTGTAGCACTCAGAGGTTGGCACTCCTCAGCTCCAGCATCACAGAGCCAGCAATCTATGAAAGTGCAGAACAAACGCAGCATACATCTTTCTCTCTTTTTAAAATTATTCCCTTCAATGAAAATGTATGTTTGTTAGGGTTCAGTCAATAGTGACACACCCAGTGGCGACATTTCGAGGTTTTAACTCTCCCTCATAATCATGCCAATTGGTGCAGTCGATTCCTACTCTCTGACACTCACATTCTTACTAACTCGGTATAAACAACAGCACCTCAACAATTATACAAGCTGTTAAGTGTACACAAGATCAGTAGAGACAGGAACCCCTTCGCCTGCCTTCCTGCCTGTTGATGGTGCACCTTTATCTAAAACGAGAGGTAAAGATTTTATAATAAATACGAAAAATCGTAATATAGAAGAAAGTGAACGGAAACGCTAAGAAAATGAAATAGGGGTTATTTCAAAATTAAAAATAAATTAAGGGTAGCTCCCACGACTCATATGTGTGGCCTTGGCCAATCTCAAACCACCTTGAATTGGGCGCCAGTAGTAGTTGGCATCTCAGGAACCTCAACTTAGAGTAATCTATGTATGTGTTACAGATACGATAGCGATATTGCACTATGTGAGTAGGTGAGTGAGTACGATATCAACCGAATGCAATTGGAATAGAGAGTTTCGTTTGCAATTACACTCGGGGAAGTTTTACCATCACAAACAGGGTACTGGGTGGGAGCAAACGTGGGTGCAGGCGACACATCAACGAGGGAACTGCTTGGTTACAACTCTGACAGCTAAGTTGCGAGCGAATAAGGGGTATGGGTTGCCCAGTAACCACAAATGCCCTGGACGAGCCTCCCTCCGCTGAATGGAAGGGTTTGGTTTGTCCCAGTACATACGTAAGACGTCACTGTTGTTGAGCAATGGGTTCGTATATAAGTGACTTGAAGTTTCTACCTTCCAAATAGAATCTCAAAACACTGCTAATATTTTTGCTGCTAATGCTCAGAAGTTCCTACCAGTTTTCAATCAGTCAGTGTTCAAAGACAATGGCCAGGATCATGTAAGTCAGATGTAACATTGTGCTGCTTTTGAAAGTAGTGTACACTGTGAATCTATTATGAAACAACAAGAATATCTAATTTCTAAACTGTTCGCCAGGTACTCACTGAAATGTTAAGTTTTGTGTGTATTACGTAATAGCTGCAATTGAAGAGCATCTGTGGTCCACACGACCTAGTCAACATTGCTGGTTAAGTATATTGCCTAACATTGCGCTTTTTGAATTTTCTCTTCATATCATGCTGCTTATTAGGTGTGTCCAACTGTTGTTCGTAGAGGAAGTTGTTTTATTCTGTTGAGCCTAAATGATGTCAAGTAATGTGAATGACGGTAGTTGTTGGTTTTTTGTTTGCTTCTCTGAAATCGTCTGTAGCGAGTTAAGTATTCCATCTTTTTAGTCTCAATTTAAGCGAATATTCGAAGACACAAACCGTTTGGCTTTTTCATCTCCTACTTTGTTTTTTGTAGAGTTAAATTCCAAATTGGTTTGAGATCGTAAACAAAAGTTGTCTGACGTGTTACAGAAGTAAAGGTACTACCCTCAATCACACTCTGCACCAACACTACTAGTAATGTCGAAGTTCGAAAAAAGTTCCAAAAAGCTTCCATACATGGAATTTACGAGAATTTTTGTAACATTATATCTAGTGGGCTTTCATAGTTGTGACTTTGAAGAGCCATAGATATGAAGAACGCAAACAACTATGAATTTCTAAAAGTTAACGCATCTCAGAGTTGTTTCCTGGCTTCAGAGGGCAAGCGCTGATGTAAAGATATCATCGTCTGGCCGTTGTCAGTCAGTCAGTTGGTCGTGGCCTTATATACAGAAAGCTGAAAGGGTGGAGCGTCGGGAGGCGGAGAGGTCATGTAGCTCAGAAACTCCCAGAGATAAATGGAACGCGTTGATGGTCTGTCACTGTGAATTTTAAATCTTTGCGTAGCGGTCTGTAAATCCGTCAGCCGGGCTGTTTCGTTTGGTAGCTTTAGTGGTGTGAATATGGTGTCGCATTTCGTGCTGATCTGTTCATTTATGATCTGTCCATGAAGCCTTTGTTTATAATTTCCATGTTCTCAACATGTCAGCCTTCGTCCTGTAATGCTCTGCGTAGTAGCAAGGTACAGTCCCTGTATTCGTGTTCATGTCCAGTTGTTTTGAGTGGTGGCAAAGTGCTTGAATCGTCTCTGTTCCTACTAAGAGATTTGACGTGTTCCTGAGTATCTACCCGTATTTTCGTCCCTGTCGTGCCTATGCATGCGTTCTTACAGCAATACACTCACTTCTTAGTCGAAGGGTCCAGTATTTCAGTCTGCAGTTAGTTTGTTCTAAAGTGTGTTGTCTGCACGCAATACTCTGTATCGATTCTTTCTCGAGATAGTTATTCCGGCAGTCGAATGCAGCGTCTGTTAAAGTCTGCATTTCTGTTTTCTGAGTCGTTTGTTGAGTCATAGCTGCTTTAGCAATTTGTTTCATTGTCTTAGGAGTAACCGTTATTTTCGATAGTATTTATAATATCGTTCCTCAGGCTTTGTTCGATAGTGGATCAGTTGTTAGCTGTATCACGTGTGAAACAACGTTATGTTGTTGTGGGTGGTTCTGATGCAAAATGGCAAATAGTTGCTGTTCAGTCCTGTGATTTTTAGTGTCCAATAAGAGTTATTTATTTGTTCTTGTCCATTATATTGATGTTATGGTGATATTGTTTGAAGTCCTTATATCGTCAGTACATCACGCTTATAGTTGTTTAGCTAAACAACTATAAGCCGTGATAACACTGACGATATACTAAAGGACTTAAACAATATCCACCATAACATCCAATATGACATGGACAAAGAACAAAATAAAACTCTTAATTATTTGGACCTAAAAATCACACGGTTGGACAACGAACTACAATACGACATTTTCAGAAAACCTACCGCTACCGACACGACCATACATTTTACATCAAACCACCCACAACAACATAAACTAAGTGCATTCAGACACATGATACGAAGACTAACAACGATCCCACTATCCGAACAAAATTACAAAAAAGAACTTGATATTATAAATACTATCGCAGAAAATAACGGTTACTCTAAAAAAACAATAAACAAATTACTAAGACAATATGACTCCAAAACAAACGACTCAAAAACAGAAAATACACAGACTTTAACAAGACGCTGCACATTCACGTACACGGACCACAAATATACGGAATAACTAATATCCTCCGAAGGAAGGTATACAAATTGCATTACGTACGGACAACACACTTAGAACCAAACTAACTGCAAAGACTGAAAATACAGACCCACTCGACCAAAGTGGGTGTATAAAATAACTTGTACTTGTAAAAACGCATACATAGGACAGACAGGACGAAAATACGGACCAGATACTCAGAACACATTAAATCTCTTAGTAGGAACAAAGACGATTCAAACTTTGCCAACCACCTCAAAACAACTGGGACATGAACCCACCAAAATACAGGACTGTACCACCTTACTACACAAACAATACAAAGGACGAAAACTGAACATATTAGAAAACATGGAAATTTATAAACAAAAACTTCAATGGACAGATCATAAATGAACAAATCAACACAAAATGCGACACCATATTCACACCACTCAAAACACTACACAAACGAAAACAACCAACTGACGGATTTACAGACCACCCTACACAAAAAAGATTTAAATCTCCACAATTGACAGACCATCCAACACGCTCCATTTATCTCTAGGGGTTTCCTGAGCTACATGACCTCCTCTCTCCTCGCCCCCTTCCCCGACGCTCCATCACCCCTTTCACCTTTCTCTTTGTATATAAAGACCACGACCAACTGACTGACTCCAGTACTGACTTAACGGCCAGACGATGATGTCTTTACATCGAAAGCGCTTGCCCACAGTAACTCACAAGCCAGAGGAGACGGACTCACCTAACAGGTACGTTAACTTTAGTAATTTGCCTACTGGCGGATATAACCCAATTTCTTTAATAACTATGAATTTGTTGAACAGCAGGTGTGGTGCATCTTACAACTTTCCTCAGCTCTGGTTCCAGTTTAATGAGTGAACGGGTCTATTGTGATAATGCTGTTTAATTATATTACTACTGAACCTCACCCACCCACTTAGAACACGTTGTGTAACTACTCTGCCACTTACTCAGTCTGTAAATTCTCTTGTCAATCAGATGAAACCGACTAGACCCAGCAAGCACACACAGAGTATGCATGTTGCACAAGGGGTAGGCAGCTGCTTCTGTCTCTATGTGCACAACCTGCATGTGATTGCTTTCTATTTGCCCATTTTCTTCAAAAGATAACAAATGGAGGCACATCCAGAAATATAGTCGTTTTTCGGGCAGAGGCTCTATCAATACCTATTGTACTGTTTCCTTCCTTGTACCAACATCCTCCTGGGCCACTATATTTAGCCACACCCGAGGGGGCGCCAAGGCAGTGTCATGCTACTGTGACTTTGAGGAGTAAGAATGCCACCGTTTTATATCCAAAATGGTAGATATTACCTTCATTGCACCTCTTATTCAATGGCCACTGAGTACAGCAGATATAATATATGGTGGCTCCAGCAGATTTGGCAGAGTTCAATCTGGGTAAGAGATTCCTAACCGCACTCTACCATTAATGGTTTCCATATGAATAAAACCTAAGAAACTAAGGGCTCAAATCGAGGACTCTTCCCTCTCCTCTTCTCTTTACTCCCTATCAGTACATAGAATTGCAGAAAGCTGTTTGCCGTTGTTGTGTGTAGAAGACAAGACCATCCAAGTGTCTGTAAGAACTGAATCAATGTGCTCTACTTCCAAGGATATCTAATAGCACTGATGGTGACGTGCCACTCTACTTACACACATGCCAGCTCCCCTTTAAACCTCGTATTTACTGCCCTTCCACCATGTTGCTGCCATGATGACAGTGTTAAAGTCACAATTCATATCCATGGTCACATTCTGCATTCCGTCAGGAACTTCACCCACTAAGTTGAAGTACACCTAAGCTCCATGGTGTACTGCAACATCATCTTAGAAGGCTTACTCGGCTTTTTTCATGTCACATGGCTGCACCTGGTACTTGGTCTTGTACAAATCTAAGGCTACCCATGATGTGAGTGATGTTCCAGCTAGGTGTCAGTAACACAAGCAGTCATAAACTGGGCTAGAAAGGCTAATAATGACTGAGAGTGATGGAACAACCAAACGTGGGAACATAAACACTAGGAATGCTGGGCTAAAGGCGCATTCAAGCATGTGCAGCAGAGTGGGACATTCTACTAGAACTTATCAGCCTCCCAAACATCAGCTGATAGGCCAGCTATGAAAGCAAGTACATCCAGAGGATTCGTTGCATCTGCTACAGCTTCAATGGAGCCTTGAAGACTTTCCTTAGATAATCCTCTTTCACCTGAGGAGGCTGCCCTGAGAAACTGGGCTCCAAGGTAAATTGTAATACAACTGTTCCCAAGGTCTGCCAAATTCGTTTCAACAGAGTGAAAAACAGGTTGGATAGCTGAATGTTCATGGAGCTCTTCACTGCAGGCTGCCCGCTGGGGGCAGTGATATCCACTATCCTCCTTATAAACCCATTGCTGCAACTTCTGGAACCCAGGGGCATTTGTGGACGACATCGCTGTGGTTGTTGGTGTGGATACCCCTGGAGACTCGTTCCACTTAAAGACACTGGTTTACTTAAGGCTGAGTTGCAGAACTAATCTCCTCCAACCCACATTTACCTATTGCTCTACCAACGTAACTAGGGAATCTACAATGCCTGGAGGTTAACTGTGTCAAATACACTGAGAATATCCCAGCTAGCAACGAGCAGCAACTGTTAGGCTCTTGGTAGTACCATCTGCTAACCAGAATACTCTCTGGATGTTACTAATCTCAGTACCCACTAGCACGAAATACTAGTACTTTTTGAAAGTTGCAGGAGCCCATAGTTAACATTGATATTGATGTTTCCCTACAAAGACAGGTTTGGTTCATGACAAATCAGTAGAGTTGGGAACCAGCATTTCAATTGCCATAGGCATGTTAGCCTGGCTTCAGCATTTGCTACTGTACTGTATCTACCTAGTCATTGTCTATAGTTCTTGAATAGGTATCTAACGGTTCATCACAGAGAACGTGAACATGTTGAAAAATTATTTTTGTCCAACTTCTCCTAAGGACTTTTCTCTAAAAAATCGTTGAATGGATTTGTAAAATCCATCTGTTGAATCCATTAAAATTCAGGTAAAAATCATAAAATTTATTTTAGTTTTGAGGAAAGATGTCTGATTTATTGCACCTGATGGTTACATTATGCTTGAAACCAAAGCAAGCAAATAATAATTGATAGAAAGGAAACTCAATTATTGCTGATTTCAGTCCCAAAACCCTATCAAGTCAAGAATGCTACTGGATGAAAAATTACTACTAATTCAGTGCATCTATTCGACCATACAGAGACTCAATCTGGTTGATGTGATCGAAGATTCGCTGGTAGATTTTTGTCTCAATATTTTTTTGGACTAATCGGTTTGAATTTTCTTTCTTCAGGTTTTGACTCTGATGAGTTGATTCCTCCGCCTGGTTCTACTATTTTTATTTTGCATGTCCGTTAGCCTGTCAACTCACGTATTCTTCAGAGGTGGACTGTAGTCCCCACAGAAGCAAAATTAGAGTTACATACTTATCCTCTCGGACACACCTAAGTAAGCAGCACGTATTGAAAATTATCTGATTAATCTACTGGAAATCAATTGGACGAATGCCAGTAGTTTGAACCGTAAATTACATTTTGGAACGTCTGTGTTGTTTTTATGTCATATGTTCTTTGGAGCAAGCCCATGGGTCACAGAAACGAAAAATGGGGTGAGGACATATTTGAGACGTCCTAGTGAATAACTCCTTGGTGTTGGGGTCAGGAGATGCTTCAATCAGGGCACTAGAGGAGATAATGTGGGGCAGAAGTAAACGATATCCCACATCTGTGTTGGAGGGGCTTATTACGGATGCCATTCTGCATATAATTGAATCTAGTGATGATACTGTTTATAATGTTTCATCAAATTTGAATTTCGTGCTCTCACAAGTGTTGACTCTAGTGTGAAGTTGGCCAAGCAGAATGGAGACCCAAGTGAGCTAGAGAGAAGTTGAAGCTACTGCTACGATGTCATACTAGGCGTGGGAGGAGAGTATGTACGATAACAACCGAATGAAATTGAAACACAAGAGTTTTATTCGTAATTACAGTTCGAAGATTTATCACCACAAAAAGGGAGCTGGGTGGGAGCAAACGCAAGTGTGGACGACTGGACAACAGCTCCGTTCAGTCTGTGACACACCGAAGTTTCAAGGAAATTGGCGAGTTTGAGGTACTCAGGTAGTGCAATATCGCTACGTATACCCGTAACAGGAACTATTTTTTCGTCAAATTCAATGCTGTAGGCTGATAAGTACTTTTTTTCCTGATGTTTGCTGTTGAGGAAATTTTGCATAAAATAATCTGGAAGACATGGAATCCTCTAAGGGGGAACTTTTACACGCGCAAGTAAAATAAGTTATGTAAATGAGTTAGCAAATGACACTGACATTTTAATGTAAGGTGTTGCTTGGGCATTTTATCTTTACTACCAGGAGAGTGTTGGTGTCTGTTATATCTGATGTTTATTTTCCTTTCGTAATTTTGAATGTGAAACGTGGTTTTCGATGTTAACGTCAATTACTCAAAGGCTTCTAGAACGAAATTTCAGAAATTCACAAATCACACTACGTATTTTGGTGTGGTCAACAAGCCCTACTCATTTTCATGATTATTCTTCCTCTCCCGTTCGAGAGTGGCTTCTGAAAGTAACCGAAATATTTAGATTGGTCAACCTATGAAAGCTATTGGAAGCTTGATGTATTTGGCTGTTGGCAATAGACCAGACATTTGCTTCGCAGTGAATACATTGAGTCAATTCTGTCAGAACGCATTATTAGGTACTTGAAAGGAACAGTGAACTATGGAATTGTGTTTAAAAATGAGTCACAAGGGAAGCTGATCAGACACAGCAAGTCATCAAGCGTTACACCGGCAAACACCCTGATTGGTTATTGCGATGATGATTTTGCCAGAGACACTAAGTCCGGAAAGTACACAACAGGATATATTTTCTTTTTGGCTATTTCGTGGTGCTCAATGAAGCAAAGATGTATCAGTTTGTCTACAACAGAGTCTGAATATGTTGCAGCTTCTGAATCAGTCAGGGAACTAATAATTTGATAGCATAGACTTTTGGGTGACGTGAAGTATACATGTGCAAGGCCGACACTCTATAGACAACATGAGTGCAATCCGAAAAATCAAGTATCCCGAATTTCATAAGCAAACAAAGCACATCAATTTTCGGTTGTGAGGGAAAAATTAGAGGAGGGTTAGTTCCAACCACTACACATGTCTAGAATGATGCAGCTCGCAGATATTTTGACGAAGGCTTTGTCAAAGAGAAGACTCATGGCATTCAGAGTTTAATTGAGGGGGAAGTTTTATTCAATTGGCCTCTCCCACGATAATGTTTGGCATTCAAAATCATGTGTTTGAAAAAAGGTGTTTTTCGGACTTTCGTATTTCTGGTCTGTTTTCAGCTCTTCATTTCTCTAGAGTTTTTTTGTTTGTTCAGTTTTTGCTTTTGAATACACGTTTACTGTTTGCTTTTCTACCACAGATTCTTCTTGTTTTTACTGGTAGGGTGTTTTGTCCAGTGTGGACTAGAAAGAACTGACTATGGGTATCATAGTGATTATTTTTTCTCAAAAACGTCTTTAACGAACAATAACATAAAAATTCTCATTTGCGAGAGCGCTCGAATTACCAAATATTTCGACGAAAACCAATTTTAGCGCCGTTGTTTCCGTATAAACTCCACTCAAATGTTATTAGGATATTAAGAAAAATTAACCTGTTATTCCAATTAAGTACCAATACAATGAGCGTTATCAAACGCTCATAATATAAGCAGGAGCTACTCCAGGGAGCTCAACCACCTTGGTTTCAATGACTACTATTTCTCACAATTTTTAGCCGTTAATTGTTTTACAGTGTCCATAATCCTACTCGAAACAATCGAGTGTACAGTCTCATTACTTCTCTGTGTTTAATTGCTCAATAATGGTCGTGGCACAAGTAGAAGCACCACAATAAATTCCAGAACTTCTAAGCGCGATCACTTTCTACCAACGTGGAGTTATGCTTGACCAAGTTCGAAAGACTGAAAAATGATTTGAATTGGTCGCGTAAGTTACGAAAACCAGTGAATTGACGAAGAGCTAAAGGAAGGATCTGATATTTTGAGGATGCATTCACAGCTTGAAATATGAAGCCGACCATTAAGTCACTGTTCAATTGTCATCAATTTAACAAAGACGAGAAAAATATATTTGTAGACTACCAAAACCGATCTATTGGGGGCTGAAATGTTATAGTTGGGATACAAATCCGAACGCCTATTTAGCATAACACATACAGTTGTCATACCAGTCATCCTATGTCACATGTGCTGGTACCTCTAGGAGATTCTGCAGAATAGACGGCGGGATGCTCTTTATTGGCTGAACAATAAATTTTGAATGATTTCCAATCATCCATTGCATTCACAATCCAAAGGCATTGTCTCCTGTGTTCTTCTTCAGACTTCACATTTACGTAGTAAGAATGCGCGTGCAATTCAAACGTTTGTTTCTTTAGCGCCATCTTGTATTGTAATATAATCACGTTCCATATTCGCTCAATTTAAATGATTAATTTATCGCTCACCACAATTGTTGACTTGTGAAACACCTTTATAGGAAATTGTTCTATAATGTAGTGGCTGAACTGTTAGGCGACTGCCGTGTGTGCAATTCCATTCAATTTTCTTTGTCACTTCACATTTGAGTGCAGCGAACGGCCGTATTCAAAGACCTTTTTGTCTTCAGGTACAGCAGCAAATCTTCGCAAAGAAGTTATCAGAAATAAGATCCGGGCGATTGGGAAAATGGCTAGAGTATTCTCTGTCTTGAGGTGAGAAACCCCGAAATTATTATTGTAGAAACTCGCATTAGTTGTTACTTACTGTAACGTAGATCTTTCGTTTCTAATGTGTTGTGGATGTCTTTGGATGATTGCTTTGAGTGTTTAAAAATATGTTACATTACATAGAAATTTTGTTTATCATCAAACTCGATCCTAGTTGTGAAACGTGAACACTCAGATAATATACGAAGAAGAACTTGAGAGATAGACATTTAAAGGTAGATGCTTCAATCTCTAAAGTGGGCCTGCGTCTGAGTACTAGAGTATAAGGAGTTGTATGCTGCTTTAGATCTGTTTGTGCCATAAAGCTATTCGATTATTTTTCTTGGAAATTTCACGAGACTCTCTCAGGAGTCAGATGTTGACCCCATTTTGTTGGTTGGTCCTACCTGAGTCCTCAATCAGCTGCATTCCTGTGACTCCCATCATCGTAGATCTTCAATAGGAAATGACAGGTATCTACCCACAGATTTTTCTCAGGACAGCACCATTCCTGGGTTTCAGCGTCCAATGATGGGTGCCAACTTTTGCCTTGATGTTTATGTTCACTTAATACTTCCACGTGAAACTCTATTAACAAAATGAAGCTAAAAAAAAGTGAATCACGGATGAAATGAACACAATACTCCTTAAGTCCTGAAGTGTCTCATCATCAGTGTCCCCTCTCGATTAGGTGATCAACTGAAGGCTTTATATGGTGGTTGAATTAATGAACAAAAGATTCAAGTGCCTGGAATTCTGGCTCCTGAACAAAAGGAAAATGAATGAGTTCTACTTTGAAATTGGCCTAGTTTAGCCCCTGAAGGTGAGCCCATGACTGGGTCGAATTGCTTTTTCTAACTGATGGCTCATTAATATTAAATGAACGTGTTCATGTTATATCACTTTTGATGTCCTGGGGTCATTACATTGGATACTTACTCTCCTTTCAACTGTGATATCTTGAGTGAACACATTTCTACCTTGAGAGTTTGTTTGGTTTCCTACCATTTATTTCTTATATTACGCTCAGGCATAGTTATATAAATCGTATAGTATCCAGTTATATTATGTTCACCATTCCTTACAGGGAGGAGAGTGAAAGCGTGTTGCAGCTGAAGGGCCTCACTCCTACTGGATCTTTGCCCCTTGGTGCCCTCTCAGGAGGCAAGACTTCTCTGAAAAATGGTGTGTTTCCTTTGAAATGTTGGAATCATATTTTTACATGAACGTTTTCTTCTCAGTTAGTTAGCTAAATATTTACTTTTAATTGATTAAAGAGGAGAATTAAATGGGGCTGACAGGATTACGTGGGTAATTATTCAGCTATCAGAATTTATCGTAGACAACTTACTGTAATGCGCTGTGGTAATGGGGCAGGGTCAAACAGGTAGTACCTGAAGATTCGACTACTGACCTGAATGCTTTACGTTGTTCCTGCCTAATTTCACTTCTCTTCAGACAAGTGGATAGTACTGATTTCCTCCTTCCTCCTCCTATGCATATATATATTGCTCCGAGTGTCCCCAACAATTGGAAAACCTAGGAGATGTTGTGCTAAAGACCAGAAATCACTCCATCTCAAGTCTCCGGCACTCTCCCAGGATGTGGGACACCTCATCCTCATCTGTGCCTCACCACCTACACCCTGAGATAAAGCATTTAGAGTGCTTCACTACTGCATCATTTCAGACTGTCTGATGTGTTCTTCTGGTATATTCACCCCTGTTGACTAGTGAAAGAGAAGTCCCACAGTAGTCCTATAGGTACAGTAGACGAACCGAGTCTGGCCAGATGGCCCGCTCCCACATTTCTAATGATCCCTTTATGCCTAGGAATCAAATAAACGTTAACGTGATTGGAGTCTGCTAAGGAGTTAAGCCACATTCTGCAGTCCTGCACCAGTTTAGACGTTGTGCGATAGTTCTTCAGCGCTTTACATGACGCTTGACTATCAGTCATTATGTTGATAGTTTTATCTCTATAGCCTTTTACATGCATTATGATGGTTCTGGCTATGATAGCATAACCTCTGCTCGGCTCTGCTTGAAAAACCGTTGGAGCGGGACCCTGGGCAATCTGTCCGACTCCTCCCAGAGCCACTTATCTCGAGCCTAAGCTGACGACTTTCGCTGTTCCATAGGCTTCCTATTGGTTGAACATTGTATTTCACATCGAACTCATACATGGGCACGATAATATCAGTGACGATGCAGAGCTTCACAAAGGTCTCCAAATTTCTGAATATATGCAGGTACCCACTAATCGCCTGTGGCACTTTAGCTATTCCAAGCTTGGTTAGTCTGTACGCTTGGTGGCCTCTCCATGGTGCTCATAGGTGTTGTTTGAATCACCCCCACTGCAGCATCCCAGCCTTTGTACTCTGTTAGCTCTATGCCACCATACAATCGACCCATATGAGATGATTAGTCTCACAACAGTCTCGTAGAACCAGCCATCTAATATGATCTTTCCAGGTTAGTTTGCGATCCAGAATCACACCCAGATACTTGGCTCACTGAGTTGAACTGCTTTACCCACAACTTCCTGCAGGCCCAGTCCCGACAGTTTTCTTTGCCTAGTAAATGGCAGTATACACGTTTCTGCTGGGTCGATGGACATTCCCATCTCCCTGCATCACGAGCACACAACCTGTAGAGCTGCCCCCATTAGGTAAAAGAGCACACTTTGCACTCTGCCCTAAATGAGTACAACCACATCATTAGCGTATCTTTGGGCGTTGAACCACGCTCCATTCAGTCTCCCAAGAAGGGAGTCCATTACCAGGTTACATAGGAACGGAGATAGGACCCCTCCCTGAGGGCATCCCCTTACAGTCTTTGCCCTAAGCCAGCAGTTTTATAGCAAAGTCTGGATCTCTCTGCGGTTCAGCACAGCAAAAATCCTATTGACATTAAATCTGGTCAATGAACTTTCAATGCTACGTACTGAGGTATTGTCAAAGCCCCCCCTCAATATCCAGAAAGGCGCCTTAGGCAATCTCCTATTGGCTCTTCTAGTTTCCTGACTAGTGCATGCAATGGAGAGTCACAAGATAGAGCTAATCATGCAGACAGCTGTCAGGTGCGTATGTCTAAATGCTTCAGCATCTTCGTACTAGTCCCTGCCGGGGTTTGGCATGAAATTGACTCAGACTTCCCTTCAACCCTGAGGTATGTATCCATGCACCATACTACCCCTAAATAGCTTCACCAGCCTGGTTAGGACTCACTCTATTCCCCTCTGTTGAAGAATAGGGTGGATCCCATCCGGCCCACGCGACTCGAATGATTTAAACGAATTAACCCCCCCGCATACTGCATCTTGGGTACAATTACCTTGGCAAGCTCCCAGTCTGGCGTCTCTGTTCGTCTCCTCATAGGGTGGGACCAACAAGCCATCGGGCACAACATTTTATTTGCTGGTTGTTCATAATTAGTTAATTGTTAGTCAACTACAACAAAATTACGAGGTTCAACACACGTATACTTATTAGCTGACATCTTAGTGCTGAACTGCATGCAATTAGTTGTTTTTGTTTTCTATATGCGTAATAATTTTTCATTTATCTTTTATTTTCCAAAGTAATTTACACTTTAGTTCACTGTGAGTGTTGAGGCACTCCTCATAAACTTGAAATGCTTGCTGTTTGTAATTCATGCTTGAATTTGGACTTTACCCTTTTTTGCAGCTTTGCAAGGGTTTTCTCCTAATCACAAAATCACATCATTCGCGGAAGCCAAAGGACTGGACGCTATCAATGAGCGGATGCCACCACGAAAAGACGCACCTCCCACTCCACAGTCGGAAACTGATAAGGCGCCTCCAGCTGCTCAAACACAGTCAACGACTACTGCACAAGCCACCTCATGAGCAGGACAACTTGTTAGTGGAGCTTCCCATTAAACTTTCAATATCACGTTTTGTTAACTTCCTTAGTTCTGTTGCGAGTTAAATAGACTCCAAACAAAAATACTGGAGTAGGTGGCTGGTGTGACCAGCATATCAGAAAGTTTGTTATTTCTTGTGTGGTGAACGAAACTGATGGTTCGTTTTAAGGCAAACTACATAATAATGGGGGGCTATCACCATACAGTAGCCTGGTGAGCTAGACGCTATGGCTCCACCCTGAAGTTACGTTGCTGAGGCTGTGTCAGGTGTCAGCCATAGGCTGTAAAAAAAAAAATTGTTAGCAGTCGTCTTGTGTTCATTGTTGATGAGGCAACTCAAATCCCGTTACGTTTCTAATGAAATAGTACGCCTTTATGTTTGTGTTTCAACAATGGGTAAATTAGTCTTCTTTTCTTTCAGGTCTGTTGATGAATTGGTGCGAGAATGGGCGAGGATCACTTCATTCCGACTCCTCGACTGCGCTACGATGTTGTGTATCGTTCTCGAAATCTCTCAATATCTCTTTATCTTCACTCTTTATTTACTTATTTTCTATATAACCATAAAACAAAGTAAATATTGCGAAATATCGCCACCGGGCGTAACCACGAACTTATATCCGCTGGGCTAACATAATCGTTTGCGATAATGAAATATGAATATTACTCTCCTTTCTCCTTCTCCTCCTCAAAAGAGAAAAATCCTGATGAAAATACGTAGAAGTAATTATTCATTGAAACAACTAAATTAATTATAGTGACTCTCTTAAAAATAATGATTAAAGAAATACAAATTTTGAAAACTGCGTCTCGTCAAAAAGCAGTCTAAATAATGTACTTTTTATTTGGTCTCTGGAATTTTTCTCTTACGAAGAGAAAACAAAGAAGAGAAGCGAAGCTCGAGTTTTGTATAAATATAAAGAAAAAGAAAAAAATTAGGTAATTTTACACACACTTTATCTCGACACTCATGTTCATTGTGTCTCTAATGTGAGCTTAGCGCCAGATCAGCTGGTCTCTTCTGGTTCAGCTCAACTCTAATCCTCAGATCTGATTTATATCCGTTTTATTTGTGCCTTCTGTTACTTTGTTAAAAATATTTCATTGCTGTGTTCGGTTGGTTGTTACTTTGTTCTCCCATTGATCATTTCTGTCTTCTCAACAACTTTTATGTCTCGTTAATTGTACTAATTGTCACACAAAAAATCAATTGAAGCGCTCATTAATATCACTATCAATATTTGCTCTGCATATAATTAAGGCGTGTAAAAAGGTGTTTCAAAAAGGGTCATCTGGTTTCAAACATTAATATTTTGAAGAATTATGAACAAGAAAAACATTTGTTACCAACGAAGTTTATATCATAAACATGAGCAAATACCAAAAACAGTGTCCTATGAGTTGAATGCTAAAAAGCAATATTTTCAATAAAATGTCCTAGAGGGTCTATTGAAAAGTGGGTTATAGAGACTGTAGTCATTCCAAAATGGCGGCAGTTTTGAAAGTTACAAAATTATGAAATTTTCTACTTATTAGTTGACTGCTGAAAATGATGAAATGGCCAGAAACGTGTCTCTATCTCTATCAACTTTTAGTCCCTCTGCAGCAGAGAAGATTGCATACCAAAAACTCATTCAGTTTCTTAAACGTGAGAAAAATGAATAAATGCCTTGGCTCTTCATAAACTAGAGACTTACTATTGTCCCATGCATTAACTCGGTGCAATTGTTTGCTAGCTTCTACCGTTTCAGAGTGAAAACACCCTCCACAATAATTTTAAAAAATATAAGCTATTGACTTTATTTTTCACAATAAAGGAATAGATATTCTCAGTCTGAAGTGAGATGTAAGGATTATACGTCGTCTATTCAGTCGAGTGAAATGAGGTAGTGCCAACTGAACTAAATGGGCGCTAAAAAATTAGCCAACACCTATGGTAGTGGTGGAATGGGTGGGTGGGGGGGGGGGATATTTAGAGAAATCAGAAGGTGGGAATGAATGAATATGGGAGTTCTTGTTGATACTCTTATAATGAGGGTTCAGGTAGTGAACTCTTCGATATTCGATATCCAGTCTGTTACCGTAATAACATCACACCTTTAAAGGTTCATGATACCCTTAGCCCTATTCCTTGAGGAAGACAAGAGGCGCCTAGTCTACCTCATGCGATGTCTCCTCAGGAAAATTCGCCCTCTCTCCCTCACTGCTTAGTATCTAACCTACCGTTTCAAGCTCCTGTCGTGAATATCCACTTGCAATCCAATTGGCAACACTGAGGCGTCAATCTGTCTCCCACCGTTCACTGCCATGATCTCATGGCTTCCCAAGGTAATTCTGCTATATGACCAGACTAATGTTTCAGCGTGACCCTTAGAAGCTGCAGTATTCAATTGGCTTTGATGGGCTGCTGTGGTGAGGGCGTTTCTATCTCCGTTGCATTATTAAGCATAACGGTCAAAACTATATCAGTGCAGAACATTTCTGATAAACGGCATACACCATTATAATTTGATTCACCATTCAAATTAGTCCCACGTGTCAAGTGTGGTTTCGACATCATGAGCCACATCGAAGTTTGGTGTAGGAATATCAGGATGCTGACAAGCTTTAGCCACCTACCTACTGCGTATTTGAGTCACTCATTCGATCAATAGGCAGCAGTGCTACAGGAGCATGTTTTAAGGCAGTTTGTCAACACTTTTGGTCTTTTCAGGCTTAGATATTCTTCAGGGGTTGATTGAGATTATAGTTGCCTCTAAATAAAGTGTCGATTGATAACGTTTTTAAAAATTTATTTATTTGCCAAAGCATTCATGTTCCAAAACTAACGTGTAATTAGAGGGGCATGACCAGAGTAGATGTCAATGTACAATGATATTCTGAGAGCACTTGATCAGTATTGCATGCCAATATGAGCGTCCTTGTAATTGTGGAATTAGTTCTAACCAACTTTCCGCCATTAACATCAGTAGTTTTCTTTTTAGCCAATTCGCTTCGCTCATTGGTACTTGGAAAGAATGTTAATCGGTGCATATATTTTTATTATGGTATTTCCCTCAACTATGATTTTCTCGGATCGTCAAGTTCAACCTTACAAAAACTGCAATTTTGTCCGAATTTTCTTTGAAAAAAAAATTAAATTCATAATTAGTATTTTCAATAATAGAAAATCGAACGTAATCAAATCAGCTTCAAATTTGTAAACTTCTTCGTATTGTGCCAGTTTTTATGTCACGTTAATAATTTACTTGTAAATCGTATCGGCACTTTTTATAACTTCAAAGCTCCTCCATTACTGTAACTCTACTCCATATCCGGGGTCCTGCTGCAGTCTTTAGATATAATCGTAAGATGTAACAACCTTCCGTCTGATTTTAACTTTGGTCGTAAGTGCTAAATATCTTCATTCAAAGTTTATTTTTTAATTTTTGATGTGAAGCCACGGGAGCAATTTCTTTGTAGTTGTCCTCAAAATGTGCTCGGAGCCTCCTTCATCATCCCTAACTGAGTGAGCGTTCCAAACAGCGTAGACAGTGCTTACAGATGAATATATGATCACTCAACCTTCTTGTACAATATGCAGGAAGATTGTTTTGTGGCACGGGAAGTATTGGAACGAAAGAGTTGAGGTACGAAAGAAGGCATCCAATTGTGCCTTCCAAGAATTTGAATCACGTGAATTCCATGATGTGGTATCTCTACTCTCTAAAAATCTTGGCCTGAGAGCAGCTTCTATGAATGAGGTTGGCACATAGAAAAGTCGCTGTTGTTTTCTTGGGAATCAATAACACCTCTCTGATTGGCTCGTAAAGAGTCAACACTCACTCTCAAGAGGATCACTTGCGTAGGATACAATGCTGTTCGACAAATGCTTGGAGTGACCTCACCTCACTGCGTAGAGATCCAATGTAATCCATAAAATGTGGCAAACGAGAGGCTTTCTTGCAGAGTATGCCGGTGTCTTGAGACATCTGATGGTCAATACTACGTAGTATTGAGAGAGTTGATGGTCAGGTGTCTAGTTATAAACTTCAGGCTCAACTGATCTTGCGGGCGCTAATTGAGAAAGGAATCACTGTCACTACCCAGGACTGCAACATAAGGAGGGACGTGGTTGAAAACCCAAACACTAATTGACTACACAAATATCGCCAATTGCTCGACGAATATGAAAACAATTAGTTGTCTTCTTTTGGGGAAAATGAAATTGTAAACGTATGAGCATGTGACTATTACATTAATAATGCAAAGAACATGACTCGAAACTACTTAGTCTCTCTTGTTCATATGACATGAGAGCTACTTCAAGTTACATACCTAATATTCACTGTTTGAGTAAAGTTTTAACATTTTATGGTCGACAACATACTTCTTAACTTTGACTACAACCTGAGCGAAACCTTGCGCGTACTGAATCTTCACAACACTGACGCCAGACTGACCAAAGAGTCTCCATATTTGGACAACTTCCACCATTCATATAAATCGTATACTGATGATTATATCGCTTCGTTGTTTTATTTACCTACGTCACGCGAATCTCCTCAATTTTGAAAATGTACGTTTTGGTTTTTGTTCAATTTGAAAATTGTTTCTTCTTTTCTTTAGAAAAAGAGAATTGTGTCGGTCCCTTCCCTTCTTCGTGCAATCTCAACTTTATTTTTCTTTCCTGAAGGTTGTGGAAATGGAAACCAAAATTTTCATTGAGCGATTCGTTTTTCTTTTCCAAACGCGGTTTAACTTGGAAAGAATCACGATAAAAAAGTTATAAATTGCTCTCGTATAATACAAAAATTTGTGTACATACAATTATATATATACATAATACTAATATAACGTGTCATTTTTTCTAATTAAAAAAAAGAAAGTGCAAAAAAATCAGTAGATTTAGAAACTCTGTTAGAAGTTAAGATAAGTTAATACCTCTTCTTATGAGTACTGTAAAAGTTTGTATTTTCTATTCAAAATGAGGGGAATCATTGATATTTGATCACAAATGAAACCTATTGCCTTGAAAATTTAATTAAAACTTTTTTAAAATCCAAAAAATGATAAACAAGTGTTACCTTATTGTTATTATCACCATTATCATTACAGTTATTATTATTATTATATTCATTATTATCCCCATTGTTACTTCTGCTCGAGATCACATATATTTATGAAGTTAGAGCGTTGTTTACATTTTATCGCTTTTTTCCCTCCCTCTCCCTCCCTTTCTGATTTATTTGTTTGGCTATGTGATGTGGTTGTTGTTGAATTATAATTTATCCTTCGTTGATTTGTTCTTCTAAATTCTGTGGATCTTCCTTCTTCGTGAGCAAAAAATAAAATAATGAGGTGTGTAATTGGGAATGACAAATAGTGTAATTGAACTTTCGGTGCCATTGATACTGCATGGGCGACTGTCAGTACAAAGTGTGTTATGTGATCCTTACCCTCTTTCCCGTCGCTTGTACACTTTTTTCTCTCATTTATTCTAGTTTACAACTTGTGGAAATTGTGACGTAGGGTTTTTTAGCAGAGTTTTGGGATTTATGAGGTCACACTACCGGAATGTCTTTTCAGTTTTGGTATTTAACGTTTGTACAGCACAAGGAAGAATGTGATAGGAGTGAGTCATTTACCATGAGAGCTAAGAAATGGTAAACACTAACGGGTATACTGTAATAGGAACTTCATTTGAGGGAATAATGAAATAGAGAAAAACCTCACAGCAAGGTAATGTAACATTGAACTCGAACAGCAAGAGTAGACAACCAAACCGCATATATGAAAAACGTGTAAGGGTTATGAGAGCTGGGGTATTGAAAGATAATGAAAAAACTTGTAGCTGAATGAATGCAGGGAGAGAAATTGCGAATTGAGTGAAAGCGGACGTACCTTTCAAGGAAGGCAGTATTTTAAATTTTACCAGAGGAGCAAAGGTGAGTGAAGATGGAATGGATTGAAGATGCATCAAACCATGCCATGTATATGATATTTTTTCATAGTTACTTTAAATTCTTATATCTAGTGTTATCAGGTCCGAATGATGCTCATCATTTTGGCGTTTTCCTTCTCTCATGCTATTTGGTGCCATCTGTCCTACCTCATGCAGAAGACACATTTGGGCTATGTGACTCGTGTGTGTTAGATTGGCATAATCCATAATGCTGCACCTGCATTGCTGGTGCTTCCTCTCTTTGTTTGGCAGTGATTAGCCTCAAAGTAAGTGCTGTGGAATGTAGCTCTCCTTGTGATTCCCTCGTCTTCTCTTGACAGGTAGACCAGTTCTTACAATTATCTCTGAGGCTACAATGCAACTCTGAAGGCCACAGCCTGTAGTGCAGCCATTCCTTTAACAACCAGCTCCTACATGAGGGCCAGCAGCCAGTAAAGCGGTGTTGGACATCTTTCAATGATGGGTTGGTACACTGGTTGCATCTCATGAAGATCTATTCATCTTTCAAGATCATTGCTTATGTGAACCGATTACGGCTCTCCAACCCTTCCATTTAATGATAAATGGTAATTCCTTACCTTCTAATTCAAGGGCTGATGGGAAGTGAGTGAGTTGAAGAATGCTTCAGTGCTTGAAGAGTATTGCTATTTCTTGCTCATCCCATGCCTGCTAGACAGAGATTTGCCCAATCAGACAAATATGAACGTTGGTGGCTTAATAGTTTTACCCTTTTTCGTGCACCTTGATGATGTTCATAACAATTCCTTTGGCCAAATTATCTACAATAATGTTTGAAGCCTCATGTGACTGGCGATTGTTGCTGTTTTCTTTTGTGTGAGTAGTCATCTTTGACAAAATGAAGTTCTGCGCGTTGAACGCCTTAGGAATTCATTCTGCCATCTTGCAAAAGTATGATGTCTAGTCATCGTTAAGTTTACCTGCACGAAACTCTGAATTACCGTCTCATTGCGTCATATTTACCACGAAGTAATCATTTTTGTGCTTCTTACCAACCCCTTCGTTGTGTTATTATGCTACAACGTTTTGTACCATATTCCCTCATTTGTATTCTGTAGAGTTGAAAATTTGTTACTTCCTACCTATTTGAGTATGATTTTGAGTTCTTCTGCTTCGTTTTTTCAATTCATTCATACGATTTCAACTTCTTCATTATGTATTTATTGAATTATGATTTTGTTGTCCACTTTGTTTACAATCTATTCAAATGTGATTCAGACACGTTCATTTTTTCTTCTTCGTTACCGATTTACTTAAATGTGTATTGGGGTTTTTCCTTCATTGTTTTAAATCTATTTAGATCGACAGTTTACCTGATTTCTTCTTACGTTTTCTATCAATTATATAATTGATGTAATCTAATATTTCAATTATTTCATCATTTACAATGTACTTAGATATCGTTTATATGACTTCTTCTTGTTTGAGTACTTGCGTCAATTTTCTTATAAGGTTCTCTCTTCTTCTTAGGGTTCTTTGATTTTGAATATCGCTTAAACAACTTCTTTTCTATTCTATTCAGGTACGATTTCGATGAATTCTTCTGTTTTCTTATTTTGACCACTTTTTCCGTTTTCTGTGTTGAAATATTTCTTAACTTCTTTTTTTTCTCGATATGTTCACGTATTATTTTGCTTGTTGCAGTATAAAAATCTTCCTTGATTTCAAAACGAAACATTGACGCTCGCAAATTGCTAAGTTCTCAGTAGTCGTACATTTCAAAACTCGTTCAGACTCGTTCTCAAGACTCGTTACTTTTATGACAAAAAATATAGTTATCGGTCAATTATCGGATCTTATCGACAAATTTGAACAATCTGTTGGTGTCACTTAGTAATTTCGAAGCGAAATCTTTTACCAACATTGTACATAATGAGTTTGTTTGTATGACGCCTTTTGTTCATTTGTAAGTCTTTTTCTCCACTACTACTACTACTACTACTACAACTACTGCTACTACTACTACTACTACTACTACTTACCTGCCTTACGCCTTAACACTGTAAATAACTCAAGGAGACAAATATGTGTACATAATCAGTTCAAATACAAAATATGTTAATACTATTCCTTGTTTGAGAATCAATGCCGTAACTTTTAGAACGTATTTAATACAATTGTGTATCTATTTCCTCCTTTTTTAACAACTTCTCGCTATGCCCCAAATGTGAGAATTGATTGTGGGTTTCTCCATTGTATATCTTTTGTATTGATGAATTTCTTCTCACATCTAGCAAGAAAATTTCTATTATTATGATTGTTGAGTTTGCGTTTTGTGGTTCACTAAAGATCAATGAACGGCGTTTACATATGTAACTTCACTTGACAATTCGTATTGGCCGTATCGTGTACATAATATACATAAATGATTATCGACTATTGATTTGTGCCATTTCCCACCTTACCATGTAATCGTTGTCCCTTTTTTTTCATATTAATGCAATTTATCTCATATAAATATGTGAAAGTACGAAAGTATGTACAAATTCATCAACCGATGAATAATGTTAACTCTCACGTCTATTCTTGCTGGTGAGTTACTTATTTGTTGATACAATAAAAAAAATAATCAAAAGGGACTCCCTGTTATTTGACTGCCTTTTTCCAGATTCTTCAGTGCTAATGTTGGCTCAGGTAATTTAACCAGCCCGACTCATTGCTCTCAAACGAAGTACTAAGGCACTTGCGCTCGTCTTAAAGTCTTTGTTGCTTTATGATAAAATATGGTCAGTGGACTGTTGAGGCGAGATACCTCTATTAAGGTAAGGAGGTTTCTAATAGGACGATACTTACCCCGGCCGGGATTTGGAAGATTGACGAAACGCTGAATGTTGTAGACGGTAGGTGGGGGGAATTGGAACTTGGGACAACATTGGGGAAAAGAAAGCAAGCTTTTCATGCTCTGCTCGAAGCTAACTTTGGCCAAAGCAGTTCCTACTTCGCAAATGACAAATATCTAGTGGGAAGAATCGATACATTCCTCATCTCCACAAAACTTAGATTATACGCTATGTATAGAGGCTCAGTGTCGTCATTCAACGATTTTCTGCAGATAGTTTATGAAGAGAAACTGTGGGTTTGATTGGTCAGCTCAAAGTAGCCTGCGAGTTTACTTCAATTCATTACAGCTATTTTTTGAGAAAATTCGAAAAATGGTTAATGAAAGAATTTCATTTTTGTGTGAAGTCTGGTAGTATTTTTAGATCGAATAGCATACGATTTAGATCACGCGCAGAGAGATTGTGAAAACTCATTTTCGTATAGAAGACGAAAGAAATGATATTTTCTACTACGTTTAATAAAATGTAGACTGGTTAAGCGGAGAGAGTTAGTGAGTTTGATAATTGCACTGAGGATAACTTAACCACAGAAACCAGTCTATATGTCATTAAATGTATTTGAAAATATAATGTCCCTCGTCACCGATTTCTTAAGGATTAACGTATTTCTCAAATGAGTACGCATAGAGTTACTCATACGATCACCCATTTTCGAAGGTTCAACTCGTGAGTTCCTACATACCATATTGCATATTGAGTGATCTCTGGCCCATTGTCCTATATGTAACTCGTTAATTTCGTAAATAATGTATTCGATTGCATTTCCTCATAATTTTAATTTGATTTTCATGGATTTCTTGGACGATTACTCAATTTATTCACTCTCACCATCTTGTTCCGCCACAAATTAGTTCGGTATGACGTGTATAGAAACGTTTTTGCCCTGTTATTGTTGTAGGACTATTTGCCTATCTTGAAAATCTGCGCTCACTCGCTGGTTACGCTTTGGGTTCATCGGATTTTTCGTGTTTTCATATTATTATATTGTGTTGAAGGGTGAGAGGGGGAATGGAACCCTCCCCAATTCTCTGTGCAAACTTTGCGTTACCCGCTATATTCCATTTGTCGTCACGTGGTGCCCACTATCTTCATTGGGTTGTAGGCCAGCTAGTTGATACGTTTGGCTGCTGTTGTGGATGTACACTCATTGTGGAGGTTCGTATATTAGTTGACAAATTCACCGAAATTTAGCGATGAGCAAATTTAATTGGGGTAAAATGAGCTTTTGCTGACTTGTAACGGAAAGCAGGATTTTGAGTTACTTCACTCAGCTTTAGTCATTGGGATTTATAGAACTCCCAAAACGTGAAAACCACTGCCTGTTGTTAGGATTTTGAATTTAGTAGTCGACAATCCTTCATTGCGTTTTCCGAAATTGAGCTAGGCTCAGGAATTTGAGGACCTCTAGCCAGTGAGGAGTGGCCCCTGCAAAGATAAAGACTGCCGAATATGGGAAGAACGGCTTCCCTCAATAGGAGTCTAATAATAAACGTCGATGCGGGAGGGGAGAACTAAGCCACGGCCTGACCGACTAAATATAACGAGATCGGCGGGGTTTTCACCCTCCCTTCCCAATTTAGGAGGCATGAAGTCTCATCAGAGAACGTTCCACATCTGGCGCCTTTGGAAGGAATAAAAGATGGAGGATTTCCCCTTCGATTTTTGGCGTAAGAAGCCGAGGGAAAGTCTTCGGAAAAACCAAGTCACGACTCCTCTTTCAGATCAGAATTGAACTTTGGTGCACTTAAAACTTCTATAATGGTCTCGTGCAACTTCTCTCTGGGCTCTGGACCCAGCACATGGGTGAAGATTAAATTAAGAATGACACCGTGAGGTGTTTGAATACTAAATAATAAATCAGAGCACATGGATACCGTTTTGGGTATTACTTAAAGAGTGTTAGTTTCAGCTGAGAACAGATCTTTCGTGAGTTCGAACAGCTGTGAGCTGTGATATTCAATTACGCAAACGACGATATACTATCGCGACGATGTACATCCTCAGTCCTTTATGAAGATGAACAAATAGTTCATTTCAACTTTTTCTAACATTGGTGTAAACAAGGCTAGGTCTGATAGTGCTCCCCCCCCCTCTCTCTCTCTCTCTCTCTCTCTCTCTCTGGAGTCCCTTTACCGTTCTTTGGAATTTCTGGCCAGTGAGGTAGAAGTTCACAACAACACTATGTCATCTCTCTTTCACTGACTGGACTGGTTTGTTCAATGTAGTTCATCTTCCTCACTTTCTCTCTCTCTCTCTCTCTCCCCCCTAGGCTACGGCCCATAAAGGTCACAGAGTGCGCGAAATTCTATCATTCAATTTGTCCGGTGCCTAACAAATAGATGAGCATATGATCATTTGGTATACGTGTATAGAGCACACTACAAACTCAAAATATTGAAACTCAAACGACTACAAATTGCCATTATGATATTTATAACCCTTAATACCACCCCCAGACTACCTCGCCAGAGAATTCAATATGATAGTAGACGACTAGACAACAAGGCCAAGATGCAAGACTATACAAGATAATCGCTAGACACAAAAGAAGACCTCGAGAACCTCAAAACCGATTGAATTACTATTTATGAACCACCCTTTACGGTATTGGCCAATTCTTAAAGACCTCGAAGTCAAATTTCAGGAAGAAAAGTGACTGAAGAATGATCTGTGGAGAAAAAAGTTGTGAACTGTATTGTGGAAATAGTTTTGCTATTTGCATTCATGCTTCAATTATTTACGATTCTATCAATCATTCTTCTCAGGTCTCAGAGGCTCAGCTGTCATAAGGGGATAGGTTAGATTTAGAAAGGAAAGAACACTTTGTTAGTACGCACAGTTGTTCAGAGTAGTCCAAATAAAACTGGCTCGTATAAAGCAGTTAAATGTTTTTAGGAAGGACTAAAACATACTCATCTCTTATGCCCTTTTGATATATGTGCAGTGTGCATGAGATCTGAACTGTTCCAAATGAGTGTTGGGACAGAGCGTAGTACGCAATAGACTACGAAATTCGAAGAACAAATCAAAAGTTTAGCAATTTATTTCTTGCCCCTTTAGTTCTTGCCCCTTGAATCACTCCTACAAGATTACACAGGTGAATAGAATCGCGCCACTGAACTGGTAAAGGCACAGTAGTAGGTTTGGGAATTACGCAATCAATAATTACGTGCGAAGTAACTATTGACAAATATATAATGTTCAGTGAAGTCCATTTCTATTTGAAGGGCAGGATTAGTGCTTTCGGGAATTCATTACCATTTAAAGGAATGCTCCCGAAAAGAGAGGGAGAACCCGAAAAGTTCACTACTCTCCGTCTGAAAATGTCAAAATCTGCCTTCTCAAGATCAGGTCACTCACGATTTTGACGTGGGATTTAACTCTCTAACGCGAGATTATCTGCTACATTTTCTCCTTCTTACACTAAACCGCATTTGTTGTTGCCCATAACAGAATACACAGATTGCGCCACAGCCCCGCTCTGCATTCGGTTGTATTATGTGATTGGACACATGTCACAACTTTTTTGACTCAATTTTAGAGAAACATTTATGGGGAACGATAAGTAGGTTTAGGTTGGTTATGACCAGGTAGCTTCGATCGAGATTGTCGAAGTAGTTTTTGCAAAATGTCGAGAAAATAACAAACACTTTGTTTTACGATTGGTTAGATAAATACGTGTGGAGAACAAGATGTAGGTGTTCATTGATACAAAATCGTTTGTTTGACCGAAGTTGATATGATGTTTTTTCCTTCCCGTCCTAGAATATAGCCAACACCTTCAATTTTGAGGCCCCCGAAAAATTGCAGAATGAACGAGTTCAATTGGTTTAGTCCATCTCCCACTGCTTGACTACAGTCAGTCTGAGTATTAGATTATTCAAGGGACCTCAACTTTTCTTCAGCGGGTTGAGGAATGTTAAACACTGATTTATTATTCTCTTTCATTGCATAATTGGGAACTATCTTATTCAATCCAACGTCGAAAAATATGGAGAATTGCCATACCAACAATGAAAAAAACGACAGTTTATATGCAAACGAAAATGTTTGTAGAGCACTCGCGTTCGATTCAGCATCGAAAAATGCTAATAAACGATACGAAACACGATCAGTACACCATAACAACTAAAGTTGACGTTTTCTAGGCGCCTCTAAGCAAATGGCACGACTAGACGTGTCGAACTAATGAGTGGGTGGAGTGAGGCGGGAGAGAAAGAGAGAGAGAGAGAGAGAGAGAGAAAATGAGCGCAGGCCAGGGAGATAGATAACTTTCGCTACATAGTCCTGCGAGTTCCTTCAACTAGAGGAATTTGCCTCACTATATTTGCGAAGATTTCACTGTTGTACATCTAGACGCAGCCCTGCATATCTGAGACCCGTCCTATTCGATTCAGCTTGAAATATACCTGGGAAACGATACCAAACGTGATGTAAATGCAATAAAACTTCCAAAGTTTCGTTTTCTGCTAATTTTGTAAACAACATTTTGCCTATAACAACAATAGGTTTCGTCCAATCGGATTGCCGAACAGGCAGGTTCAACTAAATACCCAACGGTGAGAATGAACGGATTTTTCATGTTAAAGGCAAAATATGGCCTGGACGGCAGACGAACATTGCAGATTTGGACTCCCTATGCCTTGAAACGTAGTGAACTGGGTGGGCGAGGGGGGGGGGTCGAAATGCCTGATCGAAAGCAGCTGTACTGTTCAGAATGAATAATAAATCAATGAGTGGCTGTTGACCGATCCATGAAGTACAGCCTATTTCAAGAGGTGTCATAATAACTCAAGAATCTTCAGTAAAATAGGAACTAGAGGTGATATATACTATATTATTCTATTCATGGAGATTGCATATTTTACAATAATCTTTAAAAGTGAAGTCAGTAAACCCACAGTATTTAAATCGCTATCTACGATGGTTGATTGGATCTGATCGATCTCATACAAGGGGACTCGAGAACAGTGTGTAGCCTCTTAGCACGACGTTCCAATCACAATTAATACTCCCGTACAAGCTATACCAAAACACAGGTAAATATCGACAGCGGACGTCGGGTCTACCGGAATGTTTCAAGGATTCGGAGGGCGATGAAAAACGCCGTTGCCGCGCGGTGGCAGACGCCGAGTATAGCGCCAACGAGATGAACGAATAAGTTACTCGACAATTACGAGGGTGGAGCGGTTCTGGCTCAGTCCCACAAACCCCTACTAGGCCCTGCCCACCTGAGGTCAACACCAAGGACCTCATACTCCCTTGCATCTCTCACTCCGGTTTATCATTAGATTCGTTGACGCATAGCTAGCGCGCGTCGAGAATACAATGGGTCGTCTCCCATGAATCGTACGAGAAGCAAAAGAAATAACCCAAAACATCAAGTCCAGCCTCAATTGTGCTGTCCGGCGGGGTGGGTATCATACTGACCTGAAGCCCCGTACCCGTTAATTAAATAAAACCCGTTGTACAATAATTTGTAGCATTTTTGACAGATTCTAGTGAGGCATACTCGTTCCGTTCAGGCTTAGACAGTGACAAAAAAGTTTTCGAAGCACATTTAGATCTTTTCTACGTGGATTCACGCAATGTTTACAGCGCTGTAGGCTGAGTCCACGTAAAATTAGATCTTCATACAGAGCAACACGTTCGATATATTCGTTTAGATGTGTTTTGCATACACTCAGATATTTTCTACATTGGCTCATAAAACTACCGACGTTTAAACAGCATATACAAAAAATTTATTTTCATATACACATACATGTAGATCTATTTGCATGAATTTCAATTGTCTTCACACGAGCACTGCATTCATGGAGTTTCATGGTTTTAGATGGTGTTCGCACATATTTAAATAATTTCTAAGTGGACTCACTGAAGAACGGAGACTTCGTAGAAGTTCACAAAATTATTTAAACCTGTACTTTGGGTTAGATGTTTTTCCACATGGATTTACACAATATTTGCAGCAAAAAACAGAATTTCTTTGCGTACATTAAGTTACTCACCTTTCTCAAATAAATCTTGTAGTTATCTCTATCCCAATAAAGTTATTTTTCATATGCGCTCACACAATTGTCTCATACTTTTGTACTACGTTATATTTATCATTTTAGAATGTTGACATTTTCAACATACAATTAGTGTTTTAACAAACACTGTGTAAAGCTCATTGGATACAATTTTCCTGTATAACGATCAATATGCTATTGAGAATCAACAAACGAATCGTATTGGTTACGAAACAACTTCAGTACATGGATACAATAATTCTTCTACCCTGCTTTCCAAGTTTTTAACTCTGCAGGAACCTTTCGTTATTTTATTTTCCTGTCTTTACTTTGGCTCACCGAAAATTCTGAAGAACCTTAACGTCTACTTTTCTAGTTCTCTTCCGAACGTCATCATGTATACGACATGAAATGCTCCCACCTAGATGCAGATTCGTGTGCAACTGATATACGAGCAAAACTCTTGAACTAAAAAGCTTGTATTTTGACAACTCATCCGTTTCAAGGTTCGTTCGGCATAGAATTCTCACTCTGTCTAAACTCTACAAGACGTTCGACTGAAAAATATTTCCTTCGAAAATTGGTGTATTCCAGAAACGATAAGCAAGAGGGCGCCTGACATTTTGAGGTTCAGTGTTGAGTCGGAGCAAGGTTCTTCTCTTAATTGTGTATCTACCACACAAGCAAGACCACTCTGTTGTGAGTTCAGTAGTATCTTCCTGCGCCTTCCGCGTTTTATCACACCTTTAGATGATTTATTTGATCGTCTGATCAACTATCAATTACGAAACTACTGTGACGAAGTTAGGTTTACTTGAGGACGGTAAATGAACTATTCGTGCAAAGAATAGCCATCAAGTGGCATTAAAAACAACTAAAGTTTCGAGTTTGGCGACTTTTGTAGGCAAAGTTTCAAAGTTAACTGGGATACACTGCGTGGGTGGTTAGTTTACTTACACGTAACGACATTGTGCAGACGATTTATGAGTAGTTGCTTCACTGAATTGAGCAATAACTACACATGCCGACAAAAACATGATGGACAGCACTTCACTTCTATGATATATCTTTCGTTTTAATCACGCATTGCACCTAAACATCTAGGCTTCGCTCATTCTCGTCCGACGGTAACAAATGTCATCTGGGGCTTAACTCCGCAGCTCATGGGTGACAAGTTGAATTTATTACGATTAGTTTATGCTTTATGAGAGCACATTGCATGCTCACCCGCCTCATTATTCTTGACTGCTGGTTGTACGTAGCAATTTCTTCGTTACCTGGTGAGTTTTATTTACTTGCGTATTTACTTATTTAAGCATGTGTATGATTTCACATGGATTCGTGGGGGGATTCTAGAGATAAATGTAAGCTTGCTTGATTAAAATAAGAAATAGAAGAATATAAAAAAACGAGAAACAAGCATCCTATATGTATATACAAATCTTTAGTGGAGTGCGCCAAAAACGAATTAGAAACAAGCAGTAACTTAAGTACCGTTAATAAATGTAGAGGAAGAACTGGCCTACTAAGTGTTATTCAGTTCCTTTTTTCAGACATACGTGTGAGTTCTGGTGGATTATTCGTAATGATGGACTACACCAGTAGTTAAGGTGGAAGCTATTGATGTGCAATGGTAAATGTGCCATCACCCACCTGAAGCCTTAACTTTTTTCGTTTTCTTCGAATCCTTCTATTTTAGTACCAAACCACATGAGGTAAACTCAAAAGAATCATTGTAGCATGATTGGGATATGTATGGGAACTATTACATGAAATGAACGGAAAAAATCAGCTGGCAGTGTGGTGAAAACCGTTGAATACACGAGGAGTTTTTGAAAATTTTGAAATGTTTTGTTAATTCCGATACGAGTCTTTTCCACAATTATAACGATAGTTTTAATACATTTCCTAATCCTCTCAGTAACAATCCAATCAGTAGTGGGTCTTGCGGTTTTATTGAGTTTTCCAATTGTTAGTGGAACCATAACTATTCGTGCTTTTAGATTCGATATTCCATTATTTTCTTTAAACTCGTCATCTTTCATATGCTGACTCGTTCTCTACTCTCAACGTTCGTTTTCAAGCAATGAAGGAAACTTTCCTCCACTCAGCGACTCCAACTCCCCACAACCCATATAAATAGATCTTTGGAGAGTAGCTTTTTTCCCACCACCATCGCCAAGTTTTGAGGGCTTTTTGGTCCATTGCAGCGTCAGCGAGAGACCTCCAGTTTTTTTAAGAATCGGAAACCTCGAATATCATTTCGCCCACAAACTCTTTTCTTGTTGAGCAGCGAAACGAAGGGCAGGACTACAAAAAGGAAACAAACTGGTACTGCCAAAAATGTTGTGTGCCGTAGCTGCGAAGGTTGGGAATTCCTAAAGAAAGTTGATAAGAGCCTTGGAGGTGCGTAAAGGTGCGCCAACGGTATAGTTGAACTACTGCTACCATGTATACCAAAGTTAAGAGTATTCGAACTACGACCACAAATAGTTCTCTCGGAAAAAGTATCAGAGTCAATGATGGAATATATGATAAACAACTAATAAGATCAGACCAACGAAAAAACACGAAATTGTACAAAACTGATCACTGAATTTAATCTGGTTAAAAGTATGTAAAAAGGGACAGAACAATAAAATGCGCATTGATGCACACTGCCGATACATTGATAGCAACTTGTCAATACATACGGCTGATCGATAAATATCACGAGGTAAATACTACGGCCAATATTGGCACATTGATGAATGTGATACACGCAACGTCCCACCGGCCGAATGGCTTATCTAAATTCATCAGATCTTTTGATCATGCTAAAAAAACACCAGAGACTTAATAAATACCTAAGATACTCAAATTTTGAATTTAGAGTTCAAGTATCTTCCGTGCTCAATATTGGGAATTTGTTTTTACTCCAGCCTTGTTATGAGTGCAACGAGAGCTTCCTGTTCGGAACAGGTAAATGTCCCAGATTAAATTGTTCCCTATTCAACTTAAAAGGATTAATGTCTAAATGGAGTTTTCATAGGAACACCGAGTAAAGGTTCATCTACCCATACATCAGAGAGCTCACAGGTATACTTACTTCTTATCGGGTTCTTTAGTTTCCGTTTTACGGGTAACAATGAGTTGGATTGTTAGTTTACAATAATATATAAATTAATATTGGCTTGAAAAATGAATTCAGATTTGTATTTACACATCACATGTTGCTAGTTCACTCAGGTTGAACAGATGAGTTACCCACGCTACTATTCTCGCAATTAGTGCATTTCATATTTCAAACTGAACAGTGACAGAACAAGCCAAACTTGATTGGTGACCCTTTTTAGTCTTAATACAGGAGCTTATCTTACAGGGGTCACTGATTTGCATACGAGTCGGCAGGTTGTTAAAACCAGTCTATTCGGTGAAGGAGGACAGAGCAGTGAATTCATCGCAAGATGTACTAGCTCCCCTTAGTAAAATGCCTCCCAAGAATGCCAAAATGCCTTTGTGTGTATCACTCTTGCCAGGCAGGGTCGTTGAAGCAACTCCGTACCCTATCCACATTATTTGAACTTGTGGGATCTATTCATCAAATATTCCCCTTCTATTTAGCTTATGTTTGATAACGAAGTTAGTTAATCGAGTTTGAAGGCGAATCTGAAAGAAAGTGAAATTCAAAACAAGCGAAATTAGTGTATGTCTAGAGAAGGACGTGTAGGTAGCAGAGAAAAAATGCCTACGCCCAACACCGTGACTAGACTATTAATCGACGTACAAATACCGTTGCAAGCGAGTTGTGATGCTATGGTCCTGTGGTTATGACTATGTTAGTCAGAGTGAACACAGATGGTATTTAGACAGTGCTGTGCACGATATACTATATCCACTGAGTACCAATGCCTCGATGAGGGCTAATTGTGAAGGAACAACGCCTATCAACAGGGGACTATCATAAAATCTAACGCACTGGTTTGCATACCACGGCATACGAGAGAGTAATATTGACTGACGTACAACTCGGCTGTGTTCATTTCAATTTAACTCAATTCTTTCTATTTGATTTGGTTTAATGTAAACAAATTAAAATGACTGCTGCGTCAGCCCGATGGTTTGTCGATAGTAGCTTCGTAACAACACGGTAACAGCTTCGAAGATATAAATACCTCCTCGTGGTCCCCAAACGCTGTCCGCTTTTAGACATGGGCCCGTACTAACGACAGATTCCCATCATCTCGTGAATTCTGAACACCCCGTCGTGCGGATTAGTACAGCAGTGGAACTAGGAAGGACTTGACCGAATCACACATAAAGTAGCACAAGAAAAACCGGCTTAAGTTATATTAAAAAATACACCTCCAAATATAATTATATAATTTACGATGTCATCAGTTTGAAAAACGTCTTTTCAGCTTCATTGTGAGGTACTTCATCTAGAAAAGCGAGGTTGAAAACCCCGAGAATAAATTGCTAGAAAGGTTTTATCGTGGTTTGTTTATAAATTTTTAAAAAGTTACAGGCGTCTTAGTTCCTGATAAATGAATACAGCATACATTTGAGGAGAATTATTAATTTGGACCAAACTCACAGCCTGTCTTTAACCAGTATATACATTGCTACAATTTACATTTCTTAGGCATTACAATCATGTCAGTCAACTCATACATTGATATTATTCACTTTATAATCCATTCAACGGAGGAGGTAGTAACAAAAAACGTAACTTTATGAAAACGGATGTGAAAATTACATTCTAATTTTCTTTAAAAAGAAATATGCACAGCTTTTCCCAGTTCTTCAAGCATTCACTGAGTTTCATCACTCTGGCACCTAATCCAATCTGTTTTCATGTAGTGCATATACTTGGTAGAGCTTAGCGCACCGGTTGAGTTCAACGTTACAGAATTTATTGGTATACCCTTACTTATGTCACAATCTTCACTCAGTAACCAGCGTATAGGTAATTCATAGAACTGCCAACTCGATTTTTCTGTCGAAAGGCTGATATTAACTATTCTAGAGTAATTGAGTTAACACTGAAAAGAATAAGTAATTGGGTAAATTACTAAAGTTGACGTACCTGTTTTGTGAGTCCGTCGTCTTCTCTGGCTGGCGAGATACTGTGGGCGAGCGCATTCAGTGAAAAGACCTGATAGTCTGGCTGTTAAGTCAGTGCTCAAGTCAGTTAGTTGGTTGTGGTCCATACATAAAGAAAGGTTAACGGGGTGGTGTCTTTCGTTTAATGGGTCTGTTTTTTTCAGTCTTTGCAGTTAGTTTGGTGACTCGACCAAAGTGGGGTATATACAATAACTTGTACGTGTACATAGAACAAATAGGACGAAAAATACGGATCAGATATTCAGATCATATTAAATCTCTGAATAGGAACAAAGACAACTCAAATTTTGCCAACCACATCAAGACAATTGGATACGAACCTACCAAAATACAGGACTGCACCACCTTACTACATAAACAAAGCAAAGGACGAAAACTGAACATGTTTGAAAACATGGAAATCTATAAACTAAGAAAATAAATAAATGAAAAGTTTCAATAGACACATCATGAACAAATCAACACAAAATGCGACACCGTATTGTAGTATCACAAGATTAACGACGAGAATTTCCAACCACAAAAGTTATAGTTTCCAATCATCTGTTACACGTTACCATGGAGTATGTTTACTTTTGTAAATTGATTTTACATTCTTGAATAAAAATATGTTCCGTTCATCAACCTGGAAATTCATTATACTGAAATCAGGAACACGTAGGTCCGTGATACTACAGAATGGTGAAGAAGACAAAAACGAAAGCTCGGAAGGACAGAGAAGAGACAGTACCGGAGGTGAAGAGATCTATTTCGTTTAAAGATTTTAATGTTGACAGTTTTAACCCGGATAGTGAAGAGTGGGAATATTGGTATTCCAGATTTAATATTGCGCTTAGATCATGCTATGTTAATGAAGACGGTGACAAACGTAAGTTCTTACTTGCCAAGGCAAATGGAAAACCATTCCGCGTATTAGTTGACTATTTCTATCCCGAGGAATTGGAGGATGTCGACTATATTGACCTCATTGATGTTTTACATAAATACGTGGGAACAACGACGTTTTCTAGGCGCTCGTAGGCAACGAGTCGAATTGAAGGGTAGTTAAAGCAGTGAGACCATTAACTGTGCCATCAACAAGTAGAATCCGCTTCATCATGTTCGCTGTCATTTCACAGGTGTCTATGCAGACGCAGTCCTCCACCTGCTAGACCCGTCCTATTCGATAAAACCCTGCAAATTATTACACAACGGTTTATTATTCGGATAAACAGCTTGGCCTAGCATTAATGCTCCGAGACCCATCCCGTTCGATTCAGCATCGAAAAATATCAAAATGAAACCCAAAAAAAGGTCGAAAAGAACTGAATCGTAATATCAAAAAAAAACGAAAGTATCTAGAAAAAACTGAATTTTAATATGAAAACACGCACGCTAAATACTAATATCAAAATGTAACCTAAAATCTACGAAAAAAACCAAAATGAGAATGAAACGAAAGAATCTAAAAAAAATTGAATCGTATTAAAACCAAAAAAATGAAACGAACGAACTATTAAATGAATAAACCAAAAACAAACGAATAATGAAAAGTTCAATCGAAGATAACAGATATTTTGCTAACGGAAATAGTTGAGAAGGAGCGAAACAGTCATTCGTGGAGGTGAAGACGAGAAATCGTAGAGCGGGCCGGGCGGGGGAGAGCGTTGCGTTGCGACGACGCGAGGGGGCGGCGTTGCCAGATGAGGAGGAGAGCGACTTCGTTGAGATGGGCGGGAGGGGTGGGACTTCAAGCGAATCCGTTGTGTTCCCGCGTAGTACTGCGTTTCGTTAATTTTTTTAACCGTTTTTTGCCCATAACAACCATGGGCTTCGTCCGATCGGATTGCCGAGATGACGGGCACAACTAGATACCAAATTGGATTTTTGTGCGAAAGAACGAATTTTTCGGACCACGTTAAAGGCACAAAACGGCCCGTACGGCGGACGGCGGACGGACATTGCAAATTTGGAATCTCCAAGTCTTGAAACGTAAATTATCAAATTTTGAGGAGGGGTTGTAAAAAATTTTTCGTGACCGAAAACATAAGGTTATTATTCAGAATGAATAATAAACCAAAATTATGGAAGAAAAGACGTTTCATTGAGTGAGAGGTTAAAGTTTACTCAAATGAACAGATATGAAACTGAATCAGTGACGGAATTCGTAGCACGATTACGTTCACAGGCTACACGATGCCAATTTAAGACTTCGTTACAGGAACGATTGCGGGATCAACTCTTACTAGGAATTAATGAGCCAGGTTGGCAACAGGAGATATTACGCAAATATCCGTCTGTCTAGAGCACGTTTGACGACATTGAAGCATATTCACAATTACTAGAGAATGCTAAGGTTCAGCAAAATAATATTCAGACATCCAAAGCTGATAAATATAATACACATCGTTCCAAGTAACCAAGTTCATCATCACGAAATATGTATAGCCCCACAGTTATTTTACAGGAGGGTGTTCATTGTTTCAAATGCGGAGGTTCAACATAGAGAAGGGAGTGAGTGCCCTGCTTCAGGTTTAGAATGCAGGTATTGTAGGAAACTAAACCATTTCGCTCGCGTCTGTATAAAAACTGGGAAGGTAACATTAAAAATGAAGCAATTGAAGGCTCGGCAGATCGGAGAACATGAAAATTCAGACTCGGATGAAGATCAAGTGGAACTTATTCGAAAAATTGAGAGAGCCTGCGAAGCTTTTATAACGGTGGAAATCAACAACGTTTCTGTTAATATGCTTTTTGATTCAGGAGCATCTAAGTCAGTCATCAGCGAGACAATTTGGCGGTCAATTGGATCACCCAAGTTAGGGAAAGCTTCGAATCTGGTAGCTTACACTGGGTTAGTGGTAGAGACATTGGGTGAAACATTTGTAAGTGTGAGAGGGTTCAACAAAACTATCGAACTCCCAGTAATTGTAATAAAATCTACTGATGTTCCTTTATTCGGAATGAATTGGATTTTAGCTTTTCAATTACCACTGCCTAAAGGAGCTAAAATCAGGAAAACAAGTGAACAGAAAAGTGGAAACATCAAATGGATAGATGATAACGTTAAACAATTACAACAGGAGTTTTCAAACGTATTCAAAGAGGGAATTGGTACAATAAGAAACCATAAAGCAATAATCCACTTGAAAAACAATGCCCAACCAAAAATTTTTCGGCCCAGAAGAGTGCCATTTGCGTTGCAGGGGGCGGTTGAACAAGAACTCAATCGGTTGTTAGATGCCGAAATTTTGGAACGAGTAGATCCGACGATCACACCAATTGAATGGGCTTCTCCACTCGTGATATCTATGAAATCAAACGGGAAAATAAGACTGTGTGGTGATTTCAAAGTCACCATCAATCCCTGCATACATTCGGACCATCATCCGATTCCAACCTTTGAAGACTTAGTGACTAAACTCAATGGAGGAACTCAGTTTACAGTCATAGACCTTCGTGAAGCATATCTTCAAATGGAAGTGGAGGAAACATCTCGGAAGTTATTGGTGGTGGCTACGCATAAAGGATTTGTCAGATACAGACGGCTTCCATTCGGAGTGTCGTTTGCACCCGGGTTGTTTCAACGGACTGTCGAACAAATTTTATCAGGAATTCCAGGGGTAGCCAACTATATTGACGACATTATTATAACAGCACCTACCAAAGAGGAGCATTTGTCACGTATGAAGCAAGGTCTCGAACGTCTCCAACAATCAGGGTTTAGGACACAACAAGAAAATGCAAATGGTTCAAAGATGAAATAATTTATCTTGGGCATCTGATTGATAAACATGGAATTAGACCAACGCAAGAACTCGATGTAGCAATATCAAACATGCCAGAGCCACAAAACGCAAAGGAGTTAAGATCACTGCTAGGGTCATTCAATTATTACAGTAAATCTGTTCCAAATTTGCAATCACTGTGTGCTCCACTTGACGAACTTTTGTGCAAGGGAAGGAAATGGCAATGGACATCCAAGGAGTCAGACATTGTAAAGACGGTGAAAGAAGCCCTCGTATCAGCCGATCACTTAGCACATTACAATGCCACATTGCCGCTTATTCTCACATCCGATGCTAGTGATATGGGAGTTGGGGCTGTACTATCCCATAAATTTCACAAAAATACAGAAAGACCGGTCAGTTTCGCCTCGAGAACGTGTACCGCAGCGGAAAAGAAATACTCGGCCTTAGACAAAGAAACATTGGGAATCATATTTGGATTGAGTAAATTTTGGCAGTACTTAGTCGGGAGACATTTCATTATACGAACCGATCACAAACCTCTAATCCATTTACTCGGCGAAAAAAACGAACTTCCGAAACTGGCTGCAAATAGATTAACACGTTGGGCTATAATCCTATCAGGCTTCGATTACGAAATTCAATATTTGCCTGGGAAAGATAATCCAGCAGATGCACTATCAAGGCTTCCACTATGCACAACAAAAGTATCAACGCCAGAAGAAGAGGCAGCATCATTCGGATCTAAATTATTGCACGTTAGGCTCGAGGATATCGCTCTATCTTCGAATCATCTGAAGAAGAAAACATTGGAAGATGAAATACTGTCTCGTGTAGTAACATATGTATAACATGGATGGTCCCCAAGAAGGAAGATGTTCCCAATACGTTACATACATTTTTTGAGAAGAGAATGGAACTATCATACGAAGAAGGCATCCTTATGTGGCAAGGACGGTTGGTGATACCATCTATTTTGAGAGCAACAGTTCTCAATGTGCTTCACGAAGGGCACCCAGGGATCACTGGGATGAGAGCGGTAGCGCGCACTCTCGTCTGGTGGCCCAACATTGACAAGGAGATAGAATCACACGTTCATGCATGCTTTACTTGTCAAGAGAATCGACCAAAAGATCCTGAAGTTCCGCTATTTTCGTGGTCTGTTCCATGAGAACCATGGAGTAGATTGCATATAGATTTTTGCGGTCCATTTCTCAAGAAATATTGGCTGATTGTGATTGACGCGAGTACAAAATGGCTCGAAATATTCCCAATGAAGAAAATTACATCGTTCAAGGCCATTCAGCTTTTAAGAGAACTGTTTGCAAGAACTGGGCTCCCTAAAACTATCGTAAGTGACAGTGGACCACAGTACACCAGTTCCGAATTCAAATCGTTCTGCCAGTCGAATTGTATACTCATATTGTATGTATCACATAACTTCAACCCCATATCACCCGAAAACCAATGGGTTGGCGGAGAGGGAAGTAAAGACATTCAAACAACGAATGAAAGCGATGAGTGGAGTAAACGATGTTAATCTGAGGCTACAACAATTCCTGTTTTCATATCGCGTCACTCCCCAGCGTACCACTGGACGTTCACCAGCAGAACTATTTTATGGCTGGCGAATCAACTCAACACTAGACTCGTTGCGTCCCAACGTAGAGTTGAAAATAGATAAGGCTCTAGTCCAACAGAAAATCCAGCATGACAGCAACGTGAAACAACGTTCATTTGAGGAGGGAGAAACGGTGTGGGTCCAGGATCCACATAATGTCCAATCCAGGATTCATCAAAACACAAACGGGACCGTATTCATACATTGTTGATGTCGGTGGAGTCGAAAAGAGGAAACACGCCGATCAGTTGAGGAGAAGACGAGGACTTTCCAAAGGGGGAGAAGATGTAGTATCACAAGATTAACGACGAGAATTTCCAACCACAAAAGTTATAGTTTCCAATCATCTGTTACACGTTACCATGGAGTATGTTTACTTTTGTAAATTGATTTTACATTCTTAAATAAAAATATGTTCCGTTCATCAACCTGGAAATTTATTATACTGAAATCAGGAACACGTAGGTACGTGATACTACACATATTTACACCATTCAAGACACTACACAAACGAAAACAACCAACTGACCGCTTCACAGACCACCCTATTCAATAAAGACTTAGAATCGACAATCAACAGACTATTTGAGACATACATACTACAGTATTTTCCTTCACTTCCAACGGATATCCCTGGAGGTGCATAAGCGGAACTTTCAAGGGAAAACTAATGAACTGGATTTTGTTTAAATGTTTGTTCGTTTATTGTACTGTATTCGTCATTTTCTCAAAGATGAACATTTTATCTCGTTTGGAACTGCCCATGCCCATAAAAAAGTGTGTGTTTTGATCACTATGATAATTACCGTTAGTTTTGAACAGGTTTTGCTTAAACCCTTCAGTTGGTGTCCCACGGTCGTACGCAAGCTACGTATCAAAGTTGAGTCGATATAGCACAGTCAATCTCTCACACTATTATCTCGAGCGGGGGTTTTCTCACTCCAGAGCCTTGGAAACGTTAAGATCTGAAGTATTGTAATAGTCCAGTAGTTATTACAACATGTGTTCCGCTAGATGCTTAGTTGTCACGACTTCCAAATTTAATTCATTCCGCTTTTGTACGTAGGAGTTTTCGCTGATTAAAGCCTATTATTTTTCTACGGCTTTCATAATTTCAATTTAATCAGCGAAAACTATTTTTTTTCCTGCACCAAGGATAAATACTTACGCCCGGAACGCCTATCAGTTGACCCTAGTTCAACTACGGCAGAAGAAGACTATACTCACTGGAAGCAAACTTTCATCAATTTCATTACGGCTCTAGAGACGACTGATGAAGCAAGACTCCCAAATGCTGTGAAAGTGAGCGTTTTAACAAATTTCCTTTCACCGACTGTTTACAGAATAGTAAAGGACAAGCAAGATTACGCGTCCGCTATTCAGATACTCGACGAAATTTACATAAAACCTAGGAACGAAATTTATGCTCGCTTCTGCCTTGCAACCCGCCAACAAAATCCTGGTGAGACCGTGGACCAGTACCTACAGGCGTTAGTCATTTTAGGGAAGGCATGCTCCTTCAAAGCTGTGACTGCTGTGCAGAGTATGGAAGATTATGTACGCGACTCTTGTATTGCAGGCTTGTCATCAGGCGCAATCCGACAGCGTCTCTTAGAGAACATCACTCTCTCTTTATCCCAAGCTACTGAACAAGCGAGAGCCTTAGAATTAGCGCAAGTTAACGCCCAAAATTACTCTCGATCTTTTTCAGCGGCTGCTGAGGCTGAGACGGAGGAAGATGAGGGGCAAACAATGGCTGCTATTCCTACTAAGTGGCTCTGTTTCTTTTGTGGTAGCAAGAAGCGACATCCTCGCAGTCAATGTCAAACTAACGGGGAGGTATGCGGAAAGTGCAGCAAAATCGGTCATCTAAGCTCAGTGTGTAAGTCAAAATCTAAACCAAATCCCAAGAAAATTGCTTCAACAAGCTCTCTAGTAGCCATATCAGCTGCCTCAGCGACTCTACACAAGGCTATTGTTCCGATCAGGATAAACAACTTCCACTGTTCGGCGCTGTTAGACACGGGCAGTACTACTAGTTTCGTGCACTATGCCATAGTTACCAAGTGTAATGCTCGTACTTCACCGTCAAAAGAGCGAATCACTATGGCGAGTTCAGCCCTATCTTCACTAGTTGAGGGTAGTTGCAAAGTAGAGGTGGAAATTCAGGGGCATGTTTACGAAGATGCTAAATTATTGATAATGAAAAATCTGTGTGCTGACGTTATCATAGGTAACGATTTGTTAGCAGCTCATGCTTCTCTCGAGATGAAATTGGGTGGCTCCAAATCTCCACTTCAAATATGCGTCCTAGAAGCGGCTATCGTCCAACCTGTCTCACTGTTTACAAATTTGACCAATGATTGTAAGCCCATCGCTGTCAAGTCTAGATCCCACTCAACAGAAGACGCAGAGTTCATCAGGTCCGAAATTGGGACGCTGATTGAAGATGGGGTGATCGAAAAGAGCATATCACCTTGGAGAGCTCAGGTACTCGTCGTGAAGAGTGAGATGCGTAAGAAACGGATGTGTATCGACTATTCACAAACCATCAATAGGTACACTCTGCAAGATGCCTACCTGATTCCAAAAATTGAGACAATAATCGGACAAGTTTCCCAGAATAACTATTTCAGCACTATAGATTTAAAATCAGCCTACAATTTAGTCCCAATTCTCGAGTCGGAGAAGATTTACACTGCTTTTGAGGCTGATGGGGAGCTGTATAAGTTCAAAAGTATCCCATTTGGCACAACAAAATGATGTCCCAGCTTTCCAGAAATTCATAAACTCTATCATTAAACAAGAAGCGTTAAAACAAACATACGCGTACCTTGACGACGTCACAGTGTGTGGTAAAACGAAAGACGAACACGATGTCAACGTCAACGCTTTCTTGGCGGTTGCAAGGAAGTTCAATCTCACGCTTAACGAGCAAAAATCAAAATTTTCCCAGACCAACATCAATCTCCTATGCTTCAATATCGCCGACAACCTAATTAAACAAGACGAAGATAGACTTAGACCTCTGAAGGAAATGCCTCATCCCGAAAATCAGAAAGATCTGAAAAGAGTCTTGGGAATTAAAGAAATTGGGTTGTGTCCGCCAGTAGGCAAATACTAAAGTTAACGTACCTGTTAGGTGAGTCCGTCTCCTCTGGCTTGTGAGTTACTGTGGGCCCACAGTAACTCACAAGCCAGAGGAGACGGACTCACCTAACAGGTACGTTAACTTTAGTCTTGGGAATGTTCTCACACTTTGCTAAATTGATTCCCAAGTTCTCTTACAAGATCCGTCCTCTCGGGCTCCCTAAAACGTTTCCATTATCCTCAGAGCTGAAACAGATAATAGAAACTATAAAAGCTGATATTTCCAAATCTGTACTGATGTCTATTGACGAAAAACTGCCTTACACAGTAGAAACAGACGCTTCTGAATACGCTATTGTTGCTACTTTGTTTCAAGCTGGTCGTCCTGTGGCGTTTTTCTCAAGAACACTCACAGGTTCTGAACTCAGACACCCACCAGTGGAAAAGGAAGCTGCGGCTATAGTCGAATCGCTACGCAAGTGGCGTCACTATCTCATTGGTAGGCCGTTCCAGGTATTAACTGATCAAGAAGCAGTTTCATTCATGTTCGATTCAAGAAGGCGGAGCAAAATTAAAAATGAAAAAATCATGAGATGGCGTGCTTCAAATATGAAATCAGCTACCGAGCGGGATCGGAAAATATCCTAGCAGACACACTATCGCGCATGTGTGCAGCCGCTTCATTCAGCGATCTCATGGAGTTGCACAAAATTATGTGCCATCCTGGTGTTACCAGAATGGTCCATTTCGTCAGATGTAAGAATCTACCATTTTCAGTAGAAGACGTGAAGAGGGTTACTTCCAATTGTAGAGATTGCGCTGAACTCAAGCCGCGATTCTTCATGCATTCTGGAGTTCTCATCAAAGCTACTTCGCCTTTCGAGAGACTGAATCTTGATTTCAAAAGCCCTCTCCCGTCAGCATCACGTAATCGTTACATTTTAACGGTAGTGGACGAGTTTTCTAGGTTCCCTTTTGCTTTTCCTTGCTCAGATATATCAGCAGCTACTGTAATCGTCCATCTTACAAATTTGTTTTCTATTTTCGGTATGCCCTCTTACGTCCACTCGGATCGTGGATCAGCTTTCATGTCCGCAGAACTCAAGGATTTTCTGACTTCCCAAGGAGTTGCCACGAGTAGGACTACAGCGTACAACCCACGGGGAAATGGGCAAGTCGAAAAATACAACGGAGTAATATGGAAATCCATCCAGCTAGCCCTACGTTCGGCTGGTCTGAAATCAGAACATTGGAAGCAAGCCATTACGCAAGCACTTCATTCGCTTCGATCCTTACTGTGTACCGCGACCAATGTAACTCCTCACGAGAGAATGTTCTATTACCCTCGAAGGTCCATCAACGGCCATTCTCTTCCCACTTGGCTTACATCTCCCGGTCCACTACTCATGAAATGTCCTCCCTCCAACAGTAAATACGGTCCGGCTGTGATGAAGGTGGAGTTATTGGAAGCTAATCCTGAATATTCGCACGTACGGTTACCCGACGGAAGGGAGACCACTGTGTCAAATCGGCACTTAGCCCCGATTGGAGACTCGGCTGCGCCCGTGTTCGAGGGAACGCCGGATTTACAAAATTGTCAAAGATCTGCAGACCCTGAAACATCAAATGTACCTCTCGACCATAAACCTTTGAGCCCATCAACCGAATCCGAGGATCTCACACAACTACCTCTTGATGAAGAAACTCTGGATCCCCGATCGGAGGAAACGATTCAAACGTCTCCTGCCCAAGATTTGAGAAGATCCTAGAGAAACAGGCAACCTCCCAAATATTTGAAAGACTATGTTTGAAAAGCTAGACGGGGAGAATGTAATAGTCCAGTAGTTATTACAACATGTGTCCCGCCAGATACTTAGTTGTCACGACTTCCAAATTTAATTCATTCCGCTTTTGTACGTAGGAGTTTTCGCTGATTAAAGCCTATTATTTTTCTACGGCTTTCATTATTTCAAGTATACTCAACTTTGTTTTGTAGCCTATTGCGTAACATTCCATTCTACTTCATAGGAACAAGGACAGTAGAAAAGCTCTAAAGATGTTGATCAACCTCTCGTGTTAATTTCAACTAATCATTTCGTTTGTAAATTTTTCTATAGAATCAATCATAAGCAGAAATAATGAGTACATTCAGTGCCTGCATACGCATATGAGGGTGATAGAAGGATGCGCCGCAGTGATTATTTCATCTTTACGTTATTTCTACGCTCGTCGTCAAAAGTATAATTCCTCGTCAGAACTACTGCGAATAACGATCCCGGAAAGTAAATCGAGAGTTCGGTTGTTTGACAGCCGCATATCTTCGAGCGGTCTAAAACCTCAAACTGTTGGAACTGTGCCATCTACACGGGCTCTACCTTGAACTCCTCCGTCGATACACTCGACTTCCCCCAAACAAATCCTTTTTCGCTTGAATCTAATGGCGCGGAGGCATTAGCGTACGCAGGAGAAAAAGATGCACTCTGCCCCCACTCTACCCGATTATAACTACCTAGGCTCTATTTTCCCAACATTATATCAGACCTTTTATTGGAGTCATTAAAAATTTTGACAGTTTCAGCTGCTTAACTCACATGCTGTTTCTGAATAATATTTCTCGCACTTCATATTGAATTGAGTCTTTTTCAGACATACAATTTAATTTTGATTTCAGCATCTGTATGTGCCGTTAGTGCCGGATGGCCTGGCGCGATACGTTTTGGGAGAATTCCTTTATCTTGGCTGTGGAAAATTGTTGCATTACCCCAAACCATTACTTTGGAAATCCATGTGTACGAAAAAATATCGAGTAGTAATTCTATTGTAACTACTGTTGTTGGAGCATCTTTGATTATGTGAACTTCCGCCCATTTTGATGTTGAGTCAACTTGGACTATAAAATAATGATTCCAAGTAAATGAAAGGGACGTGTTTAATCAATATATGTTTCGTTTTGACAATACCAACGTGAGTCCAATGGAGCTTCTGGAGTACTTCCTTTTTTTTTTTTTAGATATTCCGGTATGAAAACACAGTCTTTTTGGTTTATTATTCATTCAGAATAATAACCCTATGTTTTCGGTCAGGAAAAATGTTTTACAACCCCCCCCCCTCCTCCTCAAAATTTGATACTTTACGTTTCAAGACATGGGGATTCCAAATCTGCAATGTCCGTCCGCCGTTCCCCGTCCCACGTCCCTCGTGTTATGGACAGAAAATGGTTTAAAAATTAACGAAACGCAGTATAATAGCAAATATGCCGTATTTCGTATCGTTTTCATGGTATTTGTACATCCTGGGTTGAATGGAATGAGTATCAGACGTGTACAACTGCGTATAGGTAAATTACAGTAATTATAGTGAGCCAAAGTCAACTAATTGAAAGAACTCGCGGGAACTACAGCGGAAGTCAACGTTTCGTCGTTATGGCTCCCTCCCTCCCTCCTGACTCATCAAAACCACCCACCCACTCGACTCACAACGTCAAGTCAATTGCCGAGGGTTCGGTGGAAGTAGTCCCCGTCCCAATTTCCCCGACTCTTTTTGCCCGACAGGGTGGAGGAAGGTTAGGGCCACTTCCTTTGCACACCCCTACATCGGAGGATAAATGCCTACAGACGCTTACGGGCGCCTGGCGCCGGGGGAATATTTAGTTTCCGTAGTTCCATTGTAGTCAGGTCATGTTTCGTATGGTTTACTAGTATTTTTCGATGCTGAATCAAATGGAATGGTTCTCGGAGCAGTAATACTAGGTCAAGCTGTTCATGAGAATAATAAACCATTGTGTAATAATTTGCAGGGTTTTTAAGTGGTGAAAGCAAGAAGAAAGAATGGCGTAATAAATACAGCTGAGTTCACTGAACCACAGTATGTCGATCCAGAGATGGTTCTGACTGGTAGTTTGGATATAGTATCTAGCAGCAATTTTTTTTAAATGTTGGACCTGTTCCTGTTGTTCACCTAATTTGTCCATTAGTGCTTTTTGGGCGTCTTGTAGTTGCTTAACGAAGGCTGCCATGAACGATTGAAGATGACTAAGGAAGACTGCGCAGCACACTAAATAGTCAGTATCTGTCAGATGTGTCTTTATAATCAGTCACTCGTTGCAAATCTCTAATGTTTAATGTGTAAATACGAATAAAGTCGAGCAGAACTAGACATATTTTCTGGAATGACTGAACAGAACTGAATCGAATTTGTTAATACCACAAAGAGAAAACGGTAGCTAAGGTGACGTGTAATGATCACAATTCACTGAATGGGACACAACAATTTCTCAATCACTTTTAGTTGTTTGCGAACTATTTTTACTCGACGTGCAACAATTTATATTCGATTTTTCAACATGTGATACGCAGTTGTTGCTAGTTCCCCTCTACCTTTCCCTAGTTTCCTAACGCTTTTCTCTATTCTCCCGATTTTCACTCAATTTCTCCGCACATTTTTTTAGCTCCACATCAATGTTCTCAACAATTTGCGAATCAATGATTTCTATGCAACTGTGCTTCGCAACGTTTTCTAAATTTTCCCAGAGACTTTTTCCAGTCGACTGCTAATGATAACACTCGACTTACAACAATTTTTACCAACTTCGTTTAATAAACTTGCCAATGAATTTTACTGAACTTCCTAACAAGCTAGTGCAGTTTCCTGACGAATTTTGGGTAGTTTGCCACGAATTTTACTCCTTTTCTCAAACAATTTAAAATAGCTTCACAAACTATAGCTTACTCGAAACAAACAACTAATAGATTTTCTCAGTTCCCCTCTTGAACTATTGGCTGTTTTTACTCTATTCGTAGATTTTAACTCAGCTGAATATAATATTTCCAGCGGTCTTTTACAGTTCCCTACAGTTTATGTTTATTAAAACAACATTTCTACTCGTGCTCACAAAATCGTTTTCCTTGTTTTCAAAGAATTGCCTTACGTTTTCCAAACTTTTACCATGACACCATCTTTCAACGAACTTTACTCCGTTTCCCATTTACTTCAGTTCCCACTTTTTACGAAAGGTGAAGCTCTGTAATCGCTGTTTTCGTACCACACATATTAATATACTGTACTCGACTCCGGTCTGTCCGGAACTATCGAAAACGAAATAATCGATCTCTTAAAGTGCTGAATGTGAAGACATTGCTGTGGTTCTACTACGAGCATCCAACAAATGCATTAAATAATATCGATGCACTACATGCGGGGAGTATTGTGCCTGCTGCACCACAAATAGTCCGTACAACGCACTGCCCAACGTATAAACTGACTACTGGTCTCAATGATCTAAACTTTAGCATGAACTACCTACCACAGTAAACGAGAACACATCTTAAAAAGAAAATGTTATCGTGGACACCCTGAAGAGCTGCAGACAGCAGTTTTCCTTCAGCTGCATTGGTACATGATACCCCACGTTCTCTATTTCTTGAAATTGATACTTCATTAGGTAAGCTTGATCTCTTCCCATGATGTGCGGGTAGGCGTGTTATTGACGTTACTCTCCCCTCAGGTACTCAGCAAGGTTTGTAGATCACACTAGACTCGTCTGTAGATAAGCTTAGCATGGAAGGATTGGGAGCTGATTCTGATGAGGCTCTGTAATCAATGGGTTCGAGTTTAGTCGGTCAGCTTTCTCTCCTTGATGCCATGTGGTTCCTGGTGATAACCTACAGAAAGTTTTAAAGCACCTGTGAAGTTGAAAGGAGCGAAGAATTTTCCAGATGTATTAACTACAAAAGTCGTGAAGAGGCTGAATAAGACTAGCCAGAATGGTCTGTTGAGCTGTCTCTTTCATATAGCCATATCCAGTTCTGGCAGTTATGTTAGAACTGGACGCCTAGGAGTACCCCTTTCCGTTTGCCGTAAGATTCTTCGGGTTCATCCGGACAGTAGCAGTGGTGCTCTTAGTTTGGTGATAATATTAAATAATTTGCAAATCGTTTCTCATTACCTTCAACAAACAGCAAAGTATCTTCGTTATAAAAGGGTTCATCTACGAACGTCGAACAATTTTATCACGATCGTCTTTCAAAATCTAGGATTTGCCGAGCAAATCCCCGACAAAAAACCTGACAGCCTGTTGTGAAGACAACCTGTTGCGTTTAATGAAAATGCGAGAATATACAAAAATCAAAAACTCAATTTGTACTTTTATTGTTGTTATCTGTACTAGTTAGTAGAATATTTTTGTTCAAATTCCACAGACTTACGTGTATTCGTGTATCGTGATGCTGCAGAAATTAATTTGATTTGGTAGTATTGCAAGCTCCGGAGTCCTCCTCAGTAACGAAGCGCGAGAATTTTGAGTTAATTCCCTTTCAAGTGGCCCACATTTCGTAATGAAAATTCAGAAATACGCCAGAATTATAGTTGCGTTAGCGCAGCGACAAGGAGCAGCGATGGCGAGGGATGAGGGAGAGCCGGTGTCCAAATATGGGGAGCCAAGTGGGCTAACTTGGGGCGGGCTCCGAGCTTGGTTGGGAGTAGGGGATCCCACGGCAATATAAGAGCCCGTCCAAGGGGTAGGGGCGTTCACTCGCAATCCGGCACTTTTCCGAAAAAAACCCCCCTCAACAGGGTCATCCGGGTATATACATATTTAAGTTCAGTGTTGAAGAGTCAACCAAACCACCGGCAAGATGTGTGACGATGATGTTGCGGCACTCGTAGTCGATAATGGGTCAGGAATGTGCAAAGCCGGCTTCGCCGGTGACGACGCTCCTAGGGCCGTCTTCCCATCCATCGTCGGTCGCCCCAGACATCAGGTAAATTCAATTTTTACATTTTAGCTACTTACATTAAATTCATGACTTTCAAATTGAATAGTTCGGTAAAATTAAATCTAAATCCGAAATGTTACTACTTCTAATACTTACATTTCGAAGCAACATTTCGCAATGAAATTTACATATACCACATTTGAAATGTTGAATTTGGAGATTTCAGAAAAATAATTTTATGATCGTAAGTTGGCCACTCTCAGCTTTCAAGAAATAAAAAATTTAAATTGATCCAAAATTTCTCTAAATCTTCATTTTCCTTTAAAAAAAAAAACATTCTCTTCGTCCACTCCCTAAGCATATTTTTTAGGTGGGGGAAAATAAAGCTTAAGACAAGTTATCTGATGAAACTCTTGAGCCACACTAACAATTGACTCGGCTTTTCCAAGCATCTGTAACCCCAAAAAAGTTTTGGCTTTTTGAATTTCGACATCAAATTTGAATTGACTCCAAATGCTCAAACATCGAAGTTCGTAAAATGACAACCCTGGTTTCTGGAAACTGAGTTGTTGTTGAATAAACTACCGATAAACACTTCGAGCTGAAAATTGGTCTTGGCAGGTTCGAATTAGAATAGAAACGTTCAAGTGGAGACCATCGACATTTTTGTAGATTAACTGAATTTTGTATCGTTTATCGGACCAAACTTTATTAGCTATACGATTTTGTTGAACTTTTTGCGCGAAAACGTCTTGAATTTAAGTAATATTAAAAAAATACAAAACCATGAAAAATTCATTCCAAAATAGAATTTGAAAGAATCACAAATTGTAACGACTAAATTTATGAATATTTAAAATGTTGACGACTAATTTCAGTGGTCAGTCGACTTAATGCGGGGATATGTAATAAGTAAAATTTGTATTTCAGTGAATGAATAATTGACATTAAACTATATTAACGTACGGGAAACTTCCATTTGCAAAATTGCCAAGTGTTCACTAATTTTTGCTTTCACGTTTGTTTTTCCGCTTAACTTTCGTTGTGCGGTCGAAAATAATTTTAAAATACTGAACCAAAGGAACGACGGCATAAAAAAAAGAGGAGAAATGGTTCGTTCGATTTTTAGAATCGTCGCGTGAGATTCATCGTGCGAAACGAGATGAAGGAACCAAAAATGGTCGGGGAGCTTAAAATAGTACACCACAGGCTCTACGAAGGGAGAAGCTGAGTAAAGAGCTCGGCTCCCTTCGGGCTGCCGTATATGGCAAGCCTCTAAGAGAGGTCGATCTTATAAATAGAGCACCTTCGGGGGGAGCTATGGTTCTCGGCTCTAGTTTTCCAAAGAAGAGCGCTGATTCTCCGAGTACCTAAGCGACTTGTGTCGTAAACAAAAACAACGAACTGTTTACTTGAACACTTGGGTGACATCACATAAAAAGCTCCAAACAAAAAAAATCGTACTAAACGAAATAAATAAAAGAGAACGCCAGGAAAGTATAAAGGAATACTAAACGAAAATTTCGTACAAAACAAAATTAATGCCAACCTAATTATTAACAATTATTCTGATTCTGGGATTACACGCACTGCCTTGATTTAAATCCTATTGAGGAATTAGAGACGAGCTCCTTTCAAATTGAACTACTCATGTAACGAATCGTGGAATAGTAAATAATAAAAAAAAGACTTGAATTAAATGTCTCTGGACCGCCTAAAATAATTCAAATAAGCCACCACTAAAGTGTTTGAGTGAAACGCATTCTTCAGCAGAACCCAAATGGAAAAACTTGAGTAATTTAACACTTTCACTCAATTCATTATAGTAACTGTTTGATCCAAGTTTCGAATCTGAAACCTGCGAACTACATTATAAAGTTCCTTCTTTTTTTTAACTGGTGAATCAAATGTTAATATACGAAGTACACTGTATGATTCACTTCCGCTAAACATGTTTGCTCAGAATTTACCTGAATGTTATTAAGAAGGCACAACTTACCTGAAAAAATCTCTGAGTATAAAAAAATAAAATAAAATGATGTACCAGCTGTTCGATAGTAGAAGTGTAGGATTTGAAGACTGAATATCTTCTACAGTACGACGAAGCAGACCGATGATGAAGCCTTTGCTCTGTCGTTTTCACATTAAACATTCTTTGTTTCTGGGTTGATTGAATTACGCAATCACATTACTCTCCAATCCGAGGGTAAGATAACTGTTTTACAACAATAATAAAGCCGGCAAAAGTGCTGATAAAAAGAACACGAGAGGCAAGATTTTGAATGTAATTATTAGAATGCAATTAGTTGCTTGAGGCAAGAGGCTATAGGAAATGGTTAAGGTTGCGTGTGGTGTGAAACTGTATTTGAGGTGAGAAACGTATTTTTGATGTTGTTTTTTTCTCTGTAATTCGATCGAATACTCTGTTTCAAAACTCGGCGTATTCATCTGTTGACAGGGCGTGATGGTCGGTATGGGCCAAAAAGACTCCTACGTCGGAGATGAAGCCCAAAGCAAAAGAGGTATTCTCACTTTGAAATACCCCATCGAGCACGGCATCATCACCAACTGGGATGACATGGAGAAAATCTGGCATCACACCTTCTACAACGAGCTCCGTGTCGCTCCTGAAGAGCACCCCATCCTTTTGACCGAAGCTCCCCTCAACCCCAAAGCGAACAGGGAGAAGATGACTCAAATCATGTTTGAGACCTTCAACACGCCCGCAATGTACGTGGCTATCCAAGCCGTGCTCTCCCTCTACGCCTCCGGTCGTACCACCGGTATCGTCCTCGACTCTGGAGATGGTGTTTCTCACACCGTCCCCATCTATGAAGGTTTGTATTATTCATACCTGAAGTTAGACGCTTTGAAAATTGTTAATCTTACACCAACATCTGAGGAATCAAGAAATCACTTCAATTCAACATTAAAAACAAACGTTTACCAGTCTAACATATTTTAAGATTTAAGTATTAGGTGTTCACTCTTGACTTAAACATCCATCGCCTATCTATTCATTTATCCAACTCGTTTCTATAGAACCGCTATGGAAACCGTTATCAAATTTCAATATCACTTTCTGACCCACTTTGGCTTGCATCTTCGTCCCCCTCAGAAATAATTTTCGAACTATGCCAAAAACGGTCATTCTGCTCTTCCAGCCAAGCGTATTATTATTTCCTTGATGAGCGCCAAAATTTTAGAAATTAGCTGAGTTCAAGGGAAAACCCGCAAAGATGCGAAAAACTGAAAGTACGAAGCTTTCAACCCCAGAAGTTGTGAAAATAGCTCTTTTCCGAAGGCAGAGGAATCCCGTCCTCTCACTTTTTGTTATCTAAGCATCATTAATAATTCGTAATTTCGGAAAAGACAGCGTCCATCGAGGTTTTGTGGAAATTTTGAGGAGGGGTTAAGAGTGATTTTGCGAGAGCTGTACAATGATGATTTCCTCCCTTGTCTGGCTGCGCCCCAAAAAACTATCTTGACCTTTGAGTTCCCAACAAAAGGCTAGAAATGAATAGATAACGCGTAAACCCCCAAGCGAATGTAAAAATAGGCGAGTTTTGCCCACGAAACGCTGATATTTTGAACTCAGGAAGTTAGTTACGCTAAGAAATTATTGGTTCATTTTCAATGCAATTTAATTTTGCTTATGTAAGCATGTTCGAGGGATTAAAAAAATGTAAATCGTACCTTCGAACAATCGAATCTCTCCTGGCGTTGATTGGGATTCTCGCGGACTAATCCTGAAAAGACAAGTTTTGTGTGAGCTGGGCAATTGATGGTTTGCATTCTTTTTCAGGTTATGCCCTCCCCCACGCCATCCTCCGTTTGGACTTGGCTGGTCGTGACTTGACCGACTACCTTATGAAGATCCTCACCGAGAGAGGTTACTCTTTCACGACCACCGCTGAAAGGGAAATTGTCCGTGACATTAAGGAAAAATTGTGCTATGTCGCTCTGGACTTCGAGCAGGAAATGGCCACCGCCGCCGCTTCCACTTCCCTAGAAAAATCCTACGAATTGCCCGATGGACAGGTCATCACCATCGGTAACGAGAGGTTCCGTTGCCCTGAAGCCCTCTTCCAGCCTTCATTCTTGGGTATGGAATCTTGCGGTATCCACGAGACCGTCTACAACTCAATCATGAAGTGCGACGTTGACATCAGGAAGGACTTGTACGCCAACACCGTTCTCTCTGGAGGCACCACCATGTACCCCGGTATTGCTGACAGGATGCAAAAGGAAATTACTGCTCTTGCTCCCTCAACCATTAAAATCAAAATCATTGCTCCTCCAGAAAGGAAGTACTCCGTATGGATCGGAGGTTCCATCCTCGCTTCCCTCTCCACTTTCCAACAGATGTGGATCTCCAAACAGGAGTATGACGAATCCGGCCCTGGAATCGTCCACCGCAAGTGCTTCTAAACGAAACGCTTCTCTCAACACCCGTACACCCAAACAACGGCACCGCCACTTCAAAACGCAACAAAAAAGAAAATCGAATTCAATCAAAAATCGCAGCTGTGGCGGCTTTTAACTTATAATTTGTTGCGAATGGTCATCTTCGTGTCGCTGGATGCCGAATAGCGAGTCAAATCGTTGAACCACCAAAACATTACATCGACATCTGACACAGAAGGGGGGTTGTCTCTGTATTGTTTATACTTAAGATCTTTATATTTTTATTTTAATTTATTGTAATAAAACACTGAATCTTGCTTGAATAACTACCTTCTGTCTTTATTTATTGTTGGTGCTCCTGCCTTCCAATCCATTACGAAACAACCTTGTCATGAGCGAGGGGTGTTATGGAGGATTTCATCATACCCAACAATAAGTTTTAATGAAGCTGCCCAGAACAATCTTTAGGTCTTTCTTTGAACTTTTTTCCGCCTTCCATCCATAATTGACAAATCAACATCAACCATCAAAAAAGTCGAAAGAACAATGATCCTCCCGAATCACCAGTCTTTGTAAAATTAAAAAATTCTATTCCCGAGCATGAGAAACCCATCTGGAAGTTTTGAGAGACCAGAACTGACTCGCCATCCATTTGTCTAATCCATTCATCTACTCCAGCTATTTTTTTAGTGCCCACCAAAGCGGATATTCAGTTTTCCTTTGAAGAGGATGGTTTGGGGGTGTTTGGTCGTGTGGAGCGTTAACTACTAGGTGGACTGTAATGTGTGTACAGCTGCAGACTTAACGTCACCGAATGCGATTCTACACCTCCATTACCGTCAGATTTGGTCACTTACCGTCATGACGGTAATTCAATGCTACTCTACGCCGACTGGCAAGTCGGTTTCGATTTGTGTTTTCAACTTCCAAAACCTCAACATAGTGCTGCCCTCTACACGTCTTCCCCCCGCCGCACCAAGCCTTCCCGCCGCCACCTAAACCCAACCGACTACTTTTAGTCAAATATTGAGTTTCGAATCGTCGTCGAAAGGAAAAAGGAGGCCGATTTCAATAAAATAATTCGTTTCGCTCCGGAAATAAAAGTGGAGGGGGTAAATTACCGAAAATTCACTTTCACTTCAAATATTAATCTTTGTATGACGTGAGGGTGACCGGGAGCAATGAACTTTCAAAAACCGTCGAATGTCCCAGTTGTAGGAGGTAAATACGCGTAGTAGGTAGTTAAATGAACGACATTGCATCAGTTAACAGAAGTCTATTTTTTGTTATCGTTTTCTTGCTTTTATCCAGAAGATTCTAACAATAATACTTTACGTCCAACCACGTGCGTTCCTTGAGAATCTCCTCTTCCTCTAACATAGTGCAAATCTCTGCCTTCCCCGGAATCCTAAATTTTTTTAGGGGGCTCCTGAATTTCTGGATTATCGCATTCTTCTCCGGTGGTTTCCATGGCTTTCTACGTGTTTGAATTATTTTCTTTTTCTTTGGAGATGCGATTTTTTCTGAGCCCGGGGGCTACCCGACATGGGCTCTTCATCTCCATCGTCATTTATTTGAATATCTGAAAATCAGAGTAAGCATATAAATATTCATGAATAGCCCGCCGAACATTAAGCGTTCATACCGCAACAAATTTTGTAGCTTTCCTTCAGAATGATATCAGGGGCAATCATAACTCTAGCCTTAGCAATTGAGGAAATATGTCCCCTGATATCCTTCACATTTTTACTGTGGAGGTACTATACTTTACAACACTTGTGTGGTGTTGATTTTTACTTTCCGCTACCCGAAGAGAAGGAAAGTATAGTAGGTATTAAAGAAATTGGGTTGTGTCCGCCAGTAGGCAAATACTAAAGTTAACGTACCTGTTAGGTGAGTCCGTCTCCTCTGGCTTGTGAGTTACTGTGGGCAAGCGCTTTCGATGTAAAGACATCATCGTCTGGCCGTTTAGTCAGTACTGGAGTCAGTCAGTTGGTCGTGGTCTTTATATACAAAGAGAAAGGTGAAGGGAGTGATGGAGCGTTGGGGAAGGGGCGGGGAGAGGTCTTGTTGGTCAGTCTTGTTAGTAGTACCTTAGCCGGACTGGCTGTGTTAGGTATTAAAGAAATTGGGTTGTGTCCGCCAGTAGGCAAATACTAAAGTTAACGTACCTGTTAGGTGAGTCCGTCTCCTCTGGCTTGTGAGTTACTGTGGGCAAGCGCTTTCGATGTAAAGACATCATCGTCTGGCCGTTTAGTCAGTACTGGAGTCAGTCAGTTGGTCGTGGTCTTTATATACAAAGAGAAAGGTGAAGGGAGTGATGGAGCGTTGGGGAAGGGGCGGGGAGAGGTCTTGTTGGTCAGTCTTGTTAGTAGTACCTTAGCCGGACTGGCTGTGTTAGGTATTGTGCTAGGCCCCTTCCCCAACGCTCCATCACTCCCTTCACCTTTCTCTTTGTATATAAAGACCACGACCAACTGACTGACTCCAGTACTGACTAAACGGCCAGACGATGATGTCTTTACATCGAAAGCGCTTGCCCACAGTAACTCACAAGCCAGAGGAGACGGACTCACCTAACAGGTACGTTAACTTTAGAAAGTATAGTAATCGGGTAAAAAAAAAAATTTGGGTTTTCTTCAGATCCTTACGTTTTGAGGCCTACTGAGTCTAAAATATGCCTGAGGGGGAGCTTCCAGGACACTGCCTCGAGCACCTCTCGCTCATACCACTAACACACACAACAAATGAACTCACAAGGATACACTACATCATTCTGCTTCTTTAATCTCCCCCCCCCCCCAAATTAGTAAAAATTACATGACAAAGTCAAATAAAACAGGTCTGTTTCTTTATTTGATGACTGTACCTAAACCCTCGACGAGGGTTATATCAGTCATAGTAGTTGCGGGTTCGCTAATATGCAAGAGGCCGGCCCCTGCAGCATCTACCGAACTCAGACCTGTGGGGGTACGGCAGGTATTTGGTCGTTAGCCAGACTCACCGTAGAGAGCTGTTGCCCGTGAGTTACCGGGCGGAGGTGACCACCTGAGGAATTTCGTACCATGTGGGAGTAGTTCTTAATCTGGTTCCCTACCTGATCTTACTGTTTACTTGGGTGGCAAGTTTCAAAGGACTGATCAACTTTATAACCACGTTTCTTAGCCATTACCTTCTTTGCGAACTTTGCAAAATGATTATAGGCTTCCTTTGTAGCAGTCAAAGCTGCTAAGTTCGTTTGCCCTCCCAACAACCGTCGCTCACTGTTGTAGAAACTACAGTGGAGCAGCACATGGTTTCTTGTTTCCTCCGCACTGGAGGCACAAGACGTGCATAATGGAGAGTCTTTTAGAGAAAAGAAGTGGAGCCGCGCATTGAAGTCACCATGTCCCGTGAGGAACTGGCTCGTCGTCTCGCTCAACCCATTTTCTAGAAAGACGTTCACGGATGTCGGGGAAGAACTCATACGTATCACGTCCCTTTGACGAGGATTCCCATCTCGCTTGCCATTTCTCTAGAGCCCATTCATCGATGGCGGCAAGTTTTCTGTTCTGTGGTGAGCTCCGCACGGAGTTCAGCCCAAAGCGGGGGAAGCTCCGTTTCCTCTCCACTTGTCAATCATGCACTCAACAGCCAAATCAACTGGTAACTGACCAGTGATCACCTGGAGTGCTTCCGTTGACTCTGATCTTGTAGGCCTTGGTGATCCACAGGAGCGCAGCTCTCTGGGATTGGGCCAATATTCTCTTTGATTGACTGTTAGTTTGCTACCCCAGACAACGGGGCAGTAGCCAATCACACCTAAATAGATGGCCTTATACATGAGGATGGTGTCGTGGTAACACACACCCCAAGTGGCCTTAGTAATGGCACGCAGTGAGGCAAACCTTGCAATGGTAGTGCCTTTAAGGGACTGGAGGTGTTGGTTGAAACCCCACCTCTCACCTATATTCACTCCTAAATACTTGACGTGCTTTTCAAGAAGATGCCTGTGGCCGCCAAAGCGTATTGTGGGTGGATTATTCACTTTCCCCTTCAAGAGGATTAGCTGGGTTTTTCCTCAGCCACCTGCATCTTGACATGCTCGCACCATTGGTTGACAGTGCGGAGCACGTGGTGGAGTTTTTTCTTCAATTTGGCGGACTGACTCTGCAAAGATCAGCACAGTCAAGTCATCCACATAGGCGTACGGCCTGCAGTCAGTCTCCATGAGTTTCCTGAAGACCTTCGAAGAAGGCATTCCAGAGTGCTGGTCCTAGGACCGAGCCCTGTGGGCACCCTTCTCAATCTTTCTCTGGACGGAGACATGCCTACTTTCGATCGTAGCAGTTCTGTCTGTCAGGTAACTTCTGACGAGCGAGAGTACAGGTTCGCGGGGATTCCCCTACCTTTGAGTTCATTAGGGAGCGCTGGCCGCAAAGGTTGTCAAACGCCCTCTGATGTCAATCAGAACTGCTACGACGTACTTAGCCGGTGCCAGCGAAACACGCCGGATCTCGACAATGACATCCTGCGTGGACCTTCCTTTGGTACACCGTATTGCCTGCCTGTGAGGTTGCGGCCAAAGACTCCTTCGAGGACTGCAACATCAAGATTTCTAGTGTTTTGCCTAATATGGAAAGAAGGCTGAGTGGTCTCCATGATCGCGGGTCTGACTGATTGCGGTCGCCTCCCTTTTGAAGAGTGACAACACGCGCAGTCTTCCACTGAGTGGGGAACTGTCCGACCAGCAGACAGTCATTATATAAATTAAGGAGGCCGCTGGAGATCGTTAGCTCAGCCTTCCTTAGCATATTGCTTTCTATTTTATCCGGCCCAGGGGATTTGTTGGGCTTTAAGGTCGCAAAGGGCCCTGCCGAGAATCGCCTGTTGTCCACAGTGGGATGTCGGGCTCGTTCGGAGGGTCCATGATCAGCTCCTTGCTGCCCTCTGGGCTTCAGTGTCTCGAGCTACTTGGTCATCTGGGAACGCCTTCTCAAGGAGGTTTCCAGTGAACGTTCGATGCTGCAGGCCCAGCCTGACTCATTTGCATCGCAGCTAAGACCTGCTCTACATTTGCTTTTCCTATGGAGGACTTGTAGTGTCTGCCCCAGGGGTTCTCAGAGCTCTCCACTTCCACAAAATTTCGCCAAGCCTTGCCGTTTGGCTCGTTTGATGGCGCGTGGAAGGCCTTCTTCTCTTGGATGAAGGCAGTTCGAATCTTGCTCTGGCATCAGGGTCTGAGTGTTTTGGTACATCCTTCTGGCTCTATTTGCACTTTGCTTGAGGGGATTTAGTTCCTCAGTCCACCATGGGACTTTGATCGCCCTGTGCTTCTGTTGGCCAAGTACAGAGAGCCCAGCAGAGTGCAGTGCTGTAGTAAATATGTCCACTTTGCTGTCCACCTCTTCAGGTGTGTATGCTTGCGCTTATTAGATCGGTGTCCGCGGCACCTCAGTTCACCTTCAGTACCCTACAGAATTGTGGCCAGTCAGCATTTTTTTGTGCGGAATCGCTTTTCACGCGTGTCTTTGCAGAGGATGTTGTCATCCGTGATGGCAAAAGTCAATAACCATGTGATCGCTCTGCGTTGCACCTGGTACGACTCGCCAACCCTGCAATTTGAGTAGCAGGGTGTGAGACACGGCTGTAGCGATCTATACACGACCTTCCTCCCGGACCATCATAGGTCGCCTCAGTCATGGGGTCGTTGGCAACAATCAAGTTGTACCTGGTGAGCAGCTCTATATACGCCTCGCCCGCCCCATCCAGGGTTGGGGATCCCCACAATGGTGATCTGGCATTTGCATCGGCACAGACTATGCAGGGTCGTCCTGATAGGCCTGCTAGAGCCCGCTCGAGTGGTTCAAGGCTGTTGCCGCCAGATTGCCTGTAAAATGATATTACAACCAGCTCAAAGCCACCGGCTCGGATGAGCACAGCGGCCAAGTGCTGGCTGTTCAGGTGAGTGAGTGCGAGCATGTCAATGGACGGGTCGATGCAGGCCACTGCTGCCTTGGCTCCCGTTCTTGCTCCAGCCACCACTCGTGCCTGCGATCCCAGACCAAGAGTTTTGGATCCTATGTATGGTTCCTGTATGGCGAGAACACTGCAGCGTTTCTTGAGTGCATTTTGCAGCAACTCAGCCATAACTGGGCAACTCTTATTGGTGTTGTGCTGAAGGATTCGAACTGTTTTTGACCTATTCATAATCCACTCGTGACTCCTGGAGGGCAATTGCTCGCTGACGAATGGTACAGCGTGCGTCTCGTGTGGAGTGTGCAACCTGTTGGATTTTGCGTTCGGCGCAATTGGCACATTGAGGAGAGCATCACGCTTGCATTCCTTACTCCAGATGTGGCAAGGCACACCAGGCGCACACAACAGGTCTTGTACAGGCCACTGCCAGGTAGCCATAGCGCTGGCATTTGTAGCACTGAGTGGGGGCTTGGTACTTTCGTATGGCGCGCTGCCAGGCTATTTGGAGGTGCCTTGCCCCCTCTAGTTTTTGTATAGGCTGGGTGATACCTCTATCACCCAATCCTTCTGTCTGCCACGCTTTTTGGTGAAGAGGCCTGACGTCCTGCGGCTGCAAGCCTAACGCAGGGTTGTGCTCAACAACTTGTTGGGCCAAGTCCTCTTTGAAGGTCAATCCGCACGTCGCACAATAGCAGGCGTGGGAAACGACCCAGGGGGGCTGACGCTTGGAGCTTCAACTCCTTTTTTGTGGAAATGTGGCTCGTGAGCGCCTTGGCCATTTCTGGCGTTTCTGTCACAATGACGGCGCCACCTCCCACTGCGGTGCGGATGTCTAGCACTTCGGACGCTTAGTGCTTGAAGGTCCGTAGCAGGGACACCCCGCATAAGGGCTTCCATTGCGTCAGGGTTGGAGGGACCAGCCTCTCCTTCCTCACATGTCCGCCTAACCACTACCACGTTTTGTCGCGGGTTTTTAGGGGGAAGTTTGGCAAGCGGTGGAGGCTTTTTATTTTTACTTTTATTTTTACTTTTGCCCTTGTTTTTGGGCAGAGGCGTAGGCGGGGCGCTGCCCTCGGCCTGTTTAGTTGGGGCCTTTTTATTGTTCCCTCTGCGCTTCCTGGCCCTGGCAGACTGCCATTCCGCCTCAGCCCCATGAGGGGGGGAGGAAGGCGCAGTAGCGGCTACTGCCACATATGAGGGGCCTGGGGTACTACCCTGGCTCGTTGAATCTCCTTGAGTTTGGGGGGCTGGTGGCACTGGCTGCTGGGCAGTGCCCCACGCAGCTCTTCCTCACGACAGCCGCCACAGTTTCCGCGGCGGAGTGGCAGGGGGCGATGTCGTTGGGGGCATTAGCTTTATAGCCAGCTTCGAAATTTCGAAGAGGCAACTAGTTACGAGGTCCCGCATAGGTCCTGTCGCGTTGGCCCTCATCCGTGCCAGCTGGCCGTGGATGATTTGGACGTATGCGCAAATTTGCTCCATGTCCGACAGTTTAGGTCCACGCTGTGTCGTGCTTGTAGTAGCCGGGTTGCCCGGGCTACTAGGGGAGAAGGGGAGATGAACGCGGTTTGCCGGTTCTTTCCGCCCTTGTTTGTTTGGACGACGAGTAGGTTGCTCATCGTCCGAAGAGGGAGGTCGAGCTTGGCGAGCCGAGGAAGAAGGCGCAGGTGGCGTTTTTATTACCTGCTGAAGTTTTAGTTGACTTTGTCATTTTATTTTTACTAATTTGGGGGGGGGGGAGATTACAGAAGCAGACTGGTGTATTGTACTCTTGTTAGTTGATTTGTTGTGTGTGTTAGTGGTATGAGTGAGAGATGCTCGAGGCAGTGTCCTGGAAGCTCCCCCTCAGGCATATTGATTCTAGCCCCTTTCGCTGGTCCGTTGAGGGTCAAAGGAGGCCCCACATGCGCCGCAGCTGCCAGTCCGGCCACCCACCGGGACTAAGACGCATGAGGATTTTTCGGCTGCTGCTCAGAGTCAGCCCTCGGCCACTAGTGATGTGGTGAAGCGGGACACACGCTATCAGCCGCCCCAGGAACGCTCAAACCTGGCTTTTCCCCCTCCTCATTCCGAACGCCGCACCTACATAGGGGATCGCTCAAAGGTGTTAGCGAGCTACTTCCAGGACTGTCTTTCGCTCATTATGAGTGTTTCAAGTGTATGGGTTCTGCCACGCCAAGCCGTTGCAGTGTATTTAGTATCTGGAATATGTTGTGTATGTCAGTGTCGTGAGCTTTAAGCCCCTTTAAGGCCGGATTTAACGACCACGCAGAGGATACGGCAGGAGAATTCTGTCCCCCTTCCTGCGGGGGGTGTGTTCTGCGATCCCAGCTAAAGGTAAGGGGTTCCCAGTGTGTCATGTATGTGAATGAAGTGTAAGTTGTGTCCCTTTTAGTCCGGCTTATACGAACACGCAGGGAGTACGGCAGTGGAATTCTGGACCCCCTACTGCAGGGTGAGCACAGTGTGGCGACAGAGTACACTGTGACGCCCAGCCACAGTTAAGCCTCGTTGGATGTAATCCTGCGGGGACCTCATAGAGGTGAGGTTGTCTCTCAAGCTGGGCCCACCCGGCTGTCCCTTTTAGTCGGCTCATACGACACGCAGGGAATACGTCAGCGGAATTCTGGACCCCCGACTGCAGGGTAATAAAACAATAGCAGGTAATAAAAACGCCACCTGCGCCTCTTCCTCAGGCTCGCCAAGCTCGACCCCTCCCTCTTCAGACAATGAGCAACCTACTCGTCGTCCAAACAAACAAGGGGGGAAAGAACCGGGCAAACCGCGTTTATCTCCCCCTTCTCCCCCTAGTAGCCCGGGCAACCTGGCTACTACAAGTGTTAGACACCCCGTGGACCCTAACCTGTCGGACATGGAGCAGATTTGTGCGTATGTCCAAATCATCCACGGCCAGCTGGCACGGATGAGGGTCAATGCGACGGGACCTATGCGGGACCTCCTCACTAGCTGCCTCTTCGAAATATCGAAGCTGGCTATCAAAGCTAGTGCCCCCCCCCCAACGACATCGCCCTCTGCCACTCCACCTCACCCTGCGGGAAACTGGGGCGGCTGTCGTGAGGGAAGAGCTGCGTAGGGCAATTGCCCAGCAGCCAGTGCCACCAGCCCCCCAAACACAAGGAGCTTCAACGAGCCAGGGTAGAGCCCCAGGCCCCTCATATGCAGCAGTAGCCGCTATTGCGCCCTCCTCCCTCCCTCATGGAGCTGAGGCTGAATGGCAGTCTGCCAGGGCCAGGAAGCGTAGGGAGAAGAAGAAAAAGGCCCCAACTAAGCAGGACGTGCAGGCCGAGGGCAGCGCCCCACCTACATCTCCGCCCAGCAACAAGGGCAAAAATAAAAATAAAAACATAAATAAGAAGCCTTCACCGCTTGCCAAACTCTCCCCTAAAAACCCACGATAAAACGTGGTAAGGGTTAGGCGTACATGTGAGGAAGGAGAGGCTGTTCTCTCCAACCCTGATGCAATGGAAACGCTGATGCGGGGTGTCCCTGCTACATACCTCCAAGCTCTAAGCGTCTGAGTGCTAGACATCCGCACCGCAGTAGGAGGTGGCGCCGTCATTGTGACGGAAACTCCAGAAATTGCCAAGGCGCTTACGAGCCACATTTCCACGAAGAAGGAGTTGAAGCTCCAAGCGTCAGCCCCTCCGGGTCGCTTCCCACGCCTGCTATTGTGCGACGTGCGGACTGACCTACAAAAAGAGGACTTGGCCCAACAAGTTGTTGAACACAACCCTGTGTTAGGCTTGCAGCCGCAGGTCGTCAGGCCCCTCTTCACCAAAAAGCGGGGCAAACAAAAGGATTGGGTGATTGAGGTGTCACCCAGCCTACACAAAAAACTAGAGGGGGCAAGGCACCTCCAAATAGCCGGGCAGTGGCGCCCATCCGAAAGTACCAAGCCCCCACTCAGTGCTACAAATGCCAGCGTTATGGCTACCTGGCAGTGGCCTGTACGAGACCTGTTGTGTGCCCCTGGTGCGCCTTGCCACATCTGAGCAAGGAATGCAAGCAAGAGGCTCCCCTCAAGTGTGCCAATTGCCTTGAACGCAAATGGCAACAGGTCTCACACTCTACACGAGACGCACGCTGTACCATTCATCAGCGAGCGATTGCCCTCCAGGAGTCACGAGTGGACTATGAATAGAAAAAACAGTTCGAATCCTTCAGCACAACACAAAAATGAGTTCCCCAGTTATGGCTGAGTTGCTGCAAAATGCACTCAAGAAACGCTGCAGCGTCCTCGCCATACAGGAACCATACAAGGATCCAAAACTCTTGGTCTGGCATCGCAAGCACGAGTGGTGGCTGGAGCAAGTCAGGCAGCAGTGGCCTGCATTGACCTGTCCATTGACATGCTCGCACTCACCCACCTGAACAGCCAGCACTTGGCCACTGTGCTCATCCGAGCCGAGGGCTTTGAGCTGGTTGTAATATCATTTTACAGGCAATTTGGCGCACCAGTTGCCAACAGCCTTCAACCACTCGAGCGGGCTCTAGCAGGCCTATCAGGACGACCCTGCATAGTCTGTGCTGATGCAATCGCCAGATCACCATTGTGGGGATCCCCAACCCTGGATGGGGTGGGCGAGGCATATATAGAGCTGCTCACCAGGTACAACATGGTTGTTGCCAACGACCCCATGACTGAGGCGACCTATGATGGTCCGGGAGGAAGGTCGTGTATAGACATCACAGTCGTTTCTCACACCCTGCTACTCAAATTGCAGGGTTGGCGAGTCATACCAGGTGCAACGCAGAGCGATCACATGGTTATTAACTTTGCCATCACAGATGACAACATCCTCTGCAAAGACACATGTGAAAAGCGATTCCGCACAAAAGATGCTGACTGGCCACAATTCTGTAGGGTACTGGAAGGTGAACTGCGTGCCGCAGACACCGACCTAATAGTGCAAGCATCCACACCTGAAGAGGTAGACAGCAAAGTGGACATATTTACCACAGCACTGCACTTGGCTGGGCTGTCTGTACTTGGGCAACAGAAGCACAGGGCGATCAAAGTCCCATGGTGGACTGAGGAACTTAATCCCCTTAAGCAAAGTGTAAATAGAGCCAGAAGGATGTACCAAAACACTCGTGACCCTGATGCCAGAGCAACACTCCGAACTGCCTTCATCCAAGAGAAGAAGGCCTTCCACCGTGCCATCAAACGAGCCAAACAGCAAGGCTGACGAAGTTTTGTGGAAGCGGAGAGCTCTGAGAACCCCTGGGGCAGACATTACAAGTCCTCCATTGAGAAAGCAAATGTAGAGCAGGTCTTAGCTGTGATGCAAAATGAGTCAGGCTGGGCCTGCAGCATTGAAAGTTCACTTGAAACCCTCCTTGAGAAGGCGTTCCCAGATGACCAAGTAGCTCGAGACACTGAAGCCCAGAGGGCAGCAAGAGACCTGATCATGGACCCTCCGAACGAGCCCGACATCCCATTGTGGACAACAGGCGACCTCGGCAGGGCCCTTGCGACCTTAAAGCCCAACAAATCTACTGGGCCAGATAAAATAGAAAGCAATATGCTAAGGAAGGCCGAGCGGACAATCGCCAGCGGCCTCCTTAATTTATTTAATGACTGTCTGCAGGTCAGACAGTTTCCCACTCAGTGGAAGTCTGCGCGTGTTCTCACTCTTCAAAAGGGAGGCGACTGCAATCAGTCAGGCCCGCGATCATGGAGACCACTCGCCTTCTTTCCATATTAGGCAAAACACTAGAAATCTTGATGTTGCAGTCCCTCGAAGGAGTCTTTGGCCGCGACCTCACAGGCAGGCAATACGGGTGTACCAAAGGAAGGTCCACGCAGGATGTCATTGTCGAGATTCGGCGTGTTTCCCTGCTGGCACTGGCTAAGTACGTCGTAGCAGTTCTGATTGACATCAGAGGAGCGTTTGACAACCTTTGGTGGCCAGCGCTCCTTAATGAGCTCAAAGGTAGGGGAATCCCCCACAACCTGTACTCGCTCGTCAGAAGTTACCTGACGGACAGAACTGCTACGATCGAAAGCAGGCATGTCTCCGTTCAGAGAAAGGTTGGGAAGGGGAGCCCACAGGGCTCGATCCTAGGACCAGCACTCTGGAATGCATTCTTCGAAGGTCTTCTCAGGAGACTCATGGAGACTGACTGCGAGCCGTACGCCTATGTAGATGACTTGACTGTGCTGATCTTTGCAGAGTCAGTCCGCCAAATTGAAGAAAAAACCCACCACGTGCTCCGCACCGTCACCCAATGGTGCGAGCATGTCAAGATGCAGATGGCTGAGGAGAAAACCCAGCTAATCCTCTTGAAAGGGAAAGTGAATAATCCACCTTCAATACACTTTGGTGGCCACAGGCTCCTTCTTGAAAAGCACGTCAAGTATTTAGGAGTGAATATAGGTGAGAGGTGTGGCTCCAACCAACACCTCCAGGCCCTTAAAGGCACTACCATTCCAAGGTTTGCCTCACTGCGTGCCATAACTAAGGCCACTTGGGGTGTGTGTTACCACGACACTATCCTCGTGTATAAGGCCATCTATCTAGTTGTGATTGGCTACTGCCCCGTTGTCTGGGGTAGCAAACTAACAGTCAATCAAAAGAGAGTATTGGCCCAATCCCAGAGAGCTGCGCTCCTGTGGATCACCAAGGCCTACAAGACTGTATCAACAGAAGCACTCCAGGTGATCACTGGTCGGTTACCAGTTGATTTGGCTGTTGAGTGCATGGTTGACAAGGGGAGAGTGAAATGGGAGCTTCCCCCACTTTGGGCTGAACTCCGTGCAGACCTCACCACAGAACAGAAACTTGCCGCGATCGATGAATGGGCTCTACAGAAATGGCAAGCGAGATGGGAATCCTCGTCAAAGGGACGTGATATGTATGAGTTCTTCCCCAACATCCGTGAACGTCTTTCAAGAAAATGGGTTGAGCCAGACCACTGGACGAGCCAGTTCCTCACAGGACATGGTGACTTCAATGTGCGGCTGGCTCCACTTCTATTCTCTGAAAGACTCTCCATTATGTACGTCTTGCGCCTCCAGTGCGGATGAAACAAGAAACCATGTGCTGCTCTCCTGTAGTTTCTACAACAGTGAGCGACGGTTGTTGGCAGGGCAAACGAACTTAGCAGCATTGACTGCTACAAAGCAAGCCTATAACCATTTTGCAGAGTTCGTGAATAAGGTGATGGCTAAGAAACGTGGTTAATAGTTGATCTGTCCTTTTGAAACTTGCCACTCAAGTACATAGTTAGATCAGGTGGGAAACCAGATTAAGAACTCCTCCCAGATGGTACGGGATCCCTCAGGTGGTCACCCCCGCGCAGTCACACACGGGCAACAGCTCTCTAGCGGGAGACTGGCTAACGACCAAATACCTGCCGTACCTCCACTGAGTTCGGTGGATGCTGCAGGGGCCGGCCTCTTGCATATTAGCGAAACCGCAACTTCCATGACTGATATAACCCTCGTCGAGGGTTTAGGTACAGTCATCAAATAAGGAAACAGACCTGTATGTGTGTCTGTAGTTCGATTTGCGGGAGAACGGCTGATCCGATTGAGCTGGTTCTTTTTTTGTTTTGTTCGTCATTTTTTGTAGACACCAAAATAAGGTTATGGACGATCTCGGCCGATGGTAAGGGGTGGGGTGACGGAAATGTACCAAAAACTAGGGTTTTTCGCATTTTTCTCAAAAACGGCTCTAACGATTTTGAATAAACTTTCGAATTATCTTCTAATAATCAATACCTAACTTTTCTTCTCCATACATATCTCCATGAAAATACGGTGAACGGATATATAGGCCTATGAAGCTTTTGGGCAAAACGGCTTCAACGATTATCACCAAACTTTCAAGATGTATCCAAATAGTTAATACCTACATATTGTTCTCAATAAATGATCCTCTGACAGTCCATTGAACAGAGATAAAAATCAAAATGTGTCGAAAATACCGTTTTTTCTATTTCCATAAATTCCAGGGTAACTTCTTCACCAGATGTGATAAATCCTAATGGAGTGTCTTTTAGTCACCCATACCCGCATTTCGTTCTCTATAATTATTTCTGCATAGGTATCGCCAGGCCACAATAACGACTCCGTTTGGCTTCTAGAACACAATAACGCCTCCGAAAACGACTCCGAGGCGGAGGTGATGAACGTGAAGTTTCTACAACACAATAACGTCTCCGACCCGCAAAAATACTACCTATTCAATTCACTTAGGTTCCTTTAGTTTCCTCCAACTTAGAACCGCAAATCTCCGTCGGAAATAAATGGAGGGAAAATAATGATGCGTGATAACTTACTACGATCAACTTTCGCCTTCAACCTCACGGAGTGGCAATCGCCACACTTTCCTAACATCTTAGTAGGAGCCTAAAGTACACAAATTTAAATATCTTTTTTTTTAATAGTTCATTCGATTCCTTTACTCTGATCAACTTTCGCCTTCGTCCTCACTGAGTGGCAATCGCCACACTTTCCTAACATCTTAGTAGGAGCCTAAAGTACACAAATTTAAATATCTTTTTTTTAAATAGTACGTTCAATTCCTTTACTCTGATCAACTTTCGCCTTCGTCCTCACTGAGTGGCAATCGCCACACTTTCCTAACATCTTAGTAGGAGCCTAAAGTACACAAATTTAAATATCTTTTTTTTAAATAGTACGTTCAATTCCTTTACTCTGATCAACTTTCGCCTTCGTCCTCACTGAGTGGCAATCGCCACACTTTCCTAACATCTTAGTAGGAGCCTAAAGTACACAAATTTAAATATCTTTTGTTTTAAATCGTACATTCAACTCCTTTACTCTGATCAACTTTCGCCTTCGTCCTCAGTGAGTGGCAATCGCCACACTTTCCTAACATCTTAGTAGGAGCCTAAAGTACACAAATTTAAATATCCTTTTTTTAAATAGTACGTTCAATTTGGGAGCCTTAAGTACCGAAATTCGAACGTCTGTTGTAGAAAATCGGACGATCAATTCCTTTACTATAATCAACTTTCGCCATCGTCCTGAGTGAGTGGCAATCGCCACACTTTCCTAACATCTCGTTGGGAGCCTGAAGTACCGAAATTCGAACCTCTGTTTTACAAAATCGTACGATCAATTCCTTTACTCTAATCAACTTTCGCCATCGTCCTGAGTGAGTGGCAATCGCCACACTTTCCTAACATCTCGTTGGGAGCCTGAAGTACCGAAATTCGAACCTCTGTTTTACAAAATCGTACGATCAATTCCTTTACTCTAATCAACTTTCGCCATCGTCCTGAGTGAGTGGCAATCGCCACACTTTCCTAACATCTCGTTGGGAGCCTGAAGTACCGAAATTCGAACCTCTGTTTTACAAAATCGTACGATCAATTCCTTTACTCTAATCAACTTTCGCCATCGTCCTGAGTGAGTGGCAATCGCCACACTTTCCTAACATCTCGTTGGGAGCCTGAAGTACCGAAATTCGAACCTCTGTTTTACAAAATCGTACGATCAATTCCTTTACTCTAATCAACTTTCGCCATCGTCCTGAGTGAGTGGCAATCGCCACACTTTCCTAACATCTCGTTGGGAGCCTGAAGTACCGAAATTCGAACCTCTGTTTTACAAAATCGTACGATCAATTCCTTTACTCTAATCAACTTTCGCCATCGTCCTGAGTGAGTGGCAATCGCCACACTTTCCTAACATCTCGTTGGGAGCCTGAAGTACCGAAATTCGAACCTCTGTTTTACAAAATCGTACGATCAATTCCTTTACTCTAATCAACTTTCGCCATCGTCCTGAGTGAGTGGCAATCGCCACACTTTCCTAACATCTCGTTGGGAGCCTGAAGTACCGAAATTCGAACCTCTGTTTTACAAAATCGTACGATCAATTCCTTTACTCTAATCAACTTTCGCCATCGTCCTGAGTGAGTGGCAATCGCCACACTTTCCTAACATCTCGTTGGGAGCCTTAAGTACCGAAATTCGACTGTCTGTTGTAAAAAATCGTACGATCAATTCCTTTACTATAATCAACTTTCGCCGTCGTCCTGAGTGAGTGGCAATCGCCACACTTTCCTAACATCTCGTTGGGAGCCTAAAGTACCGAAATTCGAACCTCTGTTTTAAAAATTCGTCCGATCAATTCCTTTACTATAATCAACTTTCGCCATCGTCCTGAGTGAGTGGCAATCGCCACACTTTCCTAACATCTCGTTGGGAGCCTTAAGTACCGAAATTCGAACGTCTGTTGTAAAAAATCGTACGGTCAATTCCTTTACTATAATCAACTTTCGCCATCGTCCTGAGTGAGTGGCAATCGCCACACTTTCCTAACATCTCTCTGGGAGCCTTAAGTACCGAAATTCGACCGTCTGTTGTAAAAAATCGTACGATCAATTCCTTTACTATAATCAACTTTCGCCATCGTCCTGGTGAGTGGCAATCGCCACACTTTCCTAACATCTCGTTGGGAGCCTGGAAGTACCGAAATTCAGAACCTCTGTTTTACAAAATCGTACGATCAATTCCTTTACTCTAATCAACTTTCGCCATCGTCCTGAGTGAGTGGCAATCGCCACACTTTCTAACATCTCGTTGGGAGCCTGAAGTACCGAAATTCAGACCTCTGTTTTACAAAATCGTACGATCAATTCCTTTACTCTAATCAACTTTCGCCACCGTCCTGAGTGGTGGCAATCGCCACACTTTCCTAACATCTCGTTGGGGCCTGAAGTACCGAAATTCAGACCTCTGTTTTACAAAATCGTACGATCAATTCCTTTACTCTAATCAACTTTCGCCATCGTCCTGAGTGAGTGGCAATCGCCACACTTTCCTAACATCTCGTTGGGAGCCTGAAGTACCCAAATTCAGACCTCTGTTTTACAAAATCGTACGATCAATTCCTTTACTCTAATCAACTTTCGCCATCGTCCTGAGTGAGTGGCAATCGCCACACTTTCCTAACATCTCGTTGGGAGCCTTAAGTACCGAAATTCGACTGTCTGTTGTAAAAAATCGTACGATCAATTCCTTTACTATAATCAACTTTCGCCGTCGTCCTGAGTGAGTGGCAATCGCCACACTTTCCTAACATCTCGTTGGGAGCCTAAAGTACCGAAATTCGAACCTCTGTTTTAAAAAATCGTACGATCAATTCCTTTACTATAATCAACTTTCGCCATCGTCCTGAGTGAGTGGCAATCGCCACACTTTCCTAACATCTCGTTGGGAGCCTTAAGTACCGAAATTCGAACGTCTGTTGTAAAAAATCGTACGGTCAATTCCTTTACTATAATCAACTTTCGCCATCGTCCTGAGTGAGTGGCAATCGCCACACTTTCCTAACATCTCTCTGGGAGCCTTAAGTACCGAAATTCGACCGTCTGTTGTAAAAAATCGTACGATCAATTCCTTTACTATAATCAACTTTCGCCATCGTCCTGAGTGAGTGGCAATCGCCACACTTTCCTAACATCTCGTTGGGAGCCTTAAGTACCGAAATTCGAACGTCTGTTGTAAAAAATCATACATACAGTTCCTGACCCATTCTTATTTGTGTACTGTGTGCATAGACCAGGCCATAGACATTATATATGGCATATCCCACGGGTAGTGGGGATTTCTTGAGTTGAGAACACAAAGCAGAGATGGCTGAAAGCAACTTGCCTACACCTGTGTACCTGAACCTTTTTACTTGGCGACATGCTAAAAGCTGACAATAACACAGCCCCGAAGTTGTGGGGGCCTCAAAATCTCCGAAAAAAGAGAGAAAATTGAAAGGAATTATCATATTACATGTAATGTTGTACCTTATTACTAATCCCTAGGTCCAGGAAATCGATAAGAGATAATAAATTGCACTTGATTCATACATCTGTAGACGAAAAAAAAAACATTATTAAATGCAAATTTACATTGTCATGGGCTTGTAAGTTTCTCAGGGACACAAAATAGAAGAACGGAAAATTTACTACGTCTAACCACTGCCCAAGCCACGGCTTACTGAAAATAGAAAAATACATCATGTTCAGCATTAACAAGTGGCATAGCTCGCGCCCTTGAAGGGAGAGACCAACCTTGCAACCTTGACCCAGCTGAAATAATTCCAGGAGACTATTGCTGGCGCAATCAAAAGTGGTATTCAACAATTTTATCAGTAGAGAGGTAGTTTTGTATTAGAAGAATTAAGTCATATCAGCAAGGAAACTAAATCATTTATAAAGTACAAGAATTTTTATAATGCACAATACTATTGGACACAATACCAAAGGATTTAATATAATTGCAATTGTTATTCATGTATCACAAGTTTTGTATTAGAAGAATAAAGTCATATCAGCAAGGAAACTATAAATCATTTATAAAGTACAAGAATTTGTATAATGCACAATGCCATTTGACACAATACGAAAGGATTTAATATAATTACAATTGTTATTCATATGTCACGCATTACGAGTTAGAAGAATTAAGTCATAACAGCAAGGAAATTAGTACAACACCGAAGGATTTAATATAATTACAATTGTTATTCATATGTCACGCATTACGAGTTAGAAGAATTAAGTCATAACAGCAAGGAAATTAGTACAACACCGAAGGATTTAATATAATTACAATTGTTATTCGTATGTCACGCATTGCGAGTAAGAAGAATAAAGTCATAAACGCAAGGATGCCCCTCATATGCAATGAACTGGAAGGAAACTAACTATGGGGGGACTAAAGGGTGGGCTCATTGTGGGACGTTTGGGTTTGTGCTGCTTCTGCCAATTCCCCGTCGTTACAGTCGCTCTGATGGACAGGGGGCTAGAGTTGCTGGCAGTGGGTACATTTGGGCTCAATGGGCTAGAATAGGGAATAGGCAGAGATGGATACTGAATGGATTCAGGATGTCTGCCTTCATTAGAACCAATGAACCTGGGGACACTTCCAAACTACAACTAACCAAAGATTCGTAACTAGTTAGTTTCTGGTAGTCGTATCGGTGAGGGTGGGGGTAGTACGGAATTGCATTACTTTTGTTGTCTATACATATTCCAAACCACTGCTTTTATTTTTCTTGGGGAACGGGTGAGAAGTTCTGGGAAGTCCGTGGATAACGTAGGCAATCCTTGCAGTATTTCGTGCATGGATGGAAAACTTCCATCAGGAGTGCTCAGATACTGCTTAGCCAAAGCTTTTTTCAAATCTGGCGCCCAACGCACCCTAGGGACTCGCTGCGTTCTCTGATGATATCGTCGTATCCCTTTCCCTTGAGAGAGTACGGAAGAGGCTTTCCGTTTTTTTTTAGGGGTTCTATATTCATCAGAGCTCTCACTACTGGGCGGGGAATATGGTTTGTCATCCCGATATGATCTACCAGAGGAAACTCTTTGTTTACTTGAGCATGGCTGAGGTTCAGGCGGCTCATCAACTGGCTCGGGATGTGCTTCTTCACTCACTGAGGATTCAGGGAGTGGGGCAGTTGAGGGAGCAGTTAGGGATTGAGGGTTAGGAACTTCAGCCGGAACATTAGTCTCCATATCTAATGTGTCGTCTATTTCGTCTAACGATTTCCCGCGCAGCTTATCAATACTGCCTTCGTCCAATGCCATTAGAATCTTACTGGCTCTGCCAGCGTGGAGTGCAGGGTCGTTTTTCCTATAATGAAGTAAGTGGGTTTTGTCTGTATGGCCCATAGCCTCAGCGAGTAATCTTAAATCCTCGTCTGATAGATTGAGATAGCGAAGCGTAGCAGCTAATTGCTTTCTCAATCGAGTGCCAGTCAACAACTGCCACTGTTGGGCACCACTCTTTAAGGCAAATTCCTTCATTGTTTTGGTACCCTCAATGTAAGTGTCATAATATCCGAAGAGATACTCATTATCTGACGTGACCCCTGCTTCTTTCCTAAGCGATATCATTTTTTCATATTTCGGAACATCGGCTTTCGGTATGAGAAGCGCTACGTTTCGTCTCAATTTTCCCATTACGGACAAGCGTCTAAAAGAACTAGCGTACTGTCTCTCTGAAACAGAGAGGGTTTTATATTGCTCACTCTGCTCGTTTATTTCCGTGGCCTCAATCCATTCTTTTAATCCCAGCTTATCGACTTCCCCAACTCGTCTTCTATTAAAAATCCATAATTTTAACATTAAGGATTTGGTAAGGGTAATATATTTCTCTTGCTCAAATGAGTGCTTGAGAATGTATTTGTACGTATCATCAGTGGTTTTCTGAATGAACGTAATTAATAATTGCACATCTGCCATTGTAGGAACTTGGGTTCTACTGACAAATGCTCTTCTATCTGCTTGTTTCCTCCCCGTGGATGCTATTTGCTTATCGAAATCTCTATTGTACAGTTCTAGCCAAGCTCTAACTGTTTCAACCTTTGCTTTGATTAGCTGTTGAGATGGGTCTTCCTCTGTTAGGGAAGGATTGAACTGTCTAAGTAGCTCACTCAATATTGTGCTACCTAGATCCTTAAACTTTGGACCATATTGATGTGGAGCTGAAGGTGTTCGGTATGTCCCTCCTTCTCCTTCTCCAAACCCACATATATGTTTTATAGCATCTTCAAACACCCCGTATTTTGAAGGGGTAAACATATCTTCAATGCAAGAAATGCTTTCATCGAGAGACAAGATTTTAGATGCCACTCGACCCACGATTCTTAGATGATTCCGTATGTTTTTCTCCTGGCGTTCTCCTACAAACCTCTCACAAAGCTTGTTGCCACACAACACAAGAGAAGGGTCCTTGGAACACAAAGCACGAACGTGGTCCCGATTCATGCTTGGTATTACTCTAGTTTTGAGAGTTTCACTCATGGAAAGGTTGGTAACCAAATTAGTTTTATTTATTTCCTTTCGAACCATTCGACCTGTACAGGCAGATGGCAAGGTACCTGAGCAAGTGCGGAAGTGGTTTACTATATGTGCTGAGCTAACTAGTGCCTTGCATGAAGGACACTCTTCTCTCATTCTGGGTTGAGAAGACTTTCTCAAGACTATTGCTTCTTCGGGTTTCTTTACATTATGAAGGCCATCCCATTGCGACTTCAAGTGTTTAAAATACAGTTTTCTTTTTGTCGGTGTATTAATTTGTAAATAGCGAACAACTGCTTCTTCATCCTTATGCTTACGAAGAAGATGCCGTTGTAAGTTCGTTACTAATGCGTCGCAGAACTTGCAGTAATGGTGCTTATGTCTACCTTCATATAATACAGTCGTGCTCCTCGGGGGAATGGGCGAACCTGCTGCATATAATTGATATAATATTCAATTCTCGTGTATTTAATGGGGCCAGATTATACAGGGTGTCCCAAGGAAAGATTACATACAGCGTACGAAATTGGGACCAACGCCATCGCTCTTAATTTTTCAAGCAGATCTCAGTAAAATATGATTATTTTTTTCATGCAATTGACCGCTCTTCAGGTACTTACGCTTCAGACCCTACTGAGACCGACACTTGAAACATGAAAAATACCCATGATTTAACCCCAAAACAGAAGCGGACTACATAACTTTTACAACTCACGGCTAAGGCAAGCTTATGTGATTAGCGTCACTTCTGGTGCGGGCACGAAAGTATTTTTCCTAAGATCTAGGTAAACGAGTGGTGCGTAGCAACACCCAACTTTCCACCACCCCTGTAACTTCAAACACCCGCAGTCTGTGTCTGCGTTCAACACATTTCCACAGAAACATTTATGGAAAACAGACTGTAGGGACTAGTTAGCTGAGTTTGTTCGAAATCGATAGATCCGTTTTTCAGAAAATTGGGAAACCGATAAATTAATATTCGACAAATCTCTTTTTCTGAGTTAACTTGGCTTATATTTCCGTTCAACATACCTACACAGGAACAGTTGCGGGAAACAAAATGTGGTTATGGGTGGCTAAAAGACACTCTTTAAGATTGATCACATTCGGTGAAGCAGTTACCCCAGAATTTACGGAAATGTTTGAAAAAATCGTTATTTTCGACACATTTTTATTTCTATCTCTGCTCAATGGACTGTCAGAGAAACATTTATTAAGAACAATATTTAAGTATTAACTATTCCAAAACAACCAGTGAGATTGGTGAAAATCGTTGAAGCAGTTTTGCCAAAAAGCGTAAAAAACCTATTTTGCTTCAGGCCTACAACTCCGTTCACCGTGTTTTCCTGGAGATATGTATGTAGGAGAAACGTTTTGTACTGACTTGTAGATGATAAGTTGAAAGTTTAATCAAAATCGTTACAGCCATTTTTGAGAAATTAGGTTTTTTAGACTCAGTAGGCCTCAAAACGTAAAGATCTGAAGAAAACCCAAATTTTTTCTGACACGAAATTATGAAGAATGTCGTTTATGGAAATGGCGAAATCATCGACTTACCCTAAGCACATTTGTAAAATATAAATAGTGTACTTACCATCTGTCGGTAAAGGCGCACTTGTCTGCTCAGCCTCTGAAGGAACTGGTGAAGGAAGTGGTGAAGGAGACGTTTGCGTAGCTGCAGTTGCAGAGGACGGTCGAGTCATAGGAGACGTCTGAGTTTTCTTAGTGAACAACTTCTTTGGTACTTCTGAAATCATGTGAGAAGAGTTTTACTCATTTTATTTTTTATACGATAAAAAACTTGCTCTAGGTGTCCTAGTCCTTCACTTGGATCCGATTTAACGGATTATTTGGGGTTTCTTCCTATGCGACATTTGAAAAATACGAAATCGATCTTTTTCTTTTACGTTATCATCTGCACTCTTCTTCATGTTCTAGTCATTTGTTCATTCTGCACACCCTCTCTCTCTTTTCTCCTTGTTTCTTCTCTCGTTTGTCTATCATTCTGTCTTGGTGGTCCGTTCCTTTCCTAACTGTAAATTACTTGTGGATGAATAGTTGAAAATGTAGGTACCTGGTACGTTTAGACTGGTAGATGTCGGTGCTTCACGCCATGCACGCTCGAAATAATTGTTAGCTTCAGTTGAATCTGTAAACACATGTTAGTTAGCGTAGTATCACGGTCTACATTGATATCTCATGCGACTTTAATTCATAAAAATGTTAAATCAGACTGGAATAAATGATAAAATCAAAGTCACAAACATAATCCTTCAAGGTAACGACACTTACCTCCACGGAATAGTACTTCGATTTGAACCTTCGTTGACCCGCTGTACGTAGAGTTAACCACTCCACCACTATCCAAACGTTGGAGGATAGATTCTACCCCGATCAATTTTGGTGGAGCGTGTGCAGTAGCCTCCCCAGTTGACGGACCTTTTGCCGGATATAGATCTGGAACAAATTAAATGCGAGCATGAGATCATTTGCCGATGCCTGTCCACCAATCAGTGAATCCCAGCAGGTAATTTTGACAACTTCGCTATGAACTTCCCATTTAATGAGAATACATTTCTCCAAAAAGATGATTTGGCAATTCCCAATTTGAGGAGTTGTCAAATCCACTACATTTCCGTCCACTCATTTCTTCATGCGGAAAAAATATAATATGGTACAGGTATAAGTATTTCTACGTTTTGATGGATACAATATCTTGCAAAACTCACTTCAACAGTTTTCCCCTTATCCTCGTATGCTCTATATGCGTGGAACATTATAAGACGATCCCAGCAGATGGCTGGCTTTCAGAGGCAATCTGCTCTTAGCGTGCAATAGTAATTGTATATGGTGTCAGATAAAATTTCCTATCTGCGGAATTTCAGGGCCCATCATCATAGCTCGACTTCGGTACATCAAATTTTAGGCGTTTGGCTTGAAGGGACAGTTGCGTGAATGCTTCCACAGGATTCTCTTTTTGAAAAACCCAAAGGAGTCTGGGCACTGTCCGAACTTCTTCATTAATTCAAATTCATGTACTTTGGGTTGCTTCTCGGATCTGGCAAGGATTAGCGTTCCCTGACGAGTTTCAAGGACTCGCCTGTTGTGGGCGAAATCCTCCCTCCTCGTGAGGGCAATAAAACCAGCCCGACGTTCGCTTACTTGCGCTGGACCTAGAGCCAGAATTCTGAACAAGAACAATTGTTACGAAAGGAAGTTCGGAGATGCTTTAGAAGAGCTGCTGACTAAGGCAAAAATTACGGCAATCGCGCAGGAGATTCGATCCACAATCCTCAACTTACGTCGAGGATTATGAATCGCCTGTCTAAACCACTAGACCACGATCAACCGGTTGCCTTCAATGGGAGTCAGTCAGCACATCTCCCCCCTCGTCTGTTAACCGCTACTCCTGGAGCGGACTCTTTTAAGGAAAGAATTTACGAGAGTTGAGCGAATCCCCGGAAAATCCGATCTTTGATTCGAGAAACGAGAGGGCTACAAGGAAAGTCTTCTTTCTTTCGCATTGTAGTAGGCGCGTCGCCCATTTTACCTTTGCGCTGGAACTTTCACAGCGTCAGCGAATCCCGGACCCGAGAACTCGTCTCATTATTTTCTCTCTTAATTTTTTAATTTTTCTCTCGGGGCCTCTACTTTTTCTTGGAAAGAAGAAATTCGACCACTAGTTGGTCGAATTGTTACGAAAGGAAGTTCGGAGATGCTTTAGAAGAGCTGCTGACTAAGGCAAAAATTACGGCAATCGCGCCGGAGATTCGATCCACAATCCTCAACTTACGTCGAGGATTATGAATCGCCTGTCTAAACCACTAGACCACGATCAACCGGTTGCCTTCAATGGGAGTCAGTCAGCACACAATAAAAAATGTGAAAATCTCCAATAACTTACCTCGTTGACTTTTGTTACAAAGGCTAAAATATGTTACGTACTTAGCTACTTCAACTTCATCCGCGTGCATCTTCGCGAAATGGAGAGATGGGCGCTTGATATCTGAGTAGTAATAGTAGCAACAATGATTCTTCCATGAATCAGTATGGCTGCCAATAGAACAATATTATTATACTCAGTTGCCGTAAAATAAAATGACCATGGGCATAATATGTAATAATAATAGGTATTGCAAATTGTTCATCTAAGAAAGCAAATATGTTAAGAAACGCTGCAAAATTTGACATTAGGGTATATTCTTAATGTGCGTAGGATCAATGGTACATAACCACCTACCTACGTACAGATTACTGGACCAAAATAACCTTCACTTCCTCGGTTTAAACGCTACAAAAAGTTTACCCGAACGTAACCCCTACGTTTTCACTAACGTGGTCAACATTTTTGGTTTGCCGGTCGCCGTCCGTAGTCCACGCCGTTTTCAGCTGGTATTTTTTGTCTAAAGCGGAAACTTCGAAAGAATACTCGGTTTACACCATAGTTGTGCCCCGAAACAGTCCAGTGCGACTCCTCTATACAACATGCGGCAATAATTGGGCGAAGGTATGATTTTTGAAGTTATTTTGAGTAGAAATTCGAATGGAAGGTCTTCATGACCTGTTGGACTTAACCTTAGGTCTCTAGGCTTTAAACGGGTGAAGTATGGTTATTCCGATGAAGGTATTTCTACGAAAGTGAATAATAAATCCTTGTAAAAAATGTGCGGCCTTCTCTAATTACTCTAGTTCCCAATCAAGCTGTAAAAAGAAAACTACCTTACACTCACCAGTCGGCCTGAATTTTGCTGCTGTCTCCTTGTTCGGTTGGGGTACCTTCACGCAGGTCCGATGCAAGGCCTGTTGCCCTGTCTGTGTCTGTAATGTTCATTCACGACAAACGTTATTTAAAGGGCATTGAAAGGACTGTCCGGAACACGTTTGAATCTATTATTCCAGCATTCTGGACTGAAAGAAGGGCATTGGGTCAAAATTTAAAATTTATTTCAACTCCGATACCATAAAACCCGTTTAAGTGGTTGATGATATCATATATACAGGGTGGAACCGGATAAGAGTCGAAGAATTTTTTCTGTTCTTCTGCATACCTGAGTGCCTGAGCGAGTGTTCTATCTCTATCTGCTCAAAAGTTATGTTTTGATTCGTGTTGTTGTCACTGAACTTTTATCTTACCTTACAACGTCGCTAATTCTCAGATCGTCTCGTTCGCCACTTATTTCTATTTTTAACTTCATTTTCGGATTCAGTACTAACCTTCCTATACAAATAGATCATTTGAAGACAAGGAAGGAATTGCATTTCAGCAACCCGAGTGGTGTTGTGTGGAGTAGTTTTTTTTGCATTTTCAGTAACATAAGTGGCCAACGATCTGAGAATTAGCGATGCTGTAAGTTAAGATAAAAGTTAAGTGACACGAACACGAAACAAAACATAACTTGTGAGCAGATAGAGATAGAACACTCGCTCAGGCACTCAGGTATGCAGAAGAACAGAAAAAATTCGTCCACTCTTATCCGGTTCCACTCTATATCATACGGTTTTACATACTGCAGTTGCTTTTTGGTACGTACCAGGATGGATTTCGTCACTGTCTTCACTCTCTGATGAGGAGTAGATGATTCGTCGGCCTGTTGACATGAATCATAGGACAATTCAAACCTTTCCAAAATAGGAATTACCTCCACAGAACGAGAGTGCGAAGAACCATGGATAGCATCTCACTATAAGACATTTATTATGACATTTTCTCAACGGACGAACTCTTTACCTTGAGCCTTCCGAGGACCAGGTGCTCTAAAAAGACTCCGGGCACAAGGGGGGTTTAATGTAGAAAACCCGGTATCGTCCATGAAGCGGTAATCTGTTTGACCAGTAGTACTGTCGTTGTCAAGATATACAGTTTCATTCTATACACAAGAGGTTGTTGTGAGACAGTTTTAGGATGAAAACTTGAGATTATACATATATATATAAGTTATGTTCTGTAGTATTACCAATGTTGCAATATTAAAGCTGACTCCACCTTTTGTTAACTAACACTCATGCGATCCGCCAACCCAGCAATTCCTTCCTTATAAACCATCTCCTTCGAGCGAGTCTCGCCAATCTCTTCTCGTACCTCCATCTAGCACATTCCCTCTGAACGTCGGGTGGTCAGTGTAAATAAAGTGTTTATTTAAAAACTAAACTATGAGCTTGGATTTCTTTGGGCCCAAATTGCCAGTCACCCCTACTGGATCCTAAAGTCCATTTGGTCCACCCTGTTTTTGGTCACAGTGAAGGTTAACTTACCACTTTTTGTTGATCGCCAGCACTCAGACCGAGCCCACTCGTCCTTTCTAGCAGAGTCATTGTTGTCCTCATTAGTACCTAAAAATCATAATGGAGAGTAAATGTTTTTGACCTATGTTCATAGGTGTATTTCCTCTGTTTGGGCTGATATTAAGAAATTTAATTATCAATCATTTAAAATCTTAATGTACGTACTTATTTGTTTTCGATTTTAAATTTTAGTTTAATCCTTTATGTAAATTGACTTTTCTTTGACCGGAGAGATGAAGCTTTACTTTAGGCTACTGCTGAGTATTCTGGGTAGGTTTCAGGAACAAACATTTAACTAAGTGCGTATATTTAATTTGATTTTAAAAGTAAACTTCAACTTAATTCGTAATATAGCTGGAAATTTTATTTGAAACGTAGCTTTAGAATTAAAAGTTACTAATATGTAGGTAGCTACAGTTACAGCTAATAACACGTACCTTTGCAAAGAGGCTCTTCATTAAGAAGAGGTGTTTCACATTCCCAAACACGTGTCTCTGAACTGCATGGTTCATCCATTTCTGAACGGTGAGGAAGAAACATGCATTATTCATAAAGCAACAAATATAGCCAAATCGTTTGAAGCGAAATATTCAGTAATAGTACAGCACAGTCATTTTTATTTGCTTTGTTTGCAATGATTTGAACTACTGGTACCAACTCACTTGACCGTTGTGCACGGAATTTTATCCTTTCTATGTTAGTAATGGCGCAACAGTCACTCTTGACTGGAAATAATATCACAAAATTAAAAACGTTTTACGTTAACACATGTAGAAGTTGACTGTGTACATGCACGAAAGTATGGTGACGTCACTGGCAGAGCGATGCAAGGTTGATAAAATGCCGTCCTGCCAGAGTGGAACTAACGGCACACCAGGTAGCAAGGACTGCCCTGCTGGGGGGCGTGCCTCCTAGTTCATCATAATAAAAATTAAGTTACTTACAAGGCTTTCGATGTATTTTCTGCATGTGATGAATAGCCCCTCCATGTAAGACATCATAGAAGCCTGTTTCACTATCTTTGCGTAGCACGTCTTTTCCTTGTACCACAACCACTTCTCCATCCACATCACATTGCAGAACGTAATCATCCATTGTCCTGATGTAGCTAACAAAAAAAAAAGTGTACATGTCGATCTATCGTTTAGGTAGGTACGAATACTAAGAAAGTATTCGTTTTCGACTCATGGCTCACACTCACTTAAAATTTGCAGGTTTCTTCATTTTTTTGACAATTTTTCACCAACTTCCTTGGATTATTTTCATAGTTCTCAAAATGGTATTCTTGACGAGACATTGATGAAATTTTGTGTTTTAAGGATGTCATAGTTTCGGAATTCGCAGAAAGATAATTGAATGAGGTGGGTGGGGGTGTTTCCCTTACGGAATTTTTTCGTTTAGGTCGGTGGTACTACAGTAACAGTTTTATCAAGATTTTTGTTCTCGTTCATCCGAATTCCAAAGGTTTTGTGGAATGGGAAGAATGGAGTATGGTTTTTGGAGCTATTTTTTGGACGTAAAATCGATTGCAATCTATTTCTAGCCCACTGCTTACCAAATTTCTCAGGCCAATTCAACCACAATTAACGATTTAAATATTCGTCCAAGATGTACCAAGCGCCGATGGACGATAGTGAAAGCAATCAAGTTATAACCGCTCGACAAATTTGGCCACTGTCGGCGTCGCTAGTAGTGGACTGTATTTTTCTAACAATATATATTTGTAATTATTTTGGACGTAGCAAACGATAACCAAAGGCAGCTTACCTGTTGGGCAATGCTTGTGGCTTGATGACCGCCGCGAATTAGTCCCGACGCTCCGAAATACACGGTGGAAGTGTTGGCGAATGACGACTAACTCGAACGCCGATAATTAGTCAATTTTCCGACAGGAAAAGAAACGGTGCTGGTCACAATAAAGTTGAGTAAGCACAACTCGAACGAATAAGAAAGTCTCTGCGGCGAACTCCGATGCGAAATGAGTAGTTGTTGAAGTTATTTCAAGAGCAGCTTTTTGGACCAGGACAAATCTGAATAAATTTCGTAGACGGGATTTAGTTGAGCACGAACTTGCAATTGATGGAGTTGGTATATCATAAGATTTGAAGACTTGGATGTACAAGGAAGAGGTAACTTACCCAGGATATGAGTTGAAACAAGTGTCCGTTGGAGAATCGAATACGAAAGGTGTTAGAAGATGACTGTTGGGAGTACGACCGACTTTCGCAACAATTAGTAGGAGAATGAGTTTGGAACTGATCTCTGTCGTGGAAAGAAATGTGGAAAGGAGGGGAGGAAATAATATTTTGGAATCCCAGAGGGTGTGGAAATTCCGAGGTCAAAAAACCTGGACTGATTCGGCGCTTTGCGACGAACATTACGTAACAGGAAGACATGGGGAATCGATTTTTGGCTCACATTAAAGAGCTCATACATGTTAGAAGAATGCCGCCCCAAGGGTGCCGTACGCACACGAGAATGTATTGTGGCCGTAAACTCCACCGCATCATAGTGCACGGGCCGACTATAGATCCATTAATCGAAATAGATTCCATTAAATTGGTCACCGAACTTTGTCAATACATTTGTGTGTATACAAAATAATTAACTCTCTTTTTTTTCGAGAATGCTGATCTCTCTATATCAAGCCATTAGTTTAATGCTACAAACCAAACCAAGTAACATGAGTTTTGTATTAGTAGGTACACGAGTATATACATACAGTAATAGTAACTTTTCCTATCCAAGACATAACCAGCTGTTATATATCGTTATTACCATCTGTTCCACCTGTCATACGTTTTGACGATTATAATGTAATACACCACCCATTATGAATCGCTCGGGTGTTTCCTATTGATTCACTTCTAATACTTACATTACATCGTGTCAGTTTGTGCACGAATAACGTAAAATACCGACTAAGCGTCATAACACACACCGAACCTACCTACCGTCACAGATTTGTGATGATAAGTAGGTGTAGAGTAACACTGACTTACCGCCATGACGGTAAGTGACCAAATCTGACGGTAATGGAGGTGAAAAGTCGCATTCAGTGACGTTAAGTCTACAGGTTTACCTCCAAGTTTGCGTCCGCTGAAGCCGTCCGTGATTCAATCGGACAACCCCCAGGCAACGAAGTTATAAAGGCAACAATTCGAATTTTACGCAGCTACCAGCAATCTTTCATCGCAACCAGAAACGATCAAAATGGCAACATTGATGTCCATTGGTAAAAAAATGATTATCGAACTCATCAATCAAGGTCGGCTCACCGTCCGTACACCTACGGACGGTGAGCCGACCTTGGTTGAAGTTTTTGATGAGTTTGATGATAATTTTTTACCAATATACAATGTAACTTTTGAACCTTTTGATTTTAATGTTACACCTTCAATACTTTAAACCAGCTGGAAGACGAAACATTTGACAAATTTCTCATTAAAATCAAAACCCCAAGCTCAAACATGTGAATTTCAAGTTCTTGAAGACAGCCTTATTCGTGACAAAATAGTCGTCGGAATAATTTACCATGAAATTAGAAACAAAATTACTGATGGACACTCAATTAACAGTTGATGAGGCTACAAATATCTGTCGGACTGCGGCCCAAACTTTAGTTCAACTCCCGAAAATGAAAATTAATTCTACTAGTAATGTAGATAATCTGCACGGTTATTCGTCACCATCAAAAAAAATCCTATAGCTAAACTAATTAATAACTGCAGTTATTGTGGTCGTACTCATCAAGTCCGCAAGTGCCCAGCATGTTGAGTTACACGTGAAAAATGTAGTAATAGGGGGCATTTCACCCAAATCTGTCGTTCACTTGCCAGTACTGAGCAACCTTCTCGTACGTGGGCGGTGAACTCTGTTGATGATCGTGATGATGACGAAGAGCCATTAGTCAATTCCATTGAACCGTTTCAAGACGAATGGTTAGAAAAAGTGCAAGTCAAACAGTCGGCCACCACATTCATGGTGAAATTGGACGCTGTGGCGCAATACAACGTCCCCCCCCCCCACATAGTCCAGGAACCGAGGGCTAAAAACGTTGACCGTTGAGTTGAAAGTTGGTTACTACTTTTTCTGATAGTTCCCTCAAATTGTTTGGTAAAACCCCGGTACTCCGCTCTCTCTGAAGTATGGACTAAGAAAATGGCGGCTCACCAAAAAAGTCAAAATTTGACTTATTAGTTGATAGTTACAATATTTACAACAGTTGAGGAGTTGCGAAGGGATCGTAATGCACCAATATGTTCATAATAGGAGGGAAAATAGCGTAGGTCCAGGGCGGAAGACGACGCGAAAAGCACTGGTTTCCGCCTCGCGCGGCTCGTTGGAAGAAGCTAGTAGTGGCAGGGGAAGACGATGGGCAAGAGGAAACATGTCGCTGGATGCCGAGCTTGCCGTCTCGCAACGAGGCCCAAACAGGGGGTTTTCCTCTATCTGAACTTGTCGTGCTTGCAACACTGAGCGCCTATTGGATTTTTGACCCCATCGTCAATCAGCACAGCTAGGTTTACCAAATTGATGTTTGGCTCGCAGTTAGTCTCCTGACAAGACCTTTGAAGGAGGCATTCCCAGTCTTTCTCAATCATTCTTCGACGTGTCAGCATTCAATCGTAGCAGTTATGTTGGTTAGTCAATGTCTGACAAGCAAGTATAGGTTACGAGATATTCCCACCTATTGAGCTCGTTGATGAGCGCTGGCCACCGTAGGTTGTCAAACGCTCGTCTGGAATCAATGGAAACTGTAACAATGTACATGGCCTATGCATGCTAGGAAACATTGCAAGTGTCAACAATTGCGTTTAACTTTGGTACACTCATACTGTCTACCAGTGACAAAGACTCCTTCGAGCGACTGCAGCAATATTATATTCATGAGCAATATTTCATCAAATGAACAGCTTTACTGAGATAGAGTTACACACAGGTACATACTTTTTTCCTAAAACTTGGAAAGTAGGAAAAGGTACCACCCAAAAAGAAACCATACAATTAAATATAAAGGAATACAGAGGGAGTCAGGACTAACCAGCCCAGGACTAACGCCGGCTATAGGTGTTACATCGCGGGGGGGGGGGGAGAAGGGCATGAGGAAGATCTGCTACGAGATTGCCCATTAGATGTACAAAACAGGAGCGAAATCGAGTCTAGGAGCGAAATCTAGGAAAATTAATATTATAGCAACTTGAAGGGTTGCTTATTCCGCTGGTTTAGCTGCCGATCGATGCAACACGTTCTTTTCTTTACTTGCATTTGAATACTTAATTTTTGTATTAAAGAAAGAGATTATTTTATCAGTCGTTGATACATAAAAAATTATGATTCGAGGTGGAAAATGGAATAAGTGATTCAGTTGGGGCATCGCGAGCGCCTGCGTTCCATTGAAAACCGTGCCTCTTGACAGTAATGCTCTCTGTGACAACCGTTCGCCATTTTTCCGAGGCACCGCCACCTGCCGTAATAGAAAACCGTAGCTAGCTGAATTATGTTTGTACAAAATTCAATTATTAACTGCCTGATTTAAATAGTAAACCATCAATAATTGGTTTTTGCAAATTAAATCTCTTTCTTCTAATAAGAGTAGTACGCAATGAATTACTTTATTTCACCGATTTACATTTCAATGGATATCGATAATAATAATGATTAACAATTTTTCATTTTTCTACTGGTTTGAAGCAGCCAATTTTCCCACTGATGAAACCCACGTACAGTGTTTACATATACATTCACCTTACAAACGATTTCAAACGGTATTCACCAAACATCCATATTCTCAAGGTTATTTTCAAAGTACGGGAGCTGAATCTTCGTTCAGCGCATTTCTTCATAACACATTTACAGGGAACTAAATGCAGGTGTGATGAGCTAGAAATCAACACAGGTAGCTGGACTATTACTATTACTCACAGAACTTTGGTGAGGAATCCTAACGCATAGCTCACGAATCCAACCAATTAAAAAAGTCTGAGTTGTATCTCTTCATCATGTTCGGTATTGAAACCTTCGGAGGAGGTACCTGTCACGTTACCAAATAAATAGTTGTTTGTCCTCGTCTTGCGTTTTCAATACGTGTGTACGTTTCTCTCTATACTTTCACCTAATTTGGGTAATTCACAAGTTTGTATTAATTGTTAACAACACGCTACACCTTTAATCCCTTGAAAACTACTACTGAGGTACTGAGGCAAGTATATTAAAATGTGGTGCCGTACTGCAATAGGGTATAATATCAATGGGGTTGTGGTGGGGTGGAGGGGAGCACCTATTTATACCCTCTAAATAAAATCGTGGTCCTTCAGAAGATGGTTATGCAAATACTACTCGAAAGGATCCATAGTAATTAGGTGTACCATCCAGTTACCGTACGTCAACGAGAACAAAGAAAAAGATACAGTAAAATTGGCTGCAGTGGACCACTGGAGTAGATTCAAGACCTGAGGGCATGAAGAAGCATGGGGGTTGGGAAGAAACATGGAGAGTTACTCAATTATTCCACTGTGCTACCGTAAAGACTTGAACTGTTTAGAAACTATCTTGAACACACGAGAAAATGTTTTCGTAACGTCGTAAAACAGACGATAGCCTAAATAAAAACCATCGCGCAGGCCACGATTCAAGGGATTATCCAGTTTGGTTCAGGTTATGAATAAATAAAACGAAAAAAATTATTGGGGCTGACTTAAGCTGGGGCAATGGGAGACAAGCCTCATAGTTGAGAAGATCTTCATCTTCTCCCAAGCGCTTGGCAGCATAACCACCTACCTACTGAATACGTTTGAAAGCTTTAATAGTTCGTGAAACAGTATTTAATTGACAGCATTGATCGCCATGTGGCCATCACATATGACATAGTTGTGAATATGACCGACCAGAGTGTTATAACGGTGAATGGTGGAGATTTGTACGATTTTTGATTTGTCATCGACTCTGAAGACGATGTGAAGAAACAGAGCTTCGGCGAAGGATTAATCGGTGATTCACAAGTTCTATAATTGAATATGAAGCTGGATCAGTTCCGATTTGACGCAATTCTTCGAACTCCTGTGATCGATTCTTCAAATCCGTCTCAAGGTTCGAGGCCAACGAGCACGTTCGACTCATGTGAACGATCATGCAGCCCAACGCTCTTCTGATTATCTTTACAGCAATTAATAACGGATATCATTCCAGGCGTTAATCTCTTTTGAAGCCGTAAAAACAACCTGCGACTCACTGGAGGAAGTTTATTAGGAAATCGTAATCAGAATCTAACTGAAAACAATAAAGAAAAAACGTGCTCCTGATATAGCGGGTTTCGATGGATTATCTCAGAATCAGGCTGAGGACAACCAACATAAACATATGTAAGATTATCGCCTGACCTCGCATCTTATTTCCTTGTTAATCACAACCTGGAGTTTTGTTAGCCACTCCATGTTGTTTTTCAAACCCACAGCTGTTGTTTTAGTTACCAAGAACTTTACTTTCATCTCCCGTTTTTGCTCATTTATAATTCGTTTGTACGTTAGAATCGACTTAGTTTTGGATTCTCAATAAATTTTGAGCATCGTTTCATTTGTATTATTTTGGTTAATGGATGTTAACCCGAAGTCTTACAAATCGAAAACTCGGTTCTAACCATGACGGACGCGCGAAGTTCCCGTTAATTGCCGCGGCCAGTGATGACAAAAAACCTCCGTTTATCACGTCAAACAGTTTCAGGTCCTCATTGAAAGGTAAATCTACGTATTCCCGCCAGACAAGCGTTCAATTGGGAATCATTATGAACTTGCAAAAAATGTAATCATCAAGAGTGCATTAAGGTCAATCAAATCGAGAGGCCAGTTTCGAAACATTACTATAACACTTGCAGGTGACCTACATGAATCTATCTCGACTCAGAAGGACATCCCTGTTTCGAGGGTGAGTACTTGGAGGAACATTCTGATCCCACAAAATATGAAGCAACCCCATCACATCGAACAATCATCACGTGAACAACCACCGGAATGGAAATCCTTGAAATCGGCCAATGATATTGTTCTGGGTAAATTCAATGGAAAAACGTCAATGCTTCAACTTGACTCACGACGCTAGAGACTGAATGTGCCCGTCTAGAAATCCCAAAGGGACGTTATTGCGAAGTCATCAGGTTGTTCATCGAGGGACCTGTTACCGACTGGTACACAGCAGAGTACTCAAAGCTTACCTAACCTCTTCCCCCGCACCAGCAGTTTTTGACAGGACCTTGCCAATTGTTATTTATACTGACACGAGCAAGGAGGGAATTGGCGCTATCCTTAAGCAGCCTCAAAGCGATGGCATTGAAAACCCAGTCGCCTATTTTTCAAAGAAACTGAATGAGAGCCAAAAGAAAAAAAAGACAATTTACATAGAAAGTATAGCGATTAAAGAAGCAGTGAAATACTGGCGGTATTGGTTGATAGGCCGGCCATTTTAAATCGTAACTGACCATAAGCCATTAGAAAATTTAAACTTGAAGGCTAGGACGGACGAAGAGTTGGATGAGCTCGCAAATTATCTCTTACAATACGATTTCAAGATAGTTTACACGACTGGATCAGCCAATACTGAAGCAGACTGTCTATCGAGAAACCCTGTTCTGGAAAGCGACTACGATAACGATGAATATGAACCCCTACGTACAACTAATCTACTGGAATTACAAGAAATAAAGAGTAGCCAGAAGAACATGATTAAGGATAAACAAGATATTTTTTAAAGGAAGGGATAATATTACGGAAAAATAATGCTGCGGAACGAATAATACTTGATAAAGAATAATGGGCTGCAACTGTTTAAGAAGGAACACTTACAATACGGCCACATAGGTACGAAACATATAATAAACACAATAAAAAATCATTACTACTTCCATAATATATATAAAGAAATTTATCGATTCTGTTCCATCTGTGTCATTTGCCTTAAAAATAAATCAAGACGAAATAGAGAAACAAGTTTTTTGGGTCACTTGGGACCCGCCAATACGCCGTTTCAAATCATGTCCATTGACACAATAGGCGGATTTGGTGGAAATAAATCAACAAAAAGATATCTACACTTATTGATTGTCCACTTCACTCGTTATGCTTTTATTTCACCGTCACCGAATCAAACTGCTGGAGAATTCATTAAATTAACTAAAATCGTACAAAACATTCATCAAATTGGCACATTGTTAACTGACCAGTATGCAGGTTTGAGCTCGAATGAATTCACTGAGTATCTTCAGGAAAACCATATAAGTCATCTCTATACTGCCATTGATCACCCTGCTTCCAATGGACTACACGTACGTTTGAACCAAACACTAATCAATAGAATAAGATGCGAAATTAAGCAAAATAAACACAAAATAGCGTGGACGTCAATAGCGAGAAGATGTACTGGGGAGTATAACAATATAGTACACATCGTCACCTTATATACTCCAAATTATTTGATGAATTGTATTATGTCAGATTTGGTTCCAAAAGAGTTCCTAAAAATCCCTGATTATCAAAAGGATGTAAAGTAGCTTTCAGAAACTCAGTAAAAGCACATGAAGAAAACAAGAAGAGATACGATTCTTAAAGAAAAAACATGTCACTTGATATTGAGGACAGTGTATATGTTGAGAACGGAAATAAGCTTAACCGTAACAAGCTAGATGAAATTCGTTTAGGGCCTTTCGCCATTGTCAATAAACTCTCCAACTCGGTATAACAACAGAGAAGACAAGCGCTCATACCACATTAGCAAGATCATCAAAGTAAACAGTCAAGACTCTAACATGCTCAGCAGCTATCCGTTTGGGAAACTCTCAACTACAGTGGTTTGACTGGGTGCAGTGGCACCTGTTGTGGTTCAATTATTTAAATACCTATATGACAATAATTAGAAACAATAATTTGGTCAAATCCGGATTATTGAGCATTGGGCATCTACGGGATACACGGTTTCGCGGCCGTTTACGTTTACATGACACTTGTTTACAGGACGGGATGTCAATTTCCTTACTTTACTGTAACCTCATAAGTCCACTGACTTCTCGATATGGCTTAACCGCATACCACAGTGATCTCGGCTAGCGTGGTGGGCGCGAAAATGATCTACTTATCTAGCCTTGATCAGTTGGATCATGATCAGCGGCGTTTTGGTGAACGCGGCCCTAAATTATCTAGTGTTAAAAGTTGAACATTTATTTCCTGTCCTCTTTGTTCTCAGAGAGACGAAATCACCGCCTGTTTCTCCAGTAGGAGCGGGTTTTTAATAATTCGCTGGCTAACTGGCGTAACGTTTTAATGAAATGTGAGAAACGCAAATAATTAAAAAATAAACAGAAAATCCGAAATGTCACTGGAGTTACGAGATAAAATAGTTATGGATCTCCACTTTATTATATCGGATGCTGATGACCGAATTGAATATCAGTTTTCAGACCAGAATAAATTAGAAAGAGAATAGCCGGTAAATCGAAAGCTCAAAGCTCAAAAACGCAGCCTACAAAACGCGAAATACCTAAAAAACAAGTCGTAAGTTTAATTTCTCACAGTCATCCTTCAACCTTGTCTCCATAAAGAGACGCATTAACATAGCTCTACAAAGTTACTAATAATTCAATCTTCGTCAGTAATCAATGATATTACATGTAATTTGGACGCGTTCAAAATAGGCTATCGAAGATTTTGCCATTAGTCTAGACGTCGTGGATGGTCACAGACATGGATATAAGACCTACTTGAAATACCATGCTAGTTGCCCGATTTTGAGCTAGGCTACATTTCGAAAACTGAAAAAATTCCCACCCAGATATTCTTTCCTTGATTTCAAATATCTTTCATATTCGTGTCCGCGAACACCCATGACTTCATGGCAAACGTTCAAACTTTTAGTGAGGTTACCATTTTTGAATAGGGTCCAAATTCCGGAAAACTGAAAAAACGCCCCCCCCCCCCCCCAGATATCCTTCCGCTGATTTCAAATTTGTGTCATATCATATCTGCCAGCATTCACGACTTCTTGGCAAACGGTCAAAATCAAGTCAACCTTGGTCAGGACAATCTGCATGAAAGCTTCCATGACGTTTGGTTAGGAGGGATCATCCTCTCCCTCTTCACACATAGACCTTAGTGGGCTGTACCGGAGTGGGCTGCTGTGTAATCACATTGCTCAGCTCCTCCTACAAAAGGGATCTTGCTCTGGGCGCAGTTGCTTGGAAGCTATCTGCGTGTGAAGCCAGCCGGGTAATTGTAGCCAGGTGACCAGGGGGGTAACCAGGTCTTGCGACGGAATCGCAAGTTTGACATTTGTCCAGAGGTCCTGGATGGTCGCAGACATGAATATCAAACTGACTTGCCATCAAGGGAAGAATATCTTGGTGGGACATTTTTCAGTTCTTCTAAATTTGGCCCCATCCAAAATTGGCAACCAAATCTGCTCAGAAGGCATGGATGATATTGTTACGGGGGGGGGGGGGGTTGAATAGAAAGCAGTATCGCACTAGGTGAGTTGGGAAGTAGTACGATAGAAACTGAGTGCAATTCGAACGAAGAGTTTTATCCGCAAATTACTTTAGGAGATGTTTAACCACCACAAACAGGGAACACACTGGGTGTGAGCAAACACGAGCGTGGGCGACAGGAGAACCGCTCGGTTTCAACTGATGGCAGCGAAGTCTCAAGCAAATCTGGGCATTTGAGGTGCCCAGTCAACACAAATGCCCCGGACGAGCCCCTGCTGAATGGAAGGGTTTGGTTCGTCCCAGTACAATATGAAACAAATTCGAAATCACTAGAAAGAATATCCAGGTGGAACTTTTTCCATGTTTCGAACTTCGGCCTCATTCAAAATTGGCCGCCTATACCACTTGATTTTGACCATTGGCCAAGAAGTCATGGATGGTCAAAGACATGAACATCCCACGCAAACTATTCTTCGAAACTTGGCCACTTTCAAAATAGGCCTCCTTACAAAGACTTTGACCGTTTGCCAAGAAGTCGTGAATGTTCCCAAACATAATTATGCAGCCAAGTGAGGCCCGCCACATTGGTCTGACATCGCAGGCATGAGTATTGGCTGGAGCAAGAACCGCAACCTAGGAAGGTCTACGTAGACGTCACAGCTGGGTCTCACACCCTGTTACTAAAATTGCAGGCTTGGCGAGTAGTAGCAGGTGCAATGCAGAGCCATTACATGGTTATTGACTTAGCTGTAGCAGATGACAACATCCTCCGTAAAGACATACGTGAAAAGTGACTCCGCACAAATATTGCTGACTGGCCACAATTCTCTAAGGTAGTGGAAGGTGGACTGCATGCTGCAGACACTGACCTAATAGCCATGCTGCCACACCCAAAGAAATCATGTACTTACCACTGCACTGCACTGTGCGGCGTTCGCTCACGACCAACCAGCTCAAGATACTGAAGCCCAGAGGATAGCAAGGGAACTGATCATGGACCACACGCACGAACCTGACATCCCATTGTGGACAATAGGCGACCTCGACAAGCCCCTGCGACCTCAAAGCGCAACATACCTCCTAGGTCAAATAGAAAGAAAGCAAAATGCTAAGGAAGGTTGAGTGGACAATCTTCAGAGGCCTTCTTAATTTATTTAATCACTGTTTGCAGGTTGGACAGTTCCCCACTCAGTGAAAGTCTACACGTGTCGTCACTCTTGAATGTGACCACAATCTGTCAGACCCGCGATATCGGAGACCACTCAGCCTTCTTTCCGTATTAGGCAAACCATTATAAATCTCAAAGAAGTCTTTGGCCGCAAACCTCACAGCCAGGCAATACGGGTGCACCAAAGGAAAGTCCAAGCAGGATGTCATTGTAGAAATTCAACGTGTTTCCCTGCTGGCACTGGCTAAGTCCGTCGTAGCAGTTCTGATTGACGTCAGGGGAGCGTTCGACAACCTTTGGTGGCCAGCACTCGTCAATAAGCTTAAAGGTAGGGGAATCCCTCGAAACCTGTAGTTGCTCGTCAGAAGTTACCTGACAGACGGAACTGCAACGATCGAATGGAGGCATGTCTCTGTCTGGAGAAAGATTGGGAAGGTGTCCCAACAGGGCTCGATCCTTGGACCGCCACTCAGGGCCGCCTTCTTCGAAGGATTTCTCAGGAGGCTCATGGAGACTGACTGCGAGCCGTACGCCTATATGGATGACTTGACTGCACTGATTTGCAGAGTGAGTTCGTCAAATGGAATAAATCCACCCTGTGCTTCACACCGTCATCCAATGGTGCGAGCGCGTCAAGATGCAGGTGGCTGAGGAAAAAAACCAGTTAATCCTCTTGAAAGGAAAAGTGAATAATCCACGATCAACACGCTTTGGCGGTCACAGGCTTCTTCTTGAAAAGCACGTCAAGTATTGAGGAGTGAATATAAGTGAAAGGTGAGGCTTCTGCCAACACCTCCAGTCCCTTAAAGCCTCTACCATTGCACGGTTTGCCTCACTGCGTCCACTTACTAATGCCACTTGGGGTGAGTCACCATGACACTATCCTCATGTATAACGCCATATATGTAGGCGTGATTGGCTACTGCCCCATTGTCTGGGGTAGCAAACCAACAGTCAATCAAAAGAGAGTATTGGTCCAATCCCAGAGAGCTGTGCTTCTGTGGACAGCCAAGGCCTATAAGACTGTATCAACAGAAGTCACTGGTAAATCACTGGTTGATTTGACCGTTGAGTGCATGGTTGACAAGTGATGAGTGAGACAGAAGTTTCCCCCGCTTTGGGCTGAAATCCGTGCGGATCTCATCACAGAACGAAAACTTGCTGCTACTGACGAATGAGTGTTCGTCATGACACATATAAGTTCTTTCCGAACATCTGTGAACGTCTTTCTAGAAAATGGGTTGATCTAGACCACTGGATGAGCCAGCTCCTCACGGGACGTGGCTCCACTTCTTCTCTCTCAAAGTGCCGTGTCAGTTACTCCACTTCAGCTGGACCTGATGGTATTTCACCCGACAGATGGAATAAGGCCCTGACGGCTGTTATACTGTTAGTTCTCAACTTACATCTCTTCAAGGGAAAAGCTTTTGCTGGATTGTCACGTACCCGAACTGTCTATGTCCCCAAGAAAGGTGGTGATGGGTCGGGAGGCTATAGACCAATTTCAATATCGCCTGTGGTCTTTCAGCACTTCCAAAAAGTGTTGGCATCTCGTCTCCAGGTGGCTGGGTCATTGGTGACATCCAGAGGGCGTTCTGGCCAGTGGATGGTACTGCGGAGAATCTCACGACTCTGCAGACGGTGCTATCCCTGGCATAGAAGAAAAGAAGCAATTTCATATGGTTGCGCTAGACGTTGCTAAGGCTATTGACACAGTAAGCCACCAGACTTTGGACAATTGCCTCCATGGTGTGGGGGCTCCAGATCGACTTATTGATTATGTGAGCTCCCAGTACTGTGGGGGTGTGACGCCCTTGCACGTTGGAGTAAAGATGTCTAGGGACGCGGCAATAGGGCATGGCGTTCGGCAGGGGGACCCTCTGTCTCCTATACTTTTCAATCTTGTGATTGATACTGCACACCAGGTACCAAGGGGGGCTTGCAGATCCCCCTTGCCAAGTTTGTGAGGTAACTGCTTACGCATGTGTGGATTGGGGGTGAATCCAGAGAAGTGCGGGTCGGTTTCATTGATGCCGTCATATAGAGGTTACAGTGTGAAGGTCCTCGAGACGTGGTGGTATCTTGGGATCGAGTTTCTCTGTGCAACCTCCTCAGCCGGAAGCCGTGTGGACCTTGGTGATTATCTTCAGAAAGTTGCCAAAGCAACACTGAAGCCACAGCAGAAGCTGCGCCTCCTTCAGACGTACTTGCTTCCGAAGCTGGCCTACGGGTTGGTTTTTGGCAGGTTGACCGTCCAAAGGTTGATAGAATGGTGCGCTCTACTGTTCGTGCTTGGCTTGGCCTTCTAGATAGCGTCCCATGTGCGTACATTCATGCTTCAGTTCGATCAGAGGGACTCGGTGTCATAGGATATATGTGGGTCACTCTAGAAATTCCGGAATTTCAACTACCGCCGTTTCGCTTACTACCAGTTCTAAACGTTTTTACCCAATAACTCTGGAAAAGTGATTACTATCCTCTTCACAAAACGTTTTTACAGCCTCATTAATTCTCTGTGTACCAAGTGCTCAATAATGGTCCGGGCATGAGTACTGTGTGGAAGTTATGATTGGTTCGTCCCCCATCTATCTACTTAAAACTTGAATTTATTAGATCACGTAGTTTGCGTAAAATTTCAGCTGTAGGGGTTCACTAAGTTTATACAAATCCAGAACATTGCACATAGAAACTAACAGCTCTTGATATTGCGCAATTTATTACTTATTTCATATGTTGATCGAGAAACGAGTGCATAGGTAACGAGATAAGAAACTATCGACATGATTTTTCTAGGAAGTTCGTTGTACTGTTCTGGGATAGGTAGGAATTGAGAAAGATGCTATTAAATGGTTTCAAGTCCTAGTTTAAATTCCGGAATTTATGGACTTGCTTCTAATTGTTTTATAAACTTCGTTGAACGTCTCCAGTTTCGATAGCTTCTTGGACAATACAGCACCGTTTCATCGTTGGCATTTCAACCATGCAGAGTGCACTCTGGAAGTCGCAAACGACACCAGCTTAATATAATCGATATGCCAACACCTTTCGGAAGTGTTGGAAGACCACAGACGACACTCAAATTGGTCTGTAGCCCCTCGGCCCGTCGATCCGACAGTTCTCGTACGCGACAATCTAGCAGCTTAACAATGTTAATAGCTTCATTCCATATATGAGGTTAAATATCATCAAATCTAGCTGAAATGGAGTTGTTGACACGGCACTTTCTTACAAGGTTTCCTGTAAACGTTTACTCTATTTTATCGGATGACCCAACTAGTACCCAAACTTGTCTATTCGAGAAAACGTGCGAAAAGGAACCAGAGCAGGAACGATCCAAGTTTGCTTCTACAATCAAATCGAAACTTGAGAGGCTATCGGCCGTTCAACCGGCGATGTTTGCCCCTGCGATTGTGTCGCAGTAGTTCGCTTAACCTTTCATATCTCCCTCTCTCCTGTCCGGGTCTCCTAGTCAATTCCGGGTCTCTGACATTCGTAAGATTTCTCAAACCTTATACCGAGTTTCTCAATCGAACAAAATTCTGTGGGCTGAAGGAAGTTCCGAATCTTTAATTTAAGGGGATTATTTTTATTAGCCCTGTGACACAATAGACCCTCCTGAAAGCGACTATCCTAACTAACATTCTAAATTCAACTAACGCCACGATTTGATTGAACATTTTAGGGGCGGTTTCTTCAAACCTGGGTTAAAACTAATCGTCATTTTACCTCGTCAAATATTCTATATTTTGAATAACATATGGGCTCTACGGACATGACCAATTATTTAAACCTTAATATCAACTTCAGTTTACTAGCAAATAAAAGTTTATTAAGCGCCGCCGTCAAATGAAGATAATGGCGATAGGTACGATCGAAAAAGTAACTGTTAAGGTCTCGTTGTTGGTGTGTTGAGGGAATCTTATAGAAGTGTTTGCTTTCGTTGGCTGTAGTAAGTAGAAAGGAGAGTTGTTCAATCGGCTGAAAATTTTTTTTGAGTTCTCCTCAGATCTCTACATTTCAGATTCTTTTGCGTCCGAAACACGCTATTTGGGAACATGGTCTGTGTGTGTGTGTGTGTGTGTGTGTGTGTGTGTGTGTGTGTGTGTGTGTGTGTGTGTGTGTGCACCCTGCAGTCGGGGGCCCAGAATGCCGCTGACGCATTCTCTGCGTGTCGTATGAGCCGACTAAAGGAAAGCCGGGTGGGCCCAACGAAAGACAACCTCCACCTCTACGAGGTCCCTGCAGGATTACATCCAACGAGGCTTAACTGTGGCTGGGCGTCACAGTGTACTCTGTCGCCACACTGTGCTCACCCTGCAGTTGGGGTCCAGAATTCCACTGCCATTACTCCTGCGTGTTCGTATAAGCCGGACTAAAGGGACACAACTTACACTTCATTCACATACATGACACACTGGGAACCCCCTACCTTTAGCTGGGATCGCATAGGAACACACCCCCGCAGGAAGGGGGACAGAATTCTCCTGCCGTATCCTCTGCGTGGCCGTTAAATCCGGCCTTAAAAGGGGCTTAAAGCTCACGACACTGACATACACAACATATTCCAGATACAAAATACACTGCAACGGCTTGCGTAGCAGAACACATTAACATAAAACACTCATAATGAGCGAAAGACAGTCCTGGAAGTAGCTCACTAACACCTTTGAGCGATCCCTATAGGTGCGGCCTTCGGAATGAGGAGGGGAAAAACCAGGTTTGAGCGTTCCTGGGGCGGCTGATAGCGTGTGTCCCGCTCACCACATCACCGGTGGCCGAGGGCTGACTCTGAGCAACGGCGAAAAATCCCTCATGCGTCTTAGTCGGTGGGTGGCCGGACTGGCAGCTGCGGCGCATGTGGGGGCCTCCTTTGACCCTCAACGGACCAGCGAAAGGGGCTAGAATCAATATGCCTGAGGAGCTTCAGGACACTGCCTCGAGCACCTCTCGCTCATACCACTAACACACACAACAAATGAACTCACAGGATACACTACACCAGTCCGCTTCTTTAATCACCCCAAATAAGTAAAAACATGACAAAGTCAACTAAATCTTCAGCAGGTAATAAAAGCATACCTGCCTCTTCCTTCCGGGCTCGCCAAGCTCGACCCCTCCCTCCTCGGACGATGAGCAACCTACTCGTCGTCCAACCAAGCAAAGGGCGGAAAAGAACCGGGCAAACCGCGTCCATCTCCCCTTCTCCCCTAGTAGCCCGGGCAACCTGGCTACTACAAGCACTCGGCATTCTGTTGACCTAATCTGTCGGACATGGAGCGATTTGCGCTTATGTCCAAATCATCCACGGCCAGCTGGCACGGATGAGGCCAACGCGACAGGACCCATGCGGGACCTCGTAACTAGCTGCCTCTTCGAGAATTTCGAAGCTGGCAATCAAAGCTAATGCCCCCAACGACATCGCCCCTGCCACTCCGCCCTGCGTGGAAACTGTGGCGGCTGTTGTGAGGAAGAGCTGCGAGGGCAGTGCCCAGCAGCCAGTGCCACCAGCCCCCAAGCTCGAGGAGCAACGGCGAGCCAGGGTAGTACCCCAGGCCCTCATATGCGGCAAAAGCCGCTACTGCGCCTTCCTCCCCCTCATGGAGCTGAGGCGGAATGGCAGCCTGCCAGGGCCAGGAAGCGCAGAGGAAGCAGCAACAGGCCCCAGCTAAGGGAAGTGCAGGCCGAGGGCAGCGCCCCGCCACGGCTCAGCCAAAAACAAGGGCAAAAATAAAAGAAAAACAAAATAAAAAGCCTCCACCGCTTGCCAAACTCCCCTAAAAACCCACGACAAAACGTGGTAGTGGTTAGGCGGACATGTGAGGAAGGAGGCTGGTCCTCCAACCCTGACGCAATGGAAGCGCTTATGCGGGGTGTCCTGCTACGGACCTCCAAGCTTTAAGCGTCCGGAGTGCTAGAACATCCGCACCGCAGTAGGAGGTGGCGCCGTCATTGTGACGAAACGCCAGAAATGGCCAAGGCGCTCACGAGCCACATTTCACGAAAAAGGAGTTGAAGCTCAAGCGTCAGCCCCCTGGGTCGTTTCACGCCTGCTGCTGTGCGACGTGCGGACCGACCTTCAAAGAGGACTTGGCCCAACAAGTTGTTGAGCACAACCCTGCGTTAGCTTGCAGCCGCAGGATGTCAGGCCTCTCTTCACTAAAAGCGTGGAAGACAGAAGGATTGGGTGATTGAGGTATCACCCAGCCTATACAAAAAAACTAGAGGGCAAGGCACCTCCAAATAGCCTGGCAGCGGTGCGCCATACGAAAGTACCAAGCCCCACTCAGTGCTACAAATGCCAGCGCTATGGCCACCTGGCAGTGGCCTGTACAAGACCTGTTGTGTGCGCCTGGTGCGCCTTGCCACATCTGGAGTAAGGAATGCAAGCGCGATGCTCCTCAAGTGTGCCAATTGCGTCGAACGCAAAATCCAACAGGTCGCACACTCTACCGAGGCGCTGCGGCTGCAATGCGATTCGTCCAGCGAGCGATAGCCCTCCAGGAGTCACGCAGTGGATTATGAATAGGTCAAAAACAGTTCGAATCCTTCAGCACAACACAAATAAGATTGCCCAGTTATGGCTGAGTTGCTGCAAAAATGCACTCAAGAAACGCTGCAGTGTCCTCGCCATACAGGAACCGTACATAGGATCCAAAACTCTTGGTCTCGGATCGCAGGCACGAGTGGTGGCTGGAGCAGGGCGAGCCAAGGCAGCAGTAGCCTGCATCGGCCGTCCATTGACATGCTCGCACTCACTCACCTGAACAGCCAGCACTTGGCCACTGTGCTCATCCAAGCCGGTGTCTTTGGGCTGGTTGTAATATCATTTTACAGGCAATTTGGCGCACCAGTTGCCAACAGCCTTCAACCACTCGAGCGGGCTCTAGCAGGCCTATCAGGACGACCCTGCATAGTATGTGCTGAAGCAAACGCCAGATCACCATTGTGGGGATCCCCAACCCTGGATGGGGCGGGCGAGGCGTATGTAGAGCTGCTCACCAGGTACAACTTGAATGTTGCCAACGACCCCATGACTGAGGCGACCTATGATGGTCCGGGAGAAAGGTCGTGTATAGACGTCACAGCCGTGTCTCACACCCTGCTACTCAAATTGCAGGGTTGGCGAGTCGTACCAGGTGCAACGCAGAGCGATCACATGGTTATTGACTTTGCCATCACGGATGACAACATCCTCTGCAAAGACACGCGTGAAAAGCGATTCCGCACAAAAAATGCCGACTGGCCACAATTCTGTAGGGTACTGGAAGGTGAACTGCGTGCGGCCGCGACACCGGCCTAATAGCGCAACATCCACACCTGAAGAGGTGGACAGCAAAGTGGACATGTTTACCACAGCACTGCACTCTGCTGGGCTCTCTGTACTTGGCCAACAGAAACACAGGGCGATCAAAGTCCCATGGTGGACTGAGGAACTTAATCCCCTCAAGCAAAGTGCAAATAGAGCCAGAAGGATGTACCAAAACACTCGTGACCCTGATGCCAGAGCAACACTCCGAACTGCCTTCATCCAAGAAGAAGGCCTTCCACCGCTACCATCAAACGAGCCAAACGGCAAGGCTGGCGAAATTTTGTGGAAGCGGAGAGCTCTGAGAACCCCTGGGGCAGACACTACAAGTCCTCCATAGGAAAAGCAAACGTAGGCAAGTCTTAGCTGCGATGCAAAATGAGTCAGAGCTGGGCCTGCAGCATCAGCTCACTGGAAACCCTCCGAGAAGGCGTTCCCAGATGACCAAGTAGCTCGAGACACTGAAGCCCAGAGGACAGCAAGGAGCTGATCATGGACCCTCCGAACAGAGCCCGACATCCCATTGTGGACAACAGGCGACCTCGGCAGGGCCCTTGCGACCTTAAAAGCCCAACAAATCCCCGGGCCAGACAAAATAGAAAGCAATATGCTAAGGAAGGCTGAGCGGACAATCTCCAGCCGGTCTCCTTAATTTATTTAATGACTGTCTGCAGGTCGGACAGTTCCCCACTCAGTGGAAGTCTGCGCGTGTTGTCACTCTTCAAAAGGAGGCGACCGCAATCAGTCGAACCCGCGATCATGGAGACCACTCAGCCTTCTTTCCATATTAGGCAAAACACTAGAAATCTTGATGTTGCAGTCTCTCGAAGGAGTCTTTGGCCGCAACCTCACAGGCAGGCAATACGGTGTACCAAAGGAAGGTCCAGGATGTCATTGTAGAGATTTGGCGTGTTTCCTGCTGGCACCGGCTAAGTACGTCGTAGCAGTTCTGATTGACATCAGAGGAGCGTTTGACAACCTTTGGTGGCCAGCGCTCCTTAATGAGCTTAAAGGTAGAGAATCCCCGCAACCTGTACTCGCTCGTCAGTAGTTACCTGACAGACAGAACTGCTACGATCGAAAGTAGGCATGTCTCCGTCCGGAGAAAGATTGAGAAGGGGGTGCCCACAGGGGCTCGGTCTAGGACCAGCACTCTGAATGCCTTTCGAAGGTCTTCTCAGGAAACTCATGGAGACTGACTGCGAGCCGTACTGCCTATGTGGATGACTTGACTGTGCTGATCTTTGCAGAGTCAGTCCGCCAAATTGAAGAAAAAAACTCACCATGTGCTCCGCACTGTCAACCAATGGTGCGAGCATGACGAGATGCAGATGGCTGAGGAAAAAACCCAGCTAACCCTCTTGAAGGCCAAAGTGAATAATGCACCCTCAATACGCTTTGGCGGCCACAGGCTCCTTCTTGAAAAGCACGTCAAGTATTTAGGGTGAATATAGCTGAGAGGAGGGGTTTCAACCAACACCCCCAGTCCCTTAAAGGCACTACCATTGCAACGTTTGCCTCACTGCGTGCCATTAGCAAGGCCACTTGGGGTGTGTGTTACCACGACACCATCCTCATGTATAAGGCCATCTATTTAGGTGTGATTGGCTACTGCCCCGTTGTCTGGGGTAGCAAACTAACAGTCAATCAAAAGAGAGTATTGGCCCAATCCCAGAGAGCTGCGCTCCTGTGGATCACCAAGGCCTACAAGACTGTATCAACGGAAGCACTCCAGGTGATCACTGGTCAGTTACCAGTTGATTTGGCTGTCGAGTGCATGATTGACAAGTGGAGAGTGAAACGGGAGCTTCCCCGCTTTGGGCTGAACTCCGTGCGGATCTCACCACAGAACAGAAACTTACCGCCATCGATGAATGGGCTCTAGAGAAATGGCAAGCGAGATGGAATCCTCGTCAAAGGACGTGATACGTATGAGTTTTTCCCCAACATCCGTGAACGTCTTTCTAGAAAATGGGTTGAGCCAGACCACTGGACGAGTCAGTTCCTCACGGGACATGGTGACTTCAATGCGCGGCTCACTTCTTTCCTGAAAGACTCTCCATTATGCACGTCTTGTGTCTCCAGTGCGGAGGAAACAAGAAACCATGTGCTGCTCCACTGTAGTTTCTACAACAGTGAGCGACGGTTGTTAGTAGGGCAAACGAACTTAGCAGCATTGACTGCTACAAAGGAAGCCTATAACCATTTTGCAAAGTTCGCAAAGAAGGTGATCGCTAAGAAACGTGGTTATAGTTGGTCTGTCCTTTTTGAAACTTGCCACCCAAGTAAAAGTAAGATCAGGTAGGAAACCAGATTATGAAATACTCCCAGATGGTACGGGATTCCTCAGGTGGTCAACCTCCGCGCGGTAACACACGGGCAACAGCTCTCTACGGTGAGACTGGCTAAGACCAAATACCTGCCGTACCTCCACAGGTCTGAGTTCGGTGGATGCTGCAGGGGCCGGCCTCTTGCATATTAGCGAAACCGCAACTTCTATGACTGATATAATCCTCGTCGAGGGTTTAGGTACAGTCGCCAAATAAAGAAACAGACCTGTGTGTGTGTGTGCCATTACTAAGGCCACTTGGGGTGTGTGTTACCACGACACCATCCTCATGTATAAGGCCATCTATTTAGGTGTGATTGGCTACTGCCCCGTTGTCTGGGGTAGCAAACTAACAGTCAATCAAAAGAGAGTATTGGCCCAATCCCAGAGAGCCGCGCTCCTGTGGATCACCAAGGCCTACAAGACTGTATCAACGGAAGCACTCCAGGTGATCACTGGTCAGTTACCAGTTGATTTGGCTGTTGAGTGCATGATTGACAAGTGGAGAGTGAAACGGGAAACGCTTTGGGCTGAACTCCGTGCGGATCTCACCACGGAACAGAAACTTGCCGCCATCGATGAATGGGCTCTAGAGAAATGGCAAGCGAGATGGGAATCCTCGTCAAAGGGACGTGATACGTATGAGTTCTTCCCCAACATCCGTGAACGTCTTTCTAGAAAATGGGTTGAGCCAGACCACTGGACGAGCCAGTTCCTCACGGGACATGGTGACTTCAATGCGCGGCTCCACTTCTTTTCTCTGAAAGACTCTCCATTATGCACGTCTTGTGCCTCCAGTGCGGAGGAAACAAGAAACCATGTGCTGCTCCACTGTAGTTTCTACAACAGTGAGCGACGGTTGTTGAGAGGGCAAACGAACTTAGCAGCTTTGACTGCTACAAAGGAAGCCTATAACCATTTTGCAAAGTTCGCAAAGAAGGTAATGGCTAAGAAACGTGGTTATAGTTGATCAGTCCTTTCGAAACTTGCCACCCAAGTAAACAGTAAGATCAGGTAGGGAACCAGATTAAGAACTACTCCCAGATGGTACGGGATTCCTCAGGTGGTCACCTCCGCGCGGTAACACACGGGCAACAGCTCTCTACGGTGAGACTGGCTAACGACCAAATACCTGCCGTACCTCCACAGGTCTGAGTTCGGTGGATGCTGCAGGGGCCGGCCTCTTGCATATTAGCGAAACCGCAACTTCTTTGACTGATATAACCCTCGTCGAGGGTTTAGGTACAGTCATCAAATAAAGAAACAGATCTGTGTGCGCGCGCGCGCGCGATTTAGAGAAAACGGTTGACCAAATCAGCTCAAATTGGATATCTAGCCAAAACAAGAGTACGAGCAAAATCCGCCAAAACTAACTATGGTCACCATAGTGATAAAAAAAAAATATTTAAAAAAATAAAAACGGTTCTAAAGGTTTTGATCAATGCTCTATATGACGCCAATAACATAATATTCCGATCCGTTGGAAAATTGCAAAATGACGAGAGCCCCCACATTTGTTTGTTTCTCATAAACGTCGTCCATTCCCCAGTCGTCAAGTTTGGGCCTGTCAACAATATCCGTTCACAGGGCGTGAGGTGCTCGATCTGGCCGTCATGGTGATTCGCCTTGATGGCAATCTCCTACCCTGGACCACCAGGCGTCCACGCCTAGAAGTGACTGCATCAGCTTGTGTGCGTGTTGCTCAATAAAGAGGGCAGTCGAATATATGGACTGTGTCCTTTACCTTCCTAGGATTGCACAGGCAGGTGTTCAAGGCCCGTCGCCTGAAAAACCATACCACCACGGTAGGCAGTTTGGATTGAGTGGATCAGAGTGTGAAGGTGGCAGTGGTTGCTGCATCATAGGTAGCCAGCCACTGATCCATGATTCACTGATGTGGCAGAATCAGCTGGCTTCTCTGCTGCCTCCTCTCATGCCAGCATAGCAATTAGTGAACTCACCCTCAACCGTTTCATACGATAGTGCCTCTTTTGATGCGGGACTGTGCACAGCGCAGCCCTCCAAGGACAGCCAGCAGTTACCTCGTGCCAAACGTCCCTGCCACCCAGTCTAGCAGAGGCAAATCTGTCCTCTAGGAAGCTGGCCAGGAGTCTGAATCAGTTAGGAGGTGGGTGAGCGCATACTGAATCCGATTCCACTGGCCACCAAACTATATTACATGCTCCTTTGACGTTGTAGAAGGTTGCCAGTGGTGGATGACATCTGTTGGGCTGGGATTAGGAACTCTGGCAAACTGATGCTGGTAAAGGCACTGATGAATGAGGTCTCTTGATAGGCCGCTGCATAAGTGCCTGATGAACCTGGGGCTTTGCATAGTGCCACAGAGTGAAGAAGAGTGAAGAAGCAGCAGTCCATGACTGAACGTCTTGTCCCTCACATGTGAGCCTCAACGTCCTCCTGAGCCTTTTATCAGTGACTGTGACCCAATTATGGCAGTCGCCGCAGAAGACAAGCCTACTTTTAGGTGAAGGGCCAAACTGTGACGGTGGAGTCGATGGAGTGTCAAAACAGCAGAAGTTGCATACATTATGTTAGATGAGGTGGGCTTGGGCAACCCTGTGTGTGGTGGGTGGGGGGGGGGTGGAGGTGATGCTGATTTACATGAAGATGGATTTGCCATCGTGATGTTTGGAGTAAAACTAAACTCGTGGGGGGGGGGATGAAGAGGAAGTATGAGCAGACCCCATTTTTTCTTGGTCACTCACAGCGGCAGAATAGCTTATTTGAGGTAGACAACTCGTTAGCAAGCCCCCCCCCTCCCATCGTTCGCTATAGCACCAGTTAGCCATCTTCCTGAAGGTCCACTAATGCGTGTCATGTATCCCTCTAGGCCGTCATCACCGACCACATCGATGATGCCCCTTTAGGTCGACAAACACACACAGACCAGTCTCCAAAACAGTTTTTTCGGACTCAGAGCCCCTTGAAACGTAAAGATCTGAAAAGAATAAACTTTTTTCAGCCAATTACGTAACTTTCCTTTCTACGTTCTACGTTTCTACGTTTCCTCGTACAATTAAGGAAAGCAAAAATGATGTGCCACCTGAGGTGCCCCACAAATTAACGTAACTACGATTTTCAAGCGAATTCAAATGAAACAACGTTAAGTTAAAACGTTCGGTACATGAACACGTACCTTATCGCTCAGCTAATCGCCAGTTGCAAAAGAGGGATTTACGGGTACATTTTTTATTGCTATGACGTTAGCGAGAAGAAATTAATTTCTGGCAAATCAGAAGCAAGCTATCTCCTCCACGAAGTGTTCGAGTGATTTTCTGTCAGGACCTTTCCACCGATGAGATACCGCATCATTTGTTCTCCCGCCCAAGAAATTCCTAAATAATTTAGTTCGCGACGGTACACGATTGAAACAGCAAGGCCAATCCTCGACACAAATATCGATAGGTCAAAGACTATCCATAACTGGGTCACTAGAGATTGCTCGGCACTAGTTATTTCAACGCGTATGGTATTTTGGTATCATTTTGGCATGCTAGGCGAAGTTAGTTTCAATCCCTCTCTATGACAGTATACAACTCACACAATCCATCATGTACAACGAACGGCGGAACTGTCCAATATATACCCACCTGTAAAAGCATGTATTGCTGCCAAACAACTGTAGAGAGAATGTCCAAACAACCTCGTGTCTTCTGATTTCACCTTATCTTTCTAGAAAAGACGTAGTTCAACTAATAGGCCTACGTACAGGACCCGAACAGAACTCGTTTGATCGAATTGTTGCACTACCTAGGTTACTAGCCAACAGTTCAACCTTGAATACATTCCCGATCTCTTCGACGCCCTCAACAATACTACTATCCACAGCGTAAGCACTTCATTCTTTTTTTATAAACATGTGGTGCGTAGCAACACACAACTTTCCGCAACCTCCGTAAATTCGAGGACCTGTTAAATAAACGGGCGCTATATCTTCGTTCAACTCATTTCTACAGGAACATTTGAGGGGAACAAGTCTAAAAGCGTAAAAAACCTATTCCTACTGTTTAGGTACCTATTCTTAATGTTTAGTACTATGGAGAAGAAACGTTTTGTACTAACTAGTAGAAGATAATTTGAAGGATTTATCAAAACTATTGCAGCCGTTTTCGAGAAAAATGCGAAAACCCCTAGTTTTTGGTACATTGTCGTCACTTCTCCTCCTTTCCAATCGATGGAAATCGCCCATAACCTTATTTTGGCGTCTAAGCAAAATAACAAACAAAACGAAAAACCATGCAAATTATTACACAACGGTTTATTATTCTCATGAACAGCTTGACCTAGTGTTACTGCTCCGAAACTCATCCCATTCGATTCACCATCGAAAAATACTAGTAAACCATACGAAACATGACCTGACAACAATGGAACTACGAAAACTAAATATTCCCTCGGCGCTAGGCGCCCGTAAGCGCCTGTAGGCATTTGTATAAGTGCTGGGCATACGCCAGTGGCTCTGGAGGGGGTACCTAGCCTCGTGGCCCAAACGCCTCTCCTGCCAGCACCAGACAGCTCTCCAGGGGGATTTCCAAGTCCTCACGAGGCCAAACCCATGGCTTCACGACTGACAGCGTGAACCATTTTATTTGGCTGTAGCTTTAGCAGCCTACGGACCTGAATGTGCCAGAATTGCCAAAAGGCGTTCTACCGGCACCTACGCTTTATCTCCATTGGGATTCCGGGGATTGGACTTGCCCCCGTACGCCCCATGGGCCACGGTGTCAGGCCATCTTTTATATGGCGTGAACTGTGATCCCCTATCCGACGTGACAAGGAAGAACACGTTCAATCGGTCCACCCGTTCTCCCGCAAAACGAACTATATACAAGACTGTTGCCTTATTTGATGACTGTTCCTAAACCCCCGACGACGGTTATATCAGTTGCGGCTATCATTTTACGACTTTTCAAGCCAATTATTTTCTTGTTGTGTCTAGACCAGAGCAACTGTATTCATCCCGATTAATCTTCTATTTCCATATTTATGTCTTTTCTTATATATATGTATACACGTTCATCACGGTCAGCAATTGTCATTTTTAACGATGAACTCTTTAAGTCATCGCATAGTTTTCAGTTTCACAACTATTCATACAAAATGTTTGATCTAAATCGTAATGATTTTGATGCGACTCAACGAACTATAATGGTTTTGATACGACTTTGAAACAAACCTGACTAGTTAACAATACGATACGAGGTTGTGAATAAAATACGTGTGTTGGCAATTCATTGTACTTAGGTGTTTTATTGGTTCAATTACGAGGGTTAGATCAGTCATGAAAGTTGCGGTTTCGATAATATGCCTTAGGCCAGCCACTACAGCATCTACAGAACTCAGACCTGCAGAGTTACGGCAGGTATTTGGTCGATTACCAGTCTCCCAACAGAGCTCCACTACAGCTCCACTACAATGGAGCAGCACGTGGTTTCTTTTCTCCCCCCCCCCCCCCCAACTGGAGGCGCAAACGTGCATGATGGAAAGTTTTAAAACAAGTTAAGCCCTGTATTGAAATCACCACGTCCCGTGAGGAACTGGCACGTGCAATGGTCAGGCTCAACCCATACCACGGATGTTGAGGAAGAACTCATACGTGCCACATCCCTTTGACGAGGATTCCCATCTCGCTCGCCATTTTTCAAACGCTCATTCGTCGATGGTTCCGTTCAATCGTGAGATCTGCATGGAGTTCAGCCGAAAGCGGGGAAAGCTACCGTTTCACCCTCCACTTGTCAACCATGCACTGAACGGCCAAATCAACTGGTAACTGACCAGTGATCACCTGGAGTGCTTCTGTTGATACAGTCTTATAGGCTGTGGTGGTCCACAAGAGCGCAGCTCTCTGGGTTTGGGCCAATACTATCTTTCGATTGACTTAGTTTGCTACCTTAGATAACTAATAAGTAATCAATCACGCCCCAACATGATTGCACGCAATGAGACAAACCCTGCAATGGTTTGACTTGACGTGCTTTCCAAGGAGCCAGTGGCCGCCAAAACGTATTGAGGGTTGATTATTTACTTTTCCTTTCAAGAGGAATAGCTGGGTTTTTGGATTATTCTGAATAATAACCCTATGTTTTTGGTCAGGAAAAATTTTTTACAACCCCCTCTCAAAATTTGATACTCAACGTTTCAAGACATAAAGATTCCAAATCTGCAATGTCCGTCCGCCGTCCAGGGCGTTTTGTGCCTTTAACGTGGTCTAAAAAATCCGTTCTTTCGCACAAAAATCCCAAGTGGTATCTTGATGTGCCCGCCATCTCGGCAATCCGATCGGACGAAGCCCGGTTGTTCTGGACAAAAAATGGTTAAAAAAATTAACAAAACGCAGTATAATTCGCAAATGCGTCGTGTAACGAATCGTTTTCAAGGTATTTTTACATCCTGGGTCGAATGGGATGAGTATCAGACGTGTACAACTGCGTATAGTGAAATTACAGTGAGCCAAAGTCTACTAATTGAAGGAACTCGCGGGAACTACAGCGGAAGTCAACGTTTCGACATTTGCACTCCCACCCGTCTCATCAAAACCACTCGGTGCCCGCTCGACTGGCAACTTCATTGCCATTGCCTAAAGACGCTTATGGGCGCCTAGCGCCGAGGGAATATTTAGTTTTAGTAGTTCCATTGTAGTCAGGTCATGTTTCGTATGGTTTACTAGTATTTTTCGATGATGAATCGAATGGCATAGGTCTCGGAGCAGTACTAATACTAGTACTACTAGATCAAGCTGTTCACCAGAATAATAAACCGTTGTGTAATAATTTGCAGAGTTTTTTCCTCAGCCACCTGCATCTTCACATTCTCACACCATTGGGTGACGGTGCGCAGCATGTGGTGGGTTTTTGCCTGGATATGACGGACTGACTCTGCAAAGAGCACATTAGTCATCCACATAGTCGTTCGGCTCATAGTCAATCTCTAAGAGCCTCCTGAGAAGACTTTCGAAGAAGGCATTCCAGAGTACTGGTACAAGCACCGAGCTCTGTGGGCACACCTTCCCAATCTTTCTCCAGACAGAGACATGCCTGCATTCGATCGTTGCAGTTCTGTCTGTCAGGTAACTTCCACGAGCAAGTAAAGGTTTCGTGATTCCCCTACCTTTAAGCTTATTGAGAAGTGCTGGCCACCAAAGGTTGTCAAACGCTCCCCCGACGTCAATCAGAACTGCTACGACGTACTTAGCCAGTGCCAGCAGGGAAACACGTTGATTTTCTACAATGACATCCTGCGTGGACTTTCCTTTGGTGCACCCGTATTGCCTGGCTGTGGTCACATTCAAGAGTAACGACACGTGTAGACTTTCACTGAGTGGGGAACTTTTAAATTTAACTTATTAAATAAGTTAAGAAGGCCTCTGAAAATTGTCCCCTCAGTCTTCCTTAGCATATTGCTTTCTTTCTATTTGACCTAGGAGATGTGTTGCGCTTTGAGGTCGCCTATTGTCCACAATGGGATGTCAGGTTCGTTCGTGTCAGGTCCATGATCAGTTCCCTTGCTATCATCTGGGCTTCAGTATCTTGAGCTACTTGGTCGTCAGGGAACGCTGCAGAGTGCAGTGCTGTGGCAAGTACGTGATGATCATCATTTTCCCACGAATGGGAATTTTATGGTATAACTGCCGTATTGAGGGCTATCAATATAAAAAAATTAATCAAAATCGTTAGAGCTGTTTTTGAGAAAAAAACATTTGGTGTTTTGATCATTGTGATAACTATAGTTAACTTTCGTTGGATTTTGCTCATACCCTTTTTTGGCGTTCCATGATAACCTACTTTGCTTGAGTTAAGTTCGTTAGTCCACCGTGGGACTTTGATCACCCTGTGCTTGTATTCCCAAGGACAGTGAGCCTAGCAGAGTGCAGTGCTGTGAGAAGTATGTCAACTTTGTTATCGACCTCTTTGGTGTGACAGATTGCACAATTAAATCGGTGTCTGCTGCATGAAGTTCACCTTTCAGTACCCTAGAGAATTGTGCCCAATCAGCATTTTGTGCAGAATCGCTTTTCCCGCTTGTCATTGCAGAGGATGTTGTCATTTGCAATGGCAATGTCAATAATCATGTGATCGCTCAGTGTTGCACCTGGTATGACTCGCCAACCCAGTGATTGATGAGTAGGGTGTGAGGCACTGTAGTGACGTCCATGCATGACCTTCCTCCCGGCCCATCACATGTCACCTCAGTTCTCAGTTACCGTCACTCAGTACTAAGTCTTGCTTTGACGGCCAGCTTCGACATTTCGAAGAGGTTGCTGGTGACGAGGCAACGCATTGACCCTCATCCGATAGGCCCGCGGGAGGGGGGGGGGGTCGAGCTTCGCGTGCCGAGGAAGAGGCGCAGGTGACGTTTTTTATTACCAGCATTGACTTATGCGCAATAATACAGTACATGACTTGTATACATGTGTTGCTGAGTCTTCAACTTACTTTTCCGATGATGGATGCCTACTTTCATCACATATGTAATTCTTCTGTTCCAACACGTTTTAACGTTTTTGAGGAGTTCAGTTTACAACCCAATAGTGTTCATTAATGATTGTATCGTTCTTCTATCCCCGTACTGAAATACACGCACACATACCCTCCCTATCATCTGACAATGGGTAACTGTCGTGCAACAGAAGCAATCGAATAAATACCCTATCAATCTATCTGTATGATTTATTTACCTAGTCATAAAGGTTTTATAGCATTTTTTGCTGGTCAAATGTAAAAAATAATGTATTAGCGCACTGAGTTTCGTTAACTAATCGACGACACGGTACACCAATTTAGAAACTCAATTTCTGACTTCGTACCAAAGGCATCTCTACCTTACTTTCATAGTAAACTAAGATGGAGCTAATACAAGTGAATGTATGGATTGAGCCCATCGACGTCAAAAAGTATGCCCAGATTCCAGGTTTGAGCATGTGTAGGGCAGTGTTGTCAGACTTGAAATGTATGAATTTATAAGACTTACTCTCGTCCCGTTAATTAGAAGTAATTAATCCAAATTTGATCGTCTTATGTCCACAATTCTTTGCTTAGACATTTGTCACGTTGTCAAAATAACTGGATTTTAATGACGTTCGGGTTCTCCTTTAAAATAAAAAAAGTATTAAAGAATAAAAAAGGAAAAGAGGAATAACAAACGATAACGGGTAGGGAGAATTCTTCTAGACCTCGCAGAGATAACAGATAGGATACAAATCTGAATAACCGACCTTTGATGAGCAGTCGAGTGGTGGCAGTTGGTCGTGAAGCTACGGATTTCGTCGAGAAACATTCAGGTAATTTTGGAGCGGATGCAAGAAATAATGATGGATTGCAATTGGGGAGGGGAGGCACTTATTTACGGCTTAAAGGTATTTTCAACGGAATGCCGCACTTTCTAACCCTAATACGGTCCGTTAAGTTTGCCGAGAACGAGCCAATTAGGGTTTAACGAGTCTCCCTTGACCCAGCCGATTACCTTGAATTCCATATTTTGATTTCATTGTCAACATTAAATGTTGAATTAGAATGAGATAACTGATTATTTCCGTCGCTTTCCAATTTCCGAATATTTTGTACTCAATCTCCAGGCGGACATAACAAAATGAGAAAAACCCCCACTTAACTCGAAACATGTGGAAGCATGGAACATGTGATGTCCTGAACTCCATATCGATTACGGCCAGTTATAAGAGAGCGAAACCCGTGTTTGTGCCATCGTTCCAGGACTATCGAAATAGTGTCCTCTTGTTGCGGCCAGTCAAATATTAATTGGGCCAACAAACCCCGCTGTGAACTTGGCATTTGTGAGTGATCTACAAGACCTCAGCGGAATAAAAAGGAAGCCTCGAATTAGTCCAATCAGTTGTTGGCTAGCAGTGATCACAAAAATTGCCTAATCAAGAAACATAGCCAGATGCCTCGAACTTGATTTTTCTAAATTTCAAATTAAATGAGACCTGCTTCGAATTTTTTGACCAATTCTGGAGAGTTTGATGGTACCCCTGTAGACTCTTTCTGACTCACGGCAGAAGATGATCAATTTTCAAGTATTCGTACCCTGAGCCGAGAGCTACTGATATGAGTGACTAATTTTCTGGATATGATAGAAAGAAATTCGAAGGTCTGAGCTTGTGCCTGTGGATTTATTGTGTTTTTACTTAAATCACTGTGAGTACGTACCGTCAATGTTTTCGACCTACCACATCAAAGAAAATTATTAACTGGAGCTGTACTTAGAACTAGCATGTCCAACGAACTCTGGAAGGTACTACTAAGAATATTTTACGCTTGCCAGCTCACCTCTTTTTTCTGAGCCCCACTGTATACTATGATGCATGATCATTCAAGAGTAACAACCACTGCTATGTGGATTGTGAGATGTATCTTCCTGGTATCTGTTATACCATACAACTGCATTTATTCCTAAGTGTAATAATTTAGCCATAAAAATCCCCTTTTCTCCAACATGTTATGTCTTTCCCCATAAATCTCGTTTCTATATTTTTGTTCCCCGTGCAAACGAAGCTCCTCTTTTCAATTAGCACAAGAGACCAGGAATAGAGCAGTCTTTTACTACATCTTCTTACCACTACAAGTTATGATGAGGCAAAACAGGGTAATTTATTGCGTTTGACACAAAAAAGCATTGATTGGGTCATTTGTCGAGTCTATTTGTGGTACAACCAAATTTTTCGACCATCGCTTAACGATGTGTAAAATGGAACTAAAAGTGGGCACCTATTAAGAACTCAAGAGGCGGGACCAAGCGAGTAAATTAAGACGGTAACTATTGGGGAAATACAAATGGCTCAGAAACGAGGGAGAAAGCGTCAACAGCTGGGTAACAGTGAATATACGCGTCTACCTTTTGTTGACTGATACTTTTAGAAAAGAGGCTAAATCGGAGGTAATCGCTAATGACCGACTGCTTAGTTTGTAAATAAATGAGTTCCAACTGTGCAGCTCTCAAGAGCGACGAGTCATTATATGAACGACAGTGGAAACGAGAAGACACCACCTTTTGAAGTGTGATGGTTTTCGCCGGACAATTGCCTTGCCTTTAGATTCCTTTGCTAGTGCGATCGTCGCTTTACGCATTCGGCTTATGAGTGAGACAATCGAGTTATTTTCAAACGAAGAGTACAACATCCAGGAACTGGCGGGTCAGGAGCAAACCGGCGCATTTCTTCGGGTACATAAGTCGGTCCACGGGCCTCCAACATGCGGGTATGTAACTATAAAACATATGGTGAACTCTATATAACAGTTGGTTTCACGATAGAAAGTCGACATTCAGGGGGCTTGAAACTTGAAAGGTATTTCAAGGGAGGGTACAACTAATATGGCATCATATCACATTGATCCTTACACCTATGGCATTTCCTTAAAACCTGCATTCCAATCCAACCTCCACAGCCCCTTCGCAGCAGCAGGGGGTTATATAAGAAACGTTCTTCACAAATGAGTGAAATCACCGGTACGTGGACGTATACGACACACTTACCTGCTGGCACTGTTCGCCGCTTCCTCCTTCGTTGGTTTGGTTCGAGAAAATTTTTTTTCAAATACTTGAAAAGCTGAAAGATCTCTGGAGAATTTCGACAGTTTTGGTTGTATGTTGCCAAGGCTATATACTTCATAACTTGGACAAAATAACAGAACACGAGACACCTTCTGGGAAGGATCGTCACTCGCGAAGAAGAAGGGAGTTAATTTATGCACGTCTTGTTGGTGTTTTCTGAGCAAGTCAAGGAACTAGTCATTACAAATCGCTCTGGGTTTGATTGAGTACACTCAAACATTTATTTTTGTTGATCAGCAATTGTACGTATTACGCTAAGTCTCGTCTTCGAGTTACGATCTCTCAACAGGGCAATCTTGCTGCCTTTCAACTGCCTATGAGAAAAAGCCAGAGTACGCACTTTCTCCTGAACGAGGGCGATAGTACGTCTTCCATACCGCTGAAGACCCATGAGCGTTTATAATGACCTCCGATAATTTAACGCTATTTTCCGTTTTAATTTACTTGTTTAATTTTGGAGGGAAGGAAACTGTGGGCCATGGCCGACATAGTACGAATATTGATGCTTCCCTCGGAAGTTGGGTCGCACTTAAGTGGTGTTAACTCGGAAATGGAGGAGTTCAGTCTAATTGATACCTCGTTGAAGATAATCGATAAGGTTCAATGCATTTTCCCTAGCCTTACTCTTACAAAACACAAAAGTGATACAGTGGCTGAAAAAAGTAGTTTTCTTCTAATTCGTTTCCAAGAAATGCCATTCGGGAAACTGCCCTCCATACGTGTGCGTCGGTGCTGTGTACTCCCAAATCTGACCTGTGAGCTGGTTATCTGTGGACTCCAAGGAGGATGCCTGAAAAGGCCGTTGAGTGGCCCACACTCTGTCTAAGCCTACGAACTAAATCACTCGCGACGAAGTTGTGTAAACCGATTTCAATAATAAAACGGAGTTGGGACGATTGTCTATTTCCACTAAATTTGAGTTACAATGTTATATCGATTTCGACAGTTTGGTCATCATCAGTAACAAGAACGGAACTGAACAGGTCGGAGAGAGAAAACATCTTATACGCCAATAAGTCGATGTGACTGTCGTCAGCTATAGGAGAGCGGAAGAGAGAGATGGGTGGAGGGGTGTCATTGATATAATAAGGTGAACCAAGTTATTACAGAAATAAAATCGTCAGTAGAGAAATAATTTGAGGAATCGCTCCATTTAAACATTTATTTGACTTATTACTTTTGTACTTGTACATATCAAAATCTATGATTTGTCGGTTCTACTATTACATTCGGTAGTTAATCACTTCGTGCAATAACATAACATGCCACTTTTAATTATATTCAAATTTTTCAAGCACATCCAACATACGAACCTTTAGGGTAAAAAAGGAAAAATTCAATGTATTGTCAGATCAAATTTGAAGGAATGGTGGGATTCGTTCAGGTGATTTGTAAAAGCAGAACCACCGTTGCTATCCCTTAATCCATCTCGTGCTCCCTACTGCTTTCCCTAAATTTGCGGCCCGTTTGCCCACAAAATTCTAACCCACAAGACATATAAATTTATACACGCCACTTTACACGTTAGTTAGTATTATATCTTCAACTGAATCTACAGAAGATTTGAGAATATTTTGATACTTAAAACATATTTTATACCTTCTAGATAATAAAATATTTTACTTTTCTTCAACTATAACTTCTCTCTATATTGAACCCCGCCCTCTACATTCTTTCTAAGAACCCTATCTCAAATAGACTCAATGAGGTGTTCATTGCCGTTGCTCGCTCTTATTCTCTTAATTACTGATTTTTCTTTAAAAAATGTTTCCTTATTCATAGAAGTATGTATGATCAATCGAGCGTCTTTGTGGCCTATTAAGTTGCGTTTTTGTTACTGATAATGACCTAACCATTTAAATCTATACGACCTATTTACTGAAATGTAGTGGAAGTAGGCAGTCGTCCTAGCTCCGTTTTATTATTTGCTGAGCCTCTTAAACAGCGTTCCTTGTGCACACATTCATGCACTGGTTGGATCTAGAGGACTGGGTGTACCATTTCCCTCCGTGGCGGTGAGTGGGTTCCCATCATATACAGACGGAAATTGAATGGTGAAATTGCTGCACACGGTTGCCCTTTTTTTTGATTTTGGAAGACATACCATATGGAGATAACTAACCCCCTGTCATATGATCGCAAGTCAGTGATAGTCCAACCGTCTAATTATCTCTCCTTCGCCGCGCCATAACTAAGGATGAATTGTAACATATATTGCGCGTGCTGTGTGTAGACTTGCGACACATTGCATGCTGCAATCGGTACCCCATACCAACACTATCGGCCCCAAAGCCCAGTAATTGTTTCAAGTTCGTGGCTGCCCATCGGTCTGTTCTCTGATTGCGCACATGCACGTTGTCCAATTAAGTGGTAACAACAATTATTTTATATTTTACATCGGTTGGTGATTTCAGTTATCTCTAGTTATGTTATGGAGCTCTATTAATGCCGCCTCCGCTTACAAAAAAGGTATCAAAATATTGAGGTATAACAGATACAGAGTAGGAAATGGAAATTTAGGTATCTTACTGCCAAGAACGGAGATGAGGTTTGAGCAAAAAGTTGAAAAAAATGTCCTTCGACATGAATTGGGCGTTCTACAATTTCCTGAACACAGTTTGTCCAGTTGCTTGTGTTCATCTTTGCAAAGCCCAAGGGAAACTCAGTTTCCAACATTGGCGTTCAAAGAGTTTGAATTTCCAGGAAGAGACTGGATCTCGACTCAATCCCCACCAATTCTCTCCCTCAAGTTCTACGCCATCAGAAAGTCCAAACTGAAGGACATGTTTTCAAAACACTTTCCCTCGTCAAATTATTCATTAGCTGTCATGCAAGTATGTCCTTTTTTCTGGGCATTTTTTAACTACTTTCACACCAACTTCTCTCACAGTCTAATTTTTCATAAAATTCTATGCGCTGCAGGGACCATATAATGGGGGATAACAAAGTGGAAGTATCAGCACCGCTTATAGTAGTGTCTAACCGTCTTCCCTTCGTTCTTCAAAGGAATGATGATGGAGTACTCACCAGAAAAGCCAGGTATGAAATTAGCCTAAGTATATCAGATTACTCCAGTTAACCAAAACTGTAACATAGTTCTTAAGTAAGCCTAGTTTGTACAGTACCCTCAAAGCATCCGTAACGATATCGTACTAGTGTGGGAGGTTGAGCGTCTTAACGACTGACCACCACAAACAGGAACCAGGAGGGAGCGAATGTGAAAACTCTTCAGACGGCACCTCTCCCGCCGAAACAAGACGAGAGCAGGCGAGGGCAAGAGTGTACACGGTGTGCTCGTCATGTCTCGCTCTGCCTTGAGAGGCCATGTCTCGGCCTCGCCTGCGCTTGGTCTCGGAGGGGTTTTTGGCACGAGTCACCCGACCCCGAGATCACCCGAGAACCGAGCGCGAGACACCCCTGTGCACTCTCGTCTCACTCGGACTCACAGTCGCTTCTCCACGCTGTTGTTGTAGTTCATTGTTTTGAGTTGTGCTTGTGGTTAAGTTGTGATTTTGTATAGTGGAAACAACAATCAAGAGTCTCCTCCATTTCATCAATCACCAATCGGACAACTCCACCAACATGCACCGGCAGCGAACTGGGCAGCCTCCTCGGCGAGAGTGTACTTTGTAACCTCGCTGTACAATCTCGTGGGTCCTCGTCGTCGGATAAAGCCTCGCCGAACATCCCGGCGAGGCGCCTCGGCGAGAGTGTACTGGTACCATCAGAAGTTAAGAGTAAATCGGGACGTTTGAGGTGTAAGTCAGCGCAAATGCCCAGAACGAGCCTTCGCTAATTCAAAGAGTTTGGTCCGTGCTGGTACGTTACTCCGTTTTTGGTTTATAATTCATTCTGAATAATAACCCTATGTTTTTGGTCACGAAAAATCTTTTACAACCCCCCCTTAAAATTTGATACTTTACGTTTGAAGACTTGGAGATTCCAAATTTGCAATGTCCGTCCGCCGACCCTCGTCCGCCGTCCGGGCCGTTTTGTGCCTTTACTGTGGTCTAAAAAATTCGTTCTTTCGCACAAAAATCCGATTTGGTATCTAGTTGTGCCCGCCATCTCGGCAATCCGATCGGACGAAGCCAGTGGTTGTAATGGGCAAAAAACGGTTAGAAAAATTAATGAAACGCAGTACAACGCGGGAACTAGAGCGGAAGTCAACGTTTCGTCGTTTGAACTCTCTCCCTCCCCGCCCGTCTCATTAAAAAACCCGCTCGCTCGCCTCCCAACGACGCCGCCACTCAACTCCCCTTTCGCCTTGGAACGGGTTCGCTTCGAGCGCCCCCGTTCCAATTTCCCCAACGACGGGACAAAATCATCAGACGTTTTGTTTCCGTAGTTCCACTGTCAGTTACCAGTTGATTTGGCTGTTGAGTGCATGATTGACAAGTGGAGAGTGAAACGGGAGCTTCCCCCGCTTTGGGCTGAACTCCGTGCGGATCTCACCACAGAACAGAAACTTGCCGCCATCGATGAATGGGCTCTAGAGAAATGGCAAGCGAGATGGGAATCCTCGTCAAAGGGACGTGATACGTATGAGTTCTTCCCCAACATCCGTGAACGTCTTTCTAGAAAATGGGTTGAGCCAGACCACTGGACGAGCCAGTTCCTCACGGGACATGGTGACTTCAATGCGCGGCTCAACTTCTTTTCTCTGAAAGACTCTCCATTATGCACGTCTTGTGCCTCCAGTGCGGAGGAAACAAGAAACCATGTGCTGCTCAACTGTAGTTTCTACAACAGTGAGCGACGGTTGTTGAGAGGGCAAACGAACTTAGCAGCTTTGACTGCTACAAAGGAAGCCTATAACCATTTTGCAAAGTTCGCAAAGAAGGTAATGGCTAAGAAACGTGGTTATAGTTGATCTGTCCTTTTGAAACTTGCCACCCAAGTAAAAAGTAAGATCAGGTAGGGAACCAGATTATGAACTACTCCCAGATGGTACGGGATTCCTCAGGTGGTCACCTCCGCACGGTAACACACGGGCAACAGCTCTCTACGGTGAGACTGGCTAACGACCACATACCTGCCGTACCTCCACAGGTCTGAGTTCGGTGGATGCTGCAGGGGCCGGCCTCTTGCATATTAGCGAAACCGCAACTTCTATGACTGATATAACCCTCGTCGAGGGTTTAGGTACAGTCATGAAATAAAGAAACAGATCTGTGAGTCAATCGAGTATCGGAGATCGCGTCAGAGGCGGAATCCGCAACTGGTTTCACAAACATTCATTACATCTCGAACTGTACATACCATGGACATTCAGGTACGTCAGTGCCACAACGTTTTGTTGGAAAGAGTAATCTCCTTGTAAATACAGTCCACTTTAAATTCTCGGCTTCCAGAATTTTCGTTTTACCTATACCTCAATATTAAACACCCTTAAGAGTTCAATTGTGGTATGTGTGAGAAGTGCTCGAAGCAGTGTCCTGGAAGCTCCGCCTCGGGCATATTGATTCTAGCCTCTTTTGCTGGTTTGTTAATGGTCAAGGGGAGGCCCCGACATGCGCCACAGCTGCCAGTCCACCCACCCACCGTGATAAAGGTGCATGAGGGATTTTTCGGCTGCTGCTCAGAGTCAGCCCTCAGCCACTGGGGATATGGTGAGCTGGACACATGCTATCAGCTGCCCCGGGAATGCTCAAACCTGGTTGTGACACCTATGTAGGGGATCGCTCAGAGGTGTTAGTGAGCTACTTGCAGGCCTGTCTTCCACTCATTGTGAGTGTTTTGAGTCTACATGTTTGGCCACGTAAGCTGTTGCAGAGTTGTTTGTATCCAGAAATGCTTTAAGCCCCTTTAAAGCTGGCTTTCTTCGAAGCAACCGTCGTCGATTGAGCATAAATTGGGTGCTGCATATGTGAAATCAGTTTCAAGGACACTTTGAGCTTCAAGGTAGTCAGTATCAGAGAGGATTCCTATAACTATTACCATTCTGTCTCTGAAGAAAGTGAAGTGACTGGAGGAAAACCAAAATGATCAGCTTTATCTGAAACATTGTGTCAGTAAAAGTGAAGGACGTGGCAGTGAGAATGCAAAATATTCCCCACAAGCGCCAATATGCGTCCACAACGCTGTTTTACCACTTCTTCCTGTTTTTTGCTCTCATAATTAAAAACCCAGGGCTAATCCGATTTTGCTACAGCGTTGAGACATTTTCTCGGAGTGTCTGTTACAATCAAAATAGACGTTTTTATCACTAAGGTGACGTCTCGTAAGTCGCAATTACAACTAAATTAATCCAATAATTTCTAATTAACGAGTTTTGTTGTCGCCATTACAGCGCCGGTGGGCTTGTAACGGCCGTCGCGCCAGTTGTTATTGAATGCAAAGGCCTTTGGATAGGATGGTCTGGAATGTTCGATCTAGACCCCAAGACAAAAATACCGGAAGAAGACCCAGAAGACAAAGCTCCTACTGCTGGTCTTCTCTCAGATCAGGTGAGCTGGAATTTTCTGGCGCTGAAAGTTTACAATTTCTTCACGGTCATCTTTCAAATTTTGACTGTACGCTTTACTTTACCTTATTATTTGTGAATAATACAGTTTTTCTTAAACTTGTAGATAGTTCCCGTCCACGTCGATGAGAAAGTATTTGAAGATTATTACACAGGCTGCTGCAACGGAACGCTGTGGCCGCTCTTCCACTCGATGCCTGACAGAGCGGTCTTCAAAAAAGACAAGTGGACGGCATACTGCAAAGTCAACGAAGAGTTTGCCAAATGCACGTTGCAAGCTTTGAGAAAAACCTTGAGAGAACTAGACGCCAAAGGGGAGTTTGACGTTGCTCCCGTCATTTGGATTCACGATTACCAACTATTTGTGGCTGCCAACACCATTCGTCAAGTCTGCGAAGAGGAAAATTTGCGGTGTAAATTGGCATTCTTCTTACACATTCCATTTCCTTCTTGGGATATAATGAGGCTGTTTCCATGGGATGACGTCATTCTTCAAGGCATCATGGGTAATTAATTAGAATGTGATTGAAATACTTGATGTTGACTTGTGTTGGAAACTAGGTGAGGCGGAGTGATCCAACGGATGTATTAAAAGGAACGACAGAGCAACATGTTTGAGGGAGTACAGAGTTTTCGGGGAGTTGAGACCATTTTGTCACGTATGCACCTATGCATGTTGTAAATGCACTACATGTAACAATTATTACCGACTAGTAGCACACCACAACCGTATATCTGCAGCCTACTTATTTCGCATGGTTCCCTCTATTGAAAGCGTGAAACTTGATATAAAAGAGTTATCAATACCACGAGGATATTAACAGTTGAACTTACTGACAGCGGACAGTCGAAATAAAAAATTCCACAGCACTTATAGGCGGTAATTTTTGAATGTGTGAGTTTAGTAGTGTTTACTGCTTACTTCAGTACATTTACTTCATCGTTCGACGTTAAGCCGAACGTCTCTTTTTGCGTACCAAAGCTCCCATACTTCTCGAATTATATGGTGTAACGAAGCCCCTTCATATAATAAACTGAAAGAACCGTTTGTTCTTCGCTTTCGAGTTCCTTTTGTCTGAAATATGGATCATTCAAACGTTTCGCTTACTATAATGAAGATATATGTGACGGGATGTGCGTATTACATATTAATAACCACTGTTAATACTGTACAATATTATTACTGGTTAGTATGTAAACACGAATTAAAATCAGTTTACTTCTCGTTCCACGCAGCTTGCGACTTCGTAGGCTTCCATATTGAAGATTACTGTGTCAACTTTCTCGACTGTTGCTCTAGAAGACTAGGCTGCCGAGTTGACCGCCACAAGATGTTAGTAGAGCTCGCAGGCAGAACCATACATGTCAAAGCGCTTCCGATCGGTATTCCGTTTGACCGGTTCGTCGAATTAGCGCAGTCCGCACCTGTGTACATAAAAGACACTAGTGAAGTTCGAGTCATTCTCGGAGTGGATCGACTGGACTACACTAAAGGTAGGACCATACTTTACCGCTGGCCATTATTACGTTAATTCACCTGATAATACTGACTAGTAAAGGGGGAGGGGGTTGCAAAGGGTGCTGCAAGAAAAAGGAGGTTCGCAGTTGAACATTCTCTACCTGTTACAATTCGCAAGAAGTGATAAAGGATTAGAAGCTTATGAATAACTTTGATGAACGAATTATAAGCGATCAAGTAACACCAAAACTGGATCTATGTTTACACTGCTCAAACCATTACATAACACCACACTTAACTTATCTCTCTAATACATAAGCTCGTAAAACTGTACTACATATTCAACATGTACGATTGTGTAAATCGGTATATTATATTAAATCTAACATTTTGGTTCCAGGGCTGATACACCGGATTTTAACGTTCGAGCGCCTTCTGGAGAAACATCCTGAGCACATAGAAAAAGTTGTGTTTCTTCAAGTTTCAGTTCCTTCGCGTACGAACGTCAAAGAATATAAACAGCTGAAAGAGGACATTGATCAGTTAATTGGACGAGTCAACGGAAGGTTTTCCAGACCCAATTGGTCGCCAATACGGTACATCTATGGGTGCATCAACCAAGAGCAACTCGCAGCCATATACCGTGACTCAGCCATCGCTCTCGTCACTCCTTTGCGCGACGGCATGAATCTAGTGGCCAAAGAATACGTCGCCTGTCAAATAAAAGACCCTGGTGTGTTGATTCTTTCCCCTTTTGCAGGTGCGGGAGGAATGATGCACGAAGCTCTACTAGTAAACCCCTACGAAATCGACGACGCTGCTACGACACTGCATAGAGCTCTGAATATGCCGAGCGATGAGAGGATGGTGCGGATGAAACAACTTCGCTTGAGGGAGCAAATGCACAACGTGACGAACTGGATGAAGTCGTTTTTGGCTTCCATTGGGGCTCTTGCCACTGAGCAAACTGATCCCCTCGTCAGCAAAATGTTGCCTCTCTCCTTAGATGACTTCGACAATTTCTTAAACAACCACATCGATGAAAATTGTAAACTCAGTTTGATTTTAGACTACGATGGAACGTTAGTCCAACTCACATCACATCCAAATCTCGCAGTTCTGCCTTCGGAAACAAAAAAAGTTCTGCAGCGCCTTGCCAATATGCCCGACGTTAACATATCGGTCATATCTGGACGAACTCTTGAAAACGTGATTCACATGGTAGGAATCGATAGCATAACCTACGCAGGGTCTCACGGTTTGGAGATCTTGCACCCCGATGGAACCAAATTCATGCACCCGGTTCCCAATGCTTACGCTGAAAAGCTGCGGGATCTCATGCGACTCCTTCAGGACGAAGTTTGCCATGACGGTGCGTGGGTTGAAAACAAAGGCGTTTTGCTCACTTACCATTACCGCGAAACTCCTTTGTCTATGAGAGACTTCATAGTGAAGCGCGCTTGTGAAATTTTCAACACGGCTGGGTTTCAGCCTCATATGGGCAACATGGCTATTGAAGCGAAGCCTCCGACGACGTGGGACCAAGGACGAGCTTCGATCTACATGTTGAGAACTATGTATGGAGTAGACTGGTCTGAAAGGGTCAGAATCATTTATGCTGGCAACGAGGGGGCAATGGCAGCGCTACAAGGTGAGATCATAAGTCGCGTTTCCACTCATATTCAATTCGATATCACAGTCTAAAGCTACCATAAGAATCTTGACGTCATTGCAGCAAATTTGAACATGAGAACATAAAGCCATGACAATTTCTACAAAATGTGGAATGAACATTTTCTTTCTTGTTCGTTTTTTTAGGACGTCCTCCAGATGCTGGCCCGTATTGGCGACTTCACTTGGCCCTTATAGAATTGATTGGTAGACAAAAGACAATGCAAATCCATTTCAGACCACTCTAAAACAGAGGCAATTTCTAGCGTTGCACAGACAGCATTGCTCAGCCAACTTTTATGATTATTTTTCGTTCGGTTCAGTTTTCCGTCTAGTTGTGCAAAAAACTTAGGCAATTTCAAAATTCATCACTTGAAGGGGGGGGGGGTCGCAAAGAAATACAATAAAAGCGTGCTACTCTCACTACTATCGACCGATTTTCATCATTCTCGTTCTGTTCTATTCATTTCTCTAACGAATCGTGCAATGAACCTCTATTGATGACTTGAATGGATGAACGTAATTAACGTAAAATTATGATATTTTTGCTATTGCCAACCAATTTTAATGATTCAATTTCAAGTTAACAACTTTCTTGTCAACCTCCAATTAATCTTGAAGGACTGGTGATGAATCGAGTTTAGGGTCGAAACCGGTCCAGCGATTAAACACATGGTCTTTGATCTTCAGATCTATCATAGAGCTGGAGCACACACCTAATATACTGTGTTTTCAATTCGATTAATTTTCAGTCCAGTTCACCAAACACCTGTTATACAAAATCCACACTATTGTAGACCGATTTTGACGATTCTTTTTCAACTTCTTTGAAAAACGTATTTCCATTTTTAAGCAGAGTTCTTGCCTAATTTCACGCCACCACAAAGGCTTAATATTCCACTAAAATTCGTTCAAATTCAAATTTTGAATGGTAAATTTGTAAATGTTTGTAATTGCTCAGGTATCGCATGCACGTTCCGAGTCGACTCGTCGCCTACTGTACGAACTGCTGCCGATTTCCGGTTAGCTGGACCGGATGAGGTCTTGACAATGTTGCGTTGGGTCGAGAAACAGATGAACAAACGGACACCTCGAGTCGTCACATCTCCAAGACTTGGCCGCTCTCCCAAAATTCAAAAACGTCAGCAACCCAAAGACTCGATGTACTCACAAATGAGCTTTGAAGATGATGGGGACGACAACAATTACCTGGCTCCCAAAAGCGGTCCAAAAGTTCTCCCTGTTCCTTCTCCACCGGTTCCACGGATAAAGTAGTTGTACTTTTAAACCTCGCTATATTTGAACGAGAATGTAAATGTTCTTACTTCCTAATACAGAAAAATCGTTTACGATTCCTCTAGGACACGATGCTCAAGTTTCAAGTTATCTAACTTTATACGGGGGACCCTCTTCCACTACCCTTCCCCCCGCCCCGCCCCACACTACAGCCTGAGGAAGGACATGTGCAAAATGTTGATTCATAATAGTTGTATCATGTACCAACATTTTACAATTGATCATGTAATTCCGTATCGTGCATCTTCTATTGTAGAAGATAGTATTAATTATTCAGTCATTTGAAAAAGATGAGGAAAAAGAGATCAACACTTTTTGTCAAGAAAGGGACCAGTACTGTTATTTAATGGGTTTGCTCAATTTTCGTGAAGAGCATTGCACATTTTAGTTAGAAAAAGCTAACAAAAAGAAAAAGATACCTTGTTTGAGTTACTCCGCTGAATAACTAATCTCAGTTGAAGAATTGTTCCATTTCATAGGCGTAGCTCTAATTAGATCAAGTATTTTAGAGTGCTATCCACAAGCGCTGGGTAAGTTAACTGTGAAAAAAAGGGAGAAAATGTTTACATCGAATCGCTATAGCGTCAGCCAAATCAATTGAATATTCCCGAATGCGAGACGTATTAATACAGTTACGATTTAATATTAAAAGAATTGTATTTAAAAAATAAATTAAAATACTTCTACGTTGACGTTTGAACTGTGAATGCATTTTTAGTAAGTAAGTGTAATTTTATCGTGATTAACCCACTGTAAATTGAAGGCTGCTTTTTAAATATAATTAATTGTTTTTCTTTCGTAGCTTACATAATAAATTGTAATAAACATTTTTCTGGGAATAGTTTATTGAGTAACGTAGTAAACGTGAGGTGGAGCGTATACTGGGAGCAGTGGAGAGACGCTGGGGGAATTGATGACGGTTCACTTTCCAGGGTCTCTCAGCACGCAGCGCCAACCGAGCAACCCTCGGCAACCAGATGATGAGGGATACACCTGCAAGAAGCATTAAAGGGAAGCGCTGCTGAGTGCATTCACAGAATTACTTACGCTCGTTTAAATCCTTCGAAACTCCGGGGGCAGACAGGGTTTCTCCTGCAGTGTTACAGCATGGCCAGAGGACCCTGGTGCCACTGTTGGTGAAGGTGTGAGGGTTCCTGAGATATATACGATGTGGAGGAAGGCAAAGGTGGTGTTCATACCAAAGCGGGGTGGCTCCTTGACCCAGGCAATGGCCTACTGCTCCATCAGTCTCACGTCCTTCCTGCTAAAAGCTATGGAGGAGATATTAGTTATCAACATAAGGGAAAACTATTTTGCTCATACACCCATCCATCGTTATCAGTACGCCTATCAGAGGGGGAAATCTACCGAGACTGATCAGCAGGTGACTTAGCTGGAGAACACACAGCAGGTGGGGGAAAGCGCTTTGTGCGGGTCGGACGGTTCCCCACTCGGTCGAAGTCTGCATGGGTCTTGAACGTAACCGCAATCAGTCAGACCTAGGATCTTGGGGACCGCTCAGCCTTCTTTCAGTATTGGGTAAAACATTAGAAATCTTGATGTTGCAGTCCCCCAAAGGAGTCTTTGGCCGCAACCTCACAGGCAGGCAATGCGGGTGTACCAAACGAAGGTTCACGCAGTATGTTATTGTCGAAATTCGACGCATATCCCTGATGATACCAGCTAAGTACGTTGAGGCAGTTCTAATTGACAACCTTTGGTGGCCAGCGCTTCTCAATTAGTTTGTAAAAACCCAACCCTACAGCTGACGATGCTACGATGTTGTCTGGTTGCTATGCATGACGTGGCTCTCAATCTGTCCTCTTTTTAACTGCATTCTCGTTTTTCCATTTTTAACTTGTCCGTTAATAAAACTACTGCGTTCTCTCGCGTCCAAAGCTTTTCTTCTGTATCTTCATGACCGAAGTGGTGGCCTCGACGTGATCTCGTCCAATAAATCGGTTCGAAGTGTAAGAAGAAGTCCTCAAATTTGAAAATGTTTTCGCGAATAACTGCTTCTTTCGTTTCGCGAGTTGACGGTACCGTACGAAGTTTTCCAGCAGATCATTTTCCGACCATAGTAGCGATGACCTACCCAGGAGACACAGGCGTTTCCAACTCGAGCAACGGCAGCATCCAAAAGGTTTTTTTGCGGTTTTAGCTCTACGAAGTACTAAGGAAAGGAAAGTTACGTTGTGCGTATGTGAACACAATTGAGGGAAAACGGTAAAACCGAATCGGCTTAAATTTTACATTTAGCCAGCAGGTAAGGGTATGAGCAAAGTCAGATCTGTACTTACTACAAAGGAAAAATGAACGTCTTCAAAGGAACCAATTTAATTACAGAAACTTGAATAGCTTTTACAGTGTTTTTTCTGCATGTTTCTACGGCAAACCAAAAGCAATCACAAAATAGTGACCCGTTGTCCTTGCCAATTAAAAAGAAAATTCAATCAACTTAAACAATTTCGACACACAGTAAAATGCAAATAAGATGCTTACTCTCCACTGAAAAGAGAACGATGCACAGTCTTTGATGACAACGTTTAATAATACCCTTACTGTAGTAAGACTAAGTTCAGACGTAAGACGCAGTTCATATCGTTTGCATCCACTTCTCTACTAGTCTTTGCTTTTCTTCGGAGGTTCTCAAGTCCGTGTCTGGCACTAGCTCTAAAACATCCTTTTCGCGGACATATTGGAAAACTTTCTTGAACTTCATCAGTTCCAGTTTCCGTGGATCGTCTTTCGCTCTGTCTTTCCCTCGAACTTTCTTTTTCCCGAGCTGCGTCGGAATTCTACAATTGGGCGATACTTTCATGATCACCAAAAATCCTCTGGAAGTAAATTTTGGTGGAGTTACTTTGCGGCTAATGAGGTAAACAATAAACTCGCGTATGATACGAGTTTACTGCGCTTTAATTCATTTGTGAATTATAGGATTATGTACTGGGATTATGTACTGCTAATGGGTGCAAGACGGGCTGCAAGTTATTTAAAAAGGATTTTATTGAGATTAATTTCATTACATACTGAAATAAAAGCAAGCGTTTAACGTTTATACATATTTTATAGAAAGTGATTCATTCATTTGTGAGAGTAACGGAATGATCATCTCGTTAAAGAATCCCGTTGTCGACGTCTTCATGTAAACCATTACAACAGTTTTTTCAAAAGGTAAAAAAGATTTCCACAGAGCTATTTATGGTGAAGAAAAGTTAAGTATCTATCAGTAGAAGATAACTTAAGAGTATAATCAAAATCGTTAGAGCAGCCCCCCCCCCCTCTATATTATTGATGCACCTTCAAAAAGTATCTAGCCAAGAAAAGAACCGTCTCAATCGGATTAGCAATTTTCATGCGAATCTGACTGCAGACCTTACCGTACTTCCTTTTTCCCTATTCGTAAGGCCTCTAAAACGTAAAAATCTGAGGGAAACATTTTTTGCACCGGTCACACTTTCGACTACCTGGAGGGTAAAACTTATTACTCACAGAATTACGTTGCCGTAGCAATCAACATCTTGGCTCAAATGCATCTGTCCAGTCCAGAAATAGTTGGCTGGCTGTACCTTTAAGTTAAGGAAATTGGACGTGTCTTAAAAGTTTCAAGTTATGTCTTTCTGCTAGCTCAGCATTGCCAGTGCACATGAGTTTGTTACTAAAGGAAGTTTGGAGATGCTTCTGAAGAGCTGCTGACTCAGGTAAAAATTACGGCAATCGCGCCGGAGCTCCGATCCACAATCCTCGACTTACGTCGAGAATTATGAACGATTGTCTTAACCCCTAGACCACGATCAACCAGTGCCTTTAATAGGAGTCAGTCAGTTAATAGGAAGTTTTATTAACTAATGGCGAGTTAAACCTTCCAACATATAGAGATATTGGCAGATTAAAAAACGCTAATGATTCTTATCCTTGTGAAAATATTGAATTCACACACCAACGACCCTAACCCATGAAAATTAAAACAATACTTTCGATGGCATCGATATATTTCGCTCATTCAATACATTTGAATGCGTTCTCCCCAATGAACTTCGTTTATCTCCAGCGAACTTTAAATGCGTTGCACACCAATGATCCACGTGACCGTCAATATAAAAAATCCCTTTTCAGTATCGTAATTTTTCGTAATTTTAATTTTATTTAATCAGCTACTTAATTTCCGTTCCGTTATTTACATTTTTATCGCCTATCACCAGCGCAACGAATCTATCATGAAAAGCAACCTGATAAAAACAAGTACTAACTTGCTGTCTCCCACTAAAATAAATGGTAACTTCAAATTGAATCGAAGACGAGTAGTGTAACCGCTCTGAGGGTAGCAGATAACCTGGACGCATATTGGAGTCAATTGGTTAACGTTCAGATCGTACAAATTGAGCCGCCCATCTGACGTTGTGGCTGCCAGAACTGTACTTGAATAAGGTGACCACTGTACATCCATCACGGCGCAATACAAATCAAATATGAAGAGAGGCTCACTGGAAAGTATAAATTAAGGAATACATAGTTAATGCTCCTTTCGCTTGTTACACGATATCCAACAATTTTAGAATCTTATTTGATGTTCCTTTTTAACAACTACTGGACAAAGCTTGTCACTGGCAGCTAGCTACCTACCTAGCCAGAAGACTCAAACTTCTGGTCTTGTAAGTAGATGTCCCTAAAACTAAAGACCTATATTAGAGATTTCATACTTTAATATTAATGAGAAGGTCTATTGTGCCGCAGACGTGAGTAGAAAGACATTCGGTTGTAGCCCACTAGGTTCTTAGGTTTCAGCCTAGCTCCTCGGGGCGTGGGTTAGTGATTCCTTGAACAGATTTGAGCAGAGCACTGCAACACGACGTTTATGACAGCGAGAATGTCTGGCCACTTCGATACCATGTGAATGTTCCTTACCAATCATAAAAGAGCTGTAACAGTCGAAAGTCACGGAGGTTGCTTTTTCGTTATCGTGCCCGGGCACTCTCTCAGCAACCACCGTTTCTAGAACAGTGTGGAGCTACAGCAGGTCGTCATTTTGCTAGTACCTCGATAGAAAGCGGTTGCCCTGGGGAATCCGCATCATCTGGGAGGAGTTTTTAATCAGGTTTCCCATCTGCTGTACTATTTACTTGGGTGGCAAGTTTCAAAAGGGCAGATCAACTATGACCACGGTTTTTTAGCCATCGCCTTCTTCGCAAACTCAGCAGAATAGTTATAGGCTTGCTTTGCAGCAGTCAATGCTGCTAAGCTCGTTTGTCAGCTTATCACTGTTTCGCCCAGTTTGCGAAGGAGGTTATGGCAATAAAACGGGTCCACAGTTGATCTTTTGAAACTTGCCACCCAAGTAAACAGATCAGGCGGGAAACCAGATTAAGAACTCCTCCCAGATGGTACGGTATTCCTCAGGTCACCTCCATTGGGTCACACACGGGCAACAGCTCTCTACCGGGAGACTGGCCAACGACCAAATACCTGCTGTACCTCTGCTGATCTGATTTCGGTGGATGCTGCACATTAGTGAAACTGCAACTTCCATGGCTGGTATAAACCTCGTCAAGGGTTCAGGAACAGTCATCAAATAAGAAAACAGACCTGCGTGGAGCAATCAACTGTGAGCATTAAGAGCCAGAACTAGGAGACTCTAATAGATCCCAAAAAACAGGAGAGTGGGAACCGTGAAAGGGACCCCTAATTGAATACAACAATGAATTAAGGAAAGCAAAGCGAAAGGCATGGAGAAGTTTATGCCAGGAAATTCACGACACCCAAACAGGAAAGACACTCAGCGAAGTGCTCTCGAAAGGGTATATGCTCCATTAACAGGGTATGCTCCATGGTAGTGGGCCCCATTAGGGGGCCAGACGAACTCGCCTACACCAGATGGGATTCTACCCGATTCTACAACATAAGGGAATAGAGTGAATCCTATCCAGCTTGATAAAGCTATTTAGGGGTAGTGTGGCGCATGGATACCCCAAGGTTGGAGGGAAGTTGAAGTTACTTTCATACCAAAACCCGGCAGGGATTCGTACGAAGATGCTAAGGCTTACAGACCTATATGCCTCACATATTCTCTGCTGAAGAATGTGGAGAAGATCCTTGACAGGTACTTGGGAGGTGGATGCTTGTGATTGACACTCCTGGTGGATGGTCATCATGCCTATGGCTCCCGGAGATCATGTGACATCAGCACTGCATGCATTAGTCAGAAAACTAGAAGAGTCAATAGGGAACAAGGAGATTGATAATACCTCTATACGCAGCATTGAAATGGCATTGGCCAAATTTAATGTCAATAGAAATGCAATAAGGAATGCTGTACTGAACAGAAGAGTGATCCAGACCTTGCTAGGAAACTGATCACTTAAGGCAAGGACTGTGAGGGATCCTACCTCCATTCCTATGAAACCTGGTGATGGAATCCTTTGTCAGGAGACTGAGTGCAGTGGACATATACACCCAAGAATACACTGACTGTGCTCATTTGGGGCAGAGTGCAAAGTGTACTTTTTTACCTAATGTGGGCAGACAGGTGGTGTGCTTGTCGGACAGGGAGATCATGGACCCAGTAAAAACGGCCATAGTGTCATTTACTAGGAGTAGTTAACCTTACGGTACGGCTGCGTCGATGATGTCAGCCTACCCTTAGCTGATACGACGGGATTCCATTTCCTTTACAAGATGAGCTGGGTTTTTTCCTTAACCAACTACAGCTTGAAATGCTGGCACCACTGGGGGCCAGTTCAGAGCACATAGTGGGTTATGGCCTCTATTTGACGGATCGAATGCACAGATCAGCACAGTCAGATCGTTCACATAGGCGTATGAGTCGCAGTCAGTGTCTATTAGGCTTGTGAGAAGACCTTCAAAGCAGTGGTCCGAGGGCTGAGCCCTGTGGCCACCCCTTCTCAATCGTTTTCCGGACTGAGACATGACTGCATTCGATTGACGCAGGGCTATTTGTCAGGAACCCCGACCTTTAAGCTCATTAAGGAGCGCTGGAAACCCTAGTTTGTCAAACGCTCCTCTGATGTCAATAAAAACTGCCACGACGTCCTTAACCTGTCAGACATTATTACACCCATATTGTCTGCATGTGAGGTTGCGGCCAAAAACGCCTTCGAGGGACTGAAGCAACAAGATCTCTAACATTTTACCCAATATGCAAAGATGGCTAAGTAGCCTCTATGATAGCAGTCGCAGCATGAGCGACAACTCGTGCAGACTTCCACTGACTGGGAAGCTATCTCACCAGACAGTCAAAAAATTAATTAAGAAGGCCGCAGGAGATGGTCCGCTCAGCTTTCCTTAACATTGCTTTCTATCTTATCTGGCCCGGGAGATTTGTTGACTTTTAACGCCGGAATATTGTCCACAATGGGGGGTGTCTGGCTCGTTCGTAGGATCCATGATCAGATCCCTTGCTAGGGAACGCCTTCGAAAGGAGGATTTCTACTAAAGCCTGATACATCTGCTTTCCCTATGGGGGACTTGTAATGCTTACCCCAGGGGGTTCTCAGAGCTCTCCACTTTCACATGATTCCATGAGCAACACTTCTTACCATCAATCTTAACTTTCCACTGGTTGTGAGTAGTTGATGATTAGATGTTTTGATTGTGAGTAGTTGATGGCGAGACAACCAGACGATCTTCATTGACCTAAATTGTGATTGCAACTGATCAATCAAAATGAAAATCAGTGCAAGTATTTACCAGAGCCGAGTAAACGAGATGGGTATACGAACTGTAACCTGAGCGTATACTGGCAGTGAACCTGCTCGAACCTTTTTTCACTGTGATCCAAAACGGAAATTAATTTGAACGATCAGTGGAGAAACTTGTTATAATCAAGTTAGAACACTCATTTGATAAATATAACAGTACTACATGATAATTAACAATATCTGTGCAAACTATTATTGCTAACAACTGGATAACTGTATTTGACTCTCCAAAGTAAAAACAGAACAAAACAGTTAATCAAGAGTTCTCCGTCGAAAACAAAATCTTACGCTTTGCAGTCTTCCCATATCTTCATTTTCCAATCGCAGCTCGCAGAAGCAAATACTTTGGTGAAGTAGGGGTTGTAAGCTATCCGATACACACTCAAATCATGAGCTCGGTAAACGTATAGATACGAAGAGCAATACGAAATATTGCATTTAAAAATCATTCCCTCAGCCGTTCCGACTAAAAATACTTCAGGATCATCTGGTTTGAACGAGATACACGTTGCGTGAGCTGGAATTAAATGCCATCATGCATTACTATTCCATAAACGACAGTTCATCTTGAATTTATGAACATGATTTTTCTGTACAGTGCACTGAATAGCAACGTTTAAATTGATTGTCTGGGTCCAATGCGATGTGAAGATATGAACTTTCTCAATAACCTAAACCTAAACCTAAGACTGAAATGAATATTTAGAAAGAAATGGAAAAGCAACCGTGCTGACAGAACTAGGCAGCAAATTGGATCCAAATAGTGGGCTGCTGTCTAATTAACCTACTCAATAACCACGAACACAAGACGATGTCCGAAGGTGCTTGGCAAAAAGGAGAGCTGGGAATTCCATCAGCTACTGAACCACTTTCATCAAATTGACTAGGTTACAAGTGATGTGTTCCTGAGTGTCGTGTAAAACGGTGTATGGTGAGACTGACTGACCGGTGATATTCACACGGAGATGTCCATAGCGCATAGAATTATTCCGAAGAAGCTTAATTGAAGGAAGTTTGAACTCAAGGGTAGTTGACTGTAAAAAAAAGTAGTATTTTCTTACGTAAATAGTTTCCATTGGGATCAAGCTTCTTAAAAGTGTCAAAAAATAAAATAAACATCAAAATCTGAGATGCCAATGAACTTTCCCTCAACCCACCTGTGTTTCGGTCTTCCTTAATATCAAAGAGCTAATATTGCTCTCGTCATGCAAATATTTTATTGTGGGTGAATTGTCAAGTGGATAATTCACACAAGTCGGGTGGTGGTGTTTCATAGCAGATTGCGCTCCAGGACAGCCCTTAACTAAAAGGAAGGTTCAATCAGGTGCGAAACAATCACTAACGAAAGTTCCCAGGAAGTTAAATATTGAAAATTACATTTTCAAGGAAAACAATTTTCCTATTAACGATCTGATAATATGAGACCACATAGATGCCTTGGAGAGTGTTTGATAGAGGTAGTGTTTATACACTGCGTTCGACCATACCATTTGTTGCAGGGAGCAACAAAACACAAACAAGGCATAAAAGGAGGACTCGCAGAAGCAAATACTTTGGTGGTACTTTGGTTCGGAGGGCTTTGCATACATTTTTGCAAAATTTCATTAGCACGGCAAAATGCATGGAAGACCGCACTCTGAAAAATTGAAGCGTTGTCTGACACGAGTGCCGGCAAATATTTTTATTCATAGTAAATGACACAAAGAAATATTTAATACATCATGTGTTGACCATGAATTAGCCGAAATAGGCTAGGCCTGTTCTTCGGCTAGAGTTGTACGAGTATACTTGATTTATGTAGAGACTGAAATATCAAGATTTCTAACGTTTGCCTAATATGGAAAGAAGTCTAGGCAGTCTCCATGATTGTGGGTCTGTCTGGTTGCAGTCACGGAAGCGGAGAGCTTTCAAAACCACTGGGGCAGACATTACAAGTCCTCCATAGGAGAAGCAAACGTAGAACAGGTATTAGCTGTGATGCAAAATAAGTCAGGATGGGCCTGCAGCATCGAAAGTTGACTTGGTCGTGGAGTGCATGGTTGACAGGTGGAGAGTGAAACAGGAGCTTCCACTGGTTTGGGCTGAACTGAGTGCAGATCTCCCCAGAATGGAATCTTGCCGCCGTCGACGAATGCTCCCCCAACATCCGCGAATATGTTGGAAGAAAATGGGTTAAGCCAGATCACTGGACGAGCCAGTTTCTCACAGGACGTGGCGACTTCAATGCGCGTCTCCACTTCATTTCTCTCCATCATGCACGTTTTGCACCTCCTGTGCCGAGGAAACAAGAAACGATGTGCTGCTCCACTATAGTTTGTGCAACAGTCCCAGCGACGGTTGTTGGGAGAGCAGACGAATTTAGCAGCATTGACTGAAACAAAGCTAGCCTATACCGCTTCGCCGAGTTCGCGAAGAAGGTGATGGCTAAGAAACCGAGATCACAGTTGATCTGTTCTTTTGAAACTTATCACCAAGGTAAACAGTTTGATCAGGTGAGAAACCAGATTAATATCTCCTCCCAGATGGTACGGGATTCCTCAGGTGGTAACACGCAGGCAACGGCTCTCTACCGGGAGACTAACGACTAAATACCTGCGATACCTCCGCTACCACGGGAGAATTCTGTACCCCATCCTGCCGGGGTGTGTGTTCTGCTGTCCCACTCCAATGAAGGGGGTTCTGCAGTTGTGTACGCGAGGGAGGTGTAAATGGTGTCCCTTCAAGTCCGACTCTTACAGACGCGCAGAGAAAGCGGCAGAGGATTTCTGGACCCCGAACTGCAGGTTGAAAAACAGACCATTTTCGCAAACATTGTTTTTCTGTCCCAGTAGGGTCTGAAACGTAAAGATCTAACGAGAACTCAAAATTTTGTTTCCAGACGATTACGCAAGTTTTCTTTTTAGCTTGTAGGGCCAAGGAAAGTAAAATCAATTATCACTTATATTCAGAGAGGAATATTGTTATAAGATGATTACCAGCTCGATAATATGGGATTCTAGCGAAACCGACCTCGGCGTTGACGTCCAGCATGATTATCGGAGTCACTGAGAGCTCATGCGTGTACACCAACCATTTGTAAATTCTCCCATCTGAACCAGCGGAATAGAAACCTAGTTGTCGATCACGATGGTCGTTACACCATTGAACCTGCCAAAAATGTCGCTTATAAATTATATTTGTAGCAATGTCCTTCGTATTCTAGCAACCTATACGACTCATTGCACCTTAACCCCCATATCAATTTTTCGCGCGTCAATTACTCTACTGAGGAGATTCAGGTAGCCCACTACCGCGGGGGTTTGAAGCCCCAATCACTCACTTGTACCTGAACATGGTAGTAAGATTTCCAATACTGCTGCTGGAACATCGGAAAATGTCCTTTATTGCACACTTTTCTCATACGATTTCTTTTAGGGTTGATTGAACCGCGCAAACACGTTCACTAAGGTGTTCATGGCCAATAATTTCGCCTTGAGGAAAATTTGCTCTTGAATTTTAAGGCTCTAAACGGGCTTTAACTTCTTTTATTCCTTCAGGGCTAACTCCAATGTTTCTTAAACCACTTACAGTAAATAGGACGACGTACCTCCCAAACAACGCCGACATGCTTCCTTGTGAGGTCACTCTCCAATCGAAAAGGTTTCCCTTCAATTTTGATATTTATAATGGCAACAAACCCATTGTAAAGCCCAACGGCCAAATAATAAGGCTCTTTGTCATGAATATCCACAGTTTGACAGCCGGTTTTAAACTTGAATTGATATTCTGGGTACGACGGGTTCTTCAAGGTATAAACGCAAATCATTCCTTGCGTCCTGAAGGCGTGAACGTTATCTGTAAAGAAACTCGCCTGTTTGAGCGGAGTAAGGCTACAGGGCTAATAAAACGTAAGTGCGTATGAAGAAGGAAACCCAAGCACAGTTGACTGTGGGAATACTTGAAAGCGGGCTCTTTATTTATCGGTGACTTAGAACACAACTCGGGCTAGAAGTAAGCTGGTATTTTGCGAGCAAATGGACTCTCTTGGTGGCTTAGGGGACCTTAGGGGATGGCAATTAGCATAACCAGGCTATGTTGAACATCTCCAAACCTTCACGTGGTCTAGCCTGTTAGTGCCCATATCCTACGGAGTGGGCCGACTGATTGGATGTGGATGGCTTTCCTTGCGTGACAGCGAAAGGGGCGAGTGCTCCCCGCCACCACTTTTTTCCGCTCTCCCTAGCGCCCCCAACCCAAGTTGTAAAGCCACCCGCGGCGAAAGGTGGATGGCACAGGGGTCACCGTGTCAAATACGGAGCCTCACGGATACCAGGCGACCTCCTTGCAGTAAGTAGCCTGTTTATTACCCTAGCTACTCGTGGGAACATCATTGAAGAAAACAAAACACTAAATTTGAACATTCAGGAGCTTACCCTAGCTGAGGAAGAGATACTGCTATTGAGCCCCTCCTCAGTGATGGAGAAGGAAGTCATGGGAGACCTCCCAGTTGAAGAAGGAGGTTCGACTGCGGCGGATGGAGACGACGGTTGCTTCGAGCAAAGCAGGACAAATGTCGAGAAGCTCTTCGCAAATCAAGATCTCGCGCACGTCTACATAGAGAGGGTAAATGCTTACCTAGCATCGCAGCAGCGGAAACCTACTGAGCGTAACACCTCACAATGACTCAATCCCCCATTCTGCACCAACAACGACATCTTCCCGGGTGTCTGTCCCGAAACGACATCTCAAACAACGAGTCCGCCAGTGCCAGGCCTGGCCATTAAACTGCGTGGAATATGATGACGTTGGCCAAGCGTACGCTGGTGAGTTGGCAATTGCTGACTAGCGACGTGAGAGGCCTTAGCGTGGTCCTGCAGGTCTTACTTGATGGGCCACTGGAACTTTTCCTTCCTTCAAACAACAAGTAAGCTGACTTACTTGCTGCTGGACGAGTTTGACATGGCATCTCAAAAGTAAAAACACAATCGTCACACTCAACGTCTTCTTCACTTGCGATTGCGAAGATCACACTTCTGACACCAAATGTTAGATATTGCGCAATAAAGTCAATTAATACTAGACTATTAATATAAATATGAAATATACAAATACGTTTAAAATGCTAAGCTACTTAATGGCTTTTTATTACCTGCCCTGCAGTGCTCTTTATTGTGCACTGCAGGGCAGGTAATAAAAATATTAAACAGTAACAACATAAATTACAATTATACTTGGTGTAGGTTTGGCTAATAAAACTAAATAGAGAAGATTTTAGGGTTGACTAAATAACAGTTAAATTTACAATTGTTTCCTATCTTTAGTTTTCGCAGAAGTATCAATGACTTAGTTTAAATCCCGGCTTGATGCGGTTTTGTTTTCAAATACAATTAGCGATAAACGTCGGAGTTTGGCTCATATTATTTCTTAAATAATTTATTATTATTTTTAATTAATACTTCCAGTCTTGAGGTAACAGATTAATGTCTTATAATTTTCCTTCAATTAAAAAAAATCACACAACATGGATTAACTTACACGTTCCAAACGACGCAGCAAACATGTCGTAGTAGCGAGGGCTCCATTTAATATCAGTGACGCAAGTCCCTTGCGTCTCTTCGTATTCGAACTCCCATAAGGGAAGCAACGTTCCTTCGGGTAGACGATACTTGTCAGCCGGGTCATCATAGAACTGAGCATCTAGCATAAAAATAATGGAAAATGGCTGACAATTAACAACTAATAAATTAGATTTGTTAACCAATAACAAATTATATACGAAGCAACGTATTCCATCCAGGAAAGCATTGATGTTCTCCCATGATTCGTTATAATGTTACTTATTACCTAACCACCGAAATTTCTATGGATGTCAGCAAGTCAAATTGATGAAAGTGTTCAACATTTTAATAACTTCATTTTCTTTTACACTACGTAAATTTAATGTAAGTTGTTGACGCCATTAACGAGAGAGGTTTGGAAACCTTAGTTTTTCTACGTCTCCCCTCCCCAACGGTTTATTAATCTGTTGAACAGCTTGACCAAGTCACACACCGCCGAGATCAGCATCGAAAAATACCACACGAAACATGACCTGACTACAATTAGCACGACGTGGCGAGTCGAGCTGGCGGGAGGTCTTAATGATACTGGAGTACGAACAATGAAATGCTTGTGCTGTAGTTATTGTTCTGCGAGTTCTTTTAATTAGTAAACTTTGGCTCACTATAATTACGGTGGTTTCACTATTACCCGTCTAGACACCGTCGTACACAACGAATAATAAACCAACATCCAGGTGTACATACCATTTGCCTTCTAGTTGTGCCTACCTGCTCGGCAATCCGATACGGGTACCCCACGGTTATAAGAGCCAAAAAATGTGAAGAAAAATTAACCAAAACGCAATTTTGACAGTTTTGTCTCAATTACGTCGTGTTTGGTATAGTTTTTGAAGTATTTCTCGATGCTGAGTCGAATGAAACAAGTCTCTGAGGTTTTGGACTATGTCTAATCCGAAAGCAGTAAAATCAGAGTAATTATAGTGAGCCTAAGTATACTAATTGAAAGAACTCGTTGGGCTGTATAGGTAAGTAATCGTTTCTTCGTTTGTGCCCCATTCCGTCCATTAAATCTACCAGCCAGCTCGACTCACGTTTTACGAACTGCCACGTGCGCAATGGGCGCCTGGAATATTTAGTTTGCGTCGTTCCGTCGTAGTCTGGTCATGTTTCGTATGGTTTACTCGTATTCCTCGATGCTGAATCGAATGTGATTGGCCTCCGAGCTGTGAGACTGCGTCAATGTGTGCATGAGAATAATAAACCGTTGCGTAATCATTTGCAGCGTTTTTATGGATCATTCTGGAGTCGAGCCAAGAAATTTTCCTTTTCGTCCGATGTGGCCAAATAAAAAAAAATGTTGGTGGGATAGAAATGTGAATGAAACTTAATGATTCCACAAAACGCCAGCTTGCGAATTTCTCTCGACCCAGACACGCAACTTTCCTTATAGCTCATCATGCATTGTACGAACTCAACAATTTGTCATTTTTTCAATAAACCTTTTCTTTTTTTTGTAGAAACACTCTACTAGAGTCCATGAAACTCTTCGCTGAAAAAAACGTTAAGAATCACAACACGAAAGCTAGCTAATTTCTTTTTTTATTATTACGATAACTGTAGTTACTTAGTTGCTTTCTGGGCCGATTTTACTCATACCCTTATTTTGACGTCGAATGGTGACATGTCGGTAGATATCAAGTTTGAGCCGATTTGCGTTTTCTCAGGTCTGTTTCATTATCAAATGCATGTTGCTGAACCCTTAAAGGCAGTTATACCAGTCCACTGACATGGAGGTTGCGGTTTAGCTACCATGCGAGAGGCTGGCCACGCAGCATTCACCGAACCCAAACGTGCGGAGATATGGCAGGCATTTGGTCGTTCGCCATTCTCCAGTGGAGGGCTGTGTCCCTTTGACGAGGATTCCCCTCTCACTTGCAATTTCCCTAACGCCCATTCATCGGTATCGGCAAGTTCTCGTTCAGTTTAGAGATCCAGCCCAAAGCGGGGGAAGTCGCCATTGCACACTCCACCTGTCAACCATGCACTCCACGACTAAGTCAACTGGTCACTGACCAGTGATCACCTGGAAACTGACCAGTGATCACCTGGAGTGCTTCTGTCGATACAGTCTTATGGCGATGGTGATCCACAGGAGTGCAGCTCTCTTGGTTTGTGCCTATGCTCTCTTATGATTGACTGTTAGTTTGCTACCCCAGAAAAGGGGCAGTAGCCAATCACGCCTAGATAGGTGGCCTTGTACATAAGGATGTTGTCATGGTAACACACACCCCAAGTGGCTTTATTAATTGCACGCAGTGAGGCAACCCTTGCAATGGTAGTACCTTTGAGGGAGTGGAGGTGTTGGCTGAAGCCCCTCCTTGACTCCTAATTATTCACTCCTTAATACTTGACCTCCTTCTCAACAGGGAGTTTTTGTGTCGATTTGACAGATCGACTGTGCACAGAGCAGCAGTCAGGTCATCCACATAGGCGGATGGCTCGCAGTCAGTCTCCATGAGCCTCTATAGAAGACCTTAGAAGAAGGCGTTCCAGAGTGCTAGTCCAACGACCAAGTTTGACAATGACATTCCGCATGGACCTTCCTTTAATACACCCTTATTGTCTGCCTGCCTGTAGGGTGCAGACAGTCATTAAATAATTTAAGGAAGCTGGTGGAGATTGTCTGCTCAGCCTTCCTTAGCATATTGCTTTGTACAGGAATTCCGTTGGGCTTTGCAGTCGCAAGGGTTTCCAGCGAACCTTCGATGTTACAGGACCAGCCTGAATTACTTTGCCTCGCAGCTGACACCTGCTCTAGGTTGCTTATCCCACGGGGGATTTGTTGATTTTTGGATCATGGTTCCATGCTGCGTCACTGGCATACTGCAAACAAGTAAATGCTTCTAGCCTTAAGCCATTTTGTAAGCCTACCATGAAATACTTAAGTAATAGGAGTAGGTATGCACACAAACCAAACGCAACGTCTTCAAAAGCGTTTTGAGTGACAAGTCGTTCCATCAACTTTACTGCATTATAAAATCTGTAAGCATATGATTCTTCATGAGAGAGGACTACTGATTTTTCATTTGGATCTGCTGCCTCCGTTCTCTGTATTACTTGTTTCTCTCGCCTCTCTTTCTCCTTCGCTGCAACAGCAGCAGCGTGGTCACTTTGGTAGGCGTCGTAAATCCCCCATTGAGTGACGTTGTGGCTGATTTTAGCTGAAGGGGGTGGTACGGTTTGAGCGTATTCTGGCTGAAATGCCATTTTAAAGTGATTTCAAAGAACAAGTACACAAGTTCTCTATGCACTGTACACTGCTTTGTACTTACTCGGGTTATTGGATTTACTGTAAGTACTTCACGATCTGCGTAATTGAACATGTTAGAAAGCAACTTCTTTGGTTTCTTCTTCTTTTTCCTTTTCTCTTCCTCTTGCTCTTCTTCTTCTTTTTTCTCCTCTTTTGCTTCAGTTTTGTCTTCCCCCTCAACCTCCTCTTCCTCTGCTTCTTCTTCTTCTTCAGCGTTCTCCATTTCATCTATTTGCTTAGGAGGTTCTTCTTCTGAATCTGAATCCTCATCCTGAGGTCTGCCTACGCTAACTACTGGCAAAGGAGGGAGAAGATTTCCCTCTGAGTCATACTCAGCGATGTCATCTGAAACACACACAAAATCAACTACACTGAAAGTAGGTTAGTGTTTAGATTTCAATATTTAAACGGTTTTCAGGATTATGGCTATACATGTGCGATGAAAGCCCTCTGTAATTCCAATGGTTTTTACAAGCAAACTAAACGTCTATTCGTATTCGTATATCTGTAAAGGTTGGCCATATTAATTTCATTAGGTAATTTTTGAAGACTTTACAGTTGGTTTTCTATAAATCCCATTATGATTGAGGGGACACTGAGATGAGCAAATAGATTTAAATCATACCATCACTTAGCACAACTGCTTCAGGAGCGATGTAGAAGGTATTCCCTTCTAACATGAATAGCTCCACTTCACCATACGTGAGTGGTGTGGAAACCCATTCAGAAGTTTTGAAATTCCACACTGCTCTGCATGTGTCCTCATCTGCATCCCTAGGTATCAAACCTCGTTGATGTGGTTCATTCAGTTCCTGATAATTCATTAACATAATTTTGTTGATGTTAGTTTGATGAAGAAATGGGATATCAATTTTATTTTTAACTCACAAAATTACCTCTTTTGTTAGCTTAAATTCAACAAGCTCAGATTTTGGTCTTTTAGGCGAGGCTCCAACTTTTTCTTCGACTAAATCTTCAGGTTCTCCTGACTCGTCAATAATAGACCAACGTACTGCTCGTTGGGCCACTTCAGAACTTCCAAGTATCTGACTTTTGCCAGTACCTCTTTCTACTCGCTTAGGTATTGACTCGTCAAGGAAAATTAAATGTCTCCCTTCATCACATTCGTCTTCGGGAGGGGGAGACTTGCGAATAAACAATCCTTTAGTTGGCGCTTTATCCTTTACTTCAACCCCGGGGGCTTCATCTTCTTCGTCTTTCTTTTTCTTTTTCTTGGCATCATCATAGACAAGTTCTTCTTCTGCATCTTCCAAAGCCTTTCTTGCCGCTCTTTCCTTTTTAATCTTGGCTATTTTATCGTAATACTCTTCTATTTCAATTTCATATGACGCATCTTCGCTGAGATCAATTGAAATATCTGACCCCTCTGGATCATCGATTGGGATGAAGAATGCATCAAAAGGCACTTCCAAGTCTTGCTGTAACACATACACCATTTGTAAGAAATCAACATTGTATTTGCTGCTGTTGACACTGTTTGCAGCCAATGAATTTGCTTGAACCAAACATAACCCCAAGTAAAAATAGTAATCAGAAATGAAAAGGAAAACCATGAAGAGGAAATGGCATAAACCAAATCATGGAGATAAAAGTCATGTATTAACCACTCAACATGTTCTTACATAACAATTCCAGGCATTCGTTTATTGTATGCCCCATTTAGATATTTAGATCCAATCAAGAGTCAGTTCCAGGATATCTATTGTTTTGAATGCCTCACTTGGACTGATTTCCGCACACCATAGCCGCCTCCTTACCTCAGGGACAATTTCATAAGTGTGCCTGCCGGATTCCTCATTCTCCAAGTGGGTCTGCCATTTGTCCATCTGCCATCCTCGTGCCTCCTAGCTTTTTTCTTTACTGCTGTCCTTAGCTGCTACATGTCTGGTCACACCCTGCTCTATGTCCAGCTGTGTTATGTTTATTCTTGCCGCTTGCATGTCCAGGAAAAGGTTCAAGGGCAGCCTGCTATCGCCTGCAGAGCTGCTGTTGACACTGTTCTGTATGCCCGTGTTATGCCTACCCGGATGGCCCTCTGAATGCTATTTGCCCTGTCCCTTACGCTCTGCGAGGGGTTGTTTCACTAATTGGATGCTCCACATATGACCGCTGGCAGGAAAACCGTATTGTAATATCGCTTCCTGACCGAGATGCACCCCATTCTGACCCGCTGTGTTCCTCATCTTCATTGTCAAACTGCTCGTTTTTGACGACCGATAGTTTATCTAAGAGGCCGCCAGGAAGCTGTTACAGAGGATTATTCCAAGGTATTTTACCTCCTCACTTGGCTGTATCTTTGCATATCCCATTCTAAAGACCCCTGGATCTGTGGGCCACTTTTCCCTTTAAACTCGATGGCTGCTGTCTTCTCCATCACCAAGATCAGCCTCGCTTTCTGGCACCAAGAATTCACCATTTTTGCTGCATGCACAGCCACCATCCCAGTTTCTTGCCAATTGCTGCCATGCACAACTACTGTCAGATCGTCCACAGCTGTGTGTAGCTATCCTTGCCTTCTCCAACCTTCTCATAAGCCGCTGCACACTAAGTTCCAGAATGCAGCCCCGAGGACGGATCCTGGGGGCATCCCCACTCGATGTTGACTTCGGCAGCCTTCCCAGGTCCAGCCAGGTACATTCTGGCAACTCTATCCCTTATTAGCTCGTACATGATCAGTGTTACTCCCATCTTTCTTATCTCCATCAATAGAAGTGGTCAACAAACCGTGTTAAATGCCCCTGCAATATCAAAAATTACTGCTAGTACATATTCATTACCTGGTCTGCTGTCCTCTCTTATCATAGTGGCAATTGTATCCTCTGTGTTCTTCCCTTTAACACAGCCGAACTATTATTCAGGGCAGTCTCCAACCATTCCCGCAGTTCATAATATATCATTTTCTCCAACAGCTTTCCCTCCAAGGACAGCAGACTTATCGGTCTGTAGCTGGAGTTCATTTTCCACTGGCTCCTCCACCATACCCCTGAGTTGTTCATCCTCTTCCTCATCAACGACCCTCAAATCTGGGGGGAATATGTGCTGCAAATAGCTCTGGTAGTTCTCCAGGGGGAATATGTGCTGCAAATAGCTCTGGTAGTTCTCCAGGGGGGATAAGCTACCTGCAGCTATAGTTCGGACATAACCCATAACTGCCTCGTGGACTACCTTTTCCCTTACTACTCTATATTCCAGTCTCCATGGATTTTGGTCCTCATCTCTTGAGATGAACTTCCATCAGGAGGCTCTCTTCATTGGTCCTATCAATTTGGTTTCTTATTGGCTTCTCTATAAGTACGCCAGGCACTCGTGTCTTCCCCATGTTGTGTGGCTGAGTGCCCCCTACTGGTTGCCCTCCTACACTGCCGAACTTCGGCGCACCACCATGGCACTGCCCTAGTCCCTCCAATTTCTCTCTTTGGGATAGTTATTTTGGCAGATGCTATAACTGCATGGTGCAGGTCTCTGGCCATCCCATTCACGTCATGAGCTTCCTCCTTCATCCAGTACCCCGCCATTTTAACAGCCAGCTCTGCCCAGTACGCCTTCCATTTGGCCTTCTTTGTAGTGTACTTATGGCCCCCATCGATCGATTGTCTGGTTGCAACTATCGAAAGGCCATCTAACACAAAAGTTGAATGAAAGGACACCATAATTGCATATGGTGTGATTGGCACTGCACGTATTCCCATCGAGGCCATACATAACTTGAGCAGTGAAACTGAGGCAAAACTTGGAGTTTCTGCTCCATTTACTTAACACATATGAATTAGCAACCAACAGATGACATCTACCACCAGAGCAATAAGAGCATATAAGGAAGTGAAGAAAAAGGTTGCTGAAAAGAAAAATATCATATTTTAACAACACTCATAGTCAAGAAATGGATCCCAATATCTACAGAAGATATCTTAGCTCTATCATGAAAGTGGATAATGCTGAGAGTGCAAACTTAGGGCAAACCAATGAAGGGTACCTTGGCTTCTGAGGACACATAGGTTAGTACCTACGAGAGAGTATGAACCATAGCAATATAATAATAAAAACGTACCTTCGATATTTCTGAAATATCAGTTTCTGACGGGGAAGGTTGCACCGCCATCGAGAGATATGCATACAACTAACAATGGAACCTCAAAAAAACGTCTTTAGGTTACCCGTTTGGAAAGCTTGTAAAAACAAGGAACAGATTGAAGAATTAATTATTTATTTGTCAACAATGAAACAATGGTTAAATACCTAGTAACATATTGTTACTAGTCATCTCCAATAATAAGGTAGGTGAAGTTTTGAACAGTGAAAATTTCATGGTCTAATAATTACAATATGAATCCAGACGTTCTACAAAAACCCAAAGAGCACACTCCTCATAGATCCCATTTAACACAAAAAGAGACATAGAAAGTGATGCCACTTGCCATTATAATGTAGCAGTACTCAGAGCTGTAAGGCATTTTGACTTGGCAAAGAGTTCGGTGGGTGCTGCGAACCATGACGAAGGTTTAGCACGATTCGATTTGCGATAATCGAATCTACTCAGAGCACCTCCGTAATAAACCATGAAAAAGTTGCTGAAAAGTGAAGCTATGTAATTGGCTGAAAAAAAATTTATGAGTTCTCTTTAGATTGAGGGCTAATGAGTCCGAAAAACACCATTTGGGAAATTAATCTGCGTGTAGGTGTGTGTGGATCTGCTGATGGTGGTCCGTGGTTCGAGTGGGAATTCTCGTCAAACATGGGCAGAATTCTGGGAGACTGTGACTAGGCAGAATTGTGGGAGCCAGTCACTAGCTGCCCCAGTACTGCAGACGAACAGCAATGCATCCAAATAGTCCATGACGAATGCTAACCCTCCGCCTAGGCGCACAACGCCAAAAACTGATCAGGTTTACTTGCACACTCTAGCCTTAAAACAAGGCAAGTGCAAGAAGTTCACCAAGTTTTGGTCAGGTCCTTATAAGATTACCAAGGTGTACAATATGTTGCCTTGAGGCTTAAGAACCAGGATACTACCGTGCACAACTCACAGCTGATCACTTTCTCCCCAGACTAGTTGACATGCCCCTACCACAACAGGACCCGACTGCTGACGACGACACGGAGTGGATAGTCTACTAGTTCAACCCGACTCTGGTGTTTACCTACCCAAAACTGCACGAAAGCAACAATTGTATCCCAACTGTAAACCCCACCAATCCTAAGGTCAGTAATAAGCCCTGTACGCACTGTGGACGCCAAAACCATGTGCCAGACAAATGCAGGTACAGCAACATTTGTTCTACCATGGGACATACTGCAAACGTCTGCTCGAATAAAACTAAATATAAATCTAGTTCTACATACATAGAGAGGCAAGATTCTAGTTGCAGTAGTCATGACAACAGTGATGATGAGGTGACGCTGAGCGATTCCTTTTATAATATGGCAACGTCTAAAGCTGTGCCCTCTGCAAATGTGTAGTACTACATGTAGGTCAAGTAAAATTGTCTTTTCAAATAGACACAGGCTCTCACTGCAATGTGATCAGTGAAAACTTTTACCAACAACATTTCGATGATATCAAACTCTTAAAGAATGGCCTGACAATGACAGGTTATATGGGAAATTCAATTGTTTGTATTGGAAAATTTACTGTACAGGTCACAGGTGAAGATGAAAACCGTCACACACTTTAATGTTTTATGTTTTCAAGCAGGGTGGACCCACATTGATTAGTCGTTAGGCCCTTAGAGTACTGAAGTACACCCCCTTTTGGTTTATTATTCATTCTGAATAATAACCCTATGTTTTCGGTCACGAAAAATTTTTTACAACCCCCCCTCAAAATTTGATACTTTACGTTTCAAGACATGGAGATTCCAAATTTGCAATGTCCGTCCGCTGTCCCCCGTCCGCCGTCCGGGCCGTTTTGTGCCTTTAACATGGTCCAAAAAATTCGTTCTTTCGCACAAAAATCCAATTTGGTATCTAGTTGTGCCCGCCAACTCGGCAATCCGATCGGGCGAAGCCCATGATTGTTATGGGCAAAAAACGGTTAAAAAAATTAACGAAACGGAGACAACGTTTCGGTCTCATCGAAATCGCTCGCTTCGACTGGCAACGCTCGCCCCGCCGCCCGATCTACTCATTGGAAGCCCCCCGACTCGTGTTTCGTATTTCGTTCTCGTCTTCACCTCCACAAATGACTGTTTCGCTCGTCTCAACTATTTCCGTTAGCAAAATATCCGTTATCTTCGATTGAGCTTTTCATTATTCGTTTATTTTTGGTTTATTTATTTAATAGTTCGTTCGTTTCATTTTTTTTGGTTTTAATACGATTCAATTTTTTAGATTCTTTCGTTTCATTCTCATTTTGGTTTTTTCATAGATTTTTGGTTACATTTTGATATTAATCTTTAGCGTGCATGTTTTCATATTAAAATTCAGTTTTTTCTAGATATTTTCGTTTTTTTTTTTGTTTATTTTAATATTACGATTCAGTTTTTTTCGACCTTTTTTGGGGTTTCATTATGATATTTTTCGATGCTGAATCGAACGGGATGGGTCTCGGAGCATTAATGCTAGGTCAAGCTGTTTATCCGAATAATAAACCGTTGTGTAATAATTTGCAGGGTTTTAACATATCAAATGAATCTGAGAGAATGAAGTTTCTCCCGTGCCACTCTACCGATCGCTAAGCGCCAGCAAATCAGCATCATACTTTCTCTGCTTATTAATTGTTGTATATAATATACACCTGCAATTATGTTCCGTTGTACGGCCCTGCGGCCGAAATTTTTTTTTTTTTTATGTGTTATACGTTCTGTTTTAGGTATCTTCACATCCAGCTGTACAATGACCGCACCACCCTCCGCCTCTTCTTCCTTCTCCTACAAGGCAAACGAACTTTCGAGGGCGAAAGTTTTATTGGGGGGAGGGAAGGCAGTAGTTATGTGTTTGTGACTGCATGCTGCATGTTAAGCATAAGGGGTTTTTAATTTTTAATAAATGCTTTGCACCGTTTTGTTTTGATGTTTAATACTAAGAGCTTTTACAGGGAGATAACTGTGGACAATCAGCTCCAATAAAGCCATAAGGAAATTAGAGTACAAAGGCAACATGAGTACTTGTGGAACAGGCCAGGTAACGAATTTATTGTTTGCATGTCATCGAGACTAGTTTCAGGTCATCGCCTTCAGTAGGGACGTCTGTACTTTCCACTTTACTCTTGTTCTTAGTCTTAAGCTAAGTCTTCCCTGTACTCTATCTATTTCGCGAAATCTTGTCGGTACTACTCTTCTGTCAATTTCACTCTGTACCTACTCTAGTCATCACCTACTCACTACTGTAAAAACATCACACTTGTACAAATTAGCAGAGGGGTACCTTGAGGAGTGTCTGTTACCCCTCTCCCGCATCCATTCCACTACCGGCCACGCCGCCATCTGATACGAACTACGACCTCCTTCCCACCTACTCCCACTCCTCTCCAGCACACAGCGCCATGGCCTACGCTTCCCATGGATGCCAGCCTTCTGCCAACAAACCACCAACCAGGCACAGCTGCCCATGGCCTATATTTTTCCTAGGACGCCAACCTTCGCTTCGACCACCTAGGCCCATCAATATAATATAATCAATAATAATTTATTGTGCTGCTCTCGCCATTTTCCCACAAACAGGAATTTTATGGTATAATTATTAATTACGAGCTATCAATATAAATTTAATCAAAATCGTTAGAGCCGATATTTGATGTTTCGATCAATATGATAACTATAGTTAACTTTCGATGGATTTTGTTCATACCCTTATTTTGGCGTCTAACCTGCGGGTTAGATATCAAGTTTGAGCTGATTTGGTACGATCGTTTTCTCTAAAAATCGTTCACAGACAAACGCACAGGTCTGTTTCCTTATTTGATGACTGTACCTAAACCCTCGACGAGGGTTATCTCAGTCATGGAAGTTGCGGTTTCGCTAATATGCAAGGGCCGGCCTCTGCAGCCGAACTCCAAACTTAGACCTGCGGAGGTACAGCAGGTATTTGATCGTTAGCCAGTCTCCCGGTAGAGAGCTGTTGCCTGTGTGTGACCGCGCGGAGGTGACCACCTGAGGAATCCCGTACCATCTGGGAGGAGTTCTTAACCTGGTTTCCCACCTGATCTAACTATGTACTTGAGTGGCAAGTTTCAAAAGAACAGATCAACTATTAACCACGTTTCTTAGCCATCACCTTATTCACGAACTCTGCAAAATGGTTATAGGCTTGCTTTGTAGCAGTCAATGCTGCTAAGTTCGTTTGCCCTCCCAACAACCGTCGCTCACTGTTGTAGAAACTACAGGAGAGCAGCACGTGGTTTCTTGTTTCCTCCGCACTGGAGACACAAGACGTGCATGAGGGAGAGTCTTTCAGAGAAAAGAAGTGGAGCCGCGCATTGAAGTCACCATGTCCTGTGAGGAGCTGACTCGTCCAGTGGTCTGGCTCAACCCATTTTCTCGAAAGACGTTCACGGATGTTGGGGAAGAACTCATACGTATCACGTCCCTTTGAGGAGGATTCCCATCTCGCTTGCCATTTCTCCTGCCATTCATCGATGGTGGCAAGTTTCTGTTGTGGTGAGTTCTGAAGGGAGTCAGAATCAAAGCCTGAGCCAGGTGAGCACAGCGGCCAAGTGCTGGCTGTTCAGGGGAGTGAGTGCGAGCATGTCAATGGACGGGTCAATGCAGGCCACTGTTGTCTTGGCTCCCGTTCTTGCTCCAGCCACCACTCGTGCCCGCGATCCCAGAAGAGTGTTGGATCCTATGTATGGTTCCTGTATGGCGAGAACACTGCAGCGTTTCTTGAGTGTATTTTGCAGCAACTCAGCCATAACCAGGGAAATCTTATTTGTGTTGTCCTGAAGGATTCGAACTATTTGACGTTTGACGCAATTGGCACTCTTGAGGGGAGCCTTACGCTTGCATTCCTTGCTCAGATGTGGCAAGGTGCACACAACAGGTCTCATACAGGTTACTGCCAGGTGGCCATAGCGCTGGCATTTGTAGCAGTCGGGGGTCCAGAATACCGCTGACGTATTCCCTGCATGTCGTATGAGCCGACTAAAAAGGGTCATCCTGGTGGACCCAGCTGTAATGACAACCTCACCTCCTTCTCCTGCCTTATCCTCTGCGTGGCCGTAAAAGCCGGCCTTAAAGGTGCTTAATGCTCACGACACTGACATACACAACATATTCCAGATACAAACAACACTGCAACGGCTTACGTGGCAAAACATATTGACTTAAAACACTCATAATGAGCGAAAGACAGCCCTGGAAGTAGCTCACTAACACCTACGAGCAATCCCCTATATAGGTGCGGCCTTCGGAATGAGGAGGGGGAAAAACCAGGTTTGAGCGTTCCTGGGGCGGCTGATAGTGTGTGTCCTGCACACCACATCACCAGTGGCCGAGGGCTGACTCTGAGCAGCAGCTGAAAAATCGTAGATGAGGCAATATATCGATATATCACGACCGAGGTCAGGTGATCGATATGCCCGACATTGTAGGCTTGACTCGCCATGTTTGAAATTAGAAATAACGACAGCTGTACGATTATGCCAATTAATTAATGTTCATTATGTAATACCCCAATATATAATTATTTGCTATGAAAAGGAGATAATTCAATGAAAATAAGAATGGGTATATGAAATAAATATGAGATAACTAACGGATTGATATCCATACATGCAGTTGTAGCGCTGTCAAGCGGTCGGTCCATATTCTTTGTTTCATTCGAATCCCTCAAGCGTATGAGTCCCGGTGGGTGGTTGGACTGGCAGCTGCCGCGCATGTGGAGGCCTCCCTTTGACCTTCCAGGAGGGGGAGCTTCCAGGACTCTGCTTCGAGCACCTCTCGCTCATACCACTAACACACACAACAAATCAACTCACAAGGATACACTACACCAGTCTGCTTCTGTAATCTCCCCCCCCCCCCAATTAGTAAAAATAACATGACAAAGTCAGTTAAAACATCAGCAGGTAATAAAAACGCGACCTGCGCCTCTTCCTCGGGCTCGCCAAGCTCGACCCCTCCCTCTTCGGACGATGAGCAACTTCGGAAATATCGAAGCTGCCTATCAAAGCTGTTGGGCCAAGTCCTCTTTTTGTCGGTCGGTCCTCACGTCGCACAATAGCAAGCGTGGGAAGCAACCCAGGGAGGCTGATGCTTGTAGCTTCAACTCCTTCTCCGTGGAAATATGGCTCGTAAGCGCCTTGGCCATTTCTGGAGTTTCCATCATGATGACGGCGCCACCACCCACTGCCGTGCGGATGTCAAGCACTCAGACGCTTAGTGCTTGGAGGTCCGTAGCAGGGACACCCCACATTAGCGCTTCCATTGCATCAGGGGTGGAGGGACCAGCATCTCCTTCCTCACACGTAGGCCTAACTACTACCACGTTTTGTCGTGGGTTTTTAGGGGGGAGTTTGTTAAGCTGTGGAGGCTTCTTATTTTTGTTATTTTTAAGTCCCCTCTCCTCTCCCCGCCCCTTCCCCGACGCTCCATCACCCCTTTCACCTTTCTCTTTGTATATAAAGACCACGACCAACTGACTGACTCCAGTACTGACTTAACGGCCAGACGATGATGTCTTTACATCGAAAGCGCTTGCCCACAGTAACTCACAAGCCAGAGGAGACGGACTCACTAACAGGTACGTTAACTTTAGTGTACCATTTGATCTCCATTGGAGTCCTGGTGCCAAACTCAAATAGCCCATAGGGTACTCCAGTAGTACCTGTTTTAAAACCAGACGGGTCGGTTCGCACCTGTGGTGATTTTCAAATCATAGTAAATCTGGCGTTAGAAACCATTCGATATCCCATACGCCGATGGTCGCGAGAGGACGCTCCTTATCGCTGCCTCGAGCAGCCTCCTCTCTCGCCGCGACTCAGGTGAGTGAAGGTGGCGGCAGCAGTCTAATCCTTCGCCTCGTGCGGATCGTTTGCCCTTCCTCAAGCGGCCGAAGAAAATATTTTTTTAACATATAATAAATCCTCGTTTCGACTCCGAGGTAAGTGTCACTCCTTCAAAAGAATAAAAATTTAATATTGGGATCACAGTCAGGAAAATAAAAATGAATCTTTTCCCCCAGCCTCCCGCAGTCGTCACGAATTATACCAGGAGGCACCTCGTCCTGGGATAGACCTCGGACTTCCGTTCTATTCAGCAGGAGGGATAGACGATTTTAAATAAATATTTTGAAAAAAAAAATTCGAAGAAGATTAACCACCTCTACTTCGTTGGAGTCGCCGGAGACCTTTTTTTTTATTCGTCATAGATATTGTCTTTATTTTTTTTAAAAGTAGAAATCCATTATTATTATTTTTTTTTTAATTCTGTAAAGGGTGGCCACTCCGATCTATATTTAATCATTTAATTAATTTTAACAGAAATTAAATTATTTTCTTTTTGGGTGGAAATTTCCGACAAGGACGATTCTTTTTCTTTACTTCCTTCTTTGAGGCCCATCCCTCCTCCACGAGTTGGTCGAGGAATTTCTATATTTTAATTATTGTGCGACCGAACATTTTTGCTTAGGTTTTGTCGCTACAATATTGGCGCCCAACGTGGGGCCTCTTAGGAGTTGTTTATGTTTGCAGGAAATTTCCACGCACCTGAAATATCGAGGAAGCTAACGAGTTCTCGTAGGTTTTGTTTAGGGGGTTATCTAAACGTATCCTAGCTGTAGAAAGGTCGTTTCAGACACTACTGACTGCAACAGTAGAGATTATCATTATCGGTTTAGCGATAAAAGTGAATCCTCGTCAATCTGTAGCTTCTAGGATCTCTTGTCAGATCATCGTAGATTTCTTCTCTTTTTTTTCTTCTTGAGACTCATTGTTTCATCTCGGACACATTTTTTTCAATTCCTAACGATGGAAAGGAAACACGTTAATCGTCTCGATAAAGACGAGCTGCGGTGCGAATTGAGTTATAGGGGAATAATGGACTTGGACAACTATTCCATTGATCAAATGCGGAAACAATTTCGCAAATTGCTCAAGCTAGAAGACCAGGGGGCCTCTTTTTCGCCGAAGGGGAGTTTCAATGCTGCGGACGAAATTGACATTTGTGCTAGGAAGGTTGAGTTTGTTGATGGAAAAATCAAGTCCCTATCGGGCGAAGAGCTCAAATCATTCGCACCGAAAGCGGACGCAAAATTAAGCCATATTCTAATACGCTTAGCTAGGATCAAAGCTAGTCCGGATGAAACAATTGCTTCACGAGTGGTCGACCTCATGACCCAAGCCAACGACATGCTTGGGGCCCTTAAAGATATGTTTGTTACGTCTAGTAATCCCCCAGAGAGAACGCCGACTTCTGGTCGTGAACCTAAGGAAGAGAGTTTCTCCGACAGCTCGTCAGCTACCACCGGGGGATACCCGTCGGATGCTCGAACCATGTTGTCGAGTTCGAGTGAAGAGACAGAGTTCCAGGAAAGGCGCCCAAAATCAAAAATAAGTAAAGCAGTGAGCTTGCGCAAACAACCTTCTCGAACAAAAACGTATAGTCACCAAAAAGGGGAAGATATGCACTGTGATAGTAGGGAAAATTCGTACTTCAGAAGGTGTCCAGTCTCCAAGTGGGGTATTACGTTCTCAGGTGAAGATAACGAAATGAGTATCCGTCGTTTTTTTACCGAAGTTCACGATTGTAGAATCGCTAATCGCATGACCAAGGCTGACTTGTTCTTAGAATCGAAATTCCTGTTCCAAAAGTCTGCCTTAGAAGTTTTCAGGTCTTGCCGCAGCACATGTAAAACATGGGAAGAGTTGGAAAACCGCTTGGTTCTCGCCTTTACTGATCCTACTTACGAGAGAAGGTTGAAACGTGAGATTAGCGACCGTAAGCAAGGTGATGACGAGTCTGTGCTCGTGTACCTGTCCAAGATGGACAACCTATTTCATCTTCTCTCAAACCCCTTCTCAGAGGAGGATAAACTAGAGGTAAACGAGAGTAATATCTTACCGGAGTACCAGATGGCTCTAAGTCTCCACAAATACAACTCCCTTTCTCGATTAGAAACTCTACTCATCAAACTTGAGAAGAGCAGAGCATTAGCTTCCCCTAGGTCCCAACAGGGAAAAATTTTAGAGCCTAGCCTACAATGTACGTCAGGAACCCCCCGCCCACCACGTGTCTCCACACTTTCAAATCCCAAACAAAAAACGGCTCCAAACACTTCTTCCAATCAGAAACCCATCGCTCAGAAACCCCAAAAGGCTATTTTTTGTTATGGCTGCAGGAAACCAGGAGTAAAAAGGCCTGACTGTCCAAATTGTGCAAAAATAGATCAGGGAAACGAAGCATCGGAGAGGATGGATGGATCCCCTCCGACTCGAGTGCTCAGGAGAAAACCGAGTAGACCACCGCAACCAGTACATTATCGACATGATTCTGGATGGTAGGCCAGGGGATTCAAGGCCCTACTTAGTCGTCGAAATTTTGGGTGTCAAGATCCCTGGCCTTCTTGACTCGGGATCAAGCCGAACAATTTTGGGTTCAAGGGGCTGGGAAATGCTAAAGCGGTCCGGCTTGCGTGTATTGCCGTCAAATTCGCAGAGTGTTGCGACGGCAAGCGGCGACACATGTAATGTGTCCGGAATTATAAACCTTATCATGAATTTGGAAAATAGATCGAGGTTGGTGGAGGTGCTTTATGTACCTGCCATCCGGTCTCCATTGATATTAGGTCTCGATTTTTGGCGTCTTATGGGAATAGTTCCCAACCTTTCTAAAAATACTTGGGTATTTTCCTCAAGTGCAGAAGAAGAGGTTCTGAGCATACGCTCCGACCCAACTCATCCATTCGCGCGACCACCTTTCATATTCATCTAGACACCGTTTAGATGAGTTGGTCGGAAAGTATTTCGAGCTGTTTTCGACCTCCCCAGGATATACAGATATCGTGGAACATCACATTAACACGTGTGACAATACATTTGTGACCCCAAAAAAACAACGCTATTATCCAGTTTCTCCTGCAATGCAGCGGATTATTAACGAGGAATTAGACCAAATGCTAAAAGATGGGATAGTGGAACCATCTAATAGCCCATGGTCATCTCCTATTCTTATGGTGAAAAAGCCCAAGGGGAAGTATCGTCTTTGTGTCGATTTTCGGCGTTTGAATGCAGTGACGAGGAAGGATGCTTACCCACTGCCTTACGTCAGCCATATATTAGATAGGCTTCGAGACGCGAAATACTTGAGCTCAATTGATATTAAAAGTGCTTTTTGGCAAGTGAAAGTTGCTACTGCAGATAGAGAGAAGACCGCCTTCACAGTCCCAGGCCGGGGCCTGTTTCAATTTATTCGAATGCCTTTTGGATTACACGGAGCCCCAGCTACTTGGCAACGGCTTATTGACCGGGTACTGGGAAGTGATCTCGAACCCTACGTGTTTGTGTACCTGGATGATATCATCATTTGTCATTTGTACACCGACTTTCAACGATCACATGATGGTACTCGAGAAGACACTCCAGAGACTTTTGGTGGCGGGACTGACGGTGAATAAAGAAAAGTGTCAATTCTGCCGTCCCCAGCTCAAATACTTGGGATACGTAGTCGACGAATTTGGACTTAGGGTAGACCCTGAAAAAGTAACTGCAATCTTAAATATCCCACGTCCAAAAACGCAGAAAGAGGTGAGGAAATTTATTGGCACGTGTTCTTGGTATCGACGTTTCGTCAAGGATTTTTCAACACGGATTGCTCCCATAACAGGCCTACTTAAAAAGGGCTCTCGCTTTCAATGGACGAGTGAAATTGAATTGCCTTTTCGGGACATCCGTCAAGCTCTCGTTGAGGCTCCGGTACTGACTTGTCCTGACTTCACAAAAGAATTTGAAGTCCACTGTGACGCTTCAGGCTTTGGACTTGGAGTAGTAGTACTCATGCAGAGAGAAAACGGGAACACCCACGTCATAGCGTATGCTAGCAGAACTCTCACCAAAGCTGAACAAAACTACCCAGCAACGGAGCGAGAGTGTCTTGCGGTTGTATGGGGGATCGAAAAATTCCGAGCCTATCTTGAAGGAACTCACTTCACTGTCTATACGGACCATTCGAGTCTTAAATGGCTCTGTAATCTGAGGGACCCGCAGGGCAGATTAGCTAGATGGGCTGTCCGACTCCAAGTTTACGACTACACTATTGTACATAAAAAGGGCGGAGAAAATGTGGTCCCTGATGCTTTATCAAGAGCCCCCTTAACTGCCACCATTGAAACCATAGATACAGATGAGCTGGTACCATTCACTGGAAGCACGGATCGATGGTACCAAAAGATGAAGTCTTCCATTACGGAGAACCCTTCGAACTACCCTGATTGGAAAATCGAAGGATCCCATTTGTACAAGCACCAACCATCAGAATTTGACATTGGGTCTTCATGGAAAGTTGTAGTCCCTAAGGATCAACGCCATGGTATTTTGTATGCGTCTCATGATGACTTCACTACGGGTCACCTAGGTGAAGCAAAGACGTACAATCGAATCAATGAAAAATACTATTGGCCACGTATGCGAGCCGATGTAAAGACTTACGTAAGAAAATGTCGTATTTGTCAACAGTGCAAGCCCCCTTCCTCCAAGCCTGCTGGCCTTCTCGGAGTTCGACATCTACCTACCCGCCCTTGGGAAATTGTTGCCACTGATTTGATGGGGCCTCTACCCCGTTCCTCTAGAGGATTTTCATATATATGTTTGGTAACTGACGTGTTTTCAAAATACGTAGTGATGAAACCAATTAGGAACGCAAAATCGAAAACCGTGTCCGAGGTCATCGAATCTGAAATCTTCTTGACGTACGGTGTCCCCTCAGTCATTTTATGTGACAACGGGCCAGAATTTCGAGGTTCTCCATTCCGATCTCTCAGTGAACTCTATGGAGCTAGGATCTTTTACAATGCTAAAAGGCATCCGCAAGCAAATCCCGCGGAACGGTATAACCGGAACGTCTTGACGATGCTGAGATCCTACCTGAAAGAGGACCATCGGAAATGGGACCTTCTTCTCCCAAAGATTTCCATTGCCTTGAGGACCTCCATCAATGAAACCACCAGATTTTCCCCTGCGTCTCTTGTATTCTTGTTTGAGTATGGAATGGATCCAACATTTAAGGACGTAGAAGATGTGAACGCGAGTCACCCAATAAGAAGAGTCCGCTCCAAAAAACCAAATTTAGAAGAAATCGAGAAGACGGTTCAGAAGAAAATGGAAGAAGCAAGTTTACGCAACAAGCACTCGTACGACTTACGTCGGAAACATGTTGAATACAATGTCGGGGAATGGGTATGGAAGAAAAACTTTACCCAATCCAGCAAGACTCAGGGGATATCTGGAAAGCTGTGCAAGCTTTTCGTTGGGCCATTCAAGATCGTAAATAAGATATCTCCTATTATTTACCACTTAGCCGACGAAAAAGGAGCGGACTGTGGTGCCTGGCATGTGTCAGATCTTAGAGCATTCTTCGAGGGGTAGTATGCCGAGTTTTCCCTCGGAGAAAGCAAAACTCTCCCAAGGAAGGGTATGGTGTAACAAACGCCGATGGTCGCGAGAGGACGCTCCTTATCGCTGCCTCGAGCAGCCTCCTCTCTCGCCGCGACTCAGGTGAGTGAAGGTGGCGGCAGCAGTCTAATCCTTCGCCTCGTGCGGATCGTTTGCCCTTCCTCAAGCGGCCGAAGAAAATATTTTTTTAACATATAATAAATCCCCGTTTCGACTCCGAGGTAAGTGTCACTCCTTCAAAAGAATAAAAATTTAATATTGGGATCCCAGTCAGGAAAATAAAAATGAATCTTTTCCCCCAGCCTCCCGCAGTCGTCACGAATTATACCAGGAGGCACCTCGTCCAGGGATAGACGGCAACCTCGGACTTCCGTTCTACTCAGCAGGTGGAATAGACGATTTTAAATAAATATTTTGAAAAAAAAAAATTCGAAGAAGATTAACCACCTCTACTTCGTTGGAGTCGCCGGAGACCTTATTTTTTGTATTCGTCTGTAAAGGGTGGCCACTCCGATCTATATTTAATCATTTAATTAATTTTAACAGAAATTAAATTATTTTCTTTTTGGGTGGAAATTTCCGACAAGGACGATTCTTTTTCTTTACTTCCTTCTTTGAGGCCCATCCCTCCTCCACGAGTTGGTCGAGGAATTTCTATATTTTAATTATTGTGCGACCGAACATTTTTGCTTAGGTTTTGTCGCTACAACGCTTTCAACGCAACCGGGGTCAGTATGCGTTCACCAGACTGAGCACCAATGATTTTTCAGTGCGTACTCGAACAACTACTGTGCGGGATTGATCGTGTTTTTGTTTTCCAAGATGACATGTTAATAGCGACAAAAAATTAGGTCACCCACAGTGAGTTTTTTACATGAGATACCGTCAAGACTGCATTCAGCCAGACTTCGTCTAAAAACATCCAAATGCCCGTTCCTTAAAAAAATCGTGGAGTATTTGAGACACTATATGGATGAACAAGGTTTCAAACCACAACCCGAGAACGCGTTGGCTGTAAAAAAGACAAGGGAACCGCGTGACTCCAAGGAATTAAAATCATTTCTCGGTATGGTCACATTTTATTTGAAATACACACCGAAAGCTAGCCTGCTAGTGCTGATACATTTCACGCCTGAGCTGCCGATCTACTTCAAAGTTGATGCTTCTAAGGTTGCTGTCAGTGCCATTTTGTCGCAGTGTTTCCCAGACAATTCCGAAAAACCACTGGCTTTTGGTCCATTTTGAATAAAAACCCTATGTTTTCGGTCACGAAAATTTTTTTACAACCCCCCCTCACAATTTGATACTTTACGTTTCAAGACACGGGGATTCCAAATCTGCAATGTCCATCCGCCGTCCGCCATCCACCATCCAGGCCATTTTGTGCCTTTAACGTGGTCTAAAAAATCCGTTCTTTCGCACAAAAATCCCATTTGGTATCTAGTTGTGCCCGCCATCTTGGTAATCCGATCGGACGAAGCCCATGGTTGTTATGGACAAAAAATTAACGAAACGTAGTATAATCGCAAATAAGCCGTGTTTCGTATCATTTTCAAGGTATTTTTACATCCTGGGTCAAAAGGAATGAGTATTAGACGTGTACAACTGCGTATAGGGAAATTACAGTAATTATTAGAGTCAACTAATTGCAAGAACTCACGGGAACTACAGCGGAAGTCAACGTTTCGTCGTTAGTACTCCCTCCCTCCCTCCTGACTCATCAAAACCACCAGCCTGCTCGACTCGCCCGCTGGAAGTCCCCGTCCCAATTTCCCTGACTCTTTTTGCTCGACGGGGCGGAGGAAGGTTGGGGCCACTTCCTCCGCACACCCCTACATCGGATCATAAATGCCTTCAGACGTTTACGGGCGCCTGGGGATTATTTAGTTTCCGTAGTTCCATTGTAGTCAGATCATGTTTCATATGGTTTACCAGTATTTTTCGATGCTGAATCGAATAGAATGGGTCTCGGAGCAGTAATACTAGGTCAAGTTGTTCATGAGAATAATAAACCATTGTGTAATAATTTGCAGGGTTTGCCACTCGAGTGCTGACAGCCCCGGAACGCAAGCACCTGCAGATTGAGAACCCCTGCCTTGCCCTGGTTTGTGGAGTTTAGAAATTCCGTGAATACACTTATGGAAATCCCAACGTGATCATTTGTAGTGACCAGAAGCCTCTCACAGTAGTTTTCGGTGAAAAGAAAGGCATCCCGTTGTACTCAGCTAATCAACTTCAAAGGTGGGTCGCACATTCTATCACCATATACTTACAACTTGAAGTTCTTTCGCTCTGAAGAAAACGCTGCTGACTACTTTTACCGGTACATTGAACAAACCAAACAACAAGAAGACCTTTCAGGCTGTTGCGTATGTACTCTTTGTGCAGGAAAATTCGCCAATTGTGCCAGACTCGACAGTCTTGAAGGAGGCGACAGTGAAAGACCACACCCTATGTACCGTCTACCGCTGCGTTCCACATGATGATTGGCCTGAAAATCCTGTGTGGGTACTGCCAAACAATTTTGAGACGTAACATTTTCGTACCCTGACAAATGACAATTGCAACTCACAAAATAGTAAAATATTTCGATAACCCAATTTTTACAGATTCGTACAAATCCTTAAAACTTTCAAGTTCACAGTCCAATAAACTGTCCCTGAAAATTGGTACTGGCGCCTCCTCGACTTACTAATATCAAAACTTTGTTGTCAATAAATTTTTCAATGGATATTTGCTGAGCATATACGTAGCGCTTTAAATCACGTGGAGACAGAGGCTAAAGAAAATCATGTGATACCTGATTAATACGAAATAATTACGAACTTAATTCGGCACAGGTATTATACATACTGCCAGCTGAAGGACGATTCAGAAAATGGCGGAATGGTAGTTCAGAGAAAGTTGGTTAGGTAGCGCTAACTTCTACTTTCCTGTAATGCCACTGGCTGAAATTGTAATGAACGGCCATTGAACAGCTGTTGTCTTCCACTCGCCTCAATCTTCATCTCGTCTTTCCGAGCGCACAATTCCTCCTCTAATTGAGGAATATTTTCTAAACTTCGGAGTTGCCTTTAAAGTTATTTTCCTCGTGCTTCCTCTCAGCCAGCCGTTGCCGCACGATTTTCTCTGTTAAGTACGGACACGGTAGTATCGTTTACATTTGCGTCTCCTCACCCCTCCCTTTCATTTCACTCTTCGTTGCCCTCTCCGTAGATTTATTTGTGTGCAATAAGTGCCCGAATTCAGTTAACGTTTTGTTGTGAAAACGGTTTTCCTCGAAATGTTGATTTGAGGCAAGTCTTTCCCGTTTTGATTTCGCGTTCGTAGAGCTTTGTGGTTTTGTTCTTGTTTCCTGTTCGAGTTCTGCCGTCTTCGCGAATTTGTTCTATTCGCTCCTTCCGAAAATCGCGATTTATCTACTAAGCCATCATTAGTTCAAACCAGAGCAGTACGTAAGTAACATTTGACATTAACTCAATTATTAGATAAGGCGTGATAAGAATTATCAACGATGTCTGCGGCAACTATAATCTTCCTATCGCATCACTCTCCTGTTCCACCTTAAATGTCATAATAAATTACAAATACTTGAAATTGCGTTGTTTCAATAGAGAAAGCACCGCATTTCAGGAAGGGTTACGTAACGTTATGTTAACTCAAGTTAACTGAAGTTATAACTGAGCTTCGTTAACTGAAATACGTTAGTCATCCCCCCCCCCCTTATGTTTTTAACGAATCTGATGAAGTTCAGTTTGCTTTTGCCCAACTTCCCAAGCGGTCTAGTTAACCGAATTTTTGAAATGAGATCGTTTTTTAATATATAATTTCAATAACTCTCGTGTAGATAATTCTGCTCGGTAAAGTATCAACAACGCTCGTTTACCACTTGAAAGTTGAGTTATTTTTGAGAAATAGTGTTTTATGGCGCTTAGGACTAACACATCTGTATAAGCTTTTTAGCTTACAGTTCATCAACGAACGTCACTCAAAGATTGAATAAGTGAAACAAATAATCCCTTAATTATTTAATACTAAAAATTATAGGAAATATATCTGCGTTAAGTGGTCGAAGAAATACTTGTATTAGACATAACACTAAGTAAATTATCAAAATCTTGGTTACGAAAGTCGCATATGAAATGTGAAAGGTGTGTGTTTAGTGCAAAATGAGAAGAGTTAGACTTGAGGGAACGCAAGAAATAGTGGGGAAACGGTAGAAGACTGTAATGTTAGGAGTTACAGGTCTGTTTCCTTATTTGATGACTGTTTCGAAACCCTCGACAAGGGTTACATGGAAGTTGCAGTTTCGCTAATATGCAAGAGGCTGGCCCCTGCAGCATCCACTGACCTCAGACCTGCGGAGGTATGGCAGGTATTCGCAGGACGTCAGGCCTCTCTTCACCAAAAAGCGTGGCAGACAGAAGGATTGGGTGATTGAGGTATCACCCAGCCTATACAAAAAACTAGAGGGGGCAAGGCACCTCCAAATAGCCTGGCAGCGGTGCGCCATACGAAAGTACCAAGCCCCCACTCAGTGCTACAAATGCCAGCCCTATGGCCACCTGGCAGTGGCCTGTACAAGACCTGTTGTGTGCGCCTGGTGCGCCTTGCCACATCTGAGTAAGGAATGCAAGCGTGATGCTCCCCTCAAGTGTGCCAATTGCGTCGAACGCAAAATCCAACAGGTTGCACACTCTACACGAGACGCACACTGTACCATTCGTCAGCGAGCGATTGCCCTCCAGGAGTCACGAGTGGATTATGAATAGGTCAATAGCAGTTCGTATCCTTCAGCACAACACCAATAAGAGTTGCCCAGTTATGGCTGAGTTGCTGCAAAATGCACTCAAGAAACGCTGCAGTGTTCTCGCCATACAGGAACCATACATAGGATCCAAAACTCTTGGTCTGGGATCGCAGGCACGAGTGGTGGGTGGAGCAAGAACGGAGCCAAGGCAGCAGTGGCCTGCATCGACCCGTCCATTGACATGCTCGCACTCACTCACCTGAACAGCCAGCACTTGGCCGCTGTGCTCATCCGAGCCGGTGGCTTTGAGCTGGTTGTAATATCATTTTACAGGCAATTTGGCGCACCAGCTGCCAACAGCCTTGAACCACTCGAGCGGGCTCTAGCAGGCCTATCAGGACGACCCTGCATAGTCTGTGCCGATGCAAATGCCAGATCACCATTGTGGGGATCCCCAACCCTGGATGGGGCGGGCGAGGCGTATATAGAGCTGCTCACCAGGTACAACTTGATTGTTGTCAACGACCCCATGACTGAGGCGACCTATGATGGTCCGGGAGGAAGGTCGTGTATAGATGTCACAGCCGTGTCTCACACCCTGCTACTCAAATTGCAGGGTTGGGGAGTCATTACCAGGTGCAGCATGAGAGCGACCACATGGTTATTGACTTTGCCATTACGGTTGACAACATCCTCTGCAAAGACCGCAGCGTGAAAAGCGATTCCGCACAAAAAATGCTGATTGGCCACAATTCTGTAGGGTACTGGAAGGTGAACTGCGTGCGCGGACACCGACCTAATAGCAACATACACACCTGGAGAGGTGGACAGCAAAGTGGACATATTTACCACAGCACTGCACTCTGCTGGGCTCTCTGTACTTGGCCAACAGAAGCACAGGGCGATCAAAGTCCCATGGTGGACTGAGGAACTAAATCCCCTCAAGCAAAGTGCAAATAGAGCTAGAAGGATGTACCAAAACACTCGTGACCCTGATGCCAGAGCAACACTCCGAACTGCCTTCATCCAAGAGAAGAAGGCCTTCCACCACGCCATCAAACGAGCCAAACGGCAAGGCTGGCGAAATTTCGTGGAAGCGGAGAGCTCTGAGAACCCCTGGGGGAGACACTACAAGTCCTCCATAGGAAAAGCTAACGTAGAGCAGGTCTTAGCTTGCGATGCAAAATGAGTCAGGCTGGGCCTGCAGCATCAGCTCACTGGAAACCCTCCTTGAGAAGGCGTTCCCAGATGACCAAGTAGCTTTCCGAGACACTGAAGCCCAGAGGGCAGCAAGGGGAGCTGATCATGGACCCTCCGAACGACCCGACATCCCATTGTGGACAACAGGCGACCTCGGCAGGGCCCTTGCGACCTTAAAGCCCAACAAATCTCCTGGGCCAGATAAAATAAAGCAATATGCTAAGGAAGGCTGGCGGACAATCTCCAGCGGCCTCCTTAATTTATTTAATGACTGTCTGCAGGTCGGACAGTTCCCCACTCAGTGGAAGACTGCGTGCGTTGTCACTCTTCAAAAGGAAGGCGACCGCAATCCAGTCAGACCAGCGATCATGGAGACCGCTCAGCCTTCTTTCCATATTAGGCAAAACACTAGAAATCTTGATGTTGCAGTCCTCGAAGGAGTCTTTGGCCGCAACCTCACAGGCAGGCAATGGAGTGTACCAAAGGAAGGTCCACGCAGGATGTCATTGTCGAGATCGGCGTGTTTCCCTGCTGGCACCGGCTAAATGCGTCGTAGCAGTTCTGATTGACATCAGAGGGCGTTTACAACCTTTGGTGGCCAGCGCTCCTTAATGAACTCAAAGGTAGAATCCCCCGCAACCTGTACTCGCTCGTCAGAAGTTACCTGACAGACAGAACTGCTACGATCGAAAGTAGGCATGTCTCCGTCCGGAGAAAAGATTGAGAAGGGTGCCCACAGGGCTCGGTCCTAGGACCAGCACTCTGGAATGCCTTCGAAGGTCTTCTCAGAAACTCATGGAGACTGACTGCGAGCCCGTGTACGCCTATGTGGATGACTTGACTGTGCTGATCTTTGCAGAGTCAGTCCGCCAAATTGAAGAAAAAACCCACCACGTGCCGCACTGTCAACCAATGGAGTGCGAGCATGTCAAGATGCAGGTGGCTGAGGAAAAAAACCCAGCTAATCCTCTTGAAGGGGAAAGTGAATAATCCACCCAGAATACGCTTTGGCGGCCACAGGCTTCTTCTTGAAATGCACGTCAAGTATTTAGGAGTGAATATAGGTGAGAGGTGGGGTTTCAACCAACACCTCCAGTCCCATAAAGGCACTACCATTGCAAGGTTGGCCTCACTGCGTGCCATTACTAAGGCCACTTGGGGTGTGTGTTACCACGACACTATCCTCATGTATAAGGCCATGTATCTAGGTGTGATTGGCTACTGCCCCGTTGTCTGGGGTAGCAAACTAACAGTCAATCAAAAGAGTATTGGCTCAATCCCAGAGAGCTGCGCTCTGTGGATCACCAAGGCCTACAAGACTGTATCAACGGAAGCACTCCAGGTGATCACTGGTCAGTTACCAGTTGATTTGGCTGTTGAGTGCATGATTGACAAGTGGAGAGTGAAAGCAGGAGCTTCCCACTTTGGGCTGAACTCCGTGCGGATCTCACCACAGAACAGAAACTTGCCGCCATCGATGAATGGGCTCTAGAGAAATGGCAAGCGAGATGGGAATCCTCGTCAAAGGGACGTGATACGTATGAGTTCTTCCCCAACATCCGTGAACGTCTTTCTAGAAAATGGGGAGCCACTGGATGGTGAGCCAGTTCCTCTCACGGGACATGGTGACTTCAATGCGCGGCTCCACTTCTTTTCTCTGAAAGACTCTCCATTATGCACGTCTTGTGCCTCCAGTGCGGAGGAAACAAGAAACCATGTGCTGCTCCACTGTAGTTTCTACAACAGTGAGCGACGGTTGTTGGGAGGGCAAACGAACTTAGCAGCATTGACTGCTACAAAGGAAGCCTATAACCATTTTGCAAAGTTCGCAAAGAAGGTGATGGCCAAGAAACGTGGTCATAGTTGATCTGTCCTTTTGAAACTTGCCACCCAAGTAAACAGTATGATCAGGTAGGGAACCAGATTAAGAACTCCTCCCAGATGGTACGGGATTCCTCAGGTGGTCACCTCCGCGCGGTAAACAGCAACAGCTCTCTACGGTGAGACTGGCTAACGACCAAATACCTGCCGTACCTCCACAGGTCTGAGTTCGGTGGATGCTGCATGGGCCGGCCTCTTGCATATTAGCGAAACCGCAACTTCTATGACTGATATAACCCTCGTCGAGGGTTTAGGTACAGTCATGAAATAAAGAAACAGATCTGTATGGCAGGTATTTGGTTGTTAGCCAGTCTTCCGGTAGAGAGCCATTGCCTGTGTGTTACCGCACAGAGGTGAACACCTGAGAAACCCTGTACCATCTGGGATGAGTTCTTAGTCTGGTTTCCCACCTGATCTAACTATTTACTGGGGTGGCAAATTTCAACTCGGCAAAATGGTTATAGGCTTGCTTCATAACAATCAATGCTGCTAAGTTCGTCTGTCCTCTCAACAACCGTCGCTCACTCTTGTAGAAACTAGTGGAGCAGCACGTGGTTTCTTGTTCCTCTACACTGGAGGAGTAAGCTGTACATGACGAGTCTTTGAGAGCTGGCTTGTCCATTGGTCTGGTCAGCCCATTTTCCTGAAAGGCGTTCAAGGATGTTGGGGAAGAACACATACCTGCCACGAACCTTTGACAAGGATTCCCATCTCGCTGGACATTTCTCAAACGCCCATTCCTCAATGACGGCAAGTTTCCGTTCTGTGGTGAGCTCTACACCACGAGGGAAGCACCCATTTCACTCTCCACTTGTCAACCATGCACACAATGGCCAAGTCAACCTATTACTGCCCAGTAATCACCTGTAGTGCTTCTGTTGATACAGTCTTATATCCCTTGGTGATACACAGTAGTGCAACTCTCTAGGATTCGTCCAATACTCTCTTTTGATTGACTATTAGTTTGCTACCCCAGACAACGGGGCAGTAGCCAATCACACCTAGATATAAGGTCGTGTACACGAGGATAGTGTCATGGTGACACACACCCCAAGTAGCCTTTGTAATTGCACACAGAGTGGCAAACCTTGCAATGGTAGTGCCTTTAAGGGACTGGAGTTGTTGGCTGAAGAACTACTAGAAAGGCTCCCAGAGATCTGGCTAGGTGGGGTTGGAGGGACCCACTTCCTTCAGCAAGGAAGCCAGGTCCACCTTTTGAGCTCTACAATTGCAGTTCTTCTGCCTTTGCCTGTTCTTGCACTGTGAGGATTAGCCCCCTAGTCAGTGAATGTCGGATCAGTTCCTAGGAACTTAGATTTCTCTTAGCTCTCTCCATTAATCGAACAATCCAACCGACATTGTATAGAAGGCGAGAATAGGAAGACGCTGGAAGGTAGTAGAATAGGACTTGGGGTATCTTCCCCAAACACGACGAGGTGTACAGAAGCTGCATAGGCTCTCTCAGATGCATCTGAAAACCTTACCAAGTATGATCGACCCAGTGTTGTGGACTATTGTCGGGAACACAGAAATTGGATACGATTGGCAACGATTGAGCAAGCCTTTCCCATGAGTTCTGTGTGAATTGAGGCAAGGAGTCATCCCAGCCAAATTGCCCTTGAGCTATAAAGCGAGCAATTAACCGTGAGAACAATGTGACTGGTGTAAACCAACAGAGAGGATCATACTGGCGAGCTATCTGGGCAAATAGAAGCTGTTTTGTCCTTACATGCTGTACTGGATGTACCCTGTAATAGAAGGCGTCCCGTTTGGGGTCCCAGCACACCCTCTAAGAGCATAAAATAGTTTTCAGTCTCTGAACCAGGGATGTTGAGTTCTAGAGGCATTGCTGGCAGAGCCTCCACCATTTATGTCAAGTCCTTTCAGGTAAGATCTGGGCTCCTGCAGAAAGGATGAGAGGGGTTGAGTCAGCCAGGGTTTGCAGAACTCAGCATGCAAGGCAGGGAGCTGAAGCTGTGCCTTAGGTCACAGTTGGAGTGTGTAATCCTGCAGCCGTGAGTCTAGTGATAATCTCCAAACAATGAAAAGAAACTCAGAATCTTGCGGAGGATGCTATCTGTACCTATCCTTGTGAAAGTGGGTAATTACAGAGCTGGAGTCGAGGTACAGGTAGGAGGCAGTCATTGAGGGAGTGAGTAGAGGAGGAAGCCTGGGAAGCATTGAACACTACTCTGTTCTTAGTGGCTTTGTCGCCTGCTTTGTGGATAGCGTGATGAAGGTAAGTAATATGCAAGAGTGCCTGGCAAGGGGTGTTCGATGGCTACCATGTACCTCTGATCAATATAATCCTGCATAAAGTTCTGGTAACCTTGTTTCAAAACTGGGTTATTTTGAAGCCTGGCTTCAATTCTAACTAGTTAAGTAGTTCAGTTTCGTGCCCCTTGAATCACCTAACACCTTTGGGACATATCTGAAGGGTAGGCGAACGACAAAGGACCCATTTGTGAGCCTCCTAGTAGAATGAAGGAAGATTTCGTCTGCCTTGAGCTCTTCTGGCGTAAGTGGGGAAAATGATGGAGGTGCTTCCAAACCAAAGAATTGTTCAAGTAACGTGGATAGTTCCATATTTGCTGGTAGCTGAAGAAGACTGTAATGTTTGGAGTTACTGTGATTAGTAGATGAACACGTCAAAAACACTTGAGATCACAGTGAAGACAGATCAGAATGAAGTCACGGTTTTTTTTGTAATTGCTCAGAAACACCTGAGAATAAAATAAATAGGGTGATTACTTATCATCCTAACCTGTCCCTTTGTCAAGATCGACAATTATGTCAAAATTGTGAAGAACCTGCCATAGTTATACAGTTGCATTCCCATTCTTTCAATTTTTTGAAACTGAGAATTCAATTCTTCTGAAACCGATACCAGAGAAAAGGGGAAAACATTTCAAAACAGTGTATCAATCCCAGGTTTTCTGAACTGTTGATAAGGCTAAGTTGATAGCTTACATTTCTCCTTTTGACCAATTCAGCTAAATTCTTCTTTTTTTTGTTCATTCCTTGGCCTTACTTACCAGAGTAGATCTTGTAGATGAAAATCGTGTATCAATACTCACATCCTGTACAAACTTGAGAAGGGTCGACATTTTCATAGCGCATAGCCAGTGTTGTTCTGCTGTAAGACATACATATGTATTACATTTTTTACTAGGAAACTGTCTGCCAAAAAAGAATGTTATAGCTCGCCATTTGATAGTAACATTTAAGGCTCACTAGTATACAATTTGGAGAATTTTGAAGAAAAAAAATGCCTGTATCTTCCATTAGGAGTCTAAAATTCAGTTTTCCGTAACAAAAATGCCACTTGAGGCGGCAGCGATTAAATTTAAAAGCAAGGGACTCTCTCAAGAAAACGATATATCTGCCTCTTTTAAGAAATTGTTGGTTTCCAAGTACTCTCTCTAAGACTATTTCATCATTTTCATCTCGTGATTGTTAACTCACAGTTCATATTTAGCGCTCAATTCGAATTGTTATGCACTCGTGTTTATTGTGAACAGTTAGCAGTCTATCATTATTCGCTGGAGACATCACTTCTTTCCTGTCATATTCACTTCTCGAGCAGAACAAACGCTCTTCTACCGCTGACATTCCTTAGACTGCACGCTTGGGTTCAGGCGAAGCGCTTTCTTCTCGTCAACTCATAAGTAATTGTGATGTTTGTACAGGTCTCGCGTATACAGTTCCGGGATCTGGTTTGCTCCTACTTCCTAAAGCACACTGCTAATTTTAATTTGCGTCCCGATGGACAATCTCATTTGCCTAATTAGCGTGCTAATATATAACTCGCGATAGTAGAAAGAAAAAAGTCAAGAGTGACGCGTCACACAATATCTCACCAGATTTTTTTCGAGCTGCCAACTGACGTAATTGGGGCACCTGTATCTCTTTCACGGTATTCACATGGAGTTCGTTGTAGGAAACACAATATTTGAGTTGACTAGCGTTACTGCATAATTAGTTGTAACAAAATCATCACTTTCTTTCAAAGATCTCTCAATTTTTGTTCATGGTAGGATTTAATTTTGTGATTGATGTGTTGGAACTATGTCTCCGTTCAACTGTTCGTCGGAGAACTAGTTGGGGATGAAACTTATCTGTCGACTAGTTCCGGAACCCAGTTAATTGGACGAAAAGTGTTAAGGTCGCGTTTGCCAACAAAATCATTACAGCCATTTATGAGAAAAATTCGAAAAATTAATTACATTAGTACATTTTGTTTTTCCGTCTTCCTTGCCTTTGATGGAAACTGTTCATAACCATTTTCGCTCTTCGTAAACCAAAAAAGAGCGACTCACCGGTTTAGCCGTTCTGCGAGAAGTTAACTGCAGATAAACGACCATGGACTGAAATTGGATTTTGGTTTATTATTCACCCCGAATAAAACACCTACGTTTTCGGCCGTTTTAATACGTTTTACACTTCCCCCTCAAAATTTGATACTTCACATTTCAAGACATTTGGATTCCAAATCTGCGATGTGCGTCCGCCCTCTAGGGCGTTTTGTGCCTTTACTGTGATCTAAAAATTTCGTTCTTCCGCACAAAAATCCTATCGGACGAAGCTAGTGGTTGTTATGGCCAAAAAATGGTTAAAATTAATAACAAAAACGCGATTTTGGCAGTTCTGTCGCAAGTACGCCGTGTTCGGTATCGTTTTCAAGGTATTTTTAGGTGGTGGATCGAATTAAACAATTCTCGGAGGTGTAGGACTGCGTCTAAACCGAATATAATGAAATCACAGTAATTGTAGTGAGCCAAAGTCTACTGATTGAAAGAACTCGTGGGACAATAACTACAGTGAAAGTAATCGTTTCATCATTTGTACTCCCTCCCTGTCTCATTCCAACCACCTTCTTCACGTCGTGCCAATTGCCTACAGGCGTCTGGAATATATCATTTTCGTCGTTCCGTTGTAGTCAGGCCATGTTTAAACATCGTTGAGGTCGTCAAAATAGGATAAGTAAGCGAAAACTCGATGGGGATGTTCTGCTCTGGTTGCGATTCCCCCTCCGGTCAAGTTTCCAGCGAAATCGCTCTTACATAAAAACCTTTTCTTCCTTCGGCGCGTTGTCTTATGGCGCCCTTTTTCATTGAAATATTTACCGTAGGCTCTGCTTGTTTACACCTATTATGTTTTGTAGGCTCCCTTCTGCCTACCTGGATGTTCATCATGAGAAGATAAACCGAAGGAGTATGTCGTCCGGCAACTCTTCGTTGGACGGAGTGTCTCCTGGCGGTAAGTGGAGGAAATAATTCATTCACATCGTGATTAAGGTGCATAAAAAGAGGGACTCTTCGTTACGGGGGTTAATATTTTATTTAGAAAGCTCGAATTTTCCTTTTAACTACTTTTATTGCATATAAAACAGCTTTCCAAGCAGAAACTGTTTTCCCCGTTTTCACTTTGTATAGGCCTACGAAGTGAAGTTGTGTAATTAGCTAGAAAAAGTAACAATTCAAAAACTATGAAATCTTTCAGTTTCAAAATCCTCAACACGTTTTGGGGAAACGTTAAAACATATCAGCTTATATTCTACTTCTATGTTGGTAATACGAAAATATTTTGGGCAATATCGATCAAAATGGACTTCAGTTATATTAGTAATCAAAACTGTAAATATTGATTTCCAACTCATATATCTTTATCCCTTACTATTTTGAAGTGAGGGAAGTAAGATGGGGCTTTTCGTGCTAATTCATATTTTCCAAAGACAATTCTCCGATCGTGAGCAAGCTGACCAGCTGTCAATATATTTCCCCAGAGGGACTTTGGCCTCCTTCCTCTTCATCTTCTTCCTTTTACCCTTCCACCCTCTCTTCCACCATAAACGGCTGTCGTCTTGATTGCCTCCATGGTGTGGGGGCTGCTGAACGACTCATTGGTTATTTGAGCACTCTGTACTGCAGGGGTGTGACGGCCTTGCAGGCTGGAGTGGAGATGTCTAGGGATGTAGCATTTGGCTGGGGGACCCTCTGTCTCATATTTTCTTCAATCTTGTGATTCATACTGTGCTTGGTAAGCTGCCCTATGAAGCCTGTTTTGACCAGGTATGCAGGTGGGTACATTTGCCTTCGCAGATGACGTCCTTCTTGTAGGTACCAAGCAGGGCTTGCAGATCGCCTAAATCAGTTTTCAAGGCAGCTATGTATGTGTGGATTGGGGGGTGGATCCTGAGAAGTGTGGCTCAGTTCCCTTGGGGCCATCCTACCAAGGTCGTGGATGTGGGTTTCATTATTGGCGAATCACTGATCTCAGCTTGGGGCAACATTTAGGATGTGGCGGTACCTGGAGATCGAGTTTCTCCGTGCAGTCTCCTTAGAAAGAAGCTGCATGGGCCATGGTGATTACGCTGTGCCTCCTTCAAACGTACTTGCTCCCAAAGCTGATTTACTGGCTGGTTTTTGGGAGGTGGACTGTCCAAAGGCTAATAAGTCTGAATAGAATGGTGCGCTCTCCTGTGCGTGCTTGGCCAGGCCTCCCACATAGCGTCCTGTGGTGTGAGGACATTCATTTTCTGAACTATTTCCTTCTTCCGCTGTAAGGGCCTGCTTGCTTTTCAGGTAGGTGGCTGGGTTGTTGCACGTAGTGTGGCTGGTCTTGGATTCATTCATGACCAGCTGTGTTGGTGCGACTTGGCGACTCTATCAGCCCTCAAGCCTAGTAAGCTTTCGGAGTTTGTGGCTGGTCTGCATGGTTCAGTTGATGGACCGGAACTCAGGCGTTATCCCCCTCCCCCTCCACTACTCTTCTGCATAGTGGAGCGGGCTTCAGAGGTAATCCAAAGAAGGGATCATTGGCAGTGTCACGCCGTTTCTGTGGTGTCACTGCCTGTGCAATGAGCTGTTCAAGAGGCTGGGTTCATAACGCTGTGGGTGCTTGCTATTGTGCCAGTGTTAACCAGTTATAGTCACTGAATCATGTGCAAGTGTGGCACATGGGGGCTCAGAGGTCTACGACTGTGTTAAGACCGTGAAATCACAGTAATTATATTGAGCCAAAGCTTCGTAATTATACTAATTGCAAGAACTTGGGGGACATACAGCGAAAGTAATAGTTCCCGTCTCAGTCAAACCACCTGTCAGCTTGACTCTTCACGTCGAAAAAGTAACATAGAGAAGTAAAAAAATCACTGAAGTTCCGTAGGAAGGAAAGTTTCAGGTGCATCAAATCACTTTTATTGTAACTTGGTGTGAAATTGTAGATCAATTCTAATGGTGACAATTAGTCTCCTTTATGAGTAAGAATTTTTTAGTGATCTGGTAACTGCTTGTGTGCCCTTGTCTCACCATTAAGTCACTAAGGTAAGGAGTATACTAAAAGCAGCCGTTTTCATTTGCAGAGGCGCTTTCCCGAACTTACAGTGTTTCAACCTCCGATCGAGTTCACGATAACATACCGTCGAGAGATTATGATGGCCTCAAGGCACAATGCGAGAAGGCTATGCATGAACTTCAAGTCCTTAGGAGGTAATCTTCAGCTTTGAAAGAAATTTATGATCTTAAATCGTGCTGATTAGAAGTTCTTCTGTTTTTATACTATTTTCCCCTTAATATATTTGCGATACTGTAACTTAGACGTAGTTAAGCAAAATATTAAATCGAATTGGTCAATCATACAAACCTGGAACCAACAGAACTTAATCTCATCTACATCAATAACCCCTTCTACCATTAACACACCTTTATCAAGTCAGACTGATGTACTTCTGCAAAATCCTTTAATCCAGTCCGAAAACTTCCTCCTGGCTCAAAATAGTGAGTTTGGTACATCTACTAAACTCCAACATGAGCTAATAGGCTTCATGAAGCAGGCAAACTGAGTTATGAACGACCTTGATTTGATGGGTGAACGACCCATTTTCTTCCAAGACGTTCACAGATATTGGGGAAGAACTCAAACGTCTCACGTCCCTTTGACGTGGATTCCCATCTCGCTTGACATTTCTCAAACGCCCATTCCTCAATGACGGCAAGTTTCCGTTCTGTGGTGAGCTCTACACCACGAGGGAAGCACCCATTTCACTCTCCACTTGTCAACCATGCACACAATGGCCAAGTCAACCTATTACTGCCCAGTAATCACCTGTAGTGCTTCTGTTGATACAGTCTTATATCCCTTGGTGATACACAGTAGTGCAACTCTCTAGGATTTGGCCAATACTCTCTTTTCATTGATTGATTAGTTTGCTACTCCAGACAGCGGGGTAGTAGCCATCACACCTATCAGAGAGATCCTTGCAATGGTAGTGCCTTTAAGTGACTCAATTTGGCGGACTGATTCTGCAAAGATCAACACAGTCAAGTCATCCTCATAGGTGTATGGTTTGCAGTCAATCTCCATGACCTTCTTGAGAATACCTGCGAAGTGTGCTGGTCCAAGGACCAAGCCCTGTGGGCACCCCTTCTCATCTCTCTCTGGACAGAGACATGCCTGCATTCGATCATTGCAGTTCTGTCTGTCAGGTAACTTCTGACGCAAGTACATGTTGCGAGGGATTTCACTACCTTTAAGCCCATTGAGGAGTGCTGGCCACCAAAGGTGTTCAAACGCTCCCCTGATGTCAATGGAAACAGCTACAACGTACTTAGCTGGTTCCAGCAGGGAAACATTGCCAATTTTCGACAATGACTTTCTGTGTGTACCTTCCTTTGGTACACTCGTATTGCCAGTCTGTGAGGTTGCAGCCAAAGACTCTTCAAGGGGCTCCAACATCAAGAGTTCTGATGTTTTGCCAAGTATGGAAAGAACGCTGAACAGTCGCCATGATCAAGGGTCTGACTGATTGCAGTTGCCTCTCTTCTGAAGAGTGACGACTGGCAGAACCAAGCGAACTGTCTAACCGGCAGACAGTCATTAAATCAATTAAGAAAGTTACTGGAGATAGTCTGCTCAGCCTTCCTCAGTATATTGCTTTTTATTCTTTCTGGCCCAGGAGATATATTACCCTTTAAGGTCGCAAGGGCCATGCCGAGGTCTCCTGTTGTCCGCAATGTGGCTTCTCAAGGAGGGTTTCCAGCAAACTTTCGATTGCTACATGCAGTTCACCATCCAGTACCCTAGAGAATTGTGGCCAGTCAGCGTTTTTTTGCTGAAACACTTTTCACACGTGTCTTTGTAAAGAATGTTGTCATCTGCAGTGTCCATGTCAATAACTATGTGTTTGCTCTGTGTTGCACTTGGTACGACTTGCCTACCCATTAATTTGAGTAGTAGGATGTGAGACACTGTAGCGTGTCATCTATGTACGACCTTCCTCCCAGCCCATCATAGGTCGCCTCAGTCATGGGAACATCTTAGCAACAACCAAGTTGTAGTTGGTGAGCAACTCTATATACGCCATGCCCATCCTGACCAGGATTGGCGATCCCCACAACAGTGATTTGTCATTTGCATCACCACAGAGTATGCAGGGTTATCCTGATAGTCCTGCTGGAGCCTGCTCGAGTGGTTGAAGGCTGTTGGCCAATTGTGCACCGAATTGCCTGTAAAATGATGTTACAACCAGCTCAAAGCCACCAGCTCAGATAAGCACAGCGCCCAAGTGCTGGCTGTTTGGGTAGGTGAGTGCGTGCATTTCTATGGACTAGTCAATGCAGGCTACTGCTGTCTTAGCTCCCGTTCATGATCCAGCAACCACTCGTGCCTGCGATCCCAGACCAAGGGTTTTGGAACCTATGTACGTTTCTTATGGTAGGCCCAATCGGAATAACCTCACCTCTACGAGATCCCTGCAGGATTACATCCACCGAGGCTTAACTGTGGCAGGGCGTCACAGTGTACTCGGTCGTCACAGTCTGTGCTCACCCTGCAGTTGGGGGTCCAGAATTCTACTGCCGCGCTCCCTGTGGGGCCCTTGAACTGGCCTAAAGCACACGATACTGACATACACAACATTTTCCAGGTACAAAGAACACTGAGATGGCTTACATGGCCAAACACATTGACTCAAAACACTCTTAGTGAGCAGAAGACAGTCCTAGCTCGCTAACACCTACGAGTGATCCCCTATATAGGTGCAGCCTTTGGAATGACTAGGGGTAAAACTGGGTTTGAGTGTTCCCAGGGCGGCTGATACTGCGTATCTCGCTTACCACATCACCTGAGGCTGAGACTCTAAGCTGCAGAGGGTGGCTGGACTGGTAGCTGTGGCGCATGTGGGGGCCTCCATTAAGTAAGGACCTCCAAGTGCTTAACATCTGTACTGCAGTAGGGGGTGGCCTCGTCATCTTGACAGAGAAACTCCAGAAATGGCCAAGGTGCTTACCAGCCACATTCCCACCAAGAAGGAGTTGAAGCTACTCTCATCAGCCCTCTTAGGTTGTCTCCCAAGCCTGCAATGTGCGACATGCGGACCAACCTTCAAAAAGAGAACCTGGCCCAACAGGGTTCACCCAACCTGGCCCCTGTGTTAGGCTTGCAGCCACAGGACGTCAGGCCACTTTTCACAAAAAAGCGGTGCAAGAAAGATAGGGAACAAAGTTGGAGGCAACAGTTGTTAGCTTCGCATCAGTAGAACTGCCGGAAAATTCTTGAAGGGGGGTCTTGAGAGAAGAAGAAGGAAGGGAAAGGAGCGGGGAAACCTCTTTATATTTGCGACCTCAGAAGCGCTCGCAAGACGGAGATCAGGATTGAAGACAACCCCCAAAACGCTATTGTGGCCACAGGCTGCCAATTGAAAAGCCAAGTCAAGTATTTAGGAGGAATATAGTTGAGAGATGTGGCTTCAGCCAACACCTCCAGTCTCTTGAAGGCACTACCATTGCAAGGGTCTATCTAGACATGATGGCTACTACGCCGCTGTCTGAATTAGCAAACTAACATTCAATGAAAAGGGACCCAATCCCAGAGTGCTGCGCTTAAGGGGATCACCAAAGCCTACAAGCCGGTATCAACAGAAGCACTCAAGGTGATCACTGGTCAGTTGTCGGTTGACTTGGCTGTTGAGTGCGTAGTTCCTCCGCTTTGGACTGAACTTTGTACGAATCTCAGACGTATGAGTTCTTCCCCTACATCTCTGAACGTCTTGGAAGATAATGGGTTGAGCCAGTTCCTTACAGACATACGTGGCTCCACTTCTTTTCTCTCAAAGACTCCATCATGCACGTCTTGTGCCTGCAGTGCAAAGGAAAGAAGAAAGCACGTAATGCTCCTCTGTAGTTTGTACAACATTGAGCGGCGGTTGTTGGGAGAGCAGACGAACTTAGCAGCATTGACTGCTAAGCAACACTATAACCGTTTCACCGAGTTTGTGAAGAAGGTGATGGCTAAAAAACATGGTCAAAGAAGATCTGTCCTTTTGAAACATGCCACCCAAGTAAATAGTTGGATTAGGTGGGAAACAAGATTAAGAATTCCTCCCAGATGGTTGGGGATTCCTCAGGTGATCACCTTTGGGCAGTAACAAACAGGTAACGGCTCTCTACCAGGAGACTGGCTAACGACCAAATACCTGCCGTACCTCCGCAGGTGGATGCTGCAGGGGACAGCCTCTTGCAGATTAGCGAAACGACAACTTGGAAACAAACCTGTCTGCTACTTCTAGTTCCCGGCTTGTCAAGGTTACTAGGGTTGAAAGAGGGAGGAGAAAGTGCATTGCCTGCTACTTTTCGCCAGGTTGCTCATTATCCCGATGGATGGAGGAGGGGGGGGGGTCGAGCTAATGAGCCTGTGAAAGAGGAACAGGTCAACGTTTTCTGCTACGTATGCCGTTGCAGTGTTGTTTGTTCCTTCCTATTCCCCCCATTCTTTATTCCTAGAGTTGGCATTGGATAGTTCAGCACCTTCTAATATAATAGTAATTGCATTCTGAATAACCATTAACTGTACTTAGGAGTGTGATTTTCCTTCCATTTAATCTGTGTTGAGTTCAAATCGTACGTGGAATTCGATTTCAGGCAGCATAGCGAAACTGTGCGGCGGTGTGAGCATACCATGAAGGAGCTTGAGTATTACAGAGGTCAACATCATGCTGCAATGGCACAATTGGAATCTGCTGCCCAAGAATCGTCCTCGCTCCGAACCAAATATGGCGAACTTGTGTCAGATCTTCGATCTAGCCAGGTAAAGTATCAATGTCGATCAACTATAAAACGGAAACTGTTGTACTTCCTTTTCGTGAGTGGCCCTGCTACATTGTTTTTAGTGATCCTTGCGACTAGAGACATTCTTCGGTATTTGACAAACATTATTAAATGTTACAAACATCCACTAAACCAGCAGGCACAGAAACTTACCTGTAGCCTGCTAACATCCGTAGCGTTGCCCTCAGCATCGGTAAACTTTATAATATAAGACACGATATTAAGATTCTATGTCGCCCAAGATCTTCGTTCAGAGCATTTCTACAGGAACATTTTTCAAGAATAATACGTAGGTACTAGTTAGTTGTTAAGTTTGGGAAGGCGAAAAATCCGGTTTTAAAAAGTTCCAATTTAATTTCCAACTTTTTACAGAGTACACAGGATGTGACGAGTTTAACGGAACTTTTACATTTGGTGAACGAATCAATTAGAGGAGAGTGAAAAGCGCACAACAAACAATGAACGAAGACTGACTTTCATAGTCGCGTTTCATGCGATGTGTGGCACAACCGGGAGGGTATTAGAGGAAGTCCACAATTTAAAAAGGAACACCTCCTCAATTTACGTTACCTAACTTATATGGGCGCTGTATCTTCGTTCAGGCATTTCTACGGGAACATTTTTCGAGAACAATATGTAGGTACTAGTTAGTTGAGAGTATTCTGTGAGTTTCACCAAAATCGTTACAGCCGTTTTTAAGAAAATTAGAAAACCGATAAATTAATATTCGACAAAAAAGTTTTCCAAGCTATCATTCAACAGATAGGTACAGAAATAATTACGTACAACAAAGCCCAACCTTTTTTTGTTACCCTTTGGGTCGTGGAAAGTAAAAATGGGGCAATTTTAATTTATGAATTCCATTTAATTGACCTGTGCTCATCAAAAAGCACGTGTTGCCTGCTTCACTTTCAAGACAGGTGAGCACGTTGCTTGACAGCTACATATGGATTTTTTTAGGATTTACTAGAGTCGTCATTAAAACCTTATTAGGCCTAGTGAAAAACAGAGAGAAAAATCTTTCCACGAGGTCTATAAAAGTTATTAGGCCTATCCAAAAGCTCATATTATACTACACTTTTATTTTACAGGAAGGGGAAAACGGCAACGGAGATCCATTAAATCAACTATACTTAACAACGTTGTCTAAGTATGAAACCATCAAAGAGGAATATGATAGCTTAAGGAAGCGCTACGATGACCTCATTGCTTCTCATTCTTCAGCCGTTGACAAACTAGAGCTGGCTCAGGTAAATTATTTTGTAAATAGTTCTTTGAAACCTTTGAGCTTGGTTGGTAGTAGATGATTACCCGAAGTATCAAATTATTGACTCCCATATAGCTCTGAACGTGCCACATGCTGATTGAGAACCATGGTTTCTCTCTCATCTGGTAGTTTCACAAATGAATATTAAATATTTGCTTCCAACAATTCGACTTACATGACTGGCGTGTCGTACTTGCACGTTAAGTGTGCGCAAAGAAAAAACCGTTGTGGAATAGATGTCCCATTGTAAGATCTATGAGGGTAGTTGCATCTGTGTTTTTATCAGTTGTGCAAAAACGACTGACCCAATGAGCTTAGAAAGCACGGGCTACCGTCTCAGCCGAGCAATCCTGTAGTGGAACTACTTCAGGCCAATACGTGTACCTATCAATGCACATTAGAGCATACACGCAACCTTGCAAAGGTGGTAAAGGTCCAATTAGATCCATGTGAACATGACTGAATCTGTCAGATGTTGGGAGGAAATGCCCAGTAGATCCTTTTTGACAAGCCATGCAGAATTTAATCCACTCTGACCAGTCTTTGGCCATTGATGGCCACACAAATTTTGGCGAAGTAGCTTGAGGGTTGCCTGTCTCCTGAGATGTGGTGGTACAAACGGACGAATATAACCCGTGGAAATATCGCAATGTACTGGTTTTGCAGCTCCAGGCAAATTGATTTGTTTCCATGAGAGAGTGCAACCAGAATCAGAAGTAAGTAGATCAGTTACATGCGAGAGAATACTGCTATTCAACGCGTTGACTCTAATATCGTATTTATCGTCATCGTTAAAAATACCTTTTACCCGTACGAACCAGTGCCGTTTACTCAACACGTACGAACCAGAACACGTGCTTTTCCAGAAAGGTGGGGTTGAAAGTTCAGCATGACTGTACGATGCATGAGGAATTTGAGACTCAGATAATGGGCAAGATCTGAGACACATGGCCAGATCACGTCGTGGATTGAAATGATATTCTACGAATACTAATTATAAGTGTAAAGAATTTTCGGACACAAATTACATTTTTTGGTGTTCGCTTTCTCGTTCCATCGTCTTTATAATTTGTATCCCGAAATTCTTCACACTTTTAATTAGCATTCGTTGAATATCACTTCAATCCGCTACAACCTGCATTGTTATTTACTGACTTATGCATGTTTGTTAGTTGTTTTGGGATGGAGAGGGGGGTTAGAGAAGCGGACTAATGTAGTGTAAAGAAGTGAGTTAAATTGTTGTGCTTGTTAGTGGTATGAGTGAGAGGTGCTTGATGCAGTGTCCTGGATGCTCCCCCTCAAGCAAATTGATCCTAGCTCCCTTCGCTGGTTAGTTGAGGGTCGTGGGGAGCCTCCCACATGCGCTGCAGCTGCCAGTCCAGCTTCTCACTGGAATTGTGACGCATGAGGGATTATTTGGCTGCTGCCCACAGCTATATGCAGGATTGCTCGTAGGTGTTGGTGAGCTAGTCCTAGGATGGTCTTTCGTTCATTATGAGTGTTTTTGAGTCAATGTGTTGTCAATAAATAAAATTAATAAAATGGGGAGGGCACCCAGACTACCCTACTCTGGCTCGAGGGATAAAAGGACTGAGATGGGGAAGGAGAGAATGATAAGAGGATGTTCCAAAATCAAACTACCACCTATTTAGATACCTAAGCAACAGACAAGTGGTGATACCTCGGAGAACGCCTGCTGGCACACCCAGCCAATGCATCTCCTCAGCAGGTCTGTTTCCTTATTTGATGACTGTACCTAAACCCTCGACGAGGGTTATATCAGTCATGGAAGATGCGGTTTCGCTAATATGCAAGAGGCCGGCCCCTGCAGCATCCACTGAACTCAGACCTGTGGAGGTACGGCAGGTATTTGGTCGTTAGCCAGTCTCCCGGTAGAGAGCTGTTGCCCGTGTGTGATCGCGTGGAGGTGACCACCTGAGGAATCCCGTACCATCTGGGAGGAGTTCATAATCTGGTTTCCCACCTGATCTAACTGTGTACTTGAGTGGCAAGTTTCAAAAGGACAGATCAACTATGACCACGTTTCTTAGCCAGCACCTTCTTTGCGAACTCTGTAAAATAGTTATAAGCTAGCTTTGTAGCAGTCAATGCTGCTAAGTTCGTCTGCCCTCCCAACAGCCGTCGCTCACTGTTGCAGAAACTACAGTTTAGCAGCACATGGTTTCATGTTTCCTCCGCACTGGAGACGTAAGACGTGCATATTGGAGAGTCTTTCAGAGAAAAGAAGTGGAGCCGCGCATTAAAGTCACCATGTCCCGTGAGGAACTGGCTCGTCCAGTGGTCTGGCTCAACCCATTTTCTTGAAAGACGTACACGGATGTTGGGAAAGAATTCATACGTATCACGTCCGTTTGACGAGGATTCCCTTCTCGCTTGCCATTTCTCTAGAGCCCATTCATTGATGGCGGCAAGTTTCTGTTCTGTGGTGAGATCCGCACGGAGTTCAGCCCAAAGCGGGGGAAGCTCCGGTTACACTCTCCACTTGTCAATCATGCACTCAACAGCCAAATCAACTGGTAACTGACCAGTGATCACCTGGAGTGCTTCAGTTGATACAGTCTTGTAGGCCTTGGTGATCCACAAGAGCGCAGCTCTCTAGGATTGGGCCAATACTCTCTTTTGATTGATTGTAAGTTTGCTACCCCAGACAATACATGAGGATAGTGTCATGGTAACACACACCCCAAGTGGGCTTTGTAATGGCACGCAGTGAGGCAAACCTTGCAATGGTAGTGCCTTTAAGGGACTGGAGGTGTTGGTTGAAGCCCCACCTCTCACCTATATTCACCCCTAAATACTTGACGTGCTTTTCAAGAAGGAGCCTGTGGCCGCCAAAGCGTATTGTGGGTGGATTATTCACTTTCCCTTTCAAGAGGATTAGCTGGGTTTTTTCCTCAGCCACCTGCATCTTGACATGCTCGCACCATTGGGTGATGGTGCGGAGCACGTGGTGGGTTTTTTCTTCAATTTGGCGGACTGACTCTGCAAAGATCAGCACAGTCAAGTCATCCACATAGGCGTATGGCTCGCAGTCAGTCTCCATGAGTCTCCTAAGAAGACCTTCGAAGAAGGCATTCCTGAGTGCTGGTCCAAGGACCAAGCCCTGTGGGCACCCCTTCTCAATCTTTCTCTGAACGGAGACATCCAATCGTAGCGGTTCTGTCTGTCAGGTAACTTCTGACGAGCATGTTCAGATTGCAGGGGATTCCCCTACCTTTAAGCTCATTAAGGAGCGCTGGCCACCAAAGGTTGTCAAACGCTCCTCTGATGTCAATCAGAACTGCTACGACGTACTTAGCCAATGCCAGCAGGGAAACACGCCGAATTTCGACAATGACATCCTGCGTGGACCTTCCTTTGGTACACCCATATTGCCTACCTGTGAGGTTGCGGCCCGCATCTCCTCAGCACTTTTCTCAGACCACACACCGTGCCAGGACACAGTCAATGCTGCAACCCTGATGTTACCTGCACCCACTCCATGAGCTTCTGACACTGCCATACGAAGACCTGTCCTGTCATGAACACACACGTGGACCTTACTCAGAAATTTTTTGGAATTGACCCCAGTCATTAACTGGGTTAAACAAGATGTTGCCTGTTTGGCTTTCTCTTTTAATTTCTGCCTGACTGAAAATGGACTTACTGGAATAGAATTGAAAGTGGTTAATTAACCAAGTTTACCTGTGATTGAAAAGTGCTAATCAAAATTAAATTCTTTAATAATTATTTATTAAATATTTTCAGGAGGAGGTTGGTCGAATTAAGCAGCAGTGTGAAGAAATGGTTTCAGAACGCAACGTTGCAGTGAGGGAACGAAATGGCCTGAAGCAGCAATGCACTGCAGCCATACGTCAATGGGACATTGCCCTTCGAGAGCGGAATGAATACCAGGAAGCTCTTGCGAAGGTACCTTCAGTACATCTATGTGTGGCTGATCCAAAAATGTTTGGAAAAAGTAACAGTGCATTAAAGTAAAAAAAATATAAGTTCATAAATTTAAGAAAACACGAACAAAATAAATAAGCAGATGTTTGTAAAATATTGATAATTTGAACATTGTTCTCATAAACCAATCAAAAAAATTAATTTATAAACAGGAGATTCTCAAAATTACTCGTGACAGTTATACCATACAAGGGCACTACTCTTTCTGAATCAGCTGTTTCCTGTGCTATCTTTCAAGATATCGCTTATATGATTGTTGTTCCTATCGTCTGTTCCCCTTCTTTTTGTATTCTTTTCTTTCACTCGTAGTAACTGCCTTTTCAAGCCGGAACATTAAGGTAAGGATTTATATTGGCAAATTGAGAAGTGCTTCCGCATGAGGGAGTTAATTGTACGGTGGCATTGTGGTTGTTGGTACATCCTGACTCTTACTGTGTAGCTGGACTAGGAAGACGTAGATAAAACACCTATCGTTCTAAAATTAGGAAATAATTACATTGGAAAAGAGGAAAGTCAATTGTGAGTATAAAGAGCAGGACACCAACGTCTCGAATATGGTTAATTTATATTGAAAATTATCACAGACAAAAAACCCTGCAAATTATTACACAACGGTTTATTATTCGGATAATCAGCTTGACCTAGCATTAATGCTCCGAGACCCATCCTGTTCGATTCAGCATCGAAAAATATCATAATGAAACCCAGAAAAAGGTCGAAAAGAACTGAATCGTAATATTAAAATAAACAAAAAAAACACGAAAATATCTAGAAAAAACTGAATTTTAATATGAAAACATGCACGCTAAATACTAATATCAAAATTTAACCAAAAATCTATGAAAAAAACCAAAATGAGAATGAAACGAAAGAATCTAAAAAAATTGAATCGTATTAAAACCAAAACGTCGGGGAAATTGGAACGGGGGCGCTCGAAGCGAAAGGGGAGTGGAGTGGCGGCGTCATTGGGAGGGAAGCGAGCGGGCGCTGGCTCGGCTCGAGCGCTTGCTTTTTAAACAGACGGGCGGGAGGGAGGGAATTAAAACGACGAAACGCTGTAGCTCCCGCGTTGTACTGCGTTTCGTTAATTTTTTTAACCGTTTTTTGCCCATTACAACCACGGGCTTTGTCCGATCGGATTGCCGAGATGGTGGGCACAACTAGATACCAAATCGGATTTTTGGGCGAAAGAACGAATTTTTTAGACCAGGTTAAAGGCACAAAACGGTCCGGACAGGGGACGGCGGACGGACATTGCAAATTTGGAATCTCCAAGTCTTGAAACGTAAAGTATCATATTTTGAGAGGGGGTTGTAAAAAATTTTTCGTGACCGAAAACATAGGGTTATTATTCAGAATGAATAATACACCAAAACAACCATTGCAGTCACAAATGAAGACCAACAGCTTCTTTTTTTTGAATAAATAAATTGAACGTGTTGTCATGCTTCCCACAACTCGTGTTTCAGCCAGGATTCAAAAAAGCAGATAAGTACTTCAACATCCCCCCAAATTAGAACTTTTTGAACCCCAATTTAGAATCAATTTTTCCCAACATTGACGACCCCTAGCTTCTCTCGGAGTAGGCGGAATCGAACACTTTAAAGAGTCAGTATGTCGGCTAGTTGGTCCACTGAGTCCACCTTCTCAATATCTAGTTCTCCATTTTTCACTTGCTCTTTGACGAAAAAATGACGAATGTGAATGTGCTTGGTTCGACGGTGAAACTGTAGATTATGAGCGAGGTTGATGGCCGATTCGTAATCCACTCATAGCACAGCCTTCCATGTGGTCCATATCTTTCAACACTTGTTTCAACCATATAGCTTCCTTGGCATCTTCACTGGCTGCAACTATTTCAGCACCTATGGTTTAAATCATGACAGAACATTGACGCTGGGCTCAGCCATGAAATCGCAGCATGTGACATCAGCGCAACACCCGTCATTCTGTGGCGTGTAGTGACGTCGCCTTCATGATCAGAATCACTGTAACAGATGAAAGATTTATCCCCAACAGTGTATTTTAAACCGAATCTCATCGTTCCCTTCAAGTAATGAAAAATGCGTTTTACTTGCACCCAGTTCTTCTACGTAGGGTTTTCCAATGTTCTTGACACGACACTAACAGCAATATCTGGGTGAGTCGTATACTCAAATACATTAGAGCTCCTACAGCTTGCCGATAGGGAGAAGAGCTTTCTGTCTCTTGTCTTTCCCCTTCTATTGTAGTTTTATCTAGTTGTAATAAGAATAATAGTTGGGCATCTCTCAATCAAATAATTCTTCCAAATAATCCAATTTATTTAGGTCTGTTCCACAGTTATTGAAATAACCCTAGTAGCATATAGAGAATAAGAATAATAGTTGGGCATCTCTCAATCAAATAATTCTTCCAAATAATCCAATATATTCAGGTCTGTTCCACAGTTATTGAAATAACCCTTGAAGCATATAGAAGAAGAGCGAAGTAGAGGAGAAGGTGTCTAGAGGAGGAATAGGCCAATATTCTCGTTGCGTGAACCTGTGTCCATTAACCTCTCCAATAGTGGCCACGCGGTTCTCCCTCCTTCTCTCTGCCCTTCGGTCAACTTCGTCTACTCACTTCAAGTCAAAACGGTACTGCTTTCAAAGAACAGCTCTGCCTGATAGGAATGGCTCCTTATTCCAGGTCACTGCTTAATCCAATCGTGCCCGTAACATAGTTTTGAATCTTTTGTGATAATTACTTCCCCATCCTTTACCATTGGTATTGCGGCAGTGTGGCAATTTTTCAAGTAACTTCCTTAAGCTTTGACTTAGAGTAACCACACCATCACTCTTCTCAATCTCAAAACCAAGGAAGAAAGGTGCTGGTTTAGTCGTAATTTTAAATTCTCGTTTCAAATCATTCACAAATGTATTCAAATCCTCTTCATATCAAAATATGTGCTGATCATGTTCGCACAACATCCTACCACCCAGCCTCAAATGGTGCGATTTAGCGATGGCATTGCAACTTGAAGTGGGCATTGAAAGCTCAACTCACTAAAGATAGGGTCCTAGCCCTACCAACAATTCTCCAAGGGTTACGCTCATACCTAATTCCATAATTTGACGTAACACCTGCAGGAATTATAAGTGCTTCCCTCGTATTTGTCCAGCAAGATGCAGTGAGACGACCTCTTCAACCCACCTACCATGGCCTGTATCGCGCGATTTCTTGAACTGATAAAGTTTACTGGCTGCAGCTTCTCGAGTCGAACAGACTATTTCAGTGGACCAGTTCTGCAGACAACAAGCGGCCGACCACTACACGCAGTGGCTGGCATGTTCAGTTTCCTGCACGATATCGTTAATACTGGTGGATGGGGGGGGGGGTATACGGCTACTACGTGGCTTTTAACGCCATGGCTGAAAACGCCTCGGTTGCCTGTTGATTGTCTCTTTCATCTTATCCTTTTCTAGCTATTCGTTTTTTCCTGGTTCTCTGTATCTGCTCTGACAGTTTAACAATAAATAATCGTTCTTTACAAGTGCCTCAAGAGTTGTAGTTAATTATTAAAACCAGTTCACAATGCAGCAATCATATAGACAAGTTCAACAATTTACAAAGCAATATCACAGTATCTTGATACAAGCAATTATTTGGATGTAGAGGGCAACAAACAGGCCTCAAAGTGAATCATTCATTAGTATACGTCTTTTCACACCCAGACGTTTTAGTGTTAACATTCTCAATTTATTCTCTAATCAGTTTCCAGTCTATAACGCGTTTTCCAGATTCAACAACAACATGAAGAAGCAGTGAAAGAAATCAACCAGGCAATGGCTGTCAAAATGAAGGCTAGTAAAGATCTGAAACGGCTGACTGAAGAGAGGAATGCAGCAATGCAGGAATATTCCCTCATTATGTCTGAACGAGACACAGTTCACAAAGAAATGGAAAAACTGACTGAAGACCTTGCACAAGCCAAGAAGAAGAACAAAGCTATTGAGACTGAATCTAAGCAAATCGCAGAAGAGGTTGGTTTCAGTGTGTCTTGATAGTATCGTATCACCCAGTTGTTTTGATCAAGGCACAAATTAAGTCGAATTACAAATATATAAGCTATATGGTAGTGTTTTGAGCTGTAATATGTTATTGGTCGTTTTAGAAAAAAGCTCTCTCTTACCAAGTGGAAACTCTGAAAAGAGAAATCGCTTCAGCTCTTCACGATCGAGATAAAGCCTTGAAGGAAGTTAATGACCTTCGTCAACGAGGGGGTGAAATGAAAGATCGCAACCAACTGGAGGGAGTGAAAACACGATTTGACTCATCTTATCGGGAGAGGTACATGCGATAATCATTATGATTTTCTTTTTTGTTCATAAGTAATCCCCATTTTATGTGTGAGGTAATTTTATTTTTTGTGGGGTGGAGTGTGATGCTCACTTCATCCATACCTCTATCACTAGGCTATATTATGTCTGGGCTCCTAGCCAATTATCAACTCTCCGCTCGAAGCAGACCTAACATCCATCCAGTTTTATGAAACCCCTGACTGTGGCTTTCCCTATCCCCCCTTATTGTCTACACATATCAGATGGATTGGACAAAGTGCTGCTTAAAACGGTAAAGTTGTGATTATTCAACACTCGAAGTGTAAGTTACAAAGGCAGAGCCCGCATACAAACAAAGAGCAACTGAAAGAATGTCAAGTGTTACGAGCTAAAACCACAAAATTACGTACTAGTTACAAAATTGATAAATTAGTTATTAGGTTTTACTATCTTTATACTCATCTACTAAAGTTTGACGTGTTACTAGTCGTTCATTCCATCTTCTCAGTAACGAAGGTTAAACAAGTGTGAACACAAACGGTTCTAGGCAATGAACGAATTTAAGGTCGCCAAATCCCACAACGAGGACCAATGTATAAGCTACTGTAGGTTTTGCCTATAACAGGAGCTGAGTCCAGTAGGCCGCTCGAATGCTTGAATGGATAAGTGTTAGATGGAAGAAGTGGTACATGATCAGCTGGCAACATTTTTAAAACGCTGCAAATTATTACGCAATGGTTTATTATTCTCTTGAACAGCTTGACTGAATCTGACAGCTCCGAGACCCATCCCATTCGATTCAACATCGAAAAATATCAGTTAACCACACGAAACATGACCTGACTGCAACTGAACGACGAAAACTAAATATTCCAGGCGCCCATAAGCGCCTGTAGGCAATTGGCACTACGTGTATTCGGATGGGTACACACTATGACCATCCATAATCCCTTCGAGTATGTCTCTCAGTTTTGGTTGTCATCTTGCCAGTAGTTTTTGGCGTTTTTACAGACGTTGATTGGCAAATTATGCCCTGCCAGAGACTATGATTCTTAAGAAGAAGTAAAAAAATAAAAGGTATAATAGCTCGAAAAAATTTATGGCGAAACGAGGGGTTCAGAGGACAAGCCAAAATATGCCGATAGTGATATAGAAAAATGCAGGTTTCCATCTGGTTGGTATTTGGGTATGGGTGAATGACAACTCTTCCCAACCAAACGAGTCAGTTCGAGATGTGAGGGAAGTTTGTAAGGCCATCAATCTGGTCGCAGATTCCTCTGACCGATCGCAAACCCACTCCCTCTATTTGTGGCTCATGGGTAGCAGGAGAGGTAGATGTGTGTAGGTCCTTCGTGAGTGGCACCATCTTCACAGCAGGTCTCTTGTGACTTGTCTTTACCATTACCACCCACACAATAGCGTCAGGGCTAGGGTTGGCTTCCTGGGTTCTTTCTGAGGGTTCTTCCTGTTGATGGTTCAAATAGATGATATCTCACGATAATAATGGTGCTGAAGTAATCGAATATACTGTTGGTTTGCTTCCGAGAACTCAGCAGGTGTTGTGGTCCCTAGATACGTTGTCCCTTTGATCAGCCTGGCTTCATGCAGTTGGCGATAAAACGCCTTACCCGAACCAGGACTTTAGTCAAGCAGGTGGACGAAGAGAATCGCTTGGCGTACGTAATTAAATCAGGAATTGAGAGTGCCACCTTATGAGCCAACTTCCAAGGCTTTAGATCAGGGACCTCTGAGGAAACTGGCCTCTCGTCCAATGGTAACTGGCACTGGATAGGACCATGCGATTGGACAATCACGAAGTTCTGCTGGAGCAAGACCCTGGTATCCCATAAAGGCTGGATTATCCATTCCTTTACAATGGGAACACCATTCTACCTGAGCAACTTTAAGTATTTATTGAACTCTTTTGGAGACGAAGATGTGCAGTCTATGGGGTGGAATGTTCTGTGCGATAGTTAAAAAAACGGTAAAACATCTAACTCAGTTCACACTGAGCTTAGTCTGGAGATTCTCCACAGACTGGATGAGATGAGACTAGGGTAAGGCACCGCAGGGCTCCAGGTGGCGTATGGTCTGCGTTTTTAAGAGAGCCACCTTAGTTTTGGCCGTCAACTAGGTGAGTGTTGGGCTGGATTCCAGCCTGGATCTCAAAGAAAGACAAGCCCAGTATCCCTGATTTGATGCATCACAGAACCTGATGAGTTGATAGGGGAGTCGGACGAAGGTGGAAGACGGAGTACAGTGATTACCGATACTTGCTGTAGCTCTTCCATAAAGTGATGCCAAGATTCCTGGACGTCATCTAGCACCTCCTCTCTTCCCATTCCAGATTCAGGTGCCATGTGTGTTGCATGATGCACTTTGCATAAAATACTATCGAGGTGGAGGGAATCGATCTTTTGGGAAACTCCTTGGGAACGAAGATACAGCTCCCATATTAAGGCAGATCGTCTAATTTCTAATAAGTCGTCTTATCAGTTGTGTGTTGCTACTCACCAGATATTTTTTTTGTGTGAGTCCATTTAAAACACCAACAGCAGTCTTACTTAACACAAAACTTCCCTTGTAAGCCCTTTGTATAAGGTTAGAAACACCACCAGGCTCTGATATGAAGATGCTACTTCCGCCAAAAAACAACATCGATTCTAAAACTAGGCGTCAAAATAATAAACCTAACAATATACTTAGTCGGTTTTTATGAGGAAATCTGCTCAGTGTTATTATTCCCCAAGATGACTTCCTATTTTTTCTTCTTATTACTCGATCGTTTTGTAACGATTTCACAGAGACCCTGGGAGAAAAGACTTGCGTGAATCTCAATCCAGCTCGATGGATCTGTTCAGCAAGTGTCACAAAGAGCGAATGGACAACCTCGACCAAGCAAATCAAGAAATTGAAAAATTAAACAAACAAGTCGACAAATTACAGGCTGAACTTCAAGGTAATACCAATGCAACGTGATTAATTTGCTATTCAAACAATATTTACTATTACAGTTAACCAAATTCTTTTCTCTTAATCCCAAAAACAAGAATGTTATTATAAACGGCCAAACTGTTTTGTTTATTCGAGTTGTAATGCAAAACGTTCTAGAATAAGTTGTGTGCATTCCTGAGGGTTCACATCTGGTAAAAGAATTCTGTTGAAAGGAGTTCAAAATTAATGTCGGTAGGCCAGTTTATGGGTAGGTCCATGAAGAAGGGTGCCATGTGAACAAACGCCATGCTAAGTAATCCGCCTCGTAGCCTGTAGCAGTGATTAAAATTTAGTTGGTTAATTCCCAACAAATTACTCTTGGCTGTGCAGTAACAAAATTTTAAAATCACCCAAACGAAAAATCAATGCCTACGAATCATGAGTATGGAGACCATCCATAAATCTCAAGTATTACATGTCGGGAGGAAACACAGACTCGCCAACTTTAAAAAAAGCTAACAATCGAGAACTTCTGACGATCCCTAAATTCAAAATTTCATTTGTGTGTTACTTTTGCACTGTTTTTCCTCAGAGTCCATTCAAGAAGCTGAAGTTAGCAAAAGGCGTCGAGATTGGGCGTTTAGTGAGCGGGACAAAATTGTCATGGAGCGTGAAAGTATACGGACTTTGTGCGATCGATTGAGGAAAGAAAGGGATCGAGCTGTTTCAGATCTGGCTGAAGCTCTTCGTGATAGCGATGACATCAATAAACAAAGAGCTGAAACCAACAAACAACTAAAAGTGTTAAAGTAAGTCATATTTTAAGTTGAATTGACAGACCATTTTATTTTTTTATTAATTCGTATGAGAAAAATTTCAATAGCATTGTGCAATTACTGAGATAAATTCACTTGATGAAAAACCACGGTTCTTCATATGCATCCTTGGATTCGTAGGCTGCTTCTACTTATAGTACAAACCTTACTGCCTCTGATTTCCTAACCTTCCTACCTTGATGGAAATGAAGCACCGATTGAATGAGGGCGTCTACTGCACCCCAGCCAATCTTGATAACCATCATGTATGTTCCTGGTTTCCCTGAACCACCACCTATCTCGAGGAGTGTTCCATGTATGGCTGATAAAGAGCATGTGGACTTTGTTTTCTACACATGGCAGTTAGTTCAAAACTTTTTTGTTTAGCGTTTTCGAATTTCCTATGATAAATTCCGACTACAGCTGATCAACAATTCCTTGAATGAAGAAGCCAAAATACGTTAAAAATCAGATTTCCTTGTATGAAAAGTTCATTTCTCACATTTTCTCAAAAACAGCATGAATGATTTTTATCAAACTTGCATGGAAATTATCAACCTGTACGTATATTTTTGAGAGGAGCATGAGGAGACGGGGATGTCGGCCTCCTTCCACATCCTCTTACCTTTCCACCATCTCCACCATGCTGGATGACTGCCAGTGCCGGTATTGTGGCTGGTGTATTAAGGAACTCCAAGGCCTAAGGGCCGACATCTGGCAGAAGGATCTAAAAAGGAATGAGAAGATTAACAATAGGACTGTATACAGGAACGCTTCTGAGGAGATGAGTATCATCACAGTTGCTGAGGCGCAGCTGCGAGGGAGAGGGTATGGCACATCAGGCGGAGCGATTCCCCTCCCATACTGTAGCAGTGATTAAAGTCCTGCACTAGAATCCCGAGTACAGGCAGGAGGTTGGTCAGACCTCCTCAAATATCGAACAGGCTCCTACGTTGCAGACGTGGGTCAGCAGCCCCCAGAAAGCTGGTCAGACCTAGCAGCCTTAGACTCCTTGTCCCTTTTGAGGTGTGAGATTCTGAGGTCACCCTGCATTCAAGGGTTCAGAATGTCGTTGCCGTATTCCCTGCGTATCATTAGGACCAGACTAAAAGGAAGAATCTGGTGGGCCCAGCTGGAATGACAACCTCACTACTTTGAGGTCCCTGCAGGATTACATCCAACAAGGCATAACTGGCTGGGCATCACCGTGTACTCTGTTGCCACGCTGTGCTCACCCTGCAGTTAGGGAGCCAGAATTCCACTGGTGTACTCCCTGCGTGTCTGTAAGAACCGGACTTAAGCACACAATGCTGAACAGGTTGACGTGGCATACTCATAATGACCGGAAAACAGTCCTGGAAGTTGCTCGCTACTACCACCTACAAGTGATTCCCTACGTCAGTGCGGCCTTCAGAATGAGGAGGGAGAAAACTGTGTTTGAGGGCAGTTGATAGCATGTGTTCCACTCACCACATCACCAGTGGCTGAGGGCTGACTCTGAGGAGCAGCAGAAAAATCCCTCATACGCCTTAGTCCCACTGGGTGGGTGGACTGTTGGCTGTGGCGCATGTGGGCTTCACTAGAGCAGGACTATCAGGGCGACCCTGCTTGGTCTTTACTGATGCGAACGCCAGATCACCATGGATCCCCAACCCTGGATGGGATGGGAGAGGCGTATATAGAGTTGCTCACCAATTATAAGTTGGTTGTTGCCAATGACCCAATGACTAAGGTGACCTATGATGAGCTGAGAGGAAGGTCATGCATAGACATCACAGTCGGGTCTCACACCCTTCCGCTCAAATTGCTGGGTGGTGAGTCGTACGAAATGCAATGCAGAGCGACCACATGGTTATTGACTTTGCCATCGCATATGACAACATCCTCTGCAAGAAATTCTGCACATTCTTCCACTTCACCATCAATGAGCTAAATGGCAAGGCTGGGGAAATTTTGAGGAAGCAGAGAGCTCTGAGAACCCCTGGGGCAGGCATTAAAAGTTCGCCATAGCGAAAGCAAACGTAAAGCTTGCTAAGATGCAAAATGAGTAAGGCTGGGCCTGCAGCATCGAAAGTTTGCTGGAAACCCTTTTTGAGAAGGTGTTTCCTGACGACCAAGTAGCTCGAGATACTGAAGCCCAGAGGGCAGCAAGGAAGCTTATCATGGACCCTCTGAACAAGCCCAACAGATCTCCTGGGCCAGAATAGAAAGGCTGAGCGGATAATCTTGAGCGGCCTCGCTAATTTATTTATTTAATGACTGTCTGCGGGTCAGATAGTTCCTCACTCAATGGAAGCCTGCGCATGTCCTCACTCTTCAAAAGGGAGGCAACCACAATCAGTTGACCTGCAATCATGGAGACCGCTCAGCCTTCTTTCCATATTAGGCTGAACGTTAGAAATCTTGATGTTGCAGTCCCTCAAAGGAGTCTTTGGCCGCAAATTCATAGGCAGGCAGGCAATATAGGTGTACCAACGGATGGCGCATGTGGGTTGTCATTGTCGAAATTCGATGTTTCCCTACTGGCATCGGCTAAGGACGTCGTAGCTGTTCTAATTGACTTCAGGGGAGCGTTTGACAACCTTTGGTGGTTAGCACTTCTCAACAAACTTAAAGGTAGAGGAATCCCCTGCAACCTGTACTTGCTCGTTAGAAGTTACCTGGCAGAACTGCTACGATCGAGTTCAGGCATGTCTCTGTCTGGAGGAAGACTGAAAAGGGATGCCCACAGGGCTTGAGCCAACACCTCCAGTCCCTTAAAGGCAATTACTAAGGTTACTTAGGGTGTGTGTTACCATGACACTGTCCTCATATACAAGGCCTTCTATCTAGTCATGATTGGCTGCTGCCCCGTTGTCATGGGTAGCAAACTAACAGTCATCAACAGTGAGAGCCAATCCCAGAGGGCTGCGCTCCTCTGGATCACCAAGACCTATAAGACTGTATCAACAGAAGCACTCCATGTGATCACTGGTCAGTTACTGGTTGACTTCGCCATTGAGTGCATGGTTGACGAGGGAGAGTGAAACAGGAGCTACCTCCACTTTGGGCTGAACTGCGTGAAGGGCACATGGAGCGTCACTCACATTAAAACGAAATAAAATACACTTCTTAATGTAATTCAATAGGTGGAATAAGTGGTGTAGCTGCCTGAACATCCCGAGTAACTACATTGGTACTACATCTTAAGGATCTACCTATACCCACATTTTGTTCTAAGTGATTATTTATGTATAAATCTGTTAAGCGGAGATATTTATTTGTCAGTTTTCCAATTTTCTGAAAAATGGCTTTAACGATTTCCAACTTACGGAATACTTTCAACGAACTAGTACGCACATTTTGTTCTCCATAAATGTTCCAGTTGAAATGCGTTGAATGAAAATATAGCGCCCGTATATGTAGCAGGTCGTCGAATATTTGGGGGTTGAAAGTTGTGTGTTGCTATGCACCAGATATTTTTATTTCGTTAGCAATACACTTGTTGCTTCTATCTGAATCCAAACTGGCGGCTGGGTGCCAACTGACGCTCTTTAGTGAGTGTAACAGTCCTTGTACTATGTAGGAGTTTATCAAATTATTTGGATACTAGTCGCATTAAAGATATTCCTCTAGCAAATTTCCGTTATTTGAAGTCATAATACTTTTTCTTGAGTTGTAAAGTAACATTATCTACTTTCGTGGTTTTAATAATGGCTTTTTGAGGCAGGTTTTTGAGGGTTTTTAAAACTCTGATACTAAATATGTTAACCAAAATTAAATGCAGTTGCCAAATCAAAATGTCTACTAGTATTTATTTACTATGTCTAGGGAAAAGATGGAACTGCAGCTTGAGAAAGAAAACAGAATGGTGCAGCTTCATTCTTCTGTGGGCCACAATTACAGCCACGACTCTGCCATTGACACTGATATGCAAGAATATGATTCTGAGATCCTCAGTATTGACATTGTAAGGAAATCCCTATTTACTAGGAGCTTATGTTATGCTTGTTATTTATTGCCCCGAATCTATTTAAATAATAATTATTTATGTGATCAAGTTTTCTTAGTTTAGTATTAACTTTGCAAAGGGAAGACGAGCAGACCTTAAAGATGAAGCTGTTTGTTGGTTTTAGTAGGTACCTACAAGTAGAAGTTGATGAGCATTTGGGATGAGGGTGAGCTTTCACTGGAGAATGTGTAGTTGTATGTGTACGGTGGTTTCTCTTTCCAGAGGAAGACACTCTGAGAGGGTTTGTGGGTTGTGCTTCTGGTAAGGACTGTAGATCACAGACATGGTCAAATTACATTGTTTTTGGCGGGTTGGGTTTTTGGTTGATGACTGATGGCAGGGTGAACCCAAAGGTGTCAGAATTTAAACTGAGCATTAAAAAAGTTTCAATTGTTATTCAAAACTCATTGTAATGGTTACTGACTTGAAACATGTTTAAAAATATGGGGTTGCCACTTGTTGAGGCGTAACTTGTCCAACAGAAGTCGTGTGTGCTTGGGGAAGGAAGGTTTGGTATTCTGCTCCCAATTGTGTGAAGGGGAAGTTCAAAATAAGTCCTAGCTGGTACGTAGCAAGTAGCCTAGTATTGATGAGGGGGGGGGGGGGTCTGATTCGGCCCAGGGATCCTAATTTTTCTGACACTCGGTAACCACATTTGTTTTTACCATGAACCGAATTGTAGTTATGAAATTAGACTAAATACAACTTTTTTAAGCGTTAAGTGATCCTTCTCGTTATCGTTTTCCTCACATGTTTTGTTTGTCTCTTGTAGAATGGTCTTTCATCAACAGAAGATTTGGGCGTCGAGCTGGCTGGAGGACGGGATGATCCGCACTACCCAAATGACAATGGCATTTATGTAACCTCCATTGGCAAAGGAAGCGTAGCTGACGGAAAATTGAAGTACGTGTCTACCTTCTACTCTTCCTAATATTGAAGGGGGAAACAGACAACAAAACTTGACATTTAATGATAAGTGGCGGACTTCTTTCTAATCAATATCAAGTAGATAGGAACGACAAATGCAATTTTTTTAACTGACTACGTGAAGCGATCCCAGCTTCATCGGAAGAAAGAACTTGTTACATAAGCGACTCCTCAAACACCATCGTTATCGTGATATGGCTAAAATTCACGTGTATCAACACTAAATGGTATCAAATGACTTTTGGTGAGTAACAAAGATGTTTTCCTTGCTTAATTTAAGGCGATCTGGGAGCGTGGAGATTGGTAATCTATGAACATTAGCAGGCTAACCTGCTCTTTCGAAACCACCTGGAAGTAGTAGCTTTGAAAACGCGCCCGTGTCCATTTCGTACCGGTCCAATATCTCCTATGTGTTAAATTTGAAATTGAATTCGTGGTCGCCCTTGCGTCAGTATAGAACTGCAAAACTCCTTTCATTCTTTTCTCTCTCCTTTCCCTTCCTTCCTTAATTTTTTTTCCTAGTTCGACCAAACACTGTAATTGAGAATAAAACTTCATAAATAGCAACTTTTTTATCCTTTCTACCCACAGGCCTAATGACTGTATCGTGCGGGTGAACAATGTTGACTGCAGCAATGTCAGCAAACGATTCGTTTTGGAAACTATGAAATCAAGTGGAAACACTGCTGTTATGGTAGTACGCAGGCGTCGTTTGTACTCAACACAAGTAAGTATTAGTCGAAAAAGTCTGTTCGTTCATTTCAGATTGAAAATACTTTAATATTATTATCTAAAATAAGTTCCCTGAAAATGAGTCGCGATAAGAGCCAAGAAGTACAAAAAAAAGTGCTTAAAAATGCCATGGAAGAAACAGGTTTTTTCCTTCGATGGTTGCCCTACCTACACGTATTGAGAGCCTGCGCTAAGAGTCATTTCATTCTGAAATGTCGCCACAACAAATCATTCCATCACTCTCTGTATGGGTAATTTATTGCTATTATAGGATTTATTTAGTCAAGTTCTTCACTTTGTATGACGAATCTGGCTGACCCGCTGATAAGTCGGTTAGTTTGTTCAAAGAACTCCGCATTTACAGTCACAAAGACGTGAATGGCTGTATCATGTTTCAGAAGAGCATGGTGGTGGATCGGTTCTCAATGATCGTTATTGTAATACTGATGCCCTTTGAGAAACCCCCTACGCATCTTTCATTCTTGGAAAAGTAGAATTACAGTGAATTGTGTTGAAGATGAGGTAAGGAAAGTTGGCATGTTACTTGGCGCCATTGAGACTAGAGACAAAACATCATCTTTGGTTCTGTGTCCATCAGCAAAAGTTTTACTTAGTTTTCAGAGTGGAAAACTATTACTTTTGTTTTTTTAACAGAAAAGCGGTTTATTGGTGAATTTTAAAGGAGCCATCATGAATGCTGGTGAACATTACGAGACTACTAAAAATTTAAAGAGTAGAAGAAGTTATTCATTAGTCCTTCCTTCTCCATTCAGCTGGACCCCATTCTACTCTTGTGACTCAGGACATGATTGCGCCCTTGTTTTCCCACACCAAGGACTCTTAGATTACTGATGTTTACACGAAATTCTTTGACTCTCCTCAATGAGAAAATGAGCAGGCAAAGGGGATGGTGGAGAATGACGTTGGTAGTGAGTAGAGTGTGTATGATGGATATGAAAACCCTGCAAATTATTACACAACGGTTTATTATTCGGATAATCAGCTTGACCTAGCATTAATGCTCCGAGACCCATCCTTTTCGATTCAGCATCGAAAAATATCATAATGAAAACCAAAAAAAGGTCGAAAAGAACTGAATCGTAATATTAAAATAAACAAAAAAAAACGAAAGTATCTAGAAAAAACTGAATTTTAATATGAAAACATGCATGCTAAATACTAATACCAAATTTAACCAAAAATCTATGAAAAAAACCAAATTGAGAAGGAAACGAAAGAATCTAAAAAAATTGAATCGCATTAAAACCAAAACGTCGGGGAAATTGGAACGGGGGCGCTCGAAGCGAACCCGGGGGGAGTCGAGTGTTGGGAGGGAAGCGAGCGGGAGGCGCGCTGCTCGCTCGCCTCGAGAGCGGTTGGTTTTTTAACACGTTCACTGCGGATGTCGACACGTAGTCGACAAATGAGACCCCTTCCCCCCGGCGGACGTCGACTACCTGTCGACATCTCCCATCCCTTATTTAGATCAACCTCAAAGTTGCCGCGCAGAAAATCGGTTTTGAACAATAATCGCCGCAGTGAACGTGTTAAAGAGACGGGCGGGGCGGAGGGAATTCAAACGACGAAACGCTTGTAGCTCCCGCGTTGTACTGCGTTTCGTTAATTTTTTTAACCGTTTTTTGCCCATTACAACCACAGGCTTCGTCCGATCGGATTGCCGAGATGGCGGGCACAACTAGATACCAAATCGGATTTTTGGGCAAAAGAACGAATTTTTTAGACCACGTTAAAGGCACAAAACGGCCCGGACGGCGGACGGACATTGCAAATTTGGAATCTCCATGTCTTGAAACGTAAAGTATCAAATTTTGAGGGGGGGTTGTGAAACATTTTTCGTGACCGAAAACATAGGGTTATTATTCAGAATGAATAATAAACCAAAAGCTAGAGTCCACGCTGAAGAGATACATCAAACTTGATATCTGTTTATTTATACAAATCAACTGGTATTTTGGAACGCCTACTGAATTTCGTTGAAAGAATAATGTTTCGATTTTTAATAGCTGCTCTAATAGTTTTACTTGACTTAGCTTTACAAAGCAGACAGGAAAGTTACGTAATCAGCTGAAAAAAAGAGTTCTCTTCAAATTTCTACGTTTTGGATCCAACTGAGACCGAAAAACACTGTTTGGGAAAATAGTCTGGTTGTCTGTGTGTGTGAACTGTATTACACTTTAAATGAATACACGATATGAGTCTGAGTGTGATTATACAAGCGCGACACTAGATGACTCCGAATACACATGAACTGGTTGCGTAGGGAACTAGAGTGGAGGGAGAGAGTGAGTAGAGCTGTGACCGGCCCAAGAGTTGATAGAGGAGTCTGTAGTGAGCACTGGAAGACGAGTGTCTGGGAAGAGCTGTGTGTATTGGAGAAGAAGGTAAATGGAGGGGAGGGAAGGATATTTTGGAAAGTCCAAAAAGGGGGAAATCTGTTGTCGCTTCGGAAGTGAAACCGAACTTAATCCCTTTGCCTGGAGGAGAGGCCGACTGAACGGGCAGTTCGGACTTTCCCATGGCTAACATGAAGAAGGGTCCAGGTCAGAAATAGATGATTGAACGTACCGAGGAAGTGCTTAGCTCAAGATTCCAACTACTTCAGTGTGTGTCAAACAGTGTCCAGGATTGTAGCATTGTGGACGCACGCTGTTCTGCCTGTGGTAACCAGATTGTGTTGCTGAATCATGTGGTGCCCATGTGTCAGCCTACTCATATGAGCTATGGCAAAAAAAGTATGTGTCTGTAGTTCGATTTGCGGGAGGATAGGTGAATGGATTCAGCTGGTTCACTTTTTGTTTTGTTCGTAATTTTTGTCGACGCGAAAATAAGGTTATGGGTGATTCTCATCGAAGGGAAAGGCGGGCAGGGGGGCAAATGTTCCAAAAACCGGGGCTTTTCGATGTTTTTTTCTCGTAAACGGCTCCAACAACTTTGATTAAACTTTCAAATTATCTTCTACCAGTTAGTATATAGTAGTACTTTTCTTCCCTACAAATATCACCATGAAAATTCAGTGAATGAAGATGTAGGCCTATGAAGCAAAAATTTCTTTTTCTCACTTTTTGGCAAAACGGCATTAACGGTTTTCACCAAACTCGCAGGATGTTTTCAAATAGTTGTAAATGATGTTTTTCTTTCAAATGTGTCGAAAATTATGTATTTTTTGTATATTTTCGTAATTTCGAGAGTAACTGCTTTACTGGATTTGATAAATCTTACGGAGTGTCTTCTAGCAACCCATATTTTGTTCTAAGTAATTATTTCAATATCTATCTGTTGATCGGATATATAAGCCATGATAGCCCGGAACAAAAAATTTGTTGAATATTAATTTACCTTTTTTCTAATCTTTCTCTCTCTAACAATTTTAATCGAACGGTTCTCAACTAACTAGCACCTACATTTTGTTCTCTGTAAATGGATCTGTACAAATGCGTTGAACAAAGATACGGCGCCCGTATATATCGCAGGTAGTTGAATTTACAGGGTTGTGGAAAGTTGTATGTTCATACGCGCCAGATATTTCTCATATGTTCTTGTCTACACATAATTCATTGAAAATCCCATTGAACGGAGTACAAGTCAAATCGTATCAGAAAAAAACCCTTCCTCGCCTTGAAGAGTAGAACTCGCTTCAACTAGTAAAATTCGCTTCCCTATATTTGCTATAATTTCACTGTTGTTCATCCAGGCGCAGTCTTGCATTTCTGAAATCTTTTCTGTTGTATTCAGCATAAAAAGATGCGTAAATGCAATAAAACTAAAACTGCCAACATTTTGGTTTTGGCTAAGTTTTTAAACAATTCTTTGCATGAACATGCGGGCACAATTGGATACGAAACGGACATTTTTAACGGAAGAACGGATTTTTGACGACGGTGGACGGACATTGCAGATTTGGAATACCTGGTCGAAAACACGGGTGTATCATTTAGAATGACTAATAAGCAAACATTTTAAAGTATTTCAGTTTTTTCGAAAAAGACGAGAATGACTTTAAACTCACTGAGCATTTAGCTAATCTCATGTTTCGCTCTTTCACAGTACCTATAAAGTCTTCTTCAAGTGGTTATATTGCTGGTAACTCATGTACTCAGTATTAATTACTGTACCTTACTGTTATGACTTCAATTTTATGTACGTAATTATTTATTTTTAGCTGCAGCTAAATAAGTTTGATCATGGGCTCACTCTGGAAGCTGGAATCTACATTTCAAAAATCGCTCCTGGCTCACGAGCTGCAAAGGATGGCAATTTGTCGATTGGGGACAGGATTGTCAGTGTAAGTAGAAATTCAAGTATTTCTTCTTCTTCATGTTAGATAGATTGGTGAATCGTTTTAAGAGGTGTTGTCTGTGACAAGTCAGTTGATGGTAGTACGGCGAATAGTTCGTCGCTGTTCCCATTAATGGCTGGAGCAGAGCGCCTTAGCCTTTCTTTGTTATTTTCCTGGACTTACAGTTGCGTCGAACGTTTTGTTTTTCCCAACTTTGTCCCGAGTTACTGATTCCTCAAGCCTCACCTACCATTCACAACATTCAATGTTTTGTCAATTCCACATACCCTGGCCAGGCTGTTGGGTTGGAGACCTCGAAGGTGAGGTTTGAGACCTTACCCAATTTAGATCCCATACAGTTCACTAACGATACTGTATCATACAATGACTGTAATTAATTTTCAATTTAATGATTGATTTAATTTTTTTGTGATTTTTATAGATCAACAACAAAACTGTTGAGGGGGTGATGAGTGCACGAGAAGCAACAGCACTATTGAATGAAACTACTGACGTTCTGCACATTATGACCCTCAAGTCATTTGCTTCCCCCGTCATAATTAGCCGACAGTCAACGTCCACACAGACGTGTATTCCACCACCACCTCCTCGTGATGTTCTTAGCTCGTCAGAAGATAATGATCCAGGTCTGAATTATTTATTAACCTTGTTTTAGTTTTTGTTAATGTTGCCTACCCAGAGTTCAGTTAGTTGATGCTTCGGAGTACAACCAGCTTGAGTAGGCAATGCCTGGTCACAGCATAAGAAACCCCACCTTGGCTGTAGCTCATTTATTCTGCAAAAAAGTTTGTGCCCTTGAGGACAACATCAATGAAATGAAAATGAGTTCTACAAGCCTGTTAGTACGTGCTTAGTATCTCAGAAGTTGCCTTTCTAATTACAATGGGTTGTCCTTCATGGTTAGGTTAGTGTTGTTCATATTTTGAATAGTGCATGCTCTTACAGTTTTGGGCATTGTTGGTAAAAGAGGAAGGAAGTTTCCAAGATATTCTATCCCACCTTTGAGGTCTATCTTGAAATGCCATGAGTGAGTAATGCACACATTAAAGGAAACATTACATTGGAGGATTTTCCTATCCAAACGTAGAATTTGTGCTCATAGAGAACATTACTGCATTGTATCCCATCATACTTGTATTGGTGAACGTGTAATTTTTTGGTTCATACTGTTCCAGAACCACCTCCACCTCCAAAATCGAGAAGCAAATGGGTTCGTGATTCTTCAGATGAAAAAAAACGCAATAGGAATTCCTCTCCTTTGACGTTTGAACAAGAAACTGACGATGCTTTGGCAGAGTTAGATAGCGTTATTGACAACTTCCACGCAAAAGGAACTGTCAGAAGAAGAATGAAGCATAGTGACAGAAATGGAGGAACGTGGCCAAAAGCTCGGTAAGCGGGTCTGTGTGAATAGTCACCCGAGTGCTCAATTTCTCTCCCAGTTCTTCGTGTACCAATAAATCAAAGATGAATCACAGGAAAATGGCAAATGTTAACTCTTCCCTCGCAAGTCTCATCCTTCGAAATTTCAGACATTGCTCTCTTAAAGGTAGGCAGAGCTTTACAGACACCAGAGGGTACCACATGAAATTGCCAAAGTCCTAGAGATGTATAAAACTACAGGGGAGGGGCACTTTTTTTTCGCCACTTCATTAAGTTGGTGATAATCTACACAAAACCTTGTGGATCCATATTTTGGGGGAACTAAAACTATTAACTCGCCTAAGGGCTTTGCGAAGATTCCACATCACCATGTCTGGCTACATTTTCCCACCTATGAAATAATGTTTGACGATGGTATTGACGAATTGATTGCTGGTTGCCAATGCCAGTCGTGGGGGTGAACTAAATCACTACCATATGGGGAGGGGGTGGAAGGTTGGTACATTCAATTACCAAGTCTATAAACATACTTTTCTGATAAGGTTTTCTCATTTTTACCTTGTTAACCAAATCAGGAATGCGAACTGGTAAACCTGAATCATTAAGCATGGAAGGAACATTTTAGTCGAAAAGTGTTATTTCTTCTCGCTGGACAATAACTGGATTGGGCCCCTCTTTGGTGATCGCTTTTCTACAATCAGCAGAATTTTGAGAACCTACTGTTGGCTGAGTATTCAATGCGATCACATAAATCATTGGAAGAACGAAATGTTCTACCCTTGGCCACAACTTCAATTGTCGTCCCTTTCCACCCACCCACCCAGATCCATATTGTTAAATCGTACTAGGCCAGATCCCTCGATAGGTCCCTGACAGTCCCTGCAGGCCAACACTTCCCACAAAGACATTTTCCGTTGAGCTCAAATTTATTCTAGCTAGAGGCGTCCGATTTCGATTGTACATTTCAGTTGCAATATTATAGTTAATAAACCACATTGGAACAAAAATGAATTGATATTTGTTATGACAAGTTGGGATGATTATTAAGGCAGCATTTCCTCAAATTCCTCTAAAAAAATAGTGTCTTCATTGCAGCGTGGGTCCTCTTATTGAACCTGGAACTGGAACCATTGTTCATCCTAAAAAGAACAAAGAGCGAATGCCATTGTCTGTGATAATGAATAACAGCCCAAGAAGTCCTGGGTACTCTTCGATGCACCAGTATTACGATGCAGGGACCACTTCACCACGAAGCCCAGCTGTGCTAGACTATAGCGTTAAATCGGGTAATTATTACTTGTTTTGAAATATTTTAGTTTCTCTTTTCGACTGGAAATTTACTTTTGCCGTAACTGGTTGTCCTAAAAAAACATTAAAAACCCTGCAAATTATTACACAATGGTTCATTATTCTCATGAACAGCTTGACCTAGTATTACTGCTCCGAGACCCATCCCATTCAATTCAGCATCGAATACTAGTAAACCATACGAAACATGACCTGGCTACTATAGAACTACGGAAACTAAATATTCCCCAGGCGCCTGTAAACGTCTGTAGGCATTTATGATCCGATGGAGGGGTGTGCGGAGGAAGTTGCCTTGGCTGGTGGCTTCCAGCGAACGCGTTGCGAGTCAAGCGGGCGGGTGATTGAGTTTGATATGATGGGAGGGAGTACTAACGACGAAACGACTTTCATTGTAGTTCCCGCGTTATACTGTGTTTCGTTAATTTTTTTAACCATTTTTTGCCCATAACAACCATGGGCTTTGTCCGATCGGATTGCCGAGATGGCGGGCACAACTAGATACCAAATGGGATTTTTGTGCGAAAGAACGAATTTTTTAGACCACGTTAAAGGCACAAAATGGCCTGGACGGGGGACGTCGGACGGACATTGCAAATTTGGAATCTCCATGTCTTGAAACGTATAGTATCAAATTTTGAGGGGGGGTTGTAAAAAATTTTTCGTGACCGAAAACATAGGGTTATTATTCAGAATGAATAATAGACCAAAAGGAGATTTGTCGAATATTAATTTATCAGTATTCCAATTTTCTCAAAAATGGCTCAGACGATTTCGATCAAACTAACGAGTGACTCAACTACCGAAACGAAAAGCCGACAACCTCACTCACATATGCAAACCACCCACCCACCTGGACCTTACCAAGAGGCAAGGTAATAGCTCAACATGCCTCCCACTCTATCATGCTATTTTACTAGTTAGATTTACATTAGGCGCCAAAAGCAGTTAGAACAGTGTTAGCGTGTCTTCAACTGTTATCGTTTTTCAAATGTTGAGTGTTTATGGGTGACATACTATCTAGGGATGGCTCATCCTCATCGTTGCACTTCAGCAATTGCTCTGTGTTGTGCACCTGCAGGGAGTCCCCTAATATCTCTGGTTTATTGAGCAGAACAGAACGCTCAACATTTCTACAGACACCATGTCAACAGATTGCCCTGGCCCGGACGTGTTAGCTGTCTGCCTGGCAAGGCTGCTTACATCAGCTACCACAGCCATCACTAACTGGACGTACACCCCATAACTCAGATGACGTGACAGCCTTGATTCTGTTTGGCATCTGGTGCCATATAACTACTGACACTGCATTTCCAAGCTCAAGCCCATCACATAATTCCGCTGTGTCGGGCAAGTGGTCACCACAGTAGCCGTTTCATCTGTGTAGCACACTTCAGACGGTGTCACAAGCAATAGGTCTGAGGTGGTCATAGGTCAGCCACACTCCAGACAGAGTTCCCATAGAAGCCACATTGCTCACGGTATCAGTCAAGAAGTGCCTTCACTGGAAGCCATTTAAGCACTGTGAGAGCCAATACAGATCATCAATCAAGGTGCTGCTTCTCTGTGCCCAATCTTGTGCGCAGCGGAGAATGGCTATGAACCCTTGCTATTGAAGATCAGGGCTAGACTGGTTTATAGGAGACACTAAAAGAACCAGTCTCTCTTGATACTCACCTGTATTTGAGCAAGCATCAGTGAGACTGTTATGGAGACATAATGCTCTGAAATTTTGCAGTGCAAACCCAAAGTAATGGGAAGATTTCACCAATCATTCTTAACATTCAGTATAGCATTCTTAACTTCATCGAAGAAACTAGAGAACTACATATTGCTTGAAGACTTCAATGAGTAGTTAGACTCATATATATATCTTAAGGTATGTTCTCATTTTTGTTTTTGTTGACATTCACATCTTTTTGTAGGGAATGTGCAAAAAGACGTCCTGGAATATTACGTCAAAATGAAGGGTAGTGGAGCTGGAGGGGGTGGCCCTTCACCGGTGAACACAACTCCTCTTCCCGACGTTCACTCAAGGATGATTCACTCACAACTGTATGGTTCTCCTCACATTCCTCCACATCATTCCTACGTCCATCCACACTCTCATTCTCACCCGACTCCACCTCCTCCATCATACCAACACCTTGCCACTGAAAGCCCTGTAAGAACACCATACCTCGCAGCATCTTCTGTGTATCGCCCAGTTAGTATCAATCTTTTTATATATATTGAGCTTTGGCTTCAGTGATATGATTCTTCTCCCGAGCTCTGTTTCATCTGCTATAGTTTGCAGTCTTGATATCAGTGAGAGGACTTAATAATAAACATCACTCCTCAACATTGACATTCACATCTTTCTTACTTTCCGCAACCCGAAGGGGATGTTGTGTCAAAAAAGGTTGGGTTTTCTTCAGATCTTTATGTCTTGAGGCCTACTGAATCCAAAAAACCTAATTTGGGCGCGTGCTCCTCCGTGTGTCTGTAGTTCGGTTTGCGGGAAAACGGTTGACAGATTGAGCCGGTTCTTTTTTTGTTTTGTTTGTTGTTTTTGTTAGACGCGAAAATAAGATTATGGGCGATTCCCATGGATTGGGAAGAGGGCGAAAATTATCAAAACTAGGGGTTTTCGAATTTTATTCGAAAAATGCCCCACCGATTTTGTGTAAACTTTTCTTCTCTGCACGTATCTCCATGAAAATAGGGTGAACAAAAATAGGCCTATGAAGCCAAAAGAGGGGTTTTACGCTTCTTGGCAACACTTCTTCAACGACTTTTACGAAATTCGCAGAATGTTTTTTGGTGGTTAAACCTATATATTGTTGTCAATAAATGTTCCTCTGACATTCTTTGGAACAGAGATAAAATATCAAAAATAATGTCTTAAAAATATTTTCCCTATTTCCCGAGTCATTGCGTCACTGGATTTGATCAATCTTAAGGAGTGGCTTCTATCAATATATACCCACATTTTGTTCTAAGTGATTATTTCTGTATCGATCTGTTCAACGGAGATATAAGCCATGATAGCTCGGAAATCGAGATTTGTCGAATATTAGTTTATCCGTTTTCCAATTTTCTGAAAAATGGCTCTAACGATTTCGATCAAACTTACTGAGTACTCTCAACGAACTAGTACGCATATTCGGTTCTCCATAAATGTTCCTGTAGAAATGCGTTGAACGAGGATATAGCACATGGATATGTAGCAGTGTGAAAGGCAACTCAGCCATTATATTTCCCTTTCAGTTCCATCACAACCATTCGCCCTCTATGGATTCTTCTCATTTCCACAAGAGTAGAACATTGAATTCAGCATCTCATCACAGCGGGGGGCACACGAGTGATGATGGAGGGGACCCAGCTCCATCCTACCATCATCCGCACTATGAAGTGGCGACTTTACCAAGAAAAAAGGAAAACCAAAGATTTAGGTAACACTTATTTTTAGTATTGTCGAACATGTTTTGTCGTCAAAATTCTTCTTTTGTAATTGGAGTTCAATCCCCTATAGATGGTTTTGCATTCAATAAGATGACGCTTGTTTAGTTTGTCCCATGAACATCTTTGGCTCACATTGTGACGAGGTTTAGTGGTTTGTACTGACGCATTTCCTTCTTTCTTTTTTTGGAAGATTAATATTTTGAGATGACGTTTGTGTAACTCGAATTTTGGAACGTTATCTTATCATATTACCAGCAATTAATTCCTCATTAAATCGTTTTTGGTGCAGCTAGCGGCCCAGGCCGTAAGTATAAACATGGATTTCAGTTATTAATACATAGTCGTTCCTTTTTAGTTTTTTCCACGAAGTCTAGTTTCAGTATGAAATTAAACCACCGAGACAACCTTGAAAAAAATCCTGCACGGTCCTGTCACTCCCTTATTGTTTAATTAATTTACTCAATCTGGTTGTATTTGTTCTCTTAGTTCTGTATTGATGATTATACGCAAGTTTCATGTTGACAAAATGCCCTCTTGTTAAAAAATAAAAATAACCAACTCATGTTTTTTTTCCAGACTACAAAATAATCGAGCGAAAGTTTTTCCCCAATGTTATGTTACTCGTGAGGCAAAAACTACCTCATGGCAGATACGGTTGGGTGTATCGCAATGGTGCTCCCAGCATACATGTCATGTCCTCGAACTCAGGTCCTAGTGTTTTGGACGCTCTTAGAGAGTTTCTTTGCTCTGGCACATATGCAGTAACCCTCCATTTCTCTGACCTTCACTCCTATTGCCTTATCTAATTAGCCTCTGTTCAAAAACTATACCTGCCTTGTTAGTAATTCAGTTCATTTCTTCTTCTTTCCCTTTCTACTATTTTGTTCCCCAATATGCTTGAGGTGGAGCTTACAGGACACTGCTTCGAGCACCTCTTTCTCATACCACAAACACATACGCAACAATTGAACTCACAGGGTACTCTACATCAAACTGCTTTTTTACTCTCTCTCCCCCACGCTGGTGGTTAAAGCAGGTGCCTCAAAGGCAGCAACGCCTGTGGCTGTGATGCCCCTGTGTGGGAGACTGTGGTGCCTGTTGTCAACTGGCCCATCGTGTGTGGCAGTAGCTGACAATAAGCCCCCCCTCAGGGCCAAATCACAGGCTACCAGCTCAAAGGAAAAAAGAAAACGAATAAGGACAATAAAACAAGGGATGCTCGGGCCAAGGGCAGTGCCCCACAATTGCCACCACCCACATCCAGCAAAAGAAAGAGGCCCCCATCCCATAAGAGGCTGCCCTCGCCTAAATGTGGTGATCGTCAGGCCTATATGAGAGGGCGGTGTGGCTAGACAATCCCAACCCAATGTTGTGGAGGCCGTTATGAGGGGTGTGGATTATGAACAATTTGAATCCTTCAGCACAACACAAATAAGAGTTCCCTGGTTATGTCTGAGTGCACTCAAAAAATGCGGTAGCATTCTTGCTATACAAGAATCATACATAGGTTCCAAAACCCTTGGTCTGGGACCACTGACACGAGTGGTGGCTGGAGGAGGAATGGGAGCCAAGCCAGCAGTGGCCTGCATTGACCCATCCGACATGCTTGCCCACCTGAACAGGGAGCACTTGGCCGCTGTGCACATCAGAGCCAGTAGCTTTGAGCTGGTTGTAATATAATTTTACAGGCAATTCGGCACACCAGTGGCCAACAGCCTCCAACCTCTTAAGCAGGCTCTAGCAGGACTACCAGGACGACCTGGATAGATTGTGCCTATGCAAACGCCAGATCACCATTGTGGGGATCCCCGACCCTGGATGAGGTGGGCAAGCTGGATATAGTGCGTAATATCATTTTACAGGCAATTTGGCGCACCAGTTGCCAACAGCCTTCAACCACTCGAGCGGACTCTAGCAGGCCTATCAGGACGACCCAGCATAGTCTGTGCTGATGCAAACGCCAGATCACCATTGTGGGGATCCCCGACCCTAGATGGGGTGGGCGAGGTGTATATAGAGCTGCTCACCATGTATAACATGGTTGTTGCCAATGACCCCATGACTCAGGCGACCTATGTTGGGCCTGGATGCAAACGCCAGATCACCATTGTGGGGATCCCCAATTGATGGGGCGGGCGAGACGTATATAGAGCTGCTCACCATGTATAACATGGTTGTTGCCAATGACCCCGTGACACAGCTGTGCCATACACTTAACTGCTCAAATTGCTGGGTTGGCTAGTTGTACTACGTGCAGCACAGAGTGAGAACATGGTTATTGACTTTACCATTGCAGATGACAACATTCTCTTCAGAGACTCCCATGAAAAGTGATTCCGCACAAAAAGTGTTGACTGACCACAATTCTGTTGAGTACTGGAAGGTGAACTGCGTGCTGCAGAACTGACCTAATGGTGCAAGTTGCCTCACCCGAAGATGTGAACAGCAAAGTAGCATACTCACCACTGCTTTCTGGTGGACCGACCAACTTTATCCCCTTGAACGGAGTGTAAATAGAACCAGAAGGATATACTAGTCCTTGAGGAAAAGCGAACGTAGAGCAGATATTAGCTCCAGTGCAATGTACGTCAGGCTGGGCCTGTTGTATCTAAGGTTCGCTAGAAATCCTCCTTGTGAAATAAATCTGTCCCTTTGAAACTTACCACCCAATTAAATAGTTAGATCAGGTGTGAAACCAGATTAAGAACTCCCTCAGATGGTACGAGATTCCTCAGGTGGTCAAACCTCCATGTGGATAACAGCTCTCTACTAGGAGAAGGGTGAAAGACCAAATATCTGTCGTACCTCCTCAGATCTGCATTCGGTGGATGCTCCGCAAGTGGCCGGCCTCTTGCATGATAGCGATCCCGCAACTTCCATGAGAGTACACTGATATAACTCTTGAGGGTTCAGGAACAGTATTTGATAAGGAAACAGACCTGTTCCCAATGCATGGTTTTGTAGAGAGGCACGAAGGCAGTAGTGTACATGCAGCGGTATCATCGACTTTAGGGGCTAGGAATGTTTGATACATCAACCACGTATGTTTCAATATTTTTCTGGCCTGCTTTTATTTACGTTCAATCTGAGTTCTTTGCTATCTCGATTTTCAGAATACCATCAAACCCAAGTGTAGGAAGTGGAAGCAAAGTATCAACTAGTTCAATAGAAAAGTCTTCAGAGAGAGGGAGCCCTATGCCATACCATGTGGAAATTCTGAGCCCTGGAATTGGTCAAACTCAATCAAAAACGACGTCGCTGCCTGATTACTACTGGGCCCATAAGTGAGTACAATTTAATTGAATGGATGAAGTCTAATGTGTGGGCTAGTGAGTGTATAGTTATGCGGCGTCACAAACTATGTAGCTTCACTTTCATCATTAAGTTCAGTTCGGCAATTGTTTTACCGTTACTGGATTGCATCAGCCTTTTGAAATTGTAACCCTTCTTTGGCTCGCCAGGCAGTCAGAGTTAAAGTTGGCCCTCTCACTCTCTCCCTCCGCTACAGTTTTCCGTGCCAGTTCACACGTATTCCGAGTCCCCTTATGTAGCCCTTACCTACTCAAATCAATGTTCATTTGACCCCAACAGAGTGTGTTTTCTTTCATATTTGCATTTCCAGCAGATGTCGCGTCTATTTATGAAGCTTGTTATATTTTCTTTGTGGTTTGGCCAGAAATAGATTCTTTAAATTTGTGGGTATGTTTCATCTATTCCTCGGTGAAACCGTTGGTGTCTATGATTGTGTTGGATGAAAGCAGTTGGGGGGGGGGACTTCTTGGTCTACTAACATCTATTAGTTTTTCAGTGTATCTAGTTAGTTTTAGCTCGGATGATGTGAATTTTTCCGTTGGTGTGGAAGCGAACTAATGTTCGTAAATGTTCGAGTCAAAATAAAGTCCATATGACATCTTCGGATGTAGGTAGTCATCTAACAACTTTATATTTTCGTTTTCTAGGTTCCTGTGAGGAAATCTTACCATTATACGGAATTCGTCGTTTCGGAATATTTTATTTATTTTCACGTCTGTATTAAATTGTTCTTGTATAGAGATAATTATTTGGTTCTTGCAGTGGTTCACGGCATTATTTTTTATCAGTATCCTTCTTCATCCGAGTGTTCAGTTTCGCAATCACTCTGTTGGTCCCCGTTTACGATTAGAGAGGGTGATATTTCTTTGGGTTTGAGCGTGGTTTCATTAGTATTAATTTCTATTCTCGAGAGCGCATCCGTATTCGAATTGTTTCCCTTTTGGTTTATTATTCATTCTGAATAATGACCCTACGTTTTTGGTCGGGAAAACTTTTTTACAAACTCCCCTGTACAGTTTGGAATTCGGTTCTTTCAAAAAATGTAGCCACTGAAGGGGTTGGTGATCTATTTCTAATGAGAATCGTCGGCCACATAAGTTAGGACGGAAGTGTTGGCAAGCCCAAACACAAGCTGAGAGTTCTCGTTCTATTGTAGTTTTCTTTCTGTGTCATTAAGAGTACAACTGGCAAATGCGACCATATGTATTTCGTTCTCGAACTTTTGAGAAAGCACAGCACCATGGGCACCAGAGGCATCTGTATCTAATATGAAAGGTTTCTCGAAGTTCGGATAAAGGGTCGTTCATCAAGAGCAACTATTATCGTAGTCTGGGTATTTAGTGTTTATTTTATTTTATTTTAGTGTTTCTTTCTTTAGTCTGATAGTTGATGTTTTGGTGATATCTGCTGAACTTCAGATCATTTTACGATAGTATGACAATAATCCAAGGAAATTCTTTTGTGGTCTTTGGTAGGCGGAATGTTGAAGCGAACAACTAAAAAAAAGCGCAAACCTAGAGGGCGCAGTAACAAATGGACTGTATAAAAACTGAAAAACCGACTCACCTAATCGTCGAGGGCTCCAGTTATCAGAACGCTGCGGTTCGGCTATTAAAAGAAGAATTGGCAAATGAAAAGAGAAAATCAGGGAATGAAGAACGAAATAAAGAAAGAAAAGTTTGTACAGTGACGCGAGGGAAGCTGAAAAGTGGACACAAGGGTGTTGAGAAAATTTTTAATTTGTGGACATGGCCAACTGATCTCGGAGGATACCAAATGCAACAATCCTTATAGTCATCAGAACAAGATAAATGAGGTGGCTAGTTTGGTGTGTGAGTAAGGTTCAACAACCAGACTGGACTCGCGGCATCGCGCCGTTGTGTGTTTGAGAGGCCCTTTCTTCAGCCAGAAGAGGTGGCGAATGCAGAACTTGTGGATGTCCCCCGCTTTGTGCTTGGGGGTTGGGGGCGTATAGGTGATGTCACACCAAGTGAGACTAGTGCCATGGGGCCTAGGGGTGGAGCAGGGAGGCCATGATCTGAGGACCATGGACGCCCTTACAATAGGCCCATTTGTGGCTGCAGTGAGGGTATCGTTCAATGATAACAACAACGAACTCAACAAGGAATTGGTGGAGCGTGGGAAGGTGGGTTTATTGAGTTGGCAAAATGCACAACTGCACCACCAGTCATAGTAACATCCGTAGGGCTTCTATTTTCACTATGACTGTCTCCTCGAAGGTGAGAATTTGAGTGTCAATAATCTTTGAGAGATGAGTCTTCACACTTTTGATGTTGGCCTCCCATCTCCCGCCAAAATGGCGAGCAAGGGGGGGGGGGTCAGCTGCCATTCTATTCCTTGCTGATTCAACCCTTCTCGCATCGTCGAAGAGAAACACGGAGTAACTGTAAACGAATACAACTCTTTCAGGTAAGTTCGCGCCCCTATGAAATGTGTACCCTTGTCTGAACAAATAACCTTGCATGGTCCACAGCGAGCCAAAAATCGTTTGATGGCCACAAAAAAACAAGCAGTTGAAAGGTCGCTAGCGAGTTCCAAGTGGGCCGCTTTAGTTGACAAACAAATAAAAAGGAACAGGTACGCCTTCTGTCCTCTTCCTCCTCTTCTGCGTGCAGTGGTTATAGTGAAAAGCCTAACATAGTCCACTGTGCTATTAGTGAAGGCTTTAGCCTGCTGTAAGCGAATGGCAGGGAGTGGTGCCATCATGGGATGGGTAGGTTTTGGTTTCAGCTGGAAGCAGACGTTGCACATCGCCTAACCAAGTTCTGGGCAGATAGGATCCAGTACTTCATCCTGATGAGTGACATTAATAAGTACGCACAGCTGTGTGCAAGTTCTGTGGTGAGCTTCATCAATAAGAAGATCCTTGTGACGCCTTGCCTTGGCAAAAGAATTGGACGCTGACGATCGGAAGACCAAGAAGAGGTATGAAGACGCCCACCTACCGTGATATGTCCATTTTCAAGGAAAAGAGACTAACTTGTTACGCCTGTTTGAATGGGTCATTGCCGGTTCACCTTTCTACACGTCTGCAAACACACTGGCCCCCCTGGAATTCGTCCCAGATCCAGTTCTTTTTTGGTAGGGTTTGCCGACGCGTCCCAGGAAGCGTATGGAGCTATACCGTATGTGTCCACGAAAAGTTGAGTTGCTCCCATGAAGGCTCTCACTACCTCTCGACTGGAGCTATGCGCTTGCCTTTTCCAAGTTCCCCGTTTTTGTGTACAGACATTCGTGTGTACCTGTTTGTTCACTTTTGAGTAATTGTAAGGTCTATCAAGTCGTTTGTTTACGTGGATAAACTAGTATGTACTAAAAATGGCTTAGATACGAATGTTTTTCCTAAAATTAGCATTTTAAATTTTTGAATCCTATGGCATGTGATCTTCATTTGCTAGGAAAATTTGTTGAAACGTTATGGTACTAAGTTTCAAAATACTACAGAACGCTCAAATTTGTGCGTTATTTGTTTGGTGAACGATGCTTCACTTTAATTGCATCCATCAGTGCTTTCATTTAATATAAAAACCTTTCTAGGCCGTACCCTGGAGCAGTCAGGCGAGTCCATATTGATAAGTCAGCCGAACCTTTGGGAATTCAAATATCCTGCCTTGACTCGGGCGGAGTTTTCGTTTCAACAGTTTCTGACAACTCGATTGCCTGCCAGGTCGGTCTCAGGGTCGGAGATCAGCTTCTTGAGGTTTGTGGCATCAACATGAGGTCTGCTACTTACGAGTTGGCTGCGTCAGTTCTGCGTCAATGCGGCAATTCGATCACCATGCTCGTACAGTACAGCCCTGACAGTGAGTATTACTTATTACTAGATCAATAGAAGCTATGAATTGTCTATCATCACACCCTCTGTAGTATAGTTGAATCTTCATCTTTATTTGAGTATTAGCCCTATTTTCTGGCAACAGATGTAGATGGGAAAGACTTACCCGTTCTTCAAATAGAAAAGTGCAGTCATCTTTTCCTAGTTATCAGATCTATGCTCAATAACCTGGTGGATAAATTCATAAGCTACTTGAGTGTCATAAATAGTATCTCTTGAACATAAGGCTTTAATCAAATAAAACTTAGCTACAAAGTTGAGAAGATAATGAACTAGGGTTTGGCAGTTTACAATGGAATACATGGGAAGCTAAGGAGAACGCGTACTTAGCAATGGGCTAGTAATAACTCATAATACGGCATTGAGCAAATACATTTCACTTGGAGCATCTCAGGCCGCAGTCTATTTGCTATCTAGTGTTTTGCAACCAGCAAATTGACTCATGGCAGAAGGCTGTATGAGGAAGAAAAATGTACAAGTACCTCTAGTGCAACCCTGATCTACGCTTGAAATAATTCACTGCTAAAAAGTAGGCTCATTGGCGTGAACAAATATCAGTTTTGGTATACACAACTTTCCTCAACCCCATCCACTGTAAGTTCACAGCTTTAGCCAGTAATCCAATCTATAATATGATGAATAACATGACCTTAGTAAAATGTAGTGATGTTCTATGTGGGAAAAGATAGCGCTCAAAGTTGCACAATTTATTGAGCTGCTGCTACTTATGGTACGACCTTTTATTGTATAGATAATTAATGCGGGTAGCTAGCAACGTGGGTTTTCTGAGTAGGTTTGTGTTCACAGTTGAATTATTGGAAAAACTGCAAAAGGAAGGACTACGTCAAATTCCGGAATTCCATGGTTGCTCCAGACCATTATTAAACATTTATCGTGTAGCTATCATATTTGACTACCTCCTTGATTTTTTTGGGAACGCTATTTTCGTATGAGCGAGATTTCTATAAGGAAAAACTACACAAAAATCGCTTTCTGCCGACATTTTTTATAATTTATTGTGCAGCTCACGTTGCTTTCCCATAAATGAGGACTTAACGGTACTGTCGTGTTAGTAAAACTGTCCATACAACGGATTTAATCAATATTACATTAAAGGTCCCTGAAGCTTTGTGTTCACAGGTACAGTAGTCAGCTTTAGAGACGTCCCACTAATTCCATTGCCAACCTTGCAGCGCTTATACGCATTACATGAATGCTCAATAACAAGAAGGGAGCCAGTGCACAAAACACACAAATAGTGGGGAAAGCAACACCCACCCCCACACCACCCGTACACAGGAATCCGCCCATTCACCAAATTAAGTGGGGGGGGGGGGGAGCTTTGCTTCAGCTTGAATTATGTAGGAAATTTGACTGGTCCTTGCAGAGATTAGTTGATGTTTTTGGGTTTAAGTATGTTTAGTGCAAGAAGTGCCGTTGCACTTCTGATTTACAGCTTTACTTATATTACTAATAAGTATTTGTCATCTGCAGAGTATCATGAGCTTGAGGGAACTGGCTCTTCGAGCAGCGGAGACAGTAAAACCCGATCAGGATCCCCCACTCCTTGCAATAGCCCTGGTGTTCTCCGAAAATCCCCCTTGAGCAGAAATATGTCCCCTCTCAGCATCTCTAAATCAACGAGTTTACCAAGGTATGTTAAGCAAAGACAAAAACCCTTGTTGTTGGCTTATGTTATTTAACTGGAATTGAGACCCATTTTTCATTCGTCATCTGACGCCAGTCTGATTTATGTTCTGCTTCGTGGTATTATAGTTGCACGAATTGGTAGCTGAAGTGATTTTTTTATAAAAAGGTTTTCATGTACATAGTTCATCAAAAGTGAATAGAAATGAGAAGTGATTCAACTCGACAATCAGTGCTCAATGCACCTGCGGGGAAATAGAAACAGTAGAGCATTTCATATGTGAATGCCCAATATGGTTCAGAACCAGACTAGAAATACTTGGAGGACGTACACTGGATAGGGATGACATACAAAATAACGAATGGAGGAAAATCCTCAAATTTGTGGAGGGAACCGGAAGATTCCAGTACCCATTGTTGATCCCTTTTTTACTTGGGTGATGGAAAATGGGGGTCAATTTGTTGCCACGACTCAGGTCATTGTTCCCTCGGCTTTGGCTGATGCCCTACAGTCATCTTCTTCTGGTACAACACAAAGACCATTGCTCCATCAAGACAAATACTTCAATATCTTATTTATAAAACAAACAACAAACACGTATAAAATATATTATTTCCAGTTGGTTGATCTTGAAACGAAGGTATCATCTCATTCAACAAAAAACAACGGAAGCTGCTCACACTCATGACCCCCCAGTAATGATCAAATAGCTCGTGACACATGTTCTTAGACACATTTATTACACGCGCTCTTGTAATCTTAAAGCGAACTTGTATTATGTAGTAGCGATTGTTATTGTTGTAGCGTTATTCCATCTTTATTGCTTCCAGTGATGACCCAAGGTATCTCATTATAGAAACTCAAAAGTCTTCAAACCTTGGTATAAGCTTAGTTGGCGGAAATGCTGTTGGAATATTTGTTCATAGTGTTCAAAGCGGTTCTCTTGCTTATAAATCTGGCTTGAGGTAAGTACTGGTTTTTATTGATATTTCATAGCTTTTTAATTTTTAGGCTTTACATGATCATATTGTTTGAATCTCCATTCAGAACCATGATTCAAACGTCTAGCCTACAATGGCTTTGATGAGTGGTGCTCATGGTCCAAGCAGAAAAATATGTGAATGGGAAAAGCGGGGAATGCGTTGAAAAGATGTTTCGTTTTATATTAAAAAAGTTTAAAATGTCCGGTCTGTTGGGTGAAGTTGGTATATTCGACAAATGACCCTCCTCAGAGCAAAGGTACATCTTTGTTTGTATTTTACTTTGTCAACGGAAAAACTTGCGGTAAGAGCGGTAAGAGCGTGAGGGTAGGTATTATCTCTATCAACCCACATCAAAACAGTGTTGGGGAAACGAGTATTAATTTAATTTCCTTCGTGGTCGAAGCTGATTTCAGTATTTCCTCTAGAGCTATCATGTAAAGTTCATTCTTGCAAGCGTCGACGGTTTTAAATTTGGAAAAACGGTACAAGGTGAAGGAGGCTGAGCCAAGATGCTAACAACATCGATCCACGAACCAGCATGAGATCCATGTTCCTCTTTTGTCAGACATTGCTATCAGAAGTTTCTGGTGGCTGTAGGTGTTATGGGAGGGTTCCATATGCCCCAACCTGTTCCTAGCTCGGAACCCTAATGAATATGATAACATGAAAGATTATTAACAACACGCCCGAATGAAACATGGGCAAGCATAATTAAGGCAATGTGAAGAAAAGTATTGCTACATAACTCAACTTGAGAAATTAAAGAAAAGTTCGATTCCTTAGGCCTAGACTAATAACAGCATCTGTTCTGTTTAGATGTGGATGGTCCCGAAGTAAGGAATGTTGCTTAGGGCCATTTGCTGAAGGCATGTAGCACCCTATCTGAGTCTGTTCATTATATCCTACCTTGAGTCAGTTCATTGTGTAGATATTTCCTTCCTTATTGTTTCCAATACAACAATGAGGGTCAGACTGAAACATGTAAAATTGCGTTCCTAGTTCTGGGCCACTATGTTAGCAAAACCACTTACCCAATCTATAATCTATTGCAGATGCCAGTCTTGCTACTGTTACATAAGCACTATTTTATTCCCCAAACAGCGTTATCCATAAAGATCCACTGCTATGGAACAATGTAAGAGAAAAAAAGTCCAGGACGCCAATGGCAAGTTAAATAGTTTCAGAGATGGTCCTGAAAACAAGTGCAAACCTGGCATTCCTACCATGCTGAGCAAGCACAAGGATCAAAATCGACAATAAATGTACGCTATTAGCATAGTAAGACCCTTCTCTCCATGTAAACATCATCAATATCCCCAAAAACTTTAAAACAGTGTCCATAAACCCGAAACCGTAGTGAGATCATTTGAAGGAAGGCTCAACAAACTCTTGAGACCCAGAAACAGTCATCAAGCTGCACACTGAACAAAATTCTGGGGATTGCAGGGCAAGTTGTCCTACTGGCCTGATGAGGGCTTATGAGAAAAGGGTTTATTGTCGATATAAGTTATTTCTTTATTACCTTTATCTTAGTTATTCTTTTCCTTTTCAAATGTTTTTCCCCTCAGCTTTGTGGCGACATTTTACGGCAGGGAGGTCACGAGAAAAGCAAATTCCCTGTTAAACTCGTTTTGGTCTCATTAAATGTCCTCGAAAATGGTATTAAGCGAAGTGCGCAGTCAAGTTTAATCACGTGCATACTTTTTGATATATGACTTGCAAATTTTCTGTAATAGAACTGGAGATCGAATACTTGAGTACAACGGCTCTGATTTAACATCTGCTACTGCTGAAGAAGCTGCATACGAACTCGCTAAGCCTGCAGATAAAGTGAGAGTTCTAGCTCAGTACGCTATTGAACGTAAGTGCATTGTTGCTTTAAAGTCAATCCTTACATTTAGCCTCCTAGTCAAATATTGACTGTTACGCACTCTTTTGGCAGGTTACAACGACGTAAAAGACAAACCAGGGGACAGTTTTTACATCAGAGCTCTGTTCGAACGTCAAGGGGAAACTTCAGACGAACTGCAATTGGCCTTCAAGAAGAACGACATACTTTATGTCGACAACACCATGTTTAACGGAGTTCCTGGCAGTTGGCGAGCCTACCTCGTTGACGAACACGGCCGTCATCAACAATGTGGAATCATTCCATCAAAATACAAGTAACTCGCTTTGTTATTTAGATTCAGAAACTATTTCATTCCGTGACTGGACTGTTTTGAAGCCAGATTCAGATTTCGGCTCGCCTGCTTTTCTCCTAATGCATTTGCTAAGCTTTCCCCTAACCCTGATAAGGCTGCGAATAAACGCTAGCAGAGAGCTCACCAGCTAGTAATTTATTATAAGACTCATGACAGAGAATCAATAGTATTCTCTTGATGTTTTTTTAGTTCACTACGCCAAGAAAATTCTATTTATTTTTAAAACTATTTAGAAGTGTGGTCTATTTATTTTCGTCGAAATTGTTGGTAATTTGTTGAGCTGCTCTCGCCATTTCCCCACGGATACAATTGTTTATTTTTCTGTTAATTGGAGATGTATGTACAAGAACAGAAATCTAAATCGTTATAGCAGTTTTTGAGACAAAAAAAAACTTGGTGTTTTGATCAATATGATAACTGTAGTTAGTTTTGGGTCGATTTGTTCTAGCCGTTTTCTCTCAATCTTGCACTCAGTCCATTTTCCCATCTACTGTTTTCCGGACTCAGAAGCCCTTGAAACATGCAGATCAGAAAAGAACAAAAACATTTGTTTAACTGTTGTACGTAACTTTCTTTTCTGCTTTATTGATCCAAATAGAGTAAAAAACAAACGCTGGGATATGGCACGTTAGTTCAAGCTGGGTTCAGGGGGTCAACAGTAACTCCTTTATACCAGACAGTTATTCATCTAGCCACTTCACGAAGCTCACAGTGTACACTAATGTCACTATGGGAAGATCAGAAGAGCTTCACGAATTTTTCCTTGATGCGCGTTTCCCAAGAATATTTATGTTGAGAGTGAATAATCTCCCTGAGCAATGAATATTATAAGATATCTTGGAGCTACCGAATAAACTCTAATGCTGTAATGATAATGATAGCCCTACTTTACTCGTAAGAAATAATGATTTGTCCTTCTATGAGTTTCTCTCCACTATTTCAGGGTGGAAGAAGACGTGGTGAGACGAAGTTTAGGAGACTTGGAAGGCGAAGCTCGACGTGCTACAAGAAGAAGCTTTTTTCGAAGGAAAAAACACCAGAGATCTGATTCCAAAGAACTTGCCTCATTTTCCTCGAACATTAGCGTTGGTTGGTATAGCGACAGCGGAACCCTCAATGAAGAGTCCTCACTTGCATCATATCAACGAGTTACAATGCTAGACTGTGAGTAGACTTTGTAAAAGCTTATTTTTTTGAATAAATTGCCAATAATTCATTCACGCGCATATTATGTTGCTTTGAGTAGCGAACAAATACAGTTAAGACTATAGTTCTTGTAATGAACAGGATAATGTAACTGTGTGACTAACAGTGATGGTTTACGTAACTGTGGCGCAAATTTCTTTGATGGCTCTCTATCTTCTAAAATTCCTCCCTCACTTAATTGTATAGTTTTAAAAGCAATTGGGCTGACTTTGCTTAAATACTGGGAAAAGTGAGCGAGCTGTCTGGCAGCAGGACCCATGACGATAGTTGCTGTATGCACACTGTCTATTAATTCCTTATCAAACGTTGATGGATGCACGAGAAGGGTACCTTAATTGGAGTATGAGAAAGAAATAGACATAGTGAGCTTCAGTGAGGACTGTATTGCACTTGACAGAAGAGCTTGAGCTAGTAGGATATGAGTTTGAGTGTGAGTATTTAAGTGCGAAGAAGGGGGCTCTGACCACCTGAACTGGTTGTATGGGGAAGGAGAGAGGAGTGTGAATTAGTAGTTGGAGAGCTGTGAAAGGAGTGTCTATCACAAAAACTGAGAGATGAATGTGTCTTAGGAAGAGCTGTGTATTGTGGAGAGGAAGTAAATTGAGGAGTGGGAAGAGGATATTTTGCAATGTCCAGAAAGGGGAAAACCCCTTTGTCACTTCGGAAATAACTGAAGAGGCAGACCAAACTTTTCCTCAGCTACAGATAAAGGGCTTGAGGTCAGAAAGGGGGATTGAATGCACCTGGGAAAGGCCCAAGCTCATCAACAGCCTGCGTCGAACATCTTGTACCATTACACACACTGGGAGGGCTTAAATTTCGCAATAGCATAATAAGAATACCTACTTTTAATTTGTGTTTGTGGGGTAGCAAGCTGGCAGGATTGAGGGAATTTGAACATTCTTGTGGGTAGTGTGCATTGTATCTTCGATGTTGCACGCAGTGTCAACAGATTTTTAACATTTAAAGTCACTGGGAATGTTTTCCCCATAATCATATTGTTCACCTCATTTACCGATTCGTTTCTTGATGACAATACCCTCCTCGAAAAAAGCCAATGGAAATTTGTTTCTATATGATTTTCCATGTCGAGTTTGATTGTGCATTAAGAATTTCAAACAATTTGAGCCAAATCATCATGCAACAGTACTGGGGAACTGTTTGCAATTGTAATGGGTAGTTTTCCGTCTCCTATTTTGAGCATTTTTTGTGAGAAATTAGCACTGGGATTATTACTTGAATGTGCACTCATATTAGTTCACAAATTGAGAGTTTCAATTTATTGCCACAGAGGTGATGATTTGAGGCACGCTTTAATAACGTCAGCATGTTTTCCGTTTGTTATAACTGGTAGTGTTTGGCAAAAGTCTCCAGCGAAAACAAAACTTACTCCTATCATATTGCCAGAGTTTCTTGTTTCTTTTAATGTGCAGTCACTGCTTCTACATGAGCTCTATAGCACATGGTGCACTCATACCAAATAATCAGCGATGCGTCTTGTAAGAACTTAACCGTTGAAACGTTTTTTGGAATTGAGCATACCCGTAGCAAACCACGTTGGAGAATGTTGGGCCAAGTACATGATGACCTTTTGAATGGAATGTCCGATTTCAATAATTCAAAAAGTAATCAACAGTTATTGAAACAGTCTTGAGCGCGAAAAATTTATTTGGATAAGAATTAATACGAAGGTGTGGATAACATGGTCTGATTTCGATAGGCATTTCTATCAATTTTTAAAATGTAAAAAAGTAGTTCTAGTTAGACATATGGTCGCCTGAAGTTTTTGGTGGATTCTCATACGTTCTATAATATTGTACATGTTTTTGTTTTAGCGTTAATACTTCACGCAGCTCAATCGTGTGAAAAAAAAAAGTTCGACATTCTTGTCTGTGTGTGTGTGTGTGTGTCTGTAGTTCGATTTGTGGGAGAACAGCTGAACCGATTGACATCTTGCGACGTGTGTGTCTCAGCAGACGTTCTCCTAGGTATCAACATCCGTGCGTTGCTAAACTGGTGGTCATTCTATCGTGGAACACCCTCTTATCGTTCTTTCCTTCCCCGTCCCCATCCTTCAATGTCTACAGCCGGCTTAGGGTAGTCTGGGCGCCCTCACCTCAATTTTATTTATTTAGTTTCTTCTTTTTGGGTGCCACTGTCCCTTTTACAGAGAGCTTTGAACAAAAAAGTGTGTGAGTCCGTAGTTTGATTTGTGAGAGAACGCCTGAACTGATTAAGCTGGTTCTTTGGAGTTTTTTTGTTATTTTTTGTAGACGCGAAAATAAGGTAATGGGCGATTTAACTTGATACGAAAGAGAATGGAAGACAAAAAGGTACCAAAAACTAGGGGTTTTTCGAATTTTCTAGAAAACGAGCCTAACAATTTGATTAAACTAGCAAATTATCTTCTACTAGTTAGTACAAAGCTATTTGTATGGTATGATTAGTGGACTGTAAGTTATGCTAAGAAAGGAAAAGGGATCACTCACCGATTCTGCTGATGTGAGACTTACCCCGGCCGGGGAGGGATGATGGACGTCCTCCGTTAGTGGCTTGGTTGAAGGGGTTCTCGAAAGGATTAACAGCAGGAAATGGGGGTTTGATATTGGACTTTTATTGAGGAGAGAAACAAAGAAAATGTAACAAATAAAGGAATAAATGAAAGGCTCTGGTGGAAGAAAAGCGGAATCACAAATAGCGGGAGAACGGAGCGGTTTCACGGCGACGCGGGGGTTACTGAATGCCGTCGACGGCCGATTTCCCGGGGGGGGGGGGGGGGTGATTGTGGCGCACAGAACACTGCGTGCCGCGTGGTGATCGAGGGTCCCCAGAGCTGGCCCCGACTCAAAACAAAAGCGCGCTGATACACTATTCTTCTCTATAAATATCAACATGAGATTACGGTAAATGGAGAGGTAGGCCTAAATAGCAAAAATAGGTTTTTTTCGCTTTTTGGCGCAACGTCTCCAACAATTTTTACCAAACTCTCTGAATGTTTTTGCATAGTTAATACCCATATATTGTTCTGAATAAATGTTCCTCTGACAGTACATTGGACAGAAATAAAAATGAAAGTGTATCGAATTAATGTTTTTTTGAACATTTTTGTAATTTCTATAGTAAGTGCATCACTGGATATCGTTGATCTTGTTATAGTGTCTTTTAGCAACCTATACCCACATTTTGTTCCCTATAAATGTTCCTCTAGGAATGCGTTGAACGGAAATAAAGCGTAAATATGTAGCAGGTCATCGAGTTTACGGGAGTTGTGGAAAGTTGTGTGATGCGGCCCACCTGATATTTCAAGTAATAAATACATCCTATTTTACTAAAGTTAACCGAGACGTTAAGTGAGTCCATCTCCTCTGGCTGGTGAGATACGGCCAGACAATGATGTTTTTACATCAAAAGCGCTCGCCCGCAGTATCTCACCAGCCAGAGGAGACAGACTCACATAACAGGTATGTTAACTTTAGTAATTTCCCTACTGGCGGATCTAACCCAATTGCTCTAATACCATCCCATGTTACTCAGTAATAATCTAGCTTTCCAACAGCAAAAGAATTTTTGAAATCTGTCCAGTAGTTTTGAAGTTTATCTGTTACATACAAAAATACAAATCTGTTTTCTTTATAATATTAGTGTAGATTGGGAGTGAATGGTGTGGTTCCAGCTGACCACCTTCCCTTTTCAGGGGTTTCTGACCTGAACTAACCTGATAACAACTAGCTTTTTGAGATGTCTGGGAGTTGTTGCTTCAATAATTGATGTCAGAGGTGTCCTTAGGAATCGATTGCTCTCTTTCAAGGCTATGAGTTCTTACCACTCATAGCTGAAATTGATTTAAAGTACTGGTCAACAAAACGATATATTGAGGAGCTATTTTAGTGCCCATGGGCCCTTGTGCCGGATTGGTAGTAAGCATTGAAGTCCATGCTGCCTCCTGAATGAGCTAGTAAGTCTATGGAAACCTCACTGCTGTAGTCAGTGGTGAATGGTGGTTACCTTCCTGGGCAACATAATATACCCTCACTACCTCCGCAAAATGAGCGAGGAGGCCAAAACACTTTGGAATCAATTATTGCAGAAGCTTCTTGAGTACATCATGTAGCCAGCCTAATTACTAGTCTGAGCAATGTTGCTAAACAAAACTTACAGCACTTTTATGTGCAGATTGGGCTGCATCCCACAAAGACAGAAAGAAATTTTGACTCCTTGATCCTACATGCAGTGTTACATGGGGCAACCAACTATCAGGATAGGTTTTAAAAGGCAGCGTAGCAAAGAGGGTATTTCTAGTATCAGCAATGAACTGGACTAAAGCAATTGGGTTATGTCCGCCAGTAGGAAAATTACTAAAGTTAACGTACCTGTTAGGTGAGTCCGTCTCCTCTGGCCCACAGTAACTCACCAGCCAAAGGAGACGGACTCACCTAACAGGTACATTAACTTTAGTAACTGGACTAAGTCCAGATCAAGCAGCATTAAGCCGAAAGTTCAATCATAATTATATTGAATTATTAAGAACTTTCCCATGCGTTAATGATCTAGTTTTTTTTTCTTCTTCTTCTTCCTATCTGTAAAACTCGCTGTGTCCCTGCTCCTGTTTCATGCTACCTATAGTTTATTAAGCAATCACTCTCCCAGAGTCACGTGCCTGTACTGAATAAAACATCTGGGATCTTCTGGGCCTTCAAAACAACAGTAGTATTCATGAGGAATGAAAGGTAGAAAACCACCAAATAAGACTTAAAATAAGACGGGTTGTGGGACATGAAGAGAGATAGAGACTAGGGCATCAGCCAAAGCCGAGGAACACTCACTGACTTAAGTCGTGGCCACAAATGGGCCCATTCCCCATCACTCAAGTAAAGAATAGGGGTCCGGCTTTGGCTTCTAGAATGGGTACCAGAATCTTCCAGTTCCCTTCACAAATTTGAGGATTTTCCTCGATTGCCCCCCAAGTCTTTCTAATCTGGTTCTGAACCATATTGGGCATTCACATATGAAATGCTCAACTGTTTTTATTTCCCCGCAGGAGCATTCAGCTCCAATAGTCGAGTTATATATGTGTAATGTATGCGGAACATGAACTGAACTGTTCTATTCGCAGCAGATTACATAAGTTTCGATAACAATGTATCGAAAGTTCCTATCACATGTTTGTACATCGATATTAAATTCAGTTGATCGATCTTGGTGATGATTTTGCGTAAGTAAGATATAGTATAATTCTTAATTTTGATTATTAAAAACTTTCTACTGCCAACTGAGAGTAAAAAGAGCTCGCCCTCAGTCAGGTTCTCCTGTTAGCTAGTCTTATGAATCGCAACTTGACCACTTCAGAGTCAGCCTTACCATTGAGTTGAGCTCAGTTTGAATGGGGATCACAACACCTACCTAATATCATTCACATGAGCAAACTGAATAACAAATTAGATAACTCGATAGTGATGAAAATTACTGAGTGCACGTAGAGCTGAAGAAAGTACATGTACTTGGATAGAACGATGCCCTGTGATTCTAAGTGGATGCGTTGAAATATTATTTAAATATTTGTATCTTCCGTAGATCCAGCTCTCAGGCCTGTCATCGTCGTCGGTCCACTTGCAGACTGTGTGATGGAAAAGTTGCTTCTCGATTTCCCCGACAAATTCAGTCGCCTTAATCCAGAAATGATGCAATGCTCTCAGGCTGCGATGGAAAAAGGGGTCGCCGACTCCGTTTTCGTCGATTATCGAAAGAAAGGCAATTTTTTCGAATGCGTTTCCGCATCTGCCATTAAGGACATGTATGACAAGGTATCTTAAATTTACGAAGTATTTGTGTGGTTATGAATATTTTTCACTTTCGAAATTAATTATAAATGCATTACTGCTGAGCTATCATTAGATAATAATAATTTATACTTCTGCTGCCTTGCAGAGCCTTCACTGCATTTTAGAAGTGAGTTTAGCATCCATTGAGCGGCTCCAACGGCTTCAAATTTACCCAATTGTACTTCTCATCAAGTTCAAATCGACAAAACAAATCAAAGAAGTGAAAGACACGAGGTACCCTCAAGACAAGGTGTCTGCCAAGGCTGCCAAAGAAATGTACGAACACGCTCTCAAGATAGAACAAGAATATAAACACTGTATATCAGGTGAGATCTGTCATTGTATTGCTTTTATCATGTATGGTTTTCTTCTTTACCCTAACGCCCTGAAAAGGCAGCCTTTTTTTTTACAAAGTTTTACTTATGGTTCATCCTGGCCATATGAAGGAATTTTTTGGGGAAAATATCTGTCGAGGTCGATTGGTCAATGGCAAACCCTGACTCTTGCCAGAACTTACAGCTTGGCGTTGAGAGGACAGAACGGGCCTAAATAAGCCTAGACCTTAGCTCACACACCCCTTATTGACCCATGACGATCTCCCAGTCCAGTATACTAGACAACTTTGGTACACTAACACGTCACATTTACATTTACAGTCTTATAGTTACTACTCGTAGGTTGAACACAACTGTATACAGTTGTAAAATTATGGCAGATTAACCAGCCCTTCGTTTCTAAGTTCCTTTGACCTCTGACTGCACGAGGCAAGAGAGGTAGCTAGAAGGTTGGTAGTAGGATGTGTACGAAGTCGTGTGCACAAACGCTTCTTAATCCGCACTGTTATTGCCTGTGCCACGCACAATCCACAACCATCTGCATGCTGTTGAATCACATCATCGTGTACACAACACACTAGGTCCTCAACCTTATCCTACTCCCTTTCTTTCAACAGGAAGACATATGTTTTCTGCGCCATAGTTATAAGTCGTTGAACTTACTGTTGGTTTCAGCCATTATACCAGCAACGGGGAACATCGCGTACATATGCACTCAAATCAAGAGGACAGTCGTCGAAGAGCAAAGCAAAATGCTGTGGGTTCCTTCGTTATAGCTTCGTATGTGTATATCAATTTCTTTTTAATCGTTTCTGTGATAATTTTCAATCGTACAATCAATTTTCGTTTCCTTTTTGTATTTTCGTCTTAGCCGCTGAAGTCTTGAGCATCGAATTGTTTTATATTTTTTTAAACATGTACTATTAAAAATAACGCCTTTTGTGAAGGCTCTAATTAGCCTCTTATCGAATTCAATACATTTATCTAGTATGATTTCTTTTTGCCTCTCTTAAGAGGCGTGAGCGTGCTGTACTGAGGGCGTATTCGTACTGTTTGGTGAGTGTGTATCTCATCCAAGTAGACATAGTCTTACATTAAGTGACGTAAGTTAATTGCTTGCAGGTGGGAGACATGGTTGGGTATAAAGGTAAAATGGACGTCTGGCTCAGAATTAGTGCATGAATTAAGTTAGAGTATAATATTCTCGTTTTTTTTTGGAATCCGAGTTCAGTTTTCTCACTATACATCAGAATTTTCAGCTTTCGCGGATGAGTTTTAGCGAAATATTCCAATATGTCTAGGATCGCCAAAAATGTGCAGGCTCAAAATTACTTCCACATTCTAATTGGACTAAGATGAGAACATCTGAAGCCTGAGCGCTCATTGAGACGCCGATTAAACTCAACTATTTTGTACCAACCAGTAACTATGTTTTGCTCTCTATAAACATCTCTGTAAAACCACTATGAAATGAGACATTTTTCTCAAGAAACAAAAAGATATCTGGATTCAAATCACACAGTGTCTTCATCTAGTCAATACCTATACATTTAACACCATAAATATTTCTACGACAATCAGTTGAATGGAATGTTATCAGAACCTATCAATAAATGAGATTCTTTGGTCAATAAAAAATATTTTTCAAATTTTGTCGAAAAATGACAGTAGCGATTTTGGTTAAACTCACAGCGTACTTAACCCATAGCTACATTCTGTGGAAGCAAGTTGAATGAAGGTACAGGCTGCAAACATATTGTTTCATACCATTTATGTGTGGGGACCAGGAATGTGTTGTGATGCCTCCTACCCAATATTTTTTATTAGCAAACAAAAAATGTTTAACTACCCTACCGATGAGCATATTTTTGTGGATTATCTTGAAACCAGCTTTTAACTCGTTCTGAAAATAACATTTTCTGAAAGGTATTTAATAAAAAGAAAATTGGTCACGTTCCCATAAAAAATGTAGTTAATGTCACCCCATCCTTACTACGTAACTGTGAGGGAAGGCTTATCGATTCCATAAGCCGAAACTTGCGAAACTTTATTTGGGAAACTTACCTGAGTACGGGTGGGCGCATTAAAACTAGAATATTAGGAATACTAATTAGTATGTAGTAGGTAATGGGTTAAGGAAGAGGTTATGCTTTACTCGTCAGTTTTAAACTGTCATCAGAGAACCTTCGTATCCCAAATTAGTGGCTTCAGTTGAATTTCTTGAATAGTTTTTCAGCTGTGTAAACTAAACTGGTAAATTTTTCATGGATCCATATGCTGTACATTCTTTTAGGCGTAAACTCTGGCGGAATAATTCTATTTGTAAATAACTTGGAGTATACAGCAGATATATACATAAATAATTATAGAGAACGAAATGTGAGTATCGGTGACTAAAAGACACACTGAACGATTGATCAAATTTGTTGAAGCAGTTACCCCAGAATTTACGGAAATGTTCGGAAAAACGTTATTTTCGGCACATGTTTAATTTTTATCTCTGCTCAATGGGCTTTCAGAGGAACATTTATTGAGAACAATATGTAGGTATTAACTATTCGAAAACATCCTGAGAGCTTGGGGAAAATCGTTGAAGCCGTTTTGCCAAAAAGCGTAAAAAACCTATTTTAGCTTCATAGGCCTATATCTCCTTTCACAGTATTTTCATGGATATATGTATAGAGAAGAAAAGTTAGGTATTGATTAGTAGAAGATAATTTAAAAGTTTAATCAAAATCGTTATAGCCGTTTTCGAGAAAATACGAAAAACCCTTGTTTTTGATATATTTTTGTCCCCCCCCCCTTCCCATCGACCATAACCTTATTTTGGTGTCTACAAAAAATAACGAAAAAAAAAAGAACCAGCTCAATCGGTTCAGCCGTTCTCCCATCAAATAAGGAGAAAGTAAAAATAACGGGGTTTTGGTGAAATAACAAAGCACTTGATCGAAGGTAATGAGTCATTAAGAATCATTTCATACGGATGAAGTCTTGTCCTGCGGAAAGGTACCACTCAAAAGCTCTACTGACCAATTTACCTAGAGACAACGGTCCGAGCACACCGTTTTCCCTTCCAGATGCTTAACTTCCCAGGCCTTCACATAAAGGAATATATCACTGAAACTGCCTAAGAAGGTTTATTGAACTTTTCCCCCTAACCTTCAGGAAAGGCTGTCACCCACTCGGATCTCATGACAGGATGAGAGAGGCGTGTGTGTCTTGGACACGGCAGGTTGAGTAGCCCAGAATTACTAAGTTTATTGACATCCCTGTTAGCCTTATGATAACGCAATCTTGAGTAAGGGACTATGGGGATCCAAGTGATATGCGGAATCGACTGAGTGTTCTGTGAATGGGCATTGTTTTGGTCGTATGGAGCGGTGGTGTGATTGTGATACAATGAAACCGAACTTGGTGGCGTATCATGTTCTTCCTGTTGCAGGTTTATTTTTTCAGGATGGAGGCAGTTTGATGTTGATGTCAACTGTGGGTTGTGAGCCCAGATGTTGCACAAGCAGATATTATTCGTGCTGAACGAGGATTGCTGCTGGAGAGGTTCATGGGATAAGGGATGCACGACGAAATTATGTTAAGCTAAGTATTAGCACTAGTCCTGGTACTGTCACACATTACATTTTTCGCCGAATGGTGGTCGCCACCGAGTAGTCTTTGGCTCAGTGATTGACACATGAAAACATTAACACTAAGTTTACTGACGTGTGAGGTCATTCATGAGAGCAATTAAACAACTTAGAGGTCGCCGGCATTACACTAAGCCCAGATAAGCATACAGGACACTGCAATCATCAACTTACTGTTACTCAGGGATTACAGAACTCTCAAGAGGAGCAGTTTAAATATCCTCTCTAGATGTCCCTAACTGTAGGGGATGGAAACAGGCTGAACGAGAAGGCGAACTTAGGAGGAACCCAGGAATGAGGAGGCAACACAGCACATTTCAATGCGCCATTGAAATCGTTTGGGAATAACAGGATGGCTACTGCGTATATGCTACCCTCTTGAATATGTTGTGTGAGACGACCAATTCTCATTGACATTCTAAACCTTTTTGGAGCAACTTGTGAGCGATTTGATTCATGTTGATAGATTTCCATTAGAGAACTTGATGCATTTATCCGCATGGCCCAACTACAACGTAGTTTAATTACCAAAAATCAATTTTTCTATTGGAGAATATTGTTGGTCTCATAAATCAGCCAAATTTTCAAAATGTTGAGTAGCAGCACGTAATATTCACACTTTCATAGCAGTTGGAAAGTGTGTGATTAACAAATCTTCTGAAAATAATCGATAATTGACTGCATATTCTGTAGCAAACCCGTTCTTTTAAGTTTGGAGGTATGGTGGGGCACGAAAATGCGTGTACTGTAGTGTAAGGGGTGTCTGGAGTGGGGTTCAAGCTAAGTCTTAAGTCAACACTTTCACGATGAGTGCAGATTGGGCAGATGTTACTTACTTTAGTTTCGACAATTTGATTCAGTATAATATAATGTGCCATTCATCTCAAAATCCAGGATGACTGAGATTGATTGAGGCGTGTCCTCTCTCGCAGAGTGCTATCGCCAGGCACCTTTGTCTATGGCAGAAGGCATGAGCTTCCTTTGAGGCTTGTAGCCACCAACCCTTTCTGAATCACAATGCCCAGTGCAAGGCCCAAGAGTGCACAAAACTCCTTTTTCAAGTTTCACTCAAAGTAATAATAATGAGAAACGGTTTCCCCCTAGAGATATTGTGTAGTGCTCTTACTTTGTGGAGATGAAAGCGCGATGGCCTGGCGTTTTTTATGAAGATCGAGTCTCAGTTGCTCCAGCTCACTTGATCCAAGCATGTTAGTTATTAGGGTAGTAGACCCTGGAAAGCCGATCCCCCTGGATGAGCCTTCCAACACGCTTCTTCTTTGGAGATTACAGTACTACTGACGAGCAAGCCCCTCGTCTCAAGAGTTGATGCTAGGAGCTAGGGATGCTAGGAGCTTCTCACCTGTACGCGAAAAAGCTTCTCCGCTGCCTCTCAATCGTGATCCAGTACATCTTACAATAAGAATTTCATTATATGGGCTCCAGACACCTCTGTTTAGTCTGCCTTTCAACATGCAATGGTTTTTTTAAAATTGTTTAATACTACCTGAATACTTGCAAGGCCTAGTCCACTCACTGTACTGTTGGTGCTACTGACCTATCAGCCTAATATTTTCAGTTCGTGATTTTACGTGATCTCCAGTGATAACAGCTGTTTAAAGATCTAAGTTCGTTGTACATCTTCACATCTTGTCTGATATCAAGTATTGGAGTTTGTTATGATAATATTCAATAAAATGTTAAGGAGTTTTTGTTATTAACAGTTAAAACTGCTCCCTTCAGGTCTGCAAACCTCAAATTTTGTACTGTCCCGTAGTATCACACATTTTTGTAACTTAGCTCAAGAAAATCTAAATGTTAATTTTTCACATTTTCAAGTCAACATTTGTAATATTTGTGTTTCAAAAATCTGTACATTTTCATTTATTTATTTTGTTGTTGGCGTTTCTCATAATTATATATGACCTTATGTTACTCGAGCTCTGCTGCCTTATTTCTCATTATTCACAATAGTTCGCTTCAGTGAAGTCACAATGTTCGAAGTATAGATTTGCTGTGTTACTCCGTTATAAACACTCCTACTGAGTACCCTTTGCAAAGTGACGAGCCAGTGTTTTAAATGAAGACTGCGACAATTTCGTACTCACCAACAACAACAACAAAATAATGGCTTTTCCCTTTTATTTATTTTTATTTTTTGCTTCATTAAATCGCGCAGCGTTGGACAAGATTTCAACAGATGCTAAGAATGGTTAGGTCACAATTAGTGTGCAGGCGTCTTCAAGCTATAGCATCGAAGTTTTTCCTATATTCTAGAGGAGCTATACCCGGGTTATCATTGTCAATGCGTTTGAAGTAACAGTGCCCTATTATTAGAAACTACCCACTCACATTTCATGGAGGGAGGGAATGGCACTCCCTATGTGGTTGTCTCTGGTTGTCTGCTATGATCCTGGATCTCTGAGTTGTTGCTGGAGGCTAGGGCTTTGAACTATCTCTGCAAGCCAAGATAGATGTTCACATTGTACTTTTGAAAGATTATATGGGCAGATGACATCAGCCTTACAGATGATGCCAAATATCGGGGTTACATCCGTTATATTTGTGAAACATCATAATAAAATAATAAATAACATCTTTACCAAACAAGGAGAGGCGAAAGTCAAAAATGAAAAACGGCTTCTAAGTGTTCATTTCATTTATATTTTGTTCACTAAATTAGCCGGAGCTTAGAGAAGAGTGAAATAAATAAATTGCGCTATAATGAGGAAATACTGCACATCAAGGAGATTCACCATATAATTTTTGGCTGTTGAAGGAGTGTGCCACTATTTTACTATATGATTTAAGTAAGTAAAATTTGTTTACATAAAAAGATACAGTTCTCTTCAATCAAGTTCCAGCACTTTTATGGAACCCTGAAGTCCAAAAAGACCATCTTCGGCTAGAGCAGGTGAGTGTTTAGGTCGTTTGGACTCGTCAGTGAGTTCTCGAAGGTTATTTACACAGTCTTCATCACTTCCGTCGTATATTTCTCCATACGAATTCAAAAACACCTCTGAAACGACGAGTGAATTTTCAATGTGTTGATTGTTCGTTGATTTTTGAACAGTAAACATTGGGAGGTTAATTCTTACCGAGGCATTTGTCGAAACTGAGTCCGAAGCCATCATAATCAATTGGAAGGACTTCCTTTGGAAAAAGCTTGTGTAAAAACGTTTTGCCCTCACGTGTCACTGTGAACTATCCAAGGGTCAATAATTTTTATGTGCATAAAATTAACGGTGAGGTCAGTATGTAAACATTAATTGTAGTGGTGGGGAGGAGGCTAGTGGTACCTACGGAGGCTTTCTTTGGATTTGGTGTTGAGTGTTAATTAAATGATCAGCGTCAGTGTATTCGTCATTGTTCTAATTTTGCTCCAGGGTTTCGTACTTAAACTAATATGAACGTTTACTTGAACATTGTTGAGGCTTCAAATTACTTCCAGTGTGTAGTATTCCCCTATTACTGTGGGTTTGCATAATCTCAAGGTAGCAGAAAAGTAAGTTATGTAATAATTCAATTATTGTTCTGAATGCAATACTGAGAAAATTGGAACACCTAAGCCGCTAAACACTTATAATTATGTTAAAAGTAAGGAAAGTATTGTAATGGCCAGAAAAAAAGTTGAGTATTTACATTTTATGCGTGTTTTCTGCCCTAATGGACAACCTACTATGTTTCAGTCAGACTAAACAGCCTTAGTTATGACTAACCTCATTGTACCAGTCAATGGTGACACTACAGAAAGGTATGAGACATGGCTTTATCTACTTACAATTATTTTGAACGTTCATTTCAATTTAAAAAACTTAATCAAAATCGTTAAAGCCGTTTTTGGGGAAAAACTATTTGGTATTTTGATCACTATGATAACTATAGTTAACTTTCGGTGGATTTTGCTCATACCCTTATTTTGGCGTCCCATGGTAACCTGCGGACTAGATACCAAGTTTGAGCTGATTTGTTATGGTCGTTTTCTCTAAAAATCGTTCACAGATACTTGGACCATTTCCCCAAATAGTGTTTTTTGGGCTCAGTAGGGTCTGAAACGTAAAGATCTGAAGAAAACTCAAAATAGTTTTTTCAGCCGATTACATAATTTTCGTTTCTACTTTGTAGAGCCAAGGAACGGAGCAGGGTGTTTTTCCTTTTGGTTGCTATCTAAACAAAGTTCTCTGTGGCAGCTGGCCACCCTTTTCCTACAAAAGGCGCCTCGCCGCGAAGTTTGGCGATGGAAGAAAGATTTTGCATTACCCGGCGGACCATCCTGGCAGAGGGCGCTAGCCATGAGCCACAGCCTGCTCCTGGAGGGGATAGCACGTGGCCAATGAGAGAGGACTCCCCCTTCCGACAAAACATATATAAGGGCCTGTCCTCAGCTGTCAAAGGGGGGTCATCGACTATTCTCATTCGACTCCCATCTGGACTGCTCACTTTGTCGCTCGACTTTCCCACTTCATCGATCATCACTTCTATTCCCTCGCCACTCTCCGACCCAGCCCACCCTTAATTTACCCTAGTATCTCATACCGCAATTTTCGAAGCTAGCCTGACAGCTCAGTTGGCCTGCCTGAATGCCGATATCGCCTCAATTAAGGCAGTCCTCTCTCTCACCCAAGACCAGCCCCACTACCTCAAACCATGGACACAGTCCCCCCCCCTGTCTGATCTCACCAGAAAGCGCCCTCCCCACAACCCAACACCCACCACACAGTCCAACCAAAAGCAGCGAATTCTGCAAAGAAAGAAAAACACTTTTGCCCGAACCAAATTCTCCGCCCTGTGTCCGACTCTGACTCTGAGGACTGCAAGGTCCCTCACCCTCCACCTATCATAATCAAGTAGGGAGAGCACTGGCCTGACATCCATGCCTACATTGGAGCGGAAGGCATCAACCACTGATGCTGCATCAACTCTCATGCTGGATTGAGGCTTTACCTTAACTCTGTTGAAGAGTTCCGCCTTCTCACCTCAAAACTTGATGATGAGTCCATTGAGTACACTACCCATCAGGTCTGCCAAGATCGAGACCTGGGAGTAGTCATCCCCAACATCCCTACCAACTACCCACTTGAAAACCTCCGAGGTCTGGAGAACAGGAAGTTCCCAATCGAGTCTGTGTACCGCATGCGAACTGGAGACAAACTCTGGCCTCTAGTCCTCGTCCACCTTGATGCAAAGTCCCCTAGAGCCAGATCCATCTTTGATCTTACCAGCTTGGAAGGAAGCTTGGTAGTCAAAGTGGAACCAAAACAAAAGTCAAAGGTCCCCAATGCCTCCGCTGCCTCAGCTTCAGGCACACAGCGAACTACTGCCACGCAAAGTAGGCCTGTGCATTCTGCGCTGAACCCCATGCCACCGTCTCTTGCCCAATTAAGGACTCCCCTCGCAGGCAGCTCACTTGTGCTAACCACAAAGGTCCCCACCGGGCCACCTACAGGGAATGCCCCAAAGAAGCCTTTACAGAGAAGGAAAGCAGACTCTGTCCCTCCTCAGCCAGCTACCACACAGACCCGCTGGTTACCCCAGCCCTCTCATACACCAGGGCTGCTGCATCCAACTGTCAGCATAGCCCACTGTCAAGCCTCCCTGCCACCATCAACAACAGCAGAAACTCTGCCACAGCCCCTCTCAGCATTGCTGGAGCCCCAGCTGACAGCTACTCCCTCAACCTTGCCTGCCCAGAAGCGGGACAGAACCCTACGTAATGTCACATTGTTCCTCTCCCAGGCTGTCCTCCTCCTCCAGAGCCTGTTTGCCACCAACACCTAAGGCAACAACCATTCTCAACTGGAACGCCAATGGCATCTTGGCCAGACACCGCAACAAAGTTGCTGAGCTCAATCACCTCTGACATGAGTTGTCAGTGAATGTGGCATACCGACAACCTCTTCATCCCAAACTTCTCGGTGTACAGAAGTGACCGCCCTGGGTCCCAAACTGGGGGTGGAGTGGCCATCTTGGTCCGCAACTCCCTCAGACATCAAGCCTTCAGCACCAAGCCTACACCATCTCTAGAGGCCTAGAGTTGTATTCCAACTAAACAGCGGTCTGCTACGTATTGCGTCCTGCTACTCCCCACCCAATACCAACAATTTGGACGAAATCTCCTCCCAACTTCAGACAGCCATCATCTCCAGTACAAGAGGAGGACTGCGCCAGCAAAAACAACGCTCTCTGCCTCGCCTCACAGAGTCCCTCGCTGCCTGGGGAGCTACGACTCAACCAAGTCCTTCGTCTTGCCAACCGGCAGAGAGTGAGAGAGTGCGAAACTTCGTTGGCCCTTTTCCAGGCCACCTCAAAAAGGAGCCTGACAAATAGGAGCATGCAAAACTTCGTTGGCCCTTTTTCAGGCCACTTCGAAAAGGCGCTGACCGACACTTTCCATCATAAAAACAACCATTAAGGAGGCTGAGAAGACTGAAAAGGCCAGAAAAAGAAATTATACTTTTTGAGGAAGGCAAAAGGTAGGGATGTTGCTCAGCTATGAGGCCGACTAAGTTGGATGGAGAATAGAGGTCCAGCAAGGGTTGCGAGCTGAGCGGAACATAGTGCAATGGAATTAATGTCTTTTCCCTTCCACAACCTTTCTAACGCTGTTGTAAAGCAACACCTCTTGAGACAATATCACAGCATGACTGTGGAGTGAGTTAAAAGGGTATGTACCCGAGTTTTAAGATAGGATGATTGTTGTTGGACTGGCGGATGGTGGTTAGAAGATGATGAGATGGAATGTTATATTTGAGAACAATCAAAGAAAGTAGGTGTGTAGCAACGTTAAATACAGAGCATTACATACCCTTTCAGCCATTCTGCTCCTCAGAAATGGTCTAATCATTTTGTTAACAACTGTATCAACGAGTGGTGAGCAGTTAATGAAGTAGTACTGGGAGCATCTGAGTGGAAGAGCGTCCTGAAACATAATTGTCATAAAATTTCCAAGTACAATTGTGATCCCTATTTTTATTAAATTTAAGATTTTTCATTTATAGAGTAACCACATTGAAACGACCCAGGGCAGAGCAAAGTATCATTAAATGTTACAAATGACTGTACTAGAAAAACAGAAAACACTGTATGACGAAATTCTAGCCGATATGTAAATTGGTATTTCTTCACTTTATTCTACAGCACAGGAAAAGAGAACATGCCCCGAACCATTTCCCCCCGAAGAACCGGAATTTCTATTCTCTATTCATTTCCCTTTGAGGTTGTAGACTAACACCACTTTTGTTAAAAAGTCCTTTTGTCAAAGAATTACAAGCAGTGTCCAATACTTCGACATTGGGTGGTGTTTAAACCGTGATTATATCATTGAGCGGATGACAAATCCCCTCGAAAGGAGAGAGTGTGCCTCTAACGGGCAAAGCAGTTTTTTTACCCGAGGGTACACGAAAATCTTCAGTAAAACACAATGGGGATGTGAAAATAAAATCCAAGGTACGATGTTCTCCACCAATTTTGCTGGTATTCCACTCTGCCTTCAAGGGATTATATCAATAGCCATCTACTGATACACGCCTGCTATGAAAACCATAAATAACTCGTTAAATTAAGTTAAATGACAACTATCACAGTATTTGTCCCAATCCCTCTCACACCAATATACTTCTATATGATTTGAAACTACTCAGTTTATTAATACCTGAAGGTACTGCAGCATTTCCCTCATGGTTGTAGGATTCAGAGCTGGAAGGTATGAAGAGCTGAAATCTGAGCAGTCCACAACTACAGTGTCTCCCGCAGAAATAGGCCACCTCATGCGAACTTCTGAAGAAATTATTATTCTTCGGCATGCAGTCAATATGTCAAAGCCGTCAGACGACAAAAGCTTCATGAAACATAGCCTGTAGCCATTGGGTAGGCATTTGGGCATTACAGCCACAAGTCTGAAACATTTTAGGGACATTTCACTTATTTATCTGCCTTAATCTTTTTAGGAAATAGACATGACATACAGTATAAGAATATTAAATATGAAGCGTCGGAAGGAACGTTTTATATTGACTGAAAATAACTTTAATTGTACGAGAATATTCTACCACTTTTAACTAATTCTCTGGCTGGGGAGACGAAGTGGGATTACAATTTCAAACAGCCGATGTAACTCGGTAATGATAATACAATTGCTGAACTGAAACTAGCTTGTAAATTGACGGACACCACAAATATAAGTATTAAAATATGTACAAAATTAGAGTCCACAGTCAAAATTATTAACAAGATTTTCATACATTATAATGTAATACGTGAAGAAAGAATAGGTAGATAAAATAGATACACTCTATGTAAGATAGGAATTAGCATATGGTTGATAGATAGATGTAAATATTGATAACTTCGAGTTTTTTATCACTATCAATAATATGCTGGACAGATGAATAGATGCTGTTCATACAAATGTGAATAGCAGTTTCTGGTAGAGAGATGTTGCCAAACAAACACTTGACTGCAGGTCCAAGATCAGGCTGTATTGTTTCAGAATGTCCACCCCAACGATCGGATGTAACAGTGACTGTGAATTTGAATGTATGTGAGCATGTGTGGAACTTTATGTATGTGCTGTCATTCGTTTCACCCTGCAGTTGGGAGTCCAGAATACCACTGCCAGATTCCCTGCGTGTTGTATGAGCCGGACTTAAAGGGACACAACTTACACTTCTTCCACATACATGACACACTGGGAACCCCCTACCTTGAGCTGGGATCGCAGAATACACCCCCCACAGGAAGGGGGACAGAACTCTCCTGCCGTATCCTCTGCGTAGCTGTAAAAGCCAGTCTTAGAGGGGCTTAAAGCTCACAACACTGACGTACGCAACATATTCCAGATACAAACAACACTGCAACGGCTTACCTGGTAGAACACATTGACTTAAAACACTGATAATGAGCGAAAGACAGTCCTGGAAGTAGCTCACTAACACCTACGAGCGATCCCCTATATAGGTGCGGCCTTCAGAATGAGGAGGGAGAAAAACCAGGTTTGAGCGTTCCTGGGGCAGCTGATAGCGTGTGTCCCCTCCCTCTCCGGATGATGAACAACCTACTCGTCGTCCAAGAAAACAGGGGTGGAAAGAACCGGGCAAAGCGCTTTCACACCACCTCCCCCCCCCTAGTAGTAGTAGACATCCTGTGGACCCTGATCTGTCGGATATGGAACAGATTTGTGCTTATGTCCAAATTATCCATGGCTGGCTGGTGCGAATGAGGGTCAATGCGACAGGACCAATGCGTGACCTCGTCACCAACTGTCTCTTAGAAATATCGAAGCTGGCCATCAAAGCGAGTGCTCCAAGCATTAACACAAAAAGAGGACCTGGCCCAACAAGTTGTTGAGCTCAACCCTGCGTTAGGCTTGCAGCCGTAGGACGTCAGGCCCCTTTTCACAAGAAAGCGTGGCAGGCAGAAAGATTGGGTGATTGAGATTTCACCCAGCCTACACAAAAAACAAGAGGAGGCAAGGCACTTCCAAATAGCCTGGCAGCGGTGCGCCATCCGTAAGTACCAAGCCCCCACACAGTGCTACAAATGCCAGCGTTATGGCCACCTGGCAGTAGCCACATGAGACCTGTGGTGTGTGCCTGGTGCTCCATGGCACATCTGAGCAATGAATGCCCTCTAGGAGTCACGAGTGGATTATGAATAGGTTAAAAACAGTTCGAATCCTTCAGCACAATACAAATAAGAGTTCCCGGTTATGGTTGAGTTGCTGCAAAGTGCACTCAAGAAACGCTGCAGTGTTCTTGCCATTCAGGAACCATACATAGGATCCAAAACTGTTGGTCTGGGATTGCAGGGATGAGTGGTGGCTGGAGCAAGAATGGGAGCCAAGGCAGCAGTGGCCTGTATTGACCCATCCATCGACATGCTCTTACTCACCCACCTGAACAGCCAGCACTTGGTCGCTGTGCTCATCCGAGCTGGTTGTAATATCATTTTACAGGCAGTTTGGCGCACCAGTAGCCAACAGCCTTCAACCACTCGAGCTGGCTCTAGCAGGCCTATCAGAATGACCCTGCATAGTCTGTGCTGATGCAAACGCCAGATCACCAGTGTGGGGGTCCCCTCCCCAACCCTGGATGAGGCGGGCAAGGCATATATAGAGTAGCTCACCAGGTACAACTTGGTCTTTCCATATTAGGCAAAACACTAGAAATCTTGATGTTGCAATCCCTTGAAGGAGTCTTTGGCCACAACCTCACAGGCAGGCAATACGGGTGTACCAAAGGGGTGCCAGGGCTTGGTCGTTGGACCAGCACTCTGGAATGCCTTCTTCAAAGGTCTTCTCAGGAGGCTCATGGAGAATGACTGTGAGCCATACGCCTATGTGGATGACTTGAATGTGCAGAATCAGTCTGCCAAACCGAAGAAAAACCTGCCATGTACTCCACACTGTCATGCAATGGTCGGCTCCACTTCTTTTCCCTCAAAGAGTGTCCATCATGCACTTCTTGCGCCTCCAGTGTGGAGGCGCATACAAACAGTGAATGAAGACTGACTTTTGTTGTCGCGTCTCATGGGACATGAGGCCCGACTGGGAGGGGATTTAAGCAAGTCCACAATTTAAAAGGGACACCTCCTCAATTTACATTACCTAACTTTTATGTGCCATTCCAGTATTTGTCTTGCCACTTTGATACCTAGTAAGTCACCATTGAGGGTTTAAGGCAGCGAATGCGATAAAAGAGCTCTTTGCCTCTCTGACCTTCAGACCTTCACATTGGTAGGCCCCGTGAACGTTTTAGCAGCAGGGCCACATTGAGATCATGGCTGGAGAGACAGGCGAAAGCCAGGGGCAGTGTGAACTGGGGTATGAGGGGTGACATGCCCTCTCACCGCTGACGCATCCTTGTTTTTTCGTCCTCAACCACGTGCTGTCAAGTGACCGGTGGCACAGGAAGATCTATGTCGATAATGAAGCCGCAGGGATACCAGGCAACCTCCCTGAGTAATCATGTCATGTGGAGCTCTGTCACGATGGAGCGTTTAAGTTCGATGGAACCAAATGGACCCTGACATTGAACAAATTAAAAAATTGTCCCTACTGAGGATGAGATGCTTTTGCTAAGCCCCTACCTACAGGAGGGAGAGGTCATGGACATGGGCTGTGACCTCTCAACTGCCATCAAGGCATCGCTGGTGGCCTACGCTGCTGGTAGGGCGTTCAGGGGACCTCCACTGCTAAGGAGGAGTCTGGTGTTTCTACAGGCAACACATGTGAGGAGTGCTGGAAACAGTTTTCCAGGCTGAGCTCGTGAGGTATAGAATGATTCCTGAATGGATAAGCATATACATTATGCTAGGCATTCAGGCTGTGCCTTCCTATACCATCTAGTCGGGGCTGGTTTGGGAATGCCTGGTTGGCTTGAAGACCTTGGGAAAGGAAAACACATAAACACTGTGTTGAGTGCCAGGTCATACAGGAATAGAAGGGAATGAGGAAGCTGACAAACTGGAGAGGAAAGAATCTGCGCTTTTCCCAGTGGGAGCTGAGCCCTTCGTAAGGACCACCAAGAGCCACTTGTTCAAGGAGGTTGGTAAGTGGGAGAGGTGCAGGGCTGCCAATTGGCAGGATGTGCCAGGCCAAATGCAGTCAAAATTGTTTATAAAACTCTCTAGGGAGCAAACAAGAGAGGTCCTCGGTCTAGACAGAGGAGGTATACAAATGATATGTAGCCTATTCACAGGTCATTGTCTGGCTGAGGTACCACCTGCCCATGATTGGTAGGTTAGAGGTATGGAATTGCAGATCCTGTGAGACAGGGTGGGATTCAGTGGAGAATGTATTGTGTACTTGTGAGGGGCTGGCTGTGGTACGCCTCCAAGTGCTTGGGTTCTTCAGCTGCGGCCATAGAAGGTTGCAGGGATGAACCTCAAGGCTGTCTTGCGTTGTGTGCGACAGTGGTGGGGACTATATTGAGGACATTGCATCAAAGAACACCAGCTCCCATGGAGGACATGAGGTAGCTCATGTACACCCACACAATAGGCCCCTTTTGAGGTTGCAGTGGAGGTGTTCCCAGTTGCACCAAATTAATTTTTTTAATAAAGCAACCGTTTGCATAACAGAATAACAAGTTACTCTTGCACAACATGTGGTTATGTGCTATTACATTATTTTTGGGTATATATCATTTTGTATATATTTATTTACTCCAAGGGAGTGTGGTGTTTTCTGCGTTTTGTACATTGTTCGCCAGCTGGCTCCTCACATGGTTGATGTGGCAACCGTTGGGGTTCTAATAGTGTTGCAAATGAAGCATGCCCAGCTAGCTCCCAGCATTGCCCATCTTGCTATTGATCTATTTCTTCTTTTCTTCTGTATTTTTGACTGCTGTATAATTGCATCTGTCTCTTCAATAATAAATTACCCATTCGTCAATAGCTTCTAGATTTGCTTACACATTTTTCCGGCTTTCTTCAATACTTTCAGCCTTTGGGTTTCTCTCTGCAAAAAGAATTGACTTTCTCCGGTAAGTGTAGTAGTTGTCCAATTTCCTTTTGCACTTCTCCAAACTGCCTTTGCAACCGACCAAGAAGTTCACCAAGAACTCGTCTTTTTCTGAAACAAAGTTCTGTATTGAAGACTTATTATGGTTGGACTCAAAGTTGTTTGTGTTTTTAATCAGTAGGTAATCTAAATTAGTGTTCTCTAGTATCTGTAGACTATTATTGATCAGGTACGCATTTTCACAACCAAAGTATGGTCTGTGGGAAATCGTAATCCCACACATAATATCTTCTGATCTGTTTGGGGTTTTATCAATGTCTGATGGATGAAGGCTCACTGCAACCATAGCAGTGGAGCGCAACTGGGTCAACTGATCCAAGTATGGAACCCTTGTAAGCGAATGCTCATAAAACAAAATACATGTAAGAAACTGTTACACATGCACTGTCCCTCTCTTCCGCAATTATTAGTTTTGTGTCGAAATATACGTATAGTATATTATAGTATAGCGTTGCGGGGCGTAAAAGCGCTATCGCACTAAGTGATTCGGATAAGTACGATATCAACCGAATGCAATCGGAAAAGAGAGTTTTATTCTCAACTACATTCGGGGAAGTTTTACCATCACAAACAGGGAACTGGGTGGGAGCAGACGCGAGCGCGGGCGACTGGGCGACGAGAGAACCGCTCGGTTACAACTGACGGCAGCTAAGTTTCGAGCGAATCGGGGCATTTTTACTTTCCTTGGCTCTACCAAGTAGAAAGGAAAGTTATGTAATCTGCTGAAAAAAAATGTTTGAGTTCTCTACAGATCTTTACGTTTCACACCCCACTGAGTCTGAAAAACATTATTTGGGAAAATGGTCTGTGTGTGTGTCTATGAACGATTTTTAGAAAGAATCGCCGTACCAAATCCACTCAAACTTGATATCCATGCTGCAGGTTACCATGGGACGCCAAAATAAGGGTATGAGCAAATTCCACCAAAAGTTAACTATAGTTATCATAGTGATCAAAACACCAAATATTTTTTCACAAAAACGGCTTTAACGATTTTGATTAAATTTTCTCTATTGATAGCTCGTAGTAAGACAATTATACCATAAAATTCCCATTCGTGGGAAAATGACGAGAACAGCACAATAAATTACCAAAATTTTTTACAAAATCGATTTTAGCGTGGTTTTGGTTTATTATTCAGAATGAATAATAACCCTATGTTTTCGGTAACGAAAAATGTTTTACAACCCCCCCCCCCTCAAAATTTGATACTTTACGTTTCAAGACACGGGGATTCCAAATCTGCAATGTCCATTCGTCTTATTCTTCTTCCATTTACGTTTGAGTTTTACTTTACGCTGGGGCGCACATGTACATTTGAGTCAAATACTACTTTAATGTCTGGTCAAAATCACATATAGAGACGTTTAAAGATTTTCCATTCGGGAAAAAAATCTTCAAGATTTTCTCTAAAAATTGCAGATTTTGAATGAAGCTAGAAATTTGTTACCTTTAAGCCTTGCCAGTGGCAGGTGCTCCTGGTTCACAAGCCATTGTCGTAGCGTGGCCACATCCCTTGAAAGTTGAGAGCGAGAGTACCCTACGTGTTTGAGTACTTGATTTTCTTCTTCCTCGTTTAAGTTTATCAAAACGAAAGTCATCCTGTGAAGCAGACATCCACTGTTTAAATTTATAAATTAAGAATATATTTATCTTAGATATTAATAGAAACAAGATTATTATTGTTCTTTATTGCTTAGCGAAAGAGACATGTGAGTTCAACTTCCTAGCTGTGTTGTAATACCCACTGTACACTTTTCAGCCAGGGGAGACAGACGCTCAACAGGTTCATAGTATCACATACAACCTCTAGTGAAGTTAACTTAATCACTTTAGCTGATGGATCTCCGCCCTGTTAATCCCAACATGCGTTGCATGTACTGTATTGTACTGTCTGACTCCCAATGTAGGCACTCCAGTGGTTGTAATCTAGTGGGTACAGACGAAGATTCATAATCCGATGAAAGTTGGGCAATGAATCGGAGCTTGTGATCGCTGTATTTGTTGCCTTAGTCAGCACTTTGCGTTTAATTAAAACCGTTCAACCCACTTTGGGGAAAATATTAGAAACGATCATTTAGTGTTCAGCAAACCCAAATTTCCAAAGTATTTTGGATTACATCTTCGTTCAACGAATGGATACATAAATAATTAAGGGAAAATGCAGACGTAGGTTTTGTACCGTCAGAAGCAAACAAGGGCTTATATATGGTGAGAACTCGGAAGAGCTTAGCAGTGTTGTGGGAACAGTCGCAGACAAACTCCCAGATTAATCAAATTCGAATTTTTTAGGAAACTCGAAAACGTTCAAAAAATATATTTTTGGCATGTTTTGGTTATCTCCGTTCAACAGAGCGTAACATGAACATTTATGGAGATAACATTGACTGTTTGAAGACATTCTCCGAGTTTGAATTAAATCGCTACGTCAGTTGTTCAAAAAGTAAAAGAAGGTGTTGCTTCTTAGGCTTATATCTCCACTCACCAGCTATTCATAAACACATTGATGCAGTTAGCTATCGATTAGTAGATGCATCGAATGTTTAACCGAAATTGTTAAGAGCCGTTTTTGTGAAAAATTCTAAACACTTACATTTTTGGTACATTTTGTTCTCTTCCCGCTGTTTGCATACTCCTCCAACTCCAGAAGAAATTACATTTTACTTCAAACGAGAAACAACAGTAAAAAAGTAACAGTAGCGACAGAAACGTAGTGGTTCATAGAAAAATTGAAGAAAGATTTTCCAACAGACAACATAATTTTCTGCCCTACTACTCACGGCTAGAAAGGTCCAAGGTGTACCTGAGTTCCCTGCTACTGCCAAGACGGTTGAATTCAATTCAGGTGTACCAGCGAATTTGCGACTGTTCCGACTAAGATCATAAGCTCTTCTGAGTTCTCACCGTACTTTGAGTCCTTGTTTGCGTCTGGCGAGTATTAAAGTGGAGACTAACTACTCTGAGAAATTACTCTGAGAAAGTAATTTCTCAAATCGCCCAATTCAATTATTCGTTAGCAATTTAACCAGTAGCTCGACCTTCGAAATAATACAAGGATTGTGGAGATAGCGTGTTGACCTGTCAGATTAGTTCCGAGTTAATCAAACTGCTTTCCTACCCCGCTTGAACTTCAGATTTAATCGGTTAGTAGGCTTTGCCGGTAGGAATTTCGAAATAATCCCAACTTCTTTTAAAATTTTGACGAAATGTTTACTTCCTTCACAGCTATGAAGTAGGAAGGAAAGTAATGTAGCTGGCTGAAATAAAACTGTAGTTCTTCTTCATATCTTTACCATATGAGAGCTTCTAGGTCCGAAAACAACATCATTGAGGAAAGTGGTCTGTTTCTATGAACGCGATTTAACCAAATCGACTCAAATTCTATATTTAGCCAGCAGGTCACCATGAGAGGCCAAAATAACGGGTGTGGCCAAGGAAAATTATGTAATTGTGCATTGCACTATATAGTGAGACAATAAAAAATAGTTGTATATAATCACATTATTTGCTTAAAACTCACGGTCTACCTAGCATTGAAAAATCTACGAGTACTCTTCTGGTGATTCCAGTGCTCCACACTTGAAGAATAACAGCTACTAAGCAAAATGGAGTTGGCGCAAATAAAGGAATGATAAAGAAATTTAAACATCGAACGCTTTGATTTTGCGAGTAAATTGGAAATAAGGTGAAAAATGAACATTTATCAGATCTTACAGTTAACGCCCTTTGAGAAAACGAAGTGACGTTTTCGATTAAGGCGTCTCAGATGTCTGAGTAAGGGTTGTTGGAATGTTGCTTGTTGCGGGATAATGCATTTCGGTAAGATCTGAAAGAAATGATTGGGTCAATTGAAAGCACGTTTGAATAAGAGGCAGCATGCCACGTCTTATTGAAAGCTTTTTCAGCGTCTAGGTAGAGCCACAGTGCAATTTTTTTGTCTTCATAACTTCATAAGTCTTCAAAATATAAATAATAGTATAATTGGGCGTTAATTGCTCACACCGTCTGTTCTTTCCCCAGCTTTCTGAATCACTATAATTATTGCAATTTTGAGCTGGGCTGAGCATTACTGGTCCAAAAATACGAGGGTCTTCCTGGGGGTGTGTAACAGAACTATTTTGTTAATTAGGTCCTTCCTGGTGGGATTATCTGGTTTCAATGTCTTTCTTGATGTTTAGTAACAAACTACAACCAAAACTGTTGACGTTTCATTCGTATTCCTTCCTTTATCTGAGACCTCGAGGATACAATTATTCTGACGTCAATACGGGGGAAGGATCAAAACAAGTGGAGAGTAATGTCAATATCACCACGTTCTAATCAATATTTCAACAACTTGTCTAAATTCCTACATCCTCAATCTCGCTTCCACACAACACCAAAAATAATGTAGCATTCTCCAGTCTTGGCAATTCCCGCATCAGTATCAACCTGAGGTTACTCCAGAACCTTAAACTCTTAGATGTGAAATATCATTTGACAGAAAGAGACAGTGGTTTTCAGACATGTTTCTCAGGCGGTAACGTATCAGAAGCTGAGATTCTTTCAGTCTAAAACCTAATATTTTGAATTTCATCAATAAAAGTTTCAACAAATTTGATTAAGCTCGCATTTACTTCTACTTCATTTTGCTTTCTTGGAAATTGTGAAAAAGTGTGTAATGATTGCACATTTTACTACATGCTTCACCATGTCTTAAAGCATTGGCCTCAGATCTTCTGAGATGCAGTAGGCTATGCAGGAGATAATGAAGGTAGTGTTAAGCAAAAAATTCTGAACCAGTTCTGAAAGAGGTGCGAAATGGGACCACCTCAGAACAGAGTCAATAAGAGTCAGGACCATATGGAAGTGACAATCTAGACCAACATTGTGTATTACTCAGAAACATCCTCACCCTGCCTCTTGAAAAACTCACCCTCCTGGGGGTAAATGTCACGCAATAGATATGTGTAGATTAATATGATTGAAATCAGTACACACTTGGGTAATCGTGAGTAATAGTTTAATAATCAAATGAAGGTGCGGAAGAAAGACACAGAGAAATGGATGAACGAGGAGGCACTACAAGTGAAGTTGCTACTGTCCAACGAAATGGTACGCCTCATCAATAAGTAGGGAAACAAGGATGTTTTAGTATTACCACCCATCAACTCAGGACAGAAGAGTGCCAACTATCCGTCACAACCCTGAATTGGAGTTTTAACTTCCCATTCATGATCCTTAATAAAATTCAAGAGAGGCTGAAATGGATGTAGCTGGTTGTGACTGGGTTGTCTGCAGAGCAATTGTCTTTTGCACTCCTCCCTTACAACAGTTGAGCTGTGGTTTGTGATGCACGTCTTGATCTCAACTTTTCAAAAATGTCACCCAAGTAAATAGTTAGATCAGGTGGGAAATCATATAAAGAACTCCTTCCAGATGGAACGGATTCCCCAGGGGCATGCCTTTGTAGAAGGACACATGGGCTCTCTACTGAGTGACTGGCATAATGACAGCTGCTGTACCTCGATTTGTGAGTCACGTTCTCTTCCCCTGCTTTACTGGCTACCTTCAACATCCATCTTCCACTCCCAGCATCAGAAATTCCTAGGAGCAGTTCCAATGAGCAAGGCCTCTTGCTGTTCCTTTGTCACCGCAGGTTTGAATCGAGTACTATGAGATATAAGTACAAAAGGAGGACAGAAAGGTAATTTGGGAAACGCACTTAATCAGAACCATACACACCAGTCGCAATGACAACTGCGAAAAAGGACGTTAACAAAAACGTCTAGGCAGAGTTTAGGATGACATCAACAATAACAGATAACAGAGGCCTTGAGTTCTCTACAATCACAGGGTATAACAAACAAAAGACAGAGTGGTAAAATTCAACATTAAAGTTGAACAAAACTAAATCTAGACGATTAACAGGTATGCAAACCTGCTATTATACATTATGAAAACACTGCATAGGATTAACCCTACTATAATAGCACAATGCTCTAGTAAGGAATGAAAAACAGTCGAACACTTCTTACACAAATGCCCAATATGGTTCAGGACCAGACTAGGAATACTGGGAGGGTGTATGGTGGCCAAGGACAATATACAAAATAAGGGATGGAGGGAAACCCTCCTGATTACGAAACCTATTCTAGGTGGTAAAGCCCTACTCCGTCTTTGGGGTGATAGAAAATGGGCCCGTCGTGGCCTCGACTTCGGTCACTGTTCCTTCGGCTTTGACTGACGACCTGCAGTATTCTTCTTCTGCTGCGGCACATTCTGGAAGAGTGGAGGGAATATAAATACTATGAGAAAGAACTACGGAAATAGAAGAGAGAATGCTGGAAGGAATTATGCGTCGACATTAGCACCATACCTGAAACAAACGGAGCGGTGAAAATAATAGGTACCTCCACAAAGCACACTGATATGACAAGATGGAACATACAATGAAAATCTTGAAGACAGTCAACACCACCTCATGAACACTCATTTCCCCTAGGTCAATCAATGGATGTGCAGGAAACTGAGCTACTGGAAGAACAAGGACAGCCATATGGCATTTTTTAACAATGAGAGGTTTGATTGGGCAGTAGACTCTATGTCTCCCTACAAAAAGGGAGGGCCAGATGGGATATTCCCAACACTGGTTCAAAAATGTGGTAACAATTTAAGACATAAAATATTTTCAAACTTGAAAACTATAAGTATATCTGGGGTACGTAACCACAGCTCTTAAAACGGTAAACATCGTATTCCTCCCAAAGCCGGGAAGAAATGGTATTACACAAGCAAAGGACAACAGAGTGATATGCTTGTGCAGTGTATTCATTAAGATCATCGAAAAAATAATTGATAAACGCATCAGAGATGATGAATTGCCAACATCACCTTTACAAATGGAACAGTACGCATATATCATAGGAACCACAGAGGGAGCATTGCATAACCTGGTTACCAGAATAGAAGAGAAAGCGTTAATAAAAAAAGAATTTGTTGCTATTATTGGATGCTTCTTTGATACCCAGGGAGCCTTTCGACAACATACATTTCTTAGCAATTACGGAAGCATTACAGGCAAAAGGGGTAAGCAATATGGTAATAAAATGGTGCACATCACTACTGAATAGTAAGGAAGTGGTATATTCAGCAGGAAATCTAAACTAATGGTATCGTACTACGTAGGGAATGCCACAAGGAGGCTGTCTCTCCCCACTATTCTGGTGTTTGGTAATCGATGACCTAATTAAGGCGATTAATACAGCGGGGTTTTACTGTCAACATTTTGCAGATGGGGTTATATTGTTACCACATTGTAACTCCAATACAGCATGCTCCACAGCTAGTGGGGTATTAGGCATAATAATGAGTTGGTGCCTAGGAAGAGGTCTGTCCATAAACCCAGGGAAAACAAATACAGTAATTTTTAGCAGAAAACGTACTGCAACCAACAATATAGTACTAAATATAGGAAACACTATAGTCCCTATCACTGATAAAGACAAATATCTAGGGGTGATCCTCGACAGGAGACTTAGATGGAAGGAACAAATTATTAGACAGGCTGACAAAGGTAGGAACCTACTGCATCAGGTGCAAAGTATAATATGGAAAACCTGGTGAGTGAAATCATGGATGGCAAAATGGATCCATCAAGCAGTGTTAAGACCAAGAATAGTCCACGAAGCAATCACATGGTGGCAAGGAGCAATCACATGGTGGCAACCAAGAATTGCGGCCTTAACAAGTTAGACAGAACTATAATGATGACTGTATCAGGAGCCTTCCAGTGCACACCAACTATTCTCTACTCTCAGACTGAAGAAAAACGACGAATGGGAACAGGTCACCTGGAAGGGACATGGTTCCTTCAAGACAGATTTGCCCAACATCGTTGAGGTAGCCATCTACCCGATGGATGACAGGAAGACAATACACAGATTCCAGACGTACATCAATACGGAAATATGTCCATAAGAAATGTTACGGGCAAGATCGGATTGAGCTGTGACCCCGAACATCGGAGCCTCTTTTATTGGGCAGAGCCACTTAAAAGCAGCTCCGATTAAATCTGAAGAGAAGATAGTTGCTGAAGAACAGGGAATGGAGGGACTGCATTGCCACAATCGGGAGGTTAGGAAAATCGGGTCTGTGGCGCGCAACGAGGCAATCGGCCTATTCCTCTTCCGGACTCCAGTGGCACCACTTCGCTCCTCTATCTCCAACTGTGGGCTTTGACTATTTCTTGGAAGAAACCAAATATACGATACTTGGTTATTGGAAGGGAAGGAATTATTATTGTGAGACGCCCGAATACTATCCTATTACAGAAACATGGGCGAATAAAACGTCTGTAGAGGACGAGTCTGACATACTATGTTACAAGGAAGAACGAAGGACCGAATACATGGAAATACAGGAATGGGGATATTCATCCCTTCAATAGATTGTGAGGAATCTACACCTCTAGGTATTAACACAACAGCCTGTCAGAGTGAATTGTTAGCAATTAACCGCTGCAACGACAAACTGATGAAGTAAAACACCAATAGCAAGACAATTACAATATTCACAGACAACCAATCGTCGATAAAAACACCGGCCAATCCAAATGTAAGGAGACTACTAGCTGAGGACACCATAAACAAAGGGAAGGAACGTGCTCTGAGGGGTAACATCCTGACAGTGAAATGGATCCCAGGGAACGAAAGAGCGGATTCACTGTCTAATGATGGATCGGCTGATCAATTTTATGGGCCAGAACCATACAGTCAAATAGACGGTGAATAACACCCTCTGGGACCACAAGGTACAACAAACAGAAGACGGAATGGGCGCTAAAACTGAACACGAATCAACTAAGAAGACTAGTAGAGGTATGTGTACTGAGGTAGTTTGCAGATGCTTTTTGATGAGCTGCTGACTCAGGCAAAAATTACGGCAATTGCGCCGGAGCTCCGATCCACAATCCTCGACTTACGTCGTGAATTATGAACAAATGTCTTAACCACTAGACCACAATCGATCGGTGCCTTTAATAGGAGTCAGTCAGCACATATGCTAACTGGACATTATGCAGTTAGGAACACACCACATAGATTCAACTCGACCGCTGGAGCTCAGTGCTCTTGAGGGGAAATAGAAGCGGTTGGGCATTTCGTATGTGAATGGTTCAGAATCAGACTAGAGGATGTATCATAAATAGAGACGAAATGAGGAATGGAGGGAAATCTTCAAATTTGTGAAGGGAACATTTGGGTAATAGGAAATCGCCCATTTGTGGTCACGACTCAGGTCATTGTACCCTCGGCTTTGGCTGATGCCCTACAGTCTTCTGCGGCCCATCTGCACCCTTCCCTCTGTGGAAGTGTTAATACACGCTTTCGATGTAATTCGCTTAACTCGGAGGAACCCGTAATTTTTTGAGATATTGAAGTGACAGGCAATGGGGAAATTGGACGTGGCGATTCTCCGGTACCTCACCAGGGAGGATTTCCGTGTCCTCATCGCGGTAATGTTTGTGTAGTGTATATTGTTTGCATTTTTAGATGACTTAACGTTTGTCATATGTCGAAATTAACGTTTACAGATTGAAATGGGTATGAAAAATCACGAACTAGTGCCGGGTTCACTCGCTGCTTCAATTGCTAATCTCAATCACGGCGGCGTTCACAAGTTGCTGCGAGATCTCTGTAAAAACAGACTTGTGTCGTACGAAAGAGGAAAACGCTGTATGTGGGGCAAACACCAATTCCTAAGTTATAGGCATTTCAACGATCCATTTTTCAGTACTTGCTTTTTTTCAGACGACGGGTATCGCTTGACCAATTCAGGCTACGATTATTTGGCTCTGAAAACCTTATGCTCTAAAGGAGTCATTTCGTCGTTCGGCAATCAAATTGGAGTCGGTAAAGAATCAAATATCTACGTTGTTGGAAACGATGAAGGTGACCAGCTCTGCTTAAAACTTCATAGGTGCGATCCAGTGTTTGTTACTTAACACTCATGAGATCAAGTAAAAGTAAAAAGACAGCACGCCATACAAAGTCATAACCACGATAAGCGATAACGCATCTGTAAGAAACCACTTATCACCGTGAGAAGGGCAATACAAACTATAGCTACAGGGTGCTCACAACATAGCCCTGTAGCTTAAAAACGTGATCAGACTCATCATTTTAGTGATATGGGGTTGTATGTCATTGACTGTTACTACCAACTATTAAACAATGTTTATATTAATCGTCAATTGTTGAAGGTTGGGGAGAACCTGCTTTCGAAACATCAAGGAGAAACGCGATTATCATGGAAGACGATACCAAGCCTCATGGCTGTACCTGAGTAGGATATCTGCCATGAAGGAGTTTGCCTACATGAAAGCCTTGAAAGATCGAGGAATACCAGTTCCAGAGCCATTAGAATGCAATCGACACTGTGTAGTCATGTCCTTGGTTGATGGGCATCCCCTGTAAGCATAATAAATGTTCTTCTCATAAGAAATCTATGATAAGACGTGTGAAACTCATGGAAACTTCCTCCTTCATCAAGGACATGATTCACCTTGCTGGATGGAGTTGTTTAGCTCCTACAATTTTGTTGAGAATTTGGTAATTGATGGGAGACAATCATGAATTGTCAGTACGAAGTTTATGACCCATAAACCCATAAGTTACCCTAGAAATATAATCCCATAAGTTACCATAGAAACAACCTCAGAACTTTCTGAAAGTGGTTTGGATGATGTTGGTCGATAAAAAATCCTCATTGAAATAATGAGAGCTGAAATACGTGTATAAATTGAAATACCGCTGGAATGTGGAATACAGAATCCCAGGTGTCTTTATAATAACTTTATATACACCTTAGTTTCTTTCTTTGCTTGGAGATCTTGTTACACTGTATTCACATAAAATTTGGATATTTACTGAGTATTTTGTTTGGATTTCAACAACCATTAAATCTTGATTGTAAAGGGATTCTAGTCGAATGAAGTTAGAAGAACTTAGTGCCCGTTTTAAAGGGATTCTAATTCTGATCAATGTTTCACCAGGACGAGGGTGTACGAGTTATCTGAAGAGGAAGTCGAAATTCTGTACGACGAGCTGATGAGTTTGATCGTTCGATTGGGAAATTTGGGCGTCATCCACGGAGATTTCAATGAGTTCAACATCATGATATCTTCGGATGGACATCCCATAGTCATTGATTTCCCTCAGATGGTGTCAACGAATCATATCAATGCCAAAATGTAAGTTTCTGTTGGGATAGTTTTTTTGCTAATCTGTCGTGGTCTTGTACAATGAAGGTAAAGCATTCCTTGGTTTCGTTGGGAATGAACTTATTTATTAAATCGTATCTAAAAAGTTGGGCGAAAACGATTGCCCCAAATCCACTTCGTGGTATTCCCTAAAGAATCCTTGGTTTTTGTATGGATATTGTTTCCACATTCGCCAACTTGAAACTCTGAACTCTGAAGTAAGCAACTGCCATTCTTCGTATTACGTATTTGTTTGTATGCGTTTATCCTGTCTTTGTCATCTTTACATCCCTCAAATTAAGTGAATGTGCAGTACTTTATCCCAGGAGTTTGGAAATTTAAATTTTGCACGGCTGATTAGAAGGGACTTTGGGATCTACCTACATTAAAATGAGCAAATAATAGATGGTTGAGATTGGACAGCTGTAAACTTAGTCATTAAAACCCACTAGTGGAGTTTAGCATTGAATTATGCCAGTAAAATACCACTTTAGAAAATTAAGAACGAGTTGTGGCCCACATTTTCCCCCTATGTTTTACCACACACCCCTCCCCCCCTTAAAATTTGATACTTTACCGTTTTTTCTCAGTGATTGTGTCAACATTGCAGGTTTTTTGAAAGAGACGTGAATTGCGTCAGAGATTTTTTCAAACGACGTTTCAGTTATGAAAGCGAATTATTCCCAACTTTTGATGATATTTCGTAAGTATGCTTTGGAAACATACGATTTTGAACGAATTGTAGAAAATTAATGGTTACTGTTGTACTATTTATTGTATTATTTTGGCCATGTAACGAATATTGTAGAGCAGCGAGTAGGGTGATGGGTGAAGTCTAAATATCTGGTGTACAGCATCACAAAACTTTCTGCTACTCCAGCAATTTTGACAGTCTTCTGGGTCTGCAAGCGCTGTAGCTGGTCGTACCAATATGCAACCAGAAAAAGTGGACGTACGAGGTTGATGAAAACCCTTGGGGGAAAAACTGAACATCGGTGGGTAAAATGAATAGTACGTTGCGAAAATAAAGCCGTTTCTGATCGATGGAAAAAAACAAAAAAAACAGGTGAATCAAAACCTAAAGTGGCTCATTTACAATGGAATTAATGAGTTAACTTAAAATGAGAGTGGGAAAATGAAAAGCAAAAACGAAGGAAAAAAGGGAACTGAGAAAGCTTGAAGTCAACTGCACTATGCAATGAAGAAAATGAAAGGAACAAGGAAGGAAGGAGTTCTTGACGACAAGGGTCGATACTCGTCTGAGTCAAACGCTTTGACCGGGCACTGTCCAAACAAAAACGAAAATGTTCAACATTGCACGATTTTATGAAGTATGCGAAGTAACAACACACAGACTTGCTGGAGAACGCATCACGACTGACTCTACACCCCTGTATCCAGCAGGTGGACCACTCCAGCTATACATGTGACTTGTCAACACGTCAAAGAGAAAAGGTCTAAAAATTAGAGAAAATGGCTGAATGGGACACAAAATAATGGTATGAGCAAAATTTGCCCAAAACTAACTATAGTTATAGTGGTCTGTCCAGAACTATTGCTGATAGTCAACTAGGGTACTCAATTTTATGTTTCTGAATTGCAATACTGTCTTTTTTACTTTCCTTGGCTCTACGAAGTAGAAAAGGAAGTTATGTAATCAGCTGAAAAAAAAATTTTGAGGTCTCTTCAGATCTTTACGTTTCAGACCCCCCTGAGTCCGAAAAACATTATTTGGGAAAATGGTCTGTGTGTGTGTGTGTCGCGTGAAAAGCGATTCCGCACAAAAAATGCTGACTGGTCACAATTCTGTAGGGTACTGGAAGGTAAACTGCGTGCTGCAGACACCGACCTAATAGTGCAAGCATCCACACCTGAAGAGGTGGACAGCAAAGTGGACATATTTACCACAGCACTGCACTCTACTGGGCTCTCTGTACTTGGACAACAGAAGCACAGAGCGATCAAAGTCCCATGGTGGACTGAGGAACTTAATCCCTTCAAGCAAAGTGTAAATGGAGCCAGAAGGATGTGTCAAAACACTCGTGACCCTGATGCCAGAGCAACACTCTGAACTGCCTTCATCCAAGAGAAGGCCTTCCACCGCGCCATCAAACGAGCCAAACGGCAAGGCCGGCGAAATTTTGTGGAAGCGGAGAGCTCTGAGAACCTCTGGGGCAGACATTACAAGTTCCCCATAGGAAAAGCAAACGTAGAGCAGGTCTTAGCTGTGATGCTAAATGAGTCAGGCTGGGCCTGCAGCATCGAAAGTTCACTGGAAACCCTCCTTGAGAAGGCGTTCCCAGATGACCAAATAGCTCAAGACACTAAAGCCCATAGGGCAGCTGATCATGGACCCCCCGAACAAGCCCGACATCCCATTGTGGACAACAGGCGACCTCGGTAGGGCTCTTGCGACCTTAAAGCCCAACAAATCTCCTGGGCCAGATAAAATAGAAAGCAATATGCTAAGGAAGGCTGAGCGGACAATCTCCAGCGGCCTCCTTAATTTATTTAATGACTGTCTGCAGGTCGGACAGTTCCCCACTCAGTGGAAGTCTGCGCGTGTTGTCACTCTTCAAAAGGAAGGCGACCGCAATCAGTCAGACCCACGATCATGGAGACCACTCAGCCTTCTTTCTTCAGCCTTTGCCATATTAGGCAAAACACTAGAAATCTTGATGTTGCAGTCCCTCGAAGGAGTCTTTGGCCGCAACCTCACAGGCAGGCAATACGGGTGTACCAAAGGAAGGTCCACGCAGGATGTCATTGTCGAGATTCGGCGTGTTTCCCTGCTGGCACCGGCTAAGTACATCGTAGCAGTTCTGATTGACATCAGAGGAGCGTTTGACAACCTTTGGTGGCCAGCACTCCTTAATGAGCTCAAAGGTAGGGGGATCCCCCGCAACCTGTACTCGCTCGTCAGAAGTTACCTGACAGACAGAACTGCTACGACCGAAAGCAGGCATGTTTCCGTCCGGAGAAAGATTGAGAAGGGGTGCCTACAGGGTTCGGTCCTTGGACCAGCACTCTGGAATCTAATCTGGAAAGCAAATACCTGCCATACCTCCACAGGTCTGAGTTCGGTGGATGCTGCAGGGGCCGGCCTCTTGCATGTTAGCGAAACCGCAACTTCCATGACTGATATAATCCTCGTCGAGGGTTTAGGTACAGTCATCAAATAAGGAAACAGACCTGTGTGTGTGTCTGTAGTTCGATTTGCGGGAGAACGGCTCATCCGATTGAGCTGGTTCTTTTGTTGTTTTGTTCGTTATTTTTTGTAGACACCAAAATAAGGTTATGGGCGATTTCGGCCGATGGGAAGGGGGGGCGACGAAAATGTACCAAAAACTAGGGTCTTTCATTTTTCTCGAAAACGGCTCTAACGAAATACGGTGAACGAAGATATGGGCCCATGAAGCAAAAATAGGTTTTTTACGCTTTTTGGCAAAACGGCTTGAGCGATTTTTACCAAACTCACAGCATCTTTTCAAATAGTTAATACCTACATATTCTTTTCAATAAATGTTCCTGTGACGGTCCATTGAACAGAGATAAAAATCAAAATGTGTCGAAAATAACGTTTTTTCGAACATTTCCGTAAATGCCAGGGTAACTTCTTCACCAGATGTGATAAATTCTAATGGAGTGTCTTTCAGTCACCTATACCTACATTTCGTTCTCTATAATTATTTCTGTATATATATGTTGAACAGAGATATAAGCCAAGTTAACACAGAATAGGAGATTTGTCGAATATTAATTTATCGTTATTCCGATTTTCTAAAAAACGGCTCTAACGATTTCGATCAAACTTTCGGAGTACTCTCAGCTAACTAGTACGTACATTTTGTTCTCCATAAATGTTCCCGTAAAAATGCGTTGAACGAAGATATAGCGCCCGCATATGTAGGTGGTGTTCGAACTTAAAGGGATGGCGGAAAGTTGTGTGTTGCTACGCACCAGATATTTTCCTTTTAAACTCCGCCGAAATGTTAGAAAGTGAATTGACGTAGAGCTAGGTTTTCCTTCATGTAAAAAATGAACACATCAGCACCCGCCTACCAACAAAATAAGTTCATACGAACTTATGGTTGCTGGTGCAGCAATTTTCAGACAAAAACAGGGTTATGAGATTAAAATACCAGATTATAGATTAACACTCACTACGAGCCTTACTAACATTAAAGCTTCACTTCTAAAGATGAATAAAATGACTTCATATGCCCCTGAACTTGAAATTTTAGAAATTAGATTAGCCACTATAATCTTTTTAAAATGATTTGAATTCCTAAAAAATCAGGATTAATTTTACAAGCATAAAAGAAACGTGTAACCTTATAACGAGCTTTTCTTCGCTCTCTCAGTGTTCCATGTAGGTAAGACAATACCAGAGAACAGAGCAGTTCGTGTGTTGACAGAAGAACATTTATACTCCGGTCGAATACCAGTTCTGAATAAAAAATGCCAGATTGCAGCCAGAAAAGTTTCCTCACATTAAGCACCCTAAACTCCCGGTAAAGCAGAGCTCTTGGGTATTGGGAACTTCTCCGAAGGGGAATTGGAATAATTATGTTTTGAGCGACCTGCAAGGACGCCAGCAGCAACTTACTGGCACTGTCCCACGCTAAAATACCATATTTTAACAAAGAAAAACCCAAACCAAAGTAAGTAAACCCCAACTGATCGACTGCCAAAAATGTCTAGCCTCTAAACACTTTCTCAATTTAACAACCACGGACTCAATGTGTATATGAACTTTCAGATTGCGCAATACAACACCGGTACCTACATTTAAGAGACAATGGCAAGTCGATAAAATTATATGGCCCTCCCTCCCCTTATGAAAACATTCATATTTTATTATTTATATGAACTCGGACAAGGAAGAAGGAATACTCGAATTTAATCAGACAAGTCTCACAGAACAAATGCAACTCGAAACTCATCTCTCTCCATAGTTACCACACAACAACAATGCAATGTCTTATGACTAATGTAGTAACTACACAACAATATTGTTAGAAAATAAGGCACTCCTGGTATGTTTGCAACCAAAACGAGAACTGAAATTTTTAATTTTTTGACAATGAAACACAGAGTCCGTAACTATGGGAAACTATTTACTAACAAATGGAGAGTGCTTAACACCGAAAAATTGAAGCACTGAAGTCTATTGTGGAGGCTTCACAACACTGCCTTCCTCTTCGTCGTTTGGAGAGTGAAATAGAGCCAGATGATCTGCGTGGACAACCCAACGGATCCCAAATCTGTGACCATCGAACTGCAACGTTGAACTTTACCCCTACACTGGCATTTGTCTACATTTATCTGTCTCCCCGAATATATTATTAGCAGGCCAACTGCTCATTTCAATTGTTCTATACCTTCATCTTCTTAATCGAGCCCTTCATGTTCTGAACATTTCCATTAACATAGCACACCTTCAAATGGGCGCTTGTTACTCAGAGTAGCAATAAATAACGTAATTTTCAACCGTTTCAGGCGTGAAGACATAATGGATGTTGAAATATCAGCTAGTGGTTTTACCAAACAAATGGCCAAAGATCTTCTTGTTGGAATGGGAATTGACGAGAGTCCTGATGAGAGCTGTGATGAAGCTGATGTTGATCCAGAAATAATCGATGTGAGAATATTAATAATTACATAGTTTGACTTTTTACTTTCCTTGGTTCTACCAAGTATAAAGGAAAGTTATGTAATCGGCTGAAAAAACATTTTTGAGTTTTCTTCAGATCTTTACGTTTCAGACCCTCCTGAGTCCAAAAAACACTATTTGGGAAAATGGTCTGTGTGTGTGTCTGAACGATTTTTAGAGAAAGCGACCGAACCAAATCACCTCAAACTTGATATCTGGCCCACAGGTTACCATGGGACGCCAAAATAAGAGTATGAGCGAAATCCACCGAAAGTTAACTATAGTTAACATAGTGATCAAAACATCACTTTTTTTTTCTCGAAAACAGTTCTAACGATTTTAGTTAAATTATTTATATTGATAGCTCTCAATAAGGCAATTATACCATGAAATTCTCATTCGTGGGAAAATGTCGACAGGAGCAGAATAAATTATCAAAATATTCGACGAAAAGCGTTTTTAGCGCGTTTTTTTCCTTATAAAATCTGCTAAAATGTTACTAGAATGTTTTTAAAAAAATTGGTATTTTATTCAAATCCAATACCTATAGGGTGAGTGTTGAAAAACGCTCATGAGATACATGGGGCTCACTCCAGAAATTCCTGAATTTCAACTACCGCCATTTCGCTTACTACCAGTTCTAGCGGTTTTACTCGATAACTTCGCAAAAATGATTACTATCCTCTTCAAAACTCCTTTGTAGACCAATTGCTCAGTAATCGTTCTGGAATGAGTACGAGCAGCACAATAAATTCCAGAACTGTAAGCGCTACCGCCTTTCTTCTGCCGTGAAGTGTTGTTTGACCAAGTTCAAATGAACTGAGTGGTAAATGAATTGATTAAGTAGACAAAGCCATATAGAAAGTGAATCGGCGTAGAGCTAAGGAAAGTTGTGTGTTGCAACGCACCAGATATTTTTTCTCATAAACAGCTCTAACGATTTTGATTAAATTTTTTTGTATTGAAAGCTCTCAATAGAGCAATTATACCATAAAATTCCCATTCGTGGGAAAATGACGAGAGCAGCACAATGAATTATCAAAGTTTTCTCCGAAAATCGGGTTTAGCGCAGTTTTTACTTTCCTTGGCTTAACGAAGTAGAAAGGAAAGTTATGTAATTTTCTTTTAAACTCCGCTGAAATGTTACTAGAATGTTTAAAAAATATCTGCAACACAACTTTCCTTAGCTCTACGTCAATTCACTCGGGTATATGGCTTTTTTTCTACTTACTCAATTCATTTATTGCTCAGTCAAACTCGCCCCTGATGTCAATCTGAACTGCTGCGACGTACTTAGCCAGTGCCAGCAGGAAAACACGCCGAATTTCGTCAATGACGTCCTGCTTGCAATGCAGGAGTCAGGTGCCTTAACATCTCTACATTAAGAGAAACGTGTTATTATAATGATAATCGAGGTTTTGGTGAGGGGGGGATGATTTTACTTTCCGCTACCCGAAGGGAAGGAAAGTATAGTAATCGGGTAAAAAAAAATTGGGTTTTCTTCAGATCTTTACGTTTTGAGGCCTACTGAGTCTAAAAAACCTAATTCGGCGCGTGGTCCGTGTGTGTGTCTGTAGTTCGATTTGAGGGAGAACGGCTCATCCGATTGAGCTGGTTCTTTTGTTGTTTTGTTCGTTATTTTTTGTAGACACCAAAATAAGGTTATGGACGATTTCGGCCGATGGGATGGGGGGGGGGGGCGAAAATGTACCTAAAACTAGGGTCTTTCTCGAAAACGGCTTTAACGATTTTGATTAAACTTTCAAATTATCTTCTCCTAATCAATACAAACTTTTCTTCTCCATACATATCTCCATGAAAATACGGTGAACGGAGATATAGGCCCATGAAGCAAAAATAGGTTTTTCACGCTTTTTGGCAAAACGGCTTGAGCGATTTTCACCAAACTCACAGGATGTTTTCAAATAGTTAATACCTACATATTCTTCTTAATAAATATTCCTGTGACTGTTCCTAATTTTCTAAAAAACGGCTCTAACGATTTCGATCAAACTTACGGGATAGTCTCAGCTAACTAGTACGTACATTTTGTTCTCCATAAATGTCCCTGTAGAAATGCGTTGAACGAAGATATAGCGCCCCCATGTGCAGCTGGTGTTCGAACTTAAAGGGGTGGCGGAAAGTTGTGTGTTGCTACGCACCAGATATTTTATATGATGATGATGATGATGATTAGGGATCGAGTGAGAGATGGCACTCACTTGGCACCATTCTCTTACGGCAGTTTTGTTTCAGATTGAAGAGATAAAAGAGATGGTGGACAGATCAGTCCAAGAAAATTTCGAGGGCTTGAAAGAAAATTCACCGAAATCGTTCCCTGATGGTCTGACAAACGCCCAAAAATTGTTGAGTGATTTCTCTCTAAAGGAGTTATCACATCCCAAGGATTTTTCAAAAGAAGAGTGCTTAGAGCAACTAGCTGATGAAAGCTTCGTCATACCTGTCAACTGCTCAAATACTGCAAAGGATGACTTATACGTTCCACCGTCAAAAGCAACTTCAATGAGGAGTTTCAGCACAACTTCAACAATTAATCCTGAGGTAAGTTCTCTCACTGCCGCAATATTGTGAAGTGGGGTTGTCTAGGATTAATTTAAATAGAAGTGGAGATGAACATTGAACTCGCAAAGTCCTGTACGGAAGTGGGTAATCCACCTTCTCTCAAGGTGTTGACTGATGTTGGGGGAAAACCCGTGCATATCCTTTGACAAGGACTGCCGGTCAGACAGTTCCCCGCTCAGTGAAAGTCTGTGTGTGTTGTCGCTCTTCAAAAGTGAGGCGATCGCTTGCTCATCAGAAGTTACCTGCCAGACAGACGTGCTATGATAAATGCAGTCATGCCTCTGTCCAGAGAAGGGGTGCCCTAAGGGCTCAGTCCTTGAATCAGCACTCTGTAACGTCTTCTTCGAAGCTCTTCTCTGGAGGCTCTTAGTGACTTAAAGCCATAAACCTTGTGGACGACCTCACTGTGCTGATCTTTGCAGATTCAGTCCGCCAAATTTAGGTATAAACCCACCATAAGCTCCAAACTGTTTGCAATCGTGCGAGCCCGTGAAGCTACAGGTGGCTGAGGGAAAACCCCAGACAATCGTTTCGAAAAGAAAAGTAAATAGCCAACCCTCAATACGCTTTGGCGGCCACAGGCTCCTTCTTGAAAAGAACATCAAGTATTTAGGAGTGAATATAGGTGAGATGTAAGGCTGTATCACATCCAGTCTGTTAAAGGCACTACCATTGCAAGGTTTGTCTGATGCGAGTAATTGGTAAGGCCACTTGGGGTGTGTATTACCATGACACTATCCTCATGTATAAGGCCATCTATCTAGGCATGATTGGCTACTGCCCCGTTGTCTGGTGTAACAAACGAACAGTCAATCAAAAGAGAGTATGGGCCCAATCCCAGAGAGCTGCGCTTCTGTGGATCAGCGAGGCCTATAAGACTGTATCAACAGAAGCACTCCAGGTGATCACTGATTAATTACCAGTTGACTTGGCCATGGAGTGCATGGTTTGGAAATGTTTGAAGAGCCGCTGACTCAGACAAAAATTACAGCTATCACGAGCTCCTTTCGTTGGATCATGAATGTTCATCTATAACCACCAGACTATGATTACTGGGTTGCCTTCAAAGGGAGCCAGGCGGTACATCTCCCCCCTCACCATTAGCAGCTGCTCTTGAAGCGGACGACTTCAATGAATGGTTTTTTTGTTTTTTTTTTT